>CM076997.1:1414233-2807566 GCA_039090855.1 Macrothele yani
GCGCGAATAGTAACAACGCCTTCCTTGCGTCATATTTTCTGTCAAAATGCTTCTGAAGTACAAATAAATAAATAAATAAATAAATATATATATATATATATATATATATATATATTCTTACAATCTCCTCGCGGTCTTTTATTTTGCTGTGACGTTACATTTTTTCTGTTACCGCATTTCCAGTACTTTCCCAATAACAGCACCTCTCCTGACAATTACCTCGCAGACTTTTTTAAACGCCGCATCGTTTTTTTTTGTTTTTTTTATTCCCTTTAGCGGTGTCTGCGTTTTTAAATTTATAACTTTTTAATAGATAATCTATGGATTATACAACAGAAATTACAGTATTTACTGCAAATTACGAAATTTCAAGTAAGACGAAAATTAGGCGCCACGGCCCGAAGTTTAGGCGCCTGGGCGACCTGGCACCCGGGATTTGTCGAGCCCTGGTTAGAACATTAGGAACAGTAGCACCTATTGGTGGTTTTGCAATTTTTATGGAGTCTGGTAGGATGCTGTAGTTTCTAATTTTGGCAAGGTATGTAATTTGCCTATCAGTGGGATATTTGATTATGACTTCACAATTCAGTTCTTGTATGGCTTTCTCCATTTTTTCAGAATATTCTTTATAGTCCATAATAACAATTTGATTGTTTTTATTAGATGTATGCAATCTCCGTGACCCCCATGAAATACCGGAAACTTGGAAGTTATTGATAAAAAAGGACATTGATAAAAATAAAGAGTTCAATCGGAAGAAAAAAATATCAAAATAATACACTCATATCTCATTCACATTAACGCTAGTAGATGGCAACACATCACCCAACGCAAATTATGCCGATGTGGCTGATAGGAAGGCACCAGACAACAAAACAAGGTATGGAGGAGAACCCACATAGACATTGTACAAGGCATGGCACATGGATGCCGAATAATGGCACACAATGGTAACATTCTGAGGGCAGCAAAAGATCTCAACACGTAAAAAATTTAATCCAGCAATGCATCTCGACTGTTAAAATCAATATATAACATTCACATTTTAAAACTATCAGGATCGGGTTTTTTTTTTTTTTTTTTGAGTCTTCTTTTAACACCAAGCTTAGGTAAGATAGCGTGTGTGGGCCCTACCTAGGTACATTATCTTCTTTGTCTTTTTTTTACCATATCTTAAAATATAAAATTTTGTTAAGTGTACATCAATTAAATAAAATAACCCATAAGACTGAAAATAACTAATCAGGTTCATTAAATATTTTTTAAAAATTCTGTAATTAATAATTCCTATCAGACACATCTTCATGGAAAAATACACCTAACCAATTGTGTTAAAAGAATTGAGTATTGCAGGTAGGCATTGATGCTTTTCATCACAAATGTTTCAAATGTTTATCTTGTAATTGGAGGGGCAGTGTCGTAATGAAATGATTTCCGTGAAAAAAAATGATGAATGCTACTTCACATGTTTCACATAAATACCTGAATATAAAAACAGGAAACAGGAGATAAAAGTCAAAATGTAAGCTTTAAACTATTCTCTTTTTTTAAGATCCTAATTTTTTTTTTACAAGTTTGTTAATCGCAAATGTTGAAATGTATTGGCAGATGGTAATCCATTGATGAAATAAAATATTTATATCCTGTTATGACCCAACGGCATTACAATTAAATCCAACAAAAAAATATTAAGGGTAAAACATATAGTGCTAGGTAAAATACAAGCCATAATGTTCATTATCTTTGGCAGGGCTCAACAAATCCTAGGCACCTAGAAAATCTGGTCCCGACGCCCAATTTTTTTGTATTTCAGATTTCGTAATTTGCAGAAAATACAGTAATTTCTGTTGTATAATACGTGAATTATCTGTTAAAAAATTATAAATTTAGGTTCTGTGGATAAACACCTGAGAAAAAAAAAAAAAAAAACATTTTCGGCGGGCATTTTAAAAAATCTACGTGGTAATCGTCGAAATAGACCTAGATGACCTTGGATAGATGGTGTTATTAGAAAAGTACAAAAAATACAGTTACAGAAAAAATGTAATGCAATACTGAAACAGGGAGCCCTTGGATAGATGGTATTATTAGAAAAGTACAGAAAATGCAGTAACAGAAAAAATGTAATGCAATACTGAGACAGGGGACCACAAAGAGATTGAAAGAAAATACTGTACAAATACATTTTTTTACATATGAGAACGCTGACAAAAAATATGATGCAACGAATGTGGTACTATTTGAGCTTGCAAAAGCAATCGTGCAGTGAGGAGCCCGGAGAGCTATTCCATGGTGGGTATATATAATATAAATCTTTATATATAAATATAAAATTTTGGTCCGTTTTTGAATCACTCGCAAAATTCATGCGTTAGAAACATATCCTTTGTAAAAATATGTGCTTTAGAAACGGACCATTCAGAGTTACAAAAATTACAATCGAATACAACTTTCATGTCGGGAACAAAATCAGTTTATGGACCAGTAAATCGGCTTCCATACGTAACCGCATGAGCAGTTCATTTTGCATATCGTGGGCTGATACGAATCAGGCATGAGATTGTTCTTCGGATTCATGGAATTCCGCTTTTTTTGCCACATTTTGACAGTTATATTTGAGATTGATGAAAAAAAAAAAACGAAAATGCAACTAAAGATAGTGTTTTGTTTTCGGAGAAGTAGGGTGTGTGTGTGTGCGTGCGTTTGGGGTTGAGGGTGTCTCGTTTTCCGTCTGGGACCAGTCGGTATTCTGTTTTTCAGAACTTCCAAGAACTAAAGTTAAACAAAGTGAAAAATTTTCCTGCAATCGTATTTTTTATTTCTCGCAAAGTTTCCTCTGTTCAGTATTGTTATTAAACATCAATTCACTGCATAAATGTTTGTATTTCAGCTTGAAAGTGTAGACAACAATTTACGATAACGAAGTTCGACGGAGCAAAAAGTTCCTTGTAAACTTTTGGCACGAGTTTCTTCCGTGGATTCGAGGAACTCTAACTTGGTTGTCATCAAAACTGAAAATAATTTTTTGGGGGACTGGGTGTTAGTGCGTGTGGTGGTGGAAGGGGGCAGGGGAGTTTTCCGGCTGGGGACGGAGTTTCGTCTTTCAAAACTTTCGAAAACGGAAGTTAGACGAACTGCAGATTTTATCTGTAATCGTAATTTTTCTCGCGATATTCCCTCTGCTCAATGTTATTGTAAAATATAATTTTGTTTGATAACTCATTGTGTTTCAGCTTGAAAATGGAGGAAAATTTTGCGAAAACGGAAGTCGGACGGAACGATGATTTTTTCATAATCGTAATTTTTTCGAAATGTTTCCACTGTCCTGAATTATTGTTAAATGTTATTTTCCCTCTATAAATAGTTGCAAAGGGGAAAACTGGACATTCCTCAAATCAGAATAGTTGAATCAACCAAGTCTCAATTATGTAAACTGTAAACATCTCATACATAGTATTCAAGAAGATATTTTTTTTTTTTTTCAGAGGTGAAGGGAAACCTGTTCAAAAATAATAAATTAGTTGACCCTTGTAATACTAACAAGCATGTGATTGTCTAAGCATCCAATTAACTGAAAACACCAAAAGCTGTTCCGAGATACACGTAAATAAAACAAATGTGACAAACGCAAAAATAAAAAATTATTGCTAATTTATTATATGTGTGCGTGTTTACGCAAGTAAAATTAAATGCAAAAATAGCAATCAACTTTTAAATTAATAGATAATATTTAGTAGTGGCAAACATATTTACTCTTTCAGGAATGTGGATGGGAGAGGGGCCTCATCTTGTGCTGTGCCTAGGGCCCGATTCTGTGAAAATCGGGCCCTGATCCCGGCCCGGCGAAGTGCATCCTTTCGCTTCGGGCCGATGTAATTCCAGGCCATGGCGAAAGAAGCATGCCGTGCCGATGTAATCCCAGCCTGGCGCCTAGCTTTCTTTCCACTTAGCTTTCAAACAAGCAAATCAAATTCCTCCTCCTTTTAAAGGGGAAAAAAAAAAGAAAGAAAAGAAACGAAGAGCTGCATCATGAACTGTGTTCAGAGGCTTCCACAACCTGCAATTTCGGCCCGGTGCCGTGCATTTCAAGGTTATCCTTGGTGCATTCTTTCCACTTAGCTTTTAAACAAGTACAGCGAATTCCTCATCGTCGGAAAGAAAAAAAAAACGAAAAAAACGAAGTGCTGCGTCACGAACTTTGTTTAGAGGCTTCGGGCCGATGTAATAATGCCACGTCGAAAAAAACACGCTGGGCCGACGTAATTCCGGGCCAAAGCTGCGCTTTATTTTTCAATTAGTTTTCAAACAAGCAAAACAAATTCCTCCTCCTCGGAAAAAAAGAAATAAGGAGCTGCGTCACGAACTTTGTTCAGAGGCTTTTACACTGATTAATTACAAAACCAGTAAAACATTCTTAACAGCAGCAAAAATCTGAATTTCTGTAATTTTTCATTAGTCATCCTTAATTCCGTGATGCCGGAGGATTAAGGAATTATTCTAAAACCAGTAAAACATTCTTAGTATCAGCGAAAATCTGAATTTCTATAATTTTTCTTTAGTCACCCATAATTCCGGGGGAGGGGGGTGCAATGGTTGGCATCTCAGAACGCTTATGATGCTTTCACCTGATAGTGAGAGAGAAAGAAGGTTCGTAACATAAATGTCCAATCACATGTGAACAGAACTTTTCTTTCTTTTCTTTGCGTACGATGGCTCAAGGCTCAGTCCAATCTCTCAACTGATTTTGTCTTCAGCAAATCAATAAAACAAATAGCAATAGAAAGGACGGAGGTAAACTGAATAACGAAGTGTTCCCCTAAAAAAAAAACGGTTTCAAGCAAACCGAGAAGTTTGAAGTGACGTCAACGGCGGCTATCTCTGTTGGCTGAGCGGCAGCAGCAGCCCGGAGCTGCCCGTCAGCCACGCAACAGCAGAAAGATTACGCCTTACGACTGAAATATCACCACCTACCCAACAAATACTTCTCTCTCTTTTGCCACAATTTTTTTTTTTTTTTTTTCCAACATATCAACAATCACAAACTTTTGTCAAAAGCCTGAGATCGCAAATGACAAGTTTAGCAGATTTCCGTTTTTTCTAAAAAGTGAATTCACGGAATTCCGCTAACTAGCGGAAGAATCACATGCTTGTACTAAACCTGCACATCATAATGTCCAGTGAAGGTTTATTTTATCTTTTGTATTTGAGATAGACCATAGATTTCCTTCCTCCACAATGGAATTCTTTTTGAAGTTTGAGTGTGTAGAATCAATCTGTGAAGCAACACACACACAAGTTTTGGTACAATCTTTCAAAAGCCTGGCAGACCATTTTTTTTTTAATTAATGAAGATGCAGTTATGGAATATTCATTATTCAAACATAGTTGTAAAAAATGTAGAGTATATGTGCAAATGTCCTAAGTTTTCCAAGGGTTTTATAAGAAACCATCTGCATACATTTCCATTAGTGTCAAAAGGTTCTTCTGCAAGTAAGTCTTGTGTTACGTTTAACATAGGTACCATGTGAATGTGTCTTTAGCACACACAAAACAAATTTCAGTCAAAATTTAGAGATTCACTGAGCAACAAAAATCTTAATGCATATTTCTGAAATTGGGCCAGATAAACACTCAGAAATAAAACAGCTGATTATTATTATATATATATATTTTTATATTTTTATTGGGGGTTTAAGAACCATCGTGAACAACTCCATGGGCTGTAAGCAGTCGCCCGTACCTAATTTAGGGGTCACTGGTTCCAGGGAAGGGAGAGAGCCAGTGCTGTAAGATAAACGCAACATCCATGCCTTACCGAGATTTGAACCCGGACCCCATCTCGGACGAATGATCAGAAGCCATCGCTCAGATCACTGCGCCACTAGGGTGGCAAAACAGCTGATTAAAGCTTGTTAACTGTGTCAAGGAATGAAAGACAGACAATATACTTCAGAGGCAATTTTATGATATCAATGTACTGCAAAACGAACAACTCTAGTTTTGTAAAATGAATAATGGTAATTTGTATTAGATTGAATGCAGTAAATTTTTTGATCTAATTCACCTGTTTGTTTTAAGATTACCAAGTATAGCTTCATATTGTTTGAAAAATTTCTACTGTTTTTCTTAGAGTCTTTTAATATTATTAAGTCACACATTCAAAACTCCCCACCTGAAATTTTCAATCCTCTCCATTTACAAACACAAATGGGGAGACTCCTTCCATTTCAAATTTGAATTTTAACCCCTGAAATATGACATCTGCAAATGGTATTTTAATAAAATCTAAATCAAATTTTTTTTTATCATTATTACTATGTGTTTTGTTTATTTTAGATCATTTTAACTGCGGCTTTCCTGTTGGAAATTACATCACTGGAAGAATGGAAAAAGAAAATTATGAAGAAAATTGGAACTTTATTTTGCACTAAATGGCTTGGGTAAAAAGAAAAACAATTGACAACAAATACAATTTACCACTTTTCATTCCAGCATTATCACCAAACATGTTTTTGATCATGTGTTATCGACTTCGTTTCACCTGGCGCCTAAATTTTGGGACACTGGCTCTAGATCTAGAACATATTTGTCAAGCCGTAGTAGGCATGGCAGTCACCATGCCAGAGGAATACACGGGACGGTCCACCAGACAGTCACTGATCAGCTCCTGTCGTGAACTTTGCTCTCACCAAACACCTTATTAGAGCAGAAGGAAAATTTTTATTTTTGAAATGACAAACAATTCGTATAAGATGGCATCATTAAATTGAAATGCATAAGGTATTGTGAAATGTTTTATTCAAATTAAATGCTCCCCTTCTTTCGGTATAGCATAACTCCTGGAACGTGGGGTTTCGCTGTGTTCCGGCCCATTTCCACCAATGGTAGCATAAGCAGAGACCAAGTTTAAATTGGGGCTAGCAGTCCGAATGCCAGCATATCAAGTAGTTCCATACATTTCAAGTATTTTTTTTTATTTTTGAACTGGAATGCTAATAAGTAGAATTCTAAGAAGAATAAGCCTCCCAGTGGAGTGCGAAAGCTTGGCGAATATTTGTGCTGACTACACCACAAAAATAAACGGATTTCATGCGCTATATACATTTCATTATTATTCAACTCTGGTGTATTTAAAATAAAGGTTAAATAACATATCTATTTCTAGTTTCTTTACCCATTAACAGAACTACTTGATGTGCTTTTAATCAGATGGCTAATTCTGCAGAAAGTTCATCATAGTTTCAAATCACTGAAGAAACAACCCCATGATGCTTGGTTAAAAACTCAGGTTTCATGCAACAACATCACAATAAACATATAAATTGAGGGAAAAGCATAGTCATGTATACGAGTAATAATGAAGTTCGTTAAGGGGAAGCTTTTGGCCATTCGACGGCCTTGATCACTAGCGATCAA
The DNA here is from genome assembly GCA_039090855.1 of Macrothele yani. Taxonomy (NCBI): domain Eukaryota; kingdom Metazoa; phylum Arthropoda; class Arachnida; order Araneae; family Macrothelidae; genus Macrothele; species Macrothele yani. The sequence goes on from CM076997.1 coordinate 1,421,650, forward strand.
CTGAATCTGAAGATTGGTTGCCAGAACTATAATGTGAATTTGAGGTGCAGGAACTTTTGCCAGAGCCCAGAATTTAATAAAGAGATCCAAATAAATAGGATTTGGTAAGGGGTCTCTGAATTGGGGGTCACCAAAAATCTCATTTATTTGGATCTCTATACTAAGTTCTGGCAACAGTTCTTGCACCTTAAATTCACATTAAAGTTCTGGCAACCTGTCCTTGAATTCAGTTGATCATGAGTCATCAAGGATGTAGAACGGCCAAAAGCTACCGCTTAACTAACTTCATTAACCTACTATATGTGACTCGTGTGTGTTTTCGCTCAATTTCTATGTTTATCCCTATAATGCCTGTTGTCACAGAGAAAATGTACATTTGTAACACAAGACAATTCTTTAGTGCTTAAGGCTTCATTACAGAATTTTAGCACAAACTACAGTAATTTTCGGACTAAGAGCCGCATCATCGTAAGGGCCGCAGGTGAGAAATTTTGCGATCTTGGAAACAAAAGTTGCTGTAAGGGCCGCGCCTAGGTAGTTATGGTGCTGCTCAGAAAACTAAATTTTCTTCCTTATTTTCATGAATTAATTCACACACTTTTCATGAATTAATTCACACCCAACAAATTATATGTATACTTCAAAGGCTAATTCTGCAACTCAGAATCAATCTGTTTTATGCACTTATTTTTTCCTACTGGCAAAAGCTTTTATTTGTACATTTTTATTAATCATGCTAATGATATTATTTGTTTGCCTTTATTAAATGCTCAAAACCATTTATGTAATCATTTTTTTTTTTTTTTTTTTGATTGAAGGTTTAATGACCACCTTGAGCAACTCCGTGGGCTATAAGCAGTCGCTCATCCCTAATTTAGGGCCACTGGTTCCAGAGAAGGGAAAGAACCATGGCAGTAAGACAAACACAACATCCATGCCTCACCGGGATTCGAAACCAGACCCATCTCGAATGAATGGTCATAAGCCATCGCTTAGACCACTGCGCCACCTTTATGTAATCAATATAAATCACAGTTAATCTTAAGACTCCCATTAGAATATTGCATTGCTCGTAAAACCGCACAATTGCCTAAATTCCATTCAATGTGGATTCTGCTACAGGATGGTTCTCTGTTCACCGCAATAGAATCAGTCTTAGAAGCAATTAACTTATAAATTATCACTTGTAATGCTTTCGATTAATGTTTTCTTTAATATGTTCCTTCTATGTTTGTTATGCTTTTTTTCTCATCTACAGATGTCTTTGTTAGAATGAAGTTGTTTTTCTGCAGCAGTTGCTAAATGGGTTAGTTAACACGTTTCTTATTCCCACGCTTCCTTTTACCAGCTGCTTCGCACATGTTTGCTGATCTCCCCGCAGACCACTTCGAAACAGCGGTGTCTCTGCTTTCTCGTTGTTGTTTTTTTCTTTTTAAGTGGTTTGACCTACTTTCATTTACTGTGCACTCAGCCTTTGCGTTGAGCTCTGCTTTTATATGAATGGGAAAGCACTCCCTTCTTTCTTTCTTTTGCATTTGTGAAAAGATTTTACCTACAGCCAAGTATTAATTACCCATAGTTAACATCAGATGATAATGCTACAGCGCTTATTAGTGAGAAAGCATTTCCAGCCGAAGCCTTCAACTTCCACAATCGTCAGTCAATAAAAAAAAAAAAATCAAATCGAAGCAAAAAACAGGAGCACAGAGCCAAGAAACGCCTGTATCGCATGCCAGATGAACAGAATTTGTCTTTCCGTCCAGCCAGTATTGTTTGGAATAGGTCACTGCTAAGGGAATCATCCTGGGGCAGGCTTTTCCATTGTTCATGTTCTTAAACTTTTGTTCAGGGAAGTGCCTTCAGCTCATCAAACCAGTCTCCCCACCCCAGTGAAAATCAACGTTCCTTCCCTTGGATGCATCGCACCTTCCTGCAGGATGTATGCTGCAGCCAACAAAAGAGATACCCTGAACACGCTATCTTCGACTCTCCACCACGCTACTGGTTTGTGTGCTTATGTCCCATTTCTATCTCCCTTCTATTAACATTCTAAGCTTCTGCCACGGGATGTGCTTCCCCCACGCAAGGGGCATTTGAGACAGGCATTCCTTTCAAACAAACCTCCTAACCTTAAGACCTACGCCAGCTTTTCACCCCCCCCCCCCCACACACACACACACACACACTTTCCCTCCTAAACCAACATCAGGACAGCGGACTTATCTTTCAATAGACGTGTCTAGCGTATGAGTAGAAAGAGGGGGGGGATCGATCACAGTCAAGTTTGTGAAAAAAAGACTTTGTTTGAAAAAATTTACTAAGCATCTGCATGAAAAAAAGGGAGGGCAGAAACAGTCTTATCGAAAACAAATTCGGCATAAGGGCTGCACATCCGAAAAATTTCACTTTTAGTAAGGTAAGAGCCGCGGCTCTTAGCCCCAAAATTACGATACTAAATAGGAACCTGCCCTATAATATGACACCTACCATTAGACTCAAAACTCTTTTGAAGTTCTGCACTCTTGTCATTCCCTTGGAATTGATTTCAGAGCAATACACTGTTACCTTTACTGATCACCACATTTGCATATTTTGTTTTTCATACATAATTTGCCTGAATTGAAAGGGTTTCCCTGATGTCTGGTATGATCAGTCATAAACACATATCATAATGTTCATATGTCTGGGGCAGTGGTGGTTCTAGACAAAAAATAATTGGGGAGGGCACAAATTCTTGCATGTGCCAGTAATTAAAATGAATATATAATTTCAAAAAAAAAATTGAAGAAAATCTGGTTATACCATGCGCGTTCTACGTGCCCCCAGCCTAGAACCGCCACTGCTCTGGAGCAGAATGAAACGCAATTTTCAACATCCATGTTTTGAAACGAGGGGAACATCCCAGAAAAAAATTTCGAACAGATTCGACTTTTTTTTTTTGACGGGGTTTAACGACCACCGTGAGCAACTCAGTGAGCTATTAGCAGTTGTCCGTCCCTAATTTAGGGCCACTGGTTCCAGGGAAGGGAGAGAGCCAGGGCCATAAGAAAGACAAACATGCCACACCGGGATTCGAACCCGGACCCACCTCGGACGAATGGTCAGAAGTCATCGCTTTGACCACTGCGCCACCGGAGCTGCATCTGACTTCGTACACCTATCAACGCTATAAAACTTACACATTCAACAATACGCATTGATCGATTATTGGTAACATTTCAACTCATGAAATCGTCGGTTTCAATTCTAAATACTACACAAAACTACTAGAACTTTTACGCTTCCTAATTAACGGTTTTATTTTTTGAGCCTGCTCAAAAGTTTATTTATTTGTAGCATAACGAAAAGTTCTAAGTAAACAGGCATATCGGATAACACTATTACCATTGCCTTGTAAACAGACTGAATCAGAACAACAAAACGATTCCAAGTACCTTTCACAAATATTTTGTTACACCGGTCGCTGTTAGCACATCTTATTTTCTTCAGAAAAAAACAAAGAATTGGTACACACAACTTCAACACATCACTAAATTCCCTTACTAAACAATCCAAACATGCAAACACATAAAGCTCTCATTTCGCATGCAGTCACGGTTTCAAACTGCCCAATATTATGATCAGATCAGATCAGACATGTAGAGGATTTTTTTTTTTTTTTTTTTTTTTTTTTTTTTTGGAGGTTTAACGACCACCGTGAGCAACTCAATGGGCTATAAGCAGTCGCCCGTCCCTAATTTAGGGTCACTGGTTCCAGGGAAGGGAGAGAGCCAGTGCCGTAAGACATAAACAACATCCATGCCTCACCGGGATTCGAACCCGGACCCCGTTCGGACGAATGATCAGAGGCCATCGCAGAACCACTGCGCCACCGGGGCGGCAAGAGGATTTTCGGAAGGGAGTGCTTGGCACCAAGTCTTAAGGTGGATGTCAAGTGAAAATGCACCACTGTATTTTCAATGGGAAAATTTTGTTACATAAGTTTTCATACAAGAAATGCTTCCTCACATATGAAAATTCGCACACATACAAAGAAGACACTGAACTATAGTTACTGAATATCAAATTTGAGAAAAAAATTATAGGAAATATTTTTAAATTAAACTTCTGAGAAATGGAGTAATGCTGTTTATCGTTAAAAAATGGCGCTGTAGGTGCGTCAAATGCTGAAAATGTGACATATCCTTGCCTTTTTTTCTTGAATATTAAAAGTTTTCACACAAATAATAATAACTGAGCTGTCGTAGACTTTAGTTTAGGATGTCAGCAATTATTTAAATTACTTACATTACAGTTTATTGGCTTTTCTACACACAAACTTACGTAAAACAGAAATCACATGGTACTGGTACTCTAAGATACTAATAAACTGAATGCCGTCTATGCACGATATAAACCACGGCTCACGGTGGAACCTCGGTTACGTTTAATTAAAATACACCGAGCATAAAAGAAAACGTATGAGATCTTTCGGACACCTCGCACCGGGATCCATCATCAGATACATAAAAAAGAGGTAATATGGGCTGGATCGGGGCCATCGAGATCACGTTTCTGACGTGATCTCAACGGCCCCGGCTGGATACAGACAATTTATAATTTCAACATGTGAGGCAATTTGCGAACTGCCATCTGGTGTGTAAACGAAAACAAATCGATTACAATACAATTATGAGTAAATCAAGCAGCAACATATTAAATTGGAAGGTCATGTGCACGGCTGAGGCCCACAGACTAGGTTCACGCTCCTTCTGTGATTGGACACTGGGATCTCGTAGGCGAATCTGGGCGGTTCCTGATTTGGCTGGTTAACTAATACCGGTCCCGCTTTAATTCTGACATTTCCAAATGTTTTGTTAGAATTCAAGTCGTTAGATGGCGAATTGAGCCTGTTTCTCGCCCGAAAACAAACGGTCGTAGTTCACTTATAGACTTGCTTATACTTTCGCAAGCGATGTTATTTGTTAATTAATTTGAACTTAATATTTTTGTGTATAGAATTGAGAAGGTGAATCAGAAGGTAAATTTTTGAAGCCGATTTGTGCTGCTGACTTTCGAATTTTATACCATTACAGTCGCGTCTTGCCAGGGTATTTAGATAGAGAGGAGGAGCTCGTCCCGAAATTGGGAAAACCTGGAAATGTGTTTACTGTTTTATTTTATTTAACTTGTTATATTTTAATTTCTTTCTTTCGTTTTCTATTTTGGGGGTTCACGTGCTCTCCATGTCGTCACAAACAGGCAAAAAATGAACTAAATTATACCGTTCATGAAACAGTAAGATTGTGTATCATTGATAAAGATTTTTAAATTACTCATTTTATCTGTTTATACGCTTAGAAGCTTTTGTTCCATTGGTTTTCAAGCAGCTTCTCTTCTGCGGCTGCGACGTGCCTGCTCATGACGTCATTTGCAGCATAGATGGTGACTTCCCAGCAAAAACAATATTGCTGGGCCAGCAGTGGGCCATTGCTGGCAGCCAGCACTGCCATCAATGGCCCAGCACTATGTTGCCGCTGCCGAACCGTCAATAAAATGTCCGGGCGGCCAACAGAAGGGCCAGCAGTTCAGGCCAACAGCTGGCCAACAGTTGGCACCCCATCAGTTGTCATATGCCACAACAGGGCCATCAGTGGTCCATCACAGGCAGTAGCTGCCACAAGTGGCCATTCAGTGGCCCTGCAAGTACTTGCCAGAAATGATGGCTAGCCTGATGTGGTCCGCTAGTGGGCCGTTAGTGGCAGCCAGCAACCATGTGACGTAACTGGTGGCTTGCCGAATCTTGTTCGCCAATTTCCCAATAGTAACAAAAAAAAAGCAAGGATAACCGCAGTTTCCTAAAGCTACAATTTCTTTTTCTACCCTTACGAAGCTTGTGAATTAACGCACTGCGCTGGAGAAATTTTTCCTCGACAGACCGGAAAACCACCGTTTGCATCTGACTAGATTCGATCCTGGGCCATTTACGTGGAAGCCGCGCTCGCTACCGACCGGACTAATTCACGACACTGGTATACGTTCTGGAAGCTATCTGTTTGGTATGCAATTTGTAATCGAATGCTTCCCTCTTTCATTTTATTATATTGCGAGGTATTTTTCATAAAAGTCAGTTTCATATAATTGATAAATTAATTCTTTCAACGTAACGATAGTTTTTTTTTTTTTACCTTATGGGAACTTCACTCATTTTCAAGGCGTGTACATACTTAGAAAAGTTTTGCGCTGTCCTTGCCGTTTTGAAAAGAGATTGTTGAATAAATATATATTTACCCGGGTTCATGTCACATTCTGTTACATTTTTAACGTTATGTCTTTCCTTTCCGTTGTCCGAAGCTACATTTGTTTTAAAGAGTAAAAGATATTTTATTTTACTTCTCGTTATTTTTAGAAGCGAATTCCTCCCAGTCTTGTGTATTCAGCCCATGGATGAGTACACCACATAGCGTTAACTTTTTTTTTTTTTCTTTCAAATAATTAATAAATTTTGTACACGTATAATTCTTTTTTTCCAACAAACGCTATTTTAATGGATTTCCAGGATATGTGTTTCAAGCGGTTTCAAATTTTTTCTTGTTATTCATCCACTCCATTCCATGAATTGTTATTCATGGGAATGGAGTGGGTGTATTTCATGGCTGTAATCTAGTATTTCACGGCTTAATCTGATATCTTCGTCGACGTAAAATTTCATTAGGAAATTAATTCGCCTCTCCACATATGGATTTTTTCTTAACATCCACTAAAATAACACGATAGCGATAGCGTCGTCTTCAACTAACTGGTACATGAGAGACCCAGCAAGTGTTGCTTCTGCGCATGCGCAGTACCGATGCTTCCACCTGCTGTTGGGGGTTGCATTGGTTGCCATCAACGGGCCACTAGTGGCACTTGCTTGGAGGCCCACAATTCACGGCGATGCTGCAGGGCCATCAATGGCTCGCCAACTGATAGCGCTGCCACCAACGGACCACTACCGGGCCGTGAGCGGCAGATTTCAGCCAGCAGTGACCCATCACTGCCAGCTGGTGGCCAGCAGTTTCCCAGCACTTGTGTTTTTGCTGGGTTATGGCGCCCAGTGCTATTTGGATAGGAGTGGTGTCTCCAGTAATATAACCTCCTTGGATATTACTATATTACTAATCCAGCCTCATGGAGCTTGTATGTGGAGCAATTGAATTTTTATTTTGATGCAAATGGTATTGTTAAAGGTCCCAGGAAGTGTGCTGTTTTGCTGTCGGCTTGTATAACAGGGACACTGAGCAATGCTCGTTCGTTAGTGTCACCACTAAAAATAACTGATAAATCGTATGATGAATTGAATGAATTGTTAAAAAATCATTTTACTCCTAGATCCTCGGAAATTTATTCCCGTTATCTGTTTAAGAAACGTATACAGCGTAAAGGTGAAAGTATCACTGACCTCCGACGTTCAGCGGAGCAGTGTAATTTTGGAGATACACTGAATGAGCGTCTACGAGACCAGCTAGTATGTGGAATAACTGATGACGCGGTACAACACAGGCTCTTAGCTGAAACGGAACTGACTGGGACATGGTGCATTTTCGAAAATGCTTGCTGCTGAAACAGCTACTAATGAGGCAAAGCGCATATTTTCTCAAACTTGCACTCGCGGGAATTTTTCAGAATCGATTTATAATGTGCAGCATACTAAAAATAATTCTAAGAAACAAAATGCAAATGTTAATTCAAAGTATACCGTTCCTTTTAATGGAAGCATATGCCATAGCTGTGGTGGAAACCATGCGCGTTCTATGTGTAAATACAGTGTGCAGATTCTGTAGGAATATGGGTCACATTGAAGCTGTTTGCAAGAAAAAACAACAGCAAGGCATTAGTCCTTATTCTAACAGAGAAAAGCCAAGAGTAAAATGCACAAATATGGAAATAAATTCTGAATATTGGGTAAATGTATTACGTAATCGCACAGATTCTGTTAGGAAACAAACCGTTACATTAAGCATCGAAGGTAAAGACTGCAGCTTAGAGGTAGACTCTGGATCATTTCACTCCATCATTTCACATTATACATACAAAAGGCTCTGGCGTGCAAATAAGACAGAAATTCAGCCTTCATCAATACGTTTAACTGATTTTCAAGGGAATGCCATGCCCCTTCGCGGAATGAGGGTTGTGAATGTACAGCATAATCAGCATGGTGCTCAACTGCAGCTTCTGATCTCTCAGAGAAAGTGCACCAACGTGTTAAGTTATGCATGGTTCCATCCACTTAGAATTACAATAACAGGGGTAAATGCCATTTCAACAAACCTTGTTGATGATGTGGTGAAAAATTTAATGATGTATTTGAGGAAAGACTTGGTTCATACAAGGGGCCAGTAGTTTCACTACCCCTAGATTCTCAAATTCCTCCCATGCGTAAGAACTGTTCCACTTGCTCTTCGTCCCAAGATTGATAAAGCACTTGATAAGCTTTTAACTGAAGATGTAATTGAACCAATATCAAATCCAAAAATGGTCTACACCCGTGGTACCAGTGATTAAATCTTCCGGAGATGTTTTTTTTTTTTTTTTTATTGGAGGTTTAACGACCACCGTGAGCAACTCAATGGACTATAAGCAGTCTCCCGTCCCTAATTTAGGGTCACTGGTTCCAGGGAAGGGCGAGAGCCAGTGCCGTAAGACAAACACAACATCCATGCCTGACCGGGATTCGAACCCGGACCCCTTTCGGACGAATGATCAGAGGCCATCGCTTAGACCACTGCGCCACAGGGGCGGCCTTCCGGGGATGTTAGACTCTATGGTGATTACAAAGTGACACTGAATACTGCTATGAAATCACATCCATATCCTATCCCTGCAGTAAATTACTTATTGTAACCATTGAAAGGCGGTGGATTTTATGCAAAAATTGACCTCGCTCGAGCATACTTACAGCTGGTAATTGATGACGAGTCTGCAGAAGCACAGACTATCGTTACACACCGCGGAGCATTTAAGGTAAAAAAAACGATTGCAGTATGGAATAAATGTAGCCCCTGGAATATTCCAAACCATCATTGCTGAACTGTTTACTGGATTAGAGGAAGTCGTACCCTATTTTTTTTTTTTGATTGGAGGTTTAACGACCACCGTGGGCAACTCAATGGGCTATAAGCAGTCGCCCGTCCCTAATTTAGGGTCACTGGTTCCAGGGAAGGGAGAGAGCCAGTGCCGTAAGACAAACACAACATCCATGCCTCACCGGGATTCGAGCCCGGACCCCTTACAGACGAATGATCAGAGGCCAGCGCCTTAGACCACTGCGCCACCGGGGCGGCGTACCCTATTTTGATGATGTGCTAGTTAAAGCAACATCTCTCAAAGAGCTAGCTTCTAGGCTTCGTAAAGTTCTCGCTCAGCTTAGAAAGGCTGGAGTACTAGCTAAAAAAGAAAAAAGTGTCTGTTTGGCGTCACAGAAGTGGAGTTCCTGGGATACATAATTGATGCTTGTGGAATACATCCGTCAAAAACTAAAGTCGAGACGATTCAGGCAACGCCTGTTCCTAAGAACAAGCAACAACTACAAGCATTCCTGGGACTCCTGAATTTTTACCACAGTTTCTTTAAGTCTAAAGCTACTGTGGCGGAACCATTGCATAAAATTCTCAAGAAAGAATATGCCTGGTCTTGGACTGAGATTCATGACAATGCCTTTAAATCTGTAAAAGCGTTGCTATCTTCCGACGCCGTGTTAATTCCTTTTGGTGAGAAGTTGCTAATAATTCTTACTTGTGATGCATCACCATATGGTGTAGGTTGTGTGTTAATTCATAAGTTTGTAGATGGGAGAATTGCACCCATTGTTTTAGCTTCAAGGACTTTTTTTTTTTTTTTTTTTTTTTGATTGGAGGTTTAACGACCGCCGTGAGCAACTCAATGGGCTATAAGCAGTCGCCCGTCCCTAATTTAGGGTCACTGGTTCCAGGGAAGGGAGAGAGCCAGTGCCGTAAGACAAACACAACATCCATGCCAGACCGGGATTCGAACCCGGACCCCTTACGGACGAATGAGCAGAGGCCAGCGCCTTAGACCACTGCGCCACCGGGGCGGCCCAAGGACTTTAACTTCTACTGAGAGAAACTACGCTCAGATTGATAAAGAAGTACTGAGTATTATAGTGGGAGTTAAAACATTTCATCATTTCTTGTATTTTCACCAATATACTATTGTTACTGATCATCAACCACTTCTAGGATTATTCACCAGATCAAAAGTTTCTCCAGAAATTCTTTCTCCTCGTATGCTGAGATGGTCTATAATGCAAAATGCTTACGACTTCACACTCGTACATCGACCTGGCAAGAAAATTCAAAATGCTGATGCATTAAGTAGATTACCTCAAGAAATTCCAGATTGTGAAATTCCACCTCCACTTGAAGTGTTGTTTAGAGAAGATTTAAACAATCCGCCATTACAAGCTAGCACAAGCTAGCGAAATTGCTAAAATGACACTTCGGGATCTAATTATATCACGTGGTCTCAACTGGGTGTTGAGGGGATGGCCTGAAGAAAAACTGTCTCCTGATTTCCGTATGTTCTTCTCCAAGAAAAATGAACTTTCTGTTCATAAAAATTGCTTGTTATGGGGAAATCGTGTAGTTATACCTACATGTGGATACCAGCGCGTTCTGGAAGAATTGTATCTTGCTCATCCAGATATTAAGCGAATGAAAGCTCTTGCACGTTCATATATGTGGTAGCCGCACATGGAAGATTATATTGTTTATCACGTGAAAGACTGTGTCCAATGCCAAGAAATTAGACATTCTCCTCCTCGTGCTCCTGTTCATCCTTGGGAAGTTACGACTAAACCTTGGTCTCGTCTACACGTTGATTTCGCAGGACCATACCATGGACAAAATTTCCTAATCCTTGTCGATTCCTACTCAAATATGTTGGAGGTAAGACACATGCCATCTACTTCAACCAGTGCTGCTATTGACGTCCTGTGAGAAATTTTTAGTACTCATGGTATTCCTGATGTAGTGGTTTCTGACAATGATCCTCAGTTTACATCTTCTGCTATAGATGCCTTCCTACGTAATAATGCCAATCAACGAGTCTTGATCTCCACTTACCGTCCTGCTGCTAATAGTCAAGCGGAAAGATCGGTGCAGACTACTAAGGATTCTCAAAAGAATAACACACGGATCATGGAGGAAGCGCTTAGCTAATTTTCTGCTACACCAACACATCACTCCTTCATCTTCTACGGGTTTCAGTCCAGCTGAACTGTTGATGTCTAGGCGACAAAAGACATACTTAGACTGCCTCCATCCAGACCTTACTACTAATCGTAAAGTTAAGCAAGAAGTATATGCAAGGAAGCAGCTCGAACAACATCTTCTACGTAATTTTGAGCCAGATGATCCTGTGTACATCAATATTCGTCGACATGAGCCAGTGTGGATTCCTGCCACCGTTTCTCAATGTACCGGTCAGGGCGATAACATCTACAGGCGACACTGAGAAGCGCCATGTGGATAAGATGCGACAACGGCAAGTAGAACCACCTGTAACCGTTCCTGACGTTTCAGATTCCAGTGCTCTTTCTCCTCCTTTAGAAAATACTGTTACTGAACTTCCTGCTGAGCTTGTCTCTAAAGACTGATGCCAAATTGACTCCAAGAAGACCACGACGACAAACTGTGAGACCGAAACGTTTTGAGGACTTCATAACTTAGGGGGGGTGAGGTGTTATGATTTAAGTGACTCCTCTAGGTTTTTGCGGCTAGTCCGCCAGAGGACGCAATTACTTACAGCGTCATAAATTGTAAAGGAGATCTAGCCCAACTGTGATCCTAAGTGTAAATTGTTGGATTATGTATATAAATGTATTATACATCTGGAGTACCTTCTTCTTCCTTTCTTTCCCGCGGTGTTGTGATTACCCCAGAACAATTTTGTATGTGATTACTTCGGAACAACTGTGTTTGTAATTACTTGAGAATGTTACGTTTGGATTTTTTTATTGGAGGTTTAACGACCACCGTGAGCAACTCAATGGGCTATAAGCAGTCGCCCGTTCCTCATTTAGGGTCACTGGTTCCAGGGAAGGGAGAGAGCCAGTGTCGTAAGACAAACACAACATCCATGCCTGACCGGGATTCGAACCAGGACCTCTTACGGACGAATGTGCATAGGCCAGCGCCTTAGACCACTGCGCCACCGGGGCGGCATGTTACATATGTCAATACCAAAGCTGACCAGATGTCCCCAATTCTTGAGGACATTCCTTGAATTCAGTTTACTGTCCCCAAAAACGTTTGATCCTTTTGGGGACGCAAATTGTCCTCAAATTTTCATGTTTGTCCTCAAATGTCCTTGAATTTACACTTGCCGCCCCGGTGGCGCAGTGGTCTAAGCGATGGCCTCTGATCATTCGTCCGAACGGGGTCCGGGTTCGAATCCCGGTGAGGCATGGATGTTGTGTTTGTCTTACGGCACTGGCTCTCTCCCTTCCCTGGAACCAGTGACCCTAAATTAGGGACGGGCGACTGCTTATAGCCCATTGAGTTGCTCATGGTGGTCGTTAAACCTCCAACCAAAAAAAAAAAAAAAAAAAAAAAAAAAGAATTTACACTTCCTCGTTAGCTCGTTAGATTTCTCATGAAAAATGTTCTTAAAATTGGTTTTCGTTGTACTAATTTTTCGATATGCTTATTGTGAAAGGAATTTTTTTTTTCTTTCTGAGTTATTTTTTTTTTTTTTTTTTTGATTGGAGATTTAACGACCACCGTGAGCAACTCAAATGGCTATAAGCAGTCGCCCGTCCCTAATTTAGGGTCACTGGTTCCAGGGAAGGGAGAGAGCCAGTGCCGTAAGACAAACACAACATCCATGCCTCACCGGGATTCGAACCCGGACCCCTTACGGACGAATGATCACAGGCCAGCGCCTTAGACCACTGCGCCACCGGGGCGGCCTTTCTGAGTTCAACGACCACCGTGAGTAACTCTAAGGACTATAAGCAGTCGCCTGTCTCTAATTTGGAGACATCAGTTTTAGAGAAGGGAGAGAGCAAGTGCTATAAGACAAACACACCATCCATGTCTCAATTGGGACTCGAACCCGTACCCACTTGTACGAATGGTCAGTGGCCAGCACTAGGACACTGAACTACTGGCGCCGCCCCGGTGGCGCAGTCGTCTAAGCGATGGCCATTGATCATTCGTCCGAAAGGGGTCCGGGATCGAATCCCGGTGACGCATAGATGTTGTGTTTTGTCTTGCGGCACTGGCTCTGTCCCTTCCCTAGAACCAGTGACCCTAAATTAGGGACGGGCGACTGCTTATAGCCCATTGAGTTGCTCACGGTGGTCGTTAAACCTCCAATAAAAAAAAAAAAACTATTGGCGCGGTCAAATTTCGACTGTACTTGATCTAAGTTTCTCCAAAAACTTTGGCAAAATGAAAAATTCGCCATGCAATTAGTTTGGTGTGCAACTTGATTTTAATTCAGCACATGTACAAGGTTAATCATTTCACTTTTGCTAATATGTTCTGGCCATCATAATTCTACTTTTTCTATTCAAATTTCCAACATTCTACAAGATATATCCTTTTAAGACATAAATTTTCATATGTAATATCACATTTATTGGAGCAATGCAGTTTTGTGACAAAAAGATTTGCATATTTATTTTGAGTACGTATATGTCCCTAAACGTACTGCCGATTTGGGCACGCCTCGCCCTTTTGTCCTCAAATCAGTGTTCCCATATCTGACCGCCGCCCCGGTGGTGCAGTGGTCTAAGCGATGGCCTCTGATCATTTGTACGTAAGGGGTCCGGGTTCGAATCCTGCTGAGGCATGGATGTTGTGTTTGCCTTACTGCATTGGCTCTCTCCCTTCCCTCAAAACAGTGACCCTAAATTAGGGCACTGTACTGTAGTTGGAGGTTCAACGACCACCGTGAGCAACTCAATGGGCTATAAGCAGTCGCCCGTCCCTAATTTGGGGTCACTGGTTCCAAGGAAGGGAGAGAGCCAATGCCGTAAAACAAACACAACATCCATGCCTCACCGGGATTCGAACCCGGACCCCGTTCGGACGAATGATCAGAGGCCATCGCTTAGACCACTGCGCCCCGGGGCGGCCCCTAAATTAGGGACGGGCGACTATCTATAGCCCATTGAGTTGCTCACGGTGGTCGTTAAACCTCCAATCACAATATATATATATATATATATATATATATATATATATATATATATATATATATATCACATTTATGGGACATCGTGGGGCTAAGTGAGGTAAGGAGAAATATATATATCACATCAAGTGGGACATCGTGGGGCTAAGTGAGGTAAGGAGAAAAGGAGAAGATCTCATCGAACTGAAAAGTGGACATCTCTTCTACTATCGTGGGACAGATACTGGCAGAACTAGTGGTGTTGGATTTATAATAAACAAGAAACTGAAGGATAAAGTTGTAGAAGTTGAAAGTTCCTCTGACAGAGCTGCACGACTTGTTATCCAACTCTCGAAAAGATACCAGGCTCAGATTATTCAAACTTATGCACCCACCACAAGTCATCCTGAAGAAGAAATTGAAGAATTTTATGAGGAAATTTGTCATCTAAATAATAAAGGTAAGCAGCACTTGAAAATAATTATGGGAGATTTCAATGCAAAAATAGGGCAACGGCAACAGAATGAAACTTCAGTAGGTAAATTCGGTCACGGCAACAGAAACCAGCGTGGAAATACTCTCGTTGAGTTTGCAGAGGCAGAAGGGTTTTTCATCTTGAACTCCTTCTTCAAGAAAAAGCCACACAGGAAATGGACATGGAGACATCCAAATGGGACGACAAGTGAAATTGATTTTATTATGTGTAACAAAAAATTCGTCATAGAAGACTGCAGTGTGCTGAACAAGTTCAACACAGGTAGTGACCATAGATTGGTGAGATGTAAGATGCACCTCAACACTAAACTTGAACGTGGCAAGCTCATAAGACAAACAAAATCTATTGACATAACCAACCTTAAAAAACACCATAATACCTTCAAGTTGGAACTGAAGAACAGGTTCTCTGCTTTAGAAGGCCTAACATCGGAAGAAGTGGACATCTCTGAAGTTAACAGAAAAGTAACCAAAGCTCTTATGGAAACAGCAACAAAATTAGCTGGGTCTAAGAACAAGTTGCATGTGAACAAATTATCAGGAAAAACCAAAATGTTGATGCAAAAAAGAAGAGAGATGAGGACAACTAAAGAAGATGTGACTTCCAAAGTGGAATATATAGAGCTATGCAAGACAGTAAGAAAAAGTATCACTGAAGACATAAGAAAATTCAACTGTGAACTAGTGAGGAAAGCAATTGAAAACAACCAAAGCCTAAAGATAGCAAAGGGACATCTCAGTAAGGGAAGAAAACAGATTATGGCACTGAGAAAAGAAGATGGTTCTGTAACAAGAAATAGAGGTGAAATTTTGACAAGAGTGAAAGATTTCTACTCCAAATTATATGAAAGGGATGATATATGCACTCCAGACATCATGAAAGATACCAGTACCAGAGTTCCTCCAGTCCTTCCAGCAGAAGTTGCACATGCAATCAAGAACATGAAGCGAGGAAAAGCTCCAGGAGAAGATGGAATTACTGTAGACATCATACAAGAAGCAAGTGGAGAAATCGAAACAGTACTCGCCCAAATTTTCACTCGATGCCTTAATGAAGGAAAGATTCCTGAGGATTGGAACACCGCTACAATGATCCTGCTACATAAGAAAGGTGACATTGAGGATCTCGGAAACTACAGACCTATCAGCCTCCTATCAGTAGTTTATAAAATCTTCACTAAAGTTCTTTCACACCGCTTGAAGGTAACACTGGACATGGCTCAACCGAGAGAACAAGCTGGATTCAGGAGTGGCTACAGCACAATAGATCATATCCACGTGCTGAGAGAACTAATTGAAAGAGCGAGGGAATATGAACTTCCATTGTGCATGGCTTTTATCGATTATGAAAAAGCCTTTGATTCGGTGAAACCATCAGCAGTTACAATGGCTCTGAAAACCTGCGGTATTGAAGATGCATACATTAATATTATTAATAACATCTATGAAAATGCAAGTGCAAAGATTAGGCTGTTTGAAAATACAACACACGTAAAAATTGGAAAGGGAGTGAGACAAGGTGACACCATATCTCCGAAGCTCTTTAATGCCACATTGGAGGGTGTTTTTCAGTCGCTGAGCTGGGAAAACAAGGGGATAAAGATTAATGGAGATTATCTAACCCACCTTCGTTTTGCTGATGACGTAGTCATTTTTGCAACTACCCCATCAGAGCTGCAGAGTATGATCCAGGAACTTGCTGACAAGAGTAAAGAAGTGGGATTAAAAATGAACTTTCAGAAGACAAAAGTGATGTTCAATGCTTTTACAAGAAATGAAGATTTATCGATTGATGGAGAAAAGCTGGAGATAACAGACACGTACGTTTATCTTGGACAGCAGATATCAAGTGAGGGTCACATTGATGAAGAAATTAATCGGCGTACAAAACTTGCCTGGAGAGCTTTTGGAAGAAACAGCATAATTTTCAAGAGCAATATGCCATTATGTCTTAAAAGAAAAGTGTTTGATCAATGCATCCTTCCAGTGCTTACGTATGGTGCAGAGACGTGGACCTTAACTAAAAGAGACATACAAAGGCTGCAGACAACTCAAAGAAGCATGGAGAGGTGCATACTTGGTGTAACCAGGAGAGATAAGAAGAGGAACTCGTGGATCCGAAAAATGACAAGAGTGGAAGACATCATGATCAGAGTTAAATCCCTGAAATGGCAATGGGCTGGACATACTGCCAGAAGGACAGATCATCGATGGACAGCCGAAATTTTAGATTGGATTCCAAGGGACAGGAAAAGACCCAGAAGAAGACCACATGGGAGATGGGTGGATGAAATTCGAAAGTATGCAGGGGTGACATGGAGGAGACTGGCACAAGACAGACCGTTGTGGAGGAAACTTGGGGAGACCTTCGTCCAGCAGTGGATTGATAATGGTTGACAATGATGATGATGATGATGATATATATATATATATATATATATATATGGGATGTAAGGTCAGGTGATGCGTAACATCACAGCCTCTCCTTGACAAATGTCAACCCCGCCTTCTCGTGGTGCATCCTGTTTCCACTAAAGGGGCTCTGACGACCGCCAAAGCGGTATAACTATACCATCGGGATTAGAGGAAATTCTATCCCACACTCACCAACCCGCTTGGCCAGCGTGGTGAGTTATGGCCAAACCAATCCAAAATGATTCCACAACTTAAATCTTGGCCCTCAGTCTCCGGCAGCTGGAATGTACCTGGGTCAAGGCAGCGGCCAGTGCGACATGAAGGCAGAGGGTGCTAAGAATCCCCGGAGAACCGGACTAGGCTGCCATCTGATGCTGACCTTGGCTACTTACAATGGACGCTCCCTATCTTCTGATTCAAGGCTTCTTGAATTGGAAGAGGAACTACAAAGGATCAAGTGGGACATCGTGGGGCTAAGTGAGGTAAGGAGAAAAGGAGAAGATCTCATCGAACTGAAAAGTGGACATCTCTTCTACTATCGTGGGACAGATACTGGCAGAACTAGTGGTGTTGGATTTATAATAAACAAGAAACTGAAGGATAAAGTTGTAGAAGTTGAAAGTTCCTCTGACAGAGCTGCACGACTTGTTATCCAACTCTCGAAAAGATACCAGGCTCAGATTATTCAAACTTATGCACCCACCACAAGTCATCCTGAAGAAGAAATTGAAGAATTTTATGAGGAAATTTGTCATCTAAATAATAAAGGTAAGCAGCACTTGGAAAATAATTATGGGAGATTTCAATGCAAAAATAGGGCAACGGCAACAGAATGAAACTTCAGTAGGTAAATTCGGTCATGGCAACAGAAACCAGCGTGGAAATACTCTCGTTGAGTTTGCAGAGGCAGAAGGGTTTTTCATCTTGAACTCCTTCTTCAAGAAAAAGCCACACAGGAAATGGACATGGAGACATCCAAATGGGACGACAAGTGAAATTGATTTTATTATGTGTAACAAAAAATTCGTCATAGAAGACTGCAGTGTGCTAAACAAGTTCAACACAGGTAGTGACCATAGATTGGTGAGATGTAAGATGCACCTCAACACTAAACTCGAACGTGGCAAGCTCATAAGACAAACAAAATGTATTGACATAACCAACCTTAAAAAACACCATAATACCTTCAAGTTAGAACTGAAGAACAGGTTCTCTGCTTTAGAAGGCCTAACATCGGAAGAAGTGGACATCTCTGAAGTTAACAGAAAAGTAACCAAAGCTCTTATGGAAACAGCAACAAAATTAGCTGGGTCTAAGAACAAGTTGCATGTGAACAAATTATCAGGAAAAACCAAAATGTTGATGCAAAAAAGAAGAGAGATGAGGACAACTAAAGAAGATGTGACTTCCAAAGTGGAATATATAGAGCTATGCAAGACAGTAAGAAAAAGTATCACTGAAGACGTAAGGAAATTCAACTGTGAACTAGTGAGGAAAGCAATTGAAAACAACCAAAGTTTAAAGATAGCAAAGGGACATCTCAGTAAGGGAAGAAAACAGATTATGGCACTGAGAAAAGAAGATGGTTCTGTAACAAGAAATAGAGGCGAAATTTTGACAAGAGTGAAAGATTTCTACTCCAAATTATATGAAAGGGATGATATATGCACTCCAGACATCATGAAAGATACCAGTACCAGAGTTCCTCCAGTCCTCCCAGCAGAAGTTGCACATGCAATCAAGAACATGAAGCGGGGAAAAGCTCCAGGAGAAGATGGAATTACTGTAGACATCATACAAGAAGCAAGTGGAGAAATCGAAACAGTACTCGCCCAAATTTTCACTCGATGCCTTAATGAAGGGAAGATTCCTGAGGATTGGAACAATGCTACAATGATCCTGCTACATAAGAAAGGTGACATTGAGGATCTCGGAAACTACAGACCTATCAGCCTCCTATCAGTAGTTTATAAAATCTTCACTAAAGTTCTTTCACACCGCTTGAAGGTAACACTGGACATGGCTCAACCGAGAGAACAAGCTGGATTCAGGAGTGGCTACAGCACAATAGATCATATCCACGTGCTGAGAGAACTAATTGAAAGAGCGAGGGAATATGAACTTCCATTGTGCATGGCTTTTATCGATTATGAAAAAGCCTTTGATTCGGTGAAACCATCAGCAGTTACAATGGCTCTGAAAACCTGCGGTATTGAAGATGCATACATTAATATTATTAATAACATCTATGAAAATGCAAGTGCAAAGATTAGGCTGTTTGAAAATACAACACACGTAAAAATTGGAAAGGGGAGTGAGACAAGGTGACACCATATCTCCGAAGCTCTTTAATGCCACATTGGAGGGTGTTTTTCAGTCGCTGAGCTGGGAAAACACGGGGATAAAGATTAATGGAGATTATCTAACCCACCTTCGTTTTGCTGATGACGTAGTCATTTTTGCAACTACCCCATCAGAGCTGCAGAGTATGATCCAGGAACTTGCTGACAAGAGTAAAGAAGTGGGATTAAAAATGAACTTTCAGAAGACAAAAAGTGATGTTCAATGCTTTTACAAGAAATGAAGATTTATCGATTGATGGAGAAAAGCTGGAGATAACAGACACGTACGTTTATCTTGGACAGCAGATATCAAGTGAGGGTCACATTGATGAAGAAATTAATCGGCGTACAAAACTTGCCTGGAGAGCTTTTGGAAGAAACAGCATAATTTTCAAGAGCAATATGCCATTATGTCTTAAAAGAAAAGTGTTTGATCAATGCATCCTTCCAGTGCTTACGTATGGTGCAGAGACGTGGACCTTAACTAAAAGAGACATACAAAGGCTGCAGACAACTCAAAGAAGCATGGAGAGGTGCATGCTTGGTGTAACCAGGAGAGATAAGAAGAGGAACTCGTGGATCCGAAAAATGACAAGAATGGAAGACATCATGATCAGAGTTAAATCCCTGAAATGGCAATGGGCTGGACATACTGCCAGAAGGACAGATCATCGATGGACAGCCGAAATTTTAGATTGGATTCCACGGGACAGGAAAAGACCCAGAAGAAGACCACATGGGAGATGGGTGGATGAAATTCGAAAGTATGCAGGGGTGACATGGAGGAGATTGGCACAAGACAGACCGTTGTGGAGGAAACTTGGGGAGACCTTCGTCCAGCAGTGGATTTATAATGGTTGACAATGATGATGATGATGATATATATATATATATAGGGATGTAAGGTCAGGTAGCCACCCCGGTGGCGCAGTGGTCTAAGCGATGGCCTCTGATCATTCGTCCGAACGGGGTCCGGGTTCGAATCCCGGTGAGGCATGGATGTTGTGTTTGTCTTACGGCACTGGCTCTCTCCCTTCCCTGGAAACAGTGACCCTAAATTAGGGACGGGCGACTGCTTATAGCCCATTGAGTTGCTCACGGCGGTCGTTAAACCTTCAATCAAAAAAAAAAAAGGTCAGGTGATGCGTAACATTACAGATTCTCCTTGACAAATGTCAACCCCACCTTATCGTGGTGCATCCTGTTCATACTAAAGGGGCTCTGACGACCGCCAATCGCGGTATAACTATACCATCGGGATTAGAGGAAGTGTTATCCCACACTCACCAACCCGCTTGGCCAGCGTGGTGAGTTATGGCCAAATCTTTCTGAAATGACCCCACAACTTAAATCTTTGTCCTCAGTCTCCGGCAGCTGGAATGTACCTGGCCAAGGCAGCAGCCAGTGCGACATGAAAGCAGAGGGTGCTAGGAATCCCCGGAGGACCGAACTATGCTGTCATCTGATGCTGACCTTGGCTACGTATAATGGACGCTCCCTATCTCCTGATTCAAGGCTTCTTGAAATGGAAGAGGAACTACAAAGGATCAAGTGGGATATCATCAGGCTAAGTGAGGTAAGGAGAAAAGGAGAAGATCTCATTGAACTGAAAAGTGGACATCTCTTCTACTATCGTGGGACTGATACTGGCAGAACTAGTCGTGTTGGATTTATAATAAACAAAAAACTGAAGGATAAAGTTGTAGAAGTTGAAAGTTATTCTGACAAAGCTGCACAACTCGTTATCCAACTCTCGAGATGTTACCGGGTTTAGATAATTCAAACTTATGCACCCACACAAGTCATCCTGAAGAAGAAATTGAAGAATCTTTTGAGGAAATTCGTCATCTAAATAATAAAGTAAGCAGCATTTGATGATAATTATGGGAGATTAAAATGCAAAAATAGGGCAACGGCAGCAGAATGAAACTTCAGTAGGTAAATTCGGTCTGGGCAACAGAAACCAGCGTGGAAATACTCTCGTAGAGTTTGCAGAGGCAGAAGGGTTTTTCATCTTGAACTCCTTTTTCAAGAAAAAGCCACACAGGAAATGCACATGGAGACATCCAAATGGAACAAGTGATTTTTTTTTATTATGGGTAACAAAAAATTCGTCATAGAAAACTGCATTGTACTAAACAAGTTCAACACAGGTAGTGACTATAGATTGGTGAGATGTAAGATGCACCTCAACACTAAACTTGAACGTGGCAAGCTCATAAGACAAACAAAATTATTGACATAACCAACCTTAAAAAACACCATAATACCTTCAAGTTAGAACTGAAGAACAGATTCTCCGCTTTAGAAGGCCTGACATCGGAAGAAGTAGATATTTCTGAAGTTAACAGAAAAGTAACCAAAGCTCTTATGGAAACAACAACAAAATTAGCTGGGTCTAAGAACAAGTTGCATGTGAACAAATTATCAGAAAAAACAAAAATGTTGATGCAAAAAAGAAAAGAGATGAGGACAACTAAAGAAGATGCGACTTCGAAAGTGGAATATATAGAGCTATGCAAGACAGTACGAAAAAGTATCACTGAAGACGTAAGGAAATTCAGCTGTGAACTAGTAAGGAAAGCAATTGAAAACAAACAAAGCTTAAAGGTAGCAAAGGGACATCTCAGTAAGGGAAGAAAACAGATTATGGCACTGAGAAAAGAAGATGGTTCTGTAACAAAAAATAGAGGCGAAATTTTGACAAGAGTGAACGATTTCTACTCCAAATTATATGAAAAGGATGAAACATGTACCCCAGACATCATGAAAGGTACCAGTACCAGAGTTCTTCCAGTCCTCCCAGCAAAAGTTGCACATGCAATCAAGAACATGAATCGGGGAAAAGCTCCAGGAGAAGATGGAATCACTGTAGACATCATACAAGAAGCAAGTGGAGAAATCGAAACAGTACTCACCCAAATTTTCACTCGATGCCTTAATGAAGGGAAGATTCCTGAGGATTGGAACAACGCTACAATGAACCTGCTACATAAAAAAGGTTACATTGAGGATCTCAGGAACTACAGACCTATGAGCCTCCTATCAGTGGTTTATAAAATCTTCACTAAAGTTCTTTCAAACTATTTGAAGGTAACACTGGACATGGCTCAACCGAGAGAACAAGCTCTATTCAGGAGTGGCTACAGCACAATAGATCATATCCACGTACTGAGAGAACTAATTGAAAGAGCGAGGGAATATGAATTTCCATTGTGCATGGCTTTTATCGATTATGAAAAAGCCTTTGATTCTGTAAAACCATCAGCAGTTACAATGGCTCTGAAATCGCAGCCCGGTGGCGCAGTGGTCTCAGGCGCTGGCCTATGATCATTCGTCCGTAAGGGGTCCGGGTTCGAATCCCGGTGAGGCATGGATGTTGTGTTTGTCTTACGGCACTGGCTCTCTCCCTTCCCTGGATCCAGTGACCCTAAATTAGGGACGGGCGACTGCTTATAGCCCGTTGAGTTGCTCACGGTGGTCGTTAAACCTCCAATAAAAAAAAATGGCTCTGAAATACTGTGGTATTAAAAGTGCATACATTAATATTATTAATAACATCTATGAAAATGCAAGTGCAAAGATTCGGCTGTTTGAGAATACAACACACATAAAAATTGGAAAGGGAGTGAGACAAGGTAACACCATATCTCCGAAGCTCTTTAATGCTTCATTGAATGGTGTCTTTCAGTCGCTGAGCTGGGAAAACAAGGGGATAAAGACTAATGGAGATTATCTAACTCACCTTCGTTTTGCTGATGACATAGTCATTTTTGCAACTAACCCATCAGAGCTGCAGAGTATGATCCAAGAACTTGCTGACAAGAGTAACGAAGTGGGATTAAAAATGAACTTTCAGAAGACAAAAATGAGGTGCAATGCTTTTACAAGAAATTAAGATTTATCGATTGATGGAGAAAAGCTGGAGATAACAGACACGTACGTTTATCTTGGACAGCAGATATCAAGTGAGGGTCACATTGATGAAGAAATTATCGGCGTACAAAACTTGCCTGGAGAGCTTTTGGAAGAAACAGCATAATTTTCAAGAGCAATATGCCATTATGTCTTAAAAGAAAAGTGTTTGATCAATGCATCCTTCCAGTGCTTACGTATGGTGCAGAGACGCGGACCTTAACTAAAAGAGACATACAAAGGCTGCAGACAACTCAAAAACGCATGGAGAGGCGCATGCTTGATGTAACCAGCAGAGATAAGAAGAGGAACTCGTGGATCCGAAAAATGGCAAGAGTGGAAGACATCATGATCAGAGTAAAATCCCTGAAATGGCAATGGGCTGGACATATTTCCAGAAGGACAGACAATCGATGGACAGCTGAAATTTTAGACTGGATTCCAAGGGACAGGAAAAGACCCAGAAGAAGACCAAATGGGAGATGGGCTGATGAAATTCGAAAGT
This sequence comes from Macrothele yani, assembly GCA_039090855.1. NCBI lineage: Eukaryota > Metazoa > Arthropoda > Arachnida > Araneae > Macrothelidae > Macrothele > Macrothele yani. Next base: position 1,445,482 of record CM076997.1, read on the forward strand.
ATTCAGGAGTGACATGGAGGAGACTGGCACAAGACAGACCGCTGTGGAGGAAACTTGGGGAGACCTTCATCCAGCAGTGGATTGATAATGGTTGACAATGATGATGATGATATATATATGATCACCTTAGTGATACCTTTTACTAAATGGCAATAGTCAGATTTTTGGCTTCGTTTAGATTTGTTTCCAGTAAGCACATCATACAGCATTTAGCACGTGATGTCATCGAGAAGTTTCAGCGAGGTGGCAACAGTCCCTGCAAGTTCCTGAAGGACAGTCATAGTTGGCTGTCCTACACTTAGTGAGTAAAGTGCAATCATTAACGGTCGGTGTTTATAAAAATTTTAAACCAAAATGCCTAGATTTTTTGGCTTTATGAATTGCGGTAATAGAGGAAAATGGAGACAGTAAGTAATTTTCAGGCTACTAGCCACTGTCTCTAAAGACAGTACCGCAAAATTTCGCTTATATGCCAAACGAAGGGAGATCGCTTCCCAGAGCTCAGAAAACACTTTTATTTGAAGAGTTAGATTCTTCAAAGGCAGAGAACCTCTTAAATGTTCGTTTTATTCAAATGCTATTGGAGTGCAGTGCTTGCACTTATTAAGCTAGGCGTCTAATTGGTTGATTCAAAATTTTCAAGTTGAATTTAAAAGGTGTTGGCTGTTTTTTTACGTAGGTTTTATTACTACTGATTACTTTCTTATAGAACATCTTTTAACGTTTGTGTCTTAGTCGATATACTTCTTAAATAAACGCTTCGGTCCCCAATCGGAACTTCTGTGCACGTGGTTTTTTTTCTCCAGGAACTTCTTTTCAGAAGGTTCCTGGTGATCTAGGGGGTGTTGAAACTTTTTATAGGGCTAAAAGTCTATTTCTTAGCAAACCTGGCTTTTAGTCAGATTCAAATCTCTGGCTCTTCTGTATTTTTAGATCTCGAGCAAACCGTCAACCTGACTTACTTTTTTTGCGAGTTTACGGCTTTTCGCTTTTAAGGTTGTTTGGCTGTCGTTGTCGGGAGTTTTTGATTTACTACTTTGTTCTATATGAAATCCCCCTCCCTCCCCAAACTACCGTTAATTATTTTTTTAGTGCATCTGAATTTTTACCTGGAGCTGAAGCACACTTTTGCAGAAAAATGCAAATAATGGCTGAAATTATTGTCCAGATAAAATCCTTTTTGGTGTCTTGGTCTGTTTACAGGTCGGTGTTATCCTGCTAAATTTATTTACGGATAAATAGATTATAGGGCACAAATCCCAACAAAATTATTTTAATTTTTTTACCACAATTTTACGTAAAAAAACCTCCCAAATAAAACAAGATTTTGCTCATTTTTCTAAGGCTTGGAAACCGCTTCCCAGAGCTTAGAAAGACACTTTTTGTTGAAGAGTTAAACTCTCAGAAAGGCATAGAACCTTTCAAGGGTGAGTTTTTCGAAAATCAGGGTTTCCTGGAAAGAAAGAAAACCTATTTTTTTTTACTCAAATCTCCGCAGCTGAGAGGGAAGAGAACCTTACTCATTAAAACAGCGTACCTATTTTCTCCATAAATTACCGATTACTTACGAATCTGTGATCGTTCTAAATTACTCTGTAAAAGAATACCGACGACGAGAAATTGTTATATGCTTCGAAACTTTAATATGCCGCGAACTGTTTTGCAGTAAAAGCGCTTTGACCAAAGACGAAGTGCAAATAGTAAATATTTTCGATTACTTCAATCGAAAATATTTACTATTTGCACTTTCGGAAAACTTTTCGCATCACCTTCGAAGATACTTGCATTTAGCACATAAGGATCTTTTCCTTCAGTTTTTTTAATTTTCTCCAAATCCCGCATTTTGTACTCGGAAGTTAAAGTTTCAAAGTAAGAAGCCATCGTGTCAACTAGTCTGGTTGTCCTTCAGTTACGTTACTATGGCTCGTTGCCTTGCTGAAAGTCACGTGTCTGCTACATCCTCATTATTATGAGGAAATCTATGAAATGAAAGTGTCTGCTGGCCAGTTGTTTGTCTGTTGGTACATCCGTTCGCTATACAAGTTATAACCATTTAAAAATTTGATTATAAACACGTGAACGCCTCCTTTAGTAAACAACGAAATGTTACAGATTTCGCAGTACAACACTGAACTTCAATTGGCCGCCCCGGTGGCTTAGTGGTCTAAGCGATGGCCTCTGATCACTCGTTTAAGAGGGGTCCGAGTTCGAATCCCGGGGAGAATTAGATGGCCAGAACATATAGGGTTTTTTTTTGATTGGAGGTTTAACGACCACCGTGAGCAACTCAACGGGCTATAAGCAGTCGCCCGTCCCTAATTTAGGGTCACTGGTTCCAGGGAAGGGAGAGAACCAGTGCCCTAAGACAACCACAACATCCATGCCTCACCGGGATTCGAACCCGGACCCCTTACGGACGAATGCTCAGAGGCCAGCGCCTTAGACCACTGTGCCACTGGGGCGGCATATAGGGTTTTCCACTCTACATAACTTAGGGTTTTCCAGTCTACGTATCTTAATGGTCGTTGGGAAATTTTGTCAAAACTATTGAAACATTTGAGCATATTTGAGGAACGGCATTTGGGAGCGCTGAGCTGGTTTGTGAATGTGTGTTGTGTTTGTGTAGTTGTACGCAAAGTTGGTTTGTGTACTGTAACAACTTGCGTTTCGGCTGTCGTAAGCTACTACGACATAAAGTACTACGATTTCGTTTTTCCGCCCTGTTTTGAGATCTTGACCGGCTGAGTTTCAAGGAAAAATGCCAGAACGAATGGGTATGAATCAAGTTTTTAAAATTAAACAAGTGTGTTGTATGTTCAATGTAAATAATCACGATTAAAGCTGAGTTCATGAAAACGCGATCGCTTACCACGCGAATATGAATTATGCTGTGAATTCTTACATTAAGAATAATGTGTGTAAAATCAAAATATAACGGTCTTATTTGATAGCAAAATACCTCTCTCTTGATCAGTGGTGTATGGTAAAAGTTATGTATCGGCGTGCAGAAAAAAAAAAAAAAAAAAAAGTGAACTAAGAAAATTCCATTCTGCGATTTTTTTCCCTTCATTCTTCAGTTACTTTGCCTTAAAATATAGGATTTGGGCATCAAAATAATCAGTAGAACTTTTCCAATAAAAAAAATGTTTAGGTAATCTGTTTTGTCTTTGTGTATGCAGCTTCAACAGGTTCTTTTTCACTCAATTTATGTCACAATGTGTTATTTCCCTAAAGCATTTATCCAAACCAAGTTCGTTCAAAGCTTTGCACAATTTACAGAATGTTTTACGGCATGTTTTAAGAGTAAAAAAATAACTTTTTAGCTTCATCGAATGACATATACAGGGGTTGGACAATAATATGAACACCACGCTCAGAGACTACTTTTAACGCAGCTGCATACGTCGCAATACGCAAAGGTATCCACCACTTTTTGGTTGTAATATCTTTGTTTAGAACCTCAAGGTCCTGTTTAAGTGCATTTAAAGTGTCTTGTTGCAAACTTTCTTTAAAGGTGAGAATGAAATGAGCTACGTAACGGACTTCAAAAGAGGGCTCATTGTTGGTGGCTGTCTAGTTGGTGCCTGCATGACAACAGTTGCCAGGGTAGTGTTTATGTTTTTTTTTGTAGTGGGGGGTATCGAGAGAGACTGTCTAGCATCATGATAGCATACTGTGTTCATGGCAAAACCTCGTCTGCGAAACACAAAAGCCGCCGCAAAATGACCCTGACTGATATAGACAGGAGAGCATGAAAGAGGATTGTTACCCATAATAATAAGACCACAGTGCCAAAAATTAGGAGCTTACAACATGGGCTGCTGATACATGGAAGCGTGTAATGTGGTTGGATGAATCCACATTCACAGGATGTGTTTACATGTGGAGAGCACTATCAGAAGCGTATAACCCAGGCTGTCTGCTCCCAACAATGTAGCATGGTGGTTGTTTGGTCATGGTCTAGGTGGTCATATTTCAGCAGGTTCCCTAATCACCTTGTAAGGCAGGGCATATGAAACCATTTTATTCGACCAAGTTCATCCAATGGCTCAGACATTGTTTACTGCAGGGGATGCCATCTATAAAGGTGACAATGCAACAATTCACAGAGCTCGGAACATCCAATTATGGTTTGAGGAACATGAGGACAAACTTTCACACCTTCTGTGGCTTCCCTAATCACCAGACTTAAACATTGTCGAGCACTGTGGTCTCTGGAAAATAGAGTAAGATCCCGTTATCCTCCTCCTGCATATTTCCAAAAATTGAAGCAGTTTCTGCATGAAGAATGGTGTAACATCCCACTAAACACCATACAAAATTTGTATGCCTCCATTCCAAGGAGAATTCAGGCAATTTTGAATGCCAAAGATGGTCCCACACCTTATTGGGTATGTAAAACCTTTTTCTAGGTGTACACATTATTCTGTCCAAGTCTAACTCCTGTATGTTTCTTTGAGTGAATTCACACAGTCTTTGAGAAACTATGCTTTTTTGTACTGTAATTTTTTGAAATCATTAGCTTTCCATATAGGACAGTGGCACGCCCAGGGATGTCCCCTCCCCCCCAAAAAAGAAGAAATTAGAACCTTTTGACATTTAAAAAATGCAATTTTGAAAAGCAAAGTTCTGTTAGTATTTGAAATTGTTTTTTGTCTCATGGCAACAATTGAACATGCGTTTTTCCCATGAAGACAAGGAAGCAGTAAGGAGCCAAGAACCAGAATATTCCATTGCAGTGAAAAGCCAATACATGGGTATACTGAAAGTTTGTGTGGCCATGAGGGAATGCCAAATTTGAGTTCCATAACTTATTTCAGATTACTCTAAAGCATGACCGGTCGCTCTGATACCGACCGGGTGAGAGTTCTTAGTGTGAGACTTGGCTGAGCAATACTGCACTGTTAAGCAGCTTTGAAGATTTCAACCGCGAGACGCCCCCCCCCACATTTCGCGAATTTTTTCTTTTAATCAATTGGTGTAGTTCATGTTACCCACCAATTAGAGCAGTGACGGGACTTGGTAAAACCGCCCTTGTGAGGGCGAAGTTCCGTTCAGCCAGCATTGAGATCTCTGGTATCAGTTTTGGGTACGTCGACGCCGTTCTGGTCCCGCGGACGAAGGGGCCATTTGATCCCTCGCCCGCCCAAAACCCAAGAGCCCGGCTTCTAAGGTTTGACTAGAGTGGGAGAACCTCTGGGTGCCCACTCAGTACCTAGAAGAAAATTTTGTGTTTTTCATCTCTCTCACAGAGATGTCAACTACCCAGAAGGGTAGAGTGAAACCAAAGGGATCCGTCCCCAAATCGTCTGGGACAACCCGGACGCAGAAGGTAGCGGCAGAAGCACTACCAAGCCCTGTCGGCAGTGCTAAAGGGGCTAGCCCCTCTTCCGAGAACAGCCGGAAGGTAGAGCCCAATGCTAGGGGAAACTGTCAAAGACGCTTCCCCCAGCGAAGGGCTCTAAAGCCGCTACACCAACGAAGGGAGCCTTGACTGAGCAGTCTCAGTCAGCTAGCGGTGTAAGCACCCCCTTGCCAGTTCCGCCCATGGCAAGGAAGGGTAAGACACCACCCCAGCCCGAACCCTCTCAGGCTCCTGAGGGGTCGTCCGCGGGGTGCCCAGAGGTACCTTTGGTGGGAGGTACGCATCCCAGGACACCCCCGGTGCTTACACCCGAGGCGTTTGTGAACCACATCCTCGACCTCACCCGGGAAGTTGAGTCCGTTCTCTTGGACTCGCGGGTCACTTCCTCAGGGAGAGAGAAGGTGAAAGCTGCCCTGAGCAGTGTTAGAGACGCTTGTTACGAGCAAGCAGCACGGGTAGCCTATGTCAAAGGCAGGCTGTCCGTGCGGGATGAGTCGGGCTGTGAAGCCGAAGTGAAAGCGGCTTCCTACGCTGTAGTGGCTAGGAAGAGGGCTAACAAGGCGAAAGGGCCTTCGCCCGCCCCCGATTGAGATTAAAAAGAAGGTAAAGTCGGGAGACAGGAGACACTTGCTTTTAGTCTACCCGACAGTTGAGAGTGCGTCCTCAGAGGACACTAAGAAAACCCTGAAAACTGCAGTAAACCCAACTAAACTGCAGATAGGGGTCAAGAGCTTAAGGAGCACAAGGAAAGGAGGGGTCGCGGTGGAGTATTCCCATCCCGGGGAGCTCGACCGCCTTGCTCAGGAGTTGAGAAGCAATCCACTGACCAAGGATTGCACACTTCCCACGGCCCCACGAAAGAGAAACCCCGGTTGATAGTGTATGGGGTCGATGGGGGTCTCTCAGGGAATGAGTTCAAGCAGGCGGTTTGCGGGCAGAACCCAGAGCTCGAGAACGGGTTCAAAGCCTGTTTTCCCATCAAGGGCAAGGGAGGTAGGGTCCACTGGGTGGCAGACGTGGATCCCAAGGCCTTCAAGCACTTGGTGAGGCGGAAGACACTGAACTTGGGTTGGTCAGTGCTCCGTCTGAAGGAATTTTTGAGGGAGGTCAGGTGCTTTCGGTGCAATGGCTTCGGCCATTTCCGAGGCAACTGTTCCGAGACAGATGCAAGGTGCGGCAATTGTGGTGAAGTTGGGCACCAGCACCACCAGTGTGCAGCCGCACCGAACTGCAGCAACTGCACCGGTGCGAATGCAAAGTTCCGCCTGAAACTGGACGTCTCACACTCCAGCTTCAGTAAGACATGCCCTAGTCTTATTAGGGAACTTGAGCAAAGAAAGAGTCGGGTCAACTATTGTTGACGGGTGGTAGTACCCTTGGAGGTACGCAGCTCTTGATATTGAGATTTTCGGTCTATTGACCAAGGTGTTTGAGATAACCCTGGCCCGGGGTCATCACCACAGCACTGGCCCTAGCGCTGTGGAAAATGTTGTTTTGTGACGTAATTTAATATTTCTCAGTGTTTGAATATTGTGAGAGGGGTGCATGAGACCCTCATAGTGAAATGTGCATGTTTGTATTTTACTCAAGATACCTAATAAAGGACATTTGTCGCAAAAACTCGCGTTGGCGGGCGATTTCCCGGCCACGAGATGGGGTTTTCTTGAAAAGTTGCTTGCCCCAACTGCCCATAGCACGTCGCACACACGGGTTGTGACAGAAGGGTGTAAGGTACCGGTCCCGTGGGGAGGCAGATCCCCCACAGGTCTCTAGACCGAAGTGGAAGACTGTGGTTTCCGAGTGGAAGACTGTGGTTTCCGGTGGCTGACAGGCTAGCTGTCGGAACGCCGTCAGGGATCCTATCAATCCCAAACTATTCGAGAGAGTTCCGCATTTCCCTGCGAAGTCAGCACTTTGATGGTGCAGGTAAAGTCATCAGCTAGTGTTACTCTAAAGCATCAACTCGCGCTAGCAATCAATTCTCCCAGACAGGGGTGGAGCCATTTTCTAACCCCTGCCCGAATGACAAGCACACACGGGTCATGAGGAAGAGGTAAGAAGTGCCGTCCCGTGGGAGTAGCAGCGAGCTGCGGGTCTACGGACCGATTCTATATCCGGATGGGGGAATGTCGGATCCTGGCAGGATTACTCGCAACGCCATCACTTTTAATATCGAGAGAGTTTCTTTAACCCTGTGGAGTCCGCAATTGGGTGGTACAGGTTAATGGTCATCAGCTAGTCTTAACTCTAAAGCATAATTATGCCGCCCCGGTGGCGCAGTGGTCTAAGCAATGGCCTCTGATCATTCGTCCGAAAGGGGTCCGGGTTCGAATCCCGGGGAGGCATGGATGTTGTGTTTGTCTTGTGGCACTGGCTCTCTCCCTTCCCTGTAACCAGTGACCCTAAATTAGGGACGGGCGACTGCTTATAGCCCATTGAGTTGTTCATGGTGGTCGTTAAACCTTCAAACCTTCAATAAAAAAAAAAAAAAAGCATAATTATAGTTTTGGTTAAAATACCAAGAATCACATCAAAACAAAGCCAACACTGCAATAGGATTTTAATTTATCATTTTTAGACATGTTTATAGTGCTTTGGAAAACAGATTTCTCGCATACAAATCGGTCTTATCAGGATTCTAGTTACATTTCCCAACAAATCCCAATGTGCTACCATCTTCTCAAGATATTGATGGTTTTAAAACTTTAATTGAATTTTATACAGATGACTTGAATGGCTCGCAAAAAGAACTAACCACAGAATTGAAACTGTGTACTGTAGGATCGCCCGCAAAGAAAAGGCGCACTGTCCAAAAGATGCATTAAATGCTTTAAAACTGTGCTACAGTGAGGTGTTACTCAAAATAAAAACATTGTTTTACATAGTAGGTACTTCACCAGGGACATCAGAAAGTGAGCTTTCGGTTTCAACACTGCATCTCTTAAAATCAATGGGTTAGTATTGCTTTACATTCATTGAGGATACACACTGAAATCTGAAGAAGTTTTAGATGAACAAGCAAAAAAACCTCGGAAGGCTGGAAATACGACTTGAGAAATAGTAAGTAAAAGTAACATAAGAGTTGAATCAAATAAAAAAAATATTTGCTGAAATGAGTATCGTCAGGGATTAACAATCCTTGACGCTGACTCATTGTAGTCTTACTGTACAATGAGAAAAGTGTCATTACACAAATGAATGTTTCACTAGAAGGTAAATTTTTCTTTTTTTCTGGATCAAATCAACCAAAAAAAATTGAAAAATTTACCCCACCGTCTCAGATTTTTGTAAAAACTGGCCTACTAGTAGATCTGCATGAGAAATGAAAATGCACCAAATTTTGGCTCTGTACACCTCATGGCCCAAAAGTACAGTGTGATCAAAAAGTCCCCAAAACACTATTTTTTGGCATTTTTGACTACACAAAAATTGCCATAACTACCTACCAAATTCACTTAGGAAATAAATTATGGTGTCATATTAAAGTTCTTGAAATACCCTTTTATTTGATATGTAACAAAGCAGAGATGTGAATTTTTTTCTCAAGGTCATAGTTTCTTTAATGTGACCTCAAATTACAAAAAAAACTACCCCTTTTTTTGGCCAATTTTTTTCTCTCTCAAGAAACTCATATTTCTCCTGACTATGTGTACCAATTTCCAAAACGGGGTTCCAAACAGCTAAGGTGCTGTAAATTCTCATATACATGCACAATATATGGTAATAACAAAAATTCTGTGTCTTACTTGAAACAATTATGGCATCAGCACCTATCGGGTGTGTTGGAAAGTTCTGTTATTTTTTAAGTAAAAGATTGGCTTACCATGTAAGACACATTTGTTAAGCTCTGTATATTGTCCTAGAGCTATGTGGTTACAAATAGATGCTTTTTTTTTTATGTATACATCTAAAAATAAAATAAAAAAAGTAATCACATATCTGTCTTCAGCCCTTGCTTAACTGAATTCAACCTTTTGTCTGTTATAGCTTCAGACCTAGGAAAGAAACAACCTGCAAGATCAAGAAGTTGAGTTAAACCCTAATTTTACTCCCCTGGTAGGAGGCACACAGAAGTGGACTTTTATTACTCTTCTGCAGATGAGCATGCTGTGTAACATGACAGGCACTATAACAACACACACATGTTTAGCATTTTTACCAAATTGGTATATATAAAACAGTATAAGTGCAAGTATAGATCAATAATATAACTACTCAGGCTGTGCATTCATTATTTTCCAATTTGTAATCACAATGAGTGAGTCACCTTTTGTTCATTGATGGTGCTGTAATCCTTTTCATATCAAGAGGCACTGCAAAAGGATTATTTCAGAGACTATGGTTGCTAAGATGCCATCATTAGAACTGGGAAGAAGAATATGTGAAAGTTGTAGAATAAGAATATATAAGTTGCCATATCCAACAACTGAAGAAGCTATAACAGATAGCAGTAGTGATTCAGTAGTTCATCCTAGCACCAGTTCTCAAGAAAATGTGGATACTGAACAACAGATTATCGAATCAAAAGTTGCTTTAGAAACTTTGGAATAAACATCTGATTGTGTTTGGCGAATCCCCCATTAGTAAAAAGAAAATTACTCCAAAGAAATATCCTAGTATAAAGCTAAGGAAAATTAATTCTGCTATAAAGAGGAAATTATTCAATGAGAAATCACAAGCTGACACAAACACCTGTTCTCAATGCAATGATGAAAGGGAAATCATTAATCAGTTAAAACGAAAATTTATTGTAAGTAAAAGTGAAAAGCTTCAGGTATTAACATTATTGCCAAAAAGTTGGACCTTACACAAGATTGAAGAAGAGTTTAGTGTTTCAAATTTTATGGCACAGGAAGCAAAACAGTTAGTAAAGGAAAAGAGAATAATGGCAACTCCAAAACCACGAGAAACATTGTCAAAAGAAGCAGTTACTCCTGTAAAGGAATTTTACCAATGTGAGGAAATTAGTCGGCTCATGCCTGCTAAGAAAGATTTTGTTTCTGTAAGACAAGGAGAGAGTAGAATTCACATTCAGGAAAGACTTGTGCTGAGCAATCTCAAGGAAGTGTTCTAATTATATTCAAGCAGAAGTATCCAACAGAAAGCAATGGGTTTTCCAAATTTGCTGATCTCTGTCCAAGACATTGCATTTTGGTAGGTGGAAGTGGTACTCGCTCTGTATGTGCATGCTTTATTCATCAGAATGTGAAGTTGATGCTGATAGGAGAAAGTATCAGTGAATTGACCATATTTGAAGAAATTCTTTTAAAATCATTCAAAGATTGCATTGCAGCATGTCAGGGCACAACAAATCCCGGGCGCCAGGTCGCCCAGGCGCCTAAAATTCGGGCTGTGGCGCCTATTTTTCGTCTTACTTGAAATTTCGTAATTTGCAGTAAATACTGTAATTTCTGTTGTATAATCCATAGATTATCTATTAAAAAGTTATAAATTTAGGTACGCGGACACCGCTAAAGGGGAAAAAAAAACAACAAAAAACGATGCAGCGTTTAAAAAAGTCTGCGAGGTAATTGTCAGGAGAGGTGCTGTTATTAGGAAAGCACTGAAAATGCGGTAACAGAAAAAATGTAACGTAGCAGCGAAATAAAAGACCGCGAGGAGATTGTAAGAATATATATATATATATATATATATATATATATATATATTTATCAGGAAAAACGAAAATGTTGATGCAAAAAAGAAGAGAGATGAGGACAACTAGAGAAGATGTGACTTCCAAAGTGGAATATATAGAGCTATGCAAGACAGTAAGAAAAAGTATCACTGAAGACGTAAGAAAATTCAACTGTGAACTAGTGAGGAAAGCAATTGAAAACAACCAAAGCCTAAAGATAGCAAAGGGACATCTCAGTAAGGGAAGAAAACAGATTATGGCACTGAGAAAAGAAGATGGTTCTGTAACAAGAAATAGAGGCGAAATTTTGACAAGAGTGAAAGATTTCTACTCCAAATTATATGAAAGGGACGATACATGCACTCCAGACATCATGAAAGATACCAGTACCAGAGTTCCTCCAGTCCTTCCAGCAGAAGTTGCACATGCAATCAAGAACATGAAGCGGGGAAAAGCTCCAGGAGAAGATGGAATTACTGTAGACATCATACAAGAAGCAAGTGGAGAAATCGAAACAGTACTCGCCCAAATTTTCACTCGATGCCTTAATGAAGGAAAGATTCCTGAGGATTGGAACACCGCTACAATGATCCTGCTACATAAGAAAGGTGACATTGAGGATCTCGGAAACTACAGACCTATCAGCCTCCTATCAGTAGTTTATAAAATCTTCACTAAAGTTCTTTCACACCGCTTGAAGGTAACACTGGACATGGCTCAACCGAGAGAACAAGCTGGATTCAGGAGTGGCTACAGCACAATAGATCATATCCACGTGCTGAGAGAACTAATTGAAAGAGCAAGGGAATATGAACTTCCATTGTGCATGGCTTTTATCGATTATGAAAAAGCCTTTGATTCGGTGAAACCATCAGCAGTTACAATGGCTCTGAAAACCTGCGGTATTGAAGATGCATACATTAATATTATTAATAACATCTATGAAAATGCAAGTGCAAAGATTAGGCTGTTTGAAAATACAACACACGTAAAAATTGGAAAGGGAGTGAGACAAGGTGACACCATATCTCCGAAGCTCTTTAATGCCACATTGGAGGGTGTTTTTCAGTCGCTGAGCTGGGAAAACAAGGGGATAAAGATTAATGGAGATTATCTAACCCACCTTCGTTTTGCTGATGACGTAGTCATTTTTGCAACTACCGGATCAGAGCTGCAGAGTATGATCCAGGAACTTGCTGACAAGAGTAAAGAAGTGGGATTAAAAATGAACTTTCAGAAGACAAAAGTGATGTTCAATGCTTTTACAAGAAATGAAGATTTATCGATTGATGGAGAAAAGCTGGAGATAACAGCCAAGTACGTTTATCTTGGACAGCAGATATCAAGTGAGGGTCACATTGATGAAGAAATTAATCGGCGTACAAAACTTGCCTGGAGAGCTTTTGGAAGAAACAGCATAATTTTCAAGAGCAATATGCCATTATGTCTTAAAAGAAAAGTGTTTGATCAATGCATCCTTCCAGTGCTTACGTATGGTGCAGAGACGTGGACCTTAACTAAAAGAGACATACAAAGGCTGCAGACAACTCAAAGAAGCATGGAGAGGTGCATACTTGGTGTAACCAGGAGAGATAAGAAGAGGAACTCGTGGATCCGAAAAATGACAAAAGTGGAAGACATCATGATCAGAGTTAAATCCCTGAAATGGCAATGGGCTGGACATACTGCCAGAAGGACAGATCATCGATGGACAGCCGAAATTTTAGATTGGATTCCAAGGGACAGGAAAAGACCCAGAAGAAGACCACATGGGAGATGGGTGGATGAAATTCGAAAGTATGCAGGGGTGACATGGAGGAGACTGGCACAAGACAGACCGTTGTGGAGGAAACTTGGGGAGACCTTCGTCCAGCAGTGGATTGATAATGGTTGACAATGATGATGATGATGATATATATATTTATTTATTTGTACTTTAGAAGCATTTTGACAGAAAATATGACGCAAGGAAGGCGTTGTTACTATTTGCGCGTGCGGAAGCCTACGTGGTGTGAGAATCCGCTACTCTCGGGAATCCCGCAAAGCTATTCCGTAGCATGTAACCTTTCTGCGAATCGCATTGCCTAGTTTTGGTGCGCTAATTGTGTTAGTTAATTTTTTTTTTACTTTCAGTATTCAGTTAAAACGTATCCACAAATAAGACGTGCGAACTGTCTGCAATTTCAACGGAATTTTTTAGTGTAACTAATGAACTACGGTAATGCTGCAACAGCTAGCGATTTTAGTTCTTTATTTATTTAAAAGTAGCACAGAAGTACTTCAAAATGACAGTTACTTCTTCAATAAGACGATCATTTCTTTCTTACATCTTTGGATTTCTGAGGCGGTCCTGTGAATCGCAGTTTTCTGTCGGAAATTAACATGATAGGTGCGGATTATATGACTGTCGTACATGCTAATTATTACGGATGTCTAGTTTCTACGGATTTTGTTGTTTGACTACGGAACTCACGTTCGAAACTACAGATTCTACGAATTTTCGTTTTGTTTAAGAACAATTTTTTTAGGGGGGGGGTCATTTTTCGTCTGGGGACGGTATTTCTTTCAGAGCTTTCGAAAACAATAGTTAAATGGAGTAAAAAGAATTTGCCCTAATCGTTATTTTTTTCTCCCGATTATGCGTTTGTGTCTAGTATTGTTAAATATTTTATGGCATATATGTTCGTATTTCAGCTTGAAACTGTAGCAAGAATTTGTGGAAACGGAAGTTAGACGCCGCGAAAATTGCCTCCTAATCTTCAGGCTTCTTCCGCGAATTCGAGAAATTCCGTCTTTTTCGTTATGTTGGCCGGCCACTCAGGAGATCGATGCACAAGTAAACAGAATTTGAAGGGGGGGGGTCGGAGGAGGACGGAATTCTGTCTTTACGAAACTTTCGAAAACGGGAAGCCGACGGAGTTCAGATTTTTTCCGTAATCATAATTTCTTTTTTCTCGCGATGTTACTTCTGTTCAGTATTTTTAAGTATCATTTCACTGCATAATTTTTTGTATTTCAGGCTTGAAAATAGAAGAAAAATTTCCAAAACCAGAAGTCGGACGGATTTCCCGTAATCAACCCCCACCCGCGATGTTTCCACTCTCCAGCGCTGTTAAATCTTGTTAAAGGAAGAAGGAAATTCCCGAAAACGGAAGTGACGAAAATTTTTAAAATTGATGCGTGGTGTTCAAAAGTATTAATATTCCCAAAGTTACACCATTTATCTAAAATAGTTGAAGCTTTGATATCATGCACTCATGGTCCTCAGACTGATGGTTTTTATCAGAGGGCATAAAAAACAAGAAAAGTGACAATGAAGAAGTAGAGAGAGAATGATATCAGCACAAAGAAAAATTAAGCAGTGGTGCTGTGAAGTTGCAGAGTCAATAAAAGACAAACTGACAGTGGTACGCATTCTTGCTGTTTGTTTTGATTTTTCACCAGTTAAAATATTCAGCTTTTTCCCCCAGTTCTTTGGTTTCATCTTCTCCTTAAACTGCTATTTTAGGGGCAGTATGATCATGTGGTATGGACTGTTATTTTTTTTTTTTAAATATGATGTTCTGCGACATGCTGCTGCAGATTATGCGAAGGAAAAAAATTGCTTTTCTCAGAATTTCACGATCTACAGATCATATGCTGTGGCAGATTATACGTGGTATTTTTTTTTCACAGCCTTTGGATTATATACCCTTGTGGATCTCACAAACAATTTTTTTTTTTTTTTAATTTTATGGTTTACAGATTATACGAAGAAAAAAATGGCACTTTAAATTGATATGTAAAAAATATGACTTCGCAAATAGTATTTTAATAAAATCGAAATCTGAAATTTTTTGAGATCGTCTACTAAAAGAACATAAAAAGAAAATTATGAAGCAAATTGGAACTTTATTTTGCAATAAGTGGTTTAGGTAATAAGAAAAAAATGACAACAAATATGGTTTACTACTTTTCGTTCCAGCGTCATAACCAAACATGTGTTCATGCGTTATGACTTTGTTTCACCTGGCGCCTAAATTTTGGAGCTGGCTCCTAGATCTAGAACATATTTGTCGAGCCCTGAGCATGGTATGTAATCATGCTAGGCTTCAGTGTTTTTTGGGAGACGATGACAACTGTCCAGGGACAAGTCACTTACAAGAGCAAATAAGGCACATAGTGGTTGACAATCTCATTGATTCAGTTGTTTTCAAACAACGAGTATCTGTAGATAGATCTACATTAGAAACAGTTGCAAAACCTGTGGATGAATTTATTGACATGTTGATAGACAAACTGGAAAAACTGAACTTACATTCCTTTATTGCTTGTCAGCAAACATCATTTCAAGACCACATAAAATTAGAACTGCAAAATGGTGAGTTTCTTGTCATTTGCGACTTTTCAGAGAACTATGCTTTTGTCCTACAAGATGAAGTTGAAGGCTTCCATTGGAAAAATTCACAGGCTACAATTCATCCATTTGTTTCTTACTTCCAAGATGAATCATTCAATATTAAACATTCAAGCTTAGTGATAATATCTGAATGTCTTCATCATGATACTGTGGCTGTTCATTTATTTCAAAAGAAGCTAGTTTAGTTCCTCAGCACAATTTCCGAAGGTAGCATAAGTAAGATTTTTTATTTCTGTGATGGTGCAGCTGTACATTATAAAAACCATAAAAACTTCAACAACTTATGTCACCACAAGAAAGATTTTGGTATTGATGTAGAATGGCACTACTTTGCCTCATCCCAGGGAAAGGGGCCTTCTGATGGTGTGGGTGGCACTGTGAAAAGGTTAGCTGCTCAAGCAAGTTTGTAGCGCCCATATGAAAAACAAATTGACTCCTCATCAGCTTTTTGACTGGGCAAAGGAGAACATCACACAAGTTGCATTTCAATATACCACAAATGAAGATCATGAACTTGAAGAAAAAATTCTGAAATTTTGAAAATTCAAGATGCATTCCTGAGACACAGAAAATTCATGCAGTAATTCTATTAACAAAGCAGACTATTACTACTAAAATATACTCATTTTCTTGCCAAGCCAGAGAAGATAAAGTAATAAACATATAAAATGAGCGAAAGACACAGTTACATACGGTAAAAGGTTCGTTTAGTGGTAGCTTTTGGTCATCCTACGACCTTAATCACCCGCGATCGACTAGATGGGCTGGTTGCCAGAACTACAATGTGAAGTTGGGGTGTTGGAAATGTTCCCAGATTTTAGAAGAGAGTCCAAATAAATGGGATTTGGTGAGGGGTCTCTGAATTGCAGTTTTTGGTGAACAAAATTTCAATGCTTTCTTGGAAATGCAGAGATGCCTTGTTGATGAAATGGGCAACTTTTTTGGTTTCTTTCCAAATGGGAACTACAGAGGTGTCTTCATGGGTAGTGCAGATAAAGCTGTCTTTGGAAGACCATTAGAAACATCTTTTTTGTGTTCACCAAGTCTGGTTTTGATGCTTCGGTGAACACAAAAAGATTATTATATTTGCACTTTTAAGGTATTAACCTCTTGCAAAGTGCGCATAGTTTACGTGCAATTCATAAATGAAAAAACCATGAGGAATAACCACTCACCATAAAGATCATGGTAACCTCCAATGGACCAAACACTTCCAACACGTCAATTCATCGTGATGTAACTGGGCTTCCACAGGTTTACAGACCTCTTGCTTACGCTTCTTATTTTCGGGTGTGAAACATCGTTTTTTTCCTTTGCCTTATAGTATATTACTATAATGCTTGTCAATTCGATAAAAATCATACATACAACTCATTCATACAATTCAAGTAAAAACTATGTACATAAACCTTACATTCACAGGTGATTAAACCTTAGTCAACTCTAATTATGGAACTCCTCCTTCTGTTTCACAACCTCTGCTACTCCCACTGCAATTGTCACACCCATTCAGCCCCGCACATCCAATCCTCTAGTACTTTCGACAGATCCCTGTCATCTTCAGGAGGCAGGTGTGTCTCATCCGCCCACCGCAGCTCAAGTGAGCAGAGCCATCGAGGCCTGGGCTCCAGTCGCTATCTCTGAATCGTTGTGTCTCTGGCGCCATCTATTGTCCCTGCTGCTCTTTTTCTCTCTTTCTTTTTACGCTGCTGTTCAATTTTTATTAGGGCTTTCCATTGTTCGTTTAAGTTATTTGGCTCATTAATGTTGCATAATCTTGATCTGTTTTTCAATTAACACTGATTCTGCAATTCTTAACTGCTTTTCATTTTTACAGCTCTTAATAATTTTAATATCTTCAAACCTTGGACATTTTTGATTTTCCATACAGTATTGGGTCAATGCTGTCTTAGCCTCTTTTTTATTCCAATTATTAATATGCTGATTCAATCTATACTTTAATTTATTCTTGGTGCTGCCTATATATGACACAGGTGGTTGCTGGTTTATTGGGATTTCATAAATTCCTGCTCTATCTAATTGGCTAATTTTTTCATTTTTAATCACTAAATTTGAAAAAATTAGCCAATTAGATAGAGCAGGAATTTATGAAATCCCAATAAACCAGCAACCACCTGTGTCATATATAGGCAGCACCAAGAATAAATTAAAGTATAGATTGAATCAGCATATTAATAATTGGAATAAAAAGAGGCTAAGACAGCATTGACCCAATACTGTATGGAAAATCAAAAATGTCCAAGGTTTGAAGATATTAAAATTATTAAGAGCTGTAAAAATGAAAAGCAGTTAAGAATTGCAGAATCAGTGTTAATTGAAAAACAGATCAAGATTATGCAACATTAATGAGCCAAATAACTTAAACGAACAATGGAAAGCCCTAATAAAAATTGAACAGCAGCGTAAAAAGAAAGAGAGAAAAAGAGCAGCAGGGACAATAGATGGCGCCAGAGACACAACGATTCAGAGATAGCGACTGGAGCCCAGGCCTCGATGGCTCTGCTCACTTGAGCTGCGGTGGGCGGATGAGACACACCTGCCTCCTGAAGATGACAGGGATCTGTCGAAAGTACTAGAGGATTGGATGTGCGGGGCTGAATGGGTGTGACAATTGCAGTGGGAGTAGCAGAGGTTGTGAAACAGAAGGAGGAGTTCCATAATTAGAGTTGACTAAGGTTTAATCACCTGTGAATGTAAGGTTTATGTACATAGTTTTTACTTGAATTGTATGAATGAGTTGTATGTATGATTTTATCGAATTGACAAGCATTATAGTAATATACTATAAGGCAAAGGAAAAAAAACGATGTTTCACACCCGAAAATAAGAAGCGTAAGCAAGAGGTCTGTAAACCTGTGGAAGCCCAGTTACATCACGATGAATTGACGTGTTGGAAGTGTTTGGTCCATTGGAGGTTACCATGATCTTTATGGTGAGTGGTTATTCCTCATGGTTTTTTCACAAAAAAAGATGTTTCCAATGGCCTTCCAAAGACAGCTTACACTTGGTGAACACAAAAAAGATGTTTCCAATGGTCTTCCAAAGACAGCTTTATCTGCACTAACCCTTGAAGACACCTCTGCAGCTCCCATTAGGAAAGAAACCGAAAAAGTTGCACCTTTCATCAACAAGGCATCTCTGCGTTTCCAAGAGAGCATTGAAGTTTTGTTCACCAAAAACTGCAATTCAGAGACCCCTCATTAAATCCCATTTATTTGGATCTCTCTTCTAAAATCTGGCAACATTTTCAACACCCCAACTTCAAATTGTAGTTCTGGCAACCAGCCTATCCAGTCGATCAAGGGATAATGAAGTTCATAGGATGACCGAAAGCTACCGCTAAACGAACCTTTTACCGTACGTGACTCTGTGTGTTTCATTCGTTTTATATGTTTATGTGTTATTGTCATGTGAAGCCTGAGTTTTAAACCAAGATAAATTTAGTAACTATTACAAATGGAGAATTCGAATTGCGAGAAGTACGAGGATTTATTGCATGTGTTTATGCCTTACAATGGTGGTTAGGTTGTGTTTTCTAAATAGATGATCAAAGAGCAGAAGTGTTAGTGAGCTTGCTTCATCCAGCTGGACCATCAAAATCATTTATTTATCCCGATAAACCAGATATTCTATGGATGCCACCTTCAGATGTTTTGACCAAAACTGATCCTTATTGCCCAACAGGATGATTCTGTACACTAACAGAAAGAGAGTGTCAAATCATGTTAATGCCTGGATAGGCATATTTCATTCGTCAAAAACAAAAATTACTTCCGAAAAAAATCAGGACATATTTTTACTGCCCCACAATTTTTTTCTTTAAATCATTGTCATTACTAATACTATTTTCTTCGACTGCTCAACACAGTAGTTGCCCCATCAAGAATGTAATTTCTCTTTCGCTCCCCACCCCCACTTTGCATCTCTTCATGGTTTCTCATATCTCGTGCTGTGGGGAAATTTGACCCCAAAAGCTCGGCATCTTGTGGAAAAAATGTGTTGTGAAGTAGTTTTTTTTTTTTTTTTTTTTTTTTAATCCACTAAACAATATTATTCATTACTGCTGCACAGAAACTTTAGTTTTGAAGAAAGAAAATTTAAGAAAAGAATTTTTAGGAATTTAGCCATTGCTAACAAAGTATGAAGGAGTAAAAATGAGGGACTTCTGTCACTTAATCAGCTGTTGATGAATGTACATACACATACATATCATTAAGCTGTTCTTTGAGATTCAGAGGTTAGCTCCACAAAGAAATACAAACTACCAGATAATTTTTACTTACTGTTGCCATCAGGGCCGTCCAGTGATATTGTTCATGCGTGAGCAAGGTGGAGGTCTGGCAGCCTTTAGATGAAATTAAGATGTTTTGTAACACACATACCCCCCCCCCCACACACACACTGTACTTGAGGCACGCAGTTCACATAGTGATAGCATTATTTATGGAATTATCTTCCAAAAATTCAATGAAAACCTGCACAAATTACCAGTTTGTATTTCGAGAAAGAATACTGTAAGAAAAAAACTTCATATGGGAATACTTCCAAAAACTTTCAGAACAGGCAACAGGAAAATGAAATATTGAAAAGCGACTGTGGAATGTATATCAGAAAAGGTGACAGAATGTTTCCTTTATATAGACGGAGGGGGGGGGGGTGTTCAAACTAACTTACGTGAAAAATTCCCAAAAAATTCCCTTTACACTCTAAAGTTCTCAGGAAATTTCTTTTTTTCCTTTCGATTAAAACATTAAGTTGCTGTCCTTTGATTAATGCAAGGCTCCAGACCAACCCATTAAGATAGCACTGTATGTAAAGATTAAAATTAGCGGTCGCCACTCGCCACGTGGCGACTGGATGAAATAAAATGTCCAGTAGAAAAAGTGATTTTAGTCGCCATGCTCAAAAATTTGCCTTTTTTCATTGCTAAAGAATTAATTTGCATTTTTAAAACTCTCCTGTTATAGGAAATGTATTTTAAAATCATCCAACTCGCGCGGTGAAAAACAGCCCTTTCCTTCGCAAATAAGTGGGTACGATCTATTTATAGATTCACTCTTCAAGAACGGGGGCGGCTGTTTGTTTTGTCCACTTAAGTTGGTGCACAAAGTAACCATATCGGGAATGGACACCTGTGGCTTTAGATGGAACTGTGTCATCATAACTCGTCTTCAGCAGCTCATTTTTTAAAGTTTGGTTGCTCTGAAAATGCACGATTTTCCATTGCTTAGGCTCTTCTTGCTTATCATCAAATAAAATGGGCAAGCATTTTCCCTTTTGTTTACAAAAAGAAATCAAAGGTAGAAAATCTGGACTTCACTTTCCGCGCCGCACGCCGTCTTTCAATCTCCACGCAGAGTACCGTTTCCTTTGCACATGTGAAGTTGGCTTTAAACAAAAAAAAAAAAAAAAAAAAAAAAAAAAAAAAAACAAACTCTTGTCTGCTCCTTAATACAGTAAAGTGTTACTAAGGAATGGGTAAACACAAGTTTTTCAGCGAAATTATATATAAAAAATTAGTACTGTATTGTTCACTTTGCCGTGATAGTAATTTTTACTGGTCACGGAAAAGGCCGATTCCATCACGGGCGGAATAAGTACCGATTTTGAAATTTAATTTAGCTTTAAAAAAGCGGAAAAGAAAAAATCACTTTCCGTATTGATTGGTTTCGAAGAACAGGCGGTTAGAAATAACAAAAACTGTGCTTCACTAGAAAAAACTTTTAAAATACGAAATTGTTCTTTTTCACTATTTACTGAAGCTATTAAAATCGAGAAACATAATCAGAAAAAATATAACATAAGAATATAACCAGAAAGTGAAAAGACAGTGCATCTTGGGGTAAGAAAAATTCGAAATTTAGAAAACTACGGAACATTTTCATCCGAGCTAAAGCAATAATTTTCAGGCGACGAATGGCGTGAAAGATGCTCAAATTATATCGGACAAATGTCGCGACATTAAAAACATCCAATAAACAGTTCCAAAAATGTTTGATGAATGTTAGAATTTTGAAAACATGAAAATAAACTTTGAACAAATGATTGAAGAACATTATTTCATAGATTTTTTTTATTTTCGTTGTATATTTGATGTTTCCTGTATTCCGTAGCGATCAACGATTTCCGTAGTGACTATGGTGAATTCGTAGCATTTGGAAGATCTGAGGTGGGCAAACAGGAAAAAATGACAAATCATTAAAATTCTACCAAAACAACGTTTTCTGAAGGGGTAAAAAACCGACAACCAGATTTTTTATTTCCGTAGTATATTTGATGTTTCCCGTACTCCGCAGCGATCGACGATTTCCGTAGTGACTGTGAAGAATTCGTAGCATTTGGAAGGTCTGAGGTGGGCAAACAGGAAAAAATGACAAATCATTAAAATTCTACCAAAACAACATTTTCTGAATAACCCCCCTCCTGACAACCAGATTTTTTATTTCCGTAGTATATTCGATGTTTCCCGTACTCTGCAGCGATCGACGATTTTCGTAGTGACTATGGGGAATTCGTAGTATTTGGAAGGTATGTGGTGGGCAAACAGGAAAAATTACAAATCATTAAAAATCTACCAAAACTGAACGTGTTCCGACGAAAGAAAAAAAAAGCTGACACTGGGTTCGAAAACCGGACAGAATCTGATGGAATCAGGATACTCTGCAAGCATTCTTATTTCGTCATGACTATTTTTTCAACACCTGTGAAGATTTATCAATATTTTTAATGTAGTATTTATTAGATCAACCCAGGAAATTACTGAATATGTTCTGTTAGTGGTCAGGAATCGTTGCGAGTCTGTAAAATAAAGTGACCAGATTGGTATCACATTTCTCCTAATCTCAGCTGTACCAAAAAATGATTCTGCTATAAGATGTGAAATTCATTTTTGAAAGCTATACAGCCCGTTTTCATTTTGACACCAAGAAGAACCTAACCAAAAATAAATGAAATGAAAAGAAAAATTTAGCAGAATGGAAGCAGCTTCGAAACATAATGTCTGAACATTTTTGACCATCAATAACTCACTAAAAACTGCTAGAGAAACTAAAAACAAGCAATTTTTAGTACATGAAGGTCATAGCACAAATTGTTGAAATATTCAATATTGCTGACTGTTATGCCAAGCAATGCAGAAGTTAGAGAATGCAAGCATTGAGGGCAATGCTCTTGATGACAAGACGAAGCTCATGCAAAGAATGACTTTAGAAAATACAGCAAATTAAATAAAGTAAGCAAAAGTAAGTACTCCTTGAAAAATTTGACCCATCGACTGCTATAAATTTATGGTGGAGAGATTAAGATATTTTTTTTTTTGTGAGCATAGCGAGAGACCAAATAAAAATGATTAAATTATCTTTCCAATAAAAACTGTCTTGAAAATTTGGTTGATGTGGTTGAAGAAATATATAACTTTTAAGATTATATTTATTCATTTAATTGCACTGGACAGACAGTGTGCCCTTGTAACTACTAAACTAAAATTTAACTATGTCTAAATAAATGAAAGACATTCAGTGCAGTGATAAAATGTGTATACAACACGAAATAGCCGTAAGGAAAGTGGCCACTAGGTTTTGTCCACCCACTGGCCAATGGCCAATCGAAAAAATCACCAATTTTAATCTTTAACTGTATGTATGTACGAAGCTATCTAAAAAAATCCAACAGGGATTGAGGAGTTACCAGAATTTTGCAGTGTACACATTTTATTTAGTTTCTCTTTTTATTATATTAGCAATCTGAATTTCATTAGCAATTAGGTTAAAACAAATAATTCAAAATGAAATTAAAAAAAAAAAAACTACTTCCTTCCCCACTGAAATCCCAATTTTCGTTTTTCCCCTTAATGATTAGAGAGTGATTTCCGTTCAACTCAACACAATTTGAAGACATTTTTTACCTCAGCATCTCAGATTTTAACGAAATTCGGTACATAGGTGGCCTCTATATAGATTAAGAAAAATACAAAATTTCGTCATCATATATCCACCGGTTTTGAAAATACAGCCATATAAAATGTCCAAAAACACCCCCAAATCAGAAGATTGATATGTTTTTAAATTGTGATTGCAGCTTCCCTAATTAAGATAGAGAGATGGGAAAGGTATCTTTTTGTAATATTTTTTATGCTCTTTTATTTGATGTACAATAACCATAGGGGTTAAGATTAAAAAAATTTAAATTTAAATTTTGAATATTTTAAAATGCGACGCTCCAGAAAATTCGAATTTTTTTTTAAACAATCTTTTATATGTTTGGTATTTGATTGTGTGAGTTGTAACTTGGGATGATAATGGGTTTACTTAAATAGCTATATTCAAATTTAGCCTAACACAAGAGTTTAATGAAAAAAAAATAAAAAAAAACCCCATGTAAACTGAAAATAAATTTGGGCTAAATCTTAAAAAAGTTTCATTAATAACAATAGATATAGTATTGTTGTTATTTAAAACCGTTTATTTAAACAATGTTTTATTTTTAATTGATTTGTTTAAAATCTGAGACTACATGAGTTTAAAAAATTTATTAATTTCATTATTCAGAATTTGTAATAATTCACAATACAATATAAAAAAAATGAACAGACTTTAAAAAGTAATTTCAATTACTGCTCAAGAAACACATGAAAATAATAATAACATATGACATTGAATTGCTTACATTTATGCAAATTATATTCCAAATCTTAAACTTAGATCATCACTTAAAGCAGAATCTCCTAAAATTAAAAAAATTAAAAAAAAAATTGCATCATTGTTTTGAAGTGAAATCATACCTGTAGATCCTTGATATAGTCTTTAAAAGCTTCAGTAGTTTGGTGTATTTCTGTTTCAGAGAGATTGTAGAGTCTTCCTGTCGGAGTCACAGAATTTACTTTACACATGACGTAACTTACAGGAAGCCATAATACATCTTGTGTGCTAGGGCCTAGGAAAAGGATGTAGATGGACCAGCTGAATGTAAAAAAGAGACCTTAAATTCATTCTCACTCTCTTCTTTTGCTAGAACATACGCTACCCACCAGTTGTTTTCATAGATTATGGTTATGTAATCACTAATTTCTGTTATTTGCAGTCTGTCTTGACTTACATATGTAAAGTTTGCCACAAAAATGTTCTGAATTGCCCATTCGTACAACTGAAATGGTGTTTGAATTTGATTCTCGTAAGGGCGTTGTAAGCTGGCTCGGGCAGCTAACCTTTTCACCGTTCTACCAACGTCATCACATGGCCCCTTCCCGTGTGCTGTTGCTGAAAACTGCCATTCAGCATCAATGTTGAAGTCATCTTGATGGAAACATAAGTTTGTGAAATTTTTCCGAGTTTTGTACTGGGCTGCAGACTCATCAGAGAAATAGTAAATTTTTTGACGCTGTTGTCACCAAACTTACTTTTCAAGAAGTTAATAAGTTTTTTTTGGAAGCAGTACAGTGCAATTGTGTTGTGCTCTAGACATTCAGAAATTACTACAAAACTTACATGTTCAGTCTTTTCTGTTTTGTAATAGGTGACAAATGGGTGGACTGTGGCTTGCCCACTGGTCCAATGATAGCTCTGGGCTTCATCTTGAAGAAGAGTTATAATTTTCGGCAAAAACTGTCTGCTTTGGTCATGTCTGACCAAAGCAGACAGTTTTTCGCAAAACAAATTAATAAAATCTGAAGTTGATTTTTCTAATGTCTCCAAGTTGCATCTATCAACTGTAATCCATTGGCGAAAAGTTAGTTTTTCAACCAAGTTCTCCTCAAAACCGTGTTCCATTACATTTCTTACTTCCTCATTCCCAGGACAGGCGGGACACTTCCCCAAATGACAATCTGTGGAAGCAGGGTTGCACAATACTCTTTCAAGACAATGTTTGTAGGAAGATAATTGTCCATTTGTTAGTGAACCAATTCTTGCATTTTCCATCATCAGTTTTACATTTTTGTGTGTGGTGCATACACATACCATATGCATAGATGCCAACTATACTCGGGGCAAAGCTATCCTGGCAATGAGGCCGAAGCTACGGTGACCTTTTCACTCCCAGTATTACTCCGCACTAATGGTGTGTAATTAACCTTCACTCGGAAAACTTCTCCCACAAGCCCTCAGGGCTGGCTGTCTGTCACCATGATCCCTTACCAAACCCCTCTGTTTTAACCCCCTCCCCACCGCCGCGCGCTTTGCAGACCGGTAGACAAGCAGTTTATTTCTCCCTCTCTTATCTTTTTTTTTTTTTTTTTTTGAGATGTTACAGAACGTCTAACATTTCTTTCTTTCTTACTTTTAAAATGAAATTATCTTTGCTAAACACGGGAAGAAGTCTTAAGTGGCCTAATTTTGTTTTCACGTATTTTTCCATTTTTTTTTCATATATTTCATATATTTATACTGATTGCTTGAAGATTACCAACTGCGGGATTTAATTAAAAGTATTTTTACCATGTCATCAGTTATGCATAAAATTTCGTTCTTTCAAAAATTTTGCCTTGATTAGATTTTTTTATAACAGACATCCGTTAAATGTGTATGCATTTTTAACTACCCCGTGTTGCCATAAGTACTGGACAAGAGCCCGTCTCTGTGGTAAATGATATTTTAGGGTTCACTGTAAACTGCCACACATCTTTCAGCAACTTGGAAAATTGCCACATGTTTTTCATTGATGGGCCGGGCACAAATTGCTGTTCCTCCGAGGAACACTTTGAATGTGTGGCAGTTTTCCAAGTTTCCAAATTATGTGTGGCAGGGGAAGGAACTCTTTCATTTGTCTGAATTTTCATTGCCGGTTCATACATGTTTAAGGCAACTGCGCACAAAAGTTCAAAAGGAAAAGATGGCCGTTTCTTGGCCTATATTGAGAACTGAATTGGGAACTCTAAACTAATTTCGAGAAAATGTTCTATGTAAGCCAAGCGAGAATTGTATTTTAGTTTGAAGAAATAAATTGCCGATGGATCTGAGGTACTTCAGTACTAAATTCAACCTTCATTCTCGCAATGGTGCGACTTGAAACGCCAGTGAGTTCTGCCGTAAGAACTGTTAATTCATTTGATTTATTCGGCGAATGTTTTTCCATCAATTTAGTGAAAACATTCATAACGATCACCTTAGCAGAGCTTCGTAGTGGTTTCCCAGCTTTATGCGGCTGAATTACACTCGAGTGACCGGCAGATGCCATTCGAAAAAACCGAAAAGACAGAGTGTTTTAAAACAACAATCAAGAAGGAGAAACCAGGGGGAGAAACGCGAAATGCCCTCAGAAACACTTTTTTCGCCCTCATCCTTCCACTAATGACCCCCACCCCCGACAGCAATAAATATCCCCTTGATTGACAGCTTAACTCTAACCCAAACAAGAATGCTGTGACAGAGAACCATCAGTGACGTCACCAAAGCATGAATATCTGTATTTTTTAGAAATGCCGCTGAAACTGAGATCTGAATTTTTTAAATGCACACACACACACACAACGTATTAAACATCTGTGTCCTTTCTAAGTGCAGTTGAAGCTGGAGTACGAGCTTTTAGACCGGAACTATTTTATGAAGTGGAAGTATACACTCTGTAGCCTTCCTTCCAATGACAGGTTAAGTTTGCCCCGAGTATAGTACGGATTTTCCGTAATTTTACTGAGTTTTGGTTGTTGTTACGGAAGTACGGAAACATCGCTGAAATTACGGAAAATCGCCATTTGATTTAATTTTCTGAGATAGAAAGCAAATTTTCATCAACTTAAAAATTTTTGTTGGTTCTTCAAGTTTTTCTGGGGGAGGGGGATTAAATGCTACATTCTGTGTATTATAGATTTCTGCATCTTAATTGACAATTCATCTACCATAGACTGAGCAGCAACCATACTATGCTGGCTCAGTGTTTCATTCCATGACACCGCTCCCATTAGTTCTCTCCCTGCTGGACGCAACTACGCAGTTTAGCTCTGTTTGGACGCTGCTTAGGCATTCGTTCTGAACTCCCATGATGCACTTCGTGTCTCCTGCGTCCAACCAGGTTAGTTGCTTTCGTTCCTCGTAGGCAGCGCTTCTGCTTTATTGTCCTTGATGCTTTTTGGTTCTATCTGCTGCACATGCTACCCTTCTGTTACATCACGGAAGAGTGAGGCGATTGTGAAGTTTTTTTGCAGTTTCCTTTCATTTATTTAGAATGAAGTATTCTTTAGACAAACTTTCGTCGTTGAAGAAGAAACAGTGTTTTCTAGAGACTTACAACAGAGATTGGCCCTGTTTTGAGAAATCAAAAGTTTCTGTGAACCACATGTTTTGCAGAATTTGTAGATGCGATTTTAGTATTGTGCACGGTGGGCGGGATGATTGCCGAAAACACACAGAATCGAAAAAGCATAAATCTTACGGTGAGTTGAAAGTTCAGTCAGTGAGCGATTTGTTTGCATCAAAGGAGAACAGCGTAATAAATGCAGAACTTATGTTCACTTCATTTATTGTGGAACACAATTTACCCATAGCAGCTGCTGACCATGCTAAACCGTTATTTCAAGCCATGTTTTCCGATTCAGCGATCGCAAAAAAATATTCGTGTGGAAGAACCAAGACTACTGCACTAATTCAGTTCGTGGCCAGTGTTTCTACAAGTAACATTGTATCTGAAGTTTAAAAAAATCCTTTTTTCTCTATCTACGGACGGAAGTAATGATGCTCACGCAAATAAACTGTATGCCATTACAATAACATATTTTGACGAAAAATAGGGAAAAATTCAACTGTTTTGTTATCATTGGTTGAATCAAGTAATAATACAGGTGAAGGAATATTCAACGTTTTGAACAATAAGTTTGTTAAAAAAAATATCTCATGGAGCAATTGTGTGTCATTTTCCTGTGACAATGCTAACACTATGATAGGTCAAGTAAAAGGTGCTGTTTCTCACATAAAGAAGGTTCAGCCTGCAATCATAGTGCAGCGATGTTCATGCCATTTAGTAAATTTAGCTGCACAGAAATCTGCTACTCAACTGAAAGGATTTAATGTTGAGCAGTTTCTGATACAGTTGTTCTTTTTTTTTTTTTGGAGAAAAGTTCAAAGAGGAAACACAATATAAAACTGAGTCAAGCTGTTTGTGGTACTAAACCACACAAAATTCTAAAGCATGTCAATACTCGCTGGTTATCACTTTTGGAATCCATTGACAGAATTTTAGAACAGTGGGAGGCTCTAGAACATTATTTCAGTGACAATGAAGAAGCTAATTCACAGTATAAGAACCTTGCAAGTATGATTGAAATCCTTCATTTAAACTTTATTGTCTTTTTTTATCTGCTACTCTTCCTTACATCTGTTAACGTGTTCTTGCAGCAGGAAGCTCCGCTTGTGCATGTATTAAAAAGAAAACTTCATAGTCTGTTATCTGAATTGCTTGTACGATTTATCAAGCCATCGGCATTTGATGTGACAGCAACATCTCTTGCAGATGGAAATTTTGAAAGAAGGAGAAATCAAAAAGAAAACTGTGATCTCGTAATTGGGTCAAAAGCGAGATCTTATATAGGCACAACTTCAGATTTGAGTGAAGACACAGTGGCTACTTTATATTCTGAGGTAAGGGAATTTTACAAGGCAGGCTGCAATTACATTTTAAGAAAATTTCCACTTAATGATGAATTTCTGAGTCATGCTGAAATTGCAGATGTAGCATTAAGGCTATGTGTTTCTTTTGCATCAGTCCAATATATGTGTTCCCTGTTTCCAGTTTTGAAACCAGAAGAATCTGACAAGGTGGAATCTGAATTTGCTTGCTACCAGTTTGAAAATTTTAACTGTGCTGTTACTTCTGGGAGAATGGATGAAGTGTGGCACAGAATTTCTTTAATGAAAAATGAAAGTGGCCAGTTGAAGTATGAATCATTAAGCAAAAATAAGGAAAATGATTTTAATAGTCCCTCATAGCAATGCAAGTACAGAAAGAATTTTCAGTATTGTGAAAAAAAAACATGAATGAATTCAGACCTAATTTAAGTACTCATGTGCTGTCTTCTTTATTAGTAGAAAAAATAAATAGCATTGCACACAGTGAACTATGCCATCAGAAGAAGTTTTCACAAATTGAATTAAGGAAGGCCAAAATGGCAACTACAGCCAGTTTATCATAATAATTTGGCCAACATTCCAAGGAATAATTTTTCTTCATGTCTGGAGGTAATTTATTATATTTTTCTGGTAGACAGTATTTAAAATTTCCCCACTAGCAAATTATTTTTATTGTATTATTATTATTATTATTATTATTTTGTTAATAGTTCTGACAGATTAAAATTTGTTGCAGTGTTAAATACCCAAATTTGCCACTGTAGACTGGATTACTGAAAATTACTGAAAAAAAAAATGTTACTGAAAATTACTGAAAAATGAACATGTTGGTTACTGAAAACTACTTTCAGAGGTTGGCATCTATGCGTATGAGTACCACTAGACCCTGCCAAGACACAGTTTTTTGGTCTGAGCTCTGCGGATTTGGAAAAACTGACTTTCGTGCCTGCAAATTTATCTTTGAATGACTTATAAGCTTCTGTCAAATTACATAAAATCAGCCTCTTTGACAATTTAACTTTATCTCCGTTTTCAGTCCTAACAGAAACACAATCTTTCATTCCAGGTAAAACCCGACTAATTTCATCACTTTGGTAAAACGATCGTACTACTTCAACTACTTCAGAAGAGAGACTCTTACCTGGTTTTCTATTAAGGCTTTCCAAAATTCCTTTCTCCTTCAGAATTTTTTTTGATTGTCTTACCATATAATTAGGAGCATGAACTCTTGCATGATTTTCCTAACACTCCATGACTCTGGTAAGCAAGTCAAAATCATCAACTATTTATCTCTAGTGCAGTTAGAAAAATTACTTTTAAGATTGTCCATAAGAGAGTCATGAAGTATTTCATCCTTGTCATCAGATGACTTGAATATTTGTAAAAAGCTTCCGTTTCATAGCAGAACTGATTTTTTGAATTGTGGTTGAAGCATAACCATTTAGATTTTAGCTTTTTCTTATTGACAGGTGATTCACCCAATTCAGTATTCAGTGTTTCAATTACTTCTGATGTAGATGCAAAATTTTTGTCCATTTTTTCATCAGCACAGGTTTCATTTGCTTCTTGACTAATTTTTAGAGTTTTCAGCTGCTTTCTGCAAGAATCATAAATTTTAGTCTCTTTTGATAAGTCATCAAAATTTTCCAACATCCAGTCTGTCACATTTCTTAGCTTTTTTTTTATCTCTTACTCTATGGTCACTTTTTTAAAATGGATTGAAACATTGTATTACTGCATATCTTGTACTTTCCATTGTTGATTATTTGTGCATAAAATGTAAAATTCAAATAGTAAAATAACTGCCTCCCATTACCTGTTCTTTTTATTTTTCCTAAAAAAACCTGCACAGCTTCAATTTATAAAAGTCTAGTTTCAAAACTGAAAAGGATATACTTTATTCAATTTAAAGTTTTCAACCACAAAAGTTTTCAAACACATATCACTTTCACTGCATGAAATACATATGATCACCATCAAATCCTAAAGCAGACTGAGAAACACATCTTATCACCATCAAAACCTAAAGTAGACAGGTCTGCAAGATAGGAATGCAAGTTGCTGCTTGTTGGGTCTTGTTACTAATGATCTAAACAACAGAATCAGTTTTTCAAGTCAGAACATGCAGAGTTTTGTCCAAAACAAAATGTAGCCTACAGTACAACTGCACAGTCTTTTATTTTTTTTATATTGTATTGTGAATTATTACAAATTCTGAATAATGAAATTAATAAAATTTTTAAACCCATAATAGTCTGATTTTAAACAAATCAATTAAAAATAAAACATTGTTTAAATAAATGGTTTTAAATAACAAAAATACTATATCTATTGTTATTATGAAACTTTTTTAAGATTTAGCCCAAATTTATTTTCAGTTTTCATGGTTTTTTCTAAGTTTTTTTGTTTTTTGTTAAGCTCTTGTGTTAGGCTAAATTTGAATATAACTTTTTAAGTACACCCATTATCATCCCAAATTACAACTCACACAATCAAATACCAAACATATAAAGATCATTTAAAAAAAATTACGAATTTTTTGGAGCATCGCATTTTGAAAAATTCAAAATTTTAATTTTAAAATTTGATATTTTAAAAAATCTTAACCCCTATAGTATTGTACATCAAATAAAAGAGCATAAAAATACTACAAAAAGACACATTTCCCATCTCTCTATCTTAATTAGAGAAGCTGCGATAATTATTTAAAAACATATCAATCTTCCGATTTTGGGGTGTTTTTGGACATTTTATATAGCTGTATTTTCAAAACCGGTGGATATATGATGATGAAATTTGGTATTTTTCTTAATCTATATAGAGGCCACCTATGTACCAAATTTCATTAAAATCTGAGATGGTCAAGTCAAGTCGCTGTGTTGAGTTGATACGGAATGACCCTAGAGTATTTTTCCTGTATTTAGTCTTCACCTCATACGGATAAAATGAGAATTGCTAAATCACATGTTGTACTAACCAGGGCTCGACAAATATGTTCTAGATCTAGGAGCCGACTCCAAAATTTAGGCGCCTGGTGAAACGAAGTCAATAACTCATGAACAAAAAACATGTTTGGTTATGACGCTGGAACGAAAAGTGGTAAACCATATTTGTTGTCATTTTTTTCTTATTACCCAAACCACTTATTGCAAAATAAAGTTCCAATTTGCTTCATAGTTTCTTTTTTATATTCTTTCAGTAGACGGTCTCAAAAAATTTCAGATTTCGATTTTATTAAAATACTATTTGCGGAAGTCATATTTTGTACATATTAATTTAAAGTGCCATTTTTTTCTTCGTATAATCTGTAAACCATAAAATTCAGAAAAAAAAATTTTGTTCGTAAGATCCGCAAGGGTGTATAATCCAAAGGCTGAGAAAAAACAAAACAAAAAAACCCACGTATAATCTGCTGCGGATATGATCTGTAGATCGTGAAATTCTGAGAAAAGCAATTTTTTCCTCCGCATAATCTGCAGCAGTATGTCACAGACCATGATATTTAAAAAAAAAAAAAAAAACCAGTCCATACCTGCCAACA
Organism: Macrothele yani; assembly: GCA_039090855.1. Taxonomy (NCBI): domain Eukaryota; kingdom Metazoa; phylum Arthropoda; class Arachnida; order Araneae; family Macrothelidae; genus Macrothele; species Macrothele yani. The sequence goes on from CM076997.1 coordinate 1,477,996, forward strand.
GCCTTTTTACTAATAACTAGTATTGCATGGCATACATGGACTATTTTATGAAATAATCCATCTCTTTGTAAAAAACAAATATGCGCCTCAACAAAACATTACAACAAAGAAGGACTCCAATGAAACAAACTTAACACGTGTGAAACACAAAGTTTTTTCCTCAGCGAGATTCGAAACTTCCACCAGTAAAAATCAGTAAGATGCGTTAAGGATTCCACGATGCTTGACAGACAGGAAATCCAAGCAAGTGAACACGCAATGCACGAACCTCCACTTATCATATGATCATACTGCCCCAAAAATTGCAGTTTAAGGAGATGATGAGACTAAAGAAGGGGGAAAAAAGCTTAATATTTTAACTGGTGAAAAATCAAGACAGCAAGAATGCGTACTACTGTCAGTTTGTCTTTTATTGACTCTGCAACTTCACAGCACCACTGCTTAATTTTTCTTTGTGCTGATTTCATTCTCTCCCTACTTCTTCATTGTCACTTTTCTTTTCTTGTTTTTTATGCCCTCTGATAAAAAACATCAGTCTGAGGACCATGAGTGCATGATATCAAAGCTTCAACTATTTTAGATAAATGGTGTAACTTTGGGAATATTAATACTTTTGAACACCATGCATCAATTTTTACGAATTTTCGGCCCTTCCGTTTTCGGGAATTTCCTTCTTCCTTTATCAAGATTTAACAGTGTTGGAGGGTGGTGTGTGTGTGTGTGTGTGTGTGGGGGGGGGGGTGCAATTACGGGAAATCCGTCCGACTTTAGGTTTTGGAAATTTTTCTCCTATTTTCAAGCTGAAATGCAAAAATTTGTGCAGTGAAATGATACTTAAAAATACTGAACAGAAGTAACATCGCGAGAAAAAAGAAATTATGATTACGGAAAAAATCTGAACTCTGTCGGCTTTCCGTTTTCAAAAGTTACGTAAAGATGGAATTCCGTCCTCATCCGACCCCCCAACCCCCTTCAAATTCTGTTTACTTGTGCATCGATCTCCTGAGTGGCCATCATAACGAAAAAGACGGAATTTCTCGAATTTGCGGAAGAACTTCAAGCCTGAAGATTAGGAGGCAAGTTTCGCGGCGTCTAACTCTTGCTACAGTTTCAAGCTCAAATACGAACATATATGCCACAAAATGATATTTAACAAGAATACTAGACACAAACGCATAATCGGGAGAACAAAAATTATGATTAGGGCAAATTCTTTTTACACCATTTAACTACTGTTTTCAAAAGCTTTGAAACAAAATACAGTCCCCAGACTTGGAAAATGACCCCCCCCAAAAAAAAAAATTTGTTTTTAAACAAAATGAAAATTCGTAGAATCCGTAGTTTCGAGCATGAGTTCCGTAGTCAGACAACAAAATTAGTAGAAACTAGACATTCCGTAATATTGGCATGTACGACAGTCGTATAATCCGCACATATCATGTTAATCGTGAATAGTAATTTCCGACAGAAAACTGCGATTCACAGGACCGCCTCAGAAATCCAAAGATGTAAGAAAGGAATGATCGTCTTATTGAAAAAGTAACTGTCATTTTGAAGTACTTCTGTGCTACTTTTAAGCAAATAAAGAACTAAAATCACTAGCTGTTGCATTGCAGCATTACCGTAGTTCATTAGTTACACTAAAAAAATCCGTTGAAATTGCGGACAGTCCATAGCATTGTCTTATTTCTGGATACGTTTTAACTGAATACCGAAAGTAAAAAAATAAAATCAACTAACACAGTTAGCGCACCTAAACTAGGCTATGCGATTCGCAGAAAGGTTAAATCATAAAGGAAGGATCTATAGAGTGGACACAGACATAGGAGCCCATGGAAATTCCTCACATAGAAAGTGGCGCCCCCACGGAGCTAAAACAGAAGCAAAATGTGATGTGACCCCGTGACGGCGGCAATAGTTGCTACGGCAACCCAGTGCTCGGAGATCGGAGATGATCAGATGAACAACAGACACGTAAAAACCCAAAAGTTATGAATTCTGTAAGGAAAACTATACGATCAGTAAGTAATTTAAAGTATTGCGTGTATTTGTCTTAAACACTGCCGGATAGCAAGCCAAAGTCAAAAGTCAAAGTAAAAACATTCGTTCGGACAAAAATCACGTGGTTCTTGGGTGTTCCGTGGGAAACCAGCTGTCAATTAACTGTAGTTCTGGTTTAGGTCGCTGGTGCGCTGCAGTCGACTTCATGACGTCATGAGTTTCAGCTTTATACAGCCAGTGTCTTCTCTATATATCCTTCCTTTATGGGTTACATACTGCGGAATAGCTTTTCGGGATTCCCGAGAGTAGCCGATTCTCACACCACGTAGGCTTCCGCACGCGCGAATAGTAATGCCTTCCTTGCGTCATATTTTCTGTCAAAATGCTTCTAAAGTACAAATAAATACATATGTATATTCTTACAATCTCCTTGCGGTCTTTTATTTTGCTGTTACGTTACATTTTTTCTATTACCGCATTTTCGGTCTTTCCCAATAACACCACCTCCTCCTGACAATTACCTCGCAGACTTTTTTAAACGCTGCATCGTTTTTTTTTTTGTTTTTTTTTTCATTTAGCGGTGTCCGCGTACTTAAACTTATAACTTTTTAATAGTTAATCTATGGATTATACAACAGAATTTACAGTATTTACTGCAAATTACGGAATTTCAAGTAAGATGAAAATTAGGCGCCACGGCCCAAATTTTAGGCACCTGGACGACCTGGCGCCCGGGATTAGTCGAGCCCTGGTACTAACCAAACGTGCTGATTTCCTACTCAGTCCTGGGAAAACTGGCGCGGAAAAATTAGTACCCAATTGACTTGTATACCAAGTCGTATACAAATCGTAAAAGAGCTATTATACCTGGTTCACCCCAATGACAATGAGGTTAAGGGTTAATTAAAATAAATATCTAGAATAGCCAGTAATAAATGATAAATACTTCACTCCCCTAACAAAAACCTAGATAATTTTGCCGACATTTAAATTTTCAGTAGAGCTGCACGAAGACTTCCTAATATTCATTTCTAATATGTTAGTTCAGCCCTTATTTTAAATCTCATATTTTTGTGCATTAGTTTCTTATTACTACAGGCAGACAGATGTTGTAAAGATCTCACTCATATGCCAGGAACAAGGTAAAGCTGGTAAACATCTCTATAGTGTTCAGATCTACGAGTTCCAAGTATCAGAATATTTTTTTCAATTTACAGGTATGTTTCAACTAGCCAACCAGACGATTAAAACATTCTGAGTCACGTTGGCTAACAGTTCTTTTTTTTTCTTTTTTAAATTTTTTCAGTACATTTTGTTTAAAAAAAAGTTTTCGTTTACCTTTAGAAAGTATTGTAATTGTGAAAAAATTTGACTTCGAGATTTCAACTGAAATGCACGTTTTGGGACAGTACCCACCGCCGCCCCATTGGCATAGTGGTCTAAGCGATGGCTACTGATCATTCATCTGAAAGGGATCCGGGTTTGAATCCTGGTGAGGCATGGATGTTGTGTTTGTCTTACGGCACTGGCTCTTTCCTTTCCCTGGAACCAGTGGCCCTAAATTAGGGACGGGCGACTGCTTATAACACATTAAGTTGCTCATGGTGGTCGTTAAACCTCCAATAATAAAAAACAAACTAACAGTACCCACCAAAGACCTTGGAGGAGAATAGACTGGCAAACACAATGCCAGTCCTTCTGAGGAGGCAATGAGCAGCAATTGAGATAGCAGTGCCATCCGTAACTGCAAGGAGTTGGTGAGAAATGCATAGCTATTAAAGAGGCACCTACAGTGTTTGATTCAATGCATAATATATCGTATAAATAGCGCAGAAGGAATATTCGGGTGCGAATACGAACCAACAAATTTCTAGATCAAAATTTAATTAGCAAGTTCTCAGTTTCGATGAAAATCGGCTGTGAAATAGAAAATACACCACTACATACAACGAACATCTGATATGTGAAGTTGCAGCAATGCGAATTTAAATATATACCGCATTACCATTCCTTTATAATACCCTTAATCACCCGATTTTGCTTCTCACATTGTTTTACTGAAAAATATGTTTATCCCATGAGCTCATGAAAAATGAATATCGCATAAAATAAGAAAGGGGGTCTACAGATATCATGTTTACAAAACTATCACGGCTTTTCCTCAGACATGCAAAGCTCTTTATATCTATTATTAATTGAAGTGCCGTATTCACACTCAATAAACTAATTTTAAAAGTTACTCCTGCATATAATTTGAAAGAATAACACATCACTTTATCTTATCTGATTTTCTAATCAAGCACTTCTGTGACTCAGTAAACACTGTATGTTCTTATGAAGCAAATGAACAATTAATACATAACTCCCTCTAACTGATACATGCATACAAAAATCCTTTTCTTACCTTAATTTTTTTTTTTGGCTACGTACTTGTGTGAACTGCGTAGAAGTCGCTACCGAAACGTCCCGCTCATATTTTTTCAACGTAACTTATGCGTGTGATGACTATTTCAAGAATTCTTTTAATGTTTTGTGTGTTACATGTTTTCCTGCCAATTCTTCTCACGCTTTTATGTAATAATACGGATGAAACAAACGCTATTAATTCACAAAGAAAAAAGGGCAAATAATATGTGTTTTACGAAACAGTATATTTAAGATTATTATCATATAAACATATTATATATATTTAAAAAAGTAAAGTAAAATAAAGGCAGTCTACCTACCGGCCAGCCGCCTGCTGTATCAAACTTCTCCACTTACAGCAAGCTTGACATATAACTCAGGCTTCACCGACATCCATCACACGCAGTATACAAGATTTTCTATACTTCATACTCATAATCTTTTACTCATGCAGACACTCCTGAATCTGATCCTCCCATGACTTCCTTGACTTTCCTCTGCCTTTTCTTCCTGCCACTTAGGCTAAAAAGATTTTCTCAGTAAGCATCTCGTCACTCATTCTTTCTACATGGCCAAACCACCAAAGCATATTAGTCTACCTTGTTAACATTTTGCTTCACATTACACAGCTGCTACACATAATTTTTCACACAATCAGAACATGTCTTGCCACAACCACCCCGTAAGTAATGCGTTTCTCCAGCACACAAACAACTCCTATGTTTCTTCTGTAGTACCCAGGTTTCACTGCCATACATCAGAGTAGGAACAATTACACTGTCATACACAGCCATGTGGGACTCTCTTGAGAACCAACCCATCATTCCTGTGAAAACCTCCCAAAGGGTCATTCCATATCAAATCAACACAGCCCACAACACAACCCCTTCCGATTTTTGCAAAAATTTGTGAACTTGTAGTATACCCAAAGGTTAAAAGATCTGTACATTTTTAGTTCCCTACTTGCATATTTAAAAAAAATTATGAAATTCTAAAAACTTAGCATTTTTGTGACTGAGTACCTTACTTTAAAATACTCTAACCTTTGACCTGATTGACCCAGTGTTCAAATAAAGCTTATTTTATAGATTATTGTGTGCTCTTTCTAATGATATATTGCTTGACCATGCAATGAATAACTAACTTTTCAAGGTCATCCAATTTGACCTTTGACCTTGAATTAAAAAAATGTGCCTCTTCAGTTTTACTGAATTTTTTTTTTTTTTTTCAGTAGATGAGCTATTAATCTTTTATGCTTCTTAATTTCATGGTGGGACAGCTAAGTGTTCAAGGGATAAAAAAAATTAGGTCAATGCTCTCAGTGAATAATCAACAGAACTGATGTGACAAAATGTTTTTTTTTCACTGAAAGACATGTTTAGTTCCAAACATGTCTCTCAGTGACATGTTTACAAACACATAGCCCTGAAGAAGTGATTTCTTAAGGGTCCACTTGTTTAAAAAAGAAATTGCTAACACCCATAAAATAGTCTAAGTTGAGAATATATATTTTTCTTAATGCAACCAAATTAGGATGAAAGTTTAAAACCTTACTAACTTACCTAATAAGCAGAAGGATATGATATGCTATTAACAGGGTTTATTAGAACATATCCATATTGTAAATATTGAAAACAAATGAGTTCTAAAATATTTTGTTTCATAACAGTTACATATGGTAATTAGTCTTCTTTTTGAGGTAACTTAAAAAAAGTAAATTTTCATATCTCAGAAAACATCTTACCAGTATCTGTTTCACTTGTTTTTCTGCAGTTTTTCAGAAGCATATATATATATATATATATATATTTGTTTTCTGCTGCTGTTAGTGTATATGTACATCCAGTTGCGGCTAGACAATCTACTGTGGTAAGCATTGCTGATCAAGGCACAATCAAGATATCCAAGTGAGCTGGATATTTGTAAGATCCATGAGGATGGAGGAAGCAAAGTTTAACTTCATCCTTGTCTTCATTCACAGACAAAACACAAGCCACTCACTAGAAATTATATAATATATACAAGTAACAGAACCTTTGATTTGTGACAGTGGTAAAGAATTTCCCACATGACTGCTGACATAGTAAATTTTTGAATTCTGGGATGTGGAATAGTACTTTGCCTTTAATATTCCCATCTTGATAGGAATGTAAGCATGAAGTTTTTGCATACCTGCTATTGGAAGTGAAGCAGAAAACCTGCCAATTAAGTGCATCTCTTGTTTTTTTGCATTCTCATTGGAAACAAAAGCAAAATTCATTCCTCTTATACTTGACACAGTCCAGTCATATAACTGCCTGGGTGTCATTATCTGGTCTTGATAGAGGCTCTGTACACTTGCCCCAGCAGCTAACCTCTTTAATGTACCACTCAGTCCATCACATATGCTCTTACCATGTGATGTGGCAAAGAAATGCCACTCTGCAGTCAGCTGAAAGTCATACTCATGAAATGTTAAGTTCAAAAGATTTTTCTGTTTTTATACTGAGCTGCAGATCCATCAGAAAAGTAGAATATTTTTTGAACTGATTTTGTTTTTCTCCTATAAAATTAATTAAGCACTTTTGAAATGTGTAAACTGCTACTGTATCATGTTTCATACAGTCAGAAATAATTAAGTTTCCAGTCTGTAAAACATTAGAACCATGTTCACGAAAGTAAAAGGCAGATGGGTGAATAGTTGCTTGAGTATTGTTCCAATGAAACCCTTGAGCTTCATCTTGTAAAATAAATGAACAATTTTCTGCAAATCACACAGTACAATAAATTCACCAGCTTGTAAATTCACTTTTAGATCATTAAGAAAATTAGCTTGTTGAGTGGCGATAAATGAATGACGAATCAAAGTTATCAATTTCCCAATGAAAGCATCTATAAAATCTTCAGAATTTTTCACCAAAGTTTCTAGCAATTTTTCACCAAAGTTTCTAGATCTGTCAGTAGAAATCCACTGTTTGAATGTGACACGAGAAATACTGTTTTCTTCAAATACATTTTGAATTTTTTTATATTTAAAGAGCCAGGACATTCTAAACATTCATTAAATAAGTAATATATGTGAGGAGGATTGCATATCCTTGCACTTAGGCAGTGCTGATAAGTTAACTTGTAACCTAATTTATCTTTAACCAATTCAGGTAATTTACTGCATTCCAACATCAATTTTACATTTTGGTGTATAGTACATACACATACTGTGTACATACCACTTACACTAGCCAGGACACAGTTTTTTGGTCGCAATGCTTCAAATTTTGAAAATCCGACATGATAATCATAGTATGATTCCTTAAAGTGAGCATACACTTCTTTCAAGTTGCTTAAAATTAATCTCTTTTGAGCATGCATCCCAACTTTAATTGAAACATAATCTTTTTTACCAGCCATAATTCTGCTGACATCATCAGAATTAGAAAATGTAACAACAGCTGCTTCTGTAGTGAAGCTCAGCAGTCTGCCAGGTTTTGGATTCGGTGAAGTTAAGATTCCATGATCTTTAACAAGTGCCTTTGCTTTTCAAACCATGTTATTTGTTGCTGTGAGAAATTCAAACTGAATTTTTCTAATACTTCAGCTTTTTGGTCGCAATGCTGCAAATTTTGAAAATCCGACATGATAATCATAGTATGATTCCTTAAAGTGAGCATACACTTCTTTCAAGTTGCTTAAAATTAATCTCTTTTGAGCATGCATCCCAACTTTAATTGAAACATAATCTTTTTACCAGCCATAATTCTGCTGACATCTTCAGAATTAGAAAATGTAACAACAGCTGCTTCTGTAGTGAAGCTCAGCAGTCTGCCGGTTTTGGATTCGGTGAAGTTAAGATTCCATGATCTTTAACAAGTGCCTTTGCTTTTCAAACCATGTTATTTGTTGCTGTGGGAAATTCAAACTGAATTTTTCTAATACTTCAGCTTTGAGGAAACAATGTTAAAATACACTGGCGTGCAAAAATTAAGGACGAGACGGTTTTTTGAATGTAACATTGTGCAGAAGTGCTCCACATCGACTCAAATCATACCACAAGATCCCCAAGATGTAAGAATATGGGCAAGTGAGCAAAACCGTCCAAACAAGGAATCCAAAGGATACAAAGGCACTTTATTGAAAAGGTAGCTTTGAGCACAACAAGACAGAAGACAGAAACGTCCATGTGACCGGCGGCTGCCAAGAAAAATCCAGTCTTTAGTAGGGGATATGATCACCCCTGACTGTGTTGAAGGATTTACAACGTATGTCCATGCTGAGGACGAAGTTGTCAAGGAGCTGTTGAGGCATCGCAGCCCATTCTTCTTGTAGCGCCAATCGCAGCTGTGGAATCGTTGCTGGCGGCTGGTGGCATGCTGCCAAGCATCTCCCGAGAAGGTCCCACACGTGTTCGATTAGATTTAGGTCCGGGGACCTTGCGGGCCAATTCATGCGTTGAATATCTTCACTCTCCAACAGCTCTGCGACAGCCACTGTACGATGAGGTGTAGCGTTGTCGTCCATGAAGAGGAACTCAGGACCCACAGCACTTCTAAACAGACGCACGTGAGGCAGGAGAACCTCGGTACAATAGCGGACACCAGTGACTGAACCTCCTTGGAAGATGTGGAGGTCAGTATGGCAACCATGCATGATACTGCCCCAAACGAGAACTCTGCCACCTCCAAACCGGTCCCTCTCGATGATGTTGGAGGTGCGATTGCGTGTTCCCTGCTCTCTCCAGATGTGTATACATCCAGAATCGCTCGTCAGACTAAATCGGCTCTCATCCGTAAAGAGAACTCGACCCCATTGCTGATGTGTCCAGTTCTTGTGTTCCTGGCACCACAGAAACCACCGTCTCCGATGAGCAGGCGTTAATGGCACACACCGCACTGGTCATTGTGCAAATAGACCACCTTTGTGCAGCCTCCTGGCCACGGTAAAACGCGATAATGGACGTCCAGTTGTCTGTTGCCTGTGCCTTGTGATTTTTCTCGCTGTCTGCCATCTGTCTCTTTTTGCCTGTAGGACAATATACCGGCCGTCCGCCGCTGTGGTTGCTTGTAGACGACCACTGCTAAACTCTCGGACAGCTGTTCCTGTCATTTGAAATGCTCTCCAAGCTTGTGAAACGATGCTGTGAGCAATACCGAACTCCTCGGCCACACTAGTCACGCTTCGATCTTCTTCCAACTTCCCAATGACGCGACCTCGGGTAAAGTCATCCAGATGTTGTCTACTGGATTGCCTGTTGGCCATATCACACAGTGGCAGCAAATCGACGTCGTTCAAACCGATGTACACCGTGCAATAGCTTTCACCGAATTGCTAAGCGTACACCACCTGTGTGCTTTATATCCTTTCGACACTCCCCCCCCATGTCATGCTGCATATATGCGCATGCCCTACTGTACCGGACCCTAGTCTATCTCCTGAGTGGTCTTTCAGTCCGTTCTGCCTGCTCGTTCCACTGTTATGCTAATTTCTCCTCTTCGTCCTTAGTTTTTGCAAAAACAACAACAAGGAGTTACTGACTTAGGTTGAGAGACCCAAACCCACAGCGCTCCGCGCCTTTTGGCAGGCGAAAGAGAATCTAAGAGAGTTAGGAGCAGATTGCCCTGATAGAATAGCACAAAAGAAAAGTATGGAAATATTAGAGCACAAGAAGTAAACGGTTTCCCGTTAAGTAGTAAAGTTATAAGCTGCCCTATATACTTACCTGCAACAACAAGCCGTTCCAGGCGATATTTCTCTCCGCAGAAAAATGCCCGGTACACCGCTGCCACAGAAGAGTACAGGGGGAAGGGAAGGGAAAGGGGAACCTGAAAAAAAACAACATCACACACACAATAAGTTTCCCAGAGGAAAATCGACGTTCAACATCGGATAAGACAAAACTGGCCATTTGCTCAGTGTTTCTCTCGCGTCCGCTATTGCTTCGTTACTAGTTAGCCAATGAGAGAAAAGATTTTTCCCCATTGGTTTAAGATTTTTTTCTCAGGTTTACTTTTGTTGATTCTTGCCTGACATGTCAGAGTAACCATAGCTCAGGTGGTGTGATCACAAGATTACACCGATCGAGGTTTAAGTTACTCATTTTGAGTAAACAACAGAAAAACAAAAATATAAAAACAGCCACAATCAGGGTTTTTATTCCTTATTAAGGGAGCTGGTAGTATAAGGGCCAATCATTTTTTTCTTCACTACTTGTCTGCTTGTTGCACAATTGTGCAAAAAAAAAAAAAAGATTAAGTCCTGTTTTATTTATTTATTATTATTATTTTTTTTTAGTCAGAACTAAGGCATAAGAAAAAAATATTAATATAAAAGACAAGACCAACAACACCTTGTTAGTTAGGGGAGAGATATTCAGTACAAAAAAGATAAATCTTTTATGCAACATTTTGCTTGGCCCTTAAAAGGGCCGTTTTTTGTTTTTGTTTTTTGTTTTTTTCCCCCAAAACTCCTGATATTCAATTCGTGCTTTCTTCCCATGTGTGAAGAATAACTTCAATTTAGTCCCAGTTATTTTTAATTTTTTTGGAAGTATAACTGTGAACTAGATTCTTTTCAGGAATTTTATTTAAAATAACCTTCGGTCTTTTAAATTTGTCAGTATCATTGACAACATAATTAAGGGTCTCCCTGACAAGAGCATTGGGATGTTTCTTGGCTTTCTCGTAATACCTTTGCGCTAGATCATACATAGTATAATGTATAGAGGTGATATTTAGCATACAACGGATAGCATTATCGGATGTTTTTCCATCGAGTCCTACCATCATACGAAGAGTTTTATTTTGAAACGAGGTAATATTATTTTTTTGCTGCTTTCTGCAGTTACCCCAGATAGGACAGCCATATGTAATCACCTGGCTGAAGTATGCTTTCCATAACAAGGTTTTATTTTTTTTGCTGAGCCTTTTGTTTTTAATTATGTGTCGGAGACATCCTCTTAGTTTAAGTGCTTTAGCCAGGGTTTCCTTAATACGCTTGTTCCAGCTCAAATTATGATCCATAATGAGGCCTAAATATTTGGCATCTTTTACCCAAGGTATTTTTTTGCCATACAATTCAATTTCAAAGTCTGGATTGTAATTGCGTGTTTTACGGGAGAACAGAATTGCTTGTGTCTTGTCAGTATTAATTTTAATTTTCCTGTCTAGGAAGTAATTCTCCAGTTTTTCCACATAGTATTGCAACATAAATGTTGCTTGATTTTTATTCATGGAAGTATAGGCCAGTGCAGTGTCCTCAGCATAAAGTGCTGTAGTCAGATTCTTGTTGTTAAAATTTGGAAAATCTGACTTAAAAATAGAATATAGTGTAGGAGCAAGTACACTGCCTTGTGGAACACCGGCTTCAATTATTTTTTTTTGAAGATTTCTTCCCATTAATTTTTGCACAAAAAGTTCTGTTTTCAAGATAAGATTTGATTATATGAATAATCCAAGGTGGGAAGTCATGTGCTATTAGTTTGTAGATAATTGCCTCGTGTGGACATTTATCAAAAGCCTTAGAGCTACATCAAGGAATATAGCCGCTGTGTGCTTCTTATTCATTATTCCTTCTGCACATTTTTCAGTAACTCTCGAGAGCTGGTGCACTGTGGAGTGTTTGTCACGAAATCCTTCTTGAATAAATGGAATAACTGGGTATTCTTCACAGAACTGTTGCATCCTAACAAGTATAATTTTTTCAAAGATTTTTCCCATGGTTGGGAGCAACGAAATCGGTCTGTGATTTTCAGGAATTGTTGGGTTTTTACCTGGCTTGGGTAATAATATTACCTCTGCTGTCTTCCAATCATCAGGGAAATAATTTAATTTAATGGCACAATTGTATATTTTAGTAAAGGTTTGGTTAATTTTTGCACACCAGTGTAGTAACTTTAGTACTTCTATCATTTGTTTCCAGAAATTTAGCTTTTAGCTGCTCTATTATTTCACTTGCTGCAGTTGATTTAACAGCATCATTAGTTTCTTTAGGAATATTAAGAATCTTTTCCTTAATAGCTTTTTCTATCTTTGCCATTTTCACTTTTGGGTACTTTGATTCTGAAAGTCTTTTAATTTTAACTGGTGATTCTCCAATACTTTGAAGACTCTCATTTAGTGAGTTCAGTGATGACAACTGAGCAACATATACTGAATCCCATCATCATCTACGTCGGAAGTTGTCTTTTTTTCTGATACTTTAAATTCGAAAGCCTTTTTCCTTTTTTTTTTTCATACTCTAAATTCGAAAGCCCTTTTCTGCATTTATCACAAATTTTTGTATTTAACTGTAAAAAAGGAGATTTGCATATCATCCAAGGAGCTATATTTCTTAAATTTTTTCTGTATTTCCCATGGTTTTCTTCATTAAAAGGGTTGCAGCATGATGCTGTTTTAAATCTTAATTCCATCATTAATATAATTGCTTAAATGACACTTAACTTTTTCTAATACACATTCCAAACTTTTTTACAAAATAAAATTAAATGACTAAAAAGTATAGCTTACACACAGATCTCTGAACAATTAGAAGAAAAAGTAAGAGCATGCTCCTGATTGAGCAACAGACTGAACTAAATGCTGCCTGTGCTGCTGAGAAAATGCAAGCAGTGGCTCACTGCTAACACAAACAAAACTAAAGTGTAACAAAAACTAAAACTAGAGTGTAACAAAAACTAAAACTAGAGTGTAACACAACCCAACGCAAATCAAAGCAAACACAAACCAAATTAAAAGGCAAACACAAAACTACATTGCAAGAAAATCAAATGCAAAGTGTAACAGCTATGAAACAAAGTAATTTAGATAAAAGTGAAACTAAGAAAGGAAGTAATTTAAATAAAAATAAAATGAACTAAAATATGAAAAAACAACAGCACAATATGTATTTTTTACTGAATAATACATAAATAGAATATTAAAGAAGACAAAAGGCAGTGTCTGCCCTTCTTCTCCTCCCTCTTATTTGTTTTGTTTCAATATTGAGATGCACAGGAAAGAGATGACAAAAGGAGCACATGAAAAATGAAATTAAGAAAGGAACAAAATTATTATATCAAACATTTAATAATAATTTGTTAAAAATAAAATGCAATTACAATTTCAGTAATTGAAACTGTATATTACTATGCATTAACTGTTTCCAAAAGTAATTTTAATGTTAAATTTTAAAATGTACATTTACTTGTATTTTTGTAATTTCATGAACCCATTGTTGTCCATAATAAATTTACTACAAGTGAAATAAAAATAATGCATCTCCAAAATACTTTTTTCTTAATAAAATCAGAAGGATGCATTTTCTTAAATTCAAGGTCAAAGGTCAATTTCAAACACCTTGAAACTTTGTTGATCTTTTTCATGGTCAAGTTGCATATCCAAACAAAGAGGACACAATTATCTATAAAATAAGCCTCATTTCAAGACTCCGTCTATTAGGTCAAAAGTTACAGCATTTCTAAGGAGGACACTTTGCAAATAAAATCCATATTTTTTAAAATTTCAATTCCTTACAAATAAATAATGCTAGTAGAAAATTGAAAATATACAGAATTATTTACTGTTAGGTAATCTCTGAACTGCCAAGTTTTCCTAAGAATTGAAAGAGGTCAGGTTGAAAATGTTACTTTTCTGTGTTGATTTGATATGGAATGACCCCAAAGCAGCCATGACTTTCAATGAAGAATTCACTCACCTGCTAATTTCACCATCCAATTTGTTCTCTGTGTCAAACATGCTTCCTAAATACACAAACTCATTCACCTGGTCAATCACTGTGCCATTTAGACTTATAATACATTCAGTACTAGCAGTTCCTCTCTCAAACCATAACTTTGAGTTTTCCCTTATTTATACACAGTTTGAGTTTCATGCAAACTTCGTACATCCAGGACAACTTAGTTACTCTGCAACTCACTTTTGCTCTCTGCTAACAGGACAGTGTCATCAGCATACAGCAATCTGCACACACGGATGTCGTCAAGACATAAACCACTATTATCTATTTTGGCATAACGCATGCATGCATGCGTAAATACACTGGCGGAAAGGGAAAAAAGAACACCAAGAAGGAATTGGTGGCCGATCATGAAATTTACATATGTTAATGGGGTCGAGTTTACGTAGGTGTGATGTTAATTTCGGGATCAACCGGTGAGCGCATATGCCACAGCACGGCATAATATGCAAATTATTGTCGGTGGTATTTAAGGAGTACGGCGAAGTGAATGTAATCAGTCGTCGGCATACGGACACGTGCGAAGACCCTGAAGAAGTTGCAATGCCTGGACATGGAAGACGTGTACGATTTCAGCAGTTATCGGACTTTGAGCGAGGTCGTCTAGTCGGACTCCGCGAGGCAGAGTGGTCGTATCGTCGTATTGCGGAGCGAATTGGACGGAAAGTATCGGTGGTGGTACGATGGTGGCGTAGATGGTCCGAGGAACATTCCCACACGAGAAGACGTGGAACCGGGAGTCGCAGACGGACTGATGAGCGGATCGATCGACGCATAAGAAGAGCGCCGTTGTCAAGCAGAACATCCACTGTGACGCAAATCCGAGCTGCCGTTGCACCTGAGGTGACTGTGCGAACAATCCGCAACCATCTACTGGATGCAGGACTACATGCATGTGTGCCTCTGGCATGTGTATCTCTGACTCCAGCCCACCGTCAGGAACGGTTTGCAGTGGTGTCGTTAACGTCTGCACTGGAGAACGCAATGGCGATCTGTCGTGTTCAGCGATGAAAGCAGATTCTGCTTGGGAGCCTCCGATGGCCGTACGCGTGTTCTCAAACGCACAGGGGAGTATCTCCACCCTTCTTGCATTCGCCAGCGACACACAGGGCCTACACCTGGTCTCCTGGTGTGGGGAGTGATCAGCTCTCACTCCCTACACAACTAGTGTTTATACCGGGTACGTTAAACAGCACCTCCTACATCAACAACATCATTCAGCCCGTTGTTGTGCCATTTGTAAGGTCGGTCCATCGTGGTGATTTCCAGCAAGATAACGCATGCCCACACACGGCACGTGTAATGCAACATGCACTTCAGGGTGTGAGACAACTTCCATGGCCTGCACGTTCACCGGATTTGTCCCCCATTGAGCACGTGTCTGATTTTATGGGACAACGACTTATCCGGTCTCCACAGCCAGCCACGACCATCCCGATTTACACGTCCAGGTTGAGGATGCTTGGAACTCAATACCCCAAACTTACATCCAACATCTGCACGACAGACTCCATGCCAGAATTGCATAGTGTGACACAGTTCATGGCGGTTCAACCTCGTACTAACCATGTTACATGGAAATGTTATTTTTCAGTTTACCAGCAAATACAGCTGTATTTTGCCATAATGTTTTGATCACATTATCCTCTGTATTCCGTTATTATGCTGTATAAATTTCGTTGGTGTCAGACGTCTCCTTCTTGGTGTTCTTTTTTCACTTTCCTCCAGTGTATGTTAAACAGTCATAGTGACATTACATAACCTTGTCTGACTTTTGCACCAATAGCAAACCATTTTGATAAAACAATGTTCACTCTTACACAAGCTCTACTGCCGGCATATATGGCTTTTACACTGTTCAGCAGATTCCCAGTAACACCATATTCATTCAGTACCTTCCACAAAAGTGTCCTATTTATTCGGTTGACTGTTGTAAGCTTTCTCTAAATCTATGAAGGCAGCAAAAACTTTCTTTCCAAGAGCCAGATAATTTTCAATCATCATGTGTAATGCAAAAATTTGGTTAGTGCAGCTTTTACCAGGTATAAAACCACTCTGAACATCCCACACTTTCTCTGATGTAAGACCCCATACTTTTTCAATAATGACCTTACGAGACACTTCCCTGGCACACTGAGTAGGTTAATACCACAATAGTTCTTGCAGTCAGTTTGATCACCTTTTCCCTTATACAAGGGAACAACGATAGCATCCTTCCATCCCGAGGGACCATTCCTAACTCCCAGCACAACTGGCAAATTTCAGTTGACTAGTCAATTACAGAGTCACCACCATATTTCAACATCTCGGCAGTTATGCCATCCATTCCCAGGACCTTACAATTATGATGAGATTTTAGAGTTTTACACACCTCTTCTCTTGATATCCCTCCTGTGCTTCCATCCTTCCCTGTGACATCTGCTTCTGCCTCAGAATCACCTTTGCTTTCTTGATCAAATAACTCATAGAAGTATTCACCTCATTGTTCACTAACTCATTGGGCTCCCATATCATTTCCCCGATCCTATTCTTCACACAACTTACAACTTTGTTTCCCGTATTTTTCCTGAGTTTTATGTACTTCCAGAAAGTTTTCCTATCTTTCCAAAAAAAAAAAAAAAAAAAAAAAATTAGCCCTTTCACCTTCACCTTCCTATTTTTTGCCTTACTCTGGTGAACCAGCTTAGTGTCTTCATGCTTCTTATCTCATCTACAAAAACTCTACCTTGCAACATTCCCAGATAGGCTTCCTTCTTTCTCTTTACTGCCTCTTTAATCTCACTATTCCACCAAGCATCACCTGTACTGTTACCCATTATGTTGTGGTGACACAAACCTCTTCAGCAGCACTGACAACACAGTTCTTAAAATATTTCCACTTCTTTTCTACATCCCTCTCTCAAGTCTTCAGCTCCTTCAGTCATTCTCTGAGTACGTCAGAATAATGCTGATGATCTTCAGGGAGCTTTTCAACCTTTATTCTTTCCATCCTGTGCCTCTTCCTATTCCTTTTCCTCCAAACAACATTCAGTTTCACCTGTGGCACTACCAAGTAATGATCAGAACCAACATCCGCACCTATCATCACACGAGTGTCGACAATGAAGTGTTTCAGACGCTGATCATAGACAGCAAAATCTATCGCACTCTTTTGACCGAGGTACAATTTTCCCAAGTATATGTGTGGACATACTTGTGGTTGAAAAATGTATTAGATACTACACACAAACCATTCTCAATGCAGAGTTCAGTTAATCTTTCACCATTATCATTCACACAAGGATCATTGATGAATGTCCTGCTTGTGAAAGCTTTGCAGCATTAGCTCAGATTGCATTGACTGTTTCACTGACCACAGCACCTTGTGAAAGAGATTTTTCAAAACTGCATAATTAAATGAGAAGCAAAACCGGATTAATGACATTCATCTGCAAGATTTAGCAAGAATTTCAGGGACAGGACTTCCATTCTTAATAAAAAATGAATAAAAAATGGAGAAGTTGTATGTGATCTGGACTTTTCCACAGTTAAAGCAGCAAGAATATAAGGCTACATTTATAAATAATAATTGCAACATTAAATCAAATTAAAACCTACTGATGACACTCTGTTATATACATTAAAAGAACAATGTGAATATGCCATAGATTGTAATTCTCAGTGTTCAGATAAGTGACTTAAACTAGCAGATCAACAGAATTGAACTTCATTAAGCAGACTGTATTTTTCATTAACAAGATGAGTGACTGAGATCATTCTAAATTGCAACCTGTTGCAATACCAAACTGCATGTGTAGGAAGAATTGTACACACATACCTTGATGTTCAAAATTAAGAGAATTTGCATTGTCGATTTTCACAAAAAGTACGGAACCAAAGGTACAAATTATGGAGCCGAATAAGAATGCAAATTTGCAGTGTCGAATACGTCAGTGTACACGTGCATGTGGGCGGAGCTGTGACAGCGGAGGGCATGAAAAGCACACATGGCTTTTTCCACGATTAGTTCGCTCGTACTCCTCGGTGACATTCGTTGTGTTTCTTGCACGAGTTGGTTCAATTTCATAAGTAACCAGGTAAAATGAGTTGCCACGAACGTATTGATGACGAAATGAAGTGGAGAATCGTCGGTAGATTGGAGGCAGGGCAATCTCAAGTGCAGGTTGCTACAGAGCTCAATGTAACGCCCAGTGTTGTCTGCAATTTGTGGAAACAGTTTGACACCGGATTCATATCGAAAAGGCTTGGACAAGGTCATCCATGAGCCACGACGGCCAGTGAAGATCGTTATTTGGCGCTTTTAGTGAGGTGCCACAGGACTGCTACAGCTGCACAGCTATCTCGTGAGCTGCATGCCGCCACTGGAACCTGAGTTTCAAGGGTTACTGTTTTCCTGAAGGCTTCATGAGAGAGGGCTTTTTGCCAGAAGACCCGCTGTTTGCGTCCCGTTCACTTCAGCACATAAGAGAGCGCATTTAGCTTGGTGCAGACAACATCAGCCTTGGACCAGACTTCAGTGGGGTAACGTTCTCTTCACAGATGAGTCACGATTCAGCCTAGACACTGATTCTCGACGTACCTTCATCTGGAGAGAACCTGGGACCCGATACCTTTCCTCCAACATCCGAGAAAGGGACCGCTATGGCAGCAATGTCATGATCTGGGCAGGCATCATGTTGGACGACCGTACACCTCTCCATGTGTTTGACATAGGCTTCCTGACTACTGAGAGGTATAGAGATGAGATCTTACAGCCCTGTGTTAGACTTTTCAGGGGTGCAGTTGGCACTCGGTTCCTTTTTGTGGATGACAACGCTCGTCCACATAGGGCTCATCTGGTCAACTATTATCTTGAAAGTGAGGATGTTCGCCGGATATATTGGCCAACCAGATCGCCAGACCTAAACCCTATCGAACATGTCTGGGACGCTCTTCGGAGGGCAATTGCAGCTCGCCATCCCCCTCCGAGAACCATCGAGGAGCTGAAAACTGCGTTGTTGCAGGAGTGGGACCGACTGCCACAGCAACTCGTCAACTGCCTCGTTTCCTGTATGACGGCGCACTTTGAGAGCTGTATGACTGTGAGAGGGGACTATGCCCCATATTAAAGTCATTTTATGTTCGATCTTGCAACGTGGCTTTTGGACATTCCTGTGCTGATCAGCCTTACTGACAATCATGAGTGCGTGACATGACTGTTGTATGGTATAATTTTCTCTTATATAACTGTGTATCCATACTAAATTTCATTAAAATGTGTCCGTTAGTTTTTCAGAAATTCGACAAAATGTGCAAATTCTCTTAATTTTAAACATCAGTGTATATAACAGAATTTTCATCTTTACAACAAAGGTAAGAATGCAGGTTTTTAAAATGAGGAATTATTACTCTAATTTAAATTTTACTAGACTTACCGAAATAATTAAAATAACTGCAAGTCCAAAGAACAGAGTTTTTATTGTAATGCATATACAGTCGAGCCCGCTTTTAACGAGGAGCTCAGGACTGGCGAAAATGCTCGCTAAATCCGGGCGCTAGCTAAATCCGTTTCAGTGCGAAACCAACCCAGTGTGGAAAAATAAGCCTAAATGATAATGACAAGGTACATAGTACATTTAGTATGTATTTTCTTGCGTACAGTCCACGGACAATCTGTGTTTTTTTTGTCTGTGAAACTGTTGGGTGCGGACAATCTGGCAATAGTACCGCATTTATTTTTTAAATTGTTGCACTCAAATACAGTAACATACATACTGTATATATGTACGGATGTACCTCAATTTTCATACCCACCGCACCTTAAAAATTAACATTTTAAAAACAATAGTTTTGCATTTGTAGACGGAAGCGTACCAGGGTGAGCTCAGAAGAAAATTAAACTTCACTGCCTGCATCTTTTTTCATACATGTAGAATGGCAGTAGCGAAGTCTGAGAGAGATGGGGGAAAATCCCTTTTCGAAGCAGCTGTTGGTCTTTGGCTGGGCAGTGTTTGATTGACGGAGGTCTTTCATCTACCTCCTGTTTCATACCCCCTCCCGTATCCCCTACTTGTTTATGATCAAGGCTCTGTCTCTTCCGAGTCACTGTTGTTTATTTGAGTTGGGGTAATAAAGAAGTAGGTAGTTATACTGCTGGATTCACACACAAGAAAAAGTATGACACCATTTGTAAAGAAAACAAACAATTGTGCGGCAATCAGGGAATTTAAAGTGAACGAAAAAATGTTTGGGATCTGCACAGTTAAAGAAGTCATTTCTTTTAGAACTTCCAGAGGCTGATTATTTGTTTAAAGCTCTTTTTCAATCTGTTTGCAGGTAGTCTTCCCCTTCCTATCCTCCCGTCGAGAATGAGCGCGGTGCAACTTTTATCTGTGGAACGAACGTGACTGACGCTTTAACCTCGTTCTTCTAGGCGATTTACAAACGGGGTCAAGGTCGCATCCGGATCCATAAAAAGTCTTTAAAGACATCAGTGACAAATAAAGGTTTTCTATCAGTGAATATATAAAAAAAAAAAAGTCACTGCTTTGGTACAAATGCAAATTATCAGTATACAATTGTATACTGTACTATCTGTAACGATTGCATATACAAATTAAATAAAATAAGTTTTTAAATTAAAGAGAAACTTACATGAATTCTAAAGTACAGTAGCAACAAAACCTGAAGTGAATCAGAATGGAACAGTAGCAGCAAATCTTCTAATTGGAAACATTTTTGAAGAAACAGTCTATAGTTGTTTGTTTTATTTTATTGGTGTACTTCTGTTCCCTTAATTTTCTGCGAATAACACTCAGTGCAGTAAACACCTCGTCATCGCAGTGATCTGTTGCCTCGAAGAAACGTTAAAGGTTTTCCGTACAATCAGTGGCTGATGCATATGTCGATGGTTGAGTACTTTCATCTTCACTTTCTTCACTTTCCTGTGCAATTGTTGATGCCTTAATTTCCTCTACAATGTCATCTCCAGAAACGATGCCCAATGTAGCGACAGCATCATCAGTGGTAACAAAGTCATCAATTTCAGGGATGTCATTAAAACGTGTAATGTTCTGTAGTTTTAACCACTCAGAAAGGGGGATATCGTCCATTTCGTCATCACTGCGACTTGTGTTATCCAACCCTGATTTTCTGAAGCAGTTCTGAATACAAGATTCTGATACTCGTTCCCAAGCATCATCCAGCATTCTAACTGCATCAAGAATGGAAATTTTCGCTTCAACCTTTTTTTCCATCCTTTCTAACATCAGTAGGATTAATTCCCATCTGTAGTGGCATTTAAGGCTTAGAATAACTCCTTGGTCCATTGGTTGTAGCAAGGCTGTGGAGTTTGGAGGCTAGAAGATATGCTGAATGTTAGTCAGGTTTCGAACATGAGGATGTGCTGGGCAGTTATCTATAACGAGAATAATTTTACGATTTTTTTTAGGAGTTCTTCGTCCCACTCCCTAAGATAAGCTGTAAAAATGTCCGATGTCATCCAGGCTTTTGTATTGGACCTGTAAGAAAGGGGGAGACATTTCACATTTTTAAAACATCTTGGTTTTGCAGATTTTCCAATCACTAGCTTAATTTCCTCTTGTCCTTGCTGAACATATTAGTGCACACTAATCATAATGCAGTCAGGCGATTCTTTTGAAGTTTCTCACCTGTGCACTTCTCACCTTTGAACTTTATTGTTTGATTGGGTGTTAGATTATAAAACATACCTGCTTCATCAGCATTATAAATGTCATCATCACTGTAGTTCTTCTGAAGATCCGGCCACACTGTTTTCAACCATGATGAAGTTTCTTTAGTACCCATTGATGATGCTTCCCTGCTAATTTTTCCAGAACAAATGTTGTGTCGCATTTTGAAGCGGTGAAGCCACCCATTAGAACACGAACATTTTTCGTAACCAAGTTAAACTGCAAATTGAAAATCATGTGAAAAGTATTTTTCCTGTCCAAAAACTTACCATGACCACTGTACTAGACTAGATTACAAATAATCCATATGTTTGCCGATGCTTCTGTTCCTTGTACAAATTGATTTTACGAGGAGCCATAATACCACATGAGTATAAATGTTGTTTTTTTTTGTGTGTGTGTTTTGTATTGTTGCATATCAGTGTAAGTTTGCTGCTATGAGAAGGCAAGGGCTGGTTGGCAAAATGTTTTTTTCCACATGGCTTAAACATCAAGGTGGGATAGTGGAATTCTCACCGACAATTTTGAACTCCTGCCATATGAGATTTTAAGAAAAAATATATATAAATATAAAATCTTGGGTCAGTTTTTGGACCACACACAAAATTCAAGCATTAACAATGTATCCTTAAAATTACATGCGTTAGAAATGGACCCTTCAGAGTTCCGAAAATTGCAATTGAATACATCGTTCATGTCAGGAATATATTAGTTTATGGACATGTAAATCAGCTTCATATGTAGCTGCATGAGCAGTTCATTTTGCATATTGTGGAATGTTACGAATCAGGCATGAGATTCTTTCTGGGATTCGTAGAATTCCACTTTTTCGCCATCATTTCGGTTATACTCCAGATCGATGCAAAACTGAAGATAATGTTTTATTTTTGGAGTATTAGTGTGTGTGTGTGTGTGTGTGGGGGGGGGGGTCATTTTCCGTCTGGGAACGGCATTCTGTTTTTCAGAACTTCTGAAAACAAAAGTTAAACTGAGTGAGAATTTTTTCCTCAGTCATAATTTATTTTCCTTGCGAAGTTGTCTGTCCAGCGTTGTTACTAAATATCAATTCATTGCATAAATATTTGTATTTCAGCTTGAAAGTGTAAACAAAAATTTCCAATAACAGAAGTTTGTTGGAGCAAAAGTTCCTTGTAAACTTTAGGCATGAGTTTTTTCCACGGATTCGAGGAACTCTGCTTTTGTTGTCATTATTTGCGTCATTCTCGAGAACAATGCAAAACTAGAGAGAATTTGGGGGGGGGGGGAGATGGTATTTGATGTGTATGTGTAGCAGTGATGGTAGAGGGTGGAGGGCATTTTCTGGCTGGGAACCGAATTTCGTCTTTCAAAACTTTTGAAAACTGAAGTTAGACAAACTGCAGATTTAATCTGTAATCGTAATTTTTTTCTTGCCATGTTTCTTCCACTCAATATTATTGTAAAATATAATTTTGTTTGATAACTGATTGTTTTTCAGCTTGAAAATGGAGGGAAAATTTCCAAAAACATAAGTCGGACACAGCGAAGATTTTTCTGAAATCATAACTTTTTTCTGTGATGTTCTCACTGTCTGTATTCTTGCTAAATTATGTTAATTCTTCCCTAAAAAGAGTTGCAAAGTGAAAAACTGGTCATTCTTCATATCAGAAAAATTGTTGAAGTAACCAAGTCTCCACTATGTGAACTGCAAACAACTTGTAGTATTGAAGAAGAGATCTTTTTTCCAGAGCTGAAGAGCGAAGAGAAATATGTTCTCAAAAATAAATTAGTCGACACTCGTAATGCCAATACTTACACATGGCAATGTCAAGTCAAGGTTTATTTATCTTTTGTGAATGAGATGGACTGCAGATTTCATTCCTCCACAGTGTAACTCTTTTTGAAGTTTGAGTGTGTGCATCCTGAGACCTGAATGTATAAAATGATACAGACAACATAAGTTTCAGTACAGTCTTTCAAGAGCCTTACAGACCAGTTTTCTTCCAAAATTTAATGAAGATGCAGTTATGGAATATTCACTATTCAAACATAGCTTCAAATGAAAAATATAATATGTTCCAATTTACAAAGTTTTGTAAGAGTTTTATTAGCAACAACCATCTGCACACATTTCCATTAGTGTCAAAAGTTCTACTGCAAAGTAGGTCTTGTGTTGCATTTAACAAATGTACTATGTGAACATGGTTTTAGCACAGAAAACATAAGTCAAAATTTAGAGATTCACTAAGCAACAAAAATGCATATTTCTGAAATTGGGCTAGATAAATCCTCAAAAAAAAAAAAAAAAAAAAAAAAAAAAAGCACCCCGAAAAACCAGCTGATCAAAGCTTGCTAACTATGGCAAGGAATTGAAGACAGGCAAATAATTTAGGCACAGTTTTCTGATATCAATGTTCTCCATAATGAACAACTCTGTTTTTGTAAAATGAATCATGGTAATTTGTATGAGATTGAATATAGTACATTTTTTGATCTAATTAACCTGTTTGTTTGAAAAACCAAGTATAGCTTATAATTGTTTGAAAAATTACTGTTTTCCCAGAGCCTTTTAATATTATTAAGTCACATATTCAAAACTCCCCATCTGAAATTTTCAATCCTCTCCCTTTACTAACACAGATGGGGAGACTCCCATTTCAAATTTTAATTTTAAGCCTTGCACACCCCCGTAGCAGAATCGCGGTGACGAGCGACGTGCGTCGCAGATTTATTTTGGTCCTGCAGACAAAAACGATGTCCCCAGAACCCAATTAAAACCATCTTGCAGACTCCCTATCATAGATGCAAGTTTTCTGCCTTTAAAAATTTCCGAAAACGGAAGTTAGGCAGAGTGAGGATTTCTCCCATAATCATAATTTTTCTCCCAACGTTCCCTCGATGCTTGAAGAGAGAGTTATCCGATGTTTTTGTTAAATATAATTTTATTGCATAAATATTTGTTTTTTGGTTTGAAAATGGAGGCAACAATTTCTGAAGACGAAAGTTTGACGGAGCCCGGTAATCTTGAGTTCTTTTTCTTGCGATATTCCCTCCTCCCTATATGGTCATTAAATATCATTTTATTAGATAAATGTTTGTATTTAAGATGGAAAATGGAGGAAAATTTTCTGAAAACCTAAGTTGTACGGAGCGGAAATTTCTCCCTCTAATAATTGAAAATGGAGGAAAATTTCCTGAAAACCAAAGTTGTACAGAGCAAAATTTCCCCCTCCAATAATCCTCCACCCGCTGTGCTTCTGTATTATTGTTGAATCGTCATTTAATTACATAAATGTTTGCACTTGAGATGGGAAATGGAGAAAAATGTTCCAAAAATGAAAGTAGAACGGAGCAAAGATTTCTTCTCTTATGACAGTTTTTTCCTGGAGATGCCTCTGCACTTTATTGTTGTTAAATATCATTTTATTCCATAAATCTTTGTTTCAGCTTGAAAATATTGGCAAAATTCCAGGTACTGAGGACCAGAATGTTCTTGATCCTAATTAACATTGCAATTGCTTAGCACCTAGGTTAGACATTTTTTAGGTAGAAAAATATGTCTGTGCAATTTTTATTGTTTTCCGCTTTTAGTAGTTATCTTGCACAGTGACCGCGTGCAGGTTATTTTGTGGCACAATGATCTCTGTCTCAGACTGACCAGGAACTTTCTGCTATGGGGCCGCACACCCACTTCTCTTCACTTGATTGCAAAGTGCAAACACATTATGCTGAATGTTGTTATGGTAACCTGCTCGGATTAAATTCAGGAAACACAGTTCAATTCCAGCTCCACAATGATGAAATTTTTAAAAACTCTTCTAAGAAGTTTACCATATGGATTAAATAATTAATGATTGTATTTCTGTGCCAAAAGCTGATTATATGTGATTCCCATTTAGTATGGAAATGTAAATCTTTGTTAACTTCTGTGATTTATTTTAATAGAGCTCTGTTTGCTACATTAATCCTCAGCATGTGAGTTACTCTTCTTATTTAATTAATTTTGTATGCACAATTATTTCAGTTTGGTTTATATCACACAAGGATCTACTGAAAGTTTTTTTTTTTTTTCTATTTCCAGATCATGAGCCATTTTCTAATCCCCAGCCACCAAAGAATATGGAGTTGAGGCGTGAAGACGCTGAATCGTAAGTATCTGAGTTTTTTCATTCTAAAGTTGTAATCTTTCTGATTACATGAAAATTCAAAGTGTTTTAGCTATTAAAATAAATAAGATTAATCCAGAGCACTGTTGATTTTCAGTAATGGTGTTGTTGGAAGTCTGCCTACAAGCTCAAATTTTCAAGAAGTTTGGATATCATAGCAATCAATTCCAACCTTTTTGTCATCAGATTAATATTGGATAATAGGGGTATAAATTACCTTTTCCTCAATCTTCCTGTAGTTTATCTCATCCTGATCTCAATGTCCTCTGGTGGAACATGTTACATTGGAAGAACACTTACTGCAGCATCAACAGTCATTTAATGGAATTCAAAAATGGTGCCCATAAAGGAAATTCTGATTCATCATTGGCCACCTTAACTTTGGAGGACAATTGTACCAAGTTTTTATGGACAGAGAGAGCAAATAAATTGCCCCATTTTTCAATCGTTTTTCACTTTGTTGTTATATATTCCTTTTTATAGGAATAATTTCAATTCAAACGTGTTGCTCGTAACGCATATCCATTATTTTCAACTAATGAAAGATTTGCAATCGCTTTTACCACGTTATATTCTGGATAACGGAAGCAAAAGTCTTTTGTATTTAGAAATAAATACTATTGTAAAATAAAATAAAAAAACTGTACTCACAAGTTTTGATGTTTTCTTTTATTATTTTCATCTTGAAGCATATGTAACATGTCATTTTCAGTCACAAAAAAACTTTGTTGACATATCACACATCCACTGGAACATCTGCAAATTTCTTAACAATTCCTGTTAAAAAATTTGCAGTTTCCAGCGGTTTTGCTTCCATCCTCCAGAATATAACGTGGTGAAAGCGATTGCAAATTTTTCACTAGTTGAAGATAATGGATATACGTTTCTCACTTTGTTATTGGAAAAGTTTGTAAAATTTTTGCACTCCCCAAATTGTAATTGTAGTTTTCCATTTTCTGTTCCATTAATATGGAAATCAATTTTAAAAGAAAAATAAAAAGTACACATTATTACAGATCTTACAACCACTTCCATCCTCCATTCTTTTGTTAGTTGAAAAAGACTGAAGGAATCAGTTGAAAGAGCTCTACTTTATTGACATTTTTTTTTTTTTAAATGTAACCTCAACATGTTTTCCAAATTTTAATATTTGCTTGTTTCTGGTCATACGCTTATGTCCAGATTTAGGCTATACCTCCAACCCTCACGTGTTCTGCACGATATAGTGATTATAAATCAGCCAATAGATGGCAGCATGTCAGTGCTCACTATTCCATGTTAGTGTGTTAGGCTTGCAGTGTGTGTGTTTTCTAGCATGAGCCCACAAGTTGTTTTGACTTTTTTTTTTTTCTAAGTATGCAGGGTTTTTTTTTGCTGTTAGATGTTAAAGTGGTAGGTTTTTTGATAAAATTAGTAGGACAAGGACATATGCATTTCGTGGTGTGAATGGCAGGGATTGTTTCTGACGTCATGATGTTCTGTGGGTCACCAAATGACCCTCCGAGTGGATTTATTTGTCGTATTGTTTTGGACAATTAAGGTGTCAGAAGAATAACATTTCAAGCATTTTTCAGATATATGTTCGCGTACACTTGGGACGTGGTTCCATACTCCTCATATTCTTGATATTGTCATGATGGGGACAGAAATTGGCATCCACTCAAAATTAAACTAACGGAGAAGAATAAAAACAAAACAAAAAAAACAAAACATTTGGCGGACCACATTCTAATAAATTTTTTCCGACATAGTTCTTCCCTGGCAGGTAATCAATGTACTTGATTCATTCTGCTAGATAGACAGGTTGCTTTGAGATATTGATTAACATCATGAGACAGTTCTTCCCTGGCAGGTAATCAATGTACTTGATTTATTCTGCTAGGTAGATAGGTTGCTTTGAAGTAAAGTATTGATTCACATCATGAGACAGTTCTTCCCTGCAGGTAATCAATGTACTTGATTTATTCTGCTAGATCAGTGTTTCCCAACCTTTTTTACTTCGTGGAACCCTTGAAGTAGGCTTTCAGATGTTGCGGAAGCCCAGGTCGCATAATTACACCAGGACGACACGATCTTAAGCCATTTGCATAACATTTAGTTTATTAGATTATCTAAAAAGAATGAATAAAATGACATAATATTGAATTGAGATGAAAAAAAGATATAAACAACCATTCTAACACATATTATTAAGTAGGAATACAAGTAATAACACAAATACACTTAAACAAAATTTATTAGTTCTTAAAAGAGAATTCAAATATCTGTGAGATACTTGCACTTGTTTTTTACTTCACAATTTTATCAGTCATTAGATGGTTGACAAATAAACATGGAGCTCCTCTACAACTGATAACAATCTATTTCTCTTTTAACTTTTACATTCAAACAAGAAAAAGCTTGCTCACTTAAATATGAAGTGGCAAACTGAAGAAGCACATTTAGTGCTTTTTGTGAAATAACTGGAAATTCCTTTGTGATGGAGAGTCAGAACACATCAAGGGACAACTCACTGTACTTTATTTTTAGTGTGTGATCACTTTTCAGTTCAATTAGTTGTTCCTCTTCTTGCAAAGTAAAATAATTTTCGTGAACACTTGAACTTTCTGCGAAAGGGTTCCTGACCTAGTCATACATGTCAGATCAGATGACAAAGAAGGAAGGTAATTTTCTAGTTTATCAGCCAGTGATTCCAAATGTTGGGATATAAGATGTTTAATTTGGCCATGCTATTCTTCCACACGACTGCACAGCTGGCTTAACAGAGGGAATATTTCGACATTAGCAGTTGAGATATGTTTTCATCAAAAATATAATTTACTTTTGAATGCCAGAAGTTTATCAGTTGAGGTTAAAATATTTTCTTTGCTTCCTTGCATGTTAGTATTCAATGAACTGAGAAGCTGATAAATATTTGCTAAGAGTGCCAACTTTAAGGGCCACATCTTGTCATCAAGTAAATCAGAAAAACATGCTTTATTGTTCTCTTAAAAAAACAACAAAAAAAAAAGCCCTCGCAGTCCAAACACCTGTGTTAAAACTTTTCACTGCGAAAGCCACCGGACTTCCATGCATAGAAGGAGAGTGACATGACCTTTTCTCATGTCTTCACAAAGTTTTATGAATAATCATGAAAGTTGTTTAATTTAATGATGCTAACCATATTTACCGTTGTATCAAGCACTTACTTAAGTTCCTCATGAATCGTTTTTGAGACGAGAACTTCTCTATGAAAAAAGCAATGAGTTGTGTTGACACTTGGATTTTTGCCTCTGATAAGAATAACAAGGCCTTTTATCGAACCAATCATTGAAAGAGCACCATCTGTGCAGATTCCAACACAGCAATCCCACGACAAACCATTTGACTCCAGATATGAAGATCAAATATTAGAAACATCTTGTCCTCAACAGTTCAGTAATAGTTCTTTATAACAAAGAAGGTTTTCTACAATTTCTCCCTTGTACTGAAATCGTACAAATGCCAAAAGATGAGCTTAATTTGTGATGTCAGTTGACTCTTCAAACTTGTAATGCAAAGTTGCAATTTTTAAGTGACTCTGATAAAACTTCAATGTCATTTGACATATCATCTATTTGTCTGGTAATAGTATGATCAGAAATGGGAATTTTTCCTGTTTCATTTTCAGCCTCTTTCCCAAGCATTGTTTTGACCATAATTTTAAATACAGGCATAATGAGGTTTTCTACATTAGTATGACTACTCATTTCTTGAGCAACTAATTCTGCAATTAAATAGCTTGCTTCCTGAACTTTCTCACTAACTTTCACTGTTTTCATGAAATCCTTTCTTTGTTTTTCTTGATAGTCTAAAAGACATTTAAAATAATTCAGTTTTAATTAATGAATGAAAAAAATATATTATTATAATTAATATTCATTAATTGATATTTACACCAATAAACAGATTCATATCTTCCAAATTTGTATTAATTCAGTTTTGTTGGGCAAATGACTGTTTAGTTATAAAATGTTGATTAAATTTCTTACTAACATTCGCTGTTTTCATGAAAGCCTTTCTTTGTTTTTCTGGAGTCTAAAATATATTTAAAATAATTCACAGTTTTGTTGGGCAAATGACTGTGATTAGTTATAAAATGTCGATTCAGTTTTGCTGGGGCCATAGCAGTGTTAGTTTTTTGCCACAAATAATACATACAATGGAGTGTGACAATGTTCGTCACCAGTCTGAGTAAAACCCATTGCTAAATAACTTCACAATAAAGGTGATTTTTCCTAGCGTCTGTTACTTCCCGGCTCTTACTGCTTGTTCTTGGTTTGGACATTGAATCGCTATCGCTTACCTTACTTTGGTCACTGGTAAGTTTACTGCAGAGTAGCAGAATGTTGACATACCGAGTGATCCAAAAGTCTTGCACGTTTTGAAAACGTAATAACTCGCAGAGTTTTGAGAGTAGGGCGACGCGGTTTGTGTAGAAATTATCAGAATGACATCCGGTTTTTATGAAATCACATAAATGTTTACTCATTTTACTTACATTTTTCATTGCCACATGGCGCAGCAAGCACAGGTTGGAAGTGTTGAGAAAAATAGGCACCTGATTGTACCAGGTGTTCAATGTGATGGCCGTCCTGTTCCAGCACTGCCTGCAGACGAGAGAAAACACCATAGACTGCATTGAAGAGCATGTCCGGTGGTATAGCTGCCACATGGTGTCGAATGGCATCTTTCAGCATGGCCAGTGAAGTGGGGTGACATCTGTACACTTGTGATTTTAGGTAATCCCAGAGCCAGATATCGCAGGGTGTCAGGTCTAGTGACCAAGGAGGCCAGGCCTTCGGAAAGTGTCGGCTCAACACACGATTTGCGCCAAACGTCTCTTGCAGCATTTGCTTAACGGAACGTGCGATGTGGGGTGGTGCTCCATCCTGCATAAATGTGCACAGATTCACTGCATCCCGCTCTTGCAAGCTAGGGATAACGTACATTTATAACATGTTCTCATAACGTACGTTCATAACATTTTCGCATAACGTGGACCTGTCACTGAAATGGTTTTGAAGGAGGTGCTGCGGACCTCTTAAAAAAAAAAAGAGGACCGATAATGAAGGAAGCCGTGAGTCCACACCACACTCTCGATTTCGGCTGATGAAGTGGGGCTTCAACGACTGCTCGGGGATGTTCCGTGGCCCAGATGCGGCAGTTGTGCGTGTTTACCGCTCCGTTTAGGGAAAAGTGTGCCTCATTAGTCCATAAAATGTTCATCAGCCAGTTCTTGTCAACATTCATTTGTCGAAAAAACCATGCTGCGAACTCCTGACGCTGCACGTAATCGCCAGCTTGCAGTTCGTGATGCAGCTGCAGTTTGTACGGGTATCTGTGCAGAATCCGTCATAGTGTTTGCCGTATAGTCCCATATGGAATGCCTGTTTGCCAAGACACATGGCGAACACCGAGTCGCCATGTGCGGATGACATTGCAATCACATCCATTTCCTGCGTAATCGTCTCTTCTGCAGAAGAACGTGTTCGTGGTCTACTGCTTCATGGGCGTGCTGCCAAAGATCCCGTTTCCTCAAATTTTTTCACTATTTGCCGCAGCGCAGCACTTTCCATCGGTCTTTTCCCACTGTGATCACCTTTCAGTGATCGGTAGACTCTCAGCGCAGCACTCGCACATTCAGCGTTGCAATAGAACAATTTCACCAAGAGCGCTTTGTCCGGTAATGACAGCATACTGACACGCAGTGGTGTAAATGGGAATTTTTTGCTGCCGGAACGCAACATACAACTTGTAGTTTTGTCACCAATGCCCGTCAAAATGACGTCGCAACATTTTGTCTATTTCTGACTCCATAGTCAGAATTCGTCAAAAAGGCTTAACGCAGTTTTGACGACAACACCACAACGGTGCAAGTGAATGCATTAAAAATTTAATATTCGCAAACCCATTTGCTGTACATATAAAACCATATAAGGAAATTCCGTTATTAAACTTTAAAATGAAATAGTCACATTTAGCTAAAGTCAGTGTTGTTTTTTTATTCATAAGTACGTTTCTTATTAGAAAGACCACGCGAATGTGTGCCGGTGCAATTAAAGGTATCACCCTTTTTGGAGGTGTCCTCAAATAAAAAACATCGGAGAAAAAACGTCAGCTCGTATTTGAGGTAGATATATGTAAGGAACTACTGTATATGGGGTGGAAAAGTAAAGAAATTCGGCTTTGTCTGAAATATCCATTTATTTAGCTGCAATATCTATTATAACTTCGATTTGAAAAAAAAAATCATCTCCTAAAATAATCTCCAAAGTTTTTGTTTCAACAAGTCTTCTTGCATCTTTTCTTCACGTTCTCTGCAAGCCAAAAAATCTGCATTTCTCCTTCCGTCACTCAACCATTTCCGTATGTACGGCTAAAGATCTTTGAAGGAGGTCCATTTATTTTTATGAACATGAGGTTGCTGACGTGTGTAACGTTCAAAGCGTTTCTTAAATCAGTTATTATCAAATTCATGGTGCTAAAACCTCTTTCACACTCAACTGTTGATATAGCAACCGCAGCAACAGATTTTAATAAGACTTTTAAATGATGTGAAACTTTTTTGTTTCCTTGAAATGTCTGAACTCTTCAATGATTTTCCTTTCTTCCTCCAATCCAAATATTCAGCATAAACTTAGAACCTCTCCTTCTCCATATAAAATATTTATCTTGGTCGGCCAAAAAGACTGATACAAAACCTGAAGTTGATTTACAATGTCCTCGCTGCTGAATAATTTGGCAGATATATTGTTGGCAACACTCCGAAAAAACTGAACACAGTTTATTTTCCCATCAGATTTATATCCCCTTGAATGTAAGTCCACCCCTTTGAACACCATATTTTTTACATCTGATGCTACTGAATAAAACTCGTCAAAACCACCATCAGCTAAACCTTGGAAAACATTCACTGTAAGGGAAATATGCGAATGTGCTTCTGGTAACGATACAGAATTTCCTTGAAGATGCAGTGACAATGAACTAAGTTCCTTTAATGCGGTTTTCATTAGTGCCAAATTTTCCAGGAAGCATGTGCTCGTAAGTATTTTCAGTAAGCTGGAAAACATGCTTCTTTCTTTACTATCCCTTGAAGCATCAGCAGATGCAGCTTTAAAATGCAAAGCCAAGACTGGAAACATATTCCAGACAGCAGATACTATTCGTTCACTAGATGCAACTCATCTTGTTCCAAGAACTCTCCCGACTAAAGAAAACAGAACTGCAATTTCTTCAGCACAGTGGTGCAACTCGCGGGCGTTCTTTGGTGAAGCATGATACAAAGAGTATAATTTATCGCAAAACGATTTAAAACTCTGTATACCGTAAACCTCTTTAATTACGTAAACCTCTTTAATTACGGACAGGAAAAGACCCAGAAAAAGACCACATGGGAGATGGGTGGATGAAATTCGTAAATATGCGGGAGTGACATGGAGGAGACTGGCACAAGACAGGCCGTTGTGGAGGAAACTTGGGGAGACCTTCGTCCAGCAGTGGATTGATAATGGTTGACAATGATGATGATGATGATACCGTAAACCTCTTTAATTACGTCCCTGACAGCAAGTTCTAACTTATGATTTGCACAGTGCCATATAATAAGTTTGGGAATTTTTTTAAAGCTGTTGAGCCACACCAGATATGGAACCTGCAAAGTTTGCAGCTCCATCGGAAGTGAAAGATATCAGATAATTTTTAATAAGCTCTTTTGGAAAGTACTTCACCAAGCAGTTCATATTCGATTCAGTTATTGCTGTTGCTTTCAAATCATGTAATTCAACCAAGTCAAAAAATAGAGTTTGGGCATTTATATCATCTGGATCTATAGACATTCTTATGCAGATTATGAGTACTGAGAGTCGGCTTACAGTTGTACACTCGTCAATCAAGATACCGAATTTTATATTTTGGGAGACGATTTCTTCAGAGAGCTTTTTACGCATGTCATTTCCTACAGAATCACAAATATCCGTACATGTCTTCCTAGACTGCAATATCCTCCCCATCTCAGTGCAGTTTTTCTTTTGAAGATCAATCAAACCAGGAAAATCGGCAAAAGGTATATTGTTCTTCGCAATGAAATATGCAGTATTGAATATTTTGTACGTACTGTTCACTTTATTTTTATTTAGTTTTTCAACAATATTTTCAAAGACGCCTTCAGAACGTTTTGCGTTCATTTTAGTAGCTTCTTTATGAACGTGACTTTCTCTGTGCTCCTTTATGTTTTTCCTTAGAGCTGTATTTTGCTTCTTCTTATTGTCAGCCATAGATCTAACTTTGCAATCTGTCCAGTAATTAGAAAGCCTTGCACCAGTTAAAAATTCTGAAATGTTCATATTCCCGGCGGTTTTACAGACGGCACATCCTAAACACCCATTTTGTTAAACAAGCCAAGAGTACTCTTTCAAAAAATACTTACTTTGATCCTCAGTCCAACACTCGGGTTTACTATTTGTTGAGCTTTGCCGAGATTCAGATTCTTCTAATGAACTTCCTAATGCAGTGATTTCCTTTGACTGTTGTATTTTTGTATTTTCGGCGATTTTCTTGGTGATATTTCACACGGAGTTCGAGCTTGAACAGGGGGAGGGGGGTTCCAAATTCCCGAGTTCTGTTTTTTTCCCTTTTGACTCATCTTTTTTCCCAAATAAATCTGTTAATGTTCTTTTCATTATTATCAGTTGTTTTCTTTTCTCACACAAGAACAAATTAAAACTTACAACAACGACTACAGTATCAGTCAAAAAGTCATGTCATACCTCGACAGGAGCTGGAGTTGAAGTGACAGCATGTGTAGAGTGTAGTAATTAAGTTCGTTGCGGGTTACAGGAACTGCGAAGTCATTTTATGCCAAGAGTAGAGAGAGGTTGCAAGGTCTTCGAGCAATCAGCTCCTGTCATGTCCTTCGCTCTCACGCAAACACTTCGCCCTCATCGTGGAATTAAGCGGCGTTGCAGTCATCACCATGGGGGGAAATCGCGAAAGAAGGACGCCAGACGGCGAAGAGAAATTTTTTAGAACTACAGCTACAACTCCGGTAGTACCTACACAAATGGCGAGTGAGCTTTATTAGAGGAAAATTAAAAAAAAAAATTGAAACGAAGAACAATTAATACAAGATGGTGTCATTAATTGAAATGTATAATGCATTATGAAACGTTTTATGAAAATTAAATGCTCCCTTTTCTTTTGGTGTCAATAACAGAACGCCGGAACGCAGGGTTTCACTCCCGGATCGGCGTTCCGGCCCATTTCCAGCACTGCTGACACAGACCGCTGTGATTTGTGGTTGTTTCCCAGCTACTGCTTTTATACCGACTATCCCAGACCTGTTCGCCTATGGCGCCATCTGGCGATGAAAAATGCAAGTAAAATGAGTAAAAATTTGTGATTTTGTAAAAAAACTCGATGTCATTCTGATCATTTCTACGCAAACCGCATTGCCCTACTCTCAAAACTCTGCAAGTTATTATGTTTTCCAAATGTGCAAGACTTTTGGATCACCCGGTACATGTGTATGCTGTATGTGGATAGTTTCCAAAATATTAGCAGATTTTGCAGATAGTTTTTGCTTGTAGATTGAAAAAATTTAAAATGTTTTTTACAGCAGTTAAAAAACTCAAGACTTTACTCTTATTAATATACTTAATTCTGTTTTAACTTGAAGAATGTTCAATTATTTTTCACATCTTTTGAGTTCGTTTGTTTTTACAGACATTTCTGGCCTCTAGATTTTATCAAGGCCTGTTGTTCTCAATGTAGGAACTGTATCAAAAGTTTTGTTTACAAAGAGCAAATTTAAATTTTATTGCCAGCTTCCTCTTGGAGTTGCCAGTTATTCAATTAAAGTCTTTTCCTTATGTATTTTGTAAGTCTACTATTTTTGGAATTAAGTTGTGGAAAATATTATTTATAATTTTTGAATGTTCATTAATGGAACTGTTTTTCTGGATATAAAATTTTCCTTTAATTAGTCTCTTGTTTTTATGCCGTTCATTGTCTACTATTTTAATATTTTGCCGTAAAGGTCCATTTTACACACATTGCTGCACATTCAATTGTAATGTACTTATTTTGTCCTCATTAGAATCTGTAATGTTCTAATAATTATTTATTAAATTTTTCTTTAAATTATCTTATCGTTATCGTGGTTCGCGGGTTTGCAGTAAGTTTTCTGTTTCAGTGGTTGTGTATGCTGATGCATTTTATTTTTATACAACCCTGGTTTACTGTTTTCTGCACTATCTTCTTGATTCTGTGATGTACGAATATGTTTTATAAACTTCCACATCTTAGGAACACCCAAGTTTTAATTGTTTATGCCATGCTCATAAAGGTATTTACGCAAGCAACAGAACTAAAGTACAAGATCACGGATTAAAGCCCTATGGGCCGATAGAGAAAGTCTGGAATGTTCGAGAAACTTTAGAAGTGATGAGGGTAGATGTTTCTAGAGTCAGGATTTCTAGGATGGTTAAGGTGCCTTATCGCTAGCAGACAGGAAGTGCCTGCAGCTTACCGATTCTCAGAACTACAGGCGCTGTGCCAGAGGGCACGAGCTGGGTTACCATAAGTGTGCTCCTGCTCTTGATGCAGTAGCAAGTTGACCAACGAAATTTCCCTCAAGGCAAAAATTAACCTATCATGGCGGCGCTCTCTCCACAGCCAAAACAAAACATATTTACATTTGATTGTCATTATTCTTATGTCTTATAAACAGCATATACATTTACTCCAGTGTAAATATTTAGTCTTTTAAAATGTCGTGGAACCCTGGTTGGGGAACATACACTGTGCTATAATAGACAGGTTGCTTTGCATCATCAGACAGTTTTTTGGCAAGTAATTAAAGAACTTGATTTATTCTGCTAGACAGGTTACTTTGAGATGTTGATTTGCGTTATCACACAGTTCTTCTGCGCAGGTAATCACCGAACTTGATTTGTTTGTTAAATAGACAGGTTGTTTTGAGGTGTTGATTTGCATTATGATACAATTCTTTGCTGGCAGGTAATCAATGAAGTTGATTTATTCTGCTAGGTAGACAGGTTGCTTTGGATTCACATCATCAGACAGTTCTCTGGCAGGTAATTAAATATCTTGATTTATTCTGTTGGACAGGTTTCTTAGAAGTGTTGATTCATATCATGAGACAGTTCTTCTCTGGCAGGTAATCAATGAACATGATTTATTCTGCTAGATACACAGAATCCGATTGATGAGGAAACAAAACTTTTCCTTTGGATTACATATTTTGCAGAAGGGAAACAATTAGCATTCCTGAAGATCCTTTTAAAGGTTAGCCAAAATAATAATGTAAAGAGATGACAACACAGCACATGTGTTGTCTTCTTTGGCATTGGCCAATAGATGTCAGCATGTCACTTCTCACTCCCTATCGCGTGAAGCGAGCCAGGGTTGGAAGTATAGCCCAAATTTATTTTGTTAAATTTATGTTTCTAATATGCCCACGGGGCGCTTTGCTGGGCCACAGTGGCGCACACGGCAGCGGCAAGGGCTTCTTTGAATCTTGAAAGCTGACACAAATTTAAGCTTCAGTATAAATATTATTGAGATACCAGCTAGTTCTGTGACACATTGCCCAAAAGACTCAAACCTACTGGGTTTTGTTCCAGAACCCTTAGGTGGAATGACCAATTGGAACTGTCAGCTGTATGCTGATCACCCACATTGATGTACCTTTATGATTCTTATGACTCTAAGAAAATATTTAAAGGACTCAAATGTGGGATATGGTGGACCTACCACACTTGAGAAGGATGGTCCACTACAGAAACAACATGGAACTGATATATGCTGTATGAAAAAGAGATCCTAACTGAGTGAGTGTAAAATTGGTGTATTGGATACTAGAGGAATAAATGGAAAGATGAATGAGGTGATTGAAGAAATGAATGATTATAGATTGGCTGTGCTGTGTGTAAGTGAAAGTAAAAAGAAGGAAATTAGAATAGAAGAAGTGAATGGAGTATTCAGTGTGTGGTGTGGAGTGTTGGATAATGTGAGAGGACAGGCTGGTTGTAGGTTTCATTTTAGGTGAAAAGATGAAAGACTTAATTCACTACAGCTGCATAAGTGAGAATTCTTTGGATTCATCTGAAAGTGAAACTTCGAAGAATAGTAATTGTTGTAGTGTATGCTCCTTGTGACTTGGAACCTTCTGATAGGAAGGAAGATTTCTGGAATGAACTAAAAGCTGTATTAAGCCAGTTTGGTGCTAAAGAAAAAAAAGTTATTATAGCATGGGATTTCAGTGCTAGAGTTGGTGTTCAGAATGCAATTCCTGAAAATGTTCTGGGTAAATTTAGTGATCCTTGTGTGAATGACAATGGTGAAAGGTTAATTGAACTCTGTATCGAGAATAGATTGTTGTGTATCTCATACATTTTTCAGCCACTAGTATATCCACACATACACTTGGGAAAATCATACACTAGGACAAAAGAGTGTAATAGATTTTGTTGTTTAGGATCAACATCTGAAACACTTGGTTGTTGACACTCGTGTGATGAGAGGTGCGGATGCTGGTTCTGATCATTACTCGTTAGTGTCACGAGTGAAACTGAATGTTGGTTCAAGAAAAAGGAATAAGAAAAAGCCTGTAATGAAAACAAAAAAGGTTGAAAGGCTCCCAGAAGAACATCAGCATTACTCTAACTTACTTAGAAAATGAGTTGAGGCCATGTAAAAGGGATGTAGAAAAGAAGTGGACATGTTTTACGAACTGTTTTGTCAAAACTGCTGCTGAAGAGGTTTGTGGTACTGCATTCTCACACTTCTTGACTTAAACAGTTCATGATTGTTTTTCCTTTTCTTTTAGATTTTTTGCTTTAATAGCTTTCATAAGTTTTCGAATTCATTTGTGTACTATTGTGAATGATTTCACATGGCAAAATTTGAACACTTGTTACTTTTTTTTCTCTATCTTATTTTGTATGCAACTGTAATACCTAGCTATTAGGTGTGTTATACACTAGTGTGCAAAAATTAAGGACTAGACGGTTTTTCGAATGTAACGTCGTGCAGAAGTGCTCCACATCGACTCAAATCATACCACAAGATCCCCAAGATGTAAGAATATGGGACAAGTAAGCAAAACTATCCAAACAAGGAATGAAAAGGATACAAAGGCACTTTATTGAAAAGGTAGCTTCAAGCACAACTGGACAGGAGTATCCATGTGACAGGCGGCTGCCAAGTAAAATCCAGTCTTTAGTAGGGGATATGATCACCCCTGACTGCGTTGAAGGATTTACAACGTCTGTCCATGCTGAAGAAGAGGTTGTCAAGGAGCTGTTGAGGCATCGCAGCCCATTCCTCTTATATCGCCAATCGCAGCTGCGGAATAATTGCTGGCGGCTGGTGACGTGCTGCCAAGCGTCTCCCGAATAGGTCCCACATGTGTTCGATTGGATTCAGGTCCGGGGACCTTGCTGGCCAATCCATGCATTGAATATCTTCACTCTGCAACAGCTCTACAACAACCACTGTAAGATGAGGTGTAGCGTTGTCGTCCATGAAGAGGAACTCAGGACCCACAGCACCTCTAAACAGACGCACGTGAGGCAGGAGAACCTCGGTACAATAGCGGACACCAGTGACTGAACCTCCTTGGAAGATGTGGAGGTCAGTACGGCTACCAAGCATGATACCGCCCCAAATGAGAACTCCGCCACCTCCGCACCGGTCCCTTTCGATGATGTTGGAGGCATGATTGCATGTTCCCTGCTCTCTCCAGATGTGTATACGTCCAGAATCGCTCATCAGACTAAATCGGCTCTCATCCGTAAAGAGAACTCGACCCCATTGCTGATGTGTCCAGTTCTTGTGTTCCTGGCACCACAGAAACCACCGTCTCTGATGAGCAGCCTGTGTTAATGGCACACACCATACTGGTCATCGTGCAAATAGACCAAATTTGTGCAGCGTCCTGGCCACGGTAAAACGCGATAATGGACGTCCAGTTGTCTGTTGCATGTGCCTTGTGATTTCTCCCGATGTCTGCCGCCTGTCTCTTCTCGCCTGTAGGACAATATACCGGTTGTCCGCCGCCGTGGTTGCTCGTAGACGACCACTGCTAAACTCTCGGACAGCTGTTCCTGTCGTTTGAAATGCTCTCCAATCTCATGAAACGATGCTGTGAGCTATCCCGAACTCCTCTGCCACACTAGTCACACTTCAACCTTCTTCCAACTTCCCAATGACGCGACCTCGGGTAAAGTCATTCAGATGTCATCTACTGGATTGCCTGTTGGCCATATCACATGGTGGCAGCAACTCGACGTCGTTCAAACTGATGTACACCATGGAATAGCTTTCACCGAATTTCTGGGTGTACACCACCTGCGTACTTTGTACCCTTCCGATACTCCCCCCTCCCCACGTCATGCTGCATATATGCGCATGCCCTACCGTACCGGACCCTAGTCTATCTCCTGAGTGGTCTTTCGGTCCGTTCTGCCTGCTCGTTCCGCTGTTATGCTAATTTCTCCTCTTCATCTGTAATTTTTGCACACCAGTGTAGTACCTAAACTCTATGTGTTCTAATGTGATTTTGCTAATTTGTACTTATTTTGTAGTATATTTTTTAATGTAATTCTTATTAAATTTTTGTTTTAAATGAGTATGTGTATGTTACAGAGCCCATCATCCTATGACAAATGAGGACTTCAGGAAATTGTTGATGACACCTCGAGCTCCTCCTGCTTCATCTCTACCTCAGACATCAGAAGAAGTTCACAGTCATTCTGTGTAAGTTACAGAGGCATAACTAGGCATTTCTGTGCCACACAACACAGATGCACAAACAGTCAAACCTCATTTACACAATATTCAAGGGACTAAGTAAAATTTAAGTATAATAAACTAATATAAATAAAGCAGGGAATGATTAACATTAAGGGCAATTTTGGATTGGCTACATTTTACGTATAAATGAGAAAAACGTTCAAGTGAGAAACATATAAATGAGGTTCTACAGTGTATATATATATATAAATAAATAATAATAATAATAATAATAATCAACAGCAGCGGCCAATATCAATCTGTTGCTACACTGATGTCCATAAATTAAGGAGCAGTTACATTTTTAGAGAAAAAGAAATTCTGACAGGATGATGATAAATATGTTAATATGACAGACAGACTTAACATAAATTTATACGCATAAAGAAACATACATTTGTGAATGTACAGGTAATATGAGTACCTGAACAGAACAGACCATTTTGGTTCTTGGCAAAGCAGAAGCAAAATGCTCATAACACTTGGAATACTGTCCCCCATCAAAGTTTAATAGAGGATATGTCCACTCCTCACTGCAATTCACGCATGACATCAGTTGTCCACGATCTTGACAAGATTGTCCAGCAGTAGGTTGTGCCACTCCTGTTTCAGCGCTATAACCAGGTCAGTTTTGGTATGCGGTGGAGGATTGCATTCCACCATGTGCCTCCCAAGAGCATCCCATACATGCCCTATAGAATTCAGGTCAGGGGAGTACACAGGTCACTTCACGCAGTCTAGTCCTTTCCTGTTGAGCGGGTCGTCAACACAGGCTGAATGATGACAACGGGCATTGTGATCCATAAAAATGGAAGAATTTGCAACACACCACGAAAATTGTATACATGAGGAACAATAGCATCCTGACAATAACGCTGAGCATTCATGGTTCCACTTTCCAACACCTCAAGTTCAGTACATCCATTCGTAATGATACTGGCCCAGACCATCGCCTCACCACCTCGGTAATGGTCAACTTCCACGATGTTGGTGGAAGAATAGGCATTGCGTGGTTCACGCCAGATGTATTGGCACCTCCAATCGAATGACAAACAAAATCTACCTTCGTCCGAGAACAGGACCTTGGCCCATTGCTTGTCAGTCCAGTTGGTGTGTTCATGACTCCATCAATACCTCTGTGCTTTGTGTGATGTTGTGAAAGGTACACATCATACCAGTTTGCGGGCATACAAACCAACACCATTCAATCGCCTTGACACAGTCTGGCATGATATTGTGGTCCCCGTGCTTGCCTGAAGCTCTCGTGCCAACCTGCCAGCAGTTATTGCGGCAACATCTTTTCACCATTACAGTTATATAACCATCATCAGCAGAAGTTGTTTTGCATGGTCAGCCACTGCTGTACTGTCTGGTAGCTGTTCCACTTTCGGAAAAATGTTTCCACAGCTGTGCGACTATACTTTTGCCAACTCCAAACTCATTGGCTACATCTTGTGTTGAATGTCCTACTTCCAATTTCCCCACAATTTTTCCACATGTAAAATCATCAAGATTGGTTCTTTGTGATCTTGTGCCACTCGCCATAACAAATAACCAACAGTTTAACACACATAAAGATAACTCTATCGCTTCAGCTTTTATCACTGTTTAGCAATCTCGTGCTCGCACGTGTTTCCACATATGTAACTTGTGGGCAGCGAATTGGTTGTATCTGCCTCTTAAGTTGGTTGCTACTGTCAGTGATTTTCTGCCAATAAAGACCTACTTCAATGTCCACAAATTTGCATATTGTCTCTGCCCCTTAATTTTTAAACATCAGTGTATATAAATATACGAAGGATTTACACAGAGCTTGAAAACAGATTTTTGAGGAATTTAGTGATAGTACGGACTGTATTAAATGGTGGAAAATATTTTGAAGCATATTACGTACTGCAGAAAGATGTACTGTCATTAAATTTGTTGACTTTCTTAAGAAATTTCCAGCAATATTCATAAACACAGAGTTTAAAAAGTCAGAATACAATTAAGAAAAATTGGTAGTTATGCTTGTAAAAAATAGGAACAAATTTTTTATCTGGTATTGTAAAAAAATGATGGTTGTTGAGCTTCCAGGTTGTTTTTTTTAATAATGCACTTTAATTACCGTAATTTTCGGACTAAGAGCTGCAGGTGAGAAATTTTGGGATCTTGAAAGCAAAAGTTACCGTAAGGGCCGCACCTGTGAAGTCGTGGTGCTGCTCAGAAAACTAAATTATCTTCCTTATTTTCATGAATTAATTCACACTTAAAACTGCACAACTGTCTAAATTCCATTCAATGTGGATGTCTGCTACAGGATGGTTCTCTGTTCACTGCAATAGAATCTGTCTTAGAAGTAATTAACTTATAAATTATTGCTTGTAATGCTTTCGATTAATGTTTTCTTTAATAATATGTTACTTCTATGTTTGTTATGCTTTTTTTTTTCTCATCTACAGATGTTTTTGTTAGAATGAAGTTGCTTTACGCTTCCTCACACGTGTTCGCAGATCTCCCCGCCAACACTTCGAAACAGTGGTGTCTCTGCTTTCTCACTTTTTTTCTTTCAAGTGGTTTGACCTACTTTCATTTACTGTACACTGAGCCTTTGCGTTGAGCTCTGCTTTTATATGAATGGGAAATCTCTCCCTTTTTTTCTTTTGCGTTTGTGAAGATTTTATCTTCAGCCAAGTATTAAATTAATTACCCATTGTTAACAGATAATGCTACAGCGCTTATTAGTGAGAAAGCATTTCCAGCTGAAGCCTTCAACTTCCACTATCGTCAGTCAATAAAAAAAAAAATAAAAAAAAAAAATCGAAGCAAAACTCAGGAGCATAGAGTTAAGAAACACCTGTATTGCATGCCAGATTAACCAAGAAGAGTGAACTGAATTTGTCTTTCCGTCCCACCAGTATTGTTTGGAATAGGTCACTGCCTGCTAATGAAATCATCCTGAGGCAGGCTTTTGCATTGTACATGTTCTTAAGCTTTTGTTCAGGGAAGTGCCCATCAAATCGGTCTCCCCACCCCAGTGAAAATCAACGTTCCTTCCCTAGGTTGCATCGCACCTTCCTGCATGATGTATGCTGCAGCCAATGAAAAAGATACCCTGGGCACGCTCTCCACAGAAGCCTCTGATGTCATGCTACTGGTCTGTGTGCTTATGTCCCCATTCCATCCCCCACTCCCCCATGCAAAGGGCATTTGAGTCAGGCATTCCTTTCACAAACAAACCTCCTAACCTTAAGACCTACGCGAGCATTTCCCCGTCCTCACCCACTTTCCCTTCTAAACCAACATCAGGACAGCTGAGTTACCGTTTAAATAGACGTGTCTAATGTATGAGTAGAAAGGGGGGGAATGATCACAGTAGAGTTTGTGAAATAAAAGAAGACATTGTTTGAAAAAATTTACTAAGCATCGCATGAAAAACAAGAAAGATGACACCGAATTTTTGGGTGTAATAAGCACGTCTTTTGAATCTGTTCTGACGCAAATTGAATTTATCAAAGCTGTTCAAAGTCAATGGAACCGGTATGGAAAACAATAGTATCTGACGGAAGAAAGAAGTTTTTGAATCAGGTTTTTAATTTCTCAGATATTGCTGTAAACGGAATCGTGAGCTTACGCCCTATGGTTGCAGACTTGTGCGTTAAGAAAAACATGAATTTATGTGAGAAACATTTCACACCGGAAACGCTCTCCAAAATAGAAATAATTTTTCAAATCGGACTCTTAGAAACAGAGATATCGACAAAAATAAGGTGTGACTTTACGTCCCGTGGTGAGAAAACCATGCATTATTTTAGGAAGAAAGTATTCCAAAAGGTTTTCCCATACCAGTGATATCGGTCCAAGAAAAAAAAAATTTAGTCAAGTTTTCAGGAGCCCAGATTTTGCTACAAATACATCAGAAGCAGAAATTAACACTTATGCCCCCTGGTGGCTAAACCATTCTTTACCAAACATTAAAAATTATGTGAAAAATATTTTCCATCAGGTCTTGTATGCGATACAGGAAGAATTTTTCTAATCGGAGTTTTAGAAGCAGAAATAACGCATGAAAACACACTTTACCTTTCTGACCCCTAGTGGAAAGTCTA
The DNA here is from genome assembly GCA_039090855.1 of Macrothele yani. Classification (NCBI taxonomy): domain Eukaryota; kingdom Metazoa; phylum Arthropoda; class Arachnida; order Araneae; family Macrothelidae; genus Macrothele; species Macrothele yani. The sequence goes on from CM076997.1 coordinate 1,522,867, forward strand.
TGATTTACTTGAAAATTTTGAATTTATAGGAAAAACATTTCGCATCGGAAACACTATCCAACAAAGAAGGAATTTTTCAAATCGGTCCCCTAGAAGTAGAGATATTGACAAAAATATGATATACATCTACGCCCCCTGGCATGTAGAAACCATGCATTATTTCAAGAAGAAAATGTTACTAAAACGTTTGTTGACATAAGTAGTATCAGTCAACAGACGACTTTTTTTCAATCGAGATTTTGGAAACTCATATTTTGCTGCAAATACATCAGAAGCGGAAATTAAGACTTATGCCACCTGGTGGCAAAACCATTTTTTACAAAAATTGTAAATCATGTGCAAAGGATTTCTCATCAAGAGCTGTATCCGGTGCAGAAAGAATTTTTCAAATAGGAGATTTAGAAGCAGAGATGTAGGGAGGGGGGGGGGGGCAATTTACCTTTACACCCCCTAGCGGAAAGTCTACGAATTGCTTGAAAATTCTGAAATTATATGAAAAACATGTCACTCTGGAAACACTATCCATCAAAGAAGGAATTTTTCAAATCGGACTCCTAGAAGTAGAGATATTGACAAAAATAAGATATACATCTACACCCCCTGGTGTGGAAACCATGCATTATTTTAAGAAGAAAAAGTTTCTAAAAGGTTTGTTGACAGAGTACCATCGGTCTACAAACGACGTTTTTTTTCAATTGAAAATTTAAAAGCTCATATTTTGCTGCAAATACATCAGAAGCGGAAATTAAGGTCTACGCCCCCTGGCGGCCAAACTATTTTTTTACAAAAATTAGAAATTATGTGCAAACAATTTCCCATCAGGAGCTGTATCCGGTGCAGAAAGAATTTTTCAAATCTGAGATTTAGAAGCAGAGATATAGGGGAAAACCCAATTTACCACTACACCCCCTAGCGGAAAGTCTATGAATCACTTGAAAATTTTGAAATTATATGAAAAATGTGTCGCACTGAAAACACTATGCAACAAAGTAGGAATTTTTCAAATCGGACTCCTAGAAGTAGAGATATTGACAAAAATAAAATATACATCTATGCCCCCTGGTGGAGAAACTGTGAAATATTTTATGAAGAAAATATTCCAAAAAGGTTTACCGATGTGAGTGGCATTGGTCCACGAAAGATTTTTTCAGTCGATATTTTAGAAGCTCAGATTTTAAGGCAAATACATCAGAAGCAAAAATTAACACTTACGCCCCCTGGTGGCTAAAGTATTCTTTACCAAAAATTTGAAATTATATGCAAAAGAGTTTCCATCATGAGGTGCATCCGCTGAAGCAAAACATTTTCAAATCGGAGTTTTAGAAGAAGAGTTATCGAGAAAAATGTAATTTACCTTTACGCCCCTAGCGGAAAATCTATGCATAATTTGTAAAAGTAACTATATCTAAAATACTCTTCGACATAAATGGAATCGAAAGATAAAAGAATTTTTTCAATCGGATGTTTAGAAGCAAATATGTGGAATAAAACGTATTTTTGAATTCGACATCTGCATTTACACCCTCTAACGGCGAAGTTGTACATCGTAAAAAAAAACAAAATAAAGAATCATCATTCACATATTTCATGCTTCCCAATGCAAAAAGAATTTTTCAAATCGGACTAATAGTTGCAGAGATAGCGTGGGTACAGACGGACGGACGGACAAACCGGTAACATAAGCACGATTTTTTTACAAAAGACGTGCTAAAAAAGGGAGGGAAGAAACAGTCTTATCGAAAACAAATTCGGCATAAGGGCTGCACACCAGAAAAATTTCACTTTTAGTAACGTAAGAGCCATAGCTCTTAGCCCAAACATTACGGTAATTGGATAATGTAATTTCCTTTAAGAGAATATCACTGTTAAGACTGACAAAAGAAATGTATCTGTAAACTAGAAGTTAATTATATCTGCAGTTTTTTTTTGTTTTGTTTTTAATAAGGATTACAATTTTTGGAAACCATTTTATACAAGTTAGGATCCAAAAGTTCCCGGACTGTGTCAGTAAGTCTATAGATTGTTAGAGTTACAAAGCTGAAACACACCCTCCTTCAAAATAAGACCATCTTGCAACAACACACTTCTGCCAGTGGATGTAAAGTTCATTGAAGCACTCCTGGAACCCATTCTTCGCAATATCCTTCAGTGTAACCAGTGGTGCCTTTTTCACTTCTTCTGTGCTAGAAAATCGACAAACTAGAAGTCAACGTGTCAGCTCAGGGAAGAGGTGGAAATTGCAAGGGTCGAGGTCAAGTGAGTATGGTGGGCGTGGGAAGACAACAGTTCTTGTTTTGGCAAGAAACGAATGAGGAGGGACCTGTGTGCCATACATTGTTGTGCAACAGCACCCATGATTGATCGCCCCACAGTTGAGGCCTCTTCTTACGGATCTATTCATGTTGATGTTGCATGATGTCCAGATAGAGCTCCTTGTTGACAGTGCGTCCTTCAGGGATAATTCAAGATGAACAATACCCTGGATGTGGAAAACCTCTAGCATGATCTTGCTTTTGCTATGATCTCAGCAGAATTTCTGCTTGCCTGGAGAAGATGGAAATTTCCACATAGCTGATGCCCGCTTAGTCTGCTGGTCGAAGAAGAAGCACCAGTTTTCATCCCTTGTTATGATTCCTTTAAGAAATTGTGTTATATTTAGGAATTGCGTTATACTCTCTTGTGCTGCTTAAATTTTGGTAGAAATCGGGGAACCGGAAGTGGGAATTCTCTTAGCTGTTTTTTGATTTTGCTATGCTGCTGCACATCTCAGTTTATGTTAGAAAAAGTCCAGTGGAGGCACAACAGATTTTTCTCGTTGTATGTAGAATTATCCAAGCCATTATCCCTGAGTTTTTACTTTCTCATACATTACGTAGTATGACGAAGTATTGTAATCGTGAAAAAATTCGACTTTGAGATTTGAATGGCAATACAGGTTTTAGGGCCACCGGAATACCATTTCACTATTTTGCCGTGGTGTCTGTGTGTGGTTTATGTCCACCATAACTCAAAAACTATTATGGCTCTCAACACCAAATTTAATATTTGGGGGTTTCTGGTACTTTCACGTGCTGATTAGATTTTGGTAGAAATCGGGGTACAGGAAGTTAGCGTTCCCCACACCAATTTTCCGATTTCTCTTTGAAGCTCATAAAGTATTATAGGTATCAACTCAAAAATTTATATTTAGGAGTTTTGTTATAAATTCAAGTGGTGATAAAAATTAAATCCAAGGGAACCGGAAGTGGGCGTACCCATTACCATTTTGGGTCATTCCATGTCAAATCAACAAGGCTCACAACCCGACATTTTTTGATTTTTATGAAACTTGGTATAATTGTAGTATTCATCAATATAAACAAACATGATTTTTTTTCAGAATTTTTAATGCATTCGTTTTTGAGTTATTGATTTTTGAAATTTAAAAAAAACCCTGAAATTTCATCATCTGAGCAAACTTTAACTTCCAATTACTCGAGTTCTAGTAGAGCTAGGGTCATGAATCATGGCTCATTTTAAAGATCTTGAATTGAGCTTTCATTTGATATGCCACATGACACTATTAAAAATTTTAATGTCAATTTTAAAATTTTAAAATTGAAATATTAAAAACATGTGTTTTTTAAAAAATCTGAAAAAAATATATGTTTAACAAACATTATTTTTCTACATATCCTGAAAGTTTCATAATGGGATCGCTATGGGATCACTATAAAAAAAATAATAACATAGAACAATGCAACTGAAATGTGCCCAGATGTACTTACCGGTTCCACCCATGACTGGAAGTGTATTCTTTATGTGGTTTGTGTAAAATGCCATACTTGTTCTTTTAAACATTGTGAATGTTTAAGAATGAAAATAAACATCTAAGTAATTTGAAACTGTGTCCCAAAGTAATTCATTTCATAATTCAGTATAAGGTTCTGTGTGCATATTTACACTTACAAAATTATTTTATCTTCTATATGTATCCTGCTTTTTTTCTTTCTTTTAAATTTTGCTGCACTTGTATGCCAGTGCTTGATTTGCCTTCTTTGTCTCAGTCATTGTTAAATTATATACGCTTCCAGTAGCTGTTGTCGGGTCAACTTTTAACAAAACATCAGATTTATGAACCAACAGTATATCCGGTGATTGAGGATACTTGTATGATGGAGATGGACCATGCGGCTCCAGGAAGCTCACTTTTACCTCTTCTGCGTCCTCATTCACACCAAGTACACATCCCAACCACCAGTGCTCTGAGTACTTACTAATCACAAAACCTACCATATTTTCAAAACTAATGTTCTCTTCCCCTTCATCTGTTGCACATATCTCTTCTTTAAAATGCTCAGAAAGTCAGTAAGTTTTGACTAGTAATTTGTGTTTTCCTGCAGAAATGAAACAATGAAGTTTCTGAGTACCACTTATCGTCTTAGCAGAAGCTATTCTACTTTTAAGGATAATTTCCTCCTCTTTGTAATTTTCTGTTGTTGCAAACCCAAAGTGAATGGAGGCAATATTAGCAGTGGCCCATTCAAAGAGTTGGCGTGGGGTCATAATTTGATTATTATAAACAAGATGTAAACTTGCCTTTGCAGCTAATCGCTTCACAGTACCCCCTATCCCACCACATGCCTTTTTGCCATGTGCTGTTGCAAAAAAATTCCATTCTGCTTTTATATTAAAGTCAGTCTTGTGGTAGCACAAGCTGAGGAAGTTTGACTTGTTTTTGTATTGTGAAGCTGCTCCATCTGAGAAATAAAATATTTTTTCAGGTTTTTGAGAAAAATGTGACTGCATGAAATTAATTAGGTAACGCTGAAACAGATGGACAGCTATACTGTCGTGAATTAGGCAGTTGGATATAATCACAAAACTTACATGTCCTAGGTTCTGAGTTTTCTCATCTCGATAGTATATAACTATAGGATGCATTGTTGCTTGGGCATTGTTCCAGTGAAAACCCTGAGCTGCATTTTGCAATACAAAAGAATAATTTTCAACAAAGTCACAAATTACTATGTATTGATTTTCTGTTATTGTGTCTTTAAGATGTCTTAAGTAACTTGACTGTTGAGTTGCTATAAAAGAATGGTGAAGCAGGGCTGGAAGTTTTCCAAACAACAGGTCCAAAAACTCCTGTGTGGATTTTGATAATGTTTCAAGTATTGTCCTCTTCTCTAATTGCATCCATTGCTTGAATGTCACATTTTCTATACTATTTAGATCAAAACAATCTTCAAATTGTTGCTTGAGCTGTTCTAATCCTGGACAGTTGTTGCACTGACTGAAGTAACATGCAGGTGTAGGGTTTCCACAAATTATGTTTGTAAGGACATCTTTATAGCAGTTTATTGGCTGAACAGTGACTCCTGTTAATTCAGGTAACTTGCATTGTGTCATCATCAGTGTAACATTCTGATGCATTGTACAAACACAAACAGAATGTGTGCCACTTGCTCCTGCAAGAACGCAGTGCTTAGGGCAAAGTTCACAGAACTTGGAGAACCCCACCTTTTTCTCTTGAAATCTCTCTTTAAAAAGAGTATACAATTCACGCAAATTACTCAGAAGCAATTTTTTTTACCTGTTGACGCTTATTATCTATTTTAATGGAAACAAAGTATTTTTTTCCTGGCATTTGGCGGCTTACATCGTCACTCTCATAAAATTCTTGTATATAATTTGCTGTTCCTTTGTCTAAAGTCTTTCCTGGCTTTGGATCAGGAGAAGACACCTTTTTCTTTTACTAGCTTTTTAGCCTTTCTGGCCATAAAATTTGAAACTCTAAATTCTGTTTCAATTCGTTTCAGTGACCAAGATTTAGGCAGTGTACTCAATATCTGCATTCTTATGCTTTTATTTTTTGTGGAATGAAATTTTTCTTTCAACTGTCTTATAATTTCTGTTTCAGGAGATGAAATATCCTTTGGTTCCGACGCAGGACTTAACTTGCTCGAAATGCTTCTTGGGCTTTTTTACATTTCTCTTCAGGGTATTTTTTTTCTTGCAGGCGTTTTTTTCTTGATTGATGTTTCATCCAGACATTGTAAACTTCTGTTAAATGCTTCTATAGCATGCTCTTTTTCAGGAGTTAATACTTCAATGTTTTCAGATGGAACAGCATGGCCTTCGACTTCTTGTTCATGATAGCTGTCAGAAGGTGAAGAGGAATGTTCAGCAGCTTCAGAGTGAAATTTCTGGATTGCTTTACGACAACTGTCGCAGATCTTGTCTCCAGTTTTGAGCAACTTGTTCTGTAGCAATAGATTCTTGGAAACTGGTTGCAGATTTTTTTTGTTATATTTATGGTTTGGTTTCCCAAGGGGGTTGCAACAGTAAACCACACTTGAAACATTTGATGTGGATGGTCTGCTGGCATCCATCTTTTTCTTTGCTTTTACTTTGAAACCTAGGAAAGAAACACAATTTGTTACCCTTATGGATATATATTAACTTTTTAACTAATTATAATTAATTCATTAACATTTGCAGTGTTTGTAAGACCAGGGATAACATTTTAGACAGACAAAATAAACAATTCCTGTCGCTGATGGTGCGTTTAGTAACGTCCTTCTATGTTATTATTTTTTTTTTTTATAATGATCCCATTATGAAACTTTCAGGATATGTAGAAAAATAATGTTTGTTAAACATATTTTTTTCAGATTTTTTAAAAAACATGTTTTTTAATATTTCAATTTCAAAATTTTAAAACTGACCTTAAATTTTTTTTAATAGTGTCATGTGGCATATCAAATGAAAGCCCAATTCAAGATCTTTAAAATGAGCCGTGATTTATGACCCTAGCTCTGCTAGAACCCGAGTAATTAGCAGTTAAAGTTTGCTCAGATGATGAAATTTCAGGGTTTTTTTTAAATTTCAAAAATCAATAACTCAAAAATGCATGCATTAAAAATTCTGAAAAAATCATATATGTTTATATTGATAAATTCTACAAATATACCAAGTTTCATAAAAATCAAAAATGGTCAGGTTGAAAATGCTATTTTTGCCGGTTGATTTCACATGGAATGACCCTTTTTGCAATTTTTCTGTGCAGCTGAAAAACTGTTGCTCATGTGTTGATGAAATTTTGGTAGAATTGGGGGAACCAGAACTGGGCGTTCCCCGCATCGGTTTTCCTATTTTTCTATGTAGCTCTGCTGAAAAACTATTGTAGCTGTCGACAAGAAAATTTATATTTAAGAATTACATTATATTCTCTTGTGCTGATTAAATTTTGGTAGAAATCAGGGAATCGAAAGTGGGAGTTCCCTTAGCAGTTTTTTTATTTTGCTATGTATGAAAAAGTCCAGTGGAGGCCACTACAGATTTTGTAGTTACGTTTACGTAAACCAGACACTAGCCTTGTTGTGCACGACACCACAAGAATCCAGGTAGCTCGGTGTCCTGCATCTGGAGCTCACTTTTGCTGGTCAGTAGCTAAAAAGAATTAATGACGGAAGGCGAACAAATCCTACTGTGCTGTCGTATACAGAAATGTAATAAAAATTCTGATTTTTTTTTCTGAGATAACGACAAAGTGGAATGAATAGTTTGTAACGGATGCAGTATTATGTATTTATTAATTTATTTATCGTTTTCTGCATTTTCACTTTGTACTGATCACTTTCAGGAACACCTTGTTCAAAGTTCAAGACGAAACGGCACTTCGAGAATACCATCTAATTTCAGAGCGCGAGCTTGCATTACAAAATCAGAAAATTTTAATAGAAAACGGAAGGCGCATCGTAGAACTCGAATATTTTGTACAGCAGCTGCAGAAGCTGAATAACCATAGCCATTTCGGATGCACGCTTTCTGACATGGAAATAATTTCTGAACAAAGAAAAGGACTCAAAAAGTACAGTAGTTTGACATTCAAATGCAAAATGTGTATCACCTTCAAAAAATTGTCTTCAAGAAGACTCACAAATTGATAAAATGAACGTAAATACTGCTCCAGTAACAGCCGTTTATAGGCATTGGATCCTGCTTCTCCCACCTGGAATTTTTTGCAATCTTGGATATCCCATCAATGTCAAGAAAAACATTTTCTAAAGAACATAAGGTATCTATTGCATGGGAGGAAACAGCATTGAAACTGCTTCATCATTTGGCGCCTTTGCCAGATGTCCTGCGGCAGACTGACCCACACGTGTTGGACGGTTTGCTTCAAGTCCCGGATAGTGCGACATGGCGGCAACTGGCATTTCAACCAGTCCCACGCATATTCGATAGGGGACATGTCCGGGGAGCGGGCAGGCCGTGGAAGTGTCTGGACATGACGTAGGCAGTCTTGGGCAACTCGAGCCGTTTACAGGCGGGTATTATCCTACTGGTATAGCGCACCTGGAATCCCGGCCAGGAATAGGAGCACATGGGGCCGTAGGATCTAATCCACATACTGCTGGCCCCGTCAATGATCCACGTACCACTACTAAAGCTGATAGGATATCGTAGGCTATGGCCCCCCAGACCATCATGCCTGCAGTGGGGAAGGTGTGACGCTCGATAGCAAGGTTGGGATTGTGCCGTTGACCCGGGGACCTCCACACCTGGACATGATGATCATTTGTCCCCAAAACAAAGCAGCACTCATCGCTGAACACCACACGTTGCTTGCTGGCCTGGCACCACTGCACAGGTAAGGGGAGCTGGGATCGCAGATTCACTTCCACGAGGCGTCGGGAAATGGTTTGTGAGTGCACAGGAGCCGCTACATCTGCCTGTGTAGTAGACCGGGTCCCCCGAGATGCATTCGTGCCTAGCGCACGATCCGTCGATCCTCTCTACTGGTGGTCCTCCTGGTCCGTCTGGAGCCGCTCTGCAATGTGGCAGTACCCTCAGGTGTCCACTGCTCCCAACACAGTCGAACAGTATGGTCAGAATGACCCACGTGGTGAGCTATACGGCGCGCCAACCACCCTGCGGTTTTCAGCCAAATGTTCAGGCCTCTCTCAAAGTCTGTAAGTTGCATAAATTGACGTCTCTGGCATCTACCCGGCATTCTTGTCACTCTGTACTCTTGCTTACGCTTTCATGGGGCGTCGACTACACGGCGGTTTATAAGGCTGCTGGTTCGTGCTTGCAGCGCCACCACAGGGTGTGCGGTTGTGCGCAATTGCGTCAAATGTGGATCATTTGCATAGCAGCACGCACTCTATTATGTGCGAAGTTTAGCGGTTGTAGCATGTTTTCTTCTAGGTGCGCAAATTTCATTGTCCGTGAGTGTATATAAACCCTATGATCAATTAAACTATGGAGCTTGAACACAATGTTACCTTACTTTATCTCGACGTCTCAGTGAGCAAATCACATGACAACCGCCTTCATACGAAAGTCTATTATAAACCCACCTCCATTCCCAGCCTGATGCTCCACAGTTCGTTCTGTCCTGATGATTACAAGATGGCCTTCTTTCGTTCTCGAATGAGAACAGCCTTCGCCGTCTTATTGGATGTTCGTTCTAGACAATCCGAACTAAAAAACATTGTCGAATTGGCCACTGAGTCAGGATATACGTTGAACTAGAAATAACTTTATCGAAAAAGCTAGAACCAGCCGTGGTAATATTTCTATGCCGCAACTTTGCTACCTGGGCTGTATTCCCTACATACCAAATGTTTCCTATCAACTCAAAAACGTGCTCAGGAGGATGAACTTCGGTGTGGTCATAAGGTCTCCGGAATCTTTGCATACGATTAAAAGAAATATTGACAGCCGCCCCGGTGGCGCAGTGGTCTAAGCGATGGCCTCTGATGATTCGTCCAAAAGGGGTCCGGGTTCGAATCCTGGTGAGGCATGGATGTTGTTTTTGTCTTACGACACTGGCTCTCTCCCTTCCCTGGAACCAGTGACCCTAAATTAGGGACGGGCGACTGCTTATAGCCCATTGAGTTGCTCACGGTGGTCGTTAAACCTCCAATAAAAAAAAAAAAATGTTGACGAGCCCCCTCTTCTGAATGAGACAGATGTTTATGCCATCCCACTACAATATCTGGAATGCTCCAGGCGATACTACATCGGAATGACCGAACATTCGTTTGGAATTAGAATCGGGAAACATAACCACTGCTCTCTCAAGAGAAGTCAAGTTCAAGTCCACCGATCCTATGTAGATTGATGTAAAGAAATAAGCTTCATACTCCACACCCAAGTCTACTGCCATTCACTAAACCTTGGAAATCTTGACCAGCAGTGAGGGTTTGCAATGATAGCGTCTCTCTGGAGTTGTCACGCATTTGGAATCAATTCTTCAAATAATGCTGCATTTTCTATCATGGTATCGCGTGCCCAACCAACTTGACCTAGTTTCTTCGAATTATTACATTTGCTTCTGTTCATTTATTGTCTAGTCAACTCACCACTTTCAAATTGTTGAAACGTTCTATTATCCAGTTTGCAGTTAGCTGTCTACCTTCCTTGAAAAAGCCTTCTGGTTGATGTGCGAAAGCTTGGAAAGTTTTATTTCTATTTCTGTATTCTACGCCAAAAAATTCGGATTTTTAGTCTAGTTATACTATTTGTACCTAATTTACACTGTATAATCTCAAGGCTTCATCTCTTTGCATCATTTCAAGTCATCTAATCTTATCTCAAATCACCATCTCACGCCATCGAATCAGCCCAATTTATAGCATCTCAAGTCGTTGGTTCAACCCAATTTATATCCTCACAAGGGTTCATCTCTTAGCATCATTTCAAGTCATCTAATCTTATTTGAAATCACCATCTCACGTCATCGGATCAGTTCAATTTATATAATCTAAAATCAACATTTCAACTTTGTTTTTAGACTACCTTACATAGCCACACAGTTGTTTAAAAAATTTTGGATAAATAAATGTTAACTGAAGTAATTCACTACTTGTGCTTCTACAATAAAAGTTTTTAATTAGTTGAAAAATCAATGGCGGAATGTGAGATTTAAACACAAGTCATCGATGCTTCTCTGTACATGCAAATTTCCTGAAATCAGCTCAAAGTCAAATTTTGTGAAATTAACTAACACCAAAACTTCCTAATTTTCAACTTCTTGGAAGTAAAAGTAAAACAAGCATTTTTTTGTGGAATAACTTTTTTACGGGTCTTATAGAGGTTATTTTTCATGAAAGTTGGTTGTCAAATTTTCGAACTAAAGCCTAGTTCGTCATCAGGACTATGTCACTGGAGTAGTTGCTGCCACTCATAATAATATTTGTAAAAAGCATAACATTCAAATTGGAGGAAAAGTAAATACCATCAAAAATATAGTAATAAAAAATGAAAAAATAAAAATGTTAGAAAAAGCAGGTATTTACTCAATTCCTATTACTGAAAATCCTCCAATGGCTTATATAGGAAGTACCAAAAATAAGCTTAAACACAGATTAAAACAACACGTAAAAAACTGGCAGAAAAAAGAAGAAAAAACAGCACTTATCCAATACTGTCTGGATAACCAAAAATATCCTAAATTCGAAAATATAAAAATCATTAAAAGCTGTAAATCCGAAAAACACCTCAGAATAGCAGAATCGGTAATGATTGAAAAAAATAGGCAAAAGTTTGCAACCATAATGACCCTAATAATTTGAGAAACAGCTGGAAAAATTTAATTAAAATTGAGCAAAAAAATGAAAAAGTTCGAAAAGTGAGATCACTGACCAACAAGAGATGGCGCCACAACGCCCAAGAAGAAGCGATAGCCGATGACAGAAGCAGCCCGCGAGAACCACCGAAATGCCCAGCTGACACGGTCCGTGCTAGTCGGAGCAAAACGTCCCCTCGAAGACGGTAAAGGAGTTTTACTGAAAGTACTCGGGTATGAATAAATATTGAAGTAAATGAGGATGCAGCAAAGGAAAAAACTCATTTGGTAATGAGACAAAATAAATTCCAACGGAAAAAAAAAAAAAAGAAGTGGACCCGTGGCCAAATGAAAAAACCCCGTGCCGCATCCACATAACGGAAATATGAATTGAAAGCCAAGCCCCACGTGCGGTAAGTGTTCATCGAACTTTACCAACTAAAAGTGAAGTTCAAAAATGTAAAGAAATTTAGTTTTATAAATGTCAATTAACCAACTAAAGTTGGTTTTTACAAGTCAGTAAGAGTAGTTTGAAGGGAAGTAGATGCTGTTAGGGCCAAATGTCATTACTGCAGTACATTCCAAGGACTTGTACATTTGCCTGGCATTGAATGAAATGAAGACGGAACAGGACCACCGCACCAGAGGCTTGAACCAACGATAGACTACAAAAAGAACAAAAAGTGCAGAGTAATGTGTACTAAAGGAGCTGGCCTTACAACAAAAGGTAAGCTACCTATTATTATTAAAAACTTATGTTAATCGTGCCAGGATTGTCTGCAACACTGAATCTTCCTTCAATGAAGAAATTGACACCATAAAGGAAATTACTGAAGTCCATCAGTTCCCACTTTCTACAATTGAAAAATTCCTCCAAAATTCCCATTTGAAAAATCTGTCTGCTCTCTCGCCAATACTAATAGAAAAACCACCATTCATTGGTTCCATGGATCCTTCTCTTATAAGATGTGTAAACTTTTCAAAACTATGGGTTACACTCTCACAGTGAAATCAAACCCTTCTGCAATAATGTGCCTGCTTAAAGACAGGGATCCTGTCTCACCCCTGGACACCCCTGCAGTTTATGTTATTCCCATTTCAACTTCCTCTGCCCTCAGTGTATATTGGAAGCACTTACCGATGCATAAATACAAGACTTGGTGAACACAAAAAAGATGTTTCCAATGGTCTTCCAAAGACAGCTTTATCTGCACTAACCCTTGAAGACACCTCTGCAGTTCCCATTTGGAAATAAACTAAAAAAGTTGCTCCATTCATTAACAAAGCATCTCTGCTTTTCCAAGAAAGCATAGAAATTTTGTTCACCAAAAACTGCAATTCAGAGACTCCTTGCCAAATCCCATTTATTTGGATCTCTGTTCTAAAATCTGGCAATATTTCCAACACCCCAACTTCAAATTGTAGTTCTGGCAACCAGCCCATCCAGTTGATCACGGGTGATCAAGGTCGTAGGACGACCAAAAGCTACCACTAAACGAACCTTTTACCACATGTGACTGTGTGTTTCGCTCATTTTCTATGTTTATGTGTTAATATCGCATGAAGCCCAAGTTTTAAACCATGTTACAAGTCAACACAACTTTCAGGCAATCAGTTATAAACTGGAATCAGGACTGGGCATGTTTCCGTAATCGCCACATACGCGTGGCAAAACTCCTTTGTCAACTATCATTTCTGTTGAACTGCGAGTCTTCAATGGTCTTCCCTCAAGTTTTTCAAATATGACTGCATGTTTCGCTCGGTTTCTATGTTTATGTGTTAAAGTCGCGTGAAGCCTGAATTTTAAACCAAATAGGGACTTTTTTCAGGTTCTTTTATTTTAAAAGATAGCTATTACATAACTGCCAACTGTCCCAGATTTTCCAAATTAGTTCAGAATTTTTAAGTATGTTCCGAAAATCCGAATTTTTTCCACAAAATCCGAATTTTTGAAAATATTCCTGTTTTACTCCCATTTTGCCTCTTCTTTCCTCTGCACCCGTAAATCAAAATGCATACCCGCAAATCTTACAGTTACATTAATTCTCTTTTCCTCTTTAATGATGCATCGTAAGCCCATAGAAAACGCACCTTCCTCCGTATGCGTACCCCTATCGCATATCATTAATTTTCAGTTGGGGCGGAGCTTGTCTGAAGGCCTCTGAAATGACCATGGAGGCTTTTCCCTCCATGCCCATGACTCGGCTGTAATGCAGATTAAACTGGAAGGAGCGAGTTTTGCCTTGCATAGTAATCGTAACCATGCAGAACCATTTGTTTTCTGTGATCTTCCAGTAGCAGCATTTTTGGTTTGGTAGCTTATCAAGTGTTTTGCTTGTGTTCTCTGACAGTTTGAAATTTGGATATTTTTTCGATCTTCGTTGTGTTTAAGTTTTTTTTTCTTTTTTATTAAGTTTTTGTTGTTTTTTACTAAGGTATGTGTGTTTAGTGTCATTTTTAATATTTAAATTTTATTTGCACTCGTAATGGCGAAAAATCACAGGACTAAAATATATCTTGATCGATATTCAACAGAATCTGATTTTGTACGAAAATCGCACAAAGGCGAATCATTTGTCTTTTGCATCATATGTAGTAACAATATAAACATCACCCATGGAGGCAAAACGGATATTGTTGTCCATGCTAAAGGTGCAAAACATATTTCACGGGTCAGTGTTGTAAACCAAGCTTCGAAATTGAACTTTATGCCTGCTTCAAACAACAATGTACAAACAATTCGTACGGAAGTGCTGTTCACTAGTTCCTTGCTGGAACATAATGTCCCTATTGCTGCTGCAGACCATGCTTACAAGCTGTTTTCAGCATTGTTTCCAAACTCTTCAGAAGTGAAAAAATATTCCTGTGGAAGAACCAAAACATCTCGCATAATTAAGGAAATAGCTTCAGAAAGCACCAGAAGCATGATCAGTGCTTTAAAAACTGTCCCCTTTACAATTGCTACTGATGGTAGCAATGATGTGGATAATCAGCTATATCCCATCGATGTAACTTTTTTTGATAAAATAACTGAACAAGTGTACTGCAAAGTTTTATCTCTACCATGTTTGGAAGGTGATAGCACAGGGGAGAATATTGCCAAGTTGCTGACAGATGAACTTCATCGTTTTGCCATTCCGTGGCAGAATTGCTTAGCATTATCCTGTGATAATGCTAATGTGATGATGGCGAAAAAGAAAGGTGTTGGTGCATTTTTTAAAGAAGAACAGCCAAATTTGGTGGTTTGGGGCTGCACATGCCACCTGTTAAATTTAGCTGCTGAGAAGAGATCAACAGTTATGCCAATTTCTTTTGATGAACTCTTGGTAGATATATTCTATAACCTGAAAAAAGTTCAAAGCGTAAACAATGCTTAAAAGATTTTCAAAATTTTTACAATGCTGAGTCCAAAAAAATTCTCAAGCACTGTGTGACACTCTAGCTTTCTTTGGGTAAGTGACTTGGGTGTCTCCTTGACCAATGGGAGGGAGTTTTATTTTATTTTAAAGAGGAATCCTCAAAAACTTTGAGTGTTAAGCAGGTATTTTCGCCACATATTGCTGCATTCAAAATTCCCAAAGTAACTATGGAGCAGCCTCTTAAAGGTGGTACATTCAAGCGAAAAGCTAAATCACAAAATGAAACATCCAAAAAATAAGTAAACATAGCCATCCAAAACTAGCTGGGAAGGGGTCTATGCAGAGTATGAAAAAAGGAAATTCTTCTGAAAGTGTATGCATCGAAAATACTTCTGCTGGTATAGAAGCTAAGTTAAACGACAAAAAAAAAAAAAAAAAAAAAAAAAAATTGTAAAAAAGTGTCCTCAGCAGGGAAAAGAGGTTCTTTTTATATTGTTCAGACCTGTATAGTGCCCTTGCATTTTTTCTAAAAAATGTAGTTAGCGTTTTTTAAAAATTTAACATTAGTCTGCAATCTGAGGCCCCAAGAGTTCATAAATTAAAGTCTGACATCCAAGTGTGTTCTACAGATTTGTTGATCAGATTTGTAAAGCTTGAAGTTGTGAAAGCTACATCTGTTTTTGATGTGTCCTATAATGATTCAATAAATCATAAAGATGATTAATGTGAGATCTGAGACATCAGAGTGCCTGAAGAAGTTGAGCTCTGAAGAAACTAAGCAGTTTTTTGAGTATGTCAAAAGCTACTTTTGGAAGTCATGTGACTACATTATCAGCAACTTTCCAATAAACTCTGATGTTTTAAAACATGCAGAAATTGCAGATGTGTCTCAAAGGAACACAGTTAAATTTTCTTCCATTAAATTCTTCATTGACAAATTTCCCTCTTTACTCCAAAAAGACTACAGAATCAATTTTTGATGCAATCGATAGTGGAGAGGCTGAGTTTCTGCATTATCAAATGGCAACTCTGCCAGAGGAAATAATTACTACAGATAGACCAGATGTTCAGTGGACATTGTTAGCAAAGCAAAAGGATCTTCTATGTAAACTCTTATATGGTAAATTGAGCAGTATCATGCTGGGGATACTAACACTCCCTCATAGTAATGCTTCATGTGAATGGATTTTTAGTCTTGTTTCTCTATTATAAAAAGTAACTGCCGCCACTGTTTTAGAAATTTTGCTACACTTGTGCTTTCCTAGCTCGTAGTGCAAAACGTATTGAACACAAAAATATGAAATTTACCTCATTTGTAGAACACGCTGAAATAAATAATTTTTTGATTCTGCTGATACTTCAAGAGTTATTGTCAAAGTTAAGCAAAAAAGTGCTATCAGGTCTTGTTCCGGACACACTAACAGCAACAGAACCACGAAACTGTTCCATGTAGTGCCATGACCGAATTTTTGCTACTCGTTGCCCTTTTTTTGAATATCGATTTAGATTATGAGAAATAAAAATTTTAAATTTCACGATGGGATCCATTTAAAAAAACGGATATATGGCAAACTATAAATCATAATGCATTGCAATTTTTACAGCTTAAACTTGCAACTATCGCCGCTTTTTTTACAAAAAAAAAAAAAAAAAAAAGTAACTTTTTGATTTTTACGCATTTTTTAAAAACAAAAAGAAAAGAAGCGAACGGCTTGTCTGTCTTCACGATAACCACAGAGGAACGTTCTGGTCCCATGACCTGCTGCCATGGTGACGCAGAGAATTTGTTATGCATATGTTTTGTTGGTAAAGTTATCTCAGTTGTTTAATGGTTTAGCATAACAGTTTACGGAAATGCTTTTTGGACCACTTTTGTTTTCCTTAGTGGTAAATTTAGTAAGTGCTATAAGTTTAAACAACAAAAGTCCGCCCTTCCAAAAATATAACGACAGTAAAAAACTCGGAAACTTCAAAATGGCGGCGAAGCAAAGTCCTTTAATAAAAATATTGGGTTGTCAGAAAAGTCATGACGTATTTTGGCACGCGTTGGTGGTTGGGCGGTTTCGGAAGTACTAGAGGTATGCGCAGCTCTGTTATCGCTATGACATTCAACAGGTGCCAGTTCTAGCTTCAGTCTAAAAGGAATAGTGAGCAATTTGGTTGATTTGACATCAAGTTGAAGAAGGAAGACCAAACTGTGCATTTTCGCCGTATTTTACTTCTGTAAAGGGAAGAGCGCGCGTCAAGCTTGTGAAAAGTTACGTAAAGTGTACGGTGATAATGCTCTACAAGAACGTCAGTGCCAGCGGTGGTTTGCAAAATTCCGTGCTGGTGATTTTGACCTCAACGATGCTCCTCGGTCCGGGAGGCCCACCGAGGTTGATGACGACCAAATCAAGGCATTGATTGAGTCAAACCCACGTTACATGACACGAGAGATTGCAGACACATTGCACATCTATCATTCAAGTGTTCACGACCACCTGAAGAAGCTGGGATACGTAAGCAAGCTCTGTGTGGGTTCCTCATGAACTCGAAGCTCAATTGACGGTGCGTATAAACATCTGCGTTATGCTCGTTAAACGTGAGGAAAACGATCCTTTTTTGAAGCGACTGATAATTGGTGACGAAAAGTGGATTGTATACAACAATGTGCTAGGCAAACGGTCTTGGTCCCGACGTGCTGCTTCGCCTCAAACGACATCCAAAGCAGACATTCATCAGCGGAAGGTTCTGGTCTCAGCGTGGTGGGATTTTAAAGGTGTTGTGTTTTTCGAGCTCCTACCATGGAACCAAGCTTGTAGAGATGCAGGGTGAAAGAATTCTTTCACCCTGCATCTCTACAAGCTTGCAGCATTGAAGTCCTACATCCACAGGGCTCATATCATTTGCAACAACCAACTCTCTCTTCAAGAAGAACTCTCCAAAATTTCTACAATAGCCCTCTCCCATGGTTTCCCTGCTCTTACAGTCAACTCCCTCATAAAGAAATATGAAAACCATTCGAAAATCGAATGCCTCCTTCCTCATGAGAAAGAAGACCTGAAATTCTGTGGTTCTGTTCCTTACCATCCTTCCTATACTTATAAGTTACAGATTCTTTTTAGAAGCTTTGGTTACCATCTTTCCATTAAATCTACCCCAAACATCTTGAAACTTGTACAAAGGGATAGGGACAAAGTTGAAAGCCTGAACCTCCCAGGAGTTTACTGCATTCCTATCTCTTCTTCTACTGGGGATAACTTATACATTGGAAGCACATACAGGAGCATTAACCATAGAATTTTAGAACATAAAAAAGATGTTTCAAAAGCCAATCCTAATACTGCCATGTCTATTTTGACAATGGAAGACACATCTGCAGTTCCCCACTGGAACGAAGCAAAACGAATTGCTTCTTTTGACAATCGTTTTGCCCTCCGTTACCGTGAAAGCCTGGAAATTATTTTCAACTCAATGACTTGCAATTCAGAATCTCCTCTCTACATTCCGATGATCTGGAGATCAATTCTAAGTTTTGGCAACAAAAATAGGAAAAATTCAAATGTAGAATCTGGCAACAATCTTAGTCCTCCATTGGCGTGATGAAGACCTAAGATAAGGTCGAAAGCTTCCAACTTACGAACTTTTTGTAAAAGTTTTCATTTAATGTAACTAGCGTGATCAAGTTACCTTTATTTGTTAAAATTGTTTCGTGTTTTGCCCATCATCGTCATGTAACGTTTTTCAGCAGACATAATGAGAAATTTGAGGGAAATGGACACGTACTTTGTGAATCTTGCGTAAAAAAGGAAGAAACAAACACTTTTAGATCAGTATTTTTGTAATCCTGTAGCATAATAAATGTAGCTTTCAATCCTCATACTCAAGTTTAAATGGGTAAGTTGTGAAATTTTTGTTACTTTAAAATTAACTAAAATGTAATTTCTGGATTTAATCTATGCAACATTTTTAATCGCTAAAGTTTTACAAAACCCAATCAGACACTTCCCGTTTAAGAAGTTTTCCTGCTTAAAAAGTTTCCATCACTTCATCCCAACGAAAACTTCTTAAGTGGGATCCACTGTATATATAACTAATGTGTTTTGTGTGCCACAAGCAACAATGTTGTGTGTTAATTTCTTTGCGCATAGTGTTCCTAATTTTTGACTTCCAGGGTTGGCAGCTATGCTATTACAAAATTTGTTATTAAAAAAGTATGTATAGCACTGTCATTCTCCAAATTTTCCTCACATGATGAGTGCGTAGATATGGTGCTCCACCCCAGCCCACCACAAATTACAAAAAGTTGCAGCAGGATGCAGGATGTTAGTGTAGCACATTTATTGCAAAATTTGCTTATGATAAAAAGTAGAAGGGGTATCTATTTCAGTTGAGTGATCGTCTGATAAAATATCTGAAGTGCTATCATCAACATAGATATAAGAACATTTTAAGACTTCATTTGCACAACCACGAGGCTCCTGTGCAAATAATTGATAAAGAGTCAGCACTTGAAAGCCTTTATAGCTCAATGTCTGCAATAAATGATTCACAAAGCAACTTTTGTCGTCGTCTTGAATAATGGTTGGAATTTGTAATGTTGCAGAAAATGGTTATAAGCCGTACCTTGTTAAGCACCGCATTTCTCAGAGCTGCATGTTTGTGAAATTGAGTTTAATGCAGCTGCATTATAAATGGAAAATATGGTGTAGACTTGTCTTTTTCAATTGTAAGAAAAAATTTGTTTCACCTGTTTAGTGAAGCATGTGTACAATGTAAAGAATTTATCTGTATTGGGACTGCAAAAAATGACCAAGCACAATTAATGCTGAATCAGTCAGTGCAGCAGTTTTTGGGAATGGATACCATGCATTGAAAATATTTCTTTTCCTCCATTTCTCTTACACTGGCCAAATTATCAGACCGCTAAAAGTGTTGAGAGTTACAAAGCACGGCAGACCATATCAAAACTTGTCTCTCAGTCCCCAATAGCTGGAATGAAGTTGTCCAAGGCAGCGGCCAGCATGTCATGAAGGCTGAGGGTGGTAAGAATCACCAGAAGTATGGACTTTGCTACCATCTGATGTTGACTGTGCCTTTGGCAACATAGTAATTTTTGCAAGTATTTCTCAAAGCTGCAGAGTAAGATCCAGAAACTTACTGATGAAAGTGAAGAAGTTACATATGGATCAGCATGGACCTTAACTAAAAAAGACATGCAGAGGCTGCAGGCAATTCAAAGTAGAGAACAAATGCATGCTTGGAGAGATGCATCTTTGGTGTAACCAAGAGAGATAGGAAAAGTAACTTGTAGATCAGGAGAATAACAAGATTGGATGATACTGTGATTGAAGTGAAAACTCTCAAGTGGAAATGGACTGGACAGACTGATAGAAGTGCTGACTTTTGCTGGGTAACTGAAATACTGAACTGGATACTAAGAAAGAAGAAAGGACCCAGAAAAAGACCACATGGGAGATGGGTAGATGAAGTTTGAATGCATGCAGGAGTGACATGGAAAAGAATTGCTTAAAACAGAGAGATGTGAAAGAGACTTGGGAATACCTTTATCCAGCAGTGAATTGAGGATGGATTATAGTGATATAAAATATTTTATCTCTTTTGGCATTATATGTAGAAACCACTGAAATATCAGCTGCTTTTGGTGTTGCATAGGACCAGTTGCTAGCTATCTAGTGTTACTTGATGGTTAACTTCGCAGTCATATAATTTGTTTAGCATATGTGAATTTCTATTATCTCTCCTAACATTGTATGTAGAAATAGCTGAGAAGCATCTACTTAAGAGGATAAACTATACTTTCAATTGTGCAAACATCAGCCACTGATTTGTTCTGGCTTTGTTAAAAGACTGATATTTTGTGTTCTCAGAACAGCATTCTTTTAGGAAGAAAGGTGATTCATATTTGTGAAGTATTTGCTTTATTTAGTGAGTGGTGCTATGAATATGTTTAAATGCATGATGAAGAATTGTAGTTCTACTTATTAACATGTTTTGCTTATATTTCAGTCCCAAGGCTAAAGAGGTTGCTGAAAGATCAGAGGGTGATACTGATGATGATGACGATGACGACGATGATGATGATGAGACAGATGACAAAGCAGAAAAAAGAAAGAAGAAAAAGAAGTAAGACATGGAAAAAATTATTCTTGTTATTTTATTTTCAGTGATGCCTTTAAAAAAATCATGTCACACTAATTTAATAGGGGATTTATTGTTGATCTCTTAGAATGATATTGAGCCTTGTTTCAATGGTAGTTGATACACTGATAAGGCCACAGGTCATTAACCCCAGGTTACAATCCCGCATGAGACATGAATTTTGTATTCATCGTTTATGACTTTGGTTCTCTTCCTTTCTTGAAACTAGGGACTTCGCCTCATATGTTCATGGACATCACTCTGATGTGGGTGGAAGGAATAGCTTGATGACCAGAACATGTTCTAGTCACCTATGTGGTCTATTAGGATTATGGATGTATGTATTTGCTCATTAATTAAAAACTAGATAAACAGAGGGCTCATACTTGGTCCCTAGAAGTCCCTTTTTTAATCCTAGGTCCCTAAAATCCTTAAAAATGAGTTTATAAACAATTTTTTTAGAATAATTTATGTAAATTTTCATAATTTGTTAGGCAGGTTGCAGCAATTCAGACCCAGTGTCTTTAAAAATTGGTTTCACCCTAGGTTTGACATTAAATTTTTAAAAATTGGTTTCGCCCTGGGGACGACGTTAAACTGCCTCTTCAGGAACCTTTCCCCCTTGTTAAGTTTTTTTTTTTTTGTTTTTTTTTCCCCCTGGAGTCTTTTCTCTTTGGCTGGCATTTCTTCAATTTCTTGTGATGTGTCTTTCTTCTTTCATGTAGGTCTCTCCCTTGGCCACTTCTTGTGTTTTTTTTCCATTCCGAGACTGTTAGGTTATTGAAAAGCGAATATTGTTTTGTTTAGAAATATGCTTGATATTTTTGAGGGATACTAATCTGTTTTTTTATTGTTGTTGTCGTCATAGGTGCTTGGAGAAGATAAAAAAAAAAATGTAGGCCAAAAATTTAACTTTAAGTGAAAATGGGTAGTCCTAGTAAAGATTGGTTGCCACAAAAGGATTCAGTTGGACGTTAAATCGGGACTTGCACAAAAATTATAAGTGACACTGAATTGTTATATATTGTTTGTGACTTTAAAATTAATGTTACCAAAGTTTTTGAAAAATTAGTCAACATGTGACTACAAGAAAACATTAAAAAAAACTGTGTGAAATAAAACTTGTACCCTTACAGTTGAAACTAGCATTACAAGGACCTGAGTCTGTTCAACTGCTTCAACTTTAACATCAGGACTTATTTCTTCAATAACAAGCAATGAAGAACGTAGGCCTGATTTGAGTCAGTTTACAGTTGGCATTCTTAAGATGATAAATGAGAAGGATACCTCCATTTCTGCAGAACTGATCATGGTCATGAAATTTGTTATTTGTCACTACTCTTATGCATCTTGCACTGATTTCAAAGAATTATTTCATGCTATGTTCCCTCAACTAGATATCACAACTTTTTCTTGTTCTGCAGCCAAAATTGCATACCTTGTATCAGATGCACTTGGACCTTATTTTTGGAATAAACTAGTGGATGATGTGAGGAATTCTTATTTCAGCTTATGCTTTGATGAGACAACAGATGATGGTGGACATAAAGAACTGCAAATCAAAATTCGATTTAGGTCTGACAGATCTCAAAAGGTGAAAAGTAGGCATCTCAGGACATTTTTTATTGGCCATGCAGCTGCAGAGGTCTTGAAGAAGAATTTTTTAAAGTGATGCCCTTGATTACAGCAATTTATTTCCACTCAAACTTTTGACAAACTTAAACAAAAAGGTTTTTAGGCCGATGATGAAGTTGAGGCATTGAGAGTCTGTGGCCTTCTGCAGATTGGAACTTGTAACCTTCACCATCTCTACAATGCATTTCAAAATGTCCTGGATGAATTTGGGGAATCCATGTCTGAACTTGTATTGGTTCACAATTTTTTCATGAGTTCCCAGCAAGATTTGAAGACATCATGAAATATGGGATTACATCAGTATACAATACAAATTTGAAGATGCGATTCCGTCTATTGATGTAAATTATGATGAGAATGGAGAGTCAAATAATATCTGGAAACTTGAAAGTTTCATCGTCCTGGAGTGGAATAGAACCCGCATCTCCCGGTTTGTGTCTGAGTATGCTAACCAATACACCACCACCCAGAACAACCAAGTTTCAAGTTTCCAATTAATTTGAATTTAACACATCACAGGAATCGCCGGTCGAAGCAATGGCATTCATATTTAGCGAATGTGACTGCCGTTGCTTCGACTGACGATTCCTGTGATGTGTTAAATTCAAGTTGCTCGGAAACTTGAGACTTGGTCGTTCTGGGTGGTGTAGTGGTTAGCATACTCAGACACAAACCGGGAGATGCGGGTTCTATTCCCTCTCCAGGACGATGAAATTTTAAAGTTTCTGGATATTATTTGACTTGCCATTCTCATCATAACTTACACCAATAGATGGAATCACATCTTCAAATTTGTAGTGTAAGCATTCAGAGTTGAAGATATATTCTTCACATAATACGTGGTAAATACGTCATGATAATTAACACAGCAATCAGACATCGCCGAATTGATGTGTGAATTCGGCGATGTCTGATTGCTGTGTTAATTATCATGTTGTATTGTAAGATTTGTTGAAGACTTAGAATATTCAACAGAATCTTCAGCTTCCTTCCAAAGTTCTTATCAAACCTATCTCCTCAAGGTGGTTGACATTAGGACCAGCAGCTGTTCAACTCATTGAGCAATGGCTTTCTGCAACAAAATACTTTAATATAGAATTTGTACCACTGCAAAAGTTATCACTGATGGAAAAACCAGTCCTACAAAATAATTTATTCATACTTAAAAAAATCCTTTGTTGGAAGCTAAAATTCTTTTCGTCATCTCAAGTGCTAAGATGTTCTCTGAGTACTCTGATTTTCCAAAAAGGAACTCCCATGATTCATGTACTGTACAAGCATTTGGAGGAATTTTTGAGGAAAATTAGTAATAGATTTTTCAAACTTGAGACAAATCAGGACTTTTTCTTTGATAGCAGTTCTTTAAAAACCCCTTACAGCATTTATATATGTGAGGAAGTCCAGATTGAACAAAAAAGTTAAAGAAGTGGAAGCCCTCAGCCTCAAGTCAAAATTTCAGGAACACTTGTGTCTGAAAAATACTTCAAAGAAAAATGTAACATAAACTCTTTCTCTGTCCTTTGTGATATAGCTTTTTTTAAAACCGGAAACTCGCCAAGCTGCCAGAAGTGAAACGAAACTTCTGAAAGTGGCAAGGGTGATGCCTTTTGATGGCTATATAGACTGCCTGATTGTTGAGTGGAAGATGATTAGAGCAGAAACACATGTAGGAATCGATAATGGAGACCTTGAAACATTTTGGAAAGACGTTTTCGTAGTAAAAAATGCAATGAATGACCCACAAAATACAAGGAAGTAACAAAAGTAGTTAAAGCCTGTCTTTCATTGCCACACTGTAATAATGATGTTAAGAGAGGCTTTTCAACTTCTGGACATGTAATTACAGAGTAGACAGCTATGAAAGATAAAGCTTTGAATACATGATTGAATGTCAGAGACACCTTGAAGTTTTATGCAATAAACCTGCTTGTATTCTAATAACAAAAGAGCTAATTGCCTATGAAAGAAGTAAGTATCATCAGTACTTAGAGGAATTTATGCTAAGAGAAAAGAGACTGAGAGAGGGAAAGAGTAGATGGAGAGAGAGAGAGAGAGAGAGAGAGAGAGAGAGAGAGAGAGAGAGAGAGAGAGAGAGAGAGAGAGAGCAAAAGAAAAAACCTTAAGAATAGAAAGTGAAGAAAAGAAGGCTTTTGATGATAAGAAGAAACATTTGGTTATGAAAAGTCCAGAAAAAGAGTGCAGTTGACAAACTCCTTGACAAGCATCATCATGTATTACATTTGCACTGAAAAGAAAAAGCTTTGAATAACTTCAGGTGGCTCATGGGCTATTGGAAAGATATAAAGTTTTAAAACTTGAAGAGAACAAGACCAATAATGAAACATACATACAAGCAAAAACATTGAACAAAAAAAACATCTCTAATTACTTCTTGTTTTGAGAAGCCTGCAAAGAAAGAAAAGAAAAGTAGTAAAAGGACCAATTAACTGTTAACCAAAGTTAAATGTGATAGTAATATTTAAGGTATTAAATGGAAATGATGAGCAGAGGTGTAAAAGTACTCTGTATATCTCCTTGGAATCCAATTTTAGATTGGATTCCAAGGGACAGGAAAAGACCCAGAAGAAGACCACATGGAAGATGGGTGGATGAAATTCGAAAGTATGCGGGAGTGACCTGGAGGAGACTGGCACAAGACAGACCGTTGTGGAGGAAACTTGGGGAGACCTTCGTCCAGCAGTGGATTGATAATGGTTGACAATGATGATGATGATGATATCTCAGTAGTTTTTTTTTATTATAAATAAAAATTAGCTGTACCCCATCCAGGGTCAAATAAAAAAACCCAGTGATGGGAAAAAGTGACAACAAAAGACAGCTTGAAGAAGAAGAGATTTCTCCGAAAATCTGCAATTAAAAAATAAAAAAATTCCTAGTAAGAATTCCCATAATGAAAAGTTTTGATTATATATATTATTAATATAAGTTTTTGATTAGTAATTAAAAACAACAACTTATTTTTAGTTATTATATTTGCACTTTTAAGGTATTAACCTCCTGCAAAGTGTGCATAGTTTATGTGCAATTCATAAATGAAAAACTATTAGAAAGTACCAATCACTCACCCTGAAGATCAAAAAATTCAATCAGCATAATATTTCTGGGCTTCCAAGGCTTACAGACATCTTGCTTAAGATTCTTACTTCCGGGTGTGAAACATCATATTTTTTTTTTTTTTTTTAGACTTATGAGATGTTACAATAAAGCTTGTCAATTCCATAAAAAAACACACATACTACTCATTCATACAATTCAATTAAAAACTATCTACAAAATTTACATAACCTTACATTCCGAGGTGGTTAAACCTTTGTCAACTGTAAAACCAAACTGCTCCTTCTGTTTCACAACCCCTGCCACTCCCACTTCAAGTGTCACACCCATTCAGCCCTTCACACACAATCCTCTAGTACTTTCAACAGACCTCTGTCATCATCAGGAGGCAGGTGTGTCTCACCCGCCCACCACAGCTCAAGTGAGCAGAGCCATCGAGGCACGGGTCCCAGTCGCTATCTCTGAATCATTGTGTCTCTGGCGCCATCTATTGTCCCTACTGCTCTTTTTTTTTCCCTTTTTTTTTTTACTAAGCTGCTGTTCAATTTTTATTAGGGCTTTCCATTGTTCATTTAAATTACTAGGCTCATTAATGTTACATAATCTTGATCTGTTTTTTTTCAATTAACACTGATTCTGCAATTCTTAACTGCCTTTCGTTTTTACAGCTCTTAATAATTTTAATATCTTCAAACCTTGGAGATTGTTGATTTTCCATACAGTATTGGGTTAATGCTGTCTTAGCTTCTTTTTATTCCAATTCCAATGAATGCAATACAAATAGAGGAGTTAAGAGAAATTTTATTGTACATATATGAAAATAACATTTTAAAGTTTAACAACAAGATGTACAAACAAAATCATGGTGGACCTATGGGGTCACCACTGTCAACTTTATTTGCTGAAATTATAATGAGTGACATTGAGGAACAAATAATAAGTAAACTTGAAGATCCACCACTGATATACTGCAGATATGTTGATGACATTTTTCTGTTGTCCAGGCTAAAAAATGATGAACTTGAGGACTTGACAAAAAAGTATAGTGAAATTTATCCATCTATTGAACTGACAGTAGAACAAGAACATGACAATACTTTGGCATTTTTGGATATTTTGATTGTTAAAACAAATGATAATATGCAATTCAGAGTGCATAGAAAATCTTCATATATCCCAGTACTTATACCATTTCAGTCATCGCATCCATTAACACATAAAAGAAATAGTGTTAAAACACTAATTAAAAGAAGTTTAACACACTCATCAATGGAACAGTATAAAAAAGAGGAAATTGAATATATTGAAAAAATTGCATATGATTTTGGTTACCCTAAACAGGTATTAAAAAAATGGATTTATGAAGTAACTCAAGGTTACAATAAGGTCAAGACTGATAAAAAACTTGTAAAATATGTAGGAGCAATACCATATGTAGAAAATGCTTCTGCAGAAATTAATAAAGTATGTGGCAAGTATGACATACAGGTAGGAAATCAGGTACTTACTGTAAAAAATTTAGTGGTTAAAAATGAAAAAATCAGCCAATTAGATAGAGCAGGAATTTATGAAATCCCAATAAACCAGCAACCACCTGTGTCATATATAGGCAGCACCAAGAATAAATTAAAGTATAGATTGAACCAGCATATAAATAATTGGAATAAAAAGAAGCTAAGACAGCATTAACCCAATACTGTATGGAAAATCAACAATGTCCAAGGTTTGAAGATATTAAAATTATTAAGAGCTGTAAAAACGAAAGGCAGTTAAGAATTGCAGAATCAGTGTTAATTGAAAAAAACAGATCAAGATTATGTAACATTAATGAGCCTAGTAATTTAAATGAACAATGGAAAGCCCTAATAAAAATTGAACTTCAGCTTAGTAAAAAAAAAAGGGGAAAAAGGAGCAACAGGGACAATAGATGGCGCCAGAGACACAATGATTCAGAGATAGCGACTGGGACCCGTGCCTCGATGGCTCTGCTCACTTGAGCTGTGGTGGGCGGGTGAGACACACCTGCCTCCTGATGATGACAGAGGTCTGTTGAAAGTACTAGAGGATTGTGTGTGAAGGGCTGAATGGGTGTGACACTTGAAGTGGGAGTGGCAGGGGTTGTGAAACAGAAGGAGCAGTTTGGTTTTACAGTTGACAAAGGTTTAACCACCTCGGAAATGTAAGGTTATGTAAATTTTGTAGATAGTTTTTAATTGAATTGTATGAATGAGTAGTATGTGTTTTTTTTATGGAATTGACAAGCTTTATTGTAACATCTCATAAGTCTAAAAAATAAAAAAATATGATGTTTCACACCCGGAAGTAAGAATCGTAAGCAAGATGTCTGTAAGCCTTGGAAGCCCAGAAACATTACACTGATTGACGTGTTGGAAGTGTGTTGTAATGGAGGTTACCATGATCTTTAGGGTGAGTGATTGGTACTTTCTAATAGTTTTTCATTTTTTTTATTTTTAGTTGTTTAATGTGGCTAAAATAATCGATGAACTTAAAAGTTGAGTTAAAGGTAAAAGACAAACTAAAAATTGAACTTAGAGTTAACACGCATTGAAACAAAATTGAAGAAATTTTTTGTTTTTGTTTTGATCTTAACTGGCTTAAAGGTGGGATTTTTTTTCTTTTTAAAACAGCAACAACATTCTTTTTGGTGACATTTTTGTTATTCCCATAGTTTTTATGAGGTCCCTACACTGAAGAGCAATTAAATCAGAGACAGCTGGCGTTATGCAAATGTGGCGCTGTGGGCGGCCCTGTAAATGGAAACGACATGACGTATGCAGCGATCCGACAATATAAGGAGTGATGCGACAGGAATCAGTAAGAGTCGGACGCAGTATGGGTAAGACGAAGGATCTAAGCACATTTAATCGTGGGCAAATTGTCGGGGCCTGACGAATGGGTCACTCCATCTCTGAAGTCGTGCAGGCACTGGGATTTTCACAAGCCACTGTGTCATGGGTGCACTGTGAGTACATCGAATCCAGTAAAACCATCCCTGCAAGGGCCAACAGCCGTGGACAACAGCGTGTGGATGAGAGGGGTCATCGTTGGCTAGCTCGCATTGTAACAGTGGATAGACGAACTACAGTGCAAGAAATCACTCAGCAATTTAACGCTGGTACACAAAAACGTGTAAGCAGCCACACCATCCAGAACCATCTCCTCGCTATGGGGTACAGAAGCCATCGTCCCACAAAGGTGCCGCTGCTGACCGCACATCACAGGGTGCAAAGATTAGCATGGGCGCGGGAACATCGCCTTTGGACCCTAGACATTTGAAAAAATGTTGCCTGGGCTAATGAGTCGAGATTCATGTTGGTACATGCGGATGGCAATATACGAGTACGGCGCAAACCACATGAAGCGATGGATCCTTCTTGCCAGCAGGGTGCTCTTCAAGCTGGTGGGGGTGGCATTCTCGTCTGGGGACTGTTTACACGGACTAAAATGGGACCCTTGATATGTGTGACATCATCCCTCACAGGTCAACGTTACCTGGATATCCTGGACGACCATTTTCTCCCATTTGTGCGTCTTCAACATCCCACTCAGGACCTCATCCTGCAACAAGACAATGCACCGTGCCATCGCTCCCGAATTGTATCCAAATGGTTGGATGAACACTCCACCGACGTGACCTTGGTTCCTTGGCCAGCTAGGTCACCTGACCTCAATCCCATCGAGAACATCTGGGAAGCCATCGAGAGAGGTGTTAGAGGCTCTGACCCCCCCCCCCTCCATAAAATCTTGGTTAACTGTGAGAGCTTGTTCCTTATGGCTTCCCAACACTTCCGGTGTCTTCTAGAGTCCATGCCGAGACGAATCGGCGCCGTCATCAAGGCGAAAGGTGGTGCTATACGTTACTAGACAGGTATCTCTAATTCAATTGCTCTTCAGTGTATTTTGGCCTATTTTGTTGACCTGAAAGTACCCTAAAGTCTATAAAATAGACTTGAATATGGAGTATGAGCCCTGGAGAAACATCAATTTAATAAGTCAGTATAAATAGCACTTTTGTGTATCATTATGTAGCTAATACTGTCTATTTTTACTGATACTTTGACATACTGATTAAAGCTTTCAGTAGTCCAAGTATTTGGCATGCTAAATTTTTTTACATATTTGCAATTATTTTATGGACTTCAAATAAGTTGGAAAAATATCAGTACACACAGCTGTATAAGCAGACTTCATTCCAGAGCACTTTCTGGTACAGGGTTACCACATTACTTGGCAGATTTCTGGGGGGCAGGTAGACTCCCAGATTTATGTCTGTAAGAAGCACTGCATGTAAATAACTACTCTTCATAAGCTTTAGAGAAAACCAGAAATTATTTTGCATATGAAAATCTCAAAGAAATATGTAGTTGAGCACTTTTAAAAAAAGATATAATTGATTTGTGCCTAATTTCTTATCTTTTCTCTCCCCCTTTTTCTTGAAAATGTTCTGCAAGGATACTGTTATAAGCCTAGTTATATATGTGCAGTAATATGACAGAAACAAAGAAAAATGACACCAAATTCTCAGCTGTAAGGAACACATCTTTTGAATCAAGAAAATTTTGGTAATATAAAACATTGTAATTGTCAAACATTTATTGGTATATGAAAACTCGTGACTAAGGGTTTATTATGACAAATATTCTACTTGCCATAATGAAAGCACTTGGATTTGAAAAGAAATGGTCCTTTACAAGCAGAGACACAGTTGCAAAAGAGATATCCGTTTGTGCCTCTACCAGAAAATCCAATTACAGAGCAGAAAATTCACAAAAAATGTTGCTCACAATGAAATCTATTCTTTCAATTGAACTTTCAGGGAAGTAAATTTGATCATAAATAGAAATTACATGGTGTGTACAGTCATTGAATAGCCCCTGAATATTTATGGACCATTTTCAAGGCCTTGAAAGTCCTTGAAAATCTTTTGGATCCATGAAATGTCCTCGATTTTTCAGAATCATATTTGTAATTCCAGTATTTCTCTCCCTTTCTCACCATTTTCCGTTACTTCTCTTTTTCCTTTGCCATTGACAGTTTTTCCCCCCTAAATGTTAGAAGGCATGCATCCTATCCCATCAACTCACTAGGACTGCCCTGACTGCTCTTTTAAGGCAGCTAATGGCCTGAAGCAAAGGAATTCTACAGAAAGAGAAATTACATTACAGTGAGAGAGGAGAAGGAGGAGGAGGGAGCAGCAACTGTCCCCTGCATGATGGACAGTTGGGAGCCCTTGAATTGATGGACAGTTGGGAGCAGCAACTGTCCATCAATTCAAGGGCTTGCTTTGCGTTGTTCAGCAGACCCTGTCTTCCAGCGAAGATCATTTGGCAGATATGTTGAGCGGGGAAGGATAGAAGTAGCTTCACTCTGTCAATCAGGACAATGAGATTAGGGGAAAATGTACAAAAATAAAATTTTCCAAATTTTTAAAATTAATAAGTGCAATTTTTACAGCGGTCAAAATACACACAACAAAAGTTTCGTTTTGAATTTCATCAGAATCCATTGAAAACTTTAGCGAAGTTATGCTTGTGAATGCTTCTTTTTTTTTTTCAGAGTTGTTCCACTCATACATGATAATTTATTTGAGTTTTAATTAGTTTGAAATTACTGAATGGATTTATTTTAGCGAAATGTGAAAGAAAATTTTATGTTGGAGAATCTTGGTGAACGTAATAAATTGAGGCACTCTTTAACATTTTCTAAATGTAAGTTGCAGAAGCGTTTATTCTCCTGGCTTTGTTTTTCCGCACAGTATATTACGTAAAAATGCGTGGATTGCATTCTATGAAATTTTAGTATGTAGCAGATACTTGGTATGAAGCCTATTGAAAATAATGCAATTTTCAAGTGTAGAGCCACACCTGAAAACAATCACTATTTAGGAAACAAATTTGGTGTTAAAGTTTTACAATACATCACAACTTTGTGTTTTGCGATGTATTGCTCATCAATTCAAGGGCTCCAACAAATAAGTGCAGAGACATGTTTAAATCACTTTGAAATTATGATGCATTGAAGCCTTTTGGGTATTTTCGGTAAATTAATTAACTAATATGAAAATCAAGGATAACATATACTCCGCTGTTTTCTTTGTCTTTTTGTTGTTGTTTTGTTTTGAAAACGCTTCATCATTCTCTGGGGATCATAGTTCTTATCAGTTATGTTTTCCACAGAAAAATGATGAGATTTTCTACCTGGTATTCTTAATTTTTATATTTGTTCATTAAATTATCAAAGCTGCCTGGTGGCGCAGTGGTCTAATAACTGGCTTCTGATTATTCGTCCGAGATGGGTCTGGGTTTGAATCCTTGTGAGGTGTGGATGTTGTGTTTGTCTAATGGCACTGGCTCTCTCTCCCTTCACTGGAACTAGGGGCCCTAAATTAGAGATGGACAACTGCTAATAGCCCACAGAGTTGCTGATGATGGTTAAACCTTCAATGAAAAATAAAGAACATATCAAAATTTGGAACAATGATTCAAATTTTCATTGGTGCATATTTGTTGGAACATCAATCTGAACATATTACGTTTATTTTTTCAGTCTTGACCCATTAGGAAACAGCTGAAGATGGGACGCTGGTATAAGTGAAAAAAAGGGGGGGGAGAAAAAGTAGAGAGAAGCAATAAAGGGAAACACTTGTTTATACCTCCGATGATAGAAGCAGGGAGTCTGAATTGATTGCTTTCTCCCGCAGAGTGAAGAAAACGCATTACTTTTCCGCCACTTATCATTATTTCTCTTTCCTTTGCCATTGGCAGTCTCCCCATATTTATTCTGCTTGTTCCTCAACCTTTCTGTCTCTCCCTGAAAGCAAAAGTGTTAAAAGGCACTCCTGCAACTGTGGGATTGTCCTAACCACTATGTGAAAGCTGCTAATGGAAGCCTGAAGCTAAGAGATCCTACAGAAAGAATATGCTACATTACAATCACTGAGAAACAAAGTCAGAGGGAGAAATTCACTCACAGCAATGAAGACTGAGAGAAAATTTAAATAAATTTTTACCCCAAATTTAAGAATTACTGAGTGCAATTTTTACTGACGTCAAGTTTCACAAAAATAAAGTTTCATTTTGAATTTGGTTGAATTCTGTTGAAAACATGCATGTTAAATTTGTGTTTTTGAATGTTACATGCATGTATGCTTTTTTTTTAGACTTGTTTCACTCATACATGATTTTTCTTAATTATTTTGAAATCACTGAATAGATTTATTTTAGCATAATGTAAAAAATTCATTTTGGAAAATGTTGATCATAATAAATTTGATCTATTGTTTTTTTTTAAGTACGAGAAATTTTTTACTAGCGGGGGCTTCTAGACACCTTTTAACACTTTCCAACCCATAAGTTGCAGAAGCATTTGTATTACTGGGTTTGTCTGTCTACTCAATAACTTGCATAAAAATGAATGACTTGGAATTCTACCTAAGAGGCACTCCTGAAAAAAAAAATTCCTGTTTAGGAAACAAATTTGGAATAATCTTACAGATACATTGTGAAATTATTTTGTAATACCCCATATTTTTGTGATGTATCCAATGATTTCAAGAACTTTAGTTATTTTTGATAATTTAATTAACTAACACAAAAATAAAATAAATTCTATTATTTTTCTGCAGAATATATGTAATCATTCTTAGGGGATTATAGTTCTTATCAGTTCTCTTTTCTGCAGAGAAATATAGCGATTTTCAATAAGGTATTCTTAATTTTTATATTAGTTCATTGAATTTTCAGAAATAACTAAAAAGGATTGAAATTATTGGAATTTTGAGTAGTGGTGCAAATGTGTTTCAACACTTATTTTGCCAGAATACTTAATCAATCTGAACACGTTTATTTTTTCAATCCGGACACAGTGTGAAATAGTGGAAGATGAGACGATGGTGTGAGTGAAGGAATAAAAAACAGAAAGAGAGAGAGAGAGAGAGAGAGATAGGAGCAATAAAGGGGAACTGAAATTGTTTATACCACCGGTGATGGAAGCAGGTAGTCTTAATTTATTGCTTTCTCCCACAGAGTAAAGAAAGTACTCAGGTTGTAACACTACTCTTTCGTGCCTCTGTATTTGAGTATGATATAATAATTACACCATAGCGCTTTTTTTTTTTTTTTTGTGAACAGAGAAAAAAAAATTCCTAAAAAATGATTCTTAACAACATTTTTACAATCCTTTTAATAGCATTTTAGCAGTTACTGGTTTTTTAAATGAATGTAGTTGGGTAAAGCCTTAAGTAAGTGATTTAACACAGTATTGATTTACTATCATAATATATTTATGATAAATATCAACAAATTGTGGGTATTTGAAAGATGCAGAAGGGCCATGTGGTTCCAAAAAACTTATTTTTAGTTCATCTCCTTCTATTCCTAACACACAACCTAACCACCACTTGTCTGAGTATTGGCATGTAACAAAGCCAACAATGTCATTAATGTCCAGATCATCATCAGTGTCATCAGCTGAAACTATTTCTACACTTGATTCCTCTGAAAATGAGTAGCTTTTCACTAAAACTCTAGTCTCATTCACAGGACTGTAACTGTGAAATTGTTGAGTACCCTTTATTGTTGTTGCTGCTTCAAACCTACTCTTCAAGGTTTTTTTTCCTCTGCCTCGTATTCGTCTGTAGTGGAATATAAAAAACTGATGTTGACAGTATTGTCTTTAGCCAACTATAAAGTTGGCGAGGGGTCATAATTTGATCATTGTAGACCATTCGTAGACTGGCCAATGCCGCTAATCGTTTAACAGTTCCTCCGACACCATCACATGCATTTTTTCCATGTGACGATGCAAAGAAGTTCCATTCCGCCTTGATGCCAAAATCTTTCTCATGATGACAGAGATTGAGAAAGTTTGATTTGTTTTTGTACTGTGATGATGCTCCATCTGAAAAGTAATTCAGCTTTTTGGGTTTATGGGGCAGATTCTGTTTAAGAAAGACAATCATGAGGCTTTGAAACAAATGAACAGCAACTGTATCGTGCACCATACAATCAGAAACAATAACTAAGCTCAGGTGCACCAACTTTTTGGTTTCCTCATCAACATAGTATATAACAAACGGATGTATTGTTGCTTGAGCATTGTTCCAATGAAAGCCTTGTGCAGAATCTTGTAGCGCAAATGCATAATTTTCAGCAAAATCACAAAGTACAATGCATTGGTTTTGAGGTAGATTTTCTTTCAAGTGTCGCAAATAGGAAGACTGTTGAGTAGCAATGAAATAGTGTCTTAAAAGTTTTGGCAAACTCTGAAACAAATAATACAAAACTCTTCTGTCGGTTTTATAATAGTTTCCAGGACACACTTGTTATCAATCTACATCCATTGTTTGAAACTCATATTTTCAATGGTATTAAGCTCAAAAGCTTCTTCAAACCGAGCCTTCAAATCATCACTTCCTGGGCAATTAACACAATTTGCGAAGTAACATTTAGATGTTGGCGTTTTGCAAATTATATTGCTTGTTACATCTTTGTATGTTTTAATTGGAAGTTCACCATTTGTCAATTCAGGTATTTTACACTGAGCCATCATTAATTTGGCATTCTGATGTATGGTGCCAATTCACACAGAATGTGTCCCACTGGACCCAGGAAGAACACAATGCTTGGGACAAAGCTCACAAAATTTAGCAATTCCAATTCCCTGATCAGGGTAATGATCCTTAAATAGTACATATGATTCTTTTAATGTACTTAGAATTAAATACTTTTGAACATGTACACGTTTGCCATCTTTTTTGACTTCCCAGGCAATTTGACGACTAACCTCATAATTTTGATAGAATTCTTTGACTAGGGCTACCGTTGCAGGGTTTAGTAAATCATTATCTGTAATAGACCCTAATGTAAATTGGTTACCTTATAGCCAATGAATTAAAAAATAAAATAAAATAAATTACCTTACAAAAGTTAAAGGTAGCAATGTAGCCCTAACTGGTATTTAAAACAATACCATTGGTACCATAACTCCTTATCCCATTGAGATCCCACTCTAAAAGTTTCAGGATTTAAAGCTTATAATATTACAAAAAACATATTTTTTTCAAATTAAAAAAAAAACACTATCTTAAAATTAATTTTTTTTTAAATTAAAAAAGAATTTTTTTTTTACCAAGCTAGTCAAGTTGCATATCGCATTAAAACTTATGAAATTCTCTTTAAAATGAGGGGTCAAACAACTCTCTAGGTCTTATAGAACTTGAGAAATTGAAGATTGAAAATGTTTATGCAAGCCAAAAAACGACGATTTTTCAAAATTTTAAAAATCAATTACGAAAAAAAAATTAAAAAATATATTCTCATTTATATCACTAGGGAGAATGATCCCTGAAGGTTTCATTGAAATCTGAAATGGTCAGGTTGAGTGACTGGTTGATTTGGCATGGAATCACCCATGTTTCATTTTCACAAAACACAGCAGTTTTTTTTACTTGAATTTTATTTACATAAATTTACTGAGAAGTGCTTTAAAAATAATCAGGATAGTTGTTTGCCATGAAAAATTATGGAACTAAATCAAAGAAGTTTAGGTGCACTAAAGTTGTAGAGAAAAATACTGTGGCACAATACCAACTGAGATGAAAAGCTTCAAGCTACTTATCTTTCTAAAGCAATGTATCTTAATCATGAGTCTGCTTGAGGGGATCTGCAGGTTCTTTCTATATGTTCTGTAGGGGACAAATGTTTCAATTTATGGCCATGCATGTGCCCTATATGTTGCTATAAATGTTTCCTGGCCGTCCTGTGGGACAGTGGTCTAAGAGCTAGCTTTTAACCATTCATCCGAGATGGGTCCGGGTTCCAATCCCTGTGTGGCATGGATGTTGTGTTTGTTTTATGGCAGAGGCTCTTTCCTTTCCCTGAAACCAGTGGTCCTAAATTAGGGATGGGCAATTGCTTATACAGGGCACGCAGTCATCATACAATTCCTAAAATTTTGCAAATGTCATGAAATTAAAAAAAAAAAAAAAAAAAAAAAAAAATCAGAAAAGAGTAGCAAATTCTAAAATTTTTTTGAATTCAGTATAGAAAGTAATAAATCACCCCTGTTATATGTCTTTACATAAGGAAAGCAGTGTTTGCATTTTTTCCGCTTCTATATGAAGTAACCGCTGTCTCCCCCATAAGTTGAGTCAGAATTCTGTTGCTGGCGATGACAGGTACCCTCGGCTATACTTCCGTATCTGGCCTGTGTCATCTGCTACAATGGAACAAGCGCCAGTAGGTGGCGCTTCTACTGCTTCGCCGCCGAGGCTGCACTCTCTCCGTGTGTGAAGTCCGTTAGCTTACTTGTGTTGCCTCTGATGCCAAGCTTCCCCCCCTAGCACTGCCGTGACTTCATCCAATCAACCTGCTGCGGCGTCATTTTATCAGTGGGAATGTACGAGACAGAGCAATCTTTTTTGTCTTACAATAGTCTTCTTTTCTTTGGAAAAAGAGTTCTAAATTTATCGTTATTCGCTCTGGAAAGGACGTTAGTTTCTGAGTAGATTACAAAAGAAAAAAACTACCATGATCTTCGTTTTGGCTGCCCATAAAGTGGCTGCGCAGCACTACTAACAGGATATCATCAACGGAGCCTCAGATGATGTGATACCCGCCAAGCTAGAAGTGAGAACACATCCATGTGCTTGAAAATGAATTTTAAATATGCTGGAAAGAAAAAAAATTTAATAACTCGTGGTTGTTGAAAGAAATGGATGGCATTGAAGTTAAGGAGTGGTGTAGAAAAGGGGAAACAATTTTTTGTGCTAGTTGTCTGTTATGTGGGGAGACACGTGAGGATGAAGTTATTCCACGCATTGATCATTATTGGAGGGCTATTTTAGACTTGCGTGATGAAAGTGGTAGTGTGAAATACAGCAATCTTGCTAAACTTATCAAAGCTTCATTAGTTCTTCCTCGTGGTAATGCAGATTCCGAGTGGGGATTTTCAATCAATAATGCTATGCTAACAAAGGAAAGGAATTCTTTTAATGAATTTCCTATCAAAGCTATAAGAATCATGAAAAGTGCCATGAAATACCATGGTGGCAAAGTAAGTTGCGTCCCCATCACAGGATCATTATTAAACAGTGTTCTAAATGTTCATAAGTGTTATAAAGTACATGTCCAAAAACTAAAAGATGATGAAGAGAAATTAAGAAAAATAAATTTGCTAATGGAGAAGCAAAAGAAGGAAGCTGATTTCATAAAGAAACAGAAATTAAATTGTGACAGTAGAGTAGCTACATGTAATGCAAAGATAAAGGAACTAAAAATTGAAAAAAAAAACTTCAATGACAATGATAAAAGAAGGAACAGAAAGATTATCTAAAGCTATCAAGACAAAGAATAACCATGCTGAAATGTGTATTGCTCAAAAGTTAATTTCTGAAGGTAGTGAGACATTATCACATTTGGAGAAGCTAAAATCTTTAGAACAAGAAAAAGATACTTTGGTAAAAAAAAACCCGGCTAAAATTGAGTTAGGAGGGGGGGGATACTTCAAGTTGCATAAAAACTACAGCTGGGTCATTTCATATGTAGCCAAATTTTCAGTTAGCAAGCAACTCATCTTGTGCTACTCTAGATTTTAATATTTACAATACTTGTAACACTGGTAGTAAGATAGTGAGAAAAGCTGTAAATTGGTTTCATTATTTCGATGTTTAAACCAGATTTAGGAAGCTTAACATATACTCATTCTCTGCGATTTCATAATGGAGGCTCAGTATATAGATTTGGGTTCATACTGCAGAAAAACTTTTTTTTTAATTATGTAACCTTTCTTGGTTTCTAAGAGACAGTTCCCACTTTACCTGGAAATCAGTGAATTGTCAGGGGTGGGGTGGGGGCTCCAAAAGTCAGGTAAAACGTGAATTTTCAGAAAAAGTTGGAGAATTTCGGATTTTCATAGTCAGTATTTTATTTCCTAAAATTGAAATGTACTGCTATTTTTGGGTTATGGCAAAAAAAGAAATTTTTTTTTTCTCCATGTTTGAAATTTCTATAAATCTATTCCAAAGGTGGTGCTGTATGTTCAAAAGAGTGGGTAAAAACTGGCATACTTTGGATAAACCAAAGTTCAAACAGAGACCTTTGTTAATTATCCAGTACATGAAAAGGAATCAAATGAAACAATGTTACTTTTTTTTTTCAGTGACCACTCAGGGCACTTTTGCCATTAGTTGCAGGATACTGTAGGGTAAGGGGAAGATGGATATTTTTTGTTTCCATAGGTTGCCTTAGGTTGAGTAGCTGACAGTGTATACGCCTGGAGTTGGATAACTAACAATGCAACTAAACTTGCTGTCTTCCATTAGTGAAGCGTTGACATTAAATATTTTTGTTGGTGATGGGTAATAGTGTAAAAATTAGTATGTGGAACTGTGCACCAACAGTATGGGTAAAAAAAAAAAAAAGTTTTTATGTGGAATGGCCTAGCTGTATTATTTTGTTTTACCAATGTGAATAACCGTGCTAATGGATTTGTTAAATAAAAAAAAAGACATATTTCAGATTGTTTGTTATGAACAATGACAAATGGGAATAATGCTTTTCCAAACAAAGTTCCACAAAATTCAAGCTGATTTCACCCAACTTCATGAAAACTCATACCTGTGACAAAAAAACAACAAAACAAAATGTAAACTTCACCTGTGGCACTACATGAGAACAAATAAACCAGTGGCAATTGCAAGTAAACATTATGTTATTTGTGGATGCATGTCTGTCCGCAAGAAAAAAATATCAAGGAATACTTGGTAAGGTATGTATTATGTATTAAATGCATCTAGTATTATGCTTTGCTGTGATCAAATATTTACTATAAAGAATGTGCCATAAATCCATCAAAGTATTAAACGTACTGGTGCTGTTTGCTTGTTGTAGCAATTATTGTCTTATGGCCCAAATTGTGAATTTCTTACTGAACAAGAAGTTTTCCCTCGTGCAACAACAATGCGAATGACCGTAACACTAAGGTGATTTTAGTTAATAATAGCTTTGTTCACCTGCAAATGAGAAGTAAATAAATAAGGAAGTTCTCCAGTAATTAAGATGCAAAGTTTCATTCTAATATTGTCATTGGGTGAATTGCGCAGGAAAATAACATCTTAGGTTCCTTGTTAATTAGCTTGGAGGTTCCTTGTTCTGTGTGGTGTAAGGGTAACATACTCAAACGCAAATCAAGAAATGCGGTTGCTTGGAGTTTCCTCGTTCTGGGTGGTGTAACTGTAACATACTCAAACGTAAATCGGGAGATGCAGGTTCGATTCCTGTTCCAGGACAATGGAATTTTCAAGTTCTCTGAAGCATGTGTACTTGCATGATAATTTTGGCAGTGGTTTGCCAGTAACATCTGTTTCAGTTAACATTTTAGTTTTCCATACCGATCTGGATTTTTGCTAAGTTCATATTTGCACTGAAAATTAAATGACAATCAAAATTTTCTGGGGTAAAAAAATTGCTGTAATTCAGTAGAAGTTTCAACAGATTTAGAATCAGATACACTGAGCAATAATATGTTTGACCTATGGACTATTGGCCTTGCTCGCCCTTCTTTCAGAACTTTCCAATTTGTCAAGACACTAGGGAAATTCCTGATTTTAAATGTAAGCTTAAAATAAAAATTACTATAAAAAAAGAAAAGTAGGCAGAAGGTTTTTTTCTAAGTGTTTTATACTAATTTTACTGTTCTCGTTTTTTTTATTGTTGTTGAGAAAAGCAGTTGTTTTAAAATTTTGGAAAAAAATCCCAAAATTTCTACTTAAAAATTCTCATTGGACTGCTGCACGCCCTGCTTATAGCCCATCGAGTTGCTCACAGTGATTGTTAAACCGCCAGCCAAAAATATAAAATGTTTCCTGCGAACAACTTCGAGACATAAATAAACCATTTCTGGTGTATTTGTTGCACAGAAATATTTCAGAAGTAAAAAGCAGTTCCTGAGTAATTGCATACTATCAGCTCAGTGTATAGCTAGGCAAGTGAGAAGATCAGTTCTCTTCCTGCACATAAATTATCACATTAAATGTGATTGTACTGAGAACAAACACTCTTTGTCTTAAATCACTTACTCAAGGCTTTGAATGAAGATTCTTCATGTGGAACTAGAATTAAATAATAATTATTTAATTCTAGTTCCACATGAAGAATCTTCATTTAATCTTCCTATCCTCTAAGTTCTCCGTCATGTCGACTCCAAAATAAAAAATCACAGTAATTATGTGCTTATACTGTGGGTTATCATAGCTCATTGTGCTTTGTGAATAACCAAGAGAAAGAAATCTCAGAAGGCAGATTATCTGCTCACACCTGATGGGTGATGCTATCATTTTTACCATGTATATATTTAGAAGGGGGTAAAAAAAAGATGTCTGTGCTTAGCATTGCAAAAAGTAGAAACATCTGTGGCTGATGAGAGTGAAGAGTGTTTCCTTGAAAATGGCTGACAAGCTCTAAAAACAAAAAAAAAGCTATGAACTTCTCATTGCATCAGGCTTCTCCTCCATAATACATACAAAGTATGGAGTTCATTTCTGCATTAGACAGTTTAATCTCATAAAGTATACTCAACCTAAAAATTTCTGTACATTTTCTTGGGACCAAAGAAATACCTTTTATGAAAATATCAATGGTATAAATATGACATGAATCAGCTGACACTGAGTATCCAGAATTTATTTGAGATGCCAAGAATGTTAAAATTGCAGAACAACCAAAGGATATCCTACCCTTATTGTTATTTTTGAGAACTTTTTTAATTGTGGTGATTTCCTAATTCCATATGCTGTTGAATACCACATTTCATAATTTCAGTATACTAATTCAAGATGTAGTATAGTTTAATATTTTCTTATCTTCTGCCTTTTTTTCTTTTTAGGTTTTATGCATCTTTGAATCGGCAGCAAGAGGATAAATTGGCTGAACTGGCTAAAAAATACAGAGACAGGGTTTGTGTCATAGTCTTTAGTTCTGGATGAACAACTGAATTTGGAAATCACAGAATTTATTAAGAATGCAAATGCATTCTACAAGGGCAGGAACCACTAGTAGATCATAATGTTAATTTGGAGCAGATTGTTGTTGGTGTATGCTGCACCTGTGTTTCTGAAAAAAGTATTAAAACTGACCATTTTGTTCCACCAGTGATTCCTGCCTGGGTATAATTAACTTACTAGTTATCAATAGAGTAGTGTTCCCATGATGTAAGCTGATCCTGCAGATTACTGGTGCTTTTTCCCAACATTTTCATATTGTACCATCACATCAGATAGCACTTCATTCAGATACATGGCCAGTAACTCCATAGTAGCTGAATTTCAGACATAAAATTTCAAAATATTAACATTTATGTGTAAAGTAGTTGAAACCAATAGTTTACACTGGATATGTCATTCTGACACGTTTTTTTTTTTTTTTTAACAGCAAGCTGGTAAGGAGTTTTACCTGCAGCTTTAGTCAGAGTTATATTTTTTATAAGCATCTGATAAGACATAATTGTTTCCACTGCACATGTACATATAAAAGCAAAATCATGTGATTCTGCAAAAAACAGTGCATATTTGCACTTTTGAGCTACTCATGACTGAATGAATATTCCACAGGCAGTGAGAGCACATTATAACAAAGCTGATCATTGTTTTCCTATATTGAAGCTGACCAATAGTAAAAATAATATAGTTGACATATACTAATCACTATATGTCAGTCAATACCTGTTCTTTATGTATATTAATGATTTAGTGTATTAAACTGCTAGTATGGACGGGATAAACTTAATTAGTTATGTAAACTTTCAAAGCCATCAAAAAATGGTTTACCTGATTTCCTGTTGTTTTCTGTCAGGCTGTTTGCTTATTTCTTAGGTTGTTCTTTATTGGTATCAGCCTCTGCTATCCCTTGTGACATTTAAAATTAAAAAAATCTATGTACAAGAGCATCATTGTAAAAGAAAATTGCAATCTTGGGTAATGTTAGAGGTGATGCTTGATGGAACGGCAATATTAAAGAAGCAGTAAAGAGAAAGAAGGAAGCATATGTGGGGATTCTGCAAGGTAGCGCTTCTGTGGATGAGTATTCCTGTAAGGATGTGTAAGGCAGCTAAGCTGGTTCGCCAGAGTAAGGCAACAGAAGGAAGGAAAAGCTGGAAAGGCAGGAATTGGCTTTTTGGAAAGATAGAATAGCTTTCTAGAAGTAGGTACATAAGATATAGGAACACGTGCCATATTTTACGGTTTACCCGTAAAATTTACGAAAATAA
Organism: Macrothele yani; assembly: GCA_039090855.1. Lineage (NCBI taxonomy): Eukaryota > Metazoa > Arthropoda > Arachnida > Araneae > Macrothelidae > Macrothele > Macrothele yani. The sequence continues at coordinate 1,565,926 of CM076997.1, forward strand.
TACTTGTTTTATGGTTATGTTACGGATGACATACACTGGCGGAAAGTGAAAAAAGAACACCAAGAAGGAATTGGCGGACGATCATGAAATTTACATATGTTAATGGGGTCGAGTTTACGTTGGTGTGATGTTAATTTCGGGACGAACCGGTGAGCGCTTACGCCGCAGCACGGCATAATATGCAAATTATTGTTAGTTGTATTTAAGGAGTACGGCGAAGTGAATGTAATCAGTCGTCGGCGTACGGACGCGTGCGAAGACCCTGAAGAAGCTGTAATGCCTGGACATGGAAGACGTTTACGATTTCAGAAGTTATCGGACTTTGAGCAAGGTCGTATCGTCGTATTGCGGAGCGAATTGGACGGGAAGTATCGGTGGGAGTACGATGGTGGCGTAGATGGTCTGAGGAACATTCCCACACGAGAAGACGTGGAACCGGGAGTCACAGACGGACTGATGAGCGGACCGATCGACGCATAAGAAGAAGGGCATTGTCAAGCAGAACATCCACTGCGACACAAATCCGAGCTACCGTTGCACCTGAGGTGACTGTGTGAACAATCCGCAACCGTCTACTGGATGCAGGACTACGTGCACGTGTGCCTCTGGCATGTGTACCTCTGACTCCAGCCCACCGTCAGGAACGGCTGCAGTGGTGTCGCCAACGTGTGCACTGGAGAACGCAATGGCGATCTGTCGTGTTCAGCGATGAAAGCAGATTCTGCTTGGGAGCCTCCGATGGCCGTATGTATGTTCGCTGACGCACAGGGGAGCGCCTCCACTCTTCTTGCGTCCGCCAGCGACACACAGGGCCTACACCTGGTCTCCTGGTGTGGGGAGCGATCAGCTATCGCTCCCGTACACAACTAGTGTTTGTACCGGGTACGTTAAACAGCACCTCCTACATCAACAACATCATTCAGCCTGTTGTTGTGCCATTTGTAAGGTCGGTCCATCATGGTGTTTTCCAGCAAGATAACACACGCCCACACATGGCACGTGCAACGCAACATGCACTTCAGGGTGTGAGACAACTTCCATGGCCTGCACGTACACTGGATTTGTCCCCCATTGAGCACGTGTGGGATTTTATGGGACAACGACTTATCCGGTCTTCATGACCATCACCAATTTACGCGTCCAGGTTGAGGATGCTTCGAACTCAATACCCCAAACTTACATCCAACATCTGTACGACAGACTCCATGCCAGAATTGCACAGTGTGACGCAGTTCATGGCGGTTCAACCTCGTACTAACCATGTTACATGGAAATGTTATTTTTCAGTTTACCAGCAAATACAGCTGTATTTTGCCATAATGTTTTGATCACGTTATCCTCTGTATTCCGTTATTATGCTGTATAAATTTCGTTGGTATCAGACGTCTCCTTCTTGGTGTTCTTTTTTCACTTTCCGCCAGTGTATTTTATATTTCTCCCCCCCCCTCGGTTAGTGCAGTTTAAATAGAATGTGTCCCCTCAGGACCATTGCACCTTTATATTCTGATTAAACTGATCACATTTACTTCCATTTGTGTGTCCCCAATCCTCTCTGCTTACAGCTGAACAGGAAAGATGGCGTAAAAACGCTGTAGAATTACGACTGGAGGTAACTGCCAAAAAAGAGTGAACAAGAAATGAAAAATATCAGCCTCATGTGAAATTTAAAATAGCATTTTAAAAAGGTATTCTAACTTATTGGCACAAAAATTTAAGGTCAAGTTTTCAATTAAGTAAAAAGTTACTGCAATTTTTATCATAATAATTTTGTAGTAAATTTTTTTTTACCTGTATACATAACACTGAAGTGCCAGAAAAACTGGTACAGACGAGCTTATATAAAATACATAGCGACGTCACCTATGTGCATACTCGGTGTGTATATAAAGCGATAGACAGCCTTGCCAGCTGTCAGAGAGGTTTTCGGCATGAGATTGACAAGTAATAACGATTTAAGCGATTTTCAACGTGGTGTCATAGTTGACGCTCGTGAGATGGGCCATAGTATTTCGGAGGTAGAAATGAAGTTCGGATTTTCACGGATGACCATTGAAAGGGTGTACCGTGACTACAAGAATTCCAGCAAAACCTCCAATCTACGATACCAGTGTGGCCATAAAAAGACATGGGTGAACATGACCATCGTCAGCTGTCAAGAATCGTTTCACACGATAGGCGTGCGACACTCTCGCAGGAGTCATTGATATTCAATGCTGGAGCCTCAACAAGCATCAGCGTTGGGACTGTGCAACGTACTCTGCATGATATAGGCTTTGGGAGCCGACGCCCAACTCGAATTCCCTTGATGGGTGCACGACACAGATTTTTTGCTAAGGAACAAAGGGGGTAAAAATTCTGAATAGAACAAGGTACGCCTCGCCTGGGCATGACAACACCGCCACTGGACACTAGATGACTGAAAACAAGTAGCCTGGTCTAACGAGTCGTGTTTACAACTGTATTGGGTAGATGGAAGGATTCGTGTGTGGCGCAAACCCCACGAAGCCATGGATCCTGTCTGTCAACAGGGAACTGTACCTGCTGGTGGGGGGTCCATAATGGTATGGGGTGTGTTTAACTGGACTTCACTGGGACCCCTGGTACGTCTACAAACGTCTGTGACCGGCCAACGCAATGTGCGCATCCTTTCTGATGAGGTACACCTGTTCATGTCCTGCATTCATGCTGATGGGTTGGGCCTGTTCCAACAGGACAATGCACCTCCACACAAGTGTCGGGACGCCACATTATGGTTAGAGGAGCATTCATCTGAGTTTGGGGTGTTGCCATTCCCACCCAAGTCCCCAGATCTCAACATGATAGAACACATTTGGGATGTCGTGCAACGCGCTATCCAACACAGGAATCCGAAACCTCGGAATACACCCGAATTGTGAAACGCTCTGCAGGAAGTATGGTGTGCATTGCCTACAGCATATTTCCAGAAGTTAGTGGAGTCCATGCCCCGTCGTATTTTTACAGTCCTGCGCTCCCGTAGGGAACCTACCAAGTATTAGACTGGTGTACCAGTTTTTCTGGCATTTCAGTGTACATACATATCACTAAGCTGTTCTCTAAGATTCAGAGGTTAGCTCCAAAAAGAAATACAAACTACCAGATATTTTTACTTTCTCTTGTTGTATCAAACTTCTCCATTTGCAGTGATCTTGACATACAACTCGGGCTTCACTGATATCCATTACATGCCGTACACAAAATCTTTTATACTTTATTATACTCGTAATCTTTTTCTCGTGCAGACACTCCTGAATCTGATCCACCCATGTCTTCCTTGGCCTCCCTCTGCCTTTCCTTTCTTGCCACTTGGGCTAAAAAGATTTTCTTAGTAAGCATCTCATCACTCATTCTTTCAGTATGACCAAACCACCTAAGCATATTAGTCTCCACCTTGCTAACAACATTTTGCTTCACATCACACAACTGCAACACATCTTCATTCCTCACACAATCAGACCGTGTCTTCCCCCCCCCCCATTAGTAACACATTTCTCCAGCACACAAACAACTTCTATGTTTCTTCTGTAGTACCCAGGTTTCACTACCATACATCAGAGTGGGAACAATTACACTTTCATACACAGCCATGCGGGATTCTCTAGAGAACCCATCATTCCTGTGAAAACCTCCCAGAACAGCTATGACTTTCAATGAAGAATTCACTCGCCTACTAATTTCACCATCCAATTTGTTTTCTCTGTCAAACATGCTTCCTAAATACACAAACTCACTCACCTGGTTAATCACAGTGCCGTTTATACTTACATTACATTCAGTGCTACCAGTTCCTCTCCCAAAGACCATAACTTTAGTTTTTCCCGTATTTATACTCAGTTTAAATTTCATGCAAACTTCGTGCATCCGTGACAACCAGGGGCGGATCTAGGAATTTTTGAAAGAAGGGGCTGACCGTGCGAATTTGTTAAAAAGTATATATATATATTAAACAAAGGGGGTAAAAATTCTGAATAGAACAAGGTGCAAATGTGTGTGTGTGTGTGGGGGGGGGGGGTAGCTTTTATAAGAAAACATGACTAAAGAAAAGAGTTCTTTCAACTTCGTTATTTTTTTTTTTTGCTAAGGAACTATTTTAATATAGAAAAGAAAATATATTAAGATTGTCATCTAATTGCAAAATTATTTGTTAGTGTAATGCAATATCAGTGTGCCATATTCAGAAAGCGAAGAAGTAAATGAAATCCGAAAGTTTATTTACTTACCCATTTCGGCCCTTGAGAACTTCGGTAAGCTGGCTTTCAGTTTTTCTTTATTAAATCACAAACACGAATTTGATGTACTCATATTTTATCTAGTAATAACACCATTTATAATTTCGAAATGCGAGAACGGAATCGAAAGTGGTTGTGCAAGTTATAAATGCTAGTAATAATTAAAAAAAGTTTAAAAAACAGTAGATGAACTCTGAAGCGTTTGTTTTAACTTGAATATTAAACCCGGGATAAATTTTATTCCAAATAACTTTTGCACACTGACATAAAAAATATCGCAAACGTTTTCCATATGAACATAGTTGTTAACTTCCAAAATGCTAACTTAATCATATTTTAGTTGCAGCTGGCGAGAATGCTTTTCAGCAAAAATGTCAATCACTTCTTCGGCTGTTGTGGAAACCTGTCGGTGAATGTTCAAAATAGCAAGTCCGTTCAGTCTGTTTTCGCACATGGTTGATCGAAGGTAGTGTTTTGTGCGTCTCAGTGTCGAAAATGACCTTTCTTCAGAGCATGTTGTTACAGGAATTGCACACAAACATTTTAATAGTTGTGCAATGTTCGGAAAAAAGTTGCTGGCTTCCTTGTAACTTTGTATGGCGGATGAAGGCTTTTGTTTTTCATTTCTCCAACGCTGTCTCCATAATTCAATTTCTCCTCGCAGTTCTTGCTCGGAGGAGCCTGGCAGATCACATTCAAAAAAGAAGCTGCTGAGGGCATCTCATCAATATCAAAATTTTCTGCTAAAAATGATGGTATTAGCTTTTGCAGTTTATATATGTTTGCGTTTTCTAACGCAAATCTGTTAGTCAGTTCGCTGATTAAATGATCCAGAAAGGGAATATACATTGAAACTCTGTAAAATGTTTCCGGATCATCGCATCAAAATTGGCTCTATGTTTTTGATCGAGAGCATTGCGAGGAAGCTTCACATCAACTCCCAAACTTTCCGATAATTGGGATGCACTCTCGAACATCATCGTAAAACTAGCTGTGCTGTTTTCGCTCTGTTTTTTTAAAGTGTCTATTAAATGCTGAGCTACACTGTAGGCTTTTGTTATGTCAATTTTGGGGTCCTGGAGATGACGAGACACTGGAAGAGTTAACGAAAAGAGTTGGACAGAAATTTCGACAACGATTATAAATTCAAACCTACAAATTGAGTGGATTAGCCCGTTTGCTTTCGAGAGAATTTGGCACTGAGAGCTCTCTGCAATTACTTCCAGAGCTTCAATAATTGTCTGCAGAAGTTCTCTAAATTGAAGAACTGCATCATGTTTTTTGATCCATCTGGTCTCGCACAGTTGCTTTAATTTAGTTCTCTTGACGTCAGGATGAGACAGCTTTATTTTTTGAGAGATAACATTAATTCTCTTTGGTGAATCCCAAATAAAATTTGTTACGTCATTGATTATGCCTAAAACATTTTGTATGGCTGATAATGTGCAAGCTTTAGCGAGGGACAAATTAAGGCAATGCGAAGCACAATGAACATAGGAAGCTAAAGGGTATTCTTTTAAAATACGGGACTGCACACCCCTTAAATGTCCAGCCATATTAGCTCCTCCATCATATCCTTGACACCTTAACATTTTCATATCTAATATGAAGCTGTAAATTTGCTCAATGATTGTAGCAGACAGTCCTTCTCCTGTAAGATCATTTACTTGACGTGGATTTGTTTATCTTCATCGTCTACATAACGAAGAGCCAAAGACATTTGTTCTTTACTGCTTACTTCAGCAGTTTCATCTACTAGAATAGAGAAAATGCCACTTCGCTTAACAGCTTCCAGTATTTCCTCAAAATGACATCACCACAGATATTTATTATTTCATTTTGTGTGGTTTTGCTAATCCACATGCCATTTTTTTTGGGCAACCTTGCAAATGCTCTTTTAGTGCTTCGTCTCCTGCATCAACTCTGAATTTTAATAGAGCTCGGAAATTTCCTTCATTCGTCTTATCCTTTCCATCAAAATTAAATTCCCCATCATCGCCATGTCCTCGCAAAGCTATATTTTGCCTTCCACAAAAAAATATTTTTTTCACAATAGGAAGTAATCGATTCCTATTTTCACTGACAATGTCTCTGATATTAGAATTAACTGCTAATGCAATGCTGTCTTTCTTTGCCGACCATACTAAGCTAAAATTCTCAGCTTTATTTAGTGCTGTTTTGTGATATTTATTCTTGGTGTGTGCAGTGAAATGCTGAAGCACCTTCTTGTATTTTCTTAATGGTTCTTTAACCAAACATCCTAACTTTTGTTTGCTTCGACCGCCATCGTTCAGCCCGAAAAGTATGCACATCTGGCAGTAAGCACCTTGATCTTTCTCACTGTAGGATAACCAAGGATAGTCAGTTAACCACCTTCTTTGAAATTTGCGATTTTGTCCTGTTTCAACGTTGGTTGGGAAAATAAAATTAGCTGGAAGAACCCATGCATTTGTCAAAAATTCATACCTGCTCTCTGCTGAAATATCCGTTTGGCATACCGCCACTCCAATATCATTGTTGCTGAAAAGTCTTATACTCACCGTTTGAACAGGATCTACGGAAATGAGCTTCTCAGATGAAATGTCCGAGTGACTTATCTCTTGCTTTTCGACATTTTCAGAAAAAATGCTTACATTCGCCTTTTTAAAAAAACATACCGATATTTTGCTGGCCACCCTTTCTTTTAGACATCTTGTAAAAAGAAACAAGCCGAAAGAGTTTGTTATAAACGAAGCATGTAGTCAGGAAATTCCAGGTTCAGACAAAGAATGCCAACACAGGAGGGAGTGATCGACACATCGGTGCCGGACGCCAAAATGTCAACCAGATGTGAGATGTCTATCGCTCTCCTTTACCGCCGGCCACTATTCCATCCCAGCCAGCAGGCATGAGAAACAATGATTGATGGGAAGAGGGCAGTCGCCAGCAATAACCCTGAGTCGCCAGTCTGTGTTTGTATTTACACACCGGCGCGCCAGTTTGCAATGCCATTGTTCTTCCTTGCCTGCATTTTTGCTCTGTCTGAATAGAAATCAAATGCAGTGCAAAATGTTTCTTCTTCCTTTTCTTCTTTTTTTTTTTTTTTATTTATTTTTTGTGTACGGCCATTTTATTTATACTATAATTTAAGTTTCAATTTTAGAATCCCATTTCGGACAGCTTTGCCGGTTTCGGCGAAGATGACAGAGGGGGGCGGGGCATTGTTTCTGCGGCACCTGCATCACTTTTGTATGACAGCTTTTGCAAGTACTAATGCAAGGGTCTGGCGAGAATGATCAGTCATCAGCATTGATTGTCCATCCAAAATCTGTTGGGGCTGATGGGTCGTCCATCATTAACACTGTAGAGCATGAGTATACCATGTAAAATTATCTTTTCAGGTGACCTTGTAATGAAGAGCTTCTGCAAAGGAAGCCTTGTAAGTTTGGAATGCCAACTTTGGCCATTATTCCAAATCGAAGTGCATCAAATGTCTTGCACACGGAGCCTGGTTTTAAAACCTTCACCAAGTATTCCTCGGCTAGCTTAAAGGATTGCGTACTTGGAGGATAACACCTACCAAAGTTGTGGAGATATTTTTTCTGATTCTGCCTTGATCGATGATAATTTGATGCCTATTTTACTGGTCACATCAGAGCCAGTAAGAAAATAGGTAGCAAGAAAGATGTCTGTGGTAGTACTTATCTTGTCCACAAGAGTATGAATTGGTATGATATCTGATGCCGACTTTCTCATCCATAGTTCAGAGAGTCCATTTTCATTAACAAACTTGTAGAAATGAGTGAATATCACAAAAACATCTGTGTGACTTGAAAGCACAATGATACGCTGTAAATCTTCTTTAACAGCGTGGGAAACATGAGGAATAATACGTACGCCGGCCTCCTCAACAGTTACTAGAAAGTTATCCTTGATTTGTGTGAAGCTTCCATCTTTTATTGCTAAGGCTAAAGTAGGTCCATTTTCAAGCAACATGCAGCTGAAGATAGTTTCCCATTGTCGATTAGCTGATACCATCTTCAGAAACTTGGTCAGGGCATCTTGAATCAGATTTTTTTTTGTCAGCTGATGCCCAAAATCTTTCCACCTGTACAGGAAGCTTCGTAGTGGTGGCAATTGATGTCAACGGTAGTGGTTGCACAGATACCTTCTTTCTCTCTCAGCATTTTTGATTGTTGATTGAAGGTAGCTGTCAAAAACATAATCCACCCGATTGAATTTATAAACATTAACATTACTGTCAAAGATTGTAAACATATCTTCAAATGTGTCATTTCCCTTAACTGGCAACCTTTGAAACTTATTCATGACATCAACAACCACACTGGTTTTCAGGCTATGCTGTTTTTGGAAATTTTTGTCAGTAGTATCTAATTTTTTGGTCAACTCAGACATGAGTTGAGACTTCATGGGTTTGATAGTAGCACCATTCTTATCTAATAAGGCAGAAGGCGATAAATCGTAGGTTAGAATTTCTGTCATTGTCATTCCTTTCTCCTTGGCAATATCAATTTTCCTCTGAATCTGCAAATGGTCTTTGATGGCATTTTTCACAGTTTGCTTTTTTGTCTGCATATCTGGTTGTGCTACACTTAAAAAAGAGGCTAGCTTTTGCTGACGAATAGGTGCTGATAGTGGTTTTGAGTGTGTTATTAAACCGTTCCTCTTGAAACATGCAGAACACTTCTTGTGCTGTTATCAAAAATTGGAGCATCATCTTAGCATTCAATGCTGAAACACATTAAATCATTAGAATGTTAAGCCCAACTTCACCTTTTACAAGGTATGGGTTTTCTATGATTTCAACATACTGGAGCATCTGCTTGATGTTGGCTTCCATTCTATTTCCAAGGGTTCTTGTTAACTCATGATTCATTATCAGCTCATAGTCAACTGGTGTAATGTTCAGCAGCCTTTGAAATGTTTTTCTTATGAGAAGGACTTCATGGTAAGCAAGCTCCCATTCAGCAATGTATTTCTTCCTTGGCCAATGATCCCTCCAGCTGACTTCTGAGAGTGGTTTATTGTTTGTTCGAGAGTCATGTCGATCCCCACGGCAGACTTCTGAGAGCGGTTTATTGTTTGTTCGAGTGCCATGTTGATCCCCACGGCATTAAACTTTCCATTTGTTCTTCGAACAATAAAATGACCTTTTTTGAACCGGTCAAATACATCAGGATAACGAGTCTCAAGGTTAAGCATTTGCTCAAAGAACAGTGAACCCCATCTCAAATAGTTGCCTGTATAAAAAAATTGGAAGGACTTCGTACACTGTTTGCATGTAGAGGTTCCAATTCCTCTCCCTGTCAGCTCTTATGAGGTTCATCGAAAGACTTATCAGATGCAAGAATCCCTCCAGGTATTTGCACTGCTCAGAATTCTTAACGTGCTCTTGTATGAAAACATTAAATGATTTCAGTGTTTCTTCTGATGTTGCGATCAGCTCTTGGAACTGGAGTTGTGCTTCTTCCATGTGATCAGTTTCGATTGTACTCAATAAAGCTATCCATTTAAGCCTCTCTACCACTTCTGCTAGCATAAGCATTCTTTTTACTGACCTTACGTAATTGCTACCTTTGACTACTTTTGGACCAAACACATGGCTTTCAATGAGGACGTTTTCTAACCCACTGCCCTTTATGTATTTTCCAATACGTGCAAGTAGAATTTTAGTCATATGGTAGGATCCCAGGAGTAGCACAAGGTCTGGGAATTCACTTGTAATCAACTGAATTTCTGCGGCAATCACATGCAACTGGCAGTACTTGTTGATCGAGATGTAAAAGCAAGCTTTAAAAATTCTTCATGTATGAATACACAATATATCGTATGTTGTCACTGGGTAAGGCAGTATTGGGAGAAAACTGACATGTTGTAACAGAACATTTGCCTTTGAGATGATAGCATGAATGCCAGACCATGTCAATGTACTTTGGTTTGTTAATCCTCCAACAATTTGCAACATACTTATCACTGTCTCTTTTTTCTTGATCTCAACACACATGGTTAAATGTTAACCTCTTCAATGATTTTTAAATCTGGTGGAATGTTCACTGGTGTAGATGGCTTGCTAAAATTTCTAACCTGCTGACATGGAAGTAGAGCAACATACCTTTTTCCAAGTTTATTATGACCCACTGCTGACAACTTTGGCTTACTAGGACTTATGCTCTGAGCTTCCTTAAATAAGATAATAACAGTATCATGGGTTCCCCAGAGACTTCGTAGGCTTGCCTATTCATGGTCAAAATTATCGATCGCACTTACAGTGAAGTTGCTTCTGATAAAATGACTTGGAAGTGCAGGACTCACCAAACATGACTTTATTGTGTAAAGTTAAGACAAGATTCCATAATCTCATTGTAGCTGACTGACAATCCAGCTTTGTTGAATAAAGTGATAAGCTGCTTGTTCTTACACTTCTCATGAATTCAGTGGCCAGCCATCAGATGCAGAGGAGTCTTCTTTCTTCCCTTATGAACATTGTAGAACAATATCTGAAAAAAGGGGTTTGATTCTGCGTGTTATAGCGGTTTCTGTTTTCTCACTGACCTCTCCAATTTTATCATTGTCTGTTTTCTCTTCTTCTACTTCACCTGAAGTCATATATGGTTGACTGTTATCATTAATGTGGGAAAGGATAGTTAGTTTATCAACATTAATTACACTAGACAAGAAATCAATTAGTGGATTGGCATTTTTACCCAAGATTTTTCTAGCTGGTTTGCATTCCAAAACTCATCAAGGCTGAAATCTGTTTCTAGGAGCGATTGTCTAATCATTTTGCCAAACTCTCTAACACAGTCTACAGATCGTAGCTTCTCTGCTACTTGATCAAAAGTGAGCTTTGACGAATAAACAAGCTGGGACTGATTTTTTCGTGGTGGTTTGCAGAACTGAATGTTATCCCCAGATATTTTTTATCATGTACAGTTTTACCTCTGTATTTGTAATCGCTTGTTCTCCAGGCTGTTTGTTTACATAATCACGAATTTCACTTAAGTGTTAGACCATAGCCACGATTGAAAATGTCTTGAAGAAGTGGTTCAATATCCTCTACTCTTTGGCCTTTGGTTTGTGTTTGTTGTTTATTCTTTGGCTGATTTTGTTTTCTTTATCTTTGGAGATACTCTTCAAGACAGAGCTTGTGGTAATATAAATCTGTTCCAAACAAAGCCGAATGATCTTCAAGATCACAAGTTCTGATGTATATATCGTTCTTGAAGAACAGAGTGACTGCAAGAAATGTTTTAGCCTGACTGGTTTCACTTATTCTATATTTTTCTTTGATGTTCCTGTGTTTCTGTTTTCCGCAAATAATATTTGGAAGTTTTGTAGGCTCCACCTTATTAGACGATGACTGGTTACGACAAACAACATGAGCTAAATTTTTTTGTGGCAATTTTATTGCTGAATCTTGGAGTGGGTCTTCACTTGATTCTTCCAGTTGTTTGGCTTCATTTTTTCTCTTTTTCTGAAGCAAAGTTTTCTTTAGTGTGTAAGATTTCTAACATGCATTTGAACGATGGTGCATGAACTCAGAATCACGTCTTTGGAGACTGATACATTTAAAAACATCACCTTGTATTTCAGCAGCAGCCAAATTTTTTTGTCTTTTGTTGTAGTTGTTGTCTTCTTTTTGTTGTGTTTTTGGCATAAAATACATTTTGAAATGTCAGTATTTATTAAAGTTCCACTCGCTCACCACAGATGTAGGCCAACAAGTTACTTGTTATCCTCCATTTCATTTATTCAGTCTGAAACAAACAAAATTCACATCAGTTAAACTTTTTGTGTAGATAAATATCAGCATCCTTTCAAGAAATCACTAAATAAAATACAAAAAATGGTTATATTTTCATAAACTTGTTTTATTATTGGTTAAATAGTCTTATCTTATAGGAACTTTTATGAGGAATCCAAAAAAAACATGTCATATTTCGTATAGGTATACTGGAAAGAACAGAAAATTATGAAATTCAATACTAACTAGTGTGCATATATGACCAAAACAAAATGGCATCCTATAAATTTTATGTCCGGGTTGTCAGACGTCTACCCAAGATTGTATCCTTTCTTTGGGCATGCCCTAACAGGATCTGAAGAGAAAACTCGTCCACCTCAAAATTCCGACGGGTCTTAGGCCAGGGACTGGACTAAAACATTCACTGGCACCAAGAGTGAATTTTGGTCTTGGTCAAATTATTGTTTTCCATGTATCTGTCATATTTTAGACTTGTTTCATGAGTAGCAACCAGAACATAAACAATAAAGATGACACTGAATTCTGAGGTGTAATGAGTGTCTTTTGAGTCTCACAGGAAAATAATTTTTCTGACTAGCTTTTAGAAAAGGAAGAAAAAAAAAATGGGCTTTTATGCAGAAGAAATAGAATGCCTTTAGCAGAAAAATAGTGCATTATTTAAATTATGCAATGTGAGTAATGATTCACTGTGAATAAAAACCAATTACAGAAAAAAAAAAAATTGAACCAGATTTCTGCAATTGATTACCAATAGATTCAAATAGCCATTTATGTCCACTCGTGGCAGAAGTTTTTCACTTTGGAAAATATCCAAGTCTGAAAGAATTTTTCATGATTAGAAGGAGAGATATGGAGAAAAATGTTACTTAACTTTGTCCCTAGCAAGATGGTTTGTTACTTGAAGACACACAAATGGGAACATGTTCTGTATTCAATTTGTTAGGGGTACCCTACCAAGAACAGACTTTTCCAAGGTATTTTTATAATCAGAGATACTCTTTCAGGCAGAAATGCATGGTAATTGCTGATGCTCTGGTGGCAGATTTGTGAATTATGAAAAAGTAGAAAATATGCGCAAAATATTCTTTACTGCAAGATTTATGCCATAGGAAAGGAATTTTTTTCAATATGACTTCTACATTCAGAGATAGCTAGAAAGTTTTTAATTGTATGCCTCCTAAATGGAAAAATTGAGCACTATTTAAAAGCAATAATATTCATAATCTTTTCTGTACTGAATGGCATATAGTAGAAAAGAACTGTTTCAATAGGAATTTTAGGAGCAAAGATTCAGTCACAAACATAAATATGCACTGATGCCATCTAGTATTAGAACTGTGCAGCATAAAAAATCAACAGGCCCATTTGTCATTTGTGTGTAGCCTGGAATTCCAGGTTTTGTAATATTCTAAACCCAGAAATCTGGGTTTTCAAGTTTTGTGTAGGAATTTAGGAATTTTCAACCATGTCATTTCAGAAAATCCTGGTAATTAATAAAAAGTGCCTTTCCAGAGTCAAAACGGGTTGTACATGCTGAAAGGAAAGCCTTTTCTTTCATTTTGGCCGCTGTATCTACATCCATCGTAAAGAAAAAAAAAAAAAAGTTGAAACTAGAAGGATGTGTCAGATTGCAATGCTATTCAGGAGGAAGGTAAAGGTTACCAGGAACAATAAATATTTAAACATTGAGACTGATATGGGCAATATTTAATGGGCTACACACCAATAAGTAGTGTCTCTCAGTATGGCATTGGGCCGCCATGTTTGCTCACACAGCATGCCAGGCATCTCGACATGGAGTTGTACAGGTTCCTAATAGTGTCCTGCGATAAGCCATCCCATGCAGCTTCAATCTTCTCACGCAGTTCGTGCAGATTGTGCGGTAGGGGTAGAGAGTGGATAGTGCGTTCAATAGCATTCCACACTTTTTCAATCTGCGATAGGTCTGGCGATGCAGCTGACCACAGTGTCAGTGCCTTGAAGGTAAGCTCTCGAGACAGCAGCAGTATGTGGACAAGTGTTGTCCTGTTGGAAAACTGCACCAGAGTGAGCGTTCAGAAAAGGTAGGGCCACTGGTTGCAGGACCTCGTTAACGTAACGTTGGGCTGTCAAACTGCCTGTAATAAACACCAAAGGTGATCTGGCAATTGCACCCCACACCAGGCCTTCTGGACGTGTGATGCTCGACGACAAACTGTTCATCTTGGTGCTGACCGCGATGCCTCCACAATCGGATTCATTGGTCGCCGTCTCCTAGACAAAAACGGGACTCGTCACTGAAGATCACCCGCTGCCATTCTGAGTGGCTCCATGACAGTCTGGCACGACACCATTGCAGTCTTTAGCGACGATGCACTGGTGTTAATGACAGTCATCGTAACTGTCTGCGTGCATGTAGTCCTATGTCGTACAGCTGTCTGCCAATAGTGCTGGCACTAATTTGACGCATGGAGGGCACCACTGCTCGCTGAAATCTGCAATCGTGGCTGTCGGGTCACTCTGTGCATGTTATACAACCCGTTATATGTATATATATATATATCTGTGTGGTTTGTCTAGGTCTTCCAGACCCTTTCCTGTCACTGCAGCGTGCCATGTTCTGTCCACTGCCACCAACAGCATATGGTGATATGCGAACGACCAATACGGCACGCAGTATGGCGATAAGAGCACCCCACTTTCCGGAGCCTGACGACACGGTCCCTCTCAAACTTCTCCAACTGCTCGAATTGCATCCAAACTTTTCTCTGAGTCATACTTCACTTGCAAAGGATACAACGAACACCACAACAGCATGAGTCAGAATGGCAAGCACGCGCAACAGGACAACCTTATACAGCAGGTCAGGCACAGCACTGCGACCCCTCCTTCCTTGTGTCCCATGTGCGGCCGAGCATCATACTTGAATCATTTGCATGTCTCACGATATCAAACTTACCCACAAAGTTTCATTCCTGTCGGTTGCTTTCTTGTTGGTGCAACTATTTTTTTGACGAGTGTATGTCAAATAATTTTGTTACATACGATTTAATGAATCCAATCAGCTAATTGCAGAATTGACAAAAATCACTGTAGGATGTTATGATAGCAGGACTTATGCATCCAGAGCTGAACTCATCTCCATAGTCTGCCAAAATTTTCTGAAGTGCAAAATTTGACTTCAAAAATGCAATTTTAAAAGTTGAATGTCACAATTTTTGAGATATCTCCAACACCAGTAACATCACATATAAAGTTTGAAAATGCAATTTTTGAAAGATTGCTAATATAATGGAAAAAAAAAAATTGTACAAAAAAAGGTGCAAAGTTACATTTCACAGGCATTAGTGTTTAATTGTTGTGCAGCTAGTTAATATAATGTGTGTGTAATGCATAAACATGTGTACCTGTATTGTACATTACCTACATACTGTGTACATTATAATATATAAATTACACGCACTATTTATACACTATCTACCAACAAGTAATTGGACACCCCTGCAATCGACGATATCTGCGGTCCTGATACACGTCACTGCCGCCACCGTTAAATATCGTGTGGGAAACAACAACGCAACCAGTCTCATGCAAGATGCCACGCAGTTCGGAGCTCTCTGTTTTCGAGAAATGTGTAATCGTCGGGTATCACAGAAATGGCAGATCCATACGTGACATAACCAGTGAGTTGAAGTACCCAAAATCGACAGTGGCCTACGTGATTGGCAACTGGAAGATGAGAGGTAACTGTTGGAATGTGCCCCGACCCGACAGACCCACAAAACTGGGAGTTAGAGACCGACGGGTGCTGGCCACAGAAATTCGGAAGAACATCACCAAATCGATGGGCCACATCCTCAAGGAGTTTCAACAGGCATCCGGGAGTGTTCTTTCGATGAATACTATCTGTAAGGAAGCCCATCTGCTCGGTTATCATGGACGTGCTGCCGCCCACAAGCCTTTGATCACCAAGTCCAATAGCGCTGCTCGGCTAACATGGTGCAAAGAACGTCGACAGTGGACCGTTGAACAGTGGAAACAGGTTCTCTGGAGCGATTAATCAAGGTTCACCGTCTACCGTTCAGATGGCAGGGTCTGAGTTTGGCGTCTGCCTGGAGAATGCCTCCTGCCGGAATGTATTGTGCCAACTGTGAAGTTCGGCCGCGGTGGAAGTATGCTATGGGGGTGTTTCTCCTGGTATGGCACGGGACCCTTGGTCGCAATTCCTGGTAGACTCAATACCGAGACCTACTGCACCATTTTGGATGACCATGCGTTTCCTACGTTGTGGCAGTTTTACAGGGTAGACCCATGTTACTTTCAGGATGACAATGCCACCTGTCATGTTGCGAGGTCCACCCTGGCTTGGTATGGTGACAATGGGGTTAATCGAATGGACTGGCCTGCGCAGAGCCCGGACCTTAACCCTATGGAGCACCTCTGGGATGAGTTGGAGTGTCGACTTAAGAGGTGCCCCCACCGTCCGAAATCTGTGAAGGAACTGACCTGTCTTCTCCAAGCTGAGTGGAAGAAAATACCGCTAGCCGTTGTACAACGGCTGGTTGAGAGTATGACCAGGAGAATCGCAGCTGTAATCGCCACTAATGGAGGCTCCACCAACTATTGAAGGTGAATAAACTTTGTTTTCCTTTGCTATCACAGGTGTCCAATTACTTGTTGGTAGATAGTGTATATGTAGCACTGAGGTCAGGGTTCAGGGCTTTTTGTTTCATCTCGCAAACACACCTGAATCAAATATATGCAGAATGTTCCATGAAGTGAATGGTATTGGATGTTAAATCATTCATTTAAATCTGTCTTTTGGAATCAGAGATAGAGATAAAAATTGATTTTAGATATGCACTCCCTAGTGGTTAAATTGTGTATTATTCTGCGAAGGAAATGTGAACAGAATGTTTTCGTTGTGAGTGGTATATGATTGAAAAGGAAGTTTTTCAGTTACTTTTTGTCATGCAGATATAGCTGCAAATATGTTGCAAACAGAAACACACACTTACACCATTTTGTGGCAGAATTGTTTCTCTATTCTAAAAAAGTAACTGCCGCTGTTTTAGAAATTTCGCGACACTCTTGCTTTCCTAGCTCGCAACGCAAAACGTATTGAACACAAAAATATGAAATTTACATTGTTTGTAGAGAATTGCTTGGGAGAATACACTGAAATCTTTGTTAAACTTCAAGAGCTATTATATTTCAAAGTTAAGGTAAGCAAAAAAGTGCTATCAGGTCGCATTCCAGACACACTAACAGCAACAGAACCACGGAACTTTGTAGGCATGTAGTGCCATGATCCAATTTTTGCACCTCATCGCCCTTTATTTGAATTTCGGTTTAGTTTACGAGAAATTAAATTTCTAAATTTCACAAAATTCTCTATTTCACGATGGGATCCATTTAAAAAACAGATATATGGCAAACTATAAATTATAACGCATTGCGATTTTTACAGCATAAACTTACAACTATCGTTCGTTTTTTACAAATAAAAAAAAATGTAAGAAAAAGTCATTTTCTGGTTTTTAAGCATTTTTTAAAGACTCAAAGGAAAGAAACAAACGGCTTGTCTGTCTTCACAATAACCGCAGAGGAACGTTCTGGTCTTGTGACCTGCTGCCATGGTGACGCAGAGAATTTGTTATGCATATGTTTTGTTGGTAAAGCTATCTCAGTTGTTTAAGGTGGGCGTCAAGTAATTTTGCTTCCTATACTTCCAATGGAAAAACTTCTGTACACATTTTCTTCACAATTAATGCGTTCCCAAGGATGAAAATTTGAACATCGATTAAAATAGCTTTATTTTATAACTTGGAATACTTAATATCTTCTAAAACATAACCATAATTATGCAATCCAATATTTGTTTGTCTACTGACGTCATCAAAGAACAGGTCGTGCCATCTTTTTTTCTGGATAATTAATGCGTTCCCAAGGATGAAAATTTGAACATCGATTAAAATAGCTTCATTCTATAACTTGGAATACTTAATATTTTCTGAAACATAACCATAGTTATGTAATCTAACATTTGTTTGTCTACTGACATCATCAGAGTACAGGTTGTGCCATCTTTTTTCTGGTTCCAACACCACCATAGGAAAATTTATTGATTTTTTATATACTAATTATGGTTATGTTTTAGAAAATATTAAGTATTCCAAGTTATAATATGAAGTTATTATAATCGATGTTAAAATTTTCATCTTTGGGAACACAATAATTGTGAAGGAAATGTGTACAAAAGTTTTTCCATTGGAAGTATAAGAAGCAAAATTACTTGACGTCCACCTTAACGGTTTAGCATAACGGTTTACAGAAATGCTTTTTGGACCGCTTTTGTTTTTCTTGGTAAATTTAGTAAGTGCCATAAGTTCAAATGACAAAAATCCGACCTTCCAAAAATTTACGACAGTAAAAAAACCTCTGAAATTTTGGAATAACAAGCCTTATTTGCTTAGACATGCAATAAACATTGAGATTTATATGAATTTTCCAGTTTTTATTTCATGTGATATACTTGGAGATCGGGCTGCAGGGCCCGAGCGCTACTCTGGAAACGAGCACAGCGAGCCTAGAGGCGCAGCCCCTAGTACATTAAGAAAAATTAAGAAATTAAATTTAAAATGCTAATCTAAAGCAACTTATGGGAATTTACTAGGAAATGTTTTCATTTATAGCAAATTTTCGGAGAAAACTCTTCTCCTTCTTCAGGCTCTCTAGTTGTTGTCACTTTTTGCTTGTCACTATCATGGTTACGGTTTACCTTGACGGTTACGGTTAACCTTGACGGTTTAGGTTATTTTTCACCAAATCCTGCCAGATGTTAGGCAGGGAAAATCCTTTGCAGTCATTGATGATGGAATTTTGTTTTTTTCTCAATCTCTATTCCTTCTTTCAGTTTTCTTTTTTTGGAAATTGCTTTGGAAACTGATTACTTTAAGGGAATTCCAATCCATGCTGTGCCCAGTTTCTCTAACATGCCTATCTAATCCAGTCTTGTTGGAGCAATTTTTTATAGCTGCTTTATGCTCAGCTATACGAGTTTCTAGTCTGCGACCTGTTTCACCTATGTAAGATAGTCCACAACTACAATTTACTTCATAAACTACTCCTTGCATTTTTAAAATATCTTCTTCTCTTTGAACTATTTTAGGGAAAAAAATTTTAACTTTGTTCTCTAAACTTGGAGCTAGCCTAATATTGTATTTTTTACTAATTCTCTTTAAAGCCTCAAATAAACCTTTGTGATAAGAAATTTTTCTAGTGAATTTTACTTCTTGCTTTTGTGGGTTCTTCTTACCATTAAAATTCAGAAGCTTCTCAATTTCTTCTTTAGGATAGTTATTTTCTGCAAGTATGACTTTAAGCTCTTCTTTATGGGCTTCTTTTTTATCTGCAGTAGAAACTATTTTATTAATTTTTTCTAAAAACTGACTTGCTACATTTTTCTTAATAGAAACTGGATGATACGAATTGAAATCCAGTAGTCTTTTAGTATACATTGGTTTTTTATACCAACTAGTGAGGAATTTTTCATCTTCATAATAGATAGTAATATCTAAGAAGTTTATTCTTCTTTCTTTTTGAAGTTCAATAGTGAACTTAAGGGAATCATCTAATTCATTGAATGAGTCTAGAATTCTTTCTGGAACAATTTCTGAGCTATCTATTATAAATAAGATGTCATCCATGTATCTGCTATATAAGCAGAAGTATGTGGGTTGTACTAGTATCTTTTCTTCTAGTTTTCCCACATAATAGTTAGCTAAGAGTGGGGAGAGTGGGGAGCCCATAGCTAGCCCCGATTTTTGAATGAAAAAAGTTTTCCCAAATTGAAAGTAGTTGTTCTGCAAAGAGAAAGTAAGCATTTCAAAAATTCCTACTAATATGTTTTTTTCCTTGTTGTGAAAAACTATTAGGTCTGCCAAGTCTTCCGCTATAAAGTCTATAAGTTGATCTATATTAATGTGAGTATACATAGACACTATATCTAAACTACCCATAATAGGAGAATCTAATTTAGGAAGAAGTTCTAGTTTTTCTTTTAGCTGCATTGAGTTTTTAATCAAGTTAGGTGGCTCTTTTAAAAGATTCTGAAGGTGTGACTTTAAAAAATAGTTTAGATTTGAAAGAATAGAGTTTTTTGAGTCTATTATTGGTCTAATTGGTTGGTGTTCTTTATGCAGTTTGACTATTCCATATATTTGAGGTAATCTGAACTGTAATTTTGAGAATTGTTTATAGTTTTCTGGAAGCTGGTTTTTCTTTTTTGAAGTGAAATAAGCTTAGAGACTTTTTTAATCAAATCTGGTAGTGGGTTTTCTTTTACTTCTTCATACATAGGTTTTTTTAGTTCTTCTTCCATCTTTTCTAGATAATCTTTCTTATCCATAATAGTAATCAACTTACTTTTGTCTGTTTTCACAGCAACTATACTTTCATTTTTTCTGAAATCTTTAAGAGCTTGTAATTGACTATTATCAAAATTTTTTTGAGGTTTCCTTACTTGCTTCTGGAATTTTGTAAGGCTATTGTAGTAATCTTTTCTGAGGAGGTCTGCTTTAATTTGGTCCTCTTTTTCTAAAGTGCTGCAGATGCTTTCCAATTCAATTACCAATTTTTCTGGATTTATTTTTTCTTTGGATAGATTGAAATTACTTCCTTTATTTATCACTTGTAATAATTCTTGGCTAACTCCAGTAGCAGTGTTGTCCTTCACATGACTAAGAACTGCAGTTTTTTTGTTTTTACTAGAATAGTTATTCTTCAAAAATTTTTCTTCTTTAAGGTTCAGCTTTTTAACAAATTTCTTATTTTTGTTTCTTACTCCAATTTTTAGCCAGTCATCCAATTCTGCTTTTACTGCATCCCTTAAGATTCCAGAAATTTTCTTTTCATTTTCTACTTTTACTTTTTTATAATAAGCAACATTTTTATATTTTGCTTCAATACTTCTTTTTAACGTTTTTTGCTCTATTTTTCTTATGAAGTTGGCTGAAAGTAAATCTTTAAATGGTTTTCTAAGTCTAAATGAATTTGGAATAAAGTTATTTACCTTGCAATTTTTCAGGAACTTGATTTGAGCTATGGATCTTTCCATCTTCAATGTAGCATGTTGAACTTTCTTTATTGTTTGCCAAGTATCTGACCCATACTCTGTTCTAATTCTTTGAATAAAGCTCATATTGAGAAATGGCTTCCTAGTTTAATTGAATTAATAATCTAAAGCAACTTATGGGAATTTACTAGGAAATGTTTTCATTTATAGCAAATTTTCGGAGAAAACTCTTCTCCTTCTTCAGGCTCTCTAGTTGTTGTCACTTTTTAATAACCTAAACCGTCAAGGTTAACCGTAACCGTCAAGGTAAACCGTAACCATGATAGTGACAAGCAAAAAGTGACAACAACTAGAGAGCCTGAAGAAGGAGAAGAGTTTTCTCCGAAAATTTGCTATAAATGAAAACATTTCCTAGTAAATTCCCATAAGTTGCTTTAGATTATTAATTCAATTAAACTAGGAAGCCATTTCTCAATATGAGCTTTATTCAAAGAATTTAAAATGCTTCTTACCAGGAATGCTATTTGACAAATAATTTTTGAAATCAGATTGAAGTAGGGATACTGAGAAAAATAGGATACACCTCTATGAATTCTGTGGAAGAAACATTCTTCTCTTAATATGTAGAACTACATCAGCATTATTTACTTAGCCGTCAGATATGCCTGAATTGCCAGTATTTACTGTTTGACAAGTGACTAATTTATTTGATTCGTTTCAAGAATCAAATAAATTGAACAGATATTTATAAGTACGAAAGGAAAAGAAGACTATTGGGTCATCAGATAGATGGCGCCACTGCACCTGAATGACGGAGAACGGGAATGAGACGATGCCGCGCGAGCATTAGTTTCAAGAATCAATTAAATCGAACAGATATTTATAAGTACAAAAGGAAAAGAAGACTATTGGGTCATCAGATAGATGGCGCCACTGCACCTGAACGATGGAGAATGGGAATGAGACGATGCCGCGCGAGCACTGGAACATTCGCTACGTTTCGTAGGTGGTGACGGGTGGTACATCTGTTGCGTCCGCTTCTTGAGAATGGCCTGGGCAGAGGCTGAAAGTGCTTGGATGTTATGCTTGTTTTTGAGGGGAGAAAGGTCCGTGATTGTTGAGTATAGTGGTTGTGTCAGGTATTTGGCACTGATGTGCAATTGTAAATAATTTTGGGTTACAGCTTTTTAACTTTGACATTTTAGGAAATGTGTAATATAGGTTTTTATTGATTGAAGTTTTAATTAGATTAAAGTGTTTTAGGGAGTTCAGTTGTGTATATTTGTGGTGGATTATTTTGAATCTGAATTTGGTCATAGGGAGAAAAGAAGGGAAAGGAATGAAGTTTGCGTGAGTTTAATTTTTTTTTTTTTTTTTTTTTGCGGCCTTGAACCACGATCTAAATAAGAAAAATACGTGTTGGAAATGTGTAGAGACAAAAACCTCCTAAAAGATTTAGGGAATAAAGGTGAGTAACCTCAAAATATAGATTGTCTAAATAGCACGTGAATAATTAAGCAGCGAGATGACATTTGCAATGCTGTATGAATATATGATAGTTGCTTAAAGAAGTTGTATGCAAAATGGTCTTCATTCTGAAAGGTATTGAATGAAAAAGAATTGTTTCTATCTAGTTTTCAAAAGCAATAAATAAAATATATTTCAAAATCAATGGGCATCTGCATTTCTTCCCTGTAGCAAAGAAGTTTTGTATTGGAAAGAAGACAAATATCACTCACATTTCAGGCTTCCCAATGCAAAAAGAATTTGAGATAGGGCTAATAGGTGCGGAGACATAGTGTCTATGGACGAATAGATGGACAGACATATTGACATTAGCACCTCTTTCTGAAAAAAAGACATGCTAAAATGGTGTTTGAAGAGCATTTTATAAAAATTATTAACAGAATGATATTTAAAAAATAATGCCTATTCTTACATTTTAAAATGTGAAATGAGAATTATTTAAGTTAATAAAAATTAAATGTGTAATATGTTTCATGTTGAAGTATAAAAAGCAACTGAGTGTTTTGAAGAATATCTAAGAATATTTTGAAAAATGTTTGATTACAGTATTAATTACTAACTAGATAGTAATTATGAAATAGTTTCAAGGTAACATAAAGAAACAAATTAACACTGTACAGAATATTTTAAGTCATTGTTTATCATTAAATAGTGTATTTGAACTTCAGGCAATCATCCTGCCAAGGCGAACTTCTGTCTTCAACATAATTAGATGAACATACAGTTAACATGTATCTTGACCTGCCTGTTGTAGCAAGTTGTTTCCATGGAAGCATCTCTTTGACTGCTATAGTTGCATTTTGCAGTTTATTTTGACCACTATGTTATAAGATTAAGATTTTTAGTTATAAGATATTTTTTAAATAACTTGTTTTCCTAACAGTTCTATAACTGATTGTATTAAACTCATTTCATGAGTATTTTTTAAACTCTGTACATGTTTGGTTCGAGTTGTTTCAGAAATTCTCGTGTTGATGTCGTGCTGTACTTATATCTGCCGTAGTGACCACAGTATTTGCAGAGGAAAAGAATGCATTGGAGTTGGGACACACGATGTACAAATTACTTTAAGTTGGAAATTAATGAGATGTTGAAATAGCCTTTTATTAAAAGTTACATGTACAAATATTTTTTTTTTTTTTTTTTTTTTTTACAGTTGATACTAAAAAATGTGGTATTAATGATAGAATCCAAGTGTTCCAGCTAGATATGTTGGTGTGTAGTCAAATAGAAAGTGTGTCTATACTTCAGTAGTGAATAAGTCTCATTAGTTGACAATTCTGAGATATAAGGGGAAGGGGCTGGCCTCTCTGAAGACATGCATTATAACATTATATCATCATAAGTTGCTGCTTGGATTCCAAACGGGATGGTCGCACGTGGTGTGGTCTCCCGCCAGTTATCTGTCTCTGCAACTTTTTGCTTCTTCAGAAGGTTTCGTTCGTCACATCTTAGATAGTTTCTGGGTTACCAGTCTATTGTAATTAGTCCGGTTAGGAGATCTTTTAGTAGCTAAACTTTTTTTAAAGCTCTATTAAAATTTTTCCGAATCCACTTTTCTTCGTATTGCTGTTAGCACACCGTTAAACATTTTGTTGCGCAAAAGGATTGCCGACGCTGAGGATGCAGGAATAGAATCTGATGCTGAACAAGAAGTTAGCCGTTTCATCCCCCTATAACTGGAATTTGTAGCATAACTGAGGTAGAAAATGGTCTTAGAAGATCCAGGAGGATAAGGTGTATACCTCCTGAGTTGAACAACAGTGTTAAAAAAAAGACCAGGGAAAGTAAGAAGGTAAGTATGAGGTCTTTGAAAACTCAGTTGTCGGGTGGAGATACCGACGGATTCCCCTCTGGGGATGGTTTTTTTTTTCTGAAAAAAAAAAAGATCAGATAATCCTGTGGGACCTGACTATTTTAGTTTGTCGGATGGAGATACCGACGGATTCCCCTCTGGGGATGGTTTTTTTTTAGAAAAAAAAAAAATAGATCAGATAATCCTGCGGGACCTGACTATTTTAGTTTGTCGGGTGGAGATACCGACGGATTCCTCTCTGGGGATGGTTTTGTTGAAAAAAATAGATCAGATAATCCTGCGGGACCTGACAGTGCTGCGGCATCAGGCTATTCCTGTGAGATTTTTCGTAAAAAGAGTGTGAATCTGCGTCAGTCTACGGGGAAAAAAAAGGCCCTTTTTAGGGCCGACTGAAAATTTTTTTTCAAAAAGGAATTTGCCATTTGTACTTTTCAGGAGGAGGAAACACAGTTAGAAAAGACTGGAACACAAATTCACACGAATAAAGCTCAGCTTTACGATAAAAAAATTGAAACACAAAAAAGTTTCAATAAAAGTGAGGAAAAAACACACAAAAAAAGTGTTCGTAAGGAACAACCTCACGCACTGCAAGAAAGCAGTGAAAGCTTCAAATTACAGGAAGCAATAAAAGACACAGAATTATTAAAAAAAGACCTAAATAAATATCTCTGTAATATTAATTTATTACACAGAGAGAAAAAAAAGGTTGTAATTAAAAGCAACGTACCAAATTCTGTGCTAGAGCAAAGGATACAAAAACATCTCTCGAATTATCAAAACACCAACTTGGTTAATAAAATGAATGCAGATGTGGAAAACTATTTAGGTCCAAAGCACTACAACAGAGAGTTAAATAAGAAAACTATAGAGAAAAGAAAAGCAAATTACCACACTGGAAGGCTAAGTAAAGAATTAAAGGAAGCGGAAAAAAAAAGTTTCTCCGAGTTACACGTACAACACTGCAGTTAAAAAAGTTGTAAGTAACAACAATAAAGAAATGCCTCGGTTAAATGCTGTTACTAATGCCCAAGATAGTATTACTGTTAGCAGCATAGCCGTAGAGAAAGACAGCAAAAAAAAAAAAAAAAAAAAAACAAGGAAGAGAAAAGGGGAAAGATGCCTCATAAGTGCACCTTCACCTGCACCACCTCCGTATCCTCTTCCATTTTCTCTGAGGAAGAACCCCCCCCCCCCCCAAAAAAAAAAAACGGCCCTGTTAAGAGCATTCCTGTTTCTGAGAATGGAATGAACTGCAAAAGAGAGGAAACCAATAAAACTATAAAGAAAAGAAAAGTAAATTACTTCACTGGAAGACTTAGCAAAGAATTAAAGGAAGCGGAAAAAAAAAGTCTCTCCGAGTTACGCGTACAGCGTTGCAGTTAAAAATGTTGTATGTAACAACAGTGAAGAAATGCTTCGGTTAAATGCTGTTACTAATGCCCAAGATAGTATTACTGTTAGCAGCATAGCCGTAGAGAAAGACAGCTTAAAAAAAAAGCAAGGAAGAGAAAAGGGGAAAGATGCCTCTTAAGTGCACCTTCACCTGCACCACCTCCATATCCTCTTCCATCTTCTCTGAGGAAGGAAAAAAAAAAAAAAAAAGGCCCATTTAGGGGCCAATTATTAGATGTAGCCATTAAAATGCAAAAGGCCCTGGATACTTATTTTAAACATGCGGAGGAAGTAGAAAATTTTAGAGTCATCACCCACAGTGCACAACTCTATGAAGAATTTACTAGTAAAAAAAAAACCTGTATTAACATCCCCAATTAAAAGTAAACAGAAAAGCTCCTTTAAAAAATATAGGAGGACAAGGCATAGAAAACAGGAGCCAAAAGTAGTAAATGCTACGTCCTCTCTTATGTCCGATAGACAGCAACCTCTAAATAAAATGGCTACGACCTCTCTCGGGTCTGGAATCCAAAAAAATGCAAAAAGCGGACAACAACTTCCAGTTAAAGGTGCTACGACCTCTCTCGGGTCCGGAACGCCAGAAACTGAAAGGATAAGAAAAAACAAGAGACCTTTTAAGGGCCAAAAAAATTTTTTTTTGTTCCTCCTGACTTTGAAAAACCACTACCCATCAGTGAAAGAGAAGTTAGGTTTCACATTAATAATCTTAAAAATAAAAAGGCACCGGGCAAAGATGGCATAAATAATAAAATTCTGAAAACATTACTGGAAGAGTATGTGCAAACCCTTACTAAAATATACAATTGTGCCATCAAATTAAATTATTTCCCTGATGATTGGAAGACAGCAGAGGTAATATTATTACCCAAGCCAGGTAAAAACCCGGCAATTCTTGAAAATCACAGACCGATTTCGTTGCTCCCAACCATGGGAAAAATCTTTGAAAAAATTATACTTGTTAGGATGCAACAGTTCTGTGAAGAATACCCAGTTATTCCATTTATTCAAGGAGGTTTTCGTGATAAACACTCCACGTTGCACCAGCTCTCGAGAGTTACTGAAAAATGTGCAGAAGGAATAATGAATAAAAAGCACACAGCAGCCATATTCCTGGATGTTGCTAAGGCTTTTGATAAATGTCCACACGAGGCAATTATCTACAAACTAATAGCACATGACTTCCCACCTTGGATTATTCATATAATCAAATCTTATCTTGAAAACAGAACTTTTTGTGCAAAAATTAATGGGAAGAAATCTTCAAAAAAAAATAAAATAATTGAAGCCGGTGTTCCACAAGGCAGTGTACTTGCTCCTACACTATATTCTATTTTTAAGTCAGATTTTCCAAATTTTAACAACAAGAATCTGACTACAGCACTTTATGCTGGCAACACTGCACTGGCCTATACTTCCATGAATAAAAATCAAGCAACATTTATGTTGCAATACTATGTAGAAAAACTGGAGAATTACTTCCTAGACTGGAAAATTAAAATGAATACTGACAAGACACAAGCAATTCTGTTCTCCCGTAAAACACGCAATTACAATCCAGACTTTGAAATTGAATTGTATGGCAAAAAAATACCTTGGGTAAAAGATGTCAAATATTTAGGCCTCATTATGGATCATAATTTGAGCTGGAACAAGCATATTAAGGAAACCCTGGCTAAAGCACGTAAACTAAGAGGAAGTCTCCGACACATAATTAAAAACAAAAGGCTTAGCAAAAAAAATAAAAATAAAACCTTGTTATGGAAAGCATGCTTCAGCCCGGTGATTACCTATGGCTGTCCTATCTGGGGTAACTGCAGAAAGCAGCAAAAAAATAATATTACCTCGTTTTAAAATAAAACTCTTCGTATGATGGTAGGACTCGATGGAAAAACATCCAATAATGCTATCCGTAGTATGCTAAATATCAACTCTATACATTATACTATGTATGATCTAGCGCAAAGGTATTATGAGAAAGCCAAGGAACATCCCAATCCTCTTGTCAGGGAGGCCCTTAATTATGTTGTCAATGATACTGACAAATTTAAAAGACCGAAGGCTATTTAAAATAAAATTCCTGAAAAGAATCCAGTTCACAGTTATACTTCCAAAAAAATTAAAAATAACTGGGACTAAATTGAAGTTATTCTTCACACATGTGTAGAATGCAAGAATTGAATATCAGGAGTTTTGGGGGAAATAAAAAAAAAAGAAAAAAAAAAAAGATTTATCTTTTTGTACTGAATATCTCCCCCTAACTAACAAGGTGTTGTTGGTCTTGTCTTTTAAATGAAATTTTTTTTTCTTACGCATTAAATTTTTTTTTCTTACGCATTAGAAAATAATAAATAAATAAAACAGGACTTTATTTTTTCCGCTGTTGCACATTACTGTGCAACAAGCAGACAAGTAGTGAAGAAAAAAAATGATTGGCCCTTATACTACCGGCTCCCTAAATAAGGAATAAAAACCCTGATTGTGGCTGTTTTTTTTTTTTTTGTTTTGTTTTTGTTTTTCTGTTGTTTACTCAAAATGCGTAACTTAAACCTCGATCGGTGTAATCTTGTGATCACGCCACCTCAGCTATAGTTACTCTGACATGTCAGGCAAGAATGAACAAAAGTAAACCTGAGAAAAAAAAATTTAAACCAATGGGGAAAAATGTTTTCTCTCATTGGCTAACGAGTAACGAAGCAATAGCGGACCCGAGAGAAACTCTGAGAAAATGGCCAGTTTTGTCTTATCCGGTGTTGAACGTCGATTTTCCTCTGGGAAACTTATTCTGTGTGTGATGTTTTTTTTTTTCAGGCTCCCCTTTCCCTTGTCCTTCCCTTCTTTTCCCCCTGTACTCATCTGTGGCAGCGGTGTACCGGGCATTTTTCTGCGGAGAGAAATATCGCTTGGAACGGCATGTTGTTACAGGTAAGTATGTAGGGCAGCTTATAACTTCACTACTTAACTGGAAACCGTTTACTTCTTGTGCTCTAATATTTCCATACTTTTCTTTCGTACTATTCTATCAGGACAATCTGCTCCTAACTCTCTTAGATTCTCTTTCACCTGCCAAAAGGCGCATAGCGCTGTAAGTTCGGGTATCTCAACCTAATTTAGGAAACCCCCTTGCTCTCTGAAGACTTCCTGCTTGGATCTACCGAATACATGAACTCTGAACACAAAAGTCACGTGAAGCAAAGGAATCCTTTAAAAACTGACACATGTATGTAAGATAAAAGGTGAACTATATATACAAGTTAAGTGAGAGTACATTATTTGCTGTGGGAGGAGAGCAGAAAGTAGCAATTAATTTTACCTGCTGGTGCTCCGTAGAATGCAGTACAGCACATTGTTGTTAAGCTGTATCCTTGCTTACAAAAGTTGTAGCATATCTCCGAAGAACAAATGGATAACAATAATTGATTTTGGTTAATAAAATAACCAAAAATAAAATACGTGGTATTATATAATAGAATAATAGCTATATACTATATTCATTACTGTTTCACACGTTATATGGACGAGGGTTTTATTTGAGGACTGTTTGTAATGTCATTGATTTTATCCATTCATCCTTTTAAAGATTGACAATACCTGTTGATGGTATAGGTTTTTTAATTACATTGTATATAATTCTTTCACACTCTCTTTGTATGATATCCATAGTCGTGTTTTACTTGAATTTAAACCCAAGTAGCAAATTTCAATTGGACCTAGTGGCAATATGGTGTTTCTGCGTGGCTAATGACACGCTGGACACACATGTTTCTTAATTGCATTGTATATAGTCATTTCACAATCTCTTTGTATGATATCCATAGTCGTGTTTTATTTGAATTTAAACCCTGGTCGCGAATTTCAATTAGGCCTATTTTTAATACGATAATTCTACGTGGCTAATGACACGCTAAATAAACATATTGTTCAAGATACAAGAGGAAGCTTACTAAGCTGGAATGCCGATACAAGGTGAGTTCTTGATAATATAATAATTAAAACTTATAATATTATTCCTATTCATATGATATATAAATGCCAGGATGATTTTATTGCAAATGTGCACAGAACGTATATAACGTGTGAAACAGTAATGAATATAGTATATAGCTATTATTCTATTGGATAACAATGTCAGGGAATCATTGTAAATAGACTTAGGTGAGGATCCAATTGAAATGGGCACTGGTAGATATAGTGTGCTGGCAGAATGACGAAATAAGGGAATTATAATGTAGCCGTACAACATGACGACTCCACTAGACTACGTTGGCTCTACTTGTCGCGAACCTCTGGAGGGCCAGACTTGGTAACTGGGCTGCAATGCATTTCGGTGTATGTATATCACCATCATCAGGCAGAATTGCATTTCAGTGTCGCGGTTCGCAGGTATATATATTGAAGTGTGTTGCGTAGATAAGGTGTCTCAGTTGTCTACGCAATCTCCATTCACGCATCATTGCATGCCGATGTACCTCAGGAAGGGTTATTGTTACGTGTGTCATCATTTTGCATATGTTTTCTTTTCTTATTTTTACTTGCATTTTTTCGTTCATTCTCGATGAGTGGTTTCCATAGTAACGGGAGATCAATGTTGTAATTCTTGTTTCAGTTTGAATTTTTTGTTTTTCGATGATAACTGCCTCGGCGAACATAAAGTTTGTTCTGTTTGGTGTCGACAAATCAAACTAATGTCTTCAAATCGGGGTTCGGCTTGATTGTTGAGGCAGTAGTCAATGAGTGATGTTTTATTTTCAGTTTTTACCCAGTTACTAATGTGTTGGTTGAGGCGATATTTGAATTTGCTTTTAGTGCTACCTATACAGGATTTCCTTGGGCTGTTTGGTATTATGTTTGGATTGAATAGGAATCTTGTATACACCGTATTTGTCGAGTAATTTACTTGGTTCTTTATTATTCATAATAATATTTTTATAGGTATTAACAGATAAAACAAAGCTCTTGTTTTCTGCCTTGCTTTTTTTCTTGATGGTATTGTTAATGCTTGGGATGTATGGTAGTTTCCCACAGAATGTGGTAGTTTTATTATTGTTAAATTTAGGGTGTTTTAATTCAGAAATTAACTTCTTAATAATGTTAATTTTATAGCCAAAAGCATTGGCTGTACATTAAATCCAAGTAAGTTCTTCCTTTCTGAGTTTATAATTGTTGCAGTGTGAAAAGGCTCTCGTAACGAAATTTTTTAAAGCTGCAATTTTTTGTGACCATGGGTGGAAGGAATCTCTTGGAATCACAGCAAATTTGTAGGTTGGTTTTCGACAAATGCAGAAGTCTATCTTTTTGGGTTGCTTAATGATCATTACATCAAGGAACGGAAGATTTTGATCCTCTTCAAGTTCTAATGTGAGCTGAATTGAGGGATAGATGTCTGAAATTTTTTTTTGGATTTCATGGATTCGGTTGTGGTCTATTGAGTTGAATATGAAAAACATATCATCCACGTACCAACAGTAAAACAGGATATCGTCGTGTTGTTGTGGTAGGACTTTATCTTCTTGTCCTGCATAATAATTTCAGTGAACAATGATGAAAGGTGTGTGGTGCTCCAGATTTTTGCTTATAAATTTTCTGGTTGTATTGGAAAAAGTTGTCATAAATATATCTGAGGATGTCTACAATTTCAACAATCTGTATGGGTTGTTGGATTTTGTTATTACTTAAACATATTTCAATAGCTTTTTCTACAGGTGTATTGGGGAAAAGTGAGGTAACATCCATACTTGCCATAGTGATCTCTTTATCTTGAACATCCAGTTGTTTTATTCTTTCTATGAACTCCAGACTGTTAGTAACATTTCTTTTTGTTTTCATATACAGGGGAGCAAGAAATTTAAATAAGTTTTGTTCAAGACGAATCAAAGTGAAATGTACTCTTAGGTACTATGACTCGCAAGGGTTCGTTGGTTTTATGGGTCTTAAGTTTCCCATATATTCTCTGTATGCTTGCCTCCATGGGGGGTGTAACATTACGAATACTTTCTGGTAGGTAGCTATGATTCCTGGTTTCCGCCAGCTTATGAACTAGTTTCTTGGTTGGGTCTTTTGAACAGATTTCGGTGGATAGTTCTGAAATAGCATGTTCCATTTTTTTTTAATATTTATATCGATCGATGATTACCAGTTGTTTAGTCTTGTCTGCTTCAATGATGTTGGTACTTGGATTATTTTTTTAAGTCTATTAGTTCTTGTCTTTCATATTTATAGATTAGATTCATGTTGTTATCTGTTTTGGTTTGTAGTTTTTTGATAGATCAGTAGAGTTTGAAATGCACAGGAAAGAGTCCTACTACAACTACATGACGATATCCTGTTTTACTGTTGGTACGTGGATGATACATTCTTCATTTTCAACTCAATAGACCACAACCGAATCCGTGAAATTATTCACCAAATTTTTTCAGATGTCTATGCCTCAATTCAGCTCACATTAGAACTTAAAGAGGATCAAAAACTTCTGTTCCTTGACGTAATGATCATTAAGCAACCCAGAAAGATAGACATATCAACCCAGAAAGATAGCATTTATCGAAAACCAAACTACAAACCTGTCCTGATTCCAAGAGACTCCTTCCACTTGTGGTCACAAAAAATTGCAGCTTTTAGATCTTTCGTTACGAGAGCCTTCTCTCACTGCAGCAATTATAAACTCAGAAAGGAGGAACCTACCTGGATTTACCGTACAGCCAATGCTTTCGGCTATAATATCAACATTAATAAGAAGTTAATTTCTAAATTAAAACACCCTAAATTTAACAGTAATAAAGCTGTCACATTCTGTGGGAAACTACCATACATCTCAAGCATTCACAATACCACCAAGAAAGAATGCAAGGCAGAAGGCAAGGGCTTTGGTGTATCTGTTAATACCTACAAAAATATTATTATGAATAATAAAGAACCAAGTAAATTACTCGACAAATGCGGTGTATACAAGATTCCTATTCAATCCAAACATAATATCAAACAGCCCTAGGAAATCCTATATAGGTAGCACCAAAAACAAATTAAAATATTGCCTCAACCAACATATTAGTAATTGGGTAAAAACTGAAAATAAAACACCACTCATCGACTACTGCCTCAGTAATCAAGCCGAACCCCAGTTTGAAGACATTAGTTTGATTTGTCGACACCAAACAGAACGAACTTTATGTTACTCTGAGGCAGTTATCATCGAAAAAACAAAAAATTCAAACTGCAACAAGAATTACAACATTGGTCTCCTGTTACCATGGAAACTAAAAAAAAAAAAAAAAATGCAGGTAAAAATAAGAAAAGAAAACATATTGAAAATAATGACACACGTAACAATAACCCTTCCGGAGGTATGTCAACATGCAATGATACGTAAATGGAGAGTGCATAGACAACTGAGACACCTTATCTACGCAACACACTTCAATATACACTGAACTGCCAGGAAAACTGGTACACCAGTCTAATACTTTGTAGGTCCCCCACAGGAATGCAGGACTGCAGAAATATGATGGGGCATGGACTCCACTAGCTTCTGGAAATATGCTGTAGGCAATGCACACCATACTTCCTGCAGAGCATTCCACAATTCGGGTGTATTCCGAGGTCTCTGATTCCTGTGTTCAATAGCGTGTTGCATGGCATCCCAAATGTGTTCTATCACGTTCAGATCTGCGGACTTGGGTGGGAATGGCAACACCCCAAACTTAGATGAATGCTCCTCTAACCAGAATGTGGCATCCCGACACTTGTGTGGAGGTGCATTGTCCTGTTGGAATAGGCCCAACCCACCAGCATGAATGCAGGACATGAACGGGTATACCTCGTCAGAAAATATGCACACATAGTGTTGGCCGGTCACAGACGTTTGTAGACGTCCCAGTGAAGTCCAGCTAAACACACCTGATACCATTACGGACCGGCCACTAGCCGGTACAGTTCCCTGTTGACAGACGGGATCCATGGCTTCATGGGGTTTGCGCCACACACAAATCCTTCCATCTACCCAATACAGTTGTAAACACGACTCGTTAGACCAGGCTACTTGTTTTCAGTCATCAAGTGTCCAGTAGCAGTGTTGTCATGCCCAGGCGAGGTGCATAGCTCTGTGTTGTGCCCCCATCAAGGGAATTCGAGTTGGGCGTCGGCTCCCAAAGCCTATATCATGCAGAGTACGTTGCACAGTCCCAACGCTGATGCTTGTTGAGGCTCCAGCATTGAATATCAATGACTCCTGCGAGAGTGTCGCACGCCTATCGTGTGAAACGATTCTTGACAGCTGACGATGGTCATGTTCACTCATGTCTTTTTATGGCCACACTGGTATCGTAGGTTGGAGGTTTTGCCGGAATTCTTGTAGTCACGGTACACCCTTTCAATGGTCATCCGTGAAAATCCGAACTTCATTTCTACCTCCGAAATACTATGGCCCATCTCACGAGCGTCAACTATGACACCACGTTGAAAATCGCTTAAATCGTTATTACTTGTCATTCTCATGCCAAAAACCTCTCTGACAGCTGGCAAGGCTGTCTATCGCTTTATATGCGCACTGATGGACACAACCAAGTACGCACGCGCATAGGTGACGTTGCTATGTATTTTGCATAAGCTCGTCTGTACCAGTTTTTCTGACACTTCAATGCATATACCTGCGAACCACGACACTGAAATGACATTCTGCCTGATGATGGTGATATACGTACGCTGAAATGCAGGTTCACGACGAGTTGAGCCAATGTAGTCTAGTGGAGATCATCGTGCTGTGTGGCTACATTATAATTCCCTTATTTTATCATTCTGCCGGCACACCATATCTACCAGTGTCCATTTCAATCAGATCCTCACCTAAGTCTATTTACAATGATTCCCTGACATTGTTATCCATTTGTTCTTCGGAGATATGCTACAACTTTCGTAAGCAAGGATACAGGTTAACAACAATGTGCTGTACTGCATTCTACGAAGCGCCAGCAGGTAAAATTAATTGCTACTTTCTGCCCTCCTCCCGCAGCAAATAATGTACTCACACTTATTTTAACTTGTATATATAGTTCACCTTTTATCTTACATACATGTGTCAGTTTTTAAAGGATTCCTTTGCTTCACGTGACTTTTGTGTTCAGAGTTCATGTATTCAGTAGATTCAAGCAGGAAGTCTTCAGAGAGGCCAGCCCCCTCCCTTTATATCTCAGAATTGTCAACTAATGAGACTTATTCACTACTGAAGTATCGACACACTTTCTATTTGACTACACACCAACATATCTAGCTGGAACACTTGGATTCTATCATTAATACCACATTTTTTAGTATCAACTGTAAAAAAAAAAAAAAAAAAATTTGTACATGTAACTTTTAATAAAAGGCTATTTGAGTTTAATGCAATTATTTCTTCACACGTTTATAACTAGTCACATCTGAACATGTTGCATGTTCACGACATCACTTTCTGATAAGTTCTAAAACTGCTTCAAAATTTAACATCCAGTTATAGTGATGTAAACTGTCTCCAGCTCACTGCTGCGATGAGTATGGATTTGCAAGGTTCATTATTCTATATTATAGAATAAACAAAAACAATTAAATGCTTGTTTTCTTTTGTTTGATATTATTATGTTGACTTAATCACTTCCGGTGACCTACATCCATCTGCTGCAACTTTGAAGCATTATAAAGTTTATATGAAAAATTATTGTCGCAAGTGTTTGTTATATTATTATGAACTGTAGTTCAATAACAATGAAACTGTTACATGAACTATCAAGGTCTGAAATGTGATTTCATGTTTACTGTGTAGGCTAAAGAGCGAAGGGATAATGCAAATCCTGATTATCAAAATGAAGACCCTATAACATCTGCTGCTGGTTACAGAGCTGTCGCTCCAGATACGAAATCGTAAGTAGTTTGCACTCAGTCCATTTTCTGAAACCATCTGAGATTAAGAGTTATTTTAAGGGTTTTACAATGGCATTACAAACACATACAAGTCCAGTCAAAAAGTTATGACCACCTGTTATCATGAGGTATGACCTCCTCGTGCCACAGATATAGCACGTGGCATTGATTCAGTGAGACCTCTGAACATTTCTGTAGTGATGATATACCATGCAGAAAACAGCTTCTCGTAGATCATCAAGAATCGTTGGTGGTGGAGCCATGTCGAACCTGTTGATCAAGATAGTCCCAGAAGCTCAATGGGATTGATGTGCAGCAAGTATGTTGTCCAGGATACTAAGCTAAAGTCACTGCAATGCTCATCAAACTATTCTCACACACACACATAGCAACATGGCCAGGAGTATTATCTTGCTGGAAGCAACCCATGCCATCAGGGTAGACAATCATGAATGGGAGCACCTGATCCACCATAATGGATAGGTAGCCTGAAGCGTTCATTGTGCAGTTGAGGGGATGATAGCTCCTAATGATTCCCAGGAAAACATGTGTTACATGAGCACACTGGCTCCTCCTGCCTGTTTCTTCTCAAGCATTGAGTTGGGATGATTTCTGTCAGCAGTGCTTCACTGTAGTCTTCAACCACCCACACAATAAAGCAGAAAACATGATTCATCTGAAAAGGCAACTGTCTTCCACTGTCCAATGATCCAGTGCCTCCTCTCAGATGCTAATTTATGCCGTAATCGGTGATGTCTGGCTGTCAGCATGGTGGTTCTGGAAACCCATAAAAAGTTCATTGGACTGTGGTCTGCAGTATGCTCCTCAATGTGCCTGCATTAAATGCTCTGGCCAGTTGTTCGACTGTGGCCCATCTGTTGGATCATACTTGTTGAGATAGCTTTTGCTGTCCACAGTCATCAGTGCTGCGTGGATGTTCACTATTACCCCATAACTGCAGGTCTTGCCAGTTTCCTTCCGTTCCTAGAACGATTTAACAACTACACCACGTGAACAGCCTGCAATATCAGTCATTTTTGTAACGCTACCACCCTTCAGTCAGTAGCTAACAATAATTCCTTTTTCAAACTGTTTGGTCATGCCCTTTTCCCATTTTCATGCGGAACTGCATATTGTCCA
The DNA here is from genome assembly GCA_039090855.1 of Macrothele yani. NCBI lineage: Eukaryota > Metazoa > Arthropoda > Arachnida > Araneae > Macrothelidae > Macrothele > Macrothele yani. The sequence goes on from CM076997.1 coordinate 1,602,774, forward strand.
CGAGTTAGTGTCCCTTTAAAATGCCTTACATGATTTGCATATGTTGATACACATGCCATCTTGTTCCTTCTTATATCAGGGGTGGTCATAATTTTTTAACTGGATTGCATATTATTATTGGTCTCAATATTTAATAATATTTGTCACTGTTATGTGCTTGTGATTAGCAACTGTGTCTTCAAAATTATGCCATGCTGTGTAGGCTGTGTTAATATTGAACATATGAGTTGGTTTTAAATTTCCAGTTTGTGTGCCATATCAGTTGGTTTTAAATTTTCAGTTTGTGTGCCTGTTTGGAAACTGCCAGTTGAGTAATGTAGCCTTGTGCTTGCACCAATTTCCCCCAACTGTAGCAATCTCTGGTGCCTGACACAAATTGCGCCCAGTTGAGTGTTTTCTTGATGTTTTGCATCCATTTGCTTAAATTCTTAAAATTAAAAAAAAAAAATTACGCTGTGCAGTGTATCAAGATTTTACATTTGTAAAATAGTTCAAATTTGTTCTATGTGCCTTGTTGCAGTAACTAGTGTGTTAAGGTATAGTTGCTTTACTTTCACTAACTCCTGGTGATGTCTGCCTGATTTTGTTACATGAGGCTGCAGATGATAGCCAGCCATTCTCATCTGACTCCTTTGGAAGATGTGATGCATGGTCAGCTGTTCATTGGCCGTGCTGCAAGCTGGTAGCACCCACCTGACTACGCCTCTTCCCATTTTGGCATTGTTTGGTACTGTTCTGAGCTAGGCAAGAAGGAGGCGCCAGGGATCAGACACATCAGTGAGAAACATTGATGTTCGACATTGTCATTACTGATTTTGAAAACATTGATAGTATCGGTGGAAATTTTAAATGTAATGGTGAAAACCTTGTTGTTTTTGCTAATAAGTCTGAGATGTCATACTTTTCCATCTGGAGCAGTGAATGCACAGATCAGTAGGTAAAATCTGTGTTCAGTATAATGGTGATTACTCACCAATTAACATTGAGTAATTGATAATATTTATTAAAATGCTCAATGTATCGGTGGAAATCTCTTATGTTTTTTCGACGTACCAGTCTCTGTAGCATCGGGGGGGGGGGGGGGGGGGGGGGGGTGTATTTTCACCAACGAAACATCAACCAAAACAGCCAATTCATGACATAGAAAGATGATATTCCATTTCTGTATAAGAATACAACAAAAAGAAAAAAGAAAGTTATTTACTTAATGTAGAAAATATTCACCAGTTTCAAACATCAGTTATGGCACTTTCATATTTTTTCGATGTATCAGCATCTGCAACATTGGGGTTTAAACATTGATTATATCAGTGGCAAGATGTTAAGAAACATTGAGATTTTATTTATCCCATCCCTACTCTGAGCCAGACTTTGGCATGTGTATGTATGTGACCTTTATTGTCCCAGGAGTTGGCACTGTGCATGAGGATTCCCATTGGAGTTAAAATCAGAAGATCAAAAATGTATTTTTGCTGCTTTTTGTGGAACTGGCTGAAATTTTAATGAACACCATGATAGGGACATGGTCTCTAATTTGTTTCCTGAATCGGTTAAAACTTTCTAAATTATCCATGAAAAATTATATTATTAAGCATTTCTGTATGTTGATAATTAAAAATTTCCATGGCTAATTTAAGAGTTTTTAACCAATTCAGGCAAAATCTGGAGGATTTGTTTCTACTATCAATTTATGGTGTTGATCAAAATTTCTGCAAGTTCATGAAGATTTTGAAAAGTTAAGTTTTTGCATTTTTAATGTGCAGTTCTAGGGCAGTGGGTGTGGAAGATGCTATTACTTATCCATTTCCTTTCTTTGAGTGTTCAAAGACAGAATTTCTTTATGGTTCATGTTAGCTTAAATATTGTATGCATTGTATTCACATTTTTTTGCACATTCCAATTTTCCACTTGATTAAAAAGTTAAGTTTTTTTTTCTTCTTTTCTTCCTCAGTATCATGTATGGTTTTGTCATTAGCTATATGCTATAGTAATCGAAAAAGGCGATGAAGTTCATCTAGTGTCAAAAACTTCTGTATCAGCTAAGGTATTTTGTTTATTGATGCTTTCCAGCCGTAGGTTGAAGAAGTGTATGTGTTCTAACTTTTTCCGTCCATCTGCATGTATGATGACTTGCATAAAAATGGGCAGACTTGGACAAAGTTTTATATATTGCAGGCCTCACATTTGTCCCGAAATTCCTAAAAATTTTAAGAAAAAAAATAGCAATTTAATAAAACATGATGTCATTGAGCTTAGGAGATTCTACATTGAGAAATAAAATATGTAATATCTGTTTTCCTGAATTTTAAATTAAATGAATTGAATGTCCTATAGGAGCTGCCATTTATTAACACGAAGTGACCCTGGAAATTTCGCTGTGAAAAATAGTGCAAAAAGATTTTTAGGCTTTTTTTTTTTTTTTTTTCAGTTATCAATATTGCAGTTTTAGGAAGTTTGGAGTTTTCAGATGGAAAGAAATTTGCAAATGTATTCAAAGAACAAGTGTAGAAGGAATAATAAATGATTTGCTGCAGTTATTTCCCAATTATAAGTCTGTATCGGTGAATGGTGGTGTCAGTCATATCTAGTAACCACGATTGGCTTAAGTTCTGATTATGGTCCTGTTTCATCCCCCTCCCCCAGCTAGTTCTAATTTTCCTATGGGCCTCTTTCATAACCCCAATTTCACAGTTCATTTCACATCTTTGCATGTTATCCATCCATACAAAATAGTGAATAATTTCCATTATTATTATTGCTCCTGTAATTGTTTTTTCTTTTTTCTTTTTTCTTTTTTTTTTTTTTTTTTTTTTTACTGGACGGACCAGCAATTTCAGTTCTGATGTTTTGAAACAATTGAATTCAAATGGAGATGTTATTTCTCCTTGGGGCACTGCTGGCTTTCAAGCTATGCGAAGGATTGTGTGTCATGTGCAACATCGCCAATAAACTGCTCACAGCATGGGATTTCAGCAGTGAAATGTCATGCCCAGAATAAGAAACATATTGAAGCTTGCAAAGTAAAACATGGTGCTAATGGTATTTTAAAACCAGCATCACAGTTATGGATAACAAATGCTTCACACTTTTACATTCTATATTACCCACCTGAATTCACATGATGCTTTAGTGACTTCAGCTGAGACTCTTTTTACAACACAATTGCATCTGATAGTGTACCATATTCGTTTGCAAATGCTGGGACAAAAATATTCTCCAGAATGTTTCAAGACAGTAAGGTTGCTCACGATTTTAATTGTAAGCACTCAAAGGTGTCTTACATTGTATCTGATGGTTCAGGGCCATATTTCAAAAATGAACTTATCAGTAATATTGATCAAAAAGTAATTGTTTTTCTTCAATACAAATTGATGATATATGCCCATCCCAGAAAAATGTGTCCAGCAAATGGATATTTTAGTTTGCTTCTTTTCTGAACAACAAGGTGGGATTTTTAAAAAAACAAGTTTGGATTTTTTAAATGCATGAGGATTGGAAAGGCTTATGGCCCAAGCAATACCTGTGGAGAGGCAAAAAGCTTTAAGTGTGAAAGGCATTGGTATATCTTGTAAAATTTGCTGAAGTTGTACTAGATGAATAGATGGAGGAATCATATGGATAACAAGGGGTGTTCAGAACCGCAATCACTAACATGGCATAAAACTCAAGGTTTGCATCGCCGATCACATTCTTCACGATTTGTGTGTGTGTGTGTGGGGGGGGGGGGGGGCGAAACCTTTCTGTACTGTTATAAAACTTTGGTGAACAAAAAAAAATTAATTTGACGAATGAGTTGGCAAAAACTTCAAAAAAGCCAGAACAATCATTGAAACTGATATTGTCTACTGTGAAAATATGAGAAAGTATATTGGGTAAAAGACTGAGAGAAGACACCAAAATAGCCAAAGAACAGTTTGGATTTATACTGGAAAGAAGTATAATAGGTGCCATATTAACTTTGAGACAACTCATGGAGAAATAAAGGACACAGCTAATATGCTCCCACCAAAACAACAAGAACAAAAAAAACAAAACAAAAAAAAAACATAATAATTTCCATGGCAATAATGGCTGAAAAAACAAAACAAAAACAGCATTGCAACTATAATAACAATTCACCTGTTAAATTATTCTTTGCATGGAGGTTTCTGGTATGCATATGTATCACTGAGCTGTTCTATGAGATTCAGAGGTTAGTTCCACAAAGAAATACAAACTACCAGATAATTTTTACTTCCTGTTGCCGTATCAAACTTCTCCATTTACAGTGATCTTGACATCCATCACATGCCGTGCACAAGATTTCTATACTTCATACTCATAATCTTTTTCTCATGCAGACACTCCTGAATCTGATCCTCCCATGACTTCCTTGGCCTTCCTCTGCCTTTCCTTCCATCTACTTGGGCTAAAAAGATTTTCTTAGTAAGCATCTCATCACTCATTCTTTCAACATGGCCAAACCACAGAAGCATATTAGTCTCCACCTTGCTAACAACATTTTGCTTCACATTACACAACTGCAACACATCTTCATTCCTCACACAATCAGAACATGTCTTGCTCCCTCCCCCCCCCGCCCCCATAAAAACGCATTTTTCCAGCAGCACACAAACGACTCCTATGTTTCTTCTGTAGTACCCAGGTTTCCCTGCCATACATCAGAGTAGGAACAATTACACTTTCATACACAGCCATGCGGGACTCTCTAGAGAACCCATCATTCCTGTGAAAACTTCCCAAAACATCCATGACTTTCAATGAAGAATTCACACGCCTACTAATTTCACTATCCAATTTGTTCTCTCTGTCAAACATGCGTCCTGAACACACAAATTCATTTACCTGGTCAATCACTGTGCCATTTAGACGTATATTACGTTCAGTACTAGCAGTTTCTCTCAAAAACCATAACTTTGGTTTTTCCCTTATTTATACTCAGTTTCAATTTCATGCAATCTTCATACATCAGGGACAACATACTCTGCAACTTACTCTTGCTGTCTGCCAACATGACAGTGTCATCACCATACAGCAATCTGCACATACGGATATCACCAAGACATAAACCAGTATTATCTATTTTGACATCATTCATGCACGCATCCATAAATATATTAAACAGCCATGGTGTGTAAAGAGAAGAAAATGAAGATAAGGCATAAACAACGCCAAAGACAGACTATTGTGACTCCACAAGATGGTGCTAGAATCATCAACTACAACACACCGTGAAGAAGTGACATAATCAAACAACAGGACAAAAGCAGTTAGCTCCCATTACTAGGTGTATTCCTTCACGTACCAACATCAGCACAGACGATAACCAGGCTTAAGGCCGAAAAGTATCTGCATACCATACGACATCAGCATTTATGCACCTTTTAAGGTTTTTAAACTTCAGCAATTGTTTTAGCTTCCTTAACATTTTAATATTCAGCAACCTTTTATTTCATATGGTGTCCATTACTATTCATCCATTGATTTCACTTTTCATAGCTGTTTATTCTAGGTCATATCGTTCAGTTAGTGTTTCTGGATTTTATGCAAATTTTATTCAACTTCACACAAAACTTCCTGATTGTTTCTCATTGCACAAAGCTTCTGGGTAAATACACCAAGACAACTGATGCGTTATAAACACTATTTTCCTTATTTTCACATTAACTTCTAGTGCATAAGTTGCTATCTACAACATATACGTCAATATTTTTATATAACACATTGAATAGAGATGAGAAGAGTTATGTATTAATATATCTTTCCCACAATGTGTATGTACTTCGTTTCCATATATGAATGCAATGGTCATGGGCATGTCATATCACCAATGCAAAAAGCCTTATATGTAACTATCAGTATTTTACCTTGCAGTCTTGGCCAGTGTCACATATGGGAAGTAAATTAAATACTGCAAAAATGATATTATGGAGCTAGATGTGTGATGTCATCAAAAAGGATGGACATTGGAAATAAGAGGATGATAAGAGCAACAGTTAAATGGTAGAGATTTTAAAGAAGGTCCAGGAAGAAATATTTTACTCATATGTGCATTTATTGAGAAGAAATGATGGTTGCATGAGATGGAACTACCAGGAAAACAGAGAAATGGATGATCTAAAATGAGATGCAGGGACTGCTTAAGCAGTAATGCAAAGAAAAAGAATGTAGAAAGTAAGATGGCACAGGACCAAACTGAGTGGAGAGGAGAGATCCACTGCAGTGTTCTCAACCAACTGAATCTCATAATGCTGAAGAAAAAGAAGAAACGAAGCAAATATTTAACGTTTTGTTGTGCATCATTATTTGCAGAGGAAAAGTATGTGCTATAACGATTTGCATACTAATTTATCGCTGCAATATGAAAAAAAATCCCCCTTTGTTCTTATAATTTTGTTTTACTTGCAATATAAAAAGAAAATTAATTGTTTCTCCTTTTTCTTGTAGGAGTTTAGGAGATATATGTTTTGGAACTGCTAGTACTAAAATGATATAAAGTATAACTTCCTTAGCATCTGTATATTTATATTTTTATCAATATTATATATGTTTAATTTCTAATGGTTACAGTGGCTTGGATGCAGCTGAACGTCGTCGACAGATGATTCAAGAATCCAAATTTTTGGGTGGTGATATGGAGCATACCCATTTGGTGAAAGGTCTAGATTATGCATTGTTGCAAAAAGTAAGTACACCTTAACTTAAATGTTTGATTTTTTACATGTCTTTTTGAGTTAAAAAGAAGTTTTGCATTTATTTATTTATTGAATTAGTTCTTTAACTTGGACATAGTTCTGCCAATAATGTGGCTGTTTGGGTCTCATACATTAATTTTTACAGCTGACCCTGAACTGTCATTTGACAGCTGCTTGTCTATAATTAGTTGCTGTCTGATCTCATCACTTTTTTTTTTTGGGGGGGGGGGATCACAGTTCAGTTACATTCCATTGTAATTTAGTCCTCAGTGATTTGTCACTAACTTTTTGGAGATCTGCAGTTCAAGATGTAAAGTTTTGTATTCAGTGCCATATTTAAGTGTGGGCGAAACCATGGTGCACATATAGTCGTATCAGGATAATAAGAGCACCCATGTAATCACAGTGTACCTGTCCAGGCATGTCACAGGGTGTATGTGACAAGGTCGACCACATGGAGATATAAGTGGCTGGCCAGAACACATGAGCTATAGTGCATAATGTTAGCACAATAGGCAGAAGTAGTGATTTGACAGACATTCAAAAAGGAATGTTCATCGGCTACTACACCAAGTGTGGAAGCATCTCAGAAACAGCAGACTTCATGGGCTGTTCGTGAGGTGCTGTAGTAAGAGTGTATCAAGAATGGACCACTGGCATACTGAGTACCTCCGATGTCATAACTGTGGAGCCCCAAAAGCCATTCACCCCAGAGGAGAGTGTCAACTGGTAAAGGGCAAACGACATGCAACAGTGCAGCAATTGACCACGCAAATGAATGCTGGTACACACAGGTACGTGTCCCAGGTAACGGTAGGGCAAATCCTATTATGCATGGGTCTCTGTAGTCTATGCTGCGTCAAGGCACCCATGTTAACCCAGGTCCATTGGCAACACTGCTTGCAGTTCGCATGGGACTACCATCATTGGACAGCGTAAGATCATTGCCTTCTCCAATTAATCGAGGTTTCTACACCACAAAAGTGATGGGCAGTGGTGGATATGGCATCAGAGGCACGAGAACCAACACCCGCACACGCTTATCAGTCAAGTACAGGCCGGCGGTGGCAGTGTGCCTGTTTGGGGGATGTTTTCCTGGTATGACGTGGAACTGCTGGTACCACTGGATGGGTTCCTGAATGCCAATGGCTACCTGTCTGTCCTTACTGGCCACAGGCATCTCTTCATGTTGGATGTTTACCCTGGTGGTGATGGTGTCTACCAACAGGACAGTGCGCCCTACCATTTCGCTAAGGGGGGTGCATGACTGGTTCCAGGAACACGACAGCAGTGTCTCCATTCTCCCTTAACTGGCAAAATCGCTTGACCTCAATCTGATAGAGCACTTGTGCGACTATTTGGATGGACAGGTTTGACATGCTGACCCACAACCATGTCATCTCTGGGACTTTCGTGCTCTGCTGCAGTCCGAATGGGCATGTGTGCCTCGGGCAACCTTTCAGGGCCTCATTGCATCCATGCCATGCCATGCCGTCTCGCTGCTGTCATCCAGGCCAAGGATGGTTATTCTCATTATTAGGTAGTGGTTATATTGTTCTTATATGACTGTGTATACCTAGCCATTCCTTCCAGAGTTTAAGCTGACTCAAAAAATGCTGTAGCAAAAATGCTGAATTGATGAAAAAAAGTTGTAGCAAAATGCCAGGAAAAGTTAGCTGCTTTTGTTGCTCGGAAAATTGTAACATCAACTGAATTGTTCACACCACCAATGCTTTGGATATCAGAGGAAAACAAATTATTTTGGAAGATACTAACACATTTGAAGGAAAACTCCAGTGGGCAGTATAAGTTGATACACAGTTAACAGGTAAGTAAAGGATAAGGGTATATTTCTAAAATCATGATTAAATATGCATAAAATCCAAATATCCTGAAATTTAATTTTGTGCAATGTTACTCAAAGAAATATTTGAGTTATAGAAACATGCTTAGACTATAAAATTTGTCGAAATGCGAGTCATTTGTGTAATGACCTTTCGTTACTTTTAAACTTTTTGCATGTTTTCCTAGTAAGCTCTATATTTGCTTTCAATTTGACAACACCTAGAACTTTAGATATTGTACCAATAGTAGAAGACACTGTTTAAGAATTTCCTACTGGAAAAAGAAATCATATAAGATAAAAAACAGTTCATACTCTTGATAAAATGCAAAATAAAACAGATAATAAAAAATCTATTATCCCCTACGAACGTGAACGTAAAGCTTTGCTGGAAGTGCGCAATAACCTTTATGTTAAATGTATGTTTGCAGATAAGAGTAAGCAGATAGTACTATTAAATAAAGAAGATTATGAACAAAAAATGGATAATGCTATTAATGAACTAAAAGTACATAAGATAGAAAAAGATCCCACAGATGGTATTATTCGACAATTGTCTAAAATAAAAAAACCATAGCAACCTGCCACAGACAATTAAGCACAAAGCATGCCCTCCAGTGGGAGCAAGAATGTATACTGTATTTCAAAAAGTAAAAACACATAAAGAAGGACTTTCAATTAGACTTATTGTAAATAAAAATACTTATCCCACCATTAATTTAGAAAGACCTATGTATCAATATTTAAAACCATTATTCAGTAATCATCAATATAACATCTATAATTCCACTGAAGTCATTAATGAAATAAAGAAGTTGAATAGCACATCTTTTACCATGTTCAGTATGGATATCATCGCTTTATACCCTAATACGCCTACTTCAGAAGCGATAGAACTGATAAATAATAGACTTATGAATGAGAAAGTTGAAGATCAAGAATGCAAAAGTATTATTTCTACATTGGAATTTATTACAAATAGCAACTACTTTGCATTCAACCATATAATATACAAACAATCTTTTGGAGCACCCATGGGATCGCCTCTTTCCAGTCTATTTGCAGATGTCATTCTTCAAAATATAGAAAATCAAATATTTTTACAACCTAACCTTGCCTTATTTAGCCTTTATCTACGTTATGTCAATGACATTCTGATCTTTTGGCAGCATTCAGATGAAAACCTAAATCAGTTTGTTGAAACATTTAATAGTCATTACCCAAAAATAAAAACAATTGTAGATAAAGAAAATAACAGTAGACTGCATTTTCTGGACATAGAAATTATTAGAAATGAACAAAGCGTAAATTATACAGTATATAGGAAACCCACGTACATTCCGGCATTAATACCTTCGGACTCCACACATCCATGGAAGTATGAAATGGCTGCCTTCCGTTGCTATGTAAAATGAGCTATTACACATACTTCAACAGAATTAGAACTTAATGGAATGGATAAAGAATACTGTAGTAAAATTTGGTTTTGAAACTAAATTAGTGGATTCTATTTATGACAATTTAAAGAACAATCAACAACAAAATAAAAATAATGAAATGAAAGTATATAAGTCATTCCCATATTTACCACCTTTAAGTAATCTACTAAAGAAGGAATATAAAGAAAATAATATAAATTTAGCAGAGACAGTCATGGACAATGGTACATTGTTGACTTACAATAATAAAACATCGTTACTTGACAAATCAGCAGTATATACAATTCCAATCATCACAGCTGATAACAGTTCTGATCGTATATATATAGGTAGCCAATAGCGAGCGGTATAACTATACCATCGGGATTAGAGGAAATTCTATCCCACACTCACCAACCCGCTTGGCCAGCGTGGTAAGTTATGGCCAAACCCCTCCAAAATGATTCCACAACTTAAATCTTGGCCCTCAGTCTCCGGCAGCTGGAATGTACCTGGCCAAGGCAGCGGCCAGTGCGACATGAAGGCAGAGGGTGCTAAGAATCCCCGGAGGACCGGACTAGGCTGCCATCTGATGCTGACCTTGGCTACGTACAACGGACGCTCCCTATCTTCTGATTCAAGGCTTCTTGAATTGGAAGAGGAACTACAAAGGATCAAGTGGGATATCGTGGGGCTAAGTGAGGTAAGGAGAAAAGGAGAAGATCTCATCGAACTGAAAAGTGGACATCTCTTTTACTATCGTGGGACAGATACTGGCAGAACTAGTGGTGTTGGATTTATAATAAACAAGAAACTGAAGGATAAAGTTGTAGAAGTTGAAAGTTCCTCTGACAGAGCTGCACGACTTGTTATCCAACTCTCGAAAAGATACCAGGCTCAGATTATTCAAACTTATGCACCCACCACAAGTCATCCTGAAGAAGAAATTGAAGAATTTTATGAGGAAATTCGTCATCTAAATAATAAAGGTAAGCAGCACTTGAAGATAATTATGGGAGATTTCAATGCAAAAATAGGGCAACGGCAACAGAATGAAACTTCAGTAGGTAAATTCGGTCACGGCAACAGAAACCAGCGTGGAAATACTCTCGTTGAGTTTGCAGAGGCAGAAGGGTTTTTCATCTTGAACTCCTTCTTCAAGAAAAAGCCACACAGGAAATGGACATGGAGACATCCAAATGGGACGACAAGTGAAATTGATTTTATTATGTGTAACAAAAAATTCGTCATAGAAGACTGCAGTGTGCTAAACAAGTTCAACACAGGTAGTGACCATAGATTGGTGAGATGTAAGATGCACCTCAACTCTAAACTTGAACGTGGCAAGCTCATAAGACAAACAAAATCTATTGACATAACCAACCTTAAAAAACACCATAATACCTTCAAGTTGGAACTGAAGAACAGGTTCTCTACTTTAGAAGGCCTAACATCAGAAGAAGTGGACATCTCTGAAGTTAACAGAAAAGTAACCAAAGCTCTTATGGAAACAGCAACAAAATTAGCTGGGTCTAAGAACAAGTTGCATGTAAATAAATTATCAGGAAAAACGAAAATGTTGATGCAAAAAAGAAGAGAGATGAGGACAACTAAAGAAGATGTGACTTCCAAAGTGGAATATATAGAGCTATGCAAGACAGTAAGAAAAAGTATCACTGAAGACGTAAGAAAATTCAACTGTGAACTAGTGAGGAAAGCAATTGAAAACAACCAAAGCCTAAAGATAGCAAAGGGACATCTCAGTAAGGGAAGAAAACAGATTATGGCACTGAGAAAAGAAGATGGTTCTGTAACAAGAAATAGAGGCGAAATTTTGACAAGAGTGAAAGATTTCTACTCCAAATTATATGAAAGGGATGATATATGCACTCCAGACATCATGAAAGATACCAGTACCAGAGTTCCTCCAGTCCTTCCAGCAGAAGTTGCACATGCAATCAAGAACGTGAAGCGGGGAAAAGCTCCAGGAGAAGATGGAATTACTGTAGACATCATACAAGAAGCAAGTGGAGAAATCAAAACAGTACTCGCCCAAATTTTCACTCGATGCTTTAATGAAATAAAGATTCCTGAGGATTGGAACACCGCTACAATGATCCTGCTACATAAGAAAGGTGACATTGAGGATCTCGAAAACTACAGACCTATCAGCCTCCTATCAGTAGTTTATAAAATCTTCACTAAAGTTCTTTCACACCGCTTGAAGGTAACACTGGACATGGCTCAACCGAGAGAACAAGCTGGATTCAGGAGTGGCTACAGCACAATAGATCATATCCACATGCTGCGAGAACTAATTGAAAGAGCGAGGGAATATGAACTTCCATTGTGCATGGCTTTTATCGATTATGAAAAAGCCTTTGATTCGTTGAAACCATCAGCAGTTACAATGGCTCTGAAAACCTGTGGTATTGAAGATGCATACATTAATATTATTAATAACATCTATGAAAATGCAAGTGCAAAGATTAGGCTGTTTGAAAATACAACACACGTAAAAATTGGAAAGGGAGTGAGACAAGGTGACACCATATCTCCGAAGCTCTTTAATGCCACATTGGAGGGTGTTTTTCAGTCGTTGAGCTGGGAAAACAAGGGGATAAAGATTAATGGAGATTATCTAACCCACCTTCGTTTTGCTGATGACGTAGTCATTTTTGCAACTAGCCCATCAGAGCTGCAGAGTATGATCCAAGAACTTGCTGACAAGAGTAAAGAAGTGGGATTAAAAATGAACTTTCAGAAGACAAAAGTGATGTTCAATGCTTTTACAAGAAATGAAGATTTATCGATTGATGGAGAAAAGCTGGAGATAACAGACACGTACGTTTATCTTGGACAGCAGATATCAAGTGAGGGTCACATTGATGAAGAAATTAATCGGCGTACAAAACTTGCCTGGAGAGCTTTTGGAAGAAACAGCATAATTTTCAAGAGCAATATGCCATTATGTCTTAAAAGAAAAGTGTTTGATCAATGCATCCTTCCAGTGCTTACGTATGGTGCAGAGACATGGACCTTAACTAAAAGAGACATACAAAGGCTGCAGACAACTCAAAGAAGCATGGAGAGGTGCATACTTGGTGTAACCAGGAGAGATAAGAAGAGGAACTCGTGGATCCGAAAAATGACAAGAGTGGAAGACATCATGATCAGAGTTAAATCCCTGAAATGGCAATGGGCTGGACATACTGCCAGAAGGACAGATCATCAATGGACAGCCGAAATTTTAGATTGGATTCCAAGGGACAGGAAAAGACCCAGAAGAAGACCACATGGGAGATGGGTGGATGAAATTCGAAAGTATGCAGGGGTGACATGGAGGAAACTGGCACAAGACAGACCGTTGTGGAGGAAACTTGGGGAGACCTTCGTCCAGCAGTGGATTGATAATGGTTGACAATGATGATGATGATGATGATGATATATAGGTAGTACAAAGACGTCTTCGTACAAGATTAAAAGAGCATATTCATAACTGCAAAATGAAAGACTGCAAAACCTCACTGATTCGAACTTAATATTTAGTTTGGAAATTTAGTTAATTGGTATTTTGAGCTTTTGTTTACAGTATAGAGTTATTAAGTATCCTGAGCTATTATGTGAAGTGCAGAGTCAGGTGATTTTTATGAGCAAGCTAGTGCAAGAAGATTGTTTGAATTTCTGAATTATGTTGATGTTATGAATAGTGATAATTTTTAAGATTAGTTAGTGAGGTTTCTTTATAAGTGAAGTAGGTTCATTCAGGGTAGTTCTATAGGTTATGTAATGTTAATTAATGCTTGTGCTCAGTGTAAATTCTGTTTTGAGGATAATTTACTTGGTTTGTTTACTTGCTGATAGTAGATTTGTTAAAGTATAATTTGTGGCTCTTAAAATAACTGTAAATTTAATTGAAGTCTTTGAATCTGGTCTGGGAGATTGCGGAGTTTGCTAAGAGTGTTTAAATTTAAATCAATAAGTGTAAAATTGTAAATTGGTCATTGAGCTAACTGGGTGAGAGAGAAGAGAGTACGTTTCAAAAGAACAGAATTTGTCCACCTTGTAGAATTAAAAATAATCCAGTATTTTTTTTTTTTAAGCTATGTGAATCATGGTATAATTTTGGATGCATGCCTAGTGTTCAAACCAACTGTGTTGAAATATGTAAAGTTGTGCTGTTCATAAGGCCAGTGGCCAAATAGAAATAGAAAGTAAATTGAGATTCTGTTTTATACTGCTGTGTTTAAGCAAACAAGAAAAAAAGGAAATACCATCTGTTTGTCCATTAAAATTAACTGGTTAAGTTTTTAAAGAAAAATAATAAATACAGGCAGTAGCCTTTCAAAAAAAAGTTCAAAATGAGTGCAGTGTAAAAGTTTTTGTGTGCTGTTGTCTTCCATGACTTGGTCCCATGTACTCCCCCTTAGCTTGACTAAGGCTATCGATCCGAATCCTGGTTTTCTAAGGTTTTTCATAACTGCAATTTTTGTCCTAACCTTTTTAAATTGACTTTCACCGCCTCCACAAGTTGTTATTGAACGAGTACATTTTATCGTATGACTTATAGTGACACATTTTCATACACATGCAACAATATCCACTTATTTTTGCACTTTCAGGTGACTCAACTCTGCTTGAACACAAACAACGCAAACTTTCCAATAACTTCTTGTGGAATGTAAACTTTCAGATGCATTATTGTTTAGGATGTTCATGGCCTTTTCTAGTACTTAGAAAATATTTTTGTTTCGAAATGCATCCACCCATCTCCCAAATTTAAATTTTCTATAATTTCCATATTTTGAATTTCAACACCAGCATAAATATAACGCCCTTTGGTAAATAACAATCAATTCAATATGCCCAAAATGAACTAAATTCAAATTTTTTTTTCCACCAAAACATTTGGTGCCGTGACCATAGGATACATGCCTTGTCATGGAATTCAACCTGTACTGCACAGTGGTTACGAAAAAATCTTGAGTATGGTTTCATATGTGAATTATTTTCTCGTAGTGATAAGTTCTGGTAGTCTCTCTCTCTCAGTGACCAAAGTAGCGAAAGTGCATATTTTTTTATTTTAGCTGAATTTCTGTGTATGAGTATTATAATATTTCAGTAGCAGTGTTTGTAATAATTGAATAATTTTGGGCTTAACATAAAAGCCAGTTAGGGCTTGACACACATAAAAAGATTTTTTTTGTGTTGGTGTAATATTTTCAGTGATATATGAGTAATTTCAGTAATTTTGTGCTTGACACACATACAATTTTTTTTTGGGTGTTTACCTACATGAGTTTTCACACAAATAATTTCTCAAGCGTACCTGCATAATGTATAATTTGGTATTTCGAATATAACTAGTGCTAATTAATAGTTTGCAGTGTGTCACATATATATATGCAATTTCACACTTTTACAAATATTGAACTTCTAGGTGTATTTTTCATGTGTTGCAAAGTTTTTTTACCTCTACAGTCCGAGTGTTGAATTAAGTGTAATTTTAATGTGTTGCATTCAGGCAATTTATCATATTCTGTTGAACTAAGCGAAGAAAGTGTATTGTAAAGTAATGTTGTCATTCGAAAATGCCTGTTGTTGGTGATGTCAAATTGGTGAAAGCATAATGCAAAAATTGTAAGAGGCGTAACTTCTCTTCTCTCCTCACGCTGGTTAATTTAGTGCCTAGGTGCACTGGTTAGTTATTTTAAGTTAGGTTGTTTACTATTGGAGTGAAGTGTAGGTTCAGTGTTGGGTAGGATTAGTATTACTGTAGTAATAGCCAGTGAGTTAGGAATTTAATAATCAGTTAAATTTCTTTTAATTTAATTTTCTCAGTGTAGTTAAAAGGTTAGTATTTGAGCCGGTGCAGAATTTTTTCCTTCGTTCCGTGAAAATTTTTTTGGCTTGAAAAAATTTTTTTCACCTCTGTAATTAAGGTCAGGTGATAAGTAGCTTCGCTTCGGAACATTTGTTTTCCTAGTTCAGTGGTAGCCATGTTGGAACGGAAGTCAGCTCACCGGAGGTAGGTGGCGCTGCAGGTTTGTTTACATTCATCGGTTTGTTGACATGGTCGGAGCACGTGTGTGTTGAGTAGTAGGTAGAAGCGAATTTTCTGAGATTTTATTTTATGTTTCGACTCGCTTTGCTCGTCTTTTTCGCAGGGGGAATGTATTTGTCATGGCGAAAATTTTAACCTCTGGTGAATTTCAGAGAGACCTGATCAATCTTTCTGTTGGTTTATCAGAGATTAATTAAGGCAAAAATTTTCTTCCATGACATACGTTAGAAGAAAATTCCTGGTTGAAAGGCAGGGGAATTCATGCGCAAAATTCGCTTGTCTTAATCACAACCAGGAAAACAAAATTTCATGTTGGAGAAAGAAAAAAAAAAAAAAAAAAAAAGAATAATATTTGATTTAACTGACTTTGGGGTTTTGAAAATAATTATTTTATCGGTTCTTATATCGCGATAGGAAAAGGCGAGTAGGTGTGCAGCTCAGAGAATCAAAATTAATTTTACTTTCACATCACGGAACGAGAGAAAAAGAAAATTAAAACTAGTGATTTTCTGCAAAGCAAGAATCCGCCATTTTTGCGTTCCTGTTTCCAAAGTCGCACAAAAGTAACATCTTTTCGTCTTTTGGGGTAAGGAATTCAGCAACGAAATCTATTTTTAGACCCCAGGGTCAAAAAGGAGAGCTTGGTCTGCACGTGTGAAGGTCAGAGGTCACTCGAGGCGTGGGAGTGAAGGGTCCGTTGGGAAGCCGTGAGTTGCTAGGCTGAAGTTTCGACCAATGAGAGGGGTCAGCGGTTTCAAGCACCCCCAGAGTTTTTATCCGTTGAGAGTCACTTTTGTACTTGACTTTTGCTGACCGGCAGAGAAAGAGGACACAGCCGAGTCTCTCCTCGCCTTTTTGGCGGAGGAGGGGGCGGCAAGAAGGAAAATTTCGTATTGAAATCTAAACGGACAACAGTTAAAATTGAATTTCAAGGATCTCATTACTGGAGAGGAAATGCTTGCAGATTCAACCCTCTCCTCCTCTCCTAGTGGACGACGGAGGAGTGAACTGCAATAAAAAGAAAAGTAATAACTACCGTGAAATGATCTCCGCAGGAGAATTTTCTGCCAGCGCAACCCGAATGCTGTTACTACTCGGTTCAATATGGAAGGAACTCTTCAAGCCAGTTCAACCAGACACTGGAAGTTCCGAAAAAAAAAAAAAAGGGGCATGCACGGCTTTGTAGAAGATACCGCCTTTAGCTGCTGAATCGTCGAGTTGGGCCCTACTGATTACAACAAGGGGTCCACCAGCAGGGTTCCAAAATGCCCGTTTCCTGTATCGTTGGCCAAACACGCTGCCTCAGAAAAAGGAAAAGAGAAAAAAAAAAAAAGAGAAAAAAAAAAGCACCTTGGAAGTGAAGTGAAAATCAACCGGGACAGTGGTGTTCTCTGAGGGAGAGTTTTTTTTTTTTTTATTATATTCATTTTATCTATTATTAAGCTGTGAAACCTTTTTTTTATTATTATCGACGGTTAGTGTGCTTGGCAGGAAGTGTTGCTGCCCCCAGTCCTAAAGGTAAATTTCTCTCGGCATTTTCTTTTTTTGTATTATGTTGTGGTTTCTTTAAAATTATAAAACGAGTTGATTTTAAAATTGGGGGCTGTCGGAAAAATATATTGCAAGACAGGAAAAAGAGAGGGGAGTTGAAGATGCTTTCATTTATGTTTTTTTTTTTTGTGTTGTCATGTCTGGTAGTTTAGCAACTTCCCAGGCCAGTAAATTTTAATGTATCGGAAAAATTTGGTTTATTGTTTGAGCACAGTAAATTTTGGTGCATCGATAATAGTTTAGTTGGGCATGTGATAATTGAAAAGCAGTGTTATTGTGATGTCGTGGTTGATAAAATAATTGTAAACATTTTTTCTCTAGCCTTTTTACAGCGTTGAGTTATTTTTTTTTTGAGTGAAGATAAATTATGGGATGATTTATATTGGAATTTTGGGAACATATTATAGTGTGATGAAATTGGAAACCTAAAGTGCTGTTTACATTCTTGGAGTGTTGAGTGACGAAATTAAGATGGTAGGTGTGTTATTTGAGGACCAGTATTTTACATGCTCCAGATGAGTGTTAATCTCCCATTGGAAAGGGGTGATCTTAGGGCAAGCAGGGAACTTGTCCTAGGGCAGAGGGCTCTGAGTAGGGAATTTTCACCAGGATGCGATATGTGCAGAATAGAAGTTAAAGTATTTTTTTGTTCTCAAGTTTAGTATTTCACAAAAAGAATGAACATCATGGGTTGAGAAGACACACTTTTGCTCACCAGTTCCAGTATTAATTGTTCTTTTCTTTGGCCTAAATTTTCTTGTTTTTACTATAAGGTTAAAAGTCTAAATGTAATTTTAATTTTCAATAAGGTGAAAATATTTAGTGGGTTATGTAAATGGTCAGTGTATTGTCTGAAGTGGACCTGCGCATTGCCATGGTGCAGAAGAATTTCCTTGCTAGTGATTTTTCCTGGGATATATGTGGATATAGTGATTTAGGATTTCTTGGGATATAGAGAGATAAGTGAATTTTTCCTGGGATATATGTGGATATAGTGATTTAGGATTTCTTGGGATATAGAGAGATAAGTGAATTTTTCCTGGGATATATGTGGATATAGTGATTTAGGATTTCTTGGGATATAGAGAGATAAGTGAATTTTTCCTGGGATATATGTGGATATAGTGATTTAGGATTTCTTGGGATATAGAGAGATAAAGTGAATTTTCCTGGGATATATGTGGATACTGTGATTTAGGATTTCTTGGGATATATATAGAGAGAGATAAGTGAATTTTCCTGGGATATATGTGGATACTGTGATTTAGAATTTCTTGGGATATATACAGAGATAAGTGAATTTTTCCTGAGATATAGTGTGTTAGTTCTGGGCCAGATGTGCCTGGAGTATTTAGGGTTGAAGTACGACAGGCTCTTGCAGGCGTGGTTGATCAAGGTGGGATCATGCATTGGTTCGAAAAGGGGAGATCCTTGAAGACGTGGTTTTTGGGGGAAAACTTGTCTTCAAACCCCCCCAGTAGTTTCGCTGCTCACGGAGATATGTACTGCCAGCGAGGGTCGGTCGAGCGTTGCTTCAAGAAATGTGGTGAGATCATGTTAGAGGAAATTCTGTGCCTGATGATGATGTGTCACACTTGAGGATTTTTTCCTTTCCCTTTGCATAGGCTGAAAGTGGATTCACGACCCAATTTCACGCCTTCAGCCTGACTTGGTATTTTCTTCCTGTGTTGGTTCTCAAAACCCAGGGTAGTGTCTGAACTGAGAGTATTTGCCTCACCGCTACCTCAGTAATTCACTGCAGGTGTTAAATTCAAGTTTGTTTGGTGATTTAAAGTATCTAAATTTATTTGTTTATGATTTGCTGTAGTGCTAGGGATAAAAATTCTAAATTCTGGTTGTTGGTGTTAGTGAACTTGATATTTAGTTTGGAAATTTAGTTAATTGGTATTTTGAGCTTTTGTTTACAGTATAGAGTTATTAAGTATCCTGAGCTATTATGTGAAGTGCAGAGTCAGGTGATTTTTATGAGCAAGCTAGTGCAAGAAGATTGTTTGAATTTCTGAATTATGTTGATGTTATGAATAGTGATAATTTTTAAGATTAGTTAGTGAGGTTTCTTTATAAGTGAAGTAGGTTCATTCAGGGTAGTTCTATAGGTTATGTAATGTTAATTAATGCTTGTGCTCAGTGTAAATTCTGTTTTGAGGATAATTTACTTGGTTTGTTTACTTGCTGATAGTAGATTTGTTAAAGTATAATTTGTGGCTCTTAAAATAACTGTAAATTTAATTGAAGTCTTTGAATCTGGTCTGGGAGATTGCGGAGTTTGCTAAGAGTGTTTAAATTTAAATCAATAAGTGTAAAATTGTAAATTGGTCATTGAGCTAACTGGGTGAGAGAGAAGAGAGTACGTTTCAAAAGAACAGAATTTGTCCACCTTGTAGAATTAAAAATAATCCAGTATTTTTTTTTTTAAGCTATGTGAATCATGGTATAATTTTGGATGCATGCCTAGTGTTCAAACCAACTGTGTTGAAATATGTAAAGTTGTGCTGTTCATAAGGCCAGTGGCCAAATAGAAATAGAAAGTAAATTGAGATTCTGTTTTATACTGCTGTGTTTAAGCAAACAAGAAAAAAGGAAATACCATCTGTTTGTCCATTAAAATTAACTGGTTAAGTTTTTAAAGAAAAATAATAAATACAGGCAGTAGCCTTTCAAAAAAAAAGTTCAAAATGAGTGCAGTGTAAAAGTTTTTGTGTGCTGTTGTCTTCCATGACTTGGTCCCATGTACTCCCCCTTAGCTTGACTAAGGCTATCGATCCGAATCCTGGTTTTCTAAGGTTTTTCATAACTGCAATTTTTGTCCTAACCTTTTTAAATTGACTTTCACCGCCTCCACAAGTTGTTATTGAACGAGTACATTTTATCGTATGACTTATAGTGACACATTTTCATACACATGCAACAATATCCACTTATTTTTGCACTTTCAGGTGACTCAACTCTGCTTGAACACAAACAACGCAAACTTTCCAATAACTTCTTGTGGAATGTAAACTTTCAGATGCATTATTGTTTAGGATGTTCATGGCCTTTTCTAGTACTTAGAAAATATTTTTGTTTCGAAATGCATCCACCCATCTCCCAAATTTAAATTTTCTATAATTTCCATATTTTGAATTTCAACACCAGCATAAATATAACACCCTTTGGTAAATAACAATCAATTCAATATGCCCAAAATGAACTAAATTCAAATTTTTTTTTTTCCACCAAAACAAAAACCTCACTGATTCAATTATGCTTGGAAAATGATGTACAGCCTGATTGGGAAAACATTAACATAATTGCTTCACATAAAACACATAGACAGATTATTAATGTCGAGGCATTGGCTATAGAGAAATTTAAATCTAAAAGTTGCAATAGTAATTCACCTGTAGAGATTCCATATGCATGGAAACATCTCGAAAAAGAAAAGAAAACAAAACAGAACTTTAAAACATAGAAAGTAGAGGACAGAACAAGTGGAATTATAAACTTTAATGAACTTTACAGAATAGAAATTGCAATAGATGGCACTGCTTAAAGATGCAGAAGAATCTGAAATGACCAAGTACAGCAACTGTGACGTTTATGGGTGTGGCATGGCTGACAGTGTGTCAGCATGGTAACATTGGGCTTTTGAGGCCACAATGTTAGAACATGAACTGCTCGATTGATAAAGACATGATCATATGTTGAAACTAGTATGGATGATGTGGTTTGTTAGATGAAGAAAGGTTTAGGCTTTTATCTTTCTGGTTCATGTTTCAAACTCTTTTTAATCTTCATTTCAACAGAGCTTAGTATAATCGAATATATGGTTGTCCGTTCCTGTTGTTCGTCATATTTTAATTCAAAGACATTTTTATACTTCATTGTTCGTAAACTACTGGTCATTTATTAAAAAGTTTTTATTCTTGAAGTCTGTACAATAAGCGGAACGATATCACAGGATTATCCTGGAAATGCAGAGCAGCAGTAATAGAATAGGTGAATCGAAAGTTATTATCTGCATTTTAACAATATTGTAGCCTAAACATCCTTACCTGATGACCACATAGTTAGTATTATAATGGAAATAGTAATACTGTACGAGTGATACGATTTATTGGCGTAGGAAATAAACATATAAGCGTTTCCAAGCTTTCGCACATCAACCAGATGGCTTTTTCAAGGAAGTTAGACAGAAACTGCAAACTGAATAATAGAACGCTTTAACAATTTAAATGTGGGAACTTGACAATAAATATATACGACGTTATATTCATTTAAAGATACGGGGCATCACGTTGGTTGTGTGCGCGGTATCCTGGTAGGGAGAAGGCATTACTTGAAGAACTGGTTCCAAATTTGTGGCAACTCGAATAGGACGTTATCATTGCAAGTATCGCTGTTGGTAATGATCTCCAAGGTTTTCCGAATGGCTGTACATTTAGGGGTAGAGTAGCTAGCTAATTTCTTTATGTCATTCCACATAGGAGTAATGGACTTGAATTTGACTTCTCTGGATAGTGCCATGGCTACTTTACCATATTTTGTGTCCCTTTTATGTTTGTTGACTCTGATTCCAAACAAACGCGTGGTCATTCCAATGTAGTATCGTTCAGAGCCGTCCGGATATTGTAGTGGGATCACATAAGCACCTGCTTCGCAGAAGAGAGGTAGTTTTTCACTATTTCTCTTTAACATAGTATATAAAGATGCAGGAGACTTTATGCCGATGCCGTAGTTCATCTTCTTGAGGACGTTCTTAAGTTTGTAAGACGCATTAGGTATGTAGGTAATTGAGCCTAAATAACGAAGCTGCGGCACAAGAAGATTAGAATTTTTGACCCTGGCTTTTTTGGATAAAGTTACACATCTGATTCAATGAATATCTGCATCAGTTGCCAACTCAACATCGTGTTTTCTATCTAGAATGGGTATCGGAGGAAACGGCGAAGGCTCTTTGAATTCAAGAACGGAAGATAGCTGATTTGTATTCTGCGGGACAGAAAGAGCTGCGGAGCATCAGGTTGGGGACGGACGTGGGTTTATAGTAGACTTGTGTACCAAGGATATTGTCAGGCCTCGTTATCAATTAGTATTATAACATGTGAAACAGTATATACTTCTACATATATTATGTAGTATATGTTGTTATATCATACCACGTAGGTAAGTTCTATTGCGTTATCAGCATTTTGAACTCTTTAGAAAAATCTCGATATCCTGATAACGATTTCTTTGACTATTGCAAGGTTTAAAAATATATATAGTTAAAATGTTCTTAAATTATTGTAAGTTCCTTTATCTAGAAATTCATATATTTTACATACTTTTCATATGAAAACCAAGTAGTCATGCTGTCTTCTTCTGTGTGATACATATCATAAGGTTAACACATTGAAGGAAAACTGCAGTGGGCAGTATAAGTTCTAACCTCGCGTGTGAAGCCTTACGATATGCATTATGCAAAAGAAGACAGCATGACTACTTGGTTCCCATATGAAAGGTATGTAAAATATATGAATTTCTAGATAAAGGAACTTACAATAATTTAATAACATTTTTAAAATATATAATTTTAAACCTTGCAATAGTCAAAGAAATCGTTATCAGGAAATCGACAATCCTTCCACAACGTGTCAAATAGAGCTTACTAGGAAGATAACATGCAAAAAGTTTAAAAGTAACGAAAGGTCATTACACAAATGACTCGTATTTCGACAAATTTTGATTTTGTGGGCTACAACGTTGTTTGCATGAATGGTTCAATTAATGATCAGTAGAAATTGAATCAGTGAGAAATGGTTATCACAAAAGAAAAACAGCAACACATTTTTACAATTTATTGCCCTTTAGAGGCTACAGACATTTTAATCTTCCTATAATTTCTTGAATGGTTTGTCCCTAGAAATTCTTCTGTTTTTCTTATTGGTCTATCTCTGAAATGCCCATTTTAAATCAAACTCTCCTCTTTTTGGCACTTCAATGTTGATTGTTATATGTTATTTACATTGGAGAATAAAAGCCTAACAAAGCCAGAGTTAGAAGTTGTGCTTCTAACTCTGGCTTTCACTAAATTTAGAGTGCTGATGCCTAAATTCAGAGCACCTTTTATGGATTGCTCTGGAGTTTATGGGGAGCGGGAGCCAACAGATGTTGTAGGAACATAACCTTAAGGATTAAAAAATAAAATTAGCGGAGTGCGGATCACTGCCGGGTCATTCCACGCCAAATTGTCAGATGCTATCCACCACACTATCTCCGATCTTTATGATTTTTTTTTTTCATGAATAGATCACCCCAAGGTTTGGAAATCCTGAAAGTTTCATTTTTTTACCCGTAGATTAGAAGATACTAATTTTCTAATTCTGGTGCATGGTGGGCCTTAATCGCGTAAAAATGCAAATATCTCCATTGTTTGGATAAAAAAAATTCCCAAAATCGCCACTCCTTCATAACTTCCCCGAAGGAATCGATTGGTGCATTGCACGAATTTCTATCTTCTTTAGTTTTTGAGTTATGTGCAACGGAAGAGCCTTTTTTTCAAAATGTAAAAAAGCAATGTAGTACAGCACTTAGAAGATCGCAATTGTTTTTCATTTTTAAAGAAAAGTTTAGTCTAACAAATAAAGAAAAATAAACCTTGGGCGTTCGCGTGCGCGCTGAGAAAATAATTTTTAAATATGGTGCACGGCTCGTATTTTGCCACTGTGAAACCGCGCGCAATACTATTGGCAGCCAGCCAAACGGCAGCAGGAGTGGATGTTTGCCTTCAGACGGGCTGTAGATCAAGATACCATTGCACACGTTGGTCAGATCGCACAATAATTTGATGTGATGCGTGAAGGAGGAAGGATAGTGAATTAATGTTATATTTAAAGGCATTTCAAATAATATAACTGTAAAATATTACTAAAAGGTCATTTCTCGCCAAATTGTCAGATGCTATCCACCACATTCTTAGCCATTCGACGATGAGGAAAACTAATATAAACCATTTTCTCTGTACAGCTTACCAATATGAGCTATACTGTGGAAAAGGTTACACACAAGTAATGCATAAAAATTATGCAACAGACATGGGAAATATATTGGTATTCTTACCAATCAAAGACTAGAAGAACTAATATAAACTTTTTTCTCTCCGTATAGCTTAACGATATACATTACTGACGCTTATAAATTATGCAATTGATGTTGAAAACAGTTTTTGGAATATTGATTAATGATTTCTACAGCTCACGCAATATCCGACAGAATTTTTAGACATGAAATAGTTCTATTTCAGGAATTAATAAATTGTCTAGTTGTCACGCCTGCCATAAGAGAAAATTATCAAGGAATGACAGCTTGAGAAATAAAGTAATCAGGGATATATATCTCGGTGCCTAGATATATATCCCTGATTACTTGGTAGAGGAGATATATACTGTGTTTTAGTTAACGTCAGATACTTGACGATCACAGATGATGACGTTAGCAAGGCTCAGCGTCGGGTTAGAAAAAATGTTATCGATTATTTTCTGGTAGATCTGGTATTTAAATGAACGAGTATATCTCGCAGTTGTCATCTTGCCTGTTTTTTATTTTTTATTTCAGTTGCTTATTTAAATATTACGTGTTAGGTGGGAGCTCACAAAACTCTCAAAGGCTCATATGAAACAAAACTCACCATAGCACCCTAAAATAAGAAAAACACAGTTTAACTGTTCATGGTGTAGCCCAAAAATAGGAAAATACAGTTTGACGGTTACACTGAATGAAAAATTTTATGCCTCCTATAATCACATCCCGGTGTCAGAGTAGTAGCAATTGAATTTATTTCCGTTATTATTATTATTATTATTATTATTTTTTTATTAATCATGCCAATAAATTTAGATATAATGGGAAACATTAACAGACCTCGAACGTATGAGTACGTTTTCATTAATGTAATACCCAATGTATCGCAATTATTGATTACGAATTTATGAAAAACAAGTATGGAACTCGTGTTACGATTTAGCGATCATAATTTGTCCGCTCTGTTTTATGAGCTTCTGTTTTTCTTTATCAGTAGCAACGCAGTTATCGTCCTCATATTGACAAGTTACTTTAACTGTCTCTTGAATTAAGAATTCGTTTTTTTTTTTTTTTTTTTTGTTTTTTTTGTTTAAAGCATTACGCCACAATAACAATGCACAAAGATGCTGAAAAACTAGGCATCAACTTTCAAATCACAGGAGAACAAAAGAGATCTGAGGAAATACACTACAGAGCTTTTCCACTTGCGGTGCTCTCTCTTACAAATTCGTTCTCTGTTTGCCAGAGGTCGTAAATTAGGATCTGAGGGATTCAAGGTCTGGGGCTATCCTGTCTTTAAAAGAGAGAAAACAAAACAAAACTGGAAGCAAGCGTGTCAGCCATAGCACTGATAAAAAGAGTAAATTGTCTCTAAAAAAAATAAACAGTTCTACATCTGTGGCGAACAGAAAACGTCATACCATAATGGCAAATAAGTTGACAAACGCAGGGCAGTGGCGATGCTAGCTGCTCAGAACTGGGTGGACCATTAAGGAAGGGGGAGGGGCTAAACGTGATGTGAGAGGAGGCACACACTTTGAAGTGTTTGGCAGAAATTTTGGCAGAAAATTCCGTTCATGTGCACTTTACTCGACGCCGATAATGTTATCCCTAGTCAAAAAAAGTTTTCAAGTTAATACTGTAAGTAGTATTTATTCAACGTATGTAGTACGAATCTCTATGGAAGGTTACTATTCACAATTTTAGCTTACTTAGCCCCCCCCTCTCTCTCTCTCTCTCTCTCTCTCACCGCCCGCCCGCCATTTATGAAGTACAGTTTGTAACCTGACAAGGAATCTCTCTCTGATCGTTTTCAACTATAATTCCAAAACGCGTGTTTTTGCTGCTCTCTTTGAAATTCGTTCAGAGGACTCCCCCCCCCCATTTCCCTCCCATAAGTACGAAAACTAACTGCCATGTGGAATGCCATTTTGCTTTTTTATTTAAGAGGCTACAATTCATAAACTTCCAAAAGCCGAAAGTTTAGAACTGATTGGTTTACATCGGTGACACGAACATTAAATTTTCTCACAGGTCATATTTAGTTTCCACGCTGCAGAAAAAGTGTATTACCTTCACAGAAAATAATCGGAGATTTTGTGTGCACATATAAAATCTTCCTAACACTTTTTTGTCAGCATCATTTTTCATCCTGCGGCGAATAGCAAGTTTATACTTTTTTTTTTTTTATTAATTAGAGGTTTAACGACCACTGTGAGAGCAACTCAGTGGGCTATAAGCAGTCGCCCGTCCCTAATTTGGGGCCACTGGTTCCAGGGAAGGAAGAGAGCCAGCGCAGTAAGACAAACACAACATCCATGCCTCACCGGGATTCGCATCCGGACCCAATTTGGACGAATGATCATATTCATAAGCCATTGCTTAGATCACAGCGCCACCGGGGCGGCAAGTTCATACTTAAAGGATATCTTTACGAGGAGCAATAAATTTGCGGGATGTTGATCAGACAAAGTGTGCAAAAGGTCTGGAGCGTCAGGTCATTTGCAGTAACCCTCTACAAACAACATCTAAAAAGGAGAGAGGCTTCATTTCATCGCCGGCATGATATATCTGAAAACTAAGCACAACATAATTTTTTATCCATGTATACATACATACATACATGCATGCATACATACTCGCCCGAATAAAAAAAAAAGCTGATTAAAAAAAACAAAAAAACAAGACGATTCCCAAAATTAGCCGAAAAAATTTCACCACGATCTCTCGTCTAGAGCGAAAGCATTGGCAGCAATCGCCCCCCTCCCAAATAATTTTTGTTTTTGCACCGATTTCAAGAAATGATTCAGACGATGACACAAAACGCGGGAAAATCTCATGAACACTGTAAAACCTGTAGATGTTAAATTTTATGATAATCGTCAAATTTGTTATTGGAAAAAAAAAAAATGCTTTCCACGGAAGCTCAACTTCCTCTTGTCTGATTTGATTAAATATAATCAAAAACTGACATGGAAGTTGATCACAGCGTTGTGAGACATCGAAATATAAACATCGTTCATGAACTAATCATACTTTTTTAAAATAAAGAATTCCTTTCCTTCAAAACGTGAGTTCAACAATACATGCGTCTGCACGATAGTGGTGATGGGTGGGATCGCTTCTTGGGTGTGGGAGGAATGCCGTTCTTCCGGTACCAAGTCTGCACAGCTGTGGCCATGACGCAGCATGCTTCACCGATTGCGCTGTCATTGTGGCAATGCACTGGCCATGCACCATGTTTAAAAATTCTTTTCTCGACGCTCAGGCAAAAGTCCAAGGTTTTTTTTTCTTCATTTGATAGATTAAACCTTTTTTTTGCAAAGAATAATAACTGCAGCTTTCTAAGTGCTGTACTACATTGCCTTTTTGAGCATTGAAGAAAGGCTCTCTCATTGCTCATAACTCAAAAACTAAAGCAGATAGAAATGCGTGCATTGCACCAATGGATTCCTTGGTAAATTGGTAAAAATTAAGAAAGAATGATGATTTATGCATTTCTTTTTATTCTAAATAATGGAGATATTTGCGTTTTTATGCAAAATATGTCTGCCATGCACCAAAATTCAAAAAATTATATCATCTAACCTATCGGAAATAAAAAATTGAAACTTTCCGGGTTTTTATAAGTTGGGAGTAGCTACCCATTCAAAAAAGAAAAAAATCATAAGAATCGGAGATGTGTTGGTGGAAAATTAATTCAAAATCTGACGATTTCGCGTGGATTGACTTTGCCAGAATTTTGAAAACTTTAGTTTTCAGAGAAATAGAAAAGCTGGAGCAGAATCTGCTGATGGGTTGATGTTTAAATATAGCTGGCACCATTTTATGACTGACAACTTTTCTTTTGCATTTTGTATGAACTCATTGCATTTCACAAAAATAGCAACTGTAGCTTAACCTCTGATTCCTAGCCGAAACCAGGATCTAATATACTGTATATATGCATAAATAAGCTGAAAGGTTTTGGAAGAAATTCTTCTTTCAGAGGGGAAAGGGGGTCGGCTTATACGTGGATCAGTAAAAAATAGGGCTGGACTTCTGAAGGGTTATGTGAATTCTCCCGCAGCATTTGTTGACGGGTTTGTTTACATTTTAGATCGTGGCTCTTTGTGTATCTCTATGTGATTGTTTTCTGACCTGTCAATTATAGTCTCAGCTGTTTTATAGCTGTGGATAATAACTGGCTGGTACAATTATTTGGCTCTCAAGAGATCATGGAAAAATGGCATTCCTCCCATCAGCCAATGGTGTACACGTGATGCAAAAGTAGACATTGATTGCACACTGAAGTAAGAAAAAGTTACAATAGCGGAGATGCTTTGCATTTCATTCTGCATATTTTACTTGTATTAACTGAAATATTTATACACATTCTTAAAAAAATCCACCTCTGTTTTGCATTTCACTATTCATATCACACCCCGTAACAGAATTGCGGCAACGTGCGTCGAAGGTTTTAAATTGGTCCTGCAGACAAAAATGATATCTCCAGAACCCATTTAAATCCTCTCTTGCAGACTCTTGATCATAAATGCATTTTCCGTCTTCGGACGCTGCAATTCCGTTTTTCAAAACTTTCCGAAAACGGAAATTATTCCAAGTGAAGATTTCTCCCATAATCGTAATTTTTTTCTCAAGATGTTCCCTCTGTCTTGTATTTTTGTTAAATATCATTTTATTGCATAAATGTTAGTGTTTCAGTTTGAAAATGGAGGAAACAGTTTCCGAAAACGGAAATTTTCTGGAGCCCTGTAATCTTAAATTCTCTTTCATGCGATGTTCTCCCCCTCCCCTATAGTTCTTGAATACTATTTTGTTCTATAAAAATTTGTATTTCAGCTGGAAGGAAAAATTTCCGAAAACGAAAGTTCGAAAATTTCTCCGGTAATCGTAAAATGGAAACAAAAATTTTCGATAATGAAACTAAAGGCAGCAAAGATTTTCCCCATAATCGTTTTAACTTTTTTTTTTTTGGTGTTTTCCCTGCACTGTATTATATTTTAAATATCATTTAATTTCTTAAATATTTGTATTTAAAATTGAAATAGAGAATATTTTTCCGAAAAAATGGAAGTAGGACGGAGCAAAAATTTCTCCTGTAATCATTTTTTTTTTCTTAGTGATGTTCCCTCTGTTTACTGTTGTTAAATATAATTTAATTCCCTAAATCTTTGTATTTCAGTTTGAAAATAGTCAAAATTCTAGGTAATGCTGTAGTACTTGGGTTAAGATTTTTTTCCTAAGTAGAAGACATGCAGGACAGTTAGTTCTCTCTCTCTCTCTCTCTCTGTGTGGGTGTAAATTTCATTTTATTTTTAACTTTTTAACTTGCGCGTTGACCGACCACAGATTAGTTTGTGACACCATGGCAGCAGTCCCAGACTGATCAGGAATTTTCTGCTATGAGGATATCACATAGTACTCAGGGTGCCTCAGTCTCAAAATAAAAAAAAATCGCCAACTGCAGCAGAAAGATTCATGTCACACATCAAAAGTACTATAAAAAAAAAAAAAAAAAAAAAAAAAAAAAATCACCCAGAGTATGATTGCCCCAGCAGTAGGTGCACTACTATGATAAGTGAAAAACCTTATCCCATTTCAAATTGAGACTGTGGAATTTATTACTTCCAAACATCTACCTTCTTCTAAGTTTTCACAACAAAGTAGCATGAATTTTCTGGCCTAGTTTCTGCCAGCTGTGTCAGCATGGTTAGCTCTACAGAAGAGCAAAGTGTTTTACAAATGGTGGTAAGTTGAAAATGGCCGATATTAGCTTTATTACTTCTTAGGTGAAAGAATTATGGGACACAATTTCATGAGAAATGGTTATTAAATCTTTCAAAAAAATGCTGCATAAGTGATGCATTGCTGTTACAGGAGTTATTTGGAAACTCTGATAGTGAATCGTGCTTTGAAAGTTTTTGCAGAAGACAACTCAGAAATTTGCGTAATTCATTTCAATAGATATATTTTCCAAAACCTTGAAATTTCAAGTCAGTTTATATATGTGTCAAGGTTTTTATAAATTTTCAGCTGTTAAAGTTTGAGGGGGTGAGTTCATATGCGAGTATATACAGTAATTTAGACAACTTTTTTATGCAGTCGCACCCATTTATAACAAAGTCCAAAGAACCTGGTGCAAATTTCTTTATATCCATAACTTTGTTACAAAAAATTTATTATCAAACAGAAGTCATCACTCTTTCCATGTTTTAGTATAAGTGAATCACGGAAAAATTCTCATTGGCCGCCACCGGGAATCAAACCCAGGGTCTTCCAGTTATGCGCTGGACATGCTTCCACTGCACCACAGCGGCCTCGAATTCTCCCAGTCTCGCATGCGACTAACTGCCAAGCCACTTGGCAGGGTGCTTCTTGGAGCCCCTCACAATGCTGGGGATTCACCAAAAATGGTAAGCAGCAACAGAACAAGTAACTAGACGTGGAAAGAGTGATGACTTTTGTTTGATGTTCCCAGTCCATGTCAAATGTCTGTATTAATTATTCATTCACCTTCTAGTTATTTGTTCAGTTGCTGCTTACCATCTTTGGTGAATCCCCAGCATTGTGCGGGGCTCCAAGAAGCAACCTGCCAAGTGGCTTGGCAGTTAGTCGCATGTGAGTCTGGGGGAATTCGTGGCCGCTGTAGAGCAGTGGAAGCATGTCTGGCGCATAACTGGAAGACCCTGGGTTCTATTCCCGGTGGCAGCTAATGAGAAATTTTCCGTGATTCACTTATAAACATGGAAAGAGTGATGACTTCTGTTTGATGTTCCTAGTCCACATCAAATGTCTGTATTAAAAATTTATTAAGTGCAGTAGTAATACGTAATATGTACCTATTTCACATAGACACAAAAACACACTTTAGACACACAAAAGAAAACATTTTCAACACTTTGTTATAAAACTGTAATCAGGAATTTTGATGTTGTTATAAATAAACAGTCTATCATGCAGTTTTCTTCCCAAATCGAGGGGAATGGCAGTTTCTTTGCTATAGCCATGAATTTGTTATAAACTGCTTTGTTACAAACCAGTACAACTGTATGTAGAAAAATTTACATGGTAATAAAATATGCTACAATGACATATTATATGTGTATGGCTTAGTAATTCATTTTTTCAACACCAAGCAAAGAGTGTCAAATTTTGGCATATTACTGAGTAAATAGGACACTTTTGTGGAAGGTATTGAATAAATATGGTGTTACTGGGAATCTACTTTTTAGTGTAAAAGCCATGTATGCTGACATTAGAGCTTGTGTACGAGTGAATAGTGTTTTATCAAAATGGTTTTCTAATGATGCAGGAGTCATACAAGGTTGTGTAATGTCACCATGGCTGTTTAATACATTTATGGATGCGTGCATGCGTGATGCCAAGAGGGACAATATTGGTTTATTGGCAATATCCGTGTGTGCAGATTGCTGTATGCTGATGACACAATCCTGTTGGCAGAGAGCAAAAGTGAGTTGCAGAGTATGCTGTCCCGGATGTACGAAGTTTGCATGAAATTCAAACTGAGTATAAATAAGGAAAAACCAAAGTTATAGTTTTTTAGTGAGGAACTGTTCACTGAATGTAATATAAGTCTTAATGGCACAGTGATTGACCAGGTGAAGTATGTTTGACAGAGAAAACAAATTGGATGGTGAAATTAGTATGCGAGTGAATTCTTCATTGAAAGTCATAGCTGCGTTGCAAGGTTTTCACAGGAATGAATGGTTATCAAGAGAGTCCCACATGGCTGTGTATGAAAGTTTAGTTGTTCCTACTCTGATTTATGGCAGTGAAACCTGGGTTCTACAGAAGAAACATCAGAGTCGTTTGTGTGCTGAAGGAATGAGTTACTTACGGGGCATTGTGGCAAAATTCTTTTCATGTGAGGAATGAAGATGTGTTGCAGTTGTGCAATGTGAAGCAAAATGTTCTTAGCAAGGTGGAGACTAATATGCTTCGGTGGTTTGGCCATATTGAAAGAATGAGTAATGAGATGCTTACTGAGAATTTTTTTAGCCCAAGTGGCAGGAAGAAAAGGCAGAGGGAGGATCAGATTCAGGAGTGTCTGCATGAAAAAGAGATTATGAGTATGAAGTATAAAAGGTCTTGTGTATGTCGTGTGATGGATGTCAGTGAAGCCTGAGTTGTGTGTCAAGATCGCTGTAAATGAAGAAGTTTGATACAGCAACTGTAAGTAAAAAATCAGTTAAAAATTCATCTGGTAGTTTGCATTTCTTTGTGGAGCTAACCTCTGAATCTCAGAGAACAGCTTAGTGATATGTATGTATGTATGTACTTACTTACTTACTCACTCACTCACTCACTCAGTCACTCACTCACATCAAACATCTCCATTTAAAGTGATATGGGCTCACAAATTTGACTTCACTGACATGCCTCACACAAAACCTTTTGTATTTCATACTCATTATTTTTTTTTTTTGCATGCAGACATTCCTGAATCTGGTTTTCCCATGATTTCCTTAGCCTTCCTCTACCTTTCCTTCCTGCCACTTGGGCTGAATAAATTCTCTTAGTAAGCATCTTGCCACTCATTCTTTCAACATAGCCAAACCACCTAAGAATATTTGTCTCCACCTTGCTAACAACATTTTGCTTCACATTACACATCTATAACACATGTTTATCCCTCCATAATCAGAGCATGTCTTGCCACAACCCCCATAAGTAACACGTCTCTCCAGCACACAAACAACTCTTATGCCTCATTTGCAGTACTCCAGTTTCACCACCATTCATCTGTGTAGTACCGATTACACTTACATACATAGCTATTCAGGACTTTTTTAGGAGCCCATCATTACAATGAAATCCTTATAACATGGTTTATATGCATCCTGGAAATCCTATGTTCTGGAAAAGTCCTGGAAATGTCTTAAAATTCTGTTACATGTCCTGGAATTTTATCCATTTTTGCCTTTTTGTCCACGTGCAATGTTTTGTAATTGAGGATTTTTCTACTGATATAACTTATGTCTGACAAATTTCCCTCCCCCACTCCCTGCAAAATGTGGGGGACTGTTGGTTTTCTTGTCTGTTAACAGCACTGTAGCTGCATTATTAGCATGTCTTTTGCATATATATGTAAAAAGATATTTCTCATGTTATCACTTTGTCCGGCCGGGGAGACCATAGATCTGCAACTATAAGTTTGATTTGTAAAATTCTTTTTGTATTGAGAAGCTTAAATGGGAGAATGATGATTCTCGCATTCCATTTCTTTTTTCCAATGCACAACATCACCATTAGGGGGCGTGAATATAGGTCCTATCGAATTCAAAATACATTCTATTTCATATATTTGCTTCTAAATATCCAGTTGAAAAAAATTCTTTTTTTTTCGATGCCATTTATATCAAAGACTATTTTCGTTACAATATCTTTTTCCAGTTATGCATAGATTTTCCGCTAGGGGGCATAAAGGTAAATCGCGGTTTCCCCAATATCTCTGCTTCTAAAAGTACAATTTGAAAGATTCTTCCTGCGTCAGATACAGCTCCTGATGGGAAATGTTTTGCATATACATACATCATACATACATATCACTAAGCTGTTCTCTGAGATTCAGAGGTTAGCTCCAAAAAGAAATACAAGCTTCCAGATATTTTTACTTATTGTTGTCGTACCAAACTTCGCCATTTACAGCGATCTTGACATACAACTCCTGCTTCACTGATATCCATTACACGCCGTACACAAGATCTTTTATACTTCATACTCATAATCTTTTTCTCATGCACACTCTCCTGAATCTGATCCACCCATGTCTTCCTTGGCCTTCCTCTGCCTTTCCTTCCTGCCACTTGGGTTGAAAATATTTTCTTAGTAAGCATTTCATCACTCATTCTTTCAACATGGCCAAACCACCGAAGCATATTGGTCTCCACCTTGCTAACAACATTTTGCTTTACATCACACAACTGCAAGACATCTTCATTCCTCACACAATCAGATCGTGTCTTGCCACAAACCCCACGTAAGTAACGCATTTCTCCAGCACACAAACGACTCCTATGCTTCTTCTGCAGTACCCAGGTTTCACTGCCATACATCAGAGTAGGAACAATTACTGTTTCATACACAGCCATGCGGGACTCTCTAGAGAACCCATCATTCCTGTGAAAACTTCCCAGAGCAGCTATGACTTTCAAAGAAGAATTCACTCGCCTACTGATTTCACCATCCAACTTGTTCTCTCTGTCAAACATGCTTCCTAAATACACAAACTCACTCACCTGGTCAATCACAGTGCCATTTATACTTACATTACATTCAGTGCTACCCAATCCTCTCTCAAACACCATAACTTTGGTTTTTCCCTTATTTATACTCAGTTTGAATTTCATGCAAACTTCGTGCATCAGAGTCAAAATACTCTGCAACTCACTTTTTCTCTCTGCCAACAGGACAGTGTCATCAGCATACAGCAATCTGTACACACGGATATCACCAAGACATAAACCACTATTATCTATTTTGGCCTCACGCATGCATGCGTCCATAAATATATTAAACAGCCATGGTGACATTACACAACCTTGTCTAACTCCTGCACCAACGGAAAACCATTTTGATAAAACACCATTCACTCGTACACAAGCTCTACTACCAGCATACATGGCTTTTACACTATTAAATAGATTCCCAGTAACACCATATTCATTCAATACCTTCCACAAAAGTGTCCTATTGACTCGGTCGTAAGCTTTCTCTAAATCTATGAAGGCAGTAAAAACTTTCTTCCCAACAGCCAGATACTTTTCAATCATCATGCGTAATACAAAAATCTGGTTAGTGCAGCCTTTACCAGGCATAAAACCACTCTGAACATACCACACTTTCTCTGATGTAAGACCCCATACTTTTTCAATAACAACCTTACCAAACACTTTCCCTGGCACACTCAGTAGGCTAATACCACGATAGTTCTTGCGTTCAGTCTGATCACCTTTTCCCTTATACAAGGGAACAATGATAGCATCCTTCCAATCCCGAGGTACCATTCCTAACTCCCAGCACAACTGGCAAATTTCAGTTAACCAGTCAATTATAGAGTCACCACCATATTTCAACATCTCTGCAGTTATGCCATCAACTCCTGGAGCCTTACCATTCTGAAGAGATTTTAGAGCTTTACACACTTCTTCTCTTGAGATCCCATCCCTACTGTGCTTTCATCCCTCATTGTGTATAATTTCTCTTTTTCAGTAAAGAATGATTCTTTGGTCACCAGGGGTTTGTAAGTGTTTATTTCTGCTTCTGTTGTATTTGCAACAAAATCTGAGCTTCTGGAAACTTGATTGAAAAAATTCTTTCGTGAACCGATACAGCTCACCGCCGAAACCCTTTTGAGAATACCTCCTGCTTGGAATAGTGCATAGTTTTTCCACCAGGGGACATAGATGTATATTTTATTTTTGTCGTATCTCTGTTTCTAGGAGTCCGATTTGAAAAATTCTTTCTTTGTTGGAGAGCATTTTCGGGTGAAATGTTTCTCGCATAATCCCAAATTTTTTCTAAGTGCACAAAGTGTGGCACTAGAGGGCATAAATTCAGGTTTCCGTTTACCATTTACAGCAATATCTGCGGGACTAAAAAACCGATTGAAAAAAATGTCTTTTTTGATCAAATACTGCTAATTATGAAAACTCCTTGTTTATATTTTCTTCCCCAAATAATGCCCCATTTTGCCGCTACGGGGTGTAAATATTCAATTAATTTTTCTCAGTATCTTTACTTCCAAATGTCTGATTTAAAAAATTCTTGTAAGACCAGATACCGCTTACCTTATGGAACACTTTAGGTTTATATTTGAGGAGTTTTGTGGTTCACAGTTCTGTCACTACGTGGTGTTTGCAGCTGTATCTCCGCTTCTAAAAACCCTATTGAGAAATTTCTTTTTTTCACTATATGCCATTCGCTACAAAAAGATTGGTAGCAAATAAGATTTTTGCTACAATACGAAGATCCACTTTAAATAATGCACAACTTTATCCTAGGGCGCAAAACGGTCAAAACATTTTTCTTGCTATCTCTGCTTCCGGGTGATGTATTTGAAAAGCTCCTTTTCCTTAGCATAGTTTTTGCCATGAATAATACTTTTCGCCTATTTTCAACTTTTCCATTATGCAAAATTCTTCCTCTAGAAGGCATAGAGTTATATCATGTTTCCTTCCATATTTCTTCTTTTAACTGTTTAATTGGAAAATCTCTTTGTCTCAGATACCTTCCTTCTGCTATGAGGAACTTTTCGTGCGCTATTTGTTAATTTTCATAACATACTTTTTAGCTATTGGTGGAAGTAAGTAGCTGATGTTTTATAAGCAGCTGACTTTTTTTTTTTGTACCTCATTTTGACCTTTACTGAAATTTGCTGATGAATGCTTTATGTAAAAATTTCTTCTTTTAACTGTTTAATTGGAAAATCTCTTTGTCTCAGATACCTTCCTTCTACCATGAGGAACTTTTCGTGCGCTATTTGTTAATTTTCATAACATACTTTTTAGCTATTGGTGGAAGTAAGTAGCTGATGTTTTATAAGCAGCTGACTTTTTTTTTTTGTACTTTATTTTGACCTTTACTGAAATTTGCTGATGAATGCTTTATGTAAAAATTTGCCATAAAAATCAAATTGATTCCTAATATTAGAAACTTAAATCTAGTTGTACCTTAGTATTTTCTGAGCTAACTTTCTATTTAGCTGTAATTAGTTTTCTAATCATGCCCAGTTAAATTGCCTTGATCACCGATGAATGCAGCTGTGCACATACCCTTGGTATTTAAGGTTTTCCCGTTTTTCTCTTTCTTTTCATTTTGGAAATTTTTGTGCATACTTTGTTTGCTTGATGAGCACAAATTTAAAGCATAGCTACTACATCAATATTAGAAGATAGAGCATCAATATTATATTGAAAATTTCTTCCCTCAATAAAATGTAACACAAATCCTTGTTCCCATGAATATTTGTTTAAAAAATAACAATCTCTTTGTTCCTTTGAAAAAGTTTCAAATATTTCGCCTTTCCTTTCATTATCCTTAAATTTCCAATGTAAGCATTATTTCAAAATAATTAAATAGAAATAGTATTTTATATA
The DNA here is from genome assembly GCA_039090855.1 of Macrothele yani. Lineage (NCBI taxonomy): Eukaryota > Metazoa > Arthropoda > Arachnida > Araneae > Macrothelidae > Macrothele > Macrothele yani. Next base: position 1,640,528 of record CM076997.1, read on the forward strand.
TTGGGTATATAAATAAGTTTTGAGGGATTTGAGGTGAATAAAACACGTTGTTGGAGAACAGAAACGATATTTTAATATTAATTGAAGTATGCTCCCTCTGAAGCTCCAACTTTACCCCATCTTTTGGGCAGTGAACGTATACCCCGAAGGAAGAATTCCAGTACCTTGGAAGAGATCTAGTTGTCCAGCCAATTTTTGATGTCTTCATAAGAACTAAACCGTTCCCCAGAAAGTGCTGACTGCATCGACTGGAACAAATGGTAATCTGATGGCGCAATATCTGGCGAATATGGCGGGTGTGGTAGAACTTAGAACTTCCTGGTCGGATCCTTCTAAGTACTTTTTCACAGGTCGAGAAACTTGTGGTCTTGCGTTGTCTTGCTGTAAGATGACTTTGTTGTGTCTATTCTCCCATTCCAGATGTTTTTGCGTGAGAGCTCATTTTAAATGCATTAATTGGGTTCGATACCAATCACCAGTAATAGTTTCTGACTGTTTCAGCAGTTCATAGTGGATCACACCCTTCTGGTCCCACCAGATACACAGCATTACCTTTGAACCATGGATATTGCGTTTTGGCGTAGGAGGACCTGGTTCACCTGACTTCACCCATGCTTTCTGTCATTTAGGGTTATCGTACCATATCCATTTCTCGTCGGCAGTAATGATACGATGCAAAAAAACTTTCTTTTTTGCCTTTGAAACAGCAATTCGCAAATGGTTTTTCGACGTTCAAGGTCTTATTCCCGCAAAGCATGTGGAACCCAATTCCCTTCTTTTTGCACCATTTCCATGGCAGCTAAACGTTGTGAAATGCATGGTTGACTAACATTTAATGCTGCTGCTAGTTTTTTTGGGGGGTCTGGCACGAATCCTCGTCGAGTAAAGCTTCCAATTCGGCATCAGCAATTTTTTTGGATGGTCCAGAACGTTCTTTATCACTGACATCAAAATCGTTCCTTTTGAATCGTCTAAACCAATACTCACATGTTTTTATGGATGGGGAATGTTCGCCATAGATTTCTGACATTAAGCGATAGCTGTCGGCAGCACTTTTCTTCACAGTAAAGTAATGCACTAACACTTCCCGCAAATGCTGTTTTGTCGGGACGAAAGTCGCCATTTTCCATTGAGTAAAACAAATACATCTTTGCACCTCAATCGAACGTCGTATACTGACTCTGGCAGCTGACGTCTCGTACTACGATATCGCAGTGTTGCCACCTTAAAATACATGCAAGCAGTAATAAGTACGACACCGAACGGAAATCCCCCAAAACTTATTTATATACCCAATATTAATTCTGTGCTATATGAAAGCATTACAAGAGTAATGCCACATTTATGTTCTAACTATAGATTTTACACCTAAATATTTTTGATTTTATGGGGCTTTTTAATTCTTTGATTTGCTTCAATAATTGAACCAAAGCCAAAGCAGAAAAATGAATTTTTCTCAATCAGTATAGTATAATGTATATAAATTTTTTGTAGAAATTAAACCTGGTTACATTTTCAGTGATAATTTTGATATTTCAGTATTTGTCTGTGATTCTAAGTTTCTTATTAGCTTACAGACATCCTTTTCAACATTCTGTATGAAGCTTGCTCAAGCATCTTGGGAGTTTTGTTGTAGGTTGAATATACCTATGATTTCACTGTATTTTAAGTAGGAGCATTTGGATCTTATGTCCGAGAAAAGTCCTGGAATTCTGTGATTGAAAAAGTGTATGAACCATGTTATAAGGCTGCTGTGGCTTTCAAAGAATTCATCGCCTACTAATTTCACCATCTAATCTGTTTTCTCTGTGAAACATGTTTCCTAAGTATACAAATACATTTACCTGGTCTATCTGTGTACCATATAGACTTATCTTGTATTCAGCACTAACAGTTTCTTGCTCAAAAACCATGGCTTTGTTTTTTCCCTTATACTCAGTTTGAATTTCATACAAACTTTGTACATCTGGGACAGCATACTCTGCAACTCACTTTTGATCTCTGCCAACGGGTCTGTGTCATCAGCATACATCAATCAACACACATGGATATTACCAAACATAATCTAGTGTTTTTTATTTTAGCATTGTGCATGTGTTCTACACCACATATCACTAAGCTGTTCTCTGAGATTCAGAGTTTAGCTCCAAAAAGAAATACGAACTACCAGATATTTTTACTTACTGTTGTTGTATCAAACTTCTCCATTTACAGCGATCTTGACATACAACCCAGGCTTCACTGATATCCATTACACGCCGTACACAAGATCTTTTATACTTCATACTCACAATCTTTCCCTCATGCAGACACTCCTGAATCTGATCCTCCCATGACTTCCTTGGCTTCCCTCTGCCTTTCCTTCCTGCCACTTGGGCTAAAAAGATTTTCTTAGTAAGCATCTGATCACTCATTCTTTCAACATGGCCAAACCATCGAAACATATTGGTCTCCACCTTGCTAACAACATTTTGCTTCACATCACACAACTGCAACACATCTTCATTCCCCACACAATCAGACCGTGTCTTGCCACAAACCCCCGTAAGTAACGCATTTCTCCAGCACACAAACGGCTTTTATGTTTCTTCTGCAGTACCCAGGTTTCACTGACATACATCAGTGTAGGAACAATTACACTTTCATACACAGCCACGCGGGACCCTCTAGAGAACCCATCATTCCCGTTAAAACCCTCCAGAGCACCTATGACTTTCAATGAAGAATTCACTCGCCTACTAATTTCACCATCCAATTTGTTCTCTTTGTCAAACATGCTTCCTAAATACACAAACTCACTCACCTGGTCAATCACAGTGCCATTTATACTTACATTACATTCAGTGCTACCCATTCCTCTCTCAAACACCATAACTTTGGTTTTTCCTTTATTTATACTCAGTTTGAATTTCATGCAAACTCCGTACATCTGAGACAACATACTCTGCAAATCACTTTTGCTCTCTGCCAACAGGACAATGTCATCAGCATACAGCAATCTGCACACACAGTTATCACCAAGACATAAACCACTATCATCTATTTTGGCATCACGCATGCACACGTCCATAAAATTACATGTGTTAGAAACGCACCCTTCACAGAGTTCTGAAAATTGCAGTCAAATACATCGTTTATGTCAGGAATATAATCAGTTTATGGAAATGGGAATCTACTTCCCTACATGGTGGCGTGAGCAGTTCGTTTACGAGTAGCATATCACCGACTGTTATAAATCAGGCACGAGATTCTTCCTTGATTTTGTGGAATTCCACTTTTTAGTCATCATTTAGGATTGATGCAAAACTGAAGAAAATTTTTATTTTTGGGGGAATGTGTGTGTGTGTGTGTGTGTGTGTGTGTGTGTGTGTGTGTGTGTGTGTGTGTGTGTGTGTGTGTGGTCATTTTCCATCTGGTGATGGTATTCTGTTTTTCAAAACTTCCAAAATGGAAGTTAAAAGGAGTGAAACATTTTCCAGTAATCATGATTTCTTTTTCTCGTGAAGTTGCCTCTGTCCAGTATTATTGCTAAATATCATTTTATTGCATAAATGTTTGTATTGCAGCTTGAAACTGTAGGCAACAATTTCCGAAAGTAAAAGTTCGACAGAGCGAAAATTTCCCTGTAATCTGTAGGCACGAGTTCCTCTCTCGGATGCAGGGAATTTTGCCTTTGTCAGGGTTCGTACGGTCCTTAAAAGTCCTTAAGAACTCCTTAATTTCCATTTGCATTTTTAAGGGCCCTTAAAAGTCCTTAAGAACTCCTTAATTTCCATTTACCTTTTTTAAGGGCCCTTAAGAACTCCTTAATTTCTGTTCTGTTTTTAAGGGCTCTTAAAAAGTCCTTGAAAACACCGTAATTATATTATATTCAGTCGTTAAAAAGGTCATAATATTTTTTAACCAAAGAAATGTGCACGTTATGCAGGCCAGCTGGTTTCATTAGCGTACTGATGATGGTTTTACATCGCAAAAGTTTACCCATGTTCTGTATTGCTTTTGGCAGTTTGCCAACCAGCTACCTTCAAATCCCTTTGGTTTAGATTAAATTTATTGCTGGCTTCTTGTTTTCTTTGCACGGGGTCAGTGCAGTTCAGATCGTTATCTTCTGTTATTTATTAGAGAATGTGGTACTAATATCTTCTGTTATTTATTAGAGAATGTGGTACTAAGTAAAGAGCTTAGAGCTTCTGTCTTTTCAGCTAGACAGAAATATGTTCAATATTTAGATGCCGGAAAAAAAAAAAAACGTGCCAAGCAACATCTGGGAGGAAACGTAAATTGATTGAGGAGGAATTGCAAATGCTTAGTACGAAAAAACTGAAAGTAGAAAAAAATATTGCCGAATTAGAATTAGAGAAACGTGCAGATGACCTTGCCGCCCAAGGGGAATTGGTGAGAGATATGAACTGCTTCCTTCAATCAAATAGTTTTCAAAAATTAATAAAGGAAAAAAAACCGAAGAATTGGCAGAAATTACCATGTCAGTATTTGCAAAAAGAGCTGAAAAATTTATTTCATTGTAGGCCTACGTCCTTTGACCTCAAAAAAGTGAATATGTACATAATATAATTTCCTTGCAGTCATTGTTAAATTGCATTACTGTTTTTTAAGTTTAAGAGCAAAAAAAGATTATAATAGAAGTAAAAATTCTGAAGGAAATTTCATAGGTGTCTTGTTGTTACTGCAGTTTGTTTTAGCTTTTACACCTATGCACTATTGCATGGCTGCCAGACCTGCGCCAATTGCGCCAGCCCGCCAGAACGTTGTTCTTGCGCTATTCTGCTAAAAAATCACCATTTCAACGAAATCTGCGCCAAAAGTTAAAATTTACCGGTCATCGATATTTTAGCATTATCTTACGACATTCTAAATCGATTCAGCGGTTAATTTGTACGTGAGATTCTTCCGCGGATTCGCGGAGACCTCTCCGTTTTTTTGTGTGTCGTTTTCAAGATTGATGCAAAAGTGAAAAAATTTCGGGATATTCGTTAGGGGGGGGGGGGTCGAATTCCATCTGGGGACGTTTTGTCTTTTTAAACGTTCAGAAACGGAAGTTAAATAAAGTGCAGATTTTTCCCGTAATCGTATTTTTCTCCTCTCGCGATGTTGCTTCTGTTCAGTATTGTTAAATATAATTTCATTGCATAATTTCAGCTTGAAATTGTAGGCAACGATTTCCGAAAACGGAAGTTAGGCCGCACGAAAATTTCCCCGTAATCTTCGGCGACGAGATTCTCACGCTGATTCGAGGAATACTGTCTTATTTTTTGTTATCATTTGGACCATGTACGAAATCGATGCATAACTGAACTGAAATTTTGGGAGGATTGGTGGTGGTGGTGGTGGGGGGGGGGGGGGGGTTGTTTTCTCCGTCGGAGGACGGAATTTCATCCTTCGAAAACGGAAAGTAGACGGAAGTAAGATTTCTCTGGTAATAGTAATTTTTTTTTCTCGCGATGCTTCCTCTACCCAGTATTGTTAGATATCATTTTATTCCATAAATATTTGTATTTCAGCTTGAAAATGTTGGATAAATTTCCGAAAACTGAAGTCAGGCGGAGCGAAGATTTCTTCCGTAATTGTATCGTCCCCCCCTACCTTCCCCACGATGTTTCCACTCCTATGTAGTTGTTATTAAATGTCATCACCCTCATAAATGTGTGTGCATTTTAGCTTGATAAGGGTGGGGGAAATTTCCAAAAACAGAAGTGACGAAGTTTGGAAATTTGTAAGGATTGATGCATGGTGTTAAAAAAAAAAGTATTCATTCTCTGAAAATTACACCATTTATCTAAAATAGTTAAAGCTCTGATATCAGAATTCATGGTTCTCAGGCTGAAAGTTCTTTAAGCATGATGGATAAAATTGTCATCTGAGGGAATAAAAAAAAACGAAAAAAGAAAGAAAAGTAACAAAGAAAAATGGTAAAGGGAAATCTATGAGCAGAAAATAAATAAATAAATAAACATTGGATGCTGTGCAGTGGCAGAGTCAACAAAAGACGAACATGGCCGTGGAACTTGCTGAGAAGAAAGTAGGGTTTGCTCGCAAGAGGAAACCAGAGCTAATGTTTTAGCAAGTACAAGGACAAAACCAGGAAAAAAAAAACTGTGTGAAGCTCTCTTTCAAAACCACCCTATTTTGTTTGGAATTCACTAATTTTATAATTGTGAATACAGTGGTGTGATCTAGTTAAATATTTTCATAAATAAATTACAGTAAATGATTCAGTTTTGTTCATGCTTTGTAATATTCACACTTTCTCACCGTGCAGTCTGATTTTTCATCAAATTAAAAAGTACAGCTTTGTTTTTTTTCTTCGTCAGTCTCATGTATGTTAATTAAAATCACTCGCGAGCGCTATGGATAAATGAAAGGATTGTTTATATCGCATAACTTGTAATCATTTATCAGGAATACTGATCCTTTGGTTCTTACTTAAAGTCTGAATTTTGCCCTGTACATTCAGGGATCAGAATTTTTAGGAGGTTTTCTTTTTCTCATTTTGATCTACCTTGGGGAACATCTTCACCCTCACACTTTTCTTTTTCCAGATGGAAGGTGCGTTGAACCACTTACTAACTCGCAATCGTCTGCTTAATGTCCATGTCCATGCATGCAGGATCCCATGTGTGCAAGAACAGTGGCTCTTTCAGACAGCAACAACAAAAAGTCATACACTGATTCTACTACTGAAAAAGAGAGGGGGGGATGATCTCGTGCCAAAACGTCACTGTGCAAGCGTTAAGCGATAGAAGCAGCTTTAATCTAACCAACTTTACTAAATCTCACTATCATCTTATAGTTTTGGTTCCAGTTGCAATTGTTCACAGCAAAAACGAGTTTGACATTGATAATTACTTGATAAAAAACATTGTATGAAGAGTATCATGGTGCAACTGCTTAAAGATGATGCATATAGTTTTCACTGTTATCTCATAGTTTTGGTTCCAATTTGATTATTAAATGTTACATTAGTTTTCCTTTTATATCGAAGGTATGCTTTCCTTCAGAAAACCTTAGGAGTTTGTGATGAACACGCAAACCACGTATATGTGGCTTGCCAGTTGGTTGGTTTCAGAAATAATGCATTTTAATCTGAATGCCTTGAATCTCGAAAATTATGCTGCTAAAAACCAACCAAACAACAAACAGTAATTACATATTATTTATTCTTCCTAAGTATATATTCGCAAGCGTTCAGTATCAATAGCAACAGTTCTTGGACACGGCAGCATCCCATTTGTGTTACAGCGAAACAAATGCATTCAGAAGAAAATCCCTGATATTAATGTGTTACGCTTAAAATATTGCAGGTCATGTAGTTTTCAATAAATCGTGGGTAGTATAATTGTTTTCCTATTTATCTCACTGCAGGAACGACAGAAATGCTATTTAACAGTTGTAAGAGAAGCAGTAAAATGTCAACAAACCTGAAATATAACATTTTTTCATAAAATAATGGTAATTCAGTATATAAACATAACTTAAAGCACATCATGGACTTAAAACAATTAAAAATACTATCATTAGCTGCTCTAAAACCTGAGTTCTGCTCTAAAATGCAAATTTTCTCGCTCCAAAACCCAACTTTTCTGCTTCAAATTGCATATTTCCCTGCTCCAAGAATTGCTCCAAAACATGGTAGGGGCACTAACACCCCTGCTATTGCCAAATGTTGAAAATCAACCTGCATTAAGTGTATGGAAGAAGTTACTACAAGTGCTACAGCTGTAGAATTTAAAAATAAAATAAAAATGCAACAGTTACACAAGCAAAAATGTGTTATTCATCCAAATCTACGAAAACCAAATTTTTCTCCAGATTTGGGAATTCGGAAGTTGTGTAGTAAATAAATAAATAAATACTTAAAAGAAAGCGATGCTTCACTGTTCAGTTTTGATTCTTTGAATTCTGCCAATGTAATTTTGAAATTTATGCAAACATTTTTATTGAACTTAAGGCTTTCAATTCCGATGATATGATTTAAGTTATGATGAATTTGTGTGTTTCGATTTGATTTAGATAGTGTGTTTACTTGCTTCATTAACCTAAAACAGGTCTAACAAGCTGTGCTGCTTTTTTATAAAAGTGTTATTTTCCCAGCTGCAGCACTTGTAGTGATGCCACCCACAGAATTAATGCATTTAATTTCTTAGCCTGTGTCCGTACATATTTGTAAAAGTAATTCTAATGGAAGGAATTAAGTTATTGAATGGAAAGGTAAAGATACCAAAAATTTTAAAGACTGACAATCACAGCCATATGAAATTCTAAGCTGTATTTGTAATACTGTTTTTGTTAAAATTAATTTGTAAATTAATAAAAAAAATATAAATTCGGATAAACTTTGAAGGAAAAACAAATGCAAATTTAAAAAGTTTCTGAAAGCACAAAGATGGGCCTATAATCACAATTAATGGGTGAAAATTTGTTGAAAATTAAAATTCCAAAGTAAATAAATTTTATGCTTAACACCACAATACGAAGAAGCAGAGTGTTAGTTCTGTAGATGCAAAGATATGCTTCAGGACAAATAATGGATCCAGTATTACCAGTAAATAATGTATATAAGAAACTTTTAAGTTAGTTGGTTTTTCTGTTAGAGTATTTAGGTTTATTTTAGTAGAACTAATTTTAATTCATATATTTGTGCAATGGAATATTCATTAGTTTCAACATAATTGATTTATTGTGTTAAAATGACTTATGTTGTAATAGTTAACTCACATTTTGTATATTGTGTATATTTGCATGCAGCGATTATGAAGTCCTTAAAAAAATATTTAAAGGTCCTTAAAAATAGTCTGAAGGTCCTTAAGAACTCCTTAATTTCCATTTTCAAAAAAGAGTATGAACCCTGTTTGTTGTCATCATCTGCGTCATTCTCAAGAGCGATGCAAAACTGAAGAGAATGTTGGGGAGAATTGGTGTGTGTGGCGATTGGGGGGGGGGGTCCGGCTGGAAACAGAATTCTGTTTTTCGAAACTTTTGAAAGCAGAAGTTAGATGAAGTGAAGGTTTCTCCCTAATCGTAATTACAGAGAAACCTTCAAAGATCTACTGGGGACTTATAAGACCCAAAAGGCTATAGAAAGGTTAATGAATCTTTGGTTTGCGACACATGCACTGAAAGGTGTTTGGAAAACATATGACTTTTGGTAACTATTGCTAAGTTGTAATTTTTGACATATGGACTAAGTATGTTAACTTCTGTGACTCATGTAGTGTAGCTAATGAAAACTCAATGAATGGCTAAAGATTTTTCCCTCCTCTTTTTTTTTTTTTCCTTTTTTTTTTAAACTGACAAATCTGTGGAATTTGAGAAATCAGTGAATTCATGGTTGCAGTTTATTTTAAGTGCAAGAAGCCAAGTATGATGGGCTTCAATCCCCAAATTATGAAAATACAGCAAATTTCAATTTACTTTAGGTGTTCATGGTATTTATTACACATCTGGTGGAGGAAATAAAGAAAATTTTACTGGTAAAATAAGAGCTTTAAACTGCAGTTCACACGTGTTTTGATAAAATGTGGTTTAAAACTACAAAAATTATCCCCCCCCCCCATGCATAAAAATTTTCATTCACATAGATCAAATTTCAAACACAAAAGAGGATTCCCCAAATACCATACATTTAATTATTTAATTCACAATTCCTTTTAAGTGCATGTAAGCATATCGGTTATATGCTTTTCAGACGAAAAAGAGATGCTGCACATGGTACAGTAAGATTTACACCTAGAATTTTAGCTACAAGCGCAATTTTTCACATGCCAAATTTTTCTAATTTCCCAGCCTGGCCGAGATCTCTTTCTCAAGTGTTGTTTATTAGTTCCAGGTCAACTCCATGGTGGACCATTCTTCTGGTTGTGTTAGATTTATAGATCTGCCATATCCCACACTTGAGTACTTTGAATTTTTTCTTTGAGTCTTTAAAATGATAAAAATGATTAAAAAATATAAAATGTGTGATGGATCAGCCTGCGGCTGACAGTTACAATTGGTCATTCCACCTAAGGGTTCTGGAACAAAGCACAGTGAGTTGGATTCTTGGCCAATGTCACTCGGAACTAGCTGGTACCTCAACAATATTTATACCAAAGCTTAATTTTGTGTCAGCCTCTCAGATTCATAGAGGCCCTTGTTGCTGTTGTGTGTGCCATTGTTGCCCTGCGAATGCAAACCAATCTCTCACCATGACCGCCCACCATATTTATTACAGGAAATACTTGCACAAAAAGCAGGGGTAACAATTAAAATGATTGTAGACTTGCACATTTACAATCAGATTGGTCAGAAGTGTATTTTGTTAGATGTTTTATAACTTGGAATGGTATTTTTTCTTTTTTCTTAACAATTTTGTGTGTTTTGAGAAATCTCATAAATTATTGCATGTACCTCATTAAGATTATGCTCCACTCTGTTCAACCTATTACCAATTTTGATGGCACTTAAGTGTTGTTGCTCCTTTTGTATGTAAAACGTTGTCACTGCTTAAAAGGCATAAGTGAAGTATGAGGTGTTATGTGAAACTGAATTTTAATTAATTTATCATGTGCCTTTGAATCAAGTGAGGTACTCTTAAATGTGTAATTAAAGTACCAGTAGTAAATTTTCTTTCTTTTTGGCATTAATATTTCATCATGTGGAAACTCCAATGAAATGGATGTTGGATGTTTTGGATTGCAGTGTTTTTTTTTCTTTTTTTTTCTTTTTTCCCTCTCTCTTGGTCTTGGGAATTAATGACCATCATGAGCAACTCTAAGGCATATCTGCATTCGTCAACCCTAAATTAGGATCACTGGTTCCTGCCAGGGAAGGAACAGTACCAGCATGATCAGACAAACACACCATTCATGCTAGATTAGGCAAAAAATCAAGCCAGTGCCTCAGACCACCGAGCCACTGGGGTGGCATTTTTATTAATTTTTTATTTTATTTTTAATTGGGGTTTTTACGACCACTGTGAGCAACTCAATGGACTATAAGCATTCACTCATTCCTTATTTAGGGTCACTGACTCCAGGGAAGAGAGAGAACCAGTGCCGTAAGACAAATACAAAATCCATACCTCACCGAAATTCAAACCTGGACCCATCCTGGATGAATGGGCAGAAGCCATCTCTTAGACCACTGTGCCACTGGGGCAGCAGGGTGGCATTGTGTTCTTCACCCAGTGGTGAAAAAGTTTATGGTTCACTCCCATGCAACTAATAATGTTTGTTTTATCAGATTTTTAGTGAGAAAAACAACAACTCGATTCGGTAAATTCAATTGAACTACAGTTTTATACTTCTAAGGTAATGACATATTTTGCATTTGGGTAATTATTTATATGCTTTGAAGCTTAAGTCTTTTATTGCTGTATTTTTCTAAATCTCCCCCACGTGCACCCTCACACTCCAAACCCACCAAGATTTTCAGCTATTTAAATAACTGTATTTTAGCAATTATACACTTTAAAATAAATAAGTGAAATTGGCCATGGCTTTCGTGATCATAGATTATACCCTGTTGCTTATTAAAAAGTAATAGATTATGATTTTATTATGAATAAAATGTTCAAGAAGTAAGTTAACTTTATTTATTTTAACATTACTGTTATTAGTATTTAGTTGCAGCATGTTGCCATGTGTTATTTAATGAAGTGTGTTTTAAAGGGTTTAAATAATGCAAAGTTTATTGTTTTACCATAGGTACGTAGTGAGATTACAAGCAAAGAAAAAGAAGAGGAAGAATTTGAAAAAGTTCTCATGAAGAATAAGTGAGTTCTCTTTCTGTAACAGATGTGTGTCATTTTCTTGTGATAGCATATTTTAGATCACTAACAGCGACTGTTCACATCCATCAAATTATGTTAACTGTGTTAGGATTTCAGTGATACCATTAATCAGTGCATTTTTTTCTGATCCCTCTCCCCATCATGGATGTTTTTAATGCAGTGTTTTGCATGCATTTTGTGTAATCCATTTCATTCTAAAACAAATTGATTAATTTTATATATTTTATAGTGTAAATCACCATATTATTCTGTTCATCACATTATATCCGGTTCCGTACAATGTCATTGAATAAATCATGTGGCACTTCATAAAAATAGTTTTCAAAAGGAAATTAAAAAAAATATATATTCTTCTTTGCTTTGTACTTACTTTTATATAAAACACTGCAATACAATGGCTGCCGTTCTTCAATAACGAAGTCTTGATGTTTTTAGGCTTATGTTCTTAATGTTGCATAGCTTGACTGTATATTTTATGGTGTAAACACCGTATTAATATGGGGATTTACACCATAAAATATATAAGATCCACGTATATAAGTATAGTTAGTATGAGATATACTATAAGCCAAAATGTAGGACAAATTGGTCTCTCATGAGGTTTGGATGTTATAATAAAGCATGATTTTAATGTTGTTGTTATCTGAAATTTTGAATCTAAAGTGAATGTCAATGCAAACATTTATTCCATTAAAAACTTAACAGTAAGTTAATGGAAAGTGGGTAAAAGTAGGTTGTGAATGGAAAAAGGGTGAAAGATGATGCTTTTACAGTGCAGCACATTCAATTCGAATGGCAAGCAGTTTTGTTTTTTACCAAATAATATTTCTGATTTGGAATAATTAGTTCAATTGATTAATGCAACTTTTTTTAACATTTCTGATATATATATTTTTTTGTTGCTAGAACTTTAATTAAAATTAAAATTAAAATATTAAAAAATAGAACTTTGTAACCAATTCTTTTAAAAACGTCAGTTGAAATTTGTAGTTGTGTGGAGGAATATGGATTATTAGGGATTTTTGTATAGAATTTCATGAAACTCCACCTGCTTAGAGAATTTATGATTCTTTTAGGCAGGCTACCTAATGAGTCTCACATTCTAATTTAGGTAAATGAAAAATGTCGTAATGTCTCCGCCAGTGTTTTAAGTGGCAAAGTCACTTAAATCACAGGCAGTGACATTAAAACAACAACAAGAACAACAAAAAAAACCAGGCAGGCAGTGAAAAGAAACTCATTAAGTAACATATTAAAACAACAACAACAAAAAAAAAAAAAAAAACATTCTTAAGTAGCATATTTTCTATCTGTATATTTCAAGAAATAAATGATTTTTTGAACTAGATGTTTTAACCACAGTGAAAATATATTAAGGTCCAGATCTGTTGTTTTATATTCAGTTTCTTTGCTTTATTATGGGTTTTCAAAACACAAGATATACAGGCCTGATCAGAAAATTAGTGATGATAGATCTTTCATGCCAAGTGTTTCTTATATATAATTTTAGTAATATATTGTCACAGTGAGATCTTTTAGTTGCACATCTAAAGTTATGCATCCTACATTATTGGCATGAAAGATCTGGCGTCCTAATTTTCTGATTTTAATTATTACATAAAGTGCTCTTACTTGACAATAGAATGTTGATTCTGTACCATAGTGTTTAAAGGAAAATCTTCTAAGATCTCTTTACAGTGACATGCAAGTTGATTGACTGTATTTAATGCCTTTCTTAAAAGTGTCATAATAAAGTATTCCATTATTCAGTCAATCATCAGGTGTTGTTTTGGTTATCCAAACTGTAGTCCAAATACTTTTCTTATCTGCCTGAGAGAAAGAATAATAGAAGGAGAAAGAAGAGAAGGAAATGATGGTGCACAACAAACATTCCCCATTCCTTTGAGTTCAGTACAGAAGTTTTTGTTTAAAAAATGTTGCTTTCTTGGTTATAAATTTCAGCATTTAACCTTTAGTCACTTTATTTTCTATCTGCTCTCTGAAATTGCAGCACATAACACCTGTCTACGTAATCTTCAATCTTTTATGCAGCAAACATGTTCAAACACCCACAACATGTTCTCATTAACTTTTTCTATTACCTTAGAAGTACACACTCAGTTCTGATATCTGCATTTCTAATTTTGTTCTGCTACTGAATCCACCTATCCTGTCATATTTCTTTTACCACTCTCATGTCAGCAGCTTAAAAGAAGCCCTTTACTTCATAGTCAGCTCTCACTGTCCCTAATGAATGGTTGGTCTTAACACTGCATTTTACACTGCCAGTTTTGAGCATTGGCAAACCTCATACATAGTGTGTATAGCAATAGTTCCATACAGTACACAAGATATTTTTTCTGCTTTTACTGACTCTGTTATCTCATTCCATGTCATTCTTTGCTGTCTTATCAATAATCATGCACTGATAATTAAAATCTGTTGCCCATTCTTATCTCTTCCCCTGCACTACACTATTAATAATTTTTGAGGTTCAATTTAGATTCCAAAATTTTTATTTTTGTCATTTTATAATCTTTTAGATTAATCTCTGCTCAGCTGATTAAATCCAGTCAGCAAACTGCTGACACCAGAACTTCCTATTTTAACATTTGATATTTTTATTTTCTTTAAGAACTTTATCAGTATAGATCATGATCAAAAATGGGGATTAGTACATTAAAAGCTTAGTGTCATATAGGAGACTGGTGTGCCCTCTAATGTGTTACTCATTGGAGGGAGCCGGTCATGTGGGAAAACAGATTCTACCAATTGACGCCAGTGTCTGGAATCGACTGAATCCATTGTGATCTCTAGAGAAAAATATGCGAACCCTCTACTGTAATGCATAAGCTTTATCAGTATAGATCTCAAACAAAAATTGGGATTAGTATATTAAAAGACTAGTGTCTGGTAGGAGACTGGTGTGCCCTCCAATGTGTTACTGCATTTCAGGGAGCTGGGTCATGTGGGATAACAAATTTTGCCAATTGGCGTCGTCCTCTGGAATCAACGAAATCCATTGTGATCTACTGTAAGAATCCATTGTAATCATACATACATACATACATACATATCCCTAATCTGTTCTCTGAGATGAAGAGGTTAGTTCCACAAAGAAATACAAACTACCAGATAATTCTTACTTACTGTTGCCGTATCAAACTTCTCCATTTACAGCGATCTTGACATACAACTTGGGCTTCACTAACAACCATCACACGCCGTACACAAGATCTTCTGTACTTCATACTCATAATCTTTTTCTCATGCAGACACTCTTGAATCTGATCCTCCCATAACTTCCTTGGCCTTCCTCTGCCTTTCCTTCCTACCACTTAAGCTAAAAAGATTTTCTTAGTAAGCATCTCATCACCCATTCTTTCAACATTGCCAAACCACCGAAGCATATTAGTCTCCACCTTGCTAACAACATTTTGCTTCACATTACACAACTGCAACACATCTTCATCCCTCACACAATCAGAACGTGTCTTGCCACACGTAAGTGATGCATTTCTTCAGCACACAAATGACTCCAATGTTTCTTCTTTAGTACCCAGGTTTTAGTGCCATACATCAGAGTAAGAACAATTACACTTTCTTACACGGCCATGCGGGACTCTCTTGAGAACCCACCATTCCTGTGAAAACCTCCCAGAGCAACCATGGCTTTCAATGAAAAATTCACTCGCCTACTAATTTCACCATCCAATTTGTTCTCTTTGTCAAACATGCTTCCTAAATACAAAAACTCACTCACCTGATCAATCACTGTGCCATTTAGACTTATATTACATTCAGTACTACCAGTTCCTCTCACAAAAACAATGACTTTGGTCTTTCCCTTATTTATACTCAGTTTGAATTTCATGCAAACTTCATACATCCGGGACAACATACTCTGCAACTCACTTTTGCTCTCTGTCAACAGGACAGTGTCATCAGCATACAGCAATCTGTACACACGAATATCACCAAGACATAAACCAATATTATCTATTTTGGCATCACACATGCACGCATCCATAAATATGTTAAACAGCCATGCTACCATTACACAACCCTGTCTGACTCCTGCACCAATTGGAAACTATTTTGATAAAACACCATTCACTCGTACACAAGCTCTACTGCCAGCATACATCATGGCTTTTACACTGTTAAGTAGATTCTCAGTAACACCATATTCATTCAACAACTTCCACAAAAGTGTCTTATTTACTCTGTCATAAGCTTTCTATAAATCTATGAAAGCAACAGAAACTTTCTTACCAATAGCCAGATACTTTTCAATCATCATGCGTAATTCAAAAATTTGGTTAGTGCAGCCTTTACCAGCCATAAAACCACTCTGAACATCCCACACTTTCTCTGATGTAAGACCCAATACTTTTTCAATAACGACCTTACCAAACACTTTCCTTGGCACACTCAGTAGGCTAATACCATGATAGTTCTTGCAGTGCATCTGATCACCTTTTCCTTTATACAAGGGAACAATGATAGCATCCTTCCAATCTCAAGGGACCATTCCTAACTCCCAGCACAACTGGCAAATTTCAGTTAACCAGTCAATTACAGAGTCACCACCATATTTCAACATCTCAGAAGTTATGCCATCAACTCATGGAGCATTACCATTCTGAAGATATTTTAGAGCTTTACACACTTCTTCTCTTGAGATCCCTCCTGTGCTTCCATCCTTCACTATGACATCATCTGCTTCTGCCTCTGAATCACCTTTGCTTTCTTGATCTACTAACTCACAGAAGTATTCACCCCATCTTTCAGTTTACTCATTGGGCTCCCGTATCATTTGCCCGATCCTATTCTTCACACAACTTACAACTTTGTTTCCCCTCTTTTTCCTGAGTCTCATGTACTTCCAGAAAGTCTTCCTATCTTTCCAAAAAGCCAATTCATGACTTTCCACCTTCTCCTTCTTATCTTTTGCCTTACTCTTGCGAACCAATTTAGCGGGTTCACCCTTCTTAAAACTATATTCATCCACAGAAACTCTACCTTGCAACATCCCCAAATAGGCTTCCTTCTTTCTCTTTACTGCTGCTTCAATCTCACTATTCCACCAACATCACCTCTTTTGTTACCCACTATTGTGGTGCCACAGACCTCTTCAGCAGCAGTGACAACACAGTTCTTAAAACATTCCCACTTCTTTTCTACATCTCTCTCACAAGACTTCAGCTTTTTCAGTTGTTCTCTGAGTATGTCAGAATAACACTGATGATCTTCAGGGAACCTTTCAACCTTTATTCTTTCCATCCTGGGCCTCTTCCTATTCCTTTTCCTCCACCTAACATTCAGTTTCTTTCGTGACACTACCAAGTAATGATCAGAACCAACATCTGCACCTCTCATCACACAAGTGTCAATAACTAAGTGTTTCAGATGCTGATCACAGACAATAAAATCTATCGCACTCTTTTGACCAAGAGTGCAATCTTCCCAAGTATATGTGTGGATACACTTACAGTTGAAAAATGTATTAGATACACACAAACCATTCTCAATGCAGAGTTCAATTAATCTTTCACTATTACCATGCACACAAGGATCATTGAACTTACCCAGAACGTTGTCAGAAATTGCATTCTGCACACCTACTCTAGCATTGAAATCCCTTGCTATTATAACTTTTTCTTTAGCACCAAACTGGCTCAAAACAGCTTTTAGCTCATTCCAGAAATCTTCCTTCTTATCAGATTATCAGAAGGTTCAGAGTCACAAGGAGCATACACTACAACAATTACGACTCTCTAAAGTTTCACTTTCAAACGAATCCAGAGAATTCTCTCACTTACGCAACTATAGTGAATCAAGTTGTTCTTCATCTTTTCACTTAAAATCACACCTACACCAGCCTGTCCTCTCACATTATCCAATACTCCAGACCACACATTCACCATTCCACTCACTTTTTCTATTGCAATTTCCTTCTTTTTGGTTTCACTTACACGCAACACATCCAATCTATACTTATTCATCTCTTCAATCACCTTGTTCATCTTGCCATTTATACCTTTAGTATTCCATACACCAATCTTACTCATTCAGCCGAGATCTCTTTCTCTTTCACCTTTTTCCAGTTCCAGGTCGATTCCGTGGTGGACCATCCTTCTCAAGTGTGGTTGGTCCACCATATCCCACACTAGAGTCCGGATATTGATTTCTTTGTCTTTTTAATCCGGTAAGTACATCAGTGTGGGGGATTAGCCCTCAGCTGATGGTTCCAGCTGGTCATTCAATTGAGGATTCTGGAACAAAACCCAGTGAGTTGGGGTCTTTTTGCCAATGTCACACAGAACTAGCTTGCACCTCTCCAAGATTCACAGAGGCCCTTCTTGCTGTCATGAGTGGTAACGTTAGTTCTGGGCTCCGTGTTTTGCATGCGATATGGTAATTTCAAGTGTACTTACGTTTTTTTTTCTTACCTGTGCATCTTCAAGTTGAAGGCCAGTGTTTCTATTTGATGTGTCTCACAAGTTGGTGAGTTAAGTTTTATTTATTCTATCGTTCGTTATTCTTTTCGAATGGTTTTTGACCGAACGCTAGTGATAAGGGTGAAAATCACGCCCATATCACGGAAGCCAAGCCCGCTTCCTCTTCTTCTTCTGCTAAAGATACTAATCCAGCTTCGCTTAATAACAGCATTTCAGAACATCCACATGATGTCAGAAGCTCCCATTCTGATACAGCTCATGCTAACTGTCCTCCCTCAGATGGTTCTGACGCTTCCGGCGTGCATTTCGTAATGGATGAGGATACTATGGATGTGTCGGGCGGCGATGTTTCTTTGCCTTCTGCTTCTTTGAAAGTACTAGTGCTTTCTTCTTCATTCTTCTTCCGGAGCTGCAGCGTCCCCTCCTCGCACTGGTGTAACTACCCCATCGTATGCTTCTGCAACTTCAAAGGCTCCCGCACCTTCCACGTCGACCGCAGAGCCCTTTCTAGATTCTTATATCAGCATTGCGCGATCTACTGCCTCGATTGATATCCCCGAGGACTCCCCCACCGGACGGCTTTTGCACTCCACCCTGGAACTCGGAGTATGTTTTGACGCACTCCCGAACTCACACTTCAGTGCTATAGTCGCGCCCTGAAGTCCATCTTTCCAGCAGATGCTATTGATAATGTAGCCAGGAAACCACATCTACTTCACGAAAAAGGAATTCGCTGATCAACTATTGACGGATGGTCTGACTGTAAATGATATTCATCTCCTTCCTCAACCGGTAGCGCACTGCCCCGTGCAAGTAACTTTTTACCCTGTGCCCCCAGAAGTTTCTAACGCTGTCCTTTGCACGTTACTTAGCAAGTTCGGTCATGTGGTCGGTCCCATCACGACTCTCTCTGCTGCACCCAAAGATCCTGTCGACAAAGTGATCAAGGGCTTTCGTCGCACTGCCCGCATCCTTTTTCTGTCAAACGCTTATCTCCACGCATGTCCAACCGTTCTTCATGTTCGCTGCAGGAAACAGCATCGCCTGATTGAAGTAATCACTTCGCAGCACTGCACCCTGTGTCAGAGTGACAGCCATGTCCGGGCTCGATGCCCAACAGCTTCATTGTCAAATCCTCCCAGCGCCCCACTGTCAACTGTCCTTCAACTACTACTAAGTCGACTCCTTCTTCTGCGTGGAAGGTCTCTGGTCCGAAATCTTCCAAACGTTAGCCTCCAGCCATTGCTCAACAGAGGTCTTTGCTGGATTCCCTCTCTGTGACCGAACAGAACTTTCCTCCGCTTCAGTCGCCGCCTCTGCCACGTATTCTCTCAGCTCCTGCAGAGTTAACTGCTGATCTAGCCTCTGTGTTCACCATTGGTGCCACGGATCCTGAGGTTGAAATTCTATCCAGTACCGAATCTCCGACCACACAGTGTCTCGGCGACTTCCGCCAAATGGAGTGGATTTACTCGCCGACAGATGAAGAAGTCGAAGACTTCCCCATCTCCTCGTTTGCCTCCACGCATGTCTTCTCGCTTGAGTGTTTCTCGTCGTAAGGCTGCAACTTTATCAGCCCGTACCTCTTCTGCTTAAGTGCATGAGGGTCCGTTTCCCTCAGGAGATGTCTTCCCCACTTTCCTCATGAAAAATGCTTTTCCGGCAGAGCCCCTGCCCTACGCAGATATCCTTGAGTATCTGGTGTGTCCCACCAATGCAGCCACAGCTCGTGCCTTTCTCCAGCTGTACAAAGCAGTCCTTCCCAGGGTTCTTGGTCAACTTAGCATGCTTGAACACATGCTACGGAGGAACTTGGACAACATCCCGTGGGGTTCGTGCTTCATTACTTGCCTCCGTTCATTTGCCGCAGCTGGTCAATATTCTCTGCATCCTATGACTGATCTGAACATTCTGGGTCACGTCACTTAACTGTCGTAGATTTGCAACACCACTTGCCAATGCATTAGCTTTTGAGGAACTTGCCCCTTTGGGCACGGACTTGATACTCTTACAAGAAACTAACTGTCAATGCTCCACCTTGTTTACATGCTGGCGGCCTTGGAACTATTCGTTTCATCATGCTTACAGCCACTCATCTTGTGGTGGCATTGCCATAGGTGTATGCACAACTTTTCGCTCTCATCTGACCTCCTTTTCTGTCAAGAATCTTTGTCGTGACTTATTACAGCAGGTCACATTCACGATTGCCGCACAGCGTTTTTATATATTTAATGTCTATGTGCCATCCACCTTGACTTATTTACCGGAGCTCTTCTAGTGCTTTCTTCAAGCTCTTTCTCGTCTCTTAGTCACCGAACATGTACTAATAGGTGGTGACTTTAATTGTACCCTCCACCCTCAGCTTGATCGATCCTCACCTTCCAAAGAACATCGAATCGGACTGGTTAATCAGCTGTAGTCTCTGGTCCCTGATTTTTCACTGATTGATGGATTGATGTCCACCGCCAATTGTATCCGACAACACCCGCCCACACCTGGCGCTCATCTTGTGCAACTGATCCGGCCACGGCCAGACTCTACCGCTTCTATATTACGTCCATGCTTCTTCCTGCGGTATCAGACTCTTGCTGCCAACCCACTGCATGGTCCGATCGTTGTGCCTATGTGCCCACGGTATTTACCACCTCTGTCCAGCCTCGGACTAATCGGCCGTGGACATTTGATGCCGCTCTAGTTAATGAAGAAGGATTTTGTTCTTCGGTCTGTGATTTCCTTGCCACATGGCGACCCAAGCTACAGGATGCTCCGTGCGCTTTGACTTTCTGGTTGGAAGTCAAAAATAGCCTCGTCCTTCATGTGCATAATCCGTTATTCACGCTCTTAAACGCTACGCAGGATGCGCCTAGATCATACTCGCCAGATGCTCTCCCTTTTTAGCCTAGCTGATCCTCTATTTTCTGTGTACAAAGCAGAACTCAATTCACTTCTAGTACCGATTGCACAACAAGCCCTTCAACGTCTTCGCTTACAGCACCTCACGCCCGATGCTTGTTCATAGGAGTTTCTCTCGACTCTCGAATCTCAGCGCTGTGCCTCTTCTACAATTCATCGCCTCCGCTTCCCTACTGGCGAGATATCGTCCGACTCAGTTTTTATGCTCTTTCGTCCGGAGCTTTTACACGCAGAAGTTTTGTGAAGCCCCTCCCCCGTCCCATGCAGCTTTACCTCTTCTTCATTCTGCATTACCACAAGTCCCCTCTCATCTTTCCAATTCTCTCCTCCTTCCTCCCACACTAACTGAACTCTCTGAGACATTCTCCTCTTTTGACCCCCGTGCCGCACCTGACCCGGATCGCCTTCCTTTCTGTTTCTATAAAGCTTTTCTCCCTTTCTGTTCCTATAAAGCTCTTTGCTTTCTCTGTGCTTTCTCTGCAACCATGCATTTCCCTACCCTTCCAAGGAGTTTCACAAAGCCCACGTTGTCCTCTTCCCCAAGAAAAGTGATCCACTTGACTTGGCGAATTGGCGTCCCATCTCCCTATTAAACCAGGATTATAAACTCTTTACTGAATTTCTCTCTCGCTGGATTAACCCTATTCTCCCCCATATTATCTCCACTAATCAGACCTTCATTGTTCCTGGACGCTCAATCTCACATAACATTCAGCTTCTCAATGACCTTATCCATCTCACCCGAACTCGCTCTGAACCTCTCGCTCTTCTCTCCCTTGACCAACAATCCGCTTTTGACAATATTTCTCACACTTACCTCTCTACCACGCTTCTCAGGTTCGGCTTTCCACCATCTTTTGTATCTCTTCTCCTCTCCCTCTACCGGGACGCAATTTTCCATGTCAGTTTGCCCACCCTTCTCACAACTGCAATCCCTTTCCGTCATGGTGTCCGGCAGGGATGCCCTTTATCCGTGCAGCTCTTTGCCATTGCAATAGACCCTTTTTTATGCCTCGTGCACAGATCTTTCCTTGCATCTCTGCCTCCTGTGATTGCCAGTACACTGCACCTCGCAATCACCAATGTTGCTTATGCGGATGACATCACTTTCTGTATACGTCAAGAATCTCAATTTCAAAGTCTTTGGCCACTCTACAAAGACTATGCTTCATGTTCTAGCGCCACACTCAATGTCTCGAAAAGCACTGGCTTGTGGGTCGGGTCATGGGGCCCACCGTGTTGATTCTCTGTGGGGGGCCAAATGGTCCTCCTCCTTCCAACAGTTTCTCGGAGTCCACCTTGGAACACCTTCTGCAGCCTCTATCACCACATGGAATGCTCTTCGCCCACGCCTGCTTCGCACGGCTGCCACCTGGAGGCAAACCCTACTTCTGCACCTCTTTCTACCAGCGTGCTTACATAACACAAACCTATCTGGTATCCATGTGTACTTATTCTTGGATTGTGTCAACACAGCCAGTCTATCACCTACTAGAACTCACCCGCTGCCAGACCAAAGTCATATGGACTAGTCATCATTGGATCAATGCCTCACAGCTTTGCTTGTCTCCCCGTCACGGGCTTTGGTCTGCTTGATGTACGCTTGTACTATAAGGCATTCCGTGTAACCACGTTCCCACATTTCCTCGCTACGCCTGTTCCATCTGTGGAGACTACCCGTAATGTCACTGTCTTCCCACGCAATCCCTATTTTACTTTTCTTTCCTTCCTTCTAATGAACCACTGCCCTCTCCTTTCTCACTTACCTTCTGTTTACCGGGAGGCTATTTCTCTGCTTCGCTCTTTCCCACTCTCCTGCTCTCCTCCTGCTTCCACCACCGTGCTTCTTTCTGAACCTCTCTTTTTCTCCTCGGTCATCCATCCTCCCAACCTTTCCTGCTTCGCCTTTCCGAAATCTTGGCTCCGCAATGGAGTCGTAACAGTCCGCAATGGAGTCGTAACAGTCCGCGATCTCCTCACCACTGATTTTCTCTGGCGTCCCTTTTCTGACTTACCTCCTTCTCTTCGGTAAGCAGGAGCATGTGCCCTACCACATGCTCCTGCTGTCTACAACTCCCTTATCTCTTCCATCATTTCCCTGTTCCCCAGCCTTGCTTCTACCTCCGGCCTAACACCCGTTCTTTCCGCGTCTCTGCCTCCGCCCTTTTTCCTGTCGATTCACGGCACTGCTCTCCCAATCTTTTCCCTCTCAACATCTGCATTCTATCGCATCCTCTCTGTGTCCCGTTCGTCCTCCCCTTCTTTCGTCTCTGAAATTTCCTCTTCCTCTCTCTCTGCAGTGTGGTCTGCTGCCCTTTCTCCTCTATCTGCACCTCTGGAGGTGAACACACATTGGCTTTTTCTACATAATCGTCTCCCTGTACCATCTCTCCTCCCCGCTATGTCCGTTTTGTGCTGGGGAGGCTGCTGTTCCACATGTATATCTGTTCTGCACTGTTCTAATGCCGCTACTACATCTTGCGTTTACGATTGCTCAATGCTCACGTACTACCGACCTCACCTTTAGTGCATATCACACGCTGCTCCTGTGTCCTTCTCCACCAGTTCGACTTCCAGCAGTCTGCTCTTATATTTTTGTGCTCGTCAAGCACATAATATACGTGTACCATCAACAGCGTCGTACACATGCGGATCCCACCACAGTCCTTCAAGCTGGAGCCGCATTACTTTTCATTTTTCGTGACTATCTACTCTGACGTCTTCGCTTAGAGTTATAGCCCTGCTGTTGCTTGCAATAGTGAATCTTTGTTCTTCTCCACATGGTCCCCAGCAGCCCCATGGTTTGCTGGTACGCCCCATGCTTGATCTCTACTGCCCCTGCTGACTCTTAACTCTGTGCAAATGAAATGAAATGAAAATGAAATGAAACAAATTTCCCTCCCCAGTTCCCACCCCTGCAAAATGCAGGGAGGGGGGTGTCTGTTGGTTTTCTTGTCTGTTAGAAGGGCTGAAGCTGCGTTATTAACATCTTTTGTGTCGCGCTTATGTTATCACTTTCCAGCTTGGGAGACCATAGCGCTGCAATTTATTAGTTTGATTTGTAAAATTCTTTTTGTATTGGGAAGCTTAAAATGTGAAAGTGATGATCCATTCGTTCCATTTTTTTATTTTTCAATGCACAACTTCTTCGCTAGAGGGCGCAAATAGAGATTGTATCGAATTTAAAATTCATTTTATTTCGTATATTTGCTTCTAAATATCTAATTGAAAATATTCTTTTTCCTTTCGATGGCATTTATATCGAAGACTATTTTAGTTACAGTCCCTTTTTCAAATAATGCATAAATTTTCCGCTAGGGGATCTAAAGGTAAATCGCGATTTTCCCAATATCTCCGCTTCTAAAAGTCCGATTTGAAAAATTCTTCTTGCTTCGGATACAGCTCTTAAGAGGAAATGTTTTGCATCTAAATTCTCACTTTTGGTAAAGAATGGTTTGGCCACCAGGGGGTGTAAGAGTTTATTTTTGCTTCTCTGATGTATTTGCAACAAAATCTGAGCTGGAAACTCGATTGAAAAATTTCTTCTGTGAACCGATACTGCTCACCTCGGAAAACTTTTTAGAGGTTACCTCCTGCTTAAAATAGTGCATAATTTTTTCATCAGGGCGTATACATATACCGGGTGTCTACCAGATCACGAAAGTCACCGAAAGGTCATGAAATGAAAAACGGTCACGGACTTAAGGTCGTAGGTCACAGTCAATTTTTTCGTTTTCTTTTTTTCTTTTTGTGACTTATCCTGTTTAAATGAAATTTCAGCTTTAAGCTAAAAAGGAGATGTCTTTGCCAATGACGATGACATCATTTCCTTCCTTCAGACAAGTCTGAAGGGACACACCGTGATACCGTTCTCCCCTTCAGCGTTCATTGACTCCACTTGGTACTTTGCCAACAGCGGTTCTCTCAACTGTGGGCCGACAGTAAGGTCTTTTTGTCGAAAGTAACCAATAGCCTGCTTGTTTGCTTCATAGAAAAGTTCGTCGCGGATCATTCGGGCTGGGCGATGTACCGATATATCACGAAAAACGGTTGAAGTTTTACATCGAGGCTCCGATTTTTTAGCTAACAGTACTACGATGTGTCGCCCTTCGCGATATCGCAATGCGATGTATCGTGAAGTACGATGTTGATGAAACCACGCGATGGCGTCGCAGACATCGGAGCTTCTTCACGAATGATGGGAATCCATCATGAAGTAAACACAGTGTTTAAACCGGTTCTTATCGGGCCGCTGCGTGTCGATGATGCCATAAATCGTCGAATTCACATGTACTGCTCTCTGCCAGCAGAAATTATGTTCAAATATGTTTTGATCAGTAGGATTCCAAAACTGTAAATCGTTCCAAGTCATAATAAACGCTGCTGCATATTTGTATGCCGTGACTGCAATCTCCGGGATCTTGGGAATTTACCGCAGTCTAGGAAGTAGTTGGCGGGTAATCAGCTCGTCTTTTGTAAAAAAAGATTGTGCATACAAACCAGTTTGTCGATCCGTCCGTCCGTGGACACCACCATATCTCTGCAATTATTAGTCCGATTTGAAAAATTCTTTTTACTTTGGGAAGCTTAACATGTGAGAATGATGATCCTAGCATTCCGAGTTTTTCGGACACGTAACTTCGCCGCTAGAGGGCGTAAATGCAGATGATATTGAATTTAAAATGCATTTTATTGCATATATTTGCTTCTAAATATACGATTGAAAAAATTATTTCTTCCTTTCGATGCCATTTATAACGAAGGCTATTTTAGACAGTTTCTTTTTCAAGTAATGCATAGATTTTCCACTTGGGGGCGTAAAGGTAACTTGCGTTTCACCCGATATCTCTGCTCCTAAAACTCTGATTTGAAAAAAAATTCTGCATCAGATACTGCTCCTAATAAGGAATGTTTTTCATGTAATTTCAAAATTTTGATAAAGTATGGTTTTGCCACCAGGGGGCATAAGTGCTTATTTCTGCTTCTGATGTATTTGCAGCAAAATCTGAGCTTTCTGAAAAAGTAGACTGAAAAAATTATTTCGTAGACCGATACCGTTCACCTCGGAAAAGGTTTTGAGAACACTTCCTGCTTAAAATAGCTTATAGTTTTCCCGCCAGGGGGCATATATCTTATGTTTGCTAATATCCCTGCTTCTAAGTTTTTTCCATGAATATTTCTTTACTTTCCCATTAGGTGTAGAGTTAATCATGTTTCATTCTTTATTTCTCTCTTTTTTCCGTTCGATTTGAAAAACTGTCTCCGATACCTTCCTTCTGCTGTGAGAAACTTTTTTGTGTACAGTTTGTTAATTTTTGTTACATACTTTTTAGCTGCTGGTGGAAGTAAGTAGCTGTTTCTATTTCTGGATGTTTCATCAGTTGAAGAAATCCGGTTAATATTTTTCCAACCGGTTGCATGGGCTTTGAATAACTTTGATAAATTTAATTCGCATCAGAAAAGATTCAAGACGTGCTCATTACAACCCAAAATTCGGTGTCATCTTTCTTGTTTTCTTTTTTTGTTCACGTTTTAGCAAAGCAATATAAAGAGATGTATAGGCATTTAAAATTACATCTGTATAATTTTCCAAATGTCAGTCAATGCACTTTCACTCTTTTAGAGAATTATTTCATTTTCTTCAACATTTTCAAAATATTTAATCAGGCCTAGGCTAGGTAAAAAAAAAAAAAAAAGCCTAACTGCAGATTTCGGTACTTCCCAATGGAATTGCGCCATAAAAATTGGTATAAATGTGCTGCACATTGAGTAGACAGACACAAAAATATTACTTTCAAAATTTTTAGTCAGGCCAGGCACAAAAAAAGAAAAGGCCTGACTGCAGATTTGGATACTTTCCGATGGAATTTCACCGTGGAAATAGTTATAAATGCACTGCATGTTGAATAGACAGACACAAAAATATCACACTTTCACAATTTTTAATAGGCCTAAGCTAGGCACACACACACAAACAGAAAAAAATAAAAAAATAAAGTCCTAACCATAGGTTTGGGTACTTCCTGATGGAACTTCACCCAGAAAATCTGTACAAATGCACTAAGCGTAAAGTAGATGGACAGAATAACATTATAATAATCAGGCCATAATAATAATCAGGCCACATATATAAATAAAGTCCTAACCATAGGTTTGGGTACTTCCTGATTGAACTTTACCCGGAAAATCTGTACAAATGCACTAAGCGTAAAGTAGATGGACAGGATAACATTATATTAAAAAAATAATAATCAGGCCACATATTCAACATACACTATCTACCAACAAGTAATTGGATACCTGTGATAGCAAAGGAAAACAAAATTTATTCACCTTCAATAGTTGGTGGAGCCTCCAAGAGCGGCGATTACAGTTGCGACCCTCCCGGGCATACTCTCACCCAGGCGTTGTACGACGGCTAGCGGTATTTTCTTCCACTCGGCGTGGAGAAGACAGGTCATTTCCTTCGCCGATTTTGGATGGTGGGGGCACCCCTTAAGTCGACGCTCCAACTCGTCCCAGAGGTGCTCGACAGGGTTAAGGTCCGGGCTCTGCGCAGGCCAGTCCATTCGATTAACCCCATTGTCACCATACCAAACCATGGTGGACCTCACAACATGACAGGTGGCATTGTCATCCTGAAAGTAATGTGGGTCCACCCCGTAAAACTGCCACAACGTAGGAAGCGCATGGTCATCCAAAATGGTGCAGTAGGTCTCGGCGTAATGGTGCAGTAGGTCTCGGCCCCCATAGCATAATTCCACCGCCGCCGAACTTCACAGTTGACACAATACATTCCGGCAGGTGGCGTTCTCCAGGCAGATGCCAAACCCAAACCCTGCCATCCGAACGGTACAGG
This sequence comes from Macrothele yani, assembly GCA_039090855.1. Classification (NCBI taxonomy): domain Eukaryota; kingdom Metazoa; phylum Arthropoda; class Arachnida; order Araneae; family Macrothelidae; genus Macrothele; species Macrothele yani. Next base: position 1,668,552 of record CM076997.1, read on the forward strand.
GTGAACCTTGATTTGTCGCTCCAGAGAACCTGTTTCCACTGTTCAACGGTCCACTGTTGACGTTCTTTGCACCACGTTAGCCGAGCAGCGCTATTGGACTTGGTGATCAAAGGCTTGTGGGCGGCAGCATGTCCATGATAACCGAGCAGATGGGCTTCCTTACGGATGGTATTCATCGAAAGAATACTTCTGGATGCCTGTTGAAACTCCTTGCGGATGTGGCCCATTGATTTGGTGCTGTTCTTCCGAATTTCTCTGGCCAGCACCCGTCGGTCTCTAACTCCCAGTTTTGTGGGTCTGCCGGGTCGGGGCACATTCCGACAGTCACCTCTCATCTTCCACTTGCCAATCACATAGGCCACTGTCGATTTTGGGTACTTCAACTCGCTGGATATGTCATGTATGGATCGGCCATTTCTCTGATACCCGACGATTACACCTTTCTCGAAATCAGAGAGCTCTGAACTGTGTGGCATCTTGCATGCGACTGGTTGCGTTGTTGTTTCCCACACGATATTTAACGGCGGCGGCCGTGGCATGTATCAGGACCGCAGATATCGTCAATTGCAGGGATGTCCAATTACTTGTTGGTAGATAGTGTATATTCAAAATAATAAAACTAAATGCTGCACCAAATGTAAAGAAGCAGTATGCAAGCAGAGAAAGAAGAAAATCTGATGTGCTGTGGGAAGAATTAAACTGAAAGAAAGAAAAAGTTATTGGAACAGGCTGAAGAAGCTAATGCAATAGAAACAGAAATTAAAGCAGCATACACATACAAGCAAACTGCAGAGTTAAAGCTATGTCATACATTGTATTTGGATTGTTAAAGCTCTTCATTAGTACCGTGGAGGCTAAATGTTATCCAATGAGGAAGTGTTTGATTTAGATAACTTTTTTTTTTTTTTAGTTTTATGTATGCACAGTAATACCGAGCCTTACATGTCTACTTAATGCATGTTCGCTATAACGTATGCACAACAATTTTACGCCGCCCAGGTGATGCAGTGGTCTAAGCGATGGCCTCTGATCATTCGTCCGAAAGGGGTCCGGGTTCGAATCCTGGTGAGGCATGGATGCTGTGTTTGTCTTGAGGCACTGGCTCTCTCCATTCCCTGGAACCAGTGACCCTAAATTAGGGATGGGTGGCTGCTTATAGCCCATTGAGTTGCTCACGGTGGTCGTTAAACCTCCAATTAAAAAAAAAAAAAAAATCTTTGCCCATTCCCGACATAACTTATTATCATCACGCTGAAAATTTCCACCAATTGGAAGCTGCATACTTTTTAAGTCTAGAAATGTTTGTTTACGGTGCACTTGTTTCTGGCTTCTCTGCTCAGAGGAGGAGGAGTTCGCATTGGTATTGCTTTTTTATTGATTTACTAAGGACATTCTTGTAAAAATGTCTTCCAGTAAAAGAAAAAGTGGTGCTAAAAGTGAAATATTAGTAAAAAAATAAATGCCACAGAAATCCATAAAATTACAAGAAAAAGTGGACATAATAAATATGAGGCTGGTGAGTTAATAACTAAACTTTCAAACTCTATGAAATGGTCCTAGCCACCCCACATATATTCAACAGACCATACTCTTATGTATTTTTTTTTTCTCTTTTGCTATGTAACAAACACACCTTAAGTTCAACCTATGGAACAAGGAGCTATTGCCACTTTTGAATCATATTATTTATCACATCATGATCTGAAGACAGCTTATTTTAGTAACCGTTAGTAAGGACAAGGCAACTGTTTAACAGTTTAGTCGTGATTATAATATTTTGTATGCAGTATCACAGGAACTTCGATAGTGCATGAAAAATTATGACACGGAAATGCATGGTTAGACTTTGACATGAACTTTTTGTCCACAATTGTGACTGATTTGGAAGGATTTGGATCAACTGTTAGATTAATAATATTGTTCAAGAAATTCTCCAGCTACCTGAAAAGCTTGATTTGGAAACTGATGATGTGAAAGAATTGTTAGCCTCACACAGTAAAAGACTTAGCACTGAGGGCTTGATTGAAATGGAAACATGGTCAGGGAAAGTTACTCATAAAAAGACTCAGTTGAATAAATTACTAAAGAAAATGTACACTAACAAACATTCACAATAAAACTTTCAAAATCATAGGACAGCTTGTAAATAAAATTGATAGGTGTGGCCCTGATAATGAGTGCAGTTCTTCAGTTGTGTATATGTTCGGATACTTTGTGCAAAAGTGTGAAGCTTGTTTTGAATAGAATTTGTTTGCTGAGTAAATAATGTTATCAAAAATTGAAATAAATTGCTATTAATTTTAATTGTTAGTAACAGTCTAAACCTTTATAACGTACTTCCTATACTTGCTTAATGTACTTTTGTGTAACGTGCAGGTTTCCCGGTTACAAGTAATTCTTAATAGTGCGATATTTTGAGTGTTTCACTAAATGCAAAGCTTATTGGTAAAAAAATTGCTATTTATTATAACTTTTTAGAAATCATTTTATATACTCAATTTACCCTTTTAATTTCTTAATTACATAATGAGATTTTATATTTAATTAATTAAAATGGCCAAACTCCTATAGTCTTGACAGAAAGAATAGTCGAGAAAACTTGGCTTTAGGGTCAAGAAATGTCCTGTAAAAAACAAGGAAAGGCCAAGAAAAGGTCAAGAAATTGAGTCTCCTGAAAATGGTAGACACCCAGGTATATCTTATTTTTGTCCATATATCTGTTTCTAGAAGTTCAATTTGAAAAATTATTTCTTTGTTGTTTCTCATATAATTTCAAATATTTTGTAACACACAAGTGTGCCACTAGAGGGCGTTAGTTCATGTTTCCATTTATAGCAATATCTTTGGGACTAAAACCCCATAAAAAAATATTCTCTTTCGATCAGATATTACCAACTGTGAAAAGTCGTTATGCATATTTTCTTCCCAAAATAATGCACAATTTTGCTGCTAGGGGATGCAAATATTTAATCTATTTTCTCAATATCTGTACTTCTAAATGTCTGATTTAAAAAAATTATTTTAACTCCGGATACCATTTACCTTATGGAACACTTTAGGGTTTATATTTGAGGAGGTTTGTGGTTCACAGTTCTGCCACTAGGTGGTGTTTGTGTACTTTCATTCACAGTCTATCTCTGCCTCTAAAAACCCTATTGAGAAATTTCTTTTTACTGTATGCCATTCGCTATAAAGATGGAGAGTGAATAAGATTTTTGCTGCAATAAGAAGATCCTCTTCAAATAATGTACAACTTTGCCCCTTGGGGTTGTAAAGGTCAAAACGTTTTTTGTTATCTCTGCTTCCAGGAGACGTATTTGAAAAGTTCTTTTTCCTTAGCATAGCTTTTGCTATAAAAAATTCTCTTCGCCTGTTTTCAACTTTTCCATTATGCAAAATTTTTCCATTAAAAGGCATAGAGTTATATCATGCTTCCTTCTATATCTCTTCTTTTAACTGTTTGGTTTGAAAATCTTTTTGTCTCTAATACCTTCCTTCTGCTCTTCCTTCTGCTATAGGAAACGTTTTTTGTGCCATTTGTTAATTTTCGTAACATACTTTTTAAAAGCCTCTGGTGGAGGTAAATAGCTGCTTTTTTTTTTGTGTGTGTGTGTGGGTTGTTTTGGTCTTTACTGAAATTTTCTAATGAATACTTTATAAAAAAATTGCCATAAAATCAGTTTGCTTTCTATTATCAGAAACTTAAATCTAGTTGTTTCTTAGTATTTTCTGAACTAAGTAATCACTTTACATCTTCTGCAATTAGTTTTCTAATCATGCCCAGTTAAATTGTCTTTATCAGTAATGAATGCAGTTGTACACAGCCCTTGGACTTAAGGTTTTCCCGTTATTCTCTTTCATTTCACATTGGAAATTTTTGTGCATACTTTGTTTGCTTGCGAGTACAAATGTAAAACATAGCTACAGCATCAATATTATGTTGAAAATTCCTTCCCTAAATAAAATGTAACACAAATACTTGATCCCATGATTATGTGTTCAAGAAATAACAATCTCTTTGGCCCTTTGAAAAAGTTCCAAATATTTCACCCTTCCTTACCCTTAAATTTCCAATGTAAGCATTATTTCAAAATAATTGAATATAAATAGTATTTTATGTATTGATTGTGCAGTATATGAAAGCATTTCAAGAGTAATGCCAAATACTTATGTATTTTTGAGTTTTATGGGTTTTTTATGTTCTGTAATTTGCTTCAATAATTGAACTTAAAGCCAAAATGGAAAAATAAATTTTTCTCAATCAGTGTAGTATACTGTCTATAAAAGTTTAGTAGATATTAATCCTGGTCACATTTTCTGTGACAGTTTATGCTATTTCAGTATTCATCTGTGATTCTAAGTTTCTGATTAGCTGCAGCTGACATAATTTTTAACGTTCTGCATTCTGTATTAAGTTTGCCCAAGGATATAGGAAGTTGTTGTAGGTTTCAGGTTGAACAGACCTATGGTCTCACTGTATTTTTAAGTAAGAGCGTTTGGATCGTATGTCCTGGAAAAAAATCCAAAAGTCCTGGAATTTTGTGATTGAAAAAGCATATGAACCATGATGCACTCATTCGTTGATCCCAACGGGTTCCGTCTACCGAGTTTGAATCCCACTGAGGCATGGCTGTTGTGTTTGTCTTATGGTACTGGCTCTCTCTTTTCCCTGAAACCAGTGACCCTAAATTAATGACAGGCGACTGCTTACACTCGAAGACCTGATTGCTTTGTGCCATTGGACTGCGTGATGTATATATACAATTTTACATTCATTTGATCTAGTTTCTTCACGTAGGTAAGACATTTCTCATTATGTAAAGATGTAAATAAACGTTTCACATGAGTTTATTCTTTAAAAATAAAATAAAAAAAAAAATAATCGATTCCGACGGGTTTCGTCTACCGTGAAAAACAACAACGAAACTATTTGTCGATTCTGAGGGGTTTCTTCTACCGTGTTCGAATCCCATTGAGGCATGGATGTTGTTTTTGTCTTACGGCACTGGCTCTCTCCCTTCCCTGAAACCAGTGATTCTATATTAGGGACGGGTGACTGCGTTGGCTTATGATGGTGACTGCGTTGGCTTATGAGCGTTGGCTTATGATCATTTGTTCATTAAGAGTCCGGGTTCGAAACCCATTGAGGCATGGATTTTGTGTTTGTCTTACGCCACTGGCTCTCTCCCTACCCTGGAACCAGTGACCATAAATTAGGGACGGGCGACTGCTTATAGCCCATTGAATTGCTCACAGTGGTCATTAAATCTTCAGTCACAAAAAAAAAAAAAAAAAAAAAAAAAAAATCACAAACCTGGACTACTGTTTTTACTGAAGTGGTTGAATGAATTTGTCAGTCAAGTAAAGTTCACGTTTGTTGTTTCATATGAGTTTATTATTTAAAATAAACAAAAAAAAAAAACTTTCTGTCGATTTCAACGGATTTCGTCTAGTTAAGTCAAAAGGGAAATGTGTTATTGCAAAAGGTACTGTGTTTTCAAAGTAGTACCAATATTGAGGAAATTGAAGCTTATCTGCATGCCCATTCCCATCCCAAGTAGCACAGCCTTGCAATTTAATGTCAGCCCAACCACCTTCTATTCCTAAAAGACGGTGGCTCAGTGTTGGGTCTACGTTAAATTACAAGACTGAACTACCTGGGATATGATCTCCCAGTGCAAGTGAATTGGGCTGTCACCACTCTTATTACATAGACTAATAAAGAGTTTTGAATCACAGAATAGATCTAGTTTACTGCCTGAACCTTCCACCACCCATCAGTTTGTTGGCACTTTGCCCTTTAGCCTGTCCTTCACTCATAAAGTTTGTTCTATTTCAAGTCTTTTGGCTACAGGAATGCAGTCAAAACCACCTCGCCGCTCCGGTGGCGCAGTGGTCTAAGCGATGGCCTCTGATCATTCGTCCGAACGGGGTCCGGGTTCGAATCCCGGTGAGGCATGGATGTTGTGTTTGTCTTACGGCACTGGCTCTCTCCCTTCCCTGGAACCAGTGACACTAAATTAGGGACGGGCGACTGCTTATAGCCCATTGAGTTGCTCACGGTGGTCGTTAAACCTCCAACCAAAAAAAAAAAAAAAAAAAACCACCTCCACATCTTCTCAAACTCATCCTTAAACCCCTAGATTTACAAGGTGTCTACTCTATCCCTATCAACACTTCCACAGGCGTTACCCACTATATTGGTAGTACTTACCGCAGCATAAACTGGCGTTTGATGGAGCATATCGCTGATGTTAAGAAAGGTAGCCCTTCCACCTCCCTTTCAATCAGCGATACGTCCGCGGCTCCCGATTGGCACAATGTTAAGCGAATCGCCCCGTTCAGCAATCCGCATGCCCTCAGATACTGCGAAAGCATTGAAATCTACCTTACCCCTAACACCTGCAATACTGATGCACCTTTTAACATCGTTATTATTTGGAAAGCGATTTTGAAATCTGGCTAAAACTGACGCTTTTACCATGCGTCTCATTCCATGGCTGATGAAGACAGAAATCGCTACCGAAACGTCCCGCTCTTAATTTTTCAACGTAACTTACGCATGTGATCACGATTTCAAGAATTCTTTTAATGAAACATAATACACTGCCACCACCAACAGATGAACCTCAGTGTGGGCTGCTGCCCGTAAGGCTTCCTCCAGGATGAAAGTTTACTGGAAACTGGACACTGCCTTCCTGTCTTCTATCAAGTTTGGTGCATCTGAGACTCCAGCTATGAAAAGGAACCTCGTGGTTAAAAATATTAGGAGTGAGGTGAGAGTACAAAGATCCAAGGCCTTAATCAACCTCAGGAGCCAAGGAAAGGCAATAGAATGTGCCTCCCTGGACCGTGCTAGTACTAATTTTTTCTATACGGGGGTTATATCCAGTTCAAAGACTGAAAGTTCATACACAAAGTCCGACTCAATCTTCTCCCTCTCAATGGCAACAAGCCATACATGGTTGGCCTCGACAGATGCTGCCACATATGTGGATATGCCACAGAAACAATTGCCCATGTATTATGTCACTGCCCCCATTTTTCACACAAAGGCGGGAGCGACATAACCTGATTGTGGAGAGGATCAAAAGAGTGGCGGCCAAAGAGTTTGACATCCTCGCTGAAGACCAACTAATCCCCGGATCTGAAAGAAGTCCTGACCTCGTTCTAACACGTGGCAGCATGGCCTTTATTCTAGATGTGGTGATCCTATACTAAAACAGGGCTGATGTCTTCAAGGCCACTCATGACCTGAAAAAAGTGAAATATGAATAACTGCCGCTGTTTTGAGACAAACATACAGCCACGTCCATGTCGATGCTGTCATCATCGGGGTCCTTGGAACATGGGACCCCGAAAATGACAAGACGCTCGGGCACTTTTGCTCTCGCAAATACCTAAGACTGATAAAGAGGCCTTGCAACACGGACATAATTGATTCCACCAGAGACCAGTACATCGCCTGGCTCAATCCTGCGACACAGTAATCGGGATGCTCCAATTGAAGACCCACAGAATGAAATGGGTAATAACCACCCAAATAGCATGGATGCTTCTGCCCCTGATGAGACTGTGCACCCCCTAGCTGAGGAAATGCCAGCTGTATGTATTGAGGAACATCTCCAAAGTAACACTAATCCACAACATGCTTCTCCTCCATTTGAAGAATCTCCCTGCACTTCAACTCCAGGTGAAATAACTAGCAACGCAACCCGACTAGGTGCCTCGCCAAGACCCTCTGAGCTCTCTCCTTACCCTACAGATGATCAACCTCAGCCAGCACAATGCTGGAACACTGAGCAATGCCCACCCATTAGTGCAAAAGTAAGCCGTGATGAATCTTGTTATAACAAGTCGGCTCCGAGCTTGCCAACGAGAGCTTCCCCGCCATCACCCACTGGCCACCTACTCACCCTTCCGTGAACATCTGGCCACAAAATATTCCAACCGCAGCAAAGAAATGCTCTGGGTCTGAGAATCATAGAAAACATCGAATGGATGCTCGACCCTGACAGAGAAAAAATCGTTGTCTCTGCCCAACACCTCACCTGATACAGATGAAAGAATGAAGCGAGATCAAGAACTACAGGGATCGCATTCCTCCTAAAATTCCTAAAATTCCTAATATTTTGTGACCCTCCTTAAATTCCTAAAATTAGACCTAAAATTTGCTATTCATCCTAAAATTTTCGTAAGCTTATTTTTATTAAAAACACAACCGTTATTAACGCCAATAAATTTACCATTACGGTAAGGTAAAAAGACCTGTTATTGTAGAAACACAGCCTATATGCTGTGCTGCTGAAGGGAGGGAAAAATGACGCCATCGAGATGCACTTGCTTCAGGGCGGGCGTTCCATTTTTTTGCCTTCGAACAGTTTTCGAGAGTAACAAGAGATCTAAGGGAAAAGGGGAGGGGTCATTTTCACCCCTGGTTTGCGCTTTGCAGACGAACTCCGTGGCACGCAGAAGATCGTACTTTATTTTTGTACATGCCTTGTGGAACCTCCTCTTTCTGCTGATGTTTTTTTATTGTAAACCGCAGGTGGGTGGAAGCAAAGAGGAAACATGTGGTCTCCTTCCGTAACCTCCGGTAATGACGATGGGATGGTAGCTGAGTATTATCTTGGCAGGCAGTAGAGCACGTGATCATTGACCTTCGATCATGCGTCGGCGACAGCGACCTTCGATGCGCAATATATCTCGGCTCCGACTCGCTTTGACTGAACTTACGTGAGATGCGTATGATAGTTTCTGGTTTTACGTCTTTTATGGTGTTCTCTGTGCTGTGTGCAGGTTCAGTTCTCTAGTGGTGACCTGCTTTTTTTTTTTTTTTTTTCATATCTTCTGACATCCTCGCAGCCAAATTTCGGGAAGTTGTCTGGTTTTGCAATATTGGAACGTGTTTTTGTACTTCCCTTTCATTTTCTGGTTAGTAATACAAGTGTTTAAGATGCCTAAATCCAAAACGAAATTTCAAGATGCGTGGCTCGCCAAAGAATTGGACGGAGTGAAGTTGAAAGAATGGTGTTCTGCAACTGAAACAATATTTTCTGCTAAGTGTATATTGTGTTCAGAAATTTTCAACATTTCTAATAGTGGCTTTTCACAAGTAAAAGCGCATCATAAAGGAAAAAAACATTTGCAGAAATTTCAAAGTAAATTTCAAAATAAGTCCATCCTGAAAGCCTTTGGAGGACGGGATCTTCAGCCCAAAACAAATATTAGTGAAGTACTGAGTCATGATTTACAGTTGGCTAAAGCCGAAGCATTATGGGCCATGAAAGTTGCTAAGGACGATATGTCTTTTGTTTCATGCACTGAAACAGTTGAACTTTTCAAAGAAATGTTTCCTGATTCTGCTATTGCAGCCAAAATGCAACTTAAAGAAAAAAGTTGCTTATGTGATATCACATGGATTGTCAAAATATTTTGAAGAGGATTTGAAAAAAGACATTGCATCTAGTAGCCCAGGAAAGGTTACTATAGCATTTGATGAAACTACAAATACACAAGTGAAACGGCAGTTGGATGTGTATCTCAGGTACTGGTCTTCAGAAATAAATTCAGTTTCTTGCCGATACCTAACAAGCGTTTTTCTGGGTCATGCAACAGCAGATATTTTGCTAAAAGAAATTCTTGATGTGTTATCATCCTTCAATATTTCGTTGAACAGAATTATTTGTGTATCCATGGACAGCCCAAATGTAAATAAGTGCTTTTTACGCAAATTCAATGAAGTTGTAAAACAAGAAACAGGCCAGAAATCTTTGGAACTAGGTTTTTGCAACCTGCATGTTGTTAGTAATGCATTTAAAATTTTTTTGACAAGCTTAAATATAGATTTTGACGAATTTGCTACTGATATGCATTACTTTTTAAAGAGTAGTGCTGCAAGACGAGAGGATTATAAATCTGTCGAGGATATAACATTGGTCACTGCCAAATTTCTTTTGCGTCATGTCAGCAACAGATGGTTAACCGTTGGTTCTGTAGCCCAGAGGCTCTTGGATCAATGGCTAAATATTACAGAATATTTTTTAAACTTCTTGCCATCTCAAAAAATATTTGAAAAACAACTGCACAATTCGGCAAGGTATAAAAGAATTCACTGTTTCCTGAAAAATGAGCTTACTCCTTGCTATTTAGCATTAATTTCATTTTCACACCAAAATTTTGAAAAGTTTTCATTATGTTATCAGAGTGAAGAACCAAAAATACACCAGTTATATTCTGATTTAAATACTTTAATGAGGAATGTTATGGCTCAGTTTATCCAAGATGATGTTATAGCAGGGAAATTTGGAGAAGACCTAAAGAATGTAGATTTTGAAAACAAAAATTCATGGAAAAAACTAGGGGAGTTAAAAGTTGGTATGAAGACAAAAAATCTCCTCAGGAATGTTCAGGAGACCAGGCAGAAATTATTTCTCTTAGATGTAAGATCATCACTAATTGCAACCACAAAATATTTAAAGTCAAATTTGCCATTCTGCAATCAAAAGCTAAGAGACATAAAAGTTTTAAAGGTAAAAGAACCAAAGAAAGAGTCAACTCAACTTTCAGTCACTGAAGGACTTTCGGAAATAACCAGAATTTCAAGTGTTTTGCATCTTTCTGAGGAACAAATTGATAGAGTAAGAGAAGAGTGGAAACTTTTAAATTGCGATAAGCCAACTCTAGATGAACTAGTGAAATTTTCAGAGGAAGGGCATATTCCAGTGCGGATTGATCATTACTGGCGTAATATATTTAGTATTAAAGACTCTAGCGGAAAAGAAAAATACTCAAATCTTGCTAAACTCATAAAGTCAATTTTAGTTTTACCTCATGGTAATGCTGATGCAGAAAGGGGATTTTCGGTTAACACTGCTCTGTTAAGGAAGGACAAGGCTAACTTAAAAGACTCAACTATAACATCATTAAGAATAGTTAAAGGGGCCATTAAACACTATGGATGTGTAAGTAAAGTTCCCATAACAAGAAATTTGTTAAATAGTGTTTGTGATTCACATAAATTTTATAAAGAGTATGTTGATAAGCTGATGAAGGAAGAAGAATCAAAAAAGGTAAAAGAAAGGAAGCAGAAAGAGAGGGAAAATAAGGAAAAGCAGCTAGAGAAAAAAAGAAAAGCTGAGTTTGATGACAAAATAAAAGAAAATGATGCAGAAATAAATAGACTTAAAAACGATAAAGAAGCCTCCCTAGCAATAATTCAAGAGGGAACAGAAAGAATGAGAAAAGCTGTAGAAAAACAAAATACTGTTGAAATAGCAGTTGCCTCTAACTTGATCATACAAGGTTCAGCTGAAATAAAGAAAGCTGAAAGTAAATTAGTTGTGGTAGAAGCAGAAAAAGATAGGCTAATCAGGAAAAGGTTAAAACAATAATATGAAAAAAGTAATTCAGTGAACAATTGTACATAGTTCTTGGTTTTCAATTACCTTTTTAGGATATTATAATTTAATGTGAAACCTGAAAACTTTACTGTGAAAATCGTGAATTGCTTCTGGTTCAACAGCATATTAATGTTCAAAGTGAAACTTGAATGTGGTAAATATACTTGAATATGATAATAACACGTGAAAAGATAAGAACTGAACATTAGAAGTAAATCATACTTAAACTTTAGACATTAGACGTTATGCAAAAAATTTGGGTGTTAACTTCGACCATATATACTAATGGACTGCACATTGGCAATAGCTGCATCAAAGCCGCCATGGCTCAAACATTGGGCACGTCATCATCAGACTCCAAATTTCGTGTAAAAATGCTGTTATGATTACTAATTTACGCTGCAGAACTTCAGTGTTTTCGGTGTATTATGTGAATGCGCCTCATATATAATGAAAACTCTTCAGGTAAGTTTACTTATGAGCTATATACATGCATGATCGGGTTGTTTACATTTCGTGATTTATAATGTGATGAACATTTGCGAAGAATTTGGAACATGCATTCCATTTTTTTTTCTTAAGTTACTATATTTTTATATCAATAGCTGCAAGTTTCTGGTTAAGTAATTGAACTTTATTGACTTAGGTATTTAATTCATTTCTTACCCATGAGAAATCATAGAACTTTCTTTACTATATCGCTCAGAGCAACCATAAGCACAGCAGGTGTAACCCATCTTTTTGACTGATGTCATGTGATTTTATGTTGGAGCCAGAAATTTTGATGTCATGCACAGTCTATCAGTATATATGGTTGAAGGGTGTGAAGCAAACTCTTTACAATGTATACAAAGTTGTTTTACTAGATGTATACAAATATACATCTAGTTTTTATTGAAATACACTCCTAAAATTTTCCTAAAATTTTTCTAAAAATTCCTAAAATTCCTAAAATTCCTACCTAAAATTTTCCAGAAGTATGCTATGATCCCTGGAACTATCGCAAATACTCTTTCCTATTGCACACAAAATATCCCAACAACATGCTGGGGACATTATGGTGATGCTGCTCAAGATACCTAGAAAAGATCTGCACAGGCTGATACAGAATAGGCAGAACTTTATTTCACCCATAAGGCAGATACACTTCAGCTTACAAGCTGGTTACATCACCCTTAGCGGCAGAAACCGCATTTGCCACTGCAAATGGTGATCAAGCAACCAACCAGACCAACAGAAAGAAACCTCGAGAGCGAGAGCTACACTCATCGAGATGAGACGCCTGTGGAGCCACAACACAACCATGCCAACATGCTCGCATATTGTTGTATTGTAAACCACTAACACATTCTCATTGATGTAGTAATATTGTAATCTCTGTTTAATATTGTAATTTTTGTTTCATCATATATGACTGTAAAATTGCAAGTGTAAATTAATAAAGAGAGGGTATTGGGCTGATACGTGCGGAGATGAGATGATGTAGTCGAGGCCCTTGGTATGTGATGTTGGCGTAACAGCCATCCCTACATACCAAGAGCCACGACATCATCCAGAGTCTGCAACACCTATTCATTCCTCACATGATCAAAGCCTGTCTTGCCACCCGATCACCCCCGCCACCCTCAGTAATTAATGCATCTCTCCAACACATAAACAACTGCTATGTCTCTTCGTAGTACCCAGGTTTCACTGCCGTACATCTGAGTAGGAGCAATTACTCTTTCATACAACCATACCAGTCTTTCTTGAGAACCATCATTCCTGTGAAATCCTCCTAAAGCAGCTATAACTTTCAAAGAAGAATTCACTCGCTTACTCATTTCACGATCTGCCATGTTTCCAGGCATCAAGAACGCAGCCCGATTTTAAAATACAAAATTTTGAGAAAAAAAGAATAAACATAAAAATAAGGTTTCAGCACTTTCATAAAGATTAAAAGCAATACAAATTTTTACCTCTACATACAAGGAAAAACATTTCAGTCATCCATATCCTCCAATCCAGAAAATTCACTGGTGTTATCCATATCACTGGCATCATTGTCATTATCACGGTCGTCAATACTGTCCGAAGTGTCACTATCTTCAAACAGAATGTTATCTTCTGTGCCATCTAACACATTGCTGATGCCACATTTTTAAAAAGATTTTACTACCTATTTCAGTGTTCACAGCATTTCGTAATTTTGGGACCGACCCACTCGCACACCTGAGCGATTGTTGGCCTTTTCAAATGATTTGTTAGGGTTAGGTCATGGTCTGCATCCACTGATTCTGCTCTTCTTTCATAAATGCCTTAAAAGGCTTGTTGATGGTAAATATTTAACATAGATAACCGTGTGGTCCGTTCACTATTACCTGGCAGTTGGGAAGGATTCACTCGACCAATTTTAGGGTAGGTACGTATTACAAGACGTATCTTTTCCCTAGCTAAACACCAAACAATGACGGGATGAGGTGGAGAGGGGAGTGAATGGGGGTTCCTTCTCCCCTGTGGTGCTTAGGAGCTTCTCATTATCTTTGCGGGAGGAAGTGAGATAATGGGAGAGACATCAGAGAAAGACCCTTTCGACTTCAACACTTTAAGGAACCCCCCATTCACACCCCTTCTCCACACCATTCTGTCATTGTTTGGTGTTTAGCTAGGGAAAATTTAAGTATTTTACAATGCCAATCTACTCTAAAACTAAAACATGTGGCTTTGTGCTTGTGAAAATTTTCGTTGCAAAAGCTTCAACTCTTTCTGCTCTACTGTCGGGGTGACACCCGACATTATGAAATTGCTGAATAGCACTGCCACGTCGATGACTCCTCTGTAGCTCACACTTGGCGCTCACGAGACATTTGTTTTTTGTCAAATAGGTTGGATGTCACCTGGCACTCCGATGATGCCTCTATAGCTCTTATGTCAGGGCTCGCGAGACATTTCTTTTTCACCTAATAGAGAAAAAGAAATGTCATCGGAGTGTCAGGGGTCATCCGCCATGCCGATGACACCTCTATAGCCCATATGTCGGTGCTCGCAAGGAATTTCTGTTAGGTGTCATCCGCCAGGTGTGTGACGCCTCTATAGCTTGTGTGTCGAGGCTTGCGGAACATTTCTTTTTACCAATATCTCGTGCGTCGGGCGTCACCGTGCATGCTGATAATGCCTTTATAGCTCTCATGTTGACGCTCACAAGACATTTCTTTTTCGCTGAATAGGTCGGGTGCCACCTGCCACGGCGATGATGTCTCTATAGCTCGTATGTCGGGGCTAAATGACTCTTTGGTGAATAGTTGATCTGAGGAAACCCCACCCTATTTTCCTCAAAAAAGATAAATATGTAGTTGTATCAGTCCAAAGTACTGTTTTGTTCAATAAATCTATTTTAATATGTTTGGATTAAAAGGTTGCTGGCTTGCTGTGACCTTGCGAGTTTAAATAAAGCTGTTGAGGAACATATGGAAGAAATTAGGTTTTTTTAAAACCCTTTAGCAACTAACCTGTTTTCTTTCTTTCTTTCTTTAAATATTCAGGGACTCAAACATAAATGTAAAAGTAGTTTCTTTTTATGAAAACTTTCAAAAGTATTTGTGCTTTATTCCAATTTGCCAGTGTGAAATTTTGATGATTATATCCTGGTGTGCTCTGGTGTAGACCATCAGCCATTAATGGCTAGTTAGTTCCTTCTCAAAAGTTGCAAGAACTGCCATTTCCCATTGAGCTGTATTGATGCAGTGTATCAGGTCTAAATCAGTGAAAGTAGCTGAGCAACTTGTATGCATATATGATGCACCAAGGACTCGGGCTACTGCAATATGGATTTATGTTTTTTTTTTTTATGGATTTATGTTGTTTTTCTGACGACCGCCAATAGCGGTATAACTATACCATCGGGATTAGAGGAAATTCTATCCCACACTCACCAACCCGCTTGGCCAGCGTGGTGAGTTATGGCCAAACCCCTCCAAAATGATTCCACAACTTAAATCTTGGCCCTCAGTCTCCGGCAGCTGGAATGTACCTGGCCAAGGCAGCGGCCAGTGCGACATGAAGGCAGAGGGTGCTAAGAATCCCCGGAAGACCGGACTAGGCTGCCATCTGATGCTGACCTTGGCTACGTATAATGGACGCTCCCTATCTTCTGATTCAAGGCTTCTTGAATTGGAAGAGGAACTACAAAGGATCAAGTGGGACATCGTGGGGCTAAGTGAGGTAAGGAGAAAAGGAGAAGATCTCATCGAACTGAAAAGTGGACATCTCTTCTACTATCGTGGGACAGATACTGGCAGAACTAGTGGTGTTGGATTTATAATAAACAAGAAACTGAAGGATAAAGTTGTAGAAGTTGAAAGTTCATCTGACAGAGCTGCACGACTTGTTATCCAACTCTCGAAAAGATACCAGGCTCAGATTATTCAAACTTATGCACCCACCACAAGTCATCCTGAAAAAGAAATTGAAGAATTTTATGAGGAAATTTGTCATCTAAATAATAAAGGTAAGCAGCACTTGAAAATAATTATGGGAGATTTCAATGCAAAAATAGGGCAACGGCAACAGAATGAAACTTCAGTAGGTAAATTCGGTCACGGCAACAGAAACCAGCATGGAAATACTCTCGTTGAGTTTGCAGAGGCAGAAGGGTTTTTCATCTTGAACTCCTTCTTCAAGAAAAAGCCACACAGGAAATGGACATGGAGACATCCAAATGGGACGACAGGTGAAACTGATTTTATTATGTGTAACAAAAAATTCGTCATAGAAGACTGCAGTGTGCTAAACAAGTTCAACACAGGTAGTGACCATAGATTGGTGAGATGTAAGATGCACCTCAACACTAAACTTGAACGTGGCAAGCTCATAAGACAAACAAAATCTATTGACATAACCAACCTTAAAAACACCATAATACCTTCAAGTTGGAACTGAAGAACAGGTTCTCTGCTTTAGAAGGCCTAACATCGGAAGAAGTGGTCATCTCTGAAGTTAACAGAAAAGTAACCAAAGCTCTTATGGAAACAGCAACAAAATTAGCTGGGTCTAAGAACAAGTTGCATGTAAACAAATTATCAGGAAAAACGAAAATGTTGATGCAAAAAAGAAGAGAGATGAGGACAACTAAAGAAGATGTGACTTCCAAAGTGGAATATATAGAGCTATGCAAGACAGTAAGAAAAAGTATCACTGAAGACGTAAGAAAATTCAACTGTGAACTAGTGAGGAAAGCAATTGAAAACAACCAAAGCCTAAAGATAGCAAAGGGACATCTCAGTAAGGGAAGAAAACAGATTATGGCACTGAGAAAAGAAGATGGTTCTGTAACAAGAAATAGAAGCGAAATTTTGACAAGAGTGAAAGATTTCTACTCCAAATTATATGAAAGGGATGATACATGCACTCCAGACATCATGAAAGATACCAGTACCAGAGTTCCTCCAGTCCTTCCAGCAGAAGTTGCACATACAATCAAGAACATGAAGTGGGGAAAAGCTCCAGGAGAAGATGGAATTACTGTAGACATCATACAAGAAGCAAGTGGAGAAATCGAAACAGTGCTCGCCCAAATTTTCACTCGATGCCTTGATGAAGGAAAGATTCCTGAGGATTGGAACACCGCTACAATGATCCTGCTACATAAGAAAGGTGACATTGAGGATCTCGGAAACTACAGACCTATCGGCCTCCTATCAGTGGTTTATAAAATCTTCACTAAAGTTCTTTCACACCGCTTGAAGGTAACACTGGACATGGCTCAACCGAGAGAACAAGCTGGATTCAGGAGTGGCTACAGCACAATAGATCATATCCACGTATTGAAAGAACTAATTGAAAGAGCGAGGGAATATGAACTTCCATTGTGCATGGCTTTTATCGATTATGAAAAAGCCTTTGATTCGGTGAAACCATCAGCAGTTACAATGGCTCTGAAAACCTGTGGTATTGAAGATGCATACATTAATATTATTAATAACATCTATGAAAATGCAAGTGCAAAGATTCGGCTTTTTGAAAATACAACACACGTAAAAATTGGAAAGGGAGTGTGACAAGGTGACACCATATCTCCGAAGCTCTTTAATGCCACATTGGAGGGTGTTTTTCAGTCACTGAGCTGGGAAAACAAGGGGATAAAGATTAATGGAGATTATCTAACCCACCTTCGTTTTGCTGATGACGTAGTCATTTTTGCAACTACCCCATCAGAGCTGCAGAGTATGATCCAGCAACTTGCTGACAAGAGTAAAGAAGTGGGATTAAAAATGAACTTTCAGAAGACAAAAGTGATGTTTAATGCTTTTACAAGAAATGAAGATTTATCGATTGATGGAGAAAAGCTGGAGATAACAGACACGCACGTTTATCTTGGACAGCAGATATCAAGTGAGGGTCACGTTGATGAAGAAATTAATCGGCGTACAAAACTTGCCTGGAGAGCTTTTGGAAGAAACAGCATAATTTTCAAGGGCAATATGCCATTATGTCTTAAAAGAAAAGTGTTTGATCAATGCATCCTTCCAGTGCTTACGTATGGTGCAGAGATGTGGACCTTAACTAAAAGAGACATACAAAGGCTGCAGACAACTCAAAGAAGCATGGAGAGGTGCATACTTGGTGTAACCAGGAGAGATAAGAAGAGGAACTCATGGATCCGAAAAATGACAAGAGTGGAAGACATCATGATCAGAGTTAAATCCCTGAAATGGCAATGGGCTGGACATACTGCCAGAAGGACAGATCATCGATGGACAGCTGAAATTTTAGATTGGATTCCAAGGGACAGGAAAAGACCCAGAAGAAGACCACATGGGAGATGGGTGGATGAAATTCGAAAGTATGCAGGGGTGACATGGAGGAGACTGGCACAAGACAGACCATTGTGGAGGAAACTTGGGGAGACCTTCGTCCAGCAGTGGATTGATAATGGTTGACAATGATGATGATGATGATGATGCACCAAGGACTCGGGCTACTGCAATATGGATTTATGTTGTTTTTCAGCTGTAATTCTTTGTTTCTTTGGAGCCAGCAATCATAGAAATAGGTAACTCCTGCTGGCTTTCAATTTCTATAAGAATCAAAAAATTATTTCCCTTAAAAACAGTTTCAATAGAGTATATTTTTCTATTGTGTTTATAATGTTTTCCATGGCAACAGAAGTTAATATGATATATACATAATATAGTATTTCTATATGAAGAAATTTCTGAATGCTTGTTCCAGTGGTGCTGTGGCATAACCAGTAGCTTAGGGTGACTCATGTCTGATCTGGAAATAAGAACTATCTAATTTCTTGTTCTGTTATTATGATGTCAGTCAGAATATAATTCTAGTTACACCAGAACTTCTCATGTATACAATTGCATTTACAATTCTTTATTTTTGTTATAGAGATAAAGAAGGTGGAGAAGAAGTTCAGTTCAGAACAAAATTAGGTAAAAGCTGTCAGTTTCTTGTATGATACCCTTTGAAAGCTTAAATGGCATTTGCAAACATTAGTGTATTACGCATTTACCATGTTCTCCAAATTTGATGTATATAATTGCTTTCTGTTTTTAGGAATAAGAAAGGGTTTTGTAAATATGTATATAAATACTATATCTCAAAATGGATTGGATGAAAATGTTGCTTCATGTTAAAAAGTTTTAGGCTAAAGCATGTAACTGTGGATGTTGGAGAAAGTAAAACATTATTTAGTTATGAGTAATTCAGTGAAATAGCATAAAAGCATTTCACTGTGTTTTAAAATTTTCAGTTAAATTGGAAGGTTTCATATAATTTCCAATACATAACATCATACTCATGTGTTGTTGTTAGGTCTAAGGCATTTTCCGATCATTGGATATAGGAAGGAGTGTTAAGAGTTCAAGTTTTTAGGTGAAAGGAAAATTGCTAACTTTCTCACTGGCAAAATGCAAATTAATAAGCAAATGGAAGAATATATTTAGAATCTCTCCAGAAGGGTTCTTTAAACAGCTTACCTAAAGATAAAGAGCAGCTTTTCTATAGAAATTGTACAGTAAATCCAAAATCCATTGACATTTGTCTTTAGTGGGAGTTAATCACTGGAAGACTATAAGAAGTTATCATGTGAAGTTAGTGTGTTGTCCTGATTTACCGAGTTGTTCGCAGACATTTTATGACATTTTGGTAATTTTCAAGGCCTTCTTCCAATACGACTAATTCAACGTAAAAAACAACAATAACAACAAAACGTTATATACTACTGTACATCATGTTATTTCAGGTTTAATATACAGTTTTCCGGCATGACCCTATGCATAATAAAATAAAATAGACCCAGCAAATATCACTCAATTCGTAAAGAATGAAATAATAGGACTACTCACAATGTTTCCCAATACTTCAGGTGCGCCGGAATGGACCCTTAACTCCGGTGCAACAATTCAACCCTTTGTCGTAATTCCGAAAAATCCACCGCATCATTAGCAATTCAACTTTTAACACGCAAAAGTACCTCAACATGCAATCTAAGAATGGACCAAAGTCAGAAATATAGACACCACGGACGACAAAAAGACCACATAACAACACAAATCAGGATAGTAAAAAGTCATGTAGGTGTGAAATGAAGTAAAAGATGCAAATAAGGTCAACGCCTTCAAACTATAGAACCACGAATATGCCAGGTACGCAGGAATGGCCCCTTAACTCTGATGCAACAGTTCAACCCTTCGTTGTAATTCTGAAAACTACGCTGCAACATTAGCAGTTCAACATTTAACACATAAAGGTAATTCAACATGCAATCCAAGAATGGACCAAAGTCAGAAATACAGACACCACGGACGACAAAAAGACCACATAATGACTCGAATCATGATAGTAAAAAATGTATATAGGTGAAATGAAGTAAAAAAGAAGCAAATAAGGTCAACGCCTTCAAATCATACAACCAGACCGGTTTCAGCATAAGTCAATGCCATCCTCAATGGTACAAGCTGTTGCTAGTCCTCATCGCATGAATGCACCTACAACAATGGCGAATACATGTCGGACACATCAGCCACACCCTTCAGCAATAACACACAAAGGCTCACGGGACTAGACGTCAAATATCAGTGGCGCCATCTAACGCTAGAGTATGGTCTTTTTGTTCATTTGAGTAATCAACTTTATCATTTTGTTTTTTCCTTTTTTTGTATGGCAATTGTTTCTTCTTCCATTTCTCTTCAACCTCTATCAAGTATTTACATGCATACGGTAAATCCATCGGTACATTATTATTACAATTTGTCTTTCCAGTCTTTTCAATAAGAATAGCTTTGGAAATAAATTGTTGATCATACTTTTTGTGGGATGTTATTAGTTTGACGTTAGACAAATCTGGTGTTAAATTATTCTCGTGACAGCATTGCATTAGAGATGTCTTCATCTTCTTCTTATGCCAGTTTGATAAAAGCTCATTCAGCCTACACTGTAGACGTCTCCTTGTGCTGCCTGTATAATATTTCATTTGTTCACCATCATTAACTTGTAGGTATTGAGTATTCTCTAGATCTTTTGATGATGGACATCTTACTATTATTAGTCAATAATTTCTCATTACTAAGTACTGTTTCTGCAAGCTTAATGTTGAGATTAGCACATCCTTTCTTAAGGACATCACTGAACGTAGGTAAGTACGGGAATTTTATAAAATGTTTTTTTTTTCACTTTCAGTAACCACATGTTCTTTATTTTTTAATTTGTTTTTTATATTTATGTACATAGACTGTATCAACCGTTTACTATAACCAAACTCCTGGGCCACTGATTTGACCCATTTGATTTCATTTTCTTTAGCTTTTTTGGTAGAAGATAAATTAATGGCTCTTCTTATGAAAAACAAAAAGGCAGCAGTTTTGTAACGCCATGGATGTGCAGAACCAAACGGGATGACTGTCGGAATATAAGTTGATTTCCTAAATACTGAAGTTTCAATACAATTTTTACTCATATCCCGAAATAAAGTGATGCCAAGAAAGTTGAGCTTGCAGTCTCTTCCCCTCTCAGCAGTAACTTTTATTGTAGAATAATAACTATTGTACCCGCTTATGAACTCGTCTAGTTTACTTTCAGAATGGCTCCAGAAAATAATGATATCATCCACGTACCTCAGAAATAACAAAGGTAAGGATGTGTTATCAGAGGACAATAAATCTTTTTCAATATCCTGCAAAACCACCTCAGCTAAGAGTCCGGACAATGGTGAACCCATTGGGCACCCAATTGCTGTTTGAAGATGTTTGACTTAGACTACTGTACTTAGAAACAGTACTTAGTAATGGGAAATTATTGACCAATAATAGTAAAATATCCATCCTCGAAAGATCTGGAGTATACTCAATACCTACAGTTAATGATGGTGAACAAATGAAATATTATATAGGCAGCACAAGGAGACGTCTACAGTGTAGGCTGAATGAGCATTTATCAAACTGGCATAAGAAGAAGATGAAGACATCTCTAATGCAATGCTGTCACGAGAATAATTTAACACCAGATTTGTCTAACGTCAAACTAATAACATCCCACAAAAAGTATGATCAACAATTTATTTCCAAAGCTATTCTTATTGAAAAGACTGGAAAGACAAATTGTAATAATAATGCACTGATGAATTTACTGTATGCATGGAAATACTTGATAGAGGATGAAGAGAAATGGAAGAAGAAAAAATGTCCATACAAAAAAAGGAAAAGACAAAATGATAAAGTTGATTACTCAAATTAACAAAAACACCGTACTTGAGCATTAGATGGCGCTGCTGATGTTTGACGTCTAATCCTGTGAGCCTTTGTGTGTTATTGCTGAAGTGTGTGACTGATGTGTATGATATGTATTCGGCATTGTTGTAGGTTCATTCATGTGATGAGGACTAGCAACAGCTTGTACCACTGAGGATGGCATTGACTTATGCTGAAACCGGTCTGGTTGTATGGTTTGAAGGCGTTGACCTTATTTGCTTCTTTTTTACTTCATTTCACCTATATACATTTTTGCTATCATGATTTGAGTCGTTATGTGGTCTTTTTGTCATCCGTGGTGTCTGTACTTCTGACTTGGTCCATTCTTGGGTTGCATGTTGAGTTCCCTTTACGTGTTAAATGTTTTGCTAATGTTGTGGTGGAGTTTTCGGAATTATGATGAAGGGTTGAATTGTTGCACCTGAGTTAAGGGGCCATTCCAGCGTACCTGAAGTATTGGGAAACATTGTGAGTAGTCCTATTATTTCATCCTTTATGAATTGAGTGATATTTGCTGGAAGTCTATTTTATTTTATTATGCATAGGGTCGCACCCGCAAACGGTATATTAAACCTGAAATAGCGTGATGTACAGTAGTGTATAACTTCTTTTTTTTAACGTTAACTTAGTCGTACTTTGTGCAACGTAAATAATTACATGCAATATGGCGTAGTTAATACGCATATTTAAATGTTATTGAATACTTTTTCCAATACTTTCATAGTATAGTTGTTGGTTTTGTAGACACAAGGTAGCTCAGCTGGATACACAGAGTGCTCCAGGTGTTCAAATTTTTTTTTTTTTTTTTTTTTTATCATGCTATTAGGATATTGAGGCAAGGCCTTGAAAATGCTCATAAGAAGTCAAGAATGTCAGCACACAACTGAATAAATTTGTGGTAAAGGGAAATACATTAAATTCATGGAAGTGAGTGAAGTAAAAATTGCTTTTGCCCATTCTAGATTCGCCCAGCTATGGAGACAAATTTGAGATTGGACATAATTGTTTAGAGTTGTGTACCCAAATCAACCAGAAAACTACTTCTCAATAGTTCCTTTCATGTGAACCTTTTATACCGTGTTTTGCCTTTAGTATTGGAAGACTCGCAGCAGAAGTATATGTGATGCAAAAGCCAAGCAGCCAAATGCCATAAATAAAGATTGTGCAAATAATATATGCGATGTTGCACACAAAACTGTATAAAGGAAATGCCAATAAGCAGCATGTTCAGTTTAAACCAAAATGGCATGGAAGGGAAACTTAATGTAAAAAAGTTGTTTGCACTAATTTGTTTGAGGCTTTTGACTTTTTGAGCGCGAGAATATTTATACATCCTACAAAAATATAATGACTACATGAAGTCCAGAGTGCTACCTTGTTATGAGAAGCATGTGTTTTCATGGAAAAGTGTGAGGTCTATGGCATGCATTATCAAGCAGTCTTGCATTAAAAACTGCTGTATTATCACTAAGAGGTCCAGCAGCATGAAGATATGCATGTGTGTTTGCAAGCATGATGTAGAGCATTATATGCACTGATTTTTCACGATCTGCCATCTACAAATGTGTCATAACAGGAGCTTATATTCAGAAATCCTTATGCTTGTGTTTAAACTGCAAGACAGAAAACTCGGAATGACTGGGAACAAGTACTGTTCAGTTATGATTCTCAGTGCAATCTTTTTGCAATTGAGAGATTTGGGAAGGTGAGAGTCTGAATCAGGTGGGGAATCCAGCAAATGCTGTGAACAGAACTAGGATGACACTTTCCCAATTGTAAACCATGGGAGAAGAAGTGTAATAGTTTGGTGGCATTTTTGAGATATGGAATTTGTTACACTGGTTTTTACAAACACAATCGCAAATAGGAAGGTATAACTTGATACCATGAATGGCACTGTTCTGATTGCACTTTCAAAATTCTGCCATGGATGGATAATGTATGATAGTGAGTGCCCTTTGTCACACACCAAAGTCTGTTATGGCTTGCATTGAGGATAACAGGTTGCCTATGAATTATGGCCAGCTGAGTGCCCTTATCTGAACCTAAGTGAATACTTATGCAATTAATTGGACAGATGTGTGGAATCCAACATCACTGTCAGAGAACCCTTTTGTTTCTTCTCTAGGAGTTTAATTACTCTTTTGAGCATTTCACACCTGCATCCATGCATGTTGTTGACACACACAATTAAAAAGTTTATTCTAGTTGGTAACAAACTTTGTGTCTATATTTTCTACCACTAACATATTACTTCTTCAATCATTCACCACTCATTATACACCTTCAACCCACCCTGTCCTACAATTGCCCATGGCTCTTCAGTCAGACAGCACAGGTATGTAATCTTCTATCTCAACACATGCCAAACTACATGGTGTCCACAATGTCTTGTTAACCCCCCCCCCTCCCTGTAATAAAAAATGTCAGTGAGCTATGTATCTGTTGAATGATGTATATGTTGAGTTATGGTCTGTATTGTGTTTATTTACAGATTAGGTACCGGAACCATGTGTGATACCAGCGAATACACCCTGGAATAGTGGATTGTTGTCAGTGTCTGGGTGCACGAACGTCCACACACAGGGAAGACAATGTGTGACGTGCATGCCGATTTCGCCGATTTCCAACAACGATTCAGCAAAGAGGCCTCGCCAAAACAGACTCTTCTGTGGTGGGAACATAAACTCTTCGAAGCAGGCAACATCAAGGATAAAGCACGAATGGGAAGACCATCGACCAGAGTGCAACAGTGTCAAGCGGTCGAGGAATCGGTTATCAGGTCACCGACGAAGTCGCTCCGCAAACGATCAGCGGAGCTTGGAATACCACGATCGACACTGTATAAGCACATGAAGAATTACCTGAATTTGCACGCATATTGCCCGATGTTCGTTCAGGAGTTATCAGACATCAATTTAAACCGCAGACGGGATGCATGTGCAATGATGCTTCAGACATTTGCCACAATCCCAAAACGTGGAAAGGTCATTTTAAGTGATGAATGTGCAATATACCGCAGCTGTTGATCACGGAACGTTGTGTTCTGGTCCAAGGAAAACTCACATTATGTCGAAGAATTGGAAACATCATCCTCCACATGTCATGATATGGGCTGCAATGAATAGTCAACATCTGTTTGGACAGTATTTCTTTGATGGTCCAGTGAATCAGACAACTTATCTGGACATGCTGCAAACCTGGTTTGTGCCACAATTTAGAAATCTTGGCATTCTGAATGACATATGGTTCTAACAGGATGGGCACCTGCCCATTACGCAATCACTGTTCAGGAATACCTTGGTGAGGTCTTTCAGGATCGTTGGATCGGCCGAGGTTCGGCAGTGCTGCTCGCTCCACTTGAATGGCCACCTCAATGCCTAGATCTCTCAACGTGTGATAATGTCCTTTGGGGTTTCATAAAGGAGGTTGTAGCCCAGCAGCGCTACCAAACCACTGATGAATTTAAACAAGCAGTGAGACGTGCTTTCTCTCATATCACCCCGCAACTGCTTCGGAAAATGTCCCACAGAACATGGCGTAAAATTATTCTCTGTCACGCGAATGATGGAGCCCAAATGGATCCACTGGATATTTAAGGATGCCTCAACATATACATCATACAACAGATGCATAGCTCACTTACATTTCTTATTACAGGGGGGTAACAAGACATTCTGGACACCCTGTGCAATCTTTTTCTTCTGTACATATTGGAATATCCCAGACATGCTGCTTACCTTTGAGGTCCGCTTCTGGAAAAAACCACACACGTTAATGTGTGTGAAATGTGATGGGATGTTTTTTCCAGAAGTGAACCTTAAAGGTAAGCAGTATGCCTGGAATATTACAATATATATTGAAATAGAGCACGTGAAAAACCGAATAGTAGGGATATCTGGCCTATACATTAAGCCTAGATAAGAGCTTCAAGTTTGACTTTTTCTTCTACTGAAGAAGTGCGTAGCTCAGTTCAAATATCTGCATTACTAATTTTTTCTGCCATGGAACTCACCTATTTTCCTCAGATATTCCTCTTACTACCACTCCCATGTCTGGATCTCCTAACCTCATACTGAGCCCATTGCTTTGCAATCTCCTCTCTCACTGCTATAAAAGACAGTGTTTAGTCCTACTGACTAAACACTGCATTGTGGGCACTAAGTTTAGCTTTCTGGCTAACTTTCTTAATGAAATATCCTTTTACAGCTGATAGGACTTCCACATTTGCTGATTACATACTTCATTCACTTAATGAGGTAATTAAAAAAAAAAAGTATTATGTAGTTGATCCTGTCAATGCACAAAATGCTTGAAAACTGTCTTTCAGACATATTAAGAGATTGAAGAGCACAAGTGAAGGAGCTGAAAGTCTGATTCTTAAGGCAAGAATGAACTTCTGCAGACACTAGTGATGTTTTTAGCTTTAGGATTCTTCCACAAATCACATTGGCATACTTATGAAGTTACATCCTCAGTCTTAAATAGGATAAGTTCAGATGTTGTGCAAAAGTTTCATGGAAAGTGAGTCTCCTCCAAAACTAGAATTGTTATTTTTTGTCATGTGCAGACTGCAAAATGTACAATTAAACCCATTATGAGCTCATAATCAAGGGTTTGCAGATCAGACAGCAATAGTGAATTTGGTCTATCAATGCTGAAACTGTGTAACAAAATTACTGTTTTTGCTCAAAGGGGAGACTGCAAGATATCAAGATATTTATGAGCTACTTAATGTGTAGACATATAAGAGAAAAACTGGTCACAAAATGAGCCAAAATTCATTTAAAATTTGCCGGACATCATAAAAAGGAAATGACGAGGACTTGAAACTGAATAAAAGGGATTCCATCATTAGTGATCATGTGGGTTTGTCACTGTGTACATACCAGAAGTATGATTCTGAGTGGTTAACCAGAACAGTTATTGTGACATTGAATTAAAATGATAAAGCCTGTAAATCTCTCTGAATTCTAACCAATATTGTGATGTGGATCACGTTTCATTATTGATTTTTTTAAATTGGTCTTTGATACATGTAAAAATCTGTTCTAGGCAAAAATTTTGGTTTTCCAAGCTCATTGCTTTAAGGACAAAACCAAGAAATCTGTAATGCATTTCTGTGCCAGCCATTGCATTATATTGCTCTGTTTCTTCCCCAAACATGATAAGCTTGTAACCACGCCATACATTACAATAAAATTGCAGTAACTTTCACACATAACACAGTACATGTAATGTACCGTGTATGTATGAAAGTTATTGCATCATTGATTTCTATGGTATTTGTATCCATTTAGTGTAATTGAGTGTAGTGCATAGCTTTTGATTGCACTGGTTTGAAACCTAAGTAATACTTTATGTAAAAAACTGTTTTGTTTTCAATACTCACTCAATATCAAATGTTGTGTAGGGTTTCAGTTCAGTAGAAGAGCACAATGTACCATGTTGCAGGAATTTTTTATGTTTTTGGTATTGTTAAAAAATACTTCTCAAAAATTAGCTTCCCTCTACCACTCATTAGGCAGATGTTTGAATTCCCATGTGATGTGAGGGAAAGTAAGCATATGCAGTGCATGAGCTAGTACAGCAGTTTTGTAATTATATTGCAGCTGATGATGAAGCACTGGTTGCTTGTCTACCAGGTCACGAAATGAGAAAAAGGTCACAGACTTAAAATCATAGGTTGCAGTCAATTTTTGCCCCCTCCCCCTTCCTTTGTGCCTTACCCTGTAAAAACCAAATTTCATTTTTGAGCTAAAAAGAAGTCTTTTTCAATGACGTCATTTCCTTCCTTCAGACAAGTTCTGAAGGAACACACCGTGATATCGTTCTCCCCTTCAGCATTCATTGAATCTGTTTGCACTTTGCCAACCGCAGTTCTCTCAACTGTGGGCCAACGGTAAGGTCTTTTGTCGAACATAACCAATAACTTGCTTGTTTGCTTTGCAGAAAAATTCGTTGCAGGTTATTCGGGCTTGATGATGAGCCGGTATATCACGAACAACTGGTTTAAGTTTTACATCGAGGCTTCGATTTTTTAGCTAACAGTACTACGATGTGTAGTTCTTCGCGATATCGCAAAGAACGATGTTGATGAAACCACACAAGGGCATAACGGACATTGGACATCAGAGCTTCTTCATGAATGATGGGAATCCATCACGAAGCAAACACGGTGTTTAAATCGGTTATTATGGGGCCTCCACGTGTTGATGATGCCGCAAATCGTCGAATTCGCATGTACTGCTATCTGCCAGCAGAAGCGATGTTCGAACAGGTTTTGATCAATATGATTCGAAAACTGTAAATCATTCCAAGTCATAATAAACGCTGCTGCATGTTTGTATGCCGTGACTGCAATCTCCGGGATCTCAGGAATTTTACCGCAGTCTAGGAAGTAGTTAGTTGGTGGGTAATCAGCAAGTCTTTTGTAAAAAAGATCGTGCATATGTTATTGGGTTGTCCGTCCGTCCGTCCGCCCATGGACACCATATCTCTGCAGCTATTAGTCCGTTTTGAAAATTCTTTTTGCATTGGGAAGCTTAAAATGTGAGAATAATGATCCTAGCATTCCGAGTTTTTGGGATGCGCAATTTGGGCGTAAATGCAGATGATATTGTATTTAAAATGCATTTTATTGCATATATATTTGCTGCTAAATATCAGATTGAAAAAATTATTTCTTCCTTTCGATGCCATTTATAACTAAGACTATTTTAGGCGCAGTTTCTTTTTCAAGTAATGTATAAATTTTCCGCTAGGGGGCTTAAAGGTATCTTGCGTTTCTTCCGACATATTATTTCTGCATCGGATACTGCTCCTGATGAGAAATATTTTTCATGTATTAAAAATTTTGATAAAGTATGATCTGGCCACCAGGGGGTGTAAGCGTTTATTTCTGCTTCTGATGTAGTATTTGTAGCAAAATCCGAGCTTCTGAAAAAGTCCACTGAAAAAAATTAAAAATTATTTCATAGACCACCAATACCGCTCACCTCAGAAGAAGTTTTGAGAACACCTGCTTTAAAGTAGCACATAGTTTCGGGGGTGGGGGCATGGATGTATATCTTATTTTTGTTGATATCTTTGCTTCCAAGAGTACGATTTGAAAAATTCTTTCTTTGTTGGAGAGCGTTTCTGGTGAGAAATGTTTCACATATAGTTTCAAGTTTTCAAAGTAATGCAAAGATTTTCCACTAGGGGGCGCAAAGGTAACTTGAGTTTCCCCGATATCTCTGCTTCTAAAACTCCGATTTGAAAAGTTCTTTCTGCATCGGATGCTGCTCCTGATGAGAAACGTTTTGCATATAATTTCTAAATTTTAATAAAGTACAGTTTGGCCACGAGGTGCGTAAGCATTTATTCTGCTTCTGATGTATAGCTTCTGAAAAAATTGACTGAAAAAGTTCTTTCGTAGACCGATACCGCTCACCTCCGAAAACATTCTGAGAACACCTGCTTAAAATAGGGCATAGTTTTCCCGCCAGGGGGCGTATATCTTATTTTTGTCAATATCCCTGCTTCTAAGCGTCTGATTAAAAAAAAAAAAAAATTTTTTTTTTTTGGGGAGTGTTTCTGCTGCGAAATGTTTCTCATATAATTTCAAATTTTTGTTAACGCACAAATCTGCCACTAGAAAGCATAAGCTGACATTTCCGTTTACAGCAATATCTGTGAGACTAAAAACCCGATATAAAAGATTATTTTTCGGTCAGATACTAGTAATTATGAAAATGCTGTGTATATTTGCTTTCCCAAAAAAATGCCCAATTTTGCCGCTAGGGGCGCTGATGTTTAATCTGGTTTTCTTAATATCTCTGCTTCTAAATGTACGATTCAAGAAATTCTTTCAGCGCCGGCTGCCATTTACCTTGTAACACTAAATTTAGGTTAGTATTTGAGGAGTTTTATAGTTCACAGTTCTTCCACTAAATGGTGCTGGTGTCTCTGCTTCCAAAATCCTTCTGCTTGCAGCTGTATTTTTGCTTCCAAAACCTTCTACTTGCAGCTGTATCTCTGCTTCTAAGAATCCTATTGAAAAATTTCTAATTTTTACTGTATGCCATTCTCCACAATAGAGATGTGGTGCATTATCCTCTATAAACAATGCACAGAATTCCTGCTAGGGTGCATAAAGGTCAATACCTTTTTCTCACTGTCTCTTCTTCTGTGAGACATATTTGAAGAGTTTTTTTGGTTAGCATAGTTTTTTTTCATGAATATTTTTTTACTTTCCCATTAGGTGTAGAGTTATATCATGTTTCTTTCTTTATTTCTCCCTTTTAACTATTTGATTTGAAAATCTGTCTCCTATACCTTCCTTCTGCTGTGAGAAGCTTTTTATGCACAGTTTTTTAATTTCCATACATACTTTTTAGCTACTGGTGGAAGTAAGTAGCTGTTTCTATTTCTGGATGTTTTATCATTTGAAGAAATCTGGTTGATATTTTTCTAACCGGTTGCATTGACTTTGAATAACTTTGATAAATTTAATTCGCATCTGAAAGGTTCAAGACGTGCTCATTACAACCCAAAATTCAGTGTAATCTTTCTTTTCTTTTTTGTTCATGTTTTAGCAAAACAGTGTAAAGATATGTATGGGCATTTAAAATTACATCTGTATAATTTTCTGAATGTCAGTCAGTGCACTTCCAATCTTTCAGAGAACTGTTTCATTTTTTTCAACTTTTTCAGAAAAAAAAAGAAGTCAAACTGCAAATTTTAGTTCTTCCCAATGGAATTGCGCCATAAAAATTGGTATAAATCACTGCACATTGGGTAGGCAGACACAGAGATGGAAAATTGTCATTCAATCAGTAAAAGTCAGTATTTTTCAGATTGGTCAGTTTTAGTCTGTATTTTTCAATTTTGGTCTGTAAAGTCAGTTTTATACCGTGGCTTGTTTAAAAAAGATTTACGTGATATGAAAAAAAGTTTGTGGTCGGTAAAGTAATGTTTTATGTGGCAGATGGATTAAAAAATTAGAAAATGCTGTTGAGAAGGCTCTGAGTTATA
Organism: Macrothele yani; assembly: GCA_039090855.1. Taxonomy (NCBI): domain Eukaryota; kingdom Metazoa; phylum Arthropoda; class Arachnida; order Araneae; family Macrothelidae; genus Macrothele; species Macrothele yani. Next base: position 1,699,708 of record CM076997.1, read on the forward strand.
ACTTTGTTAACAACCTTGTGCACTAGAGAGTGATTTTTGATCTCTATATTGGGAATGTTATCTAAGTGCAAAAAAGAAAATTTCAGTTAACTTTCCTTGCCAGATCTCTCTCTCTCTCTCTGAACTGGGAACAGTTGTATGTGCACTGTAATGAATAGTAATCCTAATGTTGTTTCAGGTTATGCAGCTGTCTTTATAAAATCATACGTGTTTTGATTAACTGGATTACTTAGACAAAAGCATGGGAAAATGTACTGTTCAGAATGGTTCCAAAAAAGGACAGCAATGGTTTCTGAATGGGGACAGAAAAAAAGTGACAGTGAAGTTTTTTGTATGTTGTGCACACAAACATTTTCAGTTTCTTGGGGCTTTAGTGCTATAGAACAGCATGCTTCTACTCGGAAGCATAGAGAACAATGTAAAGTGAAACTGAGTTCTTCACAACTACATTTGTCTTCAGCCCGTCCTGGATGTAACACTGATGGTGTAATTTCATCTCCCGAAGCTACACCATCAGTTTAGCTTTATTCTGCTAGACAAGCTGCTTCAAGGGCAGAGTTAATCTGGTGTTTGAAAATAATTGGAGGGAACTTTGCTGTTCAGCCAGCTTGTGAAGATGTCAAAAAACCTTTGAGGCAATGATTCCTGGAAGTGTTCCTTCTGAGTTCACCCTTTCAAGGACAAAGGCAAGATATTTAGTATGTGATGCTTTAGCTCCATATTTTAAAAAGCAGTTGGTGGATGATATTGGAGGAGCACATTTCTCTCTTTGTTTTGATGAAACTGAATGCAGCTTCAAAGAAAGAGCTTCAAACTGTAGTTAAATACTGGTCTGATTCCAAACAAATGATTATGACACGACATCTACAGACTTTCTTCAGTGCTAAAGCCACTGCTAGTGATATTAACTCCAAGTTAAATGAAGCCTTGGATAATGCCCAGCTTTCTTGTTCAAAGCTATTGATGCTAGGTTGTGATGGACCCAATGTTAACAAAACTGTGAATCGTCTTATGAATGATTCTCTGATCCTGTTAGGAAGAATGTTTGATGTTGGCACATGTAACATACACATCACCCTTAATGCATTCCAAAAAGGATTACAAGACTTTGGTGAAAATGCTTCAGACATGATCTTGTTTCTCTATAATTTTTTTGATGGCCAAACATCTCGTTGGGAAGATTTTGGAAAAATACAATCAGATATGAAACTTCCGGGTCATCGGTTTATGAAACATGTTTCCTCTAGATGGCTGACATTAGAACCAGCTGGAGAGAGACTTTTAGAACTATGGTCAGATGTTGAAAAATACTTTCTTCAGTTCATACCCCAGCACAAAAGCAAGTGGATGAGTTCTTTGAAATAAAAGAATATTGTTAAACTATTAAAAGACAAAACCACCAAAGCAAAAAATTATGTTTGCTTGTGCAAGTGCTCATACATGCTCAAGATTCACTGGTTTCCTTCAGAAGAGAGATCCTTTAATGCATCTAATCTATAATGAGCTCACAAACCTCGTCAGAACACTCATGAATCGATTTTGTGTTAGTGCTGCTCCATTGAGTCGGGAAACATTTTGTGATAAGTATTACTTGCCATTGAAAAACATAGTGTTCGACACTAGAGAAAGTGAATATCCCAAGAACTAAGCGCACAAGAAAGATGCTATATTTCCATGAAAGCTAGAAAGCACTATGTGTCTTGCTTGTACACATATTTTGGAAAAGTCTTCTTTGGATAAACCTGTGTTGTGGTATCTTCGATGTTTGCATCCTGCAAAGAGGGTGAAAGAAGGATCATACAAAAACATAGTGAAATTAGCTGCAGTTCTTCCAATTGAGTACAGTGAACATGCACTAGTTGATGAATGGAAACTATTGACGTTAGAAGAAGAAAAATCAGGTAGTGACAAGAACCCAGTGGACGTTTACTGGAGTCAGTTTTTTGAGAAGACATATACCTCTGGAGAAAAGAAATACCCTACAGTTACAAAAATTGTGAAGGCTGCACTTGCACTTTCGCATGGCACTGCGAATGTAGAAAGGGGATTCTGATTGTCGGGGAACATCTTGAATGAAGACACTGCAAATATGTGTGAAAGAACATTGGATGCTTATTTGACTGTAAGAGATGCTGTGGTGAATGTGTTTGAGGGGAAAGCTCACTTTGTAATTATCACTCAGGAACTTCTTCAGTTGGCATGCACAGCTCATGTCAGATACAAGCAGTACTGTGAAGATGAGAAGAGAGTAGCTGAGGAAAAACTGAGGAAACAAGAAGAACAGGAAAAAGAAAAATTGTTGCAAGCAAGTATGAAGAGTAAGTTTGAAAAAGAAAAAGTAAATATTGAACACGGTGAACAGGCACTGAAGAAAATGAAAGAGGAAGAAAAGAAGAAAAGATTGACTGTTGACAGATTACTGGATGATGCAAACAAGTGCTTAAAAGAAGCAATAAATAAAAAAAGACTTGGTGGGAATTAGCGTGGCCCAAGCAATGTTGGAGAGTGCTACGAAAGTTAGGGAACAAGAAGTGAAGAAAATTAAAGACATAGAAAAGGTACAGGAAGCAGTTGATAAGTAAAAAAGCAGTCTTATAACAACATTTTTTTCAAAGAAGCAAAAACAAAGTGAGACTTAATGACCTAATTTTGTAAAGAAAGCTACATGATTTTCCACATTACATTTAAAAATTCAAAGTTGTAAACATTTTGTTTGTATTATTCTGAAAATGATACTGTACAGCTGCACTTTAAAGCTTTTTCTAGTTTTAGGTATATTTGTGCTGAATAGGAGCATATCAGTATTATTATAATAAAAGTGCAATGATTTTCCTGATTATTTTTTATTATTATTATTATTACATGTAATTTTGTAATAGTTTTATATGCTGATTACAATTAAAACAATAAATAGGTGTGAGTTGGCTGGCTATGAGGATGGTGGAGGCCAGATTTAAAAAAATAAATGCTTTTGACCCTTCTTTCCAAATGAGAAATTTGAGTCAGTATTTAGTCTGTTTTTTTTTTTTTTAATGTCCAAATCAGTAAAGTCAGTTTGGTCAGTAAGTCAGTAATTTTAGTCTTAGGTTTGGTTTCCATTGCTGCTGAGACACAAAAATATTACACTTTCAAAATTTTTAGTCAGGCCTAGGCTAGGCACAAAAAAGAAAAGGCCTGACTGCAGATTTGGATACTTTTCCGATGGAATTTCACCATGAAAATAGTTATAAATGCACTGCATGTTGAGTAGAGAGACACAAAAATTTCAGATATTCAAAAATTTTAATAGGCCTAGGCTAGGCACAAAAAAAAATAAAAAAAATAAATAAAAAAAAATAAAGATAAAGGCCTAATCGTAGGTTTGGGTACTTCCTGATGGAACTTCACCTGAAAAATCTGTACAAATGTACTAAGTGTAAAGTAGATGGACAGAATAACATTATATTAAAAAATAATAATCAGGGGCCACATATTCACCATATATTCAAAATAATAAAACTAATGCTGCATCAAAATGCAAAGAAGCACTAAGAAAACAGAAAAGTCAGCAAGCATAGAAGGAAAAGGAAATCAGATGTGCTGTGGGAAGAATTAAAATACCGAAAGAAAGAAAAAGTTATTGGAACAAGCTGAAGAAGCTAATGCAATAAAAACAGAAATTGAAGCAGCATAAATATACAAACAAACTGCAGAGTTAAAACTATATCATACATTGCATATAGATTGTTAAAGCTCTTCATTTGTGCCCTGGGGGCTAAATGCTATCCAATGAGGAAGTTCTTGATTTAGATAACTTTCTTAGTTTTATGTATGCACAGTAATATCGAGCCTTACATGTCTACATAATGCATGTTCACTATAACATATGTACAACAATTTTTTTTTACCCATTCCTGACATAACGTATTAACATCACGCTGAAGATTTCCACCAATTAGAAGCCACATACTTTAGAGTCTAGAAATCTTTGTTTATGGTACACTTGTCTCTGGCTTCTCTGATTGGAGGAGGAGGAATTCACATTGTTATTGCTATTTTTATTGATTTAATGAGATCATTCTTGTGAAAATGTCTTCCAATAAAAGAAAAATTGGTGCTGAAAGTGAAATATTGGTAAAATGTCACAGAAATCAATAAAATTACAAGAAAAAGTGGACATAATAAATATGAGACTGGTGAGTTAATAACTAAACTTTCAAACTCTATGAAATGGTCCTAGCCACCACGCATATTCAACAGACCATGCTCTTATGTAAAATTTTTTTTTTGCTACGTAACAAACACACCTTAAGTTCAACCCGTGGAACAAGGAGTTAGTGCCACTTTTGAATCGTATTATTAATCGCATCATGATCTGAAGACAGCTTATTTTAGTAACAGTTAGTAAGGACAAGGCAATTGTTAAACAGTTTAGTCGTGATTATATTTTGTATGCAGTATCACAGGCACTTCGATAGTGCATGGAAAATAACACCGTAGTGCATGGTTGGACTTGAACATAACTTTTTGTCCACAATTTGTGACTGATTTGGAAGGATTTGAACCAACTGTTAGATTAATAATATTGTTCAAGAAATTCTCCAGCTACCTGAAAAGCTTGATTTGGAAACTGATGATGTGAAAGAATTGTTAGCCTCGCACAGTAAAAGACTTAGCACTGAGGGCTTGATTGAACTGGAAACATGGTCAGGGAAAGTGGCTCATAAGAAGACTCAGTTGAATAAATTCCTAAAGAAAACCTACACTAACAAACGTTCTCGATAAAACTTTCAAAATCGTAGAACAGCTTGTAAATAAAATTGATAAGTGTGGCCCAGATATTGAATGCAGTTCTTCAGTTGTGTATATATTCGGATACTTTGTGCAAAAGTGTGAAGCTGTTTTGAATAGCATTTATTTGCTGAGTAAATAGTGTTATCAAAAATTGAAATAAATTGCTATTAATTTTAATTGTTGATAAGTCTAAACTTTTATAACATACTTCTTATATTCACTTAAAGTACTTTTGTGTAACGTGCAGGTTTCCTGGTTACAAGTCATTCTTTATAGTGCAATATTTTGAGTTTTTCACTAAATGCAAGCTTATTGGCAAAAAAATTGCTATTTTAACTTTTTAAAAATCATTTTTATATACTTAATTTACCCTTTTAATTTCTTAATTACATAATCAAATTTTATATTTAATTAATTAAAATGGCGAAACTCCTACACTATTGACAGAAAGAATAGTCGAGGAAACTTAGCTTTAGGGTCAAGAAATGTCCCGTAAAAGTCAAGAAAGGGTCAAGAAATTGTCTCCTGAAAATAGTAGACACTCTGTTATAGTAGTGCATTTAATGTGAACAGGATGGTGTACAACCGTTCACTAACTAGTTGCAGTCTTCAGCCAGCTCTTTTCAAAGTAATTTTTGCCTGTTATGTCACCAAATTAGAACAGATGGGCCACTCAGCATCATTTAATGGTGTCACATGTGAGTTGAATGTAAGATTTGATTGTGTTGTTATGTCAGGCAATACTGAAATTATCATTATCAAAGAGAACGTAATGCAGATCACTTTGTTATAGATGTAATAGTTCACTTCTGATGCTCAGGTTTCACATTCAGTGAAGCATAAATCAGAATACCATTTGTCAACAGCAGTTTTGGTTAGCACAAAGATAAAAATACAAAAATTCTGAAATTCCAGTTGTCTTTCCAAAAGGTTATTGCAGGGTTCGAAAGTTACAGGCGCCCAGTCACCACGGGTGACTAGAAATAATGAACGGGCGTGTAACATTTGGTGCATGGAAAACTCAAGGCAGAAAAATTTTGCAGCATTTTTTTTTTTTAAAATACTTTTATTCGTGGGTTTTACTAAATGGATTTTTGCCAAAAAGTTTTTGATATGATGTTCAAAAGCAACATTTTAGTGACTTAACACTTAACAGAATTTTTGCTTCCTTCAAACCGTTACCCCGTGCCCCAAGGCTGTGTCGCCTTGCGGCAAGTTGAGAGGAATCCCTGTGAGAACAGGTGTGACTTGGAACTCTACCAACAAGAACACAGCGTTACGAAGGTTTGGGGAGAAAAGAGAGAGAGAGAGAGAGAGAGAGTTCAGCTTAATACATACATGACCTGCGAGTGTGAAGTTAAGTATCGTGGCTGCCGTGGAACCCTGCATTCCGCTAAAGTTCATGCTCGTATGCCAATGTCCCTCTTATTTTGCTTCCCATGAAAGTGCTTGTTTATTGTTTTAACCACAACAGGCGAAGGTCGAAGTCGATGCGATTTACAACAAGACTACTTTAGAGAGAGAATGGACTACAGAGGTTTTCAGCTTATCTCTTTTTTCCACCCCGCATTCACGTGTATTGTACTGTTGACTTCTTTGTTAGTTAGTACGCCACCTTCTATGTTCTATATGCTGCCTTATATGTTGTATATTGCATCTCAGGAGTTAAGAGTTTCTAGTACTGTTTAATTTGCTTTTTTGTTTCCCAAAATGAGTAAACGAAACAGTAGTCAAAGAACGCTTACTGCATTTTTTAAGAAGCATTGTTCAGAAGAAAAACGTTTTCGCAATGAGAGTTCAAGGGAAATAGTGCAAGAGCAATATTTCAGTGGCAGTGAGGAAATTCCGTGCAGTAGTGGTAATGAAATACCTGCAAATTCCAATTGCGCAAATGAGAATTTCGAATCTCCCGCACATGCGATTGATTCATGTGATGACCGCAAACGAAAATGTATGGAAAAATGGCTTGAGGAATTAAGTTGGCTTTCCTATGACAAAAATTTGGCTGTTGCAAAGTGTGTCCCATGCTCTCATTTCCCCACTGTATCTGATGGAAGCTCTAGAATTGTGAAAGGTTGCGTGACACCTTTCAAGGTTGAAACTTTCAAAAAGCATGCAGCTTTGCAAATGCATAAAAATGTGTGGAATGCTTAGAAGCAAAATTAAAGCCTCTTGAAACTGCATCGGCACAATGCTCCAAAAAAAATGAATGAAAAAATGTTCCACCAAATGGAAACACTTTTTAACACAGCATATTATACTGAAAAAAAAAAAGCCTTTTTCAGATATATGTGACTTGCTAACATTGTTTAAAAAATTTGATATTGATATTTTGGAAGAATATGGTAATGATAAACAGTGCAAAGAGTTCATTGAACATATTGCTAAAGTCAGAAGAGAAGATCTTTTAGCAAAAATAAAGAATTTCCCCCATGTTAGTCTTCTGCTCGATTCTTCAACAGGTGCATCATCAGTACAGTGTTCGAATTGCGCGTTGGTCTGGTAAAAATTCCATCGGGCCAGTGAAATATTTATGTTAATAGCCTGGGTGGCCAGTAATTTTTTTTTTTTTTTTACCCGTTTGTTTTGGAATTTTCAAGTTTATAAAGAACTAAACCAAAATTCAAAATATCCAGGTTTCGCTATGGCAGTTTTGGGATTTTTTTGAAATTCACATATTTACTACTCAAAAACTGAATATCGGAATTGCAAATCATACTTTAGTTTTATGAAAATTTTAGATTGTAGCAAACCAAGGTCTGAATTAAAATATTTGGATTAAGACAGCACCTCTTATTTGCCCAAGTTGTGATCCCAGAGTATGGGTCTTTTAAAATGCTTTCCAACTGGAGGCTGAAGAACCATTTATGCTATTGCTTTGCCCATCTGTCATTCTTTCCACATGGGAGAACCTCCTGCCTTTCACACTGAAGCAGGGCATTCAAATGAATTCAGATGGATGGGAAAGGTCAAATAGATGTGTGTAGGTCATTTTTGTGAAACATCATTTTGCATTCAACATTAGCATTTCTTGTGGTACTTAATGGTGTAAGGAATCCCGAAAAGAGCAGTATGTTGCTGCAGTAGCAGACGAGGAAGAGTTAGTCTAAAAACCAGCTACCCAGGTCACTTTTGCATTTGTGAATGGCAATCAAAATATTTTTTTATAATTGAACAATAAACTTTAATCTGAAAAAGGCAACTATATATTACGCTTCAGTGTACCATCCTTGACACTAATACCATGTGCATACTAAATATATTAGTATGTGTGGCATTTCTGGAACAGTAAAAATCAGTGGACCACCACATTTGGTACAAACTGGCTCTGCTGAAAATTAAGTTGTATTTTTTTTTTTTTTAATTTCTACAACTGCTTACCGTGCTTTGTATTTTATTTATGTATTATTTACAATATGTACTCATCCTGTTGCTCTAAATTTATGATATACAGCTCCAATGAAATGGTTCGTTATTTTTTGCATATACTGTAAATGTGCGAGTTTCTTCTTTCACAGACCAGTGGGCATTTTTGCAGACCAGTGATTTGCAAATTCGAGTGGTCCGCTGGACCTGTAGAAAATTTATTTCTAATTCTAACACTGTCAGTAGAACAGCTCATCCTCTGTATGAAATATGTAAAAGATGAAAAAGTTAAAGGAGTGTTCTTGACTGTTGGTGAATAAAAATTGCTACTGCAGAAGGTTACTTCAATGCAACTATGGAAGTACTGGATCGATTAGGCCTATCGTGGCATGATGGTAAGTGGCTTCTAGGAATCGGTACTGATGACTGATGGTGCAGCAGTGATGGTTGGTCGTTCAAATGGTCTTGCAGCAAAAATGAAATAACATGTTGCTGGAATAACTTCAGTCCACTGCATAGCTCACCGCATCAATCTCACAGTTTTGGATGCTGTTAAAGGTATTAAAATTGTAGTTGATGTAGATGCTTTACTTCAGAAATTGTATACATTTTACACCCATTCTCTCAAACGTCTGCTAGAACTCGGGGATATATCAGGAAGTTTGGAGCAAAAATTTCTTAACCTTCAGTACCTCCTCATGGTAAGATGGGTAGCCAGTAAATTAGATGTGTTGAATGCAGTTCTGAAGGACTGGAAATCTATAGTAATGCACCTTGAGCACATTTTAGTAGGAAAAGACACTGAAGCAGCCACTTCACGAGGACTTGTGAAGCAGCTCAAGATTTTTCGTGTCCTATTAACAATGCATTTTCTTGTTGACTTCTTAAGTGTTTTTAAACATTTATCTTTGATCTTCTAGTGTGAGAATCTGCTCTTGAGTCAAGTTACTTTTACATGTGTCAAAAGCAATAAATTCATTAAAGGAATTAAAAAGTCAACCAAGCAGTATGGAGCAAAAATTTATTGACAGTGTTGCATTTTTTTAATGGAAAATATAATGACATACAACTTACACACATGGACAACGAGATGTTCAAAAATGATAAGGAAGCCATGATATACACTGAAGAGCAATTGAATTAGAGACAGCTGGCGTTGTGCAAATGTGGCGCTGTGGGCGGCCCTGTAAACAGAAACCACATGGCGTATGCAGCGATCCGACAATATAAGGAGTCATGCGACAGGAATCAGTAAGAGTTGGACGCAGTATGGGTAAGAATCTAAGCATATTTGATCGTGGGCAAATTGTCGGGGCCCGACGAATGGGTCATTCCATCTCGGAAGTCGTGCAGGCACTGGAATTTTCACTAGCCACTGTGTCACGGGTGCACCGTGAGTACATCGAATCCAGCAGCGATCCGACAATATAAGGAGTGATGCGACGGGAATCAGTAAGAGTTGGACGCAGTATGGGTAAGACGAAAGATCTAAGCATATTTGATCGTGGGCAAATTGTCGGTGCCCGACGAATGGGTCACTCCATCTCGGAAGTCATGCGGGCACTGGGATTTTCACTAGCCACTGTGTCACGGGTGCACCATGAGTACATCGAATCCAGTAAAACCATCCCTGTAAGGGACAACAGCGTGTGGATGAGCAGGGTCATCGTCGGCTAGCTCGCATTGTAACAGCGAATAGACGGGCCACGGTGCAAGAAATCACTCGGCAATTTAACACTGGCGCACAAAAACGTGTGAGCAGCCACACCATCCAGAACCATCTCCTCACTATGGGGTACAGAAGCCATCGTCCCACAAGGGTACCGCTGCTGACCGCACATCACAAGGTGCAAAGATTAGCAGGGGCGCGGAAACATCGCCACTGGACCCTAGACATGTGGAAAAATGTTGCCTGAACTGATGAGTCGAGATTCACGTTGGTACATGCGGATGGCAGGATACGAGTACGGTGCAAACCACATGAAGCGATCTTGCCAGCAGGGTACTCTTCAAGCTGGTGGGAGTGGCATTCTCATCTGGTCACCGTTTACGTGGACTGAAATGGAACCCCTGATACGTGCGACATCATCCCTCACAGGTCAACGTTACCTGGATATCCTGGACGACCATTTTCTCCCATTTGTACGTCTTCAACATCCCACTAGGGACCTCATCCTGCAACAAGACAATGCACCGTGCCGTCGTTCCCGAATTGTATCCGAATGGTTGGATGAATACTCCACAGACGTGACCTAGCTTCCTTGGCCAGCTAGGTCACCTGACCTCAATCCCATCGAGCACATCTGGGGTGCCATCGAGAGAGATGTTTGAGGCTCTAAACCCCCCCCCCCTTCCATCAAATCGTCGTGAACTGTGGTAGCTTGTTCAGGGGTCGTGGATCCGTATAGCTTCCCAACACTTCCGTTATCTTGTAGAGTCCATGCCGAGATGAATCGCCGCCATCATCAGGGCGAAAGGTGGTGCTACACGTTACTAGACAGGTATCTCTAATTCAATTGCTCTTCAGTGTATAACGGAGGAAAATTTCTGGAGAAACATTTAATTGAGCATCCAGACTGCAATCTTTTTGCAAATATGTCAGTTTTTGACATTTTTTGCTGGCCATCTGGTCAAAAATGAGAGAAATTTGGCAATGATGAGCTACTTTTGTTACAGCAAAAGTTTCCTGAATTCTTACCAGTCCTTGAAAAAGGTACAACCGTACTCGATGAATGAATGGTACGAATTCAAAGTTCTCACTCAGCGTTTGGATTTTCAAGAACTTCTGCAAGCATCATTATTAAAAAAGAACAGATTCCCCAAATTAAGTAAACTGCTGCATATAGTTTCTGTATTGCCAGCATCAACAGTGTGCTGTGAAAGTGAATTCAGTACAATGAATGTCATTAAGAATAAATTCCGCTTAAGATTGGACTGTAACAACATTATGTGATCTGATGATAATGAACATGAATGGTCCTTTGGTACGTGACTTTCAGCCAGCAAAAGCTTTGGACCATTGGTATTTTTCTTCAAAAGGTACTCGGCATATTCAAGGACATCACAGAAACAGTGCACCTATGTACGAAACTGATACTGTTTTTAAGAAACAGAAGAATTAAAGTAAGTTAACTTCAGCATTTATGTAAATAGTTTTCTATTAAACATATTTTTGAGAAATCATTTGTTGGTAATATTCACAATTTCTCAGATTTTGTCTAATTTTCTTCAAATCAAATACAAATATTGAAGTCAATACTGCTTCTTTTATTAGTACATTAATGCTTATTCATACAAACTTCTGTGTACAAGTTTAATTTTTATTACAGCAGAACTGCTGATTATTTGCAAAAAATTAATCTTCTGTATTGTAGGAATTATCAGAAGAGAACAACAGTCAAATATTACGTAAACTCTATTAATCTTTTGTCAGTAGGACAATCAACAAACATATATTTATTATATGGATATCTTCCATCCTAGAAAATTTTTTGACAAATTATATCACAGATTTATGTAGAAGTCTGTTTCATTTTTATTCATAATTACATTAGCATACCACTGCATTTTTTTTTATTCCCTTAAATTTTAAACCTCCTGGCATTTGGTGATCCCAAAAGTGTGTGCGTTTCCCCCAAAACCAGATTTATAATTTCAACGCTTTGGAAAATGTGTAAATACCACTCATTTTCATCCTATTATGTTTCTCAGGTTTGGCTTTATATTTCATGCTCATTTATTGTTTAGATCCATAAAAAGCATATATAACAATTGACGGTGGCATTTCTTTATACCTGAAAGCTTGTTTCCGCATTTTTGATCCTATGTTGATTTTCAGGAATGCATAGTTTATTTCGTGGGAAGGGGCTGGCTCCTAAATTTCAAAATATTTTTCAACCCCTGGATATTGTCCATTTGCAAACTGCTTGCCTGACGTGTTGCTGTCTTTGTGAGCTAAATATACATGTTTTCCTATGAGCTGTTCACTTGCCTGTCATCTGTAGAAAACAGTTAAACCATGAAGATTAACTGTTATAAGTGAATTTTCAAAATGTTTCATAACAACATTTTAGCATTGTGTCCAAGCCACTTGGTGAAACATCCATTTTGGCCAGGTTGTCAGAATCAGGGCCACAGTTGGGGGAAGTGAACTCGGTATACCTGGAAAGTGAATGTTACAAATATTTGAACTTCTGAGTTTTGTAATTTATGGAAAATTGTTTCTGTGTTTCATTTTAAGCATGTTTTATTTGTATTGTATTTTTTTCTTTCTTTCATTTATTTATTTATTTATTAAAGCAAAATTCAGATGATGCAGGCCTTAAACAAAATCAATTTTGTGTACATTCGATGTAGGGAATTGGATTTGTTAATTACGTTTTTTTCCCAGTACATGTATGATACATACAAATATCTCTTTACTATGGCCCTTATCAAATGGGAAACATGGTTTTCCAGTATATCATCAGCATGATTACATATACTTGAAAAAAAGGAATGGCCTACAAAAGAACGTAAGATGATCATTTAGGTTTCTAAAATAGTGTGCTGCTTTTTTAGGTATTTTCCACCATTTGAACTGACATTCATTCGAAAAATGCTTTCACATTTTTTACAGGTAGCAAAAACATCCCTTGATGGGTAGCTCAAACCACCTCTACTTTTGTACGCAATCAATCAATGCTGTGACTGTGTAACATTATAAAGTGAAGAAACACAAATTTCACACTTCAATTTCTATGTTAGGTATTTTGTTACATACCCTGCAATATAATGGACAATATGCTCTGAGAATGAACTCAATCTACCAGCATCAAACAGGTAATTGTGATCAAACACTGCATTGTTGCCTACAGCATTGGTATCGTCTTCAATACATCGTTATCCACTTGAAGACATATTAAGCACTGATTCTGGAGGGAAGGAACTGGAAACTGTTAAAATACTGAGATCCTGTATTGGTACACAATTTCCATTCATAGAATTTTTCAGTTCAGTTCTTTTCAACAGTTTTTTGTACGCAACTGTAAATTGACATGCTGTAGGATTGTTATTGCAGCCGCCATTAAAATGGATGGTTTGAAAACACAACTTTAGGTGGTCCTGACTCAACTTATAAGTAGGCAAGTACACCTGGCCACCCCTGTTCCTTCTCGATGAATGTCTCAAAAATTTTCTTGATGCTTTTGGTACAAATCAGGAATCCTACAAATCCAGTTTTTCTGTTTGATGAAATAATATTGCACCCATTTCGACTTGTTTTTAGGGACATAATATAATCTTCAGTTTCCCTTAGTTTGTTGAAAATCAGAGCAGAATTCTCCTTACACTGAGGTTTCTTAAGTATTTGAAGCTCCTTTACATACCTTGAATTTAAAATATCAAATAAATTGTTGGTCATAACAATGAATTTCACAGTGGCCTCTGATCCTTTAAACTGTGGCAGTTTCAGTTCTTCATTACAAAACCTTATTGCATCAGCTACTGATTGACTTAAAAGTTGAGTTGCGAGCCGGACTTTCATCTTTTGCCTGTAGAAGTTTACATGGCTCGGTCTCAGCTTGTTGCCAAGGTTGAGCCCCTCACCTTCTGTAATTCACTGAGAGAGGAAATGTATTTCCACTCAATGAAATTTCCATCGTTGTCAATTATGATTTTTTTTTTCACCCAGTGTGTTCCTTACCAATTTAAGCATATGGTATGGATCTAAAATTAAAGATATTTCCTCCTTGGACACTGGGTGCTTAAATTCGGTTAACATATTGGGAAAATCCAAGGAGCAACCTAAATGTTTGGCCATACTCAAATTGGATGCCAAACCCATCAAAAGTAAAGGAAATTACTTTTACTTGTGCCTCATGAAGTTGTGTGAGACACTGCTTCACTAAATTGGCCTTTTGAGATGAAGAAATACCATCCAACAGAAAATACCCCACAGGCACTTTCCATCTACAATTTATCCCCACCAGCATGAAGACTAATGCTTCTTTTGCTACTGGAAGAGAATCATCATCAACATCAGCACCGGTGTTGACATAGCCATGAAACACCTTTCCATCAAATTCGACATGTTGCTGTATAGCCATCTCATCCATCACAAGGGAAAATAGCAATGGATAGCTGGTGCTGGCCACCAAGTCAGATAATGCAGAAAATGGCTCCGACATAAAATTTGGAGCACCATAAACATTTCGGTACCATTTTTAAATTGTCCTTGGGTGTGGCAAGCATGAATTAAATGTCTTGCGAACATAGTCATATGCTCGGGGAGAGTAAAAGTGCAAAGTAAGAGCAAATGTTCTTAACTCCGGGAATACACTTTTGGAAGTTTGGCATTCTGAGCTACTGCCAACTGACGAGATAAAAATTCTTTATTTGGTCCAGTAGATTTCTTTAAAGTTTCTAAATCATCCTCTTCCACTAACTTTTTTTCCCTTTAAATCTTTCAAAATCATATCACAATTTTGGATTTTCTTGTAACACCGATTTTTTGGTGAAGCATGCAAATTTTCTATTTATATCCATCAATTGCTGAAAAGGATTTCTCCAATTTCCTCTTCAAAGCTGGCTTTCCGGAGCTTTGCTCCAATGGTAACATGGCTGTAGCATAAGGATTACCATTAGGAGTAGGAGAAAGGGGTGATGTAGTAGCATAGCTCGAACTTGTTTGCGTTAATGTGACAGGATTTTCTACTGGGGCAAAAAGAGTGAAGGTGGGCTACTCTCAGTATTTTCTTGCGCACTGTTACTGGCACATATAACTTTCTTCTCTTTTTCTACAATCCATTTTTTAGCTGGTGACTTTCTTGGTTTCTCCACCTGGGGAATAGATAAAGGATTTATTTCATTACTGCTTTCTATCACAAACATTCTATAAATAATATTCATGTATCACAGTTACAGCTAAACAACTGCAATGCTATGAAGGCAATGGCAGGACTATATGTTTCTTAGAAAGTGTTCACTATGATTTTCATTTTAACATTTCTGTGGTGTACATCAATTGTCACTATATATATGGTGGTAGGCGTGATTCCAGATCCTCATATGTATAACAGGCAATGGAAATTGTGTAGTTTAACTGCACAGGGTTTTTTTTTTGGGGGGGGGGGTGTTCGTATGTATTTCGTTGTTTCATTAATATTTCTGTTGGTCTTATAAAAAGGAGCCTCTTAGTTTTTCTTTTATGAATTTTGCTTCTTGGTCGTGAGTCGCGTATGCAGCGACCATCGAGTTCCATTAGCAATAGCAAAAGGAGGTCCACCGTAAAATAAGTAATAAACTAAAACGCTCCCCCTTATAGACTAACAGATATCTTCATTCGAAAATAAAGCAAATATGATCATTTAAAAAAATTCAACCAAAAATAATGCAAAGTTAAACTAGACAGATACCAAAGGAACTACAGAAATTCCCACTCTGATTAAGGTCGGGATGGATGCCCACCTGTCCTGACCTCAATCAGTGACTTTGAAACTAAGGTAGGAAGTAAAGTTACTTTCATATTTTGGTAGAAAGTAAGGATAGTTTTACATAGTTGACACTAGCCTGACAAGTGTGCATGCATCTAGTCATTAATTCAAATTACCTTTTGCAAGTAAGAAGGAAAAGTCTTGAAAACATTTGGAACAGCATTTTCTCTTAGACGAACTGTACTGAGGAAAGTTCTATCAATTTGATCTTCAGTAAAGTGTTCCGAGCAGACATAACTGAATTTTGAAGGATTCCAATTTTATCGTCGTAGAGCCTTTATCCAAGTTTCTCGCTGCTTCTCATTCTTTAGAATTCTAATAATTAGAAATAGAAACAAATCAAAATAGAGGCAAATCTATGAATGCATATAATATATATTTTACAGGTTCCAACCTCTTAAAGTAAAGATTAGTAGATCTCCCCATTGCCCAATCACTGGCCATCAAGCAAAATTGAACCTTCATATCTTGGCAAAGGAAACTTTTAAACTTAATTCAGTTTTTAACCCCCCACCCCCTTCTAATCTATAAAATCTAGTGTTTCCTTCATTTACTAGATTCTACAACTTTTTAAAGTAACTCTGGTTCTCCAACCAACATCATTATTAAAGAGTCAGAATAGCCAATGAGCCTGTAAGCAGTTTTAATATTAGGGGATCAACAACAACAACAACAAAAAAAAAATGTGAAGAATTTGGAAAAGTAAAGCATTTGAGGATTCTACAACTATGCAGATTTTAAATCTCTATCAAATAGTAAGATACTCTATCTCATTAACAGATAAAGTACACACCAACGCTGCTGGTTACCCAGCGTTAGTATCTTTTGATAAATAACTGTGTCCCCACACCCCTCTCTATCATTCAAAGTGCTCGGCTTCAGCGGTTGAGTATAAATGTTTTAGTTATCACTACAAATGCTGAAAAAAGCTTTTTGTTGCTACAACACCTCACTGTCCCTCCAAGTCAGCACCAAAAAAGTTCTGGAGAACTGCAATGCCATAGCAAAATGTCATTTGTGCTGCAATGAACTGAATATGTAATATTAAAAATAGCACACAATAATGACTATAGACAACAGATTCATCTTGTTTCTTGTGTACTCATTGCTTTGGAATGGGTACGAAGGTACTGACGCGTTTTTGTGTACCTCAACTTCCAGCACAAAAGCCATTTGGAGTCAGTGTTTGGCACAAATGTTAGATCGATTCAGGATTTCATTTTCATAAATAAAATTCTACATTTTTTGTGGAATTGTGGCTATTTTAGTGCAATTTGTCATTTCTGTATTTTGTGCATTTTTACAATAAATAGCATTATAACAGTAAATTTTATTTTAATTAAAAAAAATGGTGCATTACAATGAATATTAAAATGCAATTTTAATGACAGTGTAGTCAGCCACAAGTGTAATAAACAAAATTACAAGAAAAACATCTTTTTTTTATCCACTAAAAATTCGAAAATTAAAAAAGGTTGTTTTTAGCTGCAATATGGTAAGAGCACATTTAAGGAGACGGGGGCCTGGGGACTGGGCAGTATTGTGGGGCCCCAGTATTAGTGGCACATCTAGGATTTCACTTTGGGCGGCAGAATAAAAAATAAAAATACCCAGGAAAAAACATTCCCAAAATATGACGAGGAAGCCATAAAAATATCCCCACCATATTCCCATGATTCATGGACGAATCGGTGGTAGCAAGAAAAATGTAAAAATGCATGTTTGAAAAATGGATACCAGTTCAGTTCTGCTTTAATCACCCCCCCCCTTTCCTCTCCCAGGGTTAGGTTCACCTTGTTGAAATTATATCGAAGTAGTGGGCAAAAGAATATGATCCAAATATCATGATTCAAACGAATTCTTAATGTATGAAAATTTCTCCCAATTGCAGATGTGTACAAAAAAAAAAAAAAAAGAATTCTTTAATGCTTTCGAAAGATTTGGAGATGGACTGGGGGTCACTATATTTTTTGAGGACTCCTCCTAAAAAAGCGGAAAGAAAAATAATTTTTTTTTCTCAAGGCAACCCCCCCCCCCCCAAAAAAAAACCTGAAAAAATTGCAGAACTCTGTCAATTCTTCAAGAATCCTGCATATTTTTGGGGCCCCTTGAAAATGCGGGGCCCGGGGCTGCAGCCCCCTGCTAAATGGATTCTGACGATACCGCACCGCAGCAAAACAGAACTTTGTGCAGTCGATTGATTTTGCATTAACTTCAAATTAGATCCACGTGAGGACACACCCACGAGTTTATTATGAAAAATGCATTTCCAAATTTCCACTACTGCCAAACATCCATACCATATTTCTTAATCAAACATCCATACCATATTTTAGTCCAGTATAAAAAATACAAGTACTTACATGTGAAAGGTAATCCCTGGCATTTTTTTGGAAGATCGATTAGTGCAGCCTATAGCAACACATACCGGCATTCTGCGGATAAGCCACTATAACGTGATCCTGAGAATTATCCAGATATCAGAACGCCCTAAATTTAATTCCCCAGGTTCTCTGTTAATGCAGTCTATAACCGCACAACTTTGCTTTTTGTAAATAAAACTTTTATTCGATCCTGAAATAACTGAAACATGTAAAAGCATGAGTCAACAGGCTGTCACACATGCAGCAGAACAGAATGTTTTGTACCAAACAAGTTGGTCGCTGTGTGGGTGGGGGTTGCAGCCAATTGGCTTCACGGGAAACTGCTTAGGGCATCTCCTGTTGTATTCTAACCTCCTTGGGTGCGCCTTATCAAAAAAGAGAAGTGATAGGCCCTATCTTCTTCTGCAAAAAAACCCATAAGCGGTGACATTTACTTGGATATGCTAAAACATTTTGCTATACCCCAAACCAAAAGATATGACAATGTCGTTTTCCAACAAGATACGCACCTCCGCATTGGTCAACGTATGTATGCAAGTGCCTAAATGAGCATTTCCCCAGCAGATGGATTGGGCAGGGTGGTCCCATTCTGTGGCCTCCTCGCTCTCCAGATCTAACTCCATTGGATTATTTCATGGGTTATGTGAAGGATCATGTCTATCAGACGCCTTGTACTGATTTGCAGGAACTGAAGCAGCGTATTACAGCTGCTATTACTTCCATAATGCCTCAGATCCTTGGCAATACATGTCATGAAATCGAGTATCTCTTGGACATACTACGAGCAACCAAGGGATCTCACATCGGAATTTATTAACTTGTGTAGTTACATTGTAAGTTAGTACAGTCAGTTTCATTCTATCTGTTTAATGTTTTGTTTTGTATAATTTTGTAATGTGTCCAATAATTCTCGGCCACCCTGTATATATATATATATATATATCATCATTGTCAACCATTATCAATCCACTGCTGGACGAAGGTCTCCCCAAGTTTCCTCCACAACGGTCTGTCTTGTGCCAGTCTCCTCCATGTCACTCCCGCATACTTTCGAATTTCATCCACCCATCTTCCATGTGGTCTTCTTCTGGGTCTTTTCCTGTCCCTTGGAATCCAATCTAAAATTCCGGCTGTCCATCGATGGTCTGTTCTTTTGGCAGTATGTCCAGCCCATTGCCATTTCAGGGATTTAACTCTGATCATGATGTCTTCCACTCTTGTCATTTTTCGGATCCACGAGTTCCTCTTCTTATCTCTCCTGGTTACACCAAGCATGCAGCTCTCCATGCTACTTTGAGTTGTCTGCTGCCTTTGTATGTCTCTTTTAGTTAAGGTCCACGTCTCTGCACCATATGTAAGCACTGGAAGGATGCACTGATCAAACACTTTTCTTTTAAGACATAATAGCATATTGCTCTTGAAAATTATGCTGTTTCTTCCAAAAGCTCTCCAGGCAAGTTTTGTACGGCGATTAATTTCTTCATCAATGTGACCCTCACTTGATATCTGCTGTCCAAGATAAATGTATGTGTCTGTTATGTCCAGCTTTTCTCCATCAATCAATAAATCTTCATATCGTGTAAAAGCATTGAACATCACTTTTGTCTTCTGAAAGTTCATTTTTAATCCCACTTCTTTACTCTTGTCAGCAAGTTTTTGGATCATACTCTGCAGCTGTGATGGGGTAGTTGCAAAAATGCCTATGTCATCAGCAAAACGAAGGTGGGTTAGATAATCTCCATTAATCTTTATCTCTTTGTTTTCCCAATTCAGTAATTGAAAGACATTTTCCAATGTGGCGTTAAAGAGCTTCTGAGATATGGTGTCACCTTGTCTCACTCCCTTTCCAATTTTTATGTGTGTTGTATTTTCAAACAGACGAATCTTTGCACTTGCATTTTCATAGATGTTATTAATAATATTAATGTACGCATCTTCAATACCGCAAGATTTCAGGGCCATTGCAACTGCTGATGGTTTCACCGAATCAGTCTTTTTCATAATCGATAAAAGCCATACATAATGGAAGTTCATATTCCCTCGCTCTTGCAATTAGTTATCTCAGTACGTGGATATGATCTATTGTGCTGTAGCCACTCCTGAATCCAGCTTGTTCTCTCGGTTGAGCCATGTCCAGTGTGACCTTCAAACGGTGTGAAAGAACTTTAGTGAAGACTTTTATAAACCACTGATAGGAGGCTGATCGGTCTGTAGTTCCTGAGATCCTCAACGTCACCTTTTTTATGTAGCAGGATCATTATAGCGTTGTTCCAATCCTCAGGAATCTTCCCTTCATTAAGGCATCGAGTGAAAATTTGGGCGAGTACTGTTTCAATTTCTCCACTTGCTTCTTGTATGATGTCTACAGTAATTCTATCTTCTCCTGAAGCTTTTCCCCGCTTCATGTTCTTGATTGCATGTGCAACTTCTGCTGGGAGGACTGGAAGAACTCTGGTACTGGTACCTTCCATGATGTCTGGAGTACATGCATCATCCCTTTCATATAATCTTGGAGTAGAAATCTTTCACTCGTGTCAAGATTTCGCCTCTATTTCTTGTTGCAGAACCATCATCTTTTCTCAGTGCCATAATCTGTTTTCTTCCCTTACTGAGATGTCCCTTTGCTATCTTTAGGCTTTGGTTCTTTTCAATTGCTTTCCTCACTAGTTCACAGTTGAATTTCCTTACGTCTTCAGTGATACTTTTTCGTACTGTCTTGCATAGCTCTATGTATTCCACTTTGGAAGCAGTGGCGGGTCGTGGTTGGAAAAATAGGTGAAGAGGTACAAGAGCAATATGAAAAGATATATACTGTCTACAATGAAAATCCCTTAATGAGGACTTACTAATTTTTTGTATATTAAATCAATTTTTCTTCCTTTTAAAGCTGCAAATTTGTCGTCATAAGATGGTTAGATGGTTGTTTCTTCGTGAGCATCAATAAAATGTCTTTCTGAATAGAAATATTTGCCAGAGAAGCAAGTTTATCTTGGGAACTGGTGTTTCTTGAGCAAGTTTGTATTCTTTTAAGAAAACTTTTTTCCACTGGCACACTTGTAGATGGAATTGTTAAACTGAGGAAAACCAATTTATAATCTTCTGTAAAAATGTCTTTGTCTCCGTGAAACACTCGAAGGAGTTCTTGAGTCAATACATTCCTTAATTTTTCATCGGCATATACAAGACTCAGTTCATTTTTAAGACGCTGGTGTTTAGTAAATATGTTTCCGTAAAAATGTAGATTTTCAAGAGCGCGAGTGGGAAAGCATGCATTAAATTATTCGAATTTGGTTGTGTCAGCAAGTCAGACAAATTGAAGTTTTTTACAGTCTTGAAATCTTATATCCATTTCCATAAGAATGTGGTCCAAAATTTCAAAAATCAAAATATAATAGTTTATAATTTTGAAAAATTGTTTCCTGTGTAAGAGCAGCATATTCCTGTGCTTATTTCTGCGATTTTGCTAGCTTTTCCAAACTGTGTTTCAAATAACTCATCGTTCCTTTCATGGCTCAAAATTTCACAAGGTTTTTTTTTGTTTTTTTTTAATTTGAGTTACACAGTAGTTTATGTTTAGTTATCTTTTCTTCAAAAGTTCGAATAATAGATCGGTGGAGCTAAAAATGTAAATTCGAAAGTGTTCATATCATTCAAAAACCCCTTGACAAGATGAATTGATTTTTGTCTGATAATTCGCTATTCGTCAGAAATCCGAACACTTCCTTCAATTTATCCCAATCTTTCAACAACTGCACTTCTAATTTCGAAGTGGAGGACCATCGAGCTTCTGTTATGGTTGGTCTGCATCTTGCGGTTGTTGATATAAGTGTATAAGACCGCTTCATAGAATGGTCATCAAACGAAGCAATTCCACCGAGGCTTGCAAAAAGTATTCGACACTTAGAAATTTTAGAAAAACTCTGGTGTAATACAAGATTCAAACGATGAACTAAGCATTGAACAAAAACAGCTTGAGAAGCTTTATCCTTGACTTTTTTTCTGTAGCCCATTTAAGTTTCCAGACATAATACTTGCCCCATTGTAACATTGTCCTATTTATTTGTGTTGGTAATCAGACTGTTCCAAAATTTTGTCCAGCATTTTGAATAAAGCTCCTGACGTTCTATCTTCATTCACATCATGGAAACCCAAAAATCCCACAACCAATACACTTTCCGAATCAACAATAAAAAATTATTTAATTTTTTACGTGATCGTATATATATTCAGGAATACATTCAATTAATTCATTTTGAATAGTTTTGTATCCTTTCGTATTGATTTTCAATTTCTAAAGAACTTCTTCATATCAACAATAAAAGTAATTCAATGAAATTTCCACGATTTATCGAGCCCATGCTTTCGTCATGGCCATGGAATGCTAGTTCTTGTTTGCTCAAATACAGTATAAACTAATACTGCATCAATCACTGTCTGCAGGAAAAGTCTATTTAAACGAACGTTTTCAAAAGCCTAGCATTCTTCCTCAGGGCATCGGCAATGGTGTTTTGATTTTTTTCAAAATTCCTTAACATTAATCCGCATTTCAGGTGTTCGCTAGAATCACAATGTTTATGAAGTCACCGTGTTACGCTTAATAAATCTGAGCATCCGTCTTTATTCCACGCCGAATGTTTATTACTAAAAAGTAAGCAGGGCCAAAAAAAAAAAAAAAAAAAAAAAAAATTACACAGAAGTGCTGCAAATCCATTTATATTCAGTAAACCAACAATTTTTTAAATTAATATTGTTAGATTTACTGCTCTTCTTGATTTCGTACTTGGCAACAATTGTCAGTGAATCCGTTGGTCGTCCTTGAAGAAAAATGTCTCTTTTATCTTCATCTTTCGGCAGAGTAAATGGAGTTTGCAATAAATTACAAGCAATGTCGTCCACAGGATGCATATTAAAAACTATCACTATCACTTAAATTGTACACAAACCTAAAACATCAGTTAAAGCTTTCAACAAATAATCACAAAGCACGAAAGAACAAATTCCTTTCAGAAAATAATGTACCACAGCACCACAAGGAAAAAGCCCGAGCAGATTGCATGGTACCCTGGTAGTTCGCCCACTCCACCGTGATCACTCGCGACTTTACGCTCAAAAACTGAAAGATGCAGAGATAAGGCGCGTGAAGCTCAAACACTTCACTTGAGCGAGCAGATTGGGGAGGGTGACGTCACGGTTACCATGGCAACTCGGCGGAAAACTACAGACTTCTAAGCATTCTCATTTCGGCTCTTCACTTGCACTGTTTTGCGTATAAGGATTTGCTTTCCGTATTGAGCGCCATGTGAATTAATATCTATTCAAAATTTTGAGTATTTTGGAACTGAATAAAGGCAAAAAAGAATATATTATAAAAAAATACTGAATAAAACTTTATTTTGAGTAAAATAGGTGGAGGCACTTTATCTACTTCACCTGAAAAGCCGCCACTATTTGGAAGTCACATCTTCTTTAGTTGTCCTCATCTCTCTTCTTTTTTGCATCAACATTTTGGTTTTTCCTGATAATTTGTTCACATGCAACTTGTTCTTAGACCCAGCTAATTTTGTTGCTGTTTCCGTTAGAGCTTTGGTTACTTTTCTGTTAACTTCAGAAATATCCACTTCTTCCGATGTTAGGCCTTCTAAAGCAGATAATCTGTTCTTCAGTTCCAGTTTGAAGGTATTATGGTGTTTTTTAAGGTTGGTTATGTCAATACATTTTGTTTGTCTTATGAGCTTGCCACGTTCAAGTTTGGTGTTGAGGTGCATCTTACATCTCACCAATCTATGGTCACTACCTGTGTTGAACTTGTTTAGCACACTGCAGTCTTCTATGACGAATTTTTTGTTACACATAATAAAATCAATTTCACTTGTCGTCCCATTTGGATGTCTCCATGTCCATTTCCTGTGTGGCTTTTTCTTGAAGAAGGAGTTCAAGATGAAAAACCCTTCTGCCTCTGCAAACTCAACGAGAGTATTTCCACACTGGTTTCTGTTGCCATCACCGAATTTACCTACTGAAGTTTCATTCTGTTGCTGTTGCCCTATTTTTGCATTGAAATCTCCCATAAAGATCTTCAAGTGCTGCTTACCTTTATTATTTAGATGACGAATTTCCTCATAAAATTCTTCAATTTCTTTTTCAGGATGACTTGTGGTGGGTGCATAAGTTTGAATAATCTGAGCCTGGTATCTTCTCGAGAGTTGGATAACGAGTCGTGCAGCTCTGTCAGAGGAACTTTCAACTTCTACAACATTATCCTTCAGTTTCTTGTTTATTATAAATCCAACACCACTAGTTCTGCCAGTATCTGTCCCACGATAGTAGAAGAGATGTCCACTTTTCAGTTCAATGAGATCACCTTTTCTCCTTACCTCACTTAGCCCGACGATGTCCCACTTGATCCTTTGTAGTTCCTCTTCCAATTCAAGAAGCCTTGAATCAGAAGATAGGGAGCGTCCGTTATAGGTAGCCAAGGTCAGCATCAGATGGCAGCCTAATCCGGTCCTCCGGGGATTCTTAGCACCCTCTGCCTTCATGTCGCACTGGCCGCTGCCTTGGCCAGGTACATTCCAGCTGCCGGAGACTGAGGGCCAAGATTTAAGTTGTGGAGTCATTTTTGGAGGGGTTTGGCCATAACTCACCACGCTGGCCAAGCGGGTTGGTGAGTGTGGGATAGAATTTCCTCTAAACCCGATGGTATAGTTATACCGCTATTGGCGGTCGTCAGAGCCCCTTTAGTGGGAACAGGATGCACCACGAGAAGGCGGGGTTGACATTTGTCAAGGAGAGACTGTGATGTTACGCATCACCTGACCTTACAGCGTGGAAATATTCTCGTTGAGTTTGCAAAGGCAGAAGGGTTTTTCATCTTGGAACTCTTTTTTCAAGAAAAAGCCACACAGGAAATGGACATGGAGACATCCAAATGGAACGACAAGTGAAATTGATTTCATTATGTGTAACAAAAAATTCATCATAGGAGACTGCAGTGTGCTAAACAAGTTCAACACAGGTAGTGACCATAGATTGGTGAGATGTAAGATGCACCTCAACACTAAACTCGAACATGGCAAGCTCATGAGGCAAACAAAATGTATTGACATAACCAACCTTAAAAAACACCATAATACCTTCAAATTGGAACTGAAGAACAGATTCTTTGCTTTAGAAGGCCTAACATCGGAAGAAGTGGATATTTCTGAAGTTAATAGAAAAGTAACCAAAGCTCTTATGGAAACAGCAACAAAATTAGCTGGGTCTAAGAACAAGTTGCATGTGAACAAATTATCAGGAAAAACCAAAATGTTGATGCAAAAAAGAAGAGAGATGAGGACAACTAAAGAAGATGTGTCTTCCAAAGTGGAATATATAGAGCTATGCAAGACAGTACGAAAAAGTATCACTGAAGACGTAAGGAAATTCAACTGTGAACTAGGGAGGAAAGCAATTGAAAACAACCAAAGCCTAATGATAGCAAAGGGACATCTCAGTAAGGGAAGAAAACAGATTATGGCACTGAGAAAAGAAGATAGTTCTGTAACAAGAAATAGAGGCGAAATTTTGACAAGAGTGAAAGATTTCTACTCCAAATTATATGAAAGGGATGATACATGTACTCCAGACATCATAAAAGGTACCAGAGTTCTTTCAGTCCTCCCAGCAGAAGTTGCACATGCAATCAAGAACATGAAGCGAGGAAAAGCTCCAGGAGAAGATAGGATTACTGTAGACATCATACAAGAAGCAAGTGGAGAAATCGAAACAGTACTCTCCCAAATTTTCACTCAATGCCTTAATGAAGGGAAGATTCCTGAGGATTGGAACAACGCTACAATGATCCTGCTACATAAAAAAGGGGACATTGAGGATCTCAGGAACTACAGACCTATCAGCCTCCTATCAGTGGTTTCTAAAATCTTCACTAAAGTTCTTTCACACCGTTTGAAGGTAACACTGGACATGGCTCAACTGAGAGAACAAGCTGGATTCAGGAGTGGCTACAGCACAATAGATCATATCCACGTACTGAGAGAACTAATTGAAAGAGCGAGGGAATATGAACTTCCATTGTGCATGGCTTTTATTGATTATGAAAAAGCCTTTGATTCGGTGAAACCATCAGCAGTTACAATGGCTCTGAAATCCTGTGGTATTGAAGATGCATACATTAATATTATTAATAACATCTATGAAAATGCAAGTGCAAAGATTCGGCTGTTTGAGAATACAGCACACATAAAAGTAGGAAAGGGAGTGAGACAAGGTGACACCATATCTCCGAAGCTCTTTAATGCTACATTGGAGGGTGTCTTTCAGTCGCTGAGCTGGGAAAACAAGGGGATAAAGATTAATGGAGATTATATAACTCACCTTCGTTTTGCTGATGACATAGTCATTTTTGCAACTACCCCATCAGAGCTGCAGAGTATGAATCAGGAACTTGCTGACAAGAGTAAAGAAGTGGGATTAAAAATGAACTTTCAGAAGACAAAAGTGAAGTTCAATGCTTTTTTTATGAAATGAAGATTTATCGATTGATGGAGAAAAGCTGGAGATAACAGACACGTACGTTTATCTTGGACAGCAGATATGAAGTGAGGGTCACATTGATGAAGAAATTAATCGGCGTACAAAACTTGCCTTTAGAGCTTTCGGAAGAAACAGCATAATTTTCAAGAGCAATATGCCATTATCTCTTAAAAGAAAAGTGTTTGATCAATGCATCCTTCCAGTGCTTACGTATGGTGCAGAGACGTGGGCCTTAACTAAAAGAGACATACAAAGGCTGCAGACAACTCAAAGAAGCATGGAGAGCTGCATGCTTGGTGTAACCAGGAGAGATAAGAAGAGGAACTTGTGGATCCGAAAAATGACAAGAGTGGAAGATATCATGATTATAGTTAAATCCCTGAAGTGGCAATGGGCTGGACATACTGCCAGAAGAACAGACCATCGATGGACAGCTAAAATTTTAGATTGGATTCCAAGGGACAGGAAAAGACCCAGAAGAAGACCACATGGGAGATTTTGTGGATGAAATTTGAAAGTATGCAGGAGTGACATGGAGGAGACTGGCACAAGACAGACCGTTGTGGAGGAAACTTGGGGAGACCTTCGTCCAGCAGTGGATTGATAATGGTTGACAATGATGATGATATATATACACTTTCTGCATTCAGTTGTTCTTTTTTTTTTTTACTCACACCGGTAAATACATAACCTTTTCTATGTTGTACTTGGTATGAGTTAAAAATTTTTTTTAGCTTCAGTTTCTTCTTAATAGAATATATATATATATATATATATATATATATATATATATATATGGGATGTAAGGTCAGGTGATGCGTAACATCACAGCCTCTCCTTGACAAATGTCAACCCCGCCTTCTCGTGGTGCATCCTGTTCCCACTAAAGGGGCTCTGACGACCGCCAATAGCGGTATAACTATACCATCGGGATCAGAGGAAATGCTATCCCACACTCACCAACCCGCTTGGCCAGCATGGTGAGTTATGGCCAAACCCCTCCAAAAATGACTCCACAACTTAAATCTTGGCCCTCAGTCTCCGGCAGCTGGAATGTACCTGGCCAGGGCAGCGGCCAGTGCGACATGAAGGCAGAGGGTGCTAAGAATCCCCGGAGGACCGGACTAGGCTGCCATTTGATGCTGACCTTGGCTACCTATAACGGACGCTCCCTATCTTCTGATTCAAGGCTTCTTGAATTGGAAGAGGAACTACAAAGGATCAAGTGGGACATCGTCGGGCTAAGTGAGGTAAGGAGAAAAGGAGAAGATCTCATTGAACTGAAAAGTGGACATCTCTTCTATTATCGTGGGACAGATACTGGCAGAACTAGTGGTGTTGGATTTATAATAAACAAGAAACTGAAGGATAAAGTGGTAGAAGTTGAAAGTTCCTCTGACAGAGCTGCACGACTCGTTATCCAAGTATCGAGAAGATACCAGGCTCAGATTATTCAAACTTATGCACCCACCACAAGTCATCCTGAAGAAGAAATTGAAGAATTTTATGAGGAAATTCGTCATCTAAATAATAAAGGTAAGCAGCACTTGAAGATAATTATGGGAGATTTCAATGCAAAAATAGGGCAACGGCAACAGAATGAAACTTCAGTAGGTAAATTCGGTCACGGCAACAGAAACCAGCGTGGAAATACTCTCGTTGAGTTTGCAGAGGCAGAAGGATTTTTCATCTTGAACTCCTTTTTCAAGAAAAAGCCACACAGGAAATGGACATGGAGACATCCAATTGGGACGACAAGTGAAATTGATTTTATTATGTGTAACAAAAAATTCGTCATAGAAGACTGCAGTGTGCTGAACAAGTTCAACACAGGTAGTGACCATAGATTGGTGAGATGTAAGATGCACCTCAACACTAAACTTGAACGTGGCAAGCTCATAAGACAAACAAAATGTATTGACATAATCAACCTTAAAAAACACCATAATACTTTCAAGATGGAACTGAAGAACAGATTCTCTGCTTTAGAAGGCCTAACATCGGAAGAAGTGGATATTTCGGAAGTTAACAGAAAAGTAACCAAAGCTCTAACGGAAACAGCAACAAAATTAGCTGGGTCTAAGAACAAGTTGCATGTGAACAAATTATCAGGAAAAACCAAAATGTTGATGCAAAAAAGAAGAGAGATGAGGACAACTAAAGAAGATGTGACTTCCAAAGTGGAATATATAGAGCTATGCAAGACAACACCAAAAAGGATCACTGAAGACGTAAGGAAATTCAACTGTGAGCTAGTGAGGAAAGCAATTGAAAACAACCAAAGCCTTAAGATAGCAAAGGGACATCTCAGTAAGGGAAGAAAACAGATTATGGCTCTGAGAAAAGAAGATGGTTCTATGACAAGAAATAGAGGCGAAATTTTGACAAGAGTGAAAGATTTCTACTCCAAATTATATGAAAGGGATGATACATGTACTCCAGACATCATGAAAGGTACCAGAGTTCTTCCAGTCCTCCCAGCAGAAGTTGCTCATGCAATCAAGAACATGAAGCGGGGGAAAGCTCCAGGAGAAGATGGAATTACTATAGACATCATACAAGAAGCAAGTGTAGAAATTGAAACAGTACTCGCCCGAATTTTCACTCGATGCCTTAATGAAGGGAAGATTCCTGAGGATTGGAACAACGCTACAATGATCATGCTACATAAAAAAGGTGACATTGAGGATCTCAGGAACTACAGACCTATCAGCCTCCTATCAGTGGTTTATAAAGTCTTCACTAAAGTTCTTTCACACCGCTTGAAGGTAACACTGGACATGGCTCAACCGAGAGAACAAGCTGGATTCAGGAGTGGCTACAGCACAATAGATCATATCCACGTACTGAGAGAACTAATTGAAAGAGCGAGGGAATATGAACTTCCATTGTGCATGGCTTTTATCGATTATGAAAAAGCCTTTGATTCGGTGAAACCATCAGCAGTTACCACGGCTCTGAAATCCTGCGGTATTGAAGATGCATACATTAATATTATTAATAACATCTATGAAAATGCAAGTGCAAAGATTCGGCTGTTTGAAAATACAACACACATAAAAATTGGAAAGGGAGTGAGACAAGGTGACACCATATCTCCGAAGCTCTTTAATGCCACAGTGGAAAATGTCTTTCAATCACTGAACTGGGAAAACAAAGGGATAAAGATTAATGGAGATTATCTAACCCACCTTCGTTTTGCTGATGACGTAGTCATTTTTGCAACTACCCCATCAGAGCTGCAGAGTATGATCCAGGAACTTGCTGACAAGAGTAAAGAAGTGGGATTAAAAATGAACTTTCAGAAGACAAAAGTGATGTTCAATGCTTTTACAAGAAATGAAGATTTATCGATTGATGGAGAAAAACTGGTGATAACAAATACATATGTTTATCTTGGACAGCAGATATGAAGTGAGGGTCACATTGATGAAGAAATTAATCGGCGTACAAAACTTGCCTGGAGAGCTTTTGGAAGAAACAGCATAATTTTCAAGAGCAATATGCCGTTATGTCTTAAAAGAAAAGTGTTTGATCAATGCATCCTTCCAGTGCTTACGTATGGTGCAGAGACGTGGACCTTAACTAAAAGAGACATACAAAGGCTGCAGACAACTCAAAGAAGCATGGAGAGGTGCATGCTTGGTATAACCAGGAGAGATAAGAAGAGGAACTCGTGGATCCGAAAAATGACGAGAGTGGAAGACATCATGATCAGAGTTAAATCCCTGAAATGGCAATGGGCTGGACATACTGCCAGAAGGACAGACCATAGATGGACAGCCGAAATTTTGGATTGGATTCCAAGGGACAGGAAAAGACCCAGAAAAAGACCACATGGGAGATGGGTGGATGAAATTCGTAAATATGCGGGAGTGACATGGAGGAGACTGGCACTAGACAGACCGTTGTGGAGGAAACTTGGGGAGACCTTCGTCCAGCAGTGGATTGATAATGGTTTACAATGATGATGATGAAGATGATGATATATATAGATATAGATATATATATGTGTTTGGTATCTTTGGAATCTCTCTATATATATATACTGTGTGTTTGGTATCTTTGGAATCTCAAAGATAATGTGTTACAATTGAAACAAAATGATAGACTGGGGTGCATGCAAATTATAGTGGATGGATTAATCATGAGTGTATTTTCTGTTTTTGCACAATAAATTGGTTGTGATCAGCAGATCTTAATAAACCTGTTGGACAAAAAATGAATATGCACATTGAGTGTACAAAAGAAGAGGCTTTGAGGAACAGAAGGCAAGATGGTGACAGAATAACAGACTTTATCAAAGTATTTGATGCAGCACTGGACTGTATGTTTTTAAAAAAAAATGGAGAAAAAAAATGCTTTGTTACTTTTGAATATGGAGAAACAGATATTACATACTGTTAGGATATCCCAATGGAAAAAAAAAGTCAGATATTGTAATATAATTTCAGGAAAGGTTATACCACAGTGTTGAGTGCTTATAAAACAAATTAAACAGCCAAAGAAGTGACTAAAAAGGCAGTAGCAATTGCAAAGGTGCATTATCTGAATAAAAGCTATGAAGCACTCGATACAAGAGGGGCAAAAGAAAATATTCAAAATTGCAACAGCCGCAAAACAGTATGCTACCAATTTCTTCTGATTTGTAGATTTGCATCTACTAGCATGTGTTTGAACTCAATTTTTGCATCTGAATGTCTACTATTATTTATCTGAAGTGATAACACTGGTTTGGTGGCTTAAGTTTAGAACTTTTCTCAGTGGGAGTGAAGTAACAATAGTAGTATAAACATTGTATGTAGAAATTCTCTCTCTCTCTCTCTCTCTCTCTCTCTCTCTCTCACTCTCTCTCACACACACACACACGTGTGTCAAAATGCACATATGATAATGTTCTAATAGTTCTTATTTAGCTTTCTGAGTTACTTCAAGTTATGCTGAAGTTTCATATTCCTAGTCATTTATGTCCACTATCAAAACACAGACACCGATATTAGAATGTGGATGTTTGTAACACAGAGGCTTGCAAATCTTAAACATTGAAGTTCTTTGGAGATCTGAAACATGAGCATAATTTGAACTCAAAAACTGAATTATCAAATTTTAGAATGTTTTCACATGTGTAGTTCAATTCTTTCTGTGTGAGATAAGTGACAACTTTATCTTTGTTTATTACCTCTGTGATTCTAAGTCTAGACTGATGCTGTTTTCATGAATTTTTCTCTCCTTATTGTTCCTCAGGAAAGAACATCTACCGAACCATTTTTAGAAACAGGTTCCCTGAGAGAAGTGAATTGTTTCTACCAAATCGAATGGCTTACATCATAGATCTAGAAGATGAATATGCTGAGAGTGACATACCCACCACACTGATAAGAAGTAAAGCAGACTGTCCAACTTTTGAGGTATGGTCTGTTGTTTCTCATTAAACAAGAAACCAATACAAAATGTTGACATCATTCTTTCATAATTTAATTGTCCTTTTTGTTGAGATATGCAGTTGACTATTGGTCCAGTATTTTCAAGTAATTTCTCTTTAAAATATATGGATTTTTAAAAATCTTTTTTGAAGTATTAATAAAACCCTGATCTCTTCATTATGTACATTGCTGGAGATGTGGATTTTTATATATTGGAGTTATTCTCTTGTAAATTTAAGATACAGTTATTTTGAACTTTTTGCAGAATCATTAAAAAAACTTGCAATGAATTTTTGGGGATGTGCAGATTCTCAGAATATCATATTGTATGAGGGCAGTTCAAAAAAGTAATAGCAAATTGAATATTTTGAGATACATAATTCAATCAAAGATACAAATGATATTTCATTTTTCTGCATAATCACCCACCTTTCCAATACATTCCACACCATTGCACCAATTTCTTTAGTCCATTAGAAAAAAATGTTTTTGACTGTGCCTTCAGCCAGGAATGCTTCCCAAATCTTCGTCATCTAAAATCATCTTTCAGGGGTCCAAACCCATGATTTATCAGAGGGACCTCGATCAGAGCTGTATGGGAGATGCTGTGAAATCTAAAATCTCAGTCTGTGAATGGTGTTAAAAGTTTCAGTGGTCATTTGAGGGTGGGCATTATCATGAAGGAGAAGAATGCTTTTAGACAAAAGTCCTTTGTGACGGCTCAGTATTGATGGTTTCAGCTCCTCCCCCAACATTGTGCTGTATCGGGCAATATTTACTGTTTCCCCTTTTTTCTGATAGTGCTCCAAAATTGGTCCATTCATATCCCAGAAGAGACTTATGATGATACGCGCCAGGAAGTCGTCTCCTTTGTTGTTATACTCTGCTAAAAAGGCTGTGAAGTCTGCACACAAATCATCTTGTGCTCATCAGTCAGCATCCTAGGAACTCACTATGCACACAACTTGCGATACTTGAGGACCTCCGTGACAATGGTATGAGCGGATCCGATACTGACATCCAGTTCCCTGGCCAGAACTTCTGAAGAAATGCGCCTGTTTTCATGAATAATCGCATCATCAGTGATGGCCGTGCTGGGACGATTGGAGTGTTGCTCATCACGGATGGATGTTTGCCCATTTTTAAATGCATCTGCACACTCGTACACTCTTCCTTCCCCAGTGCAGGCATCTCCATATTGTTGCAGCATTCTTCTGTGAATTTCACGAAGTTTCACACCCTCGGACCACAAAAAAAGCCTGATGATTGACTTCTGTTCCTCTACAGTGCAAACAGTTAAGGGTGCCGCCATTTCGTTTTTGCTGCCCTTCCACTTAAGCATGCCATGCCATCTATTGGGCAGTGTCAACACCTGTAAGAAAGTATCTTTCTTGTGCGGGAGTTTGAAATGCCTGGGGTATTCGTTTCATGAAATACTGTCAATTTGCTGTTACTTTTTTTAATGACCTACACATATACTATAATATCATATTGTCAGAATAACTGTGGTTGTGGTTAACCAGCCAATCTCATAGAAGGGACTATGTGAGGTAAGCATTTATGACTCTTTTCAATTTTCAGTCCTTCTAGCTTCCCTTTTATGGTATTTGGCTGCCTACATAAGATTTTTATTTGAATTCCGATCTTAACATTGAAAGAGTTCAATTTCCACGATTTGTAGAGGCAGCATCAAAAACTAATCGTGCTGATATCACCAAACTATGAACCTGCCATTTTATACACGATAAAAATGACGAAAATGACATTTAAAACCCTTTAATGATAAGTTAAAACCAATTTCATTAGTACTTTCAATCCTACTTTAGGACCATCCTCAGATGAAATGAACATGACCTAGAGATCACACAGGTTAATATAACATACAAATTGCCAGATTACCGTATACGCATGATTAAGGTTCAACACACTATTGATGTAAGCAATTAATGTCTTATGAAATAGTCAGCATTTATGATGGAGGATAGGGTTGTTACGGTGTAGTATAGGGGTG
This sequence comes from Macrothele yani, assembly GCA_039090855.1. NCBI lineage: Eukaryota > Metazoa > Arthropoda > Arachnida > Araneae > Macrothelidae > Macrothele > Macrothele yani. Next base: position 1,733,669 of record CM076997.1, read on the forward strand.
AGGACAAAAAACATCCGTGCCCTGATCTGAAGTGACCAAGATTCTGTGAAAGACAAGGACAAATGGGTAATTTACAATATTCCATTACGTTCTAATTTTTGATAGTCAAATTTGCAAACTAGAGCTGAGTTAGACAGACATGAACAGGCAACTAGACACTCCATAAATTGAAACTCAGTAAAAAGAATCACCTGCAAATGACACTTAATAAATGGGAATCTTGAAGAAGGGATGGAGAGTGAGAAGATGAAGCACTGCGTTAAACGATGATTGCAGTTAGATACTTCTGACTGTTGGCAACAACTACTCCAGTGATGTAGTCCTGATGATGAACTACATGCTAGTTTACACAATTGATTATCAAAATTTAAACAAATTACCTCTATGAAACCCATAAGTTTAACTCTTTCAATACAAGATAGGATAATTATTGGTACCACAATGTCATTAATTACTTGAATTCCAGTTCATTTTATGGGTATTGTTGTATGAGAAATACAATGTTTATTTGGACAGGTGATCCTCAGTGGAAGTTCAAAACACTTCTGAATTTCTTAACATAATTATTTGGTATTAACTACTTATAACCTACAAATACAGTGTTAGTATTACAGCATAAGAAAGCCTTGCTATTAAAATTAGCATAAGAAAGCCTTACTATTAAAATTAACTTGTTTTATTAATGTGATGTACAGTGTGAAATATGAATTGGTATGTATCTGTCTTTTGTGACAATCAAGATGATGTATACTGGATCATTTTGTAGGAATTCATATCCAAGATCTGAAAATGTTAAGAGTATGTGATTTTGAATATGCATATATATACACTCACTGTTTGCGTAACTTTTCAAGTTTTGTGCTTGATTGTAGATCATTGCGACTGCTTATAGCCCACTGAGGTGCTCACTGTGGTCGTTAAACTTTCACTCAAAAAAAAAAAAAAAAAAAAAGATTGTAGATAATTATATTATGGTACAGAAGAGTGGTTGTAAGTCTTGACACCAACTAGGAGTGAATTGTTAGTGAGAAAAATGAACATGAAAATTTAAAATTATAGGCCACAGTGAGGCCTACATAATCAGCCAGTAGTAGTATAATGGTCTTACAGAGAAGACTTGGAGGAAAGTGAATTGTTTATGTTGAAAATTAATGTATTGGCAAATCCAGTCTTTTAGCACTTTTACAAAATATGCTGCATGCAATCAGTTTCATAAATGCATAGCAGCAGTTTACAAAGGTTGCACTCTCTTAAGTCTGGTATTGAACAGAGACAGAAACTGATAAGAGAGACAAAAAAGAACTGTGAAAGCTCTATTCTGCTCTTAGTTCCAGCATGACAACATTTGTAAAACAAGTGGCTTAAAAATGGGGATCTGTATCCCGAAACTAAATGACTGCCATCCAGGATAAGGTCATGCCTACCAGAAATTATAAGAAGTACAGTGTGAAATCCAACCTAGAGCGAAACAAATGCAGCAGGAATAGAAATCGCTGTTAGGTTATTCATCAAGTAACTCAACTATGTACCACTCTCACTCAAAATGAATATGTGGATTGATATTACCAGAAAGTGTACATTGTAAAGGAGCAAGGTCCATTATTATAAATATTCTAAAGAAGTGCTTGTGAATGAGGACTCTCTCTCTCTCTCTCTCTCTCGCTCTCTCTCTCTCTCTCTCTCTCTCTCTCTCTCTCTCTCTCTCTCTCTCTCTCTCTCATTCTTCAAATAAATTCATTTGCAAACTTACTTTTTTTTTTTTTTTTTCCGTGGAGTTACTCCTTGCCTTTCTTTTGATTCTCCTGTAAAATCCTTTATGCCTTTTATGTTTACTTTTTTTATGGGTCGTACTTAGTTTATACTTTGGAAAACTAGAAGTTTTGATCCATAAATTTATTGGTGAAAAAATATAATGTACAAACAACATTGAGCTTTCGCACGTCTACCGGACGGTTTTCTCAAGGTTCTAAACTGTGGTGTATACCCAATGTAGAATAAACTTAACAAAATTCATTGATGTGTTTACAGTTTTTGAAAACATTTATCACACACCATCACGTTTTAGGCAGGGTTTATTCTAGGATTAAAAAGGGCAGGGTGCAGACTTAGAGAAAGGGCACTTTTTTTAACTGAAAAGGGCTTAATTCTTTATTTTTATTTATTTAGTTATTTAAATGGAATAAAGTTGCACATAGTAAATATGCAAAAGTTTATTTGAAAAAGGACACATGCTTTTACCGGAGCTTTGAGAGAACTGTAAATGTTAGTGTTTAGCATATCAGTAATAATTCCAGAGTAAGTACAATTCAAAAAGTTTATTTTCATGAATATTGTGTTAGAAACACATTATAGGGAAGTTTTCAGACAATCTGAAGATCATATACAGTGGTGTTCAAAAGTTAAAGATGGATCACATTTTTATCTAGAAATGAAAAAAATTATGTCTGTAGCTAAATTTGGCAGTAAATTTATTGCCAGCTCTGAAACAAATCTTTTTCAGGAGTCTGCAATGCAGAAAGGAAAAGCTAAAAACTGTCTGCAAGATAAAGGGAAGCTTAAATATATTTTTTTATAAAATTTAAACTAGCCTTTTCTCTGATAAAAAATTACTTCATTCAGAATTTAAGCATCCCTTAAATGCTTTCGAATTTTTGAAAATAATAGTTTTACGAATTTCAAGTTCCAGATTATCTTTTTTTTTTTTTTTGCGTTTAGTTAATTGAATAACTTTTAGCTCCCTCCTTTTAAGGATGTTCTACCTGAGCCCCCTCCAAGTGCAGGGACTTTCAGGAAGAGGACAGCAGGTTTCAGCTACTCTCCTCCATTCATCAGGGTGTCACAAGTGCTCACAGAAAGCTCATCAGCTGCTCCACTGATCCAGGACACTCATACAAATTATACAGGTGCTGATTATGATTTATATCATAAATAATACGGTGACGCTGTCAGAGCAACTGAATACATCTCCCCCCCAAAAAAAAAACAAAAAAAAAAAAAACAAATGGCAGTGTGGCAGAGGAAAGCAGAAAATCTCCCCCACTTATGCTCCCCTAAACACATTGTGCTTTTATTATTTTCTGCAGCAATTGTTTTGTATTGGGGGCCTCATCAGCTGATGATTTAGACAGTTGTGTAAGAGTAATGATCATGTCAAATTCGGAAATGATAGTAAAGATATATCAATTTCAGTTGTTTGTAAAACTGGTGCCCATGTAGGATTTTTGTTTGAAATCCCATTTGTGAATTGACTCCAGGTTTTGAGAAAAATTCCTTGAATTTGTGAAAATTTGGTGGGAGCATTTTCATTGATACAATTAAATCCAAAAAAAAAAAAAAATATATATATATATATAAAATTAAATTGAGAAACAAGACAAAATTTCTTGTAAAGCAAAAAAAAAAAAAAAAAAAAAAAAAACCCTCTTCATCTGAAATGAAATTATCTGAAAGTAAATAAAGGAAAAATATGTGACCGTCAGTTACTGGAATGCTGCATAATATGGAGGTGGAAATGCAATGGGAGACATTAAAAATGTGTAGAAGTATGATTTTACTAAAAAAAAAAAAGCAATTTTCACCTGAATTTAACTAAGATGAAGTTATCTGGAAGAAAAAAATCGTCAACTTCCGGAATGCACGGAAATGGTGAACAAAAGGTTGCAAATGCAAAAAATTGTGGCTCTTGGAAAAAAAAAACCATGCACACCTCTTTCATCTAACTGAAACAAAGCTATCTGGTAGCCAAAAAAGGAAAATTTATGACCATCAGCTCCCAAAATGCTGCATAATACACCCGTAAAAACGTAGTAGTGATGATAAAAAATGCATAAAAATATGATTTTTGGAAAAGAAGAAAAAAACTTCATAAATCTAACTGGAAACAAAAATAAAAAAAATTGGATGTCAAGTTCTGCAACACCGACAGCCGCGGAAATGGAGGAAACGAAAAAGGTTAAAATTGCGGCCACCAGCTTCCAGGATGCAGCACAAGAGTGACGTGGTGGAAACGGAGAAGCCTTTAAAAGTGTTCAAAAGTATTGCTTCCTAGCTTCATTATTGAAAGAAAGAAATATTTTCATCAAGTCTTAAGTTATCTGTTTGTAAAACAAGAAAGAAGAAGAAGAAAATTAAAATAAAATGAAATAAAACAATTGCTACTTGATCTATTGATATAACTTCACGTTTGGAATCAGGATCCAATGTTAAAATCCCGCAAAAAAATTTCCCTTCCTTTGCTTTAAAATTGAAAGGAATTTTACAAACAATGAATGTTAAAGAAATAGAAAAAACAGTCTGCACACCTTTCCAAAAACTGCAACAGGCGTTGCCATGTTGCACTGTGTCTGTTCCTGGGGTTCAGTTGAGTGAACAGTTAAGACAATTGCGGTTTTTTATGTTGTTTTTTTTTTATGAAACAAATTATGTAAACTTTTTAAACTTTCTGAAACAATCTGCAAGGGTTGAAGTAATCTGCAGCGCCCACCACCGTGCCATATTAACTGAAGGTTATAATTAGAATACTGGTCACTGACTGACTTCAGTAGGTTTAGTATCTTATAAATTTCCTGTAGGCTGGCTGGGAAGGGGGAGAGAGGAAGGGCGAGAACGCTTAGTAGTGGAGGTACAGACAGTGAGTACGAGAGAGGGGATAAAGGGAGCAACACCTCTTTTGTCAGTAATTTGTACAAACTCGTTTTCCCCCCAGTAGTTCAGCAGGCAGGACCTTTTGTCCTAAATCTCACTCTTCCTTCCTTCCCCGCAGGCACAAAGAAACAGTAAGTGATTGTATCTTATCTGTTGCCACCTCCCAGGAATCTTAACCAACAGGGTGGTTACAACTTTCTAGATGCAGATGAGAGGTTAAAATGGAGTTGATGTACTATTTTGGTTTCACAGCAGTGTAGGATTGATTAGGGTAAGTCCCCACATGCAGTGCACAGTTTTATTTTAGGGTGTCAGGGCAGGATTTAAAAAAATTAAATAGCAGTAGGACACATATTTTTAGTGTGAGGGCAGGCAAGGTGGAATTTTTCAAATCATCTACCAGAGTTGGACTTTATAATAACTTCCACTCTAGATTTTATCATGAAAACCAAGCAGCTCACTGTTCAAGAATGCGACATTATCGGCAGTTTCGACGTAGTTTCCCTTTATCCATCGATCCCTGTGCAGGAAGCCATCAGAACATCGAAAGAGACTGTTTCTAATTCATCAGTTTATTCTCAGGAGTCTTGCCTCAGCATCTTCAAATTAATGAACTTGGTCTCAAATTCCAGCTACTTCAGTTTCAGAGGGCAAATTTATAAACAAGTAAATGGCGCTCCGATGGGATCTTCGCTTTGAGCCATCCTCGCAGAAGCAATACTTCACCCCATTGAGCAACATATATTCACCAGCATCATCCCAAGGCCTACCACCTGGCTATGATATGCCGACAACATATTTTTCTTATGGCCACACGGAAAGGAGGCTCTCCAGTTTTTTTTTTATAGAATAAATTGTATACACCTTACAATCAATTTCACCATGGAGCTTGAACACAATGGTACTTTACCTTATCTTGACGTCTCGGTGTGCAAATCGCATGATGACTGCCTTCATACGGAAGTCTATTATAAACCCACCTCCATTCCCAATCTGATGCTCCGCAGTTCATTCTGCCCTGATGATTACAAGACAGCCTTCGCTGTCTCATCCGATGTCCGTTCTAGACAATCCGAACTAAAAAACATTGTTGAATTGGCCACTCAGGCAGGATATACGTCGAACCAGATGCATAACTTTATTGAGAAAGCCAGAACTAGCCGTGCTAATATTTCTATGCCACAACTTCACTATCTGGATTCTATTCCCTACATACCAAATGTTTCCTATCAACTGAAAAAACACGCTCAGGATGATAAACTTTAGTGTCAGCATAAGGTCTCTGGCATCTTTGAATGCAAACGGGGAACATTCTACATGTCTTGCCCTTGAAAAAGCCCTATTGAATGGTTCCCAATGTTTCAGCCTTTCACTTCATTGGTACTTCCTTTTTGGATGTTGAGTAGCTATTTGTTACAAAAGTTTTCTCCCATCCATTTGAATTCTGCATTCTTTTTTCATTGGGTTGACAACTTAACCTATATTTGTTTTGAGTCTGTTTTTTATTTATCCTCCACTGCTGCAATCTTTCACATTCAGATTTGTCAAAAAGCAAATAAATTGCTTATGAATATCAGAATTTTTTTATTACGTTTCTCTTTGTTAATTAATCTCTCTCTATAAATATATATGTATATATGTTGGACTGTCAGGGGAAAAAAAACAGCGTTTTTGCATAGGACAGTTCCATGACATAAATATTTTTCTTTGCAGTTTTCCTGTTATGTAGACAACTGAAAGTATGTACTGTAGGGAATTAAATGAGGCATGAAACACATCTCGTGATCCATGCACTGAACTTGTGCTGCTATTTGTTACAATGGCTACTAAGTTTGTAATATTGTTTCTATTGCGACATTACTGAAAATGGGAGTTCAAAGCTGCTGAAGCAGTCAAAAAAAATAATGAAGTTGAAGGTAAACACCTTGCTGTTACACAGACCGTGCAAGAATGGTTCAAGACATTTGCGACTGGCAACTGGAGCTTGAAGAAAAAAGACTGTTTAGGTAGGTCTTCTGCTATTGATTCAGACGCTCTGCAAGCAGCTGTGGAAGGCAGTCCATGAACAAGCACTTACAAATTGTCAGAAGGACTGGGCATTTCTAAATCTTCTATTGCTATGAGGTGCCACATGGGCTCAACCTCAACAGTGTGCTGAAGGATGCAACAAACTGCTCAGAAATTCATGCGATACTTGATTTATCAAATAAAGAGATGAAAAGTAGATATATCTGCATAATCCAGATGCTTCACAACAGTGGTTGAATAGAGGTGAACCAGCTTTATTTACCCCCAAACACAGACATTTTAAAAGTGTAATCCACTTCGAGCTCATTCCGAATGGTAGGTCTATCAGTGCTGAGCTATTCTCGTGAACCTTTCAGAGCAGTTGTATTTCATGTGACCTTGAGTAGAACACTGTGAGGAAACATCTATTTGCACCCACCTCTCAGTCGACTCATGAATATCACAATGGAACAGCAGGCAGCTTTGAAGTTCTGTGTTCACTTAGGATAAACAAATTCAGAAGTGTATGAAATGTTGGTGCAGGTATAAGGTGAGAGTGTGATGCCACATTGTACATCACAGTGGTGGCTAAAATAATTCTGCAAAGGCCACAAATAATTTCAGAAATAAGGTGGACCTGGGGTGTTGCCAACTGCAACTGCCTTTACTGATCAGATGGTGGACACTGCAGCCGCGATTATTCATGAGGATCGTCCGCTCACAGTGAGACAAATAGCAGAACATTTGCAGATTTCAGTTGGGAGTTTCCACACTGTACTGTGAAAAACTGCACATGATGCGAGTCAGTGCAATATGGATTTCTCGGTTACTGATGCCAGAGCAAAAACAAGTTTGTGTTCAGGTGTGTGAATTTTTGAAGCAAGAATTTGCTTCAAACGAGAACTACCTGAAGTCAGTGATTACAGGCGATGAAACTTTTCTTTATCACTACAATCCAGAGGGTAAACAACAGCGTTCTGTAATGGAAAACTTTGTCATTTGCAAAGGCAAAAAAGGCAAGATGTGATGTGTCTGCTGGGAAGGTAATGGTAATAACTTTCTTTGATTATTATTAAGGAATGGTGTACCAGAATGTCATGCCACAGAATATGATGGTTAATGCGGTTTATTACATGTCTGTTTTGACAAAGCTGATCACACGTATTTGTAAGAAGCGTGCACACATGCACCGAAATGGTTGGAAACCCACCATGATAATGCTCGTCTTCATGTGGCCCAAAAAGTCACTACCTTCTTGACTGAAAAAAATATTGGGATGGTTCCACACCCTCCATACAATCCAGATTTATTAAGCCTGTGACTTTTTCTTTTCCCAACTCTCAAAAAGAACTTTCGAGGATGTAGGTTTACATCAAAGCTTCAGAGGCGGTTCTGAAAGGGATGCTTAAAGAAGGTTTGCAGCACATCTTTGAGAAGTGGCAGCGATGTCTAGACAGGTGCATTGCCTCCAAGGAGATTGCTTTGGAAAGTACCACAGCCATACGTTGTTCAGGTTTGCACATACATGTTTATAAATTTCTGAGTCTTTCTTGAACGGGCCTCGTATACGCTGAAGTGCCAGAAAAACTGGTACACCAGTCTAATACTTGGTAGGTCCCCCACGACAGCGCAGCACTGCAGAAATACGACGGGGCACGAACTATAATAGCTTCTGGAAATATGCTGTAGGCAATGCACACCATACTTCCTGCTGAGCGTTCCACAATTCGGGTGTATTCCGAGGTCTGATTCCTGTGTTGGATAGCACGTTGCATGGCATCCCAAATGTGTTCTATCACATTCAGATCTGGGGACTTGGGTGGGAATGGCAACACTCCAAACTCAGATGAATGCTCCTCTAACCATAATGTGGCGTCCCAACACGTGTGTGCAGGTGCATTGTCTGTTGGAACAGGCCCAACCCATCAGCATGAATGCAGGACATGAACGGGTGTACCTCGTCAGAAAGGATGCGCACATAGAGTTTACGGGTCACGGACATTTGTAGACGTACCAGGGGTCCCAGTAAAGTCCAGCTAAACACACCCCATACCATTACGGACCCCCCACCGGCCGGTGCAGTTCCCTGTTGACAGGCGGGATTCGTGGCTTCATGGGGTTTGTACCACACACGAATCCTTCCATCTGCCCGATACAGTTGGAAAGGTGACTCGTCAGACCAGGCTACTTGTTTCCAGTCATCAAGTGTCCAGTGGCGGTGTTGCTGTGCCGAAGCAAGGCACATTGCTCTGTGTCGTGCACCCATCAAGGGGACTCGAGTTGGGTGTCGGTTCCCAAAGCCCACATATGCAGGGTACGTTGCATAGTCCGGACGCTGATGCTTGTTGAGGCTCCTGCATTGAATTCCGATGATACCTGCGAGAGTGTTGCACGCCTATCGCTTGAAACGATTCTTGACAGCCGACGATGGTCACATTCACCCAATGTCTTTTTTATGGCCATACTGGTATTGGAGGTTTTGCCTGAATTCTTGTAGTCACGGTACACTCTTGCAATGGTCGTCCGTGAAAATCCCAACTTAGTTTCACCTCCGAAATACTATGGTCCATCTCACAAGCGCCAACTATGAAACCGCGTTGAAAATTGCTTAAATCATTATCACTTGTCATTCTCATGCCGAAAACAAGCCTGACAGCTGACAAGGATGTCTGTCGCTTTATATACGCACTGGCGGACGTAACCGAGTACGCGCATAGGTGACGTTGCTATATATTTTGCATAACCTCATCTGTACCAGTTTTTCTGGTACTTCAGTGTGTCATCATCATTGTCAACCATTATCAATCCACTGCTGGACGAAGGTCTCCCCAAGTTTCCTCCACAACGGTCTGTCTTGTGCCAGTCTCCTCCATGTCACTCCTGCATACTTTCGAATTTCATCCACCCATCTCCCATGTGGTCTTCTTCTGGGTCTTCTCCTGTCCCTTGGAATCCAATCTAAAATTTCGGCTGTCCATCAATGGTCTGTCCTTCTGGCAGTATGTCCAGCCCATTGCCATTTCAGGGATTTAACTCTGATCATGATATCTTCCACTCTTGTCATTTTTCGGATTCACGAGTTCCTCTTCTTATCTCTCCTGGTTACACCAAGCATGCACCTCTCCATGCTTTTTTGAGTTGTCTGCAGCCTTTGTATGTCTCTTTTAGTTAAGGTCCACGTCTCTGCACCATACGTAAGCACTGGAAGGATGCATTGATCAAACACTTTTCTTTTAAGACATAATGGCATATTGCTCTTGAAAATTATACTGTTTCTTCCAAAAGCTCTCCAGGCAAGTTTTGTACGGCGATTAATTTCTTCATCAATGTGACCCTCACTTGATATCTGCTGTCCAAGATAAACGTACGTGTCTGTTATCTCCAGCTTTTCTCCATCAATCAATAAATCTTCATTTCTTGAAAAAGCATTGAACATCACTTTTGTCTTCTGAAAGTTCATTTTTAATCCCACTTCTTTACTCTTGTCAGCAAGTTGCTGGATCATACTCTGCAGCTCTGATGGGGTAGTTGCAAAAATGACTATGTCATCATCAAAACGAAGGTGAGTTAGATAATCTCCATTAATCTTTATCCCCTTGTTTTCCCAGCTCAGCGACTGAAAGACACCCTCCAATGTAGCATTAAAGAGCTTCGGAGATATGGTGTCACCTTGTCTCACACCCTTTCCTACTTTTATGTGTGCTGTATTCTCAAACAGCCGAATCTTTGCACTTGCATTTTCATAGATGATATTAATGTATGCATCTTCAATACCACAATATTTCAGAGCCATTGTAACTGCTGATGGTTTCACCGAATCAAAGGCTTTTTCATAATCGATAAAAGCCATGCACAATGGAAGTTCATATTCCCTCACTCTTTCAATTAGTTCTCTCAGCACATGGATATGATCTATTGTGCTGTAGCCACTCCTGAATCCAGCTTGTTCTCTCGGTTGAGCCATGTCCAATGTTACCTTTAAGCGGTGTGAAAGAACTTTAGTGAAGATTTTATAAACCACTGATAGGAGGCTGATAGGTCTGTAGTTCCTGAGATCCTCAATGTCACCTTTTTTATATAGCAAGATCATTGTAGCGTTGTTTTACTCCTCAGGAATTTTCCCTTCATTAAGGCATCGAGTGAAAATTTGGGCGAATACTGTTTCGATTTCTCCACTTGATTCTTGTATGATGTCTACAGTAATTCCATCTTCTCCTGAAGCTTTTCCCCGCTTCATGTTCTTGATTGCATGTGCAACTTCTGCTGGGGGGACTGGAAGAACTCTGGTACTGGTACCTTTCATGATGTCTGGAGTACATGTATCATCCCTTTCATATAATTTGGAGTAGAAATCTTTCACTCTTGTCAAAATTTCGCCTCTATTTCTTGTTACAGAACCATCTTCTTTTCTCAGTGCCATAATCTGTTTTCTTCCCTTACTGAGATGTCCCTTTGCTATCTTTAGGCTTTGTTTGTTTTCAATTGCTTTCCTCACTAGTTCACAGTTGAATTTCCTTACGTCTTCAGTGATACTTTTTCGTACTGTCTTGCACAGCTCTATATATTCCACTTTGGAAGTCACATCTTCTTTAGTTGTCCTCATCTCTCTTCTTTTTTGTATCAACATTTTGGTTTTTCCTGATAATTTGTTCACATGCAACTTGTTCTTAGACCCAGCTAATTTTGTTGCTGTTTCCATAAGAGCTTTGGTTACTTTTCTGTTAACGTCAGAAATATCCACTTTTTCCGATGTTAGGCCTTCTAAAGCGGAGAATCTGTTCTTCAGTTCCAACTTGAAGGTATTATGGTGTTTTTTAAGGTTGGTTATGTCAATACATTTTGTTTGTCTTATGAGTTGCCACGTTCAAGTTTAGTGTTAAGATACATCTTACATCTCACCAATCTATGGTCACTACCTGTGTTGAACTTGTTTAGCACACTGCAGTCTTCTATGACGAATTTTTTGTTACACATAATAAAATCAATTTCACTTGTCGTTCCATTTGGATGTCTCCATGTCCATTTCCTGCATGGGTTTTTCTTGAAAAAGGAGTTCAAGATGAAAATCCCTTCTGCCTCTGCAAACTCAACGAGAGTATTTCCACGCTGATTTCTGTTGCTGTGACCGAATTTACCTACTGAAGTTTCATTCTGTTGCTGTTGCCCTATTTTTGCATTGAAATCTCCCATAATTATCTTCAAATGCTGCTTACCTTTATTATTTAGATGACGAATTTCCTCATAAAATTCTTCAATTTCTTCTTCAGGATGACTTGTGGTGGGTGCATAGGTTTGAATAATCTGAGCCTGGTATCTTCTCGTGAGTTGGATAACGAGTCCTGCAGAGGAACTTTCAACTTCTACAACTTTATCCTTCAGTTTCTTGTTTATTATAAATCCAACACCACTAGTTCTGCCAGTATCTGTCCCACGATAGTAGAAGAGATGTCCACTTTTCAGTTCAATGAGATCTTCTCCTTTTCTCCTTACCTCACTTAGCTCGATGATGTCCCACTTGATCCTTTGTAGTTCCTCTTCCAATTCAAGAAGCCTTGAATCAGAAGATAGGGAGCGTCCATTATACATAGCCAAGATCAGCATCAGATGGCAGCCTAGTCCGGTCCTCCGGGGATTCTTAGCACCTTCTGCCTTCATGTCGCACTGGCCGCTGCCTTGGCCAGGTACATTCCAGGTGCCTAAGGCTGAGGGCCAAGATTTAAGTTGTTTAGTCATTTTGGAGGGGTTTGGCCATAACTCACCACGCTGGCCAAGCGGGTTGGTGAGTGTGGGATAGCATTTCCTCTAATCCCGATGGTATAGTTATACCGCTATTGTCAGAGCCCCTTTAGTGAGAACAGGATGCACCACGAGAATGCGGGGTTGACATTTGTCAAGGAGAGGCTGTGATGTTACGCATCACCTGACCTTACATCCCCTTCAGTGTGTATATATATGTATATACAGGGGTTGGCTGCCAATCGCCATTTTCACAAGTTGCGAAAAAAAATCGTTTTGGCGATTACCTTTTTGTATTGTTATAACATTTTAGTGATAAAAATTTGAATTTGGCAAATAAATTGGCAAAAATTTTAAAAGATCCTGCAAAATCTGTATTTATATATGTATACAGTATATATTAATCAGATAATAAAGTGCTCTAGAAGCCTAAATCAGTTACCAATGAAAACTGGAATGCATCTAGATCCTCCTAATCATTACTTCAGATGCAGGAAAATTACATAAAATACTCTTAGAAAACTCATCTACTTAAATATTAAGAAAGGATATATTGCACTCCATAAAAAAAAAATGTTATCTTCAATTCTTTTTTGATTGCTCATAATTTCCTGAAATTATATTAACAACTGCTTGATTGTAAGCCCATATTACCATATGCCAAAATATTTTGCATGAGAATACATTCAATAATAATGAACAAAATTCTCTAAGACCTATATGTATAATTTATTGCATATTCAGGGCCTAAAGGAATTTGAGAATACACATGTGGATATAGGGAAAATACAAGAAAGAATTTAAAGACATCAAAAACAAAACATTACTAGACTCAGAGATGCCAAGTACTATGGATCTTCCATAGTTTCTATGGATATCATGTTCAAACTACAGACTTATGGAGAAAGTGTGAAAAAGTATGAATTTTTACCAAAAATCTCCGATATTTCCGGAAAACTTAATTTAAAAAAACAAACAAAAAAAAACTGATAATTTTTCTGAAAAACTATTTCACATATACTCGTATATCGGTTGACCCCTGATATTTGCACTCATCGTCAAAAAAATAGTTGCACCCAGAAGGAGGCAACCGAGAGGAATGAAACTTGCTGGGTAGGTTTGATATTGTGAGACATGCAAATGATTCAAGTATCACACTCGACTGTGCATGTGATGCAAGTAAGGAGGGGTCGTAGCACTGTGCCTGACCGGCTATATAAGGTTGTCTCATTGCGTGCGCTTGCCATTTGCAAGTGAAGTCTGCCTCAGAGAAAAGTTCGGAAGCAATTTGAGCAGTTGGAGAAGTTCGAGAGGGGCCTTGTTGTCGGGCTCTGGGAAGCAGGATGGTCTTGTCGCCATATTGCGCGGCATACCGGTCACACAGATATCACCACAGCACGCTGTTGGCAGCAGGGGATAGAACAAGGAATGCAGCAGCGACAGGAAGAGTCTGGGAGACCTAGACGAACCATGGAGAGAGAGGACCGACGGGTTGTCTGGCATGCATGGAATGATCCAACAGCCACGATTGCAGATATTCAGCGAGCAATGGTGCCCTCCATGCATCGTCCGATTAGAGCCAGCACCATTGGCAGACAGATGCACGATGTAGGACTACACGCACTCAGACCGCTACGACGACTGCTCTTAACCCATTGTATCGTGGCCAAAGACTACAATGATGTCGTGGAGCCACTCAGAATGGCAGTGGGTAATCTTCAGTGACAAGTTTCGTTTTTATCTTGGAGGAGACAACCATTAAATCCGTGTGTGGAGGCACCGTTGTCAGCGCCAAGATGAACGGTTTGGTGTCAAGTGTCACACGTTCAGAAGGCCTGGTGTCATGGTGTTAGGAACAATTGCATACGATGCCAGATCCCCTTTGGTGTTTGTTACAGGCACTTTGACAGCCCAACATTACATTAATGAGGTCCTGCAACCAGTGGCCCCACCTTTTCTGAACGCTCACTCTGGTGCGATTTTCCAACAGGACAATGCTCGTCTGCATACTTCTGCTGTCTCAAGATCTTGCCTTCAAGGCACTGACATTCTGCCATGACCAGCCGCATCACCAGACTTATCGTCGATTGAAAATGTGTGGGATGCTTTTGGATACTCTATCCACACTCCACCCCTACCACACAATCTGCAGGAACTGCGTGAGAAGATTCAAGCTGCATGGGTTGGCTTATCGTAGGACACCATTAGGAACCTGTATAACTCCATGCCGAGATGTCTGGCATGCTGTGTGAGCAAACATGGCAGTCTGACGCCATACTGAAAGACACTACTTATTGGCATGTAGCTCGATAAATATTGCCCATGTCAATCTCAATGTTTAATTATTTATTGTTCCTGGTAACCTTTATATTCCTCCCGAATAGCATTGCAATCCGACACATCTTTCTGGGTGCAGCTGTTTTTTTAATGATGAGTGTATGTGAATATCTGCAGTTTTTGTATATTTCGTGTGCAAGTCAACCTCCTGTTTTTTATGTGAATATCTGATTTTTTTATACGTCTTGTGTATAAATTGACTTTTCTACCACGTTTTTTTCTGCAGGTGTATTTAAAGTGTAAAACTTTATTTTATTCTGTTTAAGAGCAGGAAGTCATGATTTCACTATGTTTTGAGAACACCCAATTATACTGCTGGCAAACTTAACTTGGTTATCGGTTGTAGGTTACTGATAATTTTTTATCCCATAGTTAAAGGATATGCCATAACAAATAAAATGCTAAGTTCAAAAAAATTTTTTTTTTCAACATAGCATTTTTTTTTTCAAGCATGGTCAAATGTAGTGATTTTTGCGGTTACATCACAAAGCCGTCACATGACAAGCATGGTTGGCTGGCCAACGAGCAAGCGGAAATGTTGCCTCGGAGATCGTTCTGCATGATGATGTGACACTGCACCTGGCTTGCCGTTGGATGATATTTGCAACGCACAATGTCTGTTAACTTTTGGGAAAACCTTAACTGAGTCCTGAACTGACGTAAACTGTCGGAGGTAGACTCGATTCCAAATCCACATTTGTTGTTGTTGTTAAGTTGAAAGTTGATCAGTAGTGGTGTGGCGTGAATTGCTGTAGTTATGAAGCTTGCTTCAGTGGCTTCCAGTTCCAGTGGTCTGAAGAAAATAAAAATTCGCCGCAGTACACAAGAAATGTTATTCCTTGGAATTTCCATGTTTACAGCGGTCGCTTGTTTCTGTGAATCATGTGTTTTGTAGCATGTGCAATTGATTTTTCGGTGGCTCGTGGTGGTCGGGACGATTACCGGAGGCATGTAATTTTGAAAAAAACATTAACAATGTGGTTTATTGAAAGAGTGTTGTCCCCTATCCAGGTAAAAAGTTGCTAAAAATGTAGCAGTGTATTCTAAGAAATAGGCATGGTACCTTGCAACTTTTAATACAGGGATTTGACTTAACTACAGAGAAACTTCGGGTGCCACACATATGGACTACTGATAACTTCCTTCAGATGTTGGCATCTCTGTAGATTGAAAAAATGTTCATTTAATTAATGTGCTTACCAAGAAATAACTAAAATTCATACAGCAGCAGAATAATAATTTAATAATGAAGTAAACATAATGAATTCTAACTATAATAAACTATAGTTATCTTTCATTTACATCAAAAAATTAAAATAGAGAAAGAAAAAAATTGCTCATAAGAAATCAAAATGCTGGTAAAGATTTTAATGTCGATAGGGATTCAAATGAAAGTAGAACTACATCCTTAAGCTGCATTTTTTTCTGAAATGATTAAAATATTGTCAGTAACATAAAAACTTAATAGGAATTATAGAGGATAAATTTATTAAGGTACATTAACTTTTAAATTTTCAATCTATACACTAGATCAGAGGTTCTCAAACTTTTTAGCCTGTGGAACCCTTTTTCCTACAATGTCTAGCAACGGAATCCCTCTATAAAAATCATTTAAAAAATTAATATACCTATATGCCTATTATTTATCACTGATTTGAAATAAAAATGAAACGAAAAAATAAGCAATTAATCAATAAAAGGGTAATGCTAATAAAAAGGTAATGTAGAGCCAAGAAAATTTATTATGCTAATGATGCAAGTATTCATTAATGAAAAATATTAATGTGATGAATGGCTTTGCTTTTTATTGCCACATATTTCTTTAAAATTTGGTTCTATCGAAGAAAGTTGTAATCTTATTATGAGGCTCTGCATTCAGCTTATTCCGGTGCTTAATTTTTGTTGAGGCATACACAGAAAAGCCAGTTTCAAAGATAGGTTGTCGCAAATAGTAAGAGTATTGACACAGCATTTTGCGATAATAATGAATATCTTCCTTTCAAACTGCACCAAAAGTTTGCCACTGGCACTGTTTTATAAAGAGATGTCATTGAAGAATCTGACGCCAGTTCAATAAATTTTTCATATTCATCAGATGAAAAGCATGGAGGTTTTTCATTCAGAACAAATGGATTTTTAATCCATAATTGACTTTTTATTTTTTCGTGCTGCTCATCAAGAAAATAGTGCCTCATTGAATGACGGAGAGCTTCCAAATGCTGGGTGATTTCATCATATTGTTTGTTTTCTATTTCTGAGTCCAACTCTGACAGAAAGTTTCTCATGGTTGGAAAGCAGTCAAGTTCGTGGCTGTGGACACAACTGGTCCAAAATTATAATTTTTTTTTTAAATGCCACAATTTTGCCTTTGGTAGTGAATACATCAATTTGCTTTCCTTGAAGTGCAAGATTGAGTTCATTCAGTTTTGAGAAAATATCAGATAGAAAAGCCACTCGAAATAACCACTCTCTGTCATTTAATCGATTTTCCAAATAAAAGTGGTTATCTATGAAGAAAGCATGCACTTCAGCTTGAAGTTTAAAAAAGCATTCCAATATTTTACCTCGATATCCACCTAACTTCCGTATGTAGAAGCAATGACGTATGCACACTACCCCATATCATCGCACAAGATTTTAAACAATCTATTATTCAGAGGACGAGCTTTTATGAAGTTAATCATTTTATAACTACTTCATCCAGGGCGCTTTTCAGATGGAGAGGCATATTTTTCGCTGCAAGAGCTTGCCTATGAAGCATATAGTGACTATTGGTACAGTTCTTTGCAATCATTTTGATGCGTGCGACAACACCAGATGTTTTTCCCACCATAGCTTTAGCACCATCTGTACAAATACCAACGCAATTTTCCCACGGAATTTCATTTTCTTCAAAGAAGGAATTTAAGATATTGAAGATCTCTGCTGCTGTTGCATGCGCTGTTAGCGGCTGGCATAAAAAAAGATCTGCTAGAGATGCTTCGTACGGATATTTTACAAAGACAAGCGATATCGCGAGACCTGACACTCTTCCATTTGCAAAGCAAAATCGCAAGACTTGATGCAAAAAATAAGTTTCTCTTGTACACTGCCTGCTATTTCCTTCACTCGGCCAGACACTGTATCATTTGACAGCAGAATTTTCTATATTTCTTTGGCCGATTTTTCACCAAGTGTGCACTTAACCATGTCGGTAGCACATGGCTTGATTAGATTCTCTGCTATTGTATGACGTTCACCTGCTCGTGTTATTTTATAGCTTACTAAAAAGGAAGCCTCTGTAGCTTTTTCATTCACTGTATGTGCAGCATGAAAAATATATTTTTTTTTTCATTTTTAAAAGTTCATCATGCTTGCGTACAAAAAAAAAAAAAAAAAAAAAAAAAATCAACGTTCTTATCTTTGAGCTCTTGATGTGGTCGTCTTCAAATCGCACGGAAGTTTAGCAGGTGCCATTGAACTATTATGATAAACTTTGCAGCATACGACACACTGCGGATTATCATCAGCTTTCGTAAATTCGAAACCAATATAGCTCTCATCGTACTTTCTTCTTTTCGCAAATTTGACAGTTTTATCGTGATCACGCCTTCCAGAACGTGTTTCATCTTCTTGAACTGAAGTAAATTCCTTTCTTTTTTCATCATTATCATTCTCATCTATATGAAAAGTATCAAGTACTGATGGAGAATTCGACTCAAAAATTTCGGAACTTGAACATTTTAATGTACCCTGTTTAAGCCTACGATCCGTTTCTAACGTTAAGTGGAGCAGAGAGCACAGTTCAACAAGCACATGCTGACTAACACAGACTGGCCAAAACCACGCACCAAATTCTGTTAAGTTTACCGGCACTCTACCGATGTCCAGAGCTAGGCAACAACAAAGGCCATAAATTGCCCTATCAGTATTTCAGGTGCCAAACTGTTTGACTCCTCCCTCAATATTTTTGCACGCCTTCCTTGTGATATTCTGTCCCGCGTGGTTTTCATGGTTCTTTGTCACATCTTTTTTCCTGTTTTTTATTGGTTGCGAATAATTGGTTGATTAAGACTGTCATCAGGAAAAATATGGAATTAACAGATTTTCTTGAAAATTTGGGGTATGTTTTACGAATTGTCCTGCAACCATGGTTCAGCGGAACACACTTTGAGAACCACTGCACTAGATCATCATCAGGAGCTCCTGTGTCTTGCTACTTCCACAGGTCTGGCAACCAAGCCAAACGTTGTTGGGAAAGCTGCATCAAGAGTAAAATAGCATTTTGAACAAGATAAATTTGTCACCCTAAGAGAAATACATGACTCAAGTGCAATAGATCAAGTATCTGACATGAAGTAATTTATCTATCTTAGCAACTTGTAGACACTGACAACTGGCTCAGAATGCCAAGTATAAAAAATGATAGCGGATAACTATCTGCTGAGAACTGGCAAACTTTGTACACTTTTAACAATTTCCAAATCCAAGCATCCAGCCATTGGCATTAGGGACTAACATTGATGCTCACCTTACTGCTACTGCAATACAAAGTTCTAGATGTATTTGTTTCATATGTGTGCGTGCAATATCTATACGTAATTTACGTTAAAGAGTAGCAGTGATCAGACTTCTAGGAACATTCCTTAAAGAAAGGAAATTCCATTGACTCTGTGACATATCAGTATTCAGGACCATGTTTGAGTGTTAATCCAAAACATGCTTGTCAAGGAAGGTATGGCACTGGTTACTCAGATTTAACATAATAAAATGTTGTATAGCTGAATGAACCAATGTTGACCTTTAAGTGCCCACATGCAACCAACCAATCTGTTTTGTGGCGTGCAAGATGTGTCTAAATTCAACCCCTATTTAATTAATTCAAGTAACTATGGTATTTGTGTATGTAAAAATTGCTCTCTGTGATTTGAATGTGTTTTAACTGGTCTTTTTTTTTTTTTTTTTATGACCCTAACGTACTGACCGCACCCAGCTGCTCTGATTGGAATGAAGCTTGGGGCCACGACATTTATGCTAAAAAGAAGTGTGGCTCAGATGTGCAACAATAATTATATAGTCAACTATGTATATTATAGGCTATAAAATAACACAGTTGTATTTGGCTGATAGTATTTCAATCTCTATTCCCCATGTAAAAAGTCTGTATTCCATTTACACTGTATTTGAGAACAAATAAAGGTAACTTGATCACGTGTTTTGCCCATAATCGTCATGTATTTGAGAAAATCCTTTATATGATATTTATGTATATAGTATACATTTCATATGTTGCTGGAAAACCATACAGTCCAACACACACTAGCTTGTGGGGTGTATCAACAAATATTATTTGCTTGATTTCAATTATTCATCTCTCTCTCTCTCTCTCTCTCACACACACACATGTCAAAATGCACATATGATAATGTTCTAATAGTTCTTATTTAGCCTTCTGAGTTACTTCAAGTTATGCTGAAGTTTCATATTCCTAGTCATTTATGTTCACTATCAAAACACAGACACCGATATTATTATTTGCTTGATTTCAATTATATATATATATCATCATCATCAACCATTATCAATCCACTGCTGGACGAAGGTCTCCCCAAGTTTCCTCCACAACGATCTGTTTTTGCCAGTCTCCTCCATGTCACTCCCGCATACCTTCGAATTTCATCCACCCATCTTCCATGTGGTCTTCTTCTGGGTCTTTTCCTGTCCCTTGGAATCCAATCTAAAATTTCGACTGTCCATCGATGGTCTGTTCTTCTGGCAGTATGTCCAGCCCATTGCCATTTCAGGGATTTAACTCTGATCATGATGTCTTCCACTCTTGTCATTTTTCGGATCCACGTGTTCCTCTTCTTATCTCTCCTGGTTACACCAAGCATGCACCTCTCCATGCTTCTCTCTCTCTCTCTAAATATATATATATATATATATATATATATATATATATCATCAGATTGTACAAGGGAAACTGATTAGTGTATGTTGTTTCATGGTGAATGGTATTAAGAAGAAATGGACATGGGATTCTGTATTACTGTTTGAGTTTATTTCACTGTTTTATGAATGTGAAAACCTCAAAATGAGCTGAATAATTACGAGCATGTATGTATAAAATGCTCAGATGTTGTATATGTAGCATCTAAATTATAAAATTTTCTACTTTTTTTTTTTCTTTCCGCAGTCACAAACGACTCTGACAACAAATGATATAGTTATTAATAAACTGACTCAGATTCTGTCATACTTGAGACAAGGCTTGCATAACAAAAAAGGCAAGAAAAAAGAAAAGGGCAAAGCAAAAGAAGATGAAAAAACAAGAACCAAAGTTGCAGACGATAGGTATGTATTGTATTAATGTTCCCAATTTATTTTTAGCTATGTGTCATAACTCTCAAAAAAAAAAAAAATAAATGCTGTACATGTCAACAACACCTTCTTTGTTGAACTTGTGGGGATTCGATGGATGAATCACCACTGCACGATTATTGAAGAAACTGATATACATATTTACATAGGTTTATTTCCTTCACATTCACATATTACAACTGCACACGAGATCTCACTTCAAGCACCTTCGATGACAGGACACATGAGGCTAGTGTTGCCAGCCAGCTCGAATGGGAGAGTAATTCTGCGCTTGCATTGTGGCGCCTTCTCGTGATGCTGAAAGGAGACATAGTGCGATATGCCACAGAGTATGCCCCCAGTGAGGGACGAACAATAAAATTTTACAATGAATGTATACTTGTGCACATTTGGGGATGTTGCAAGGTAGAGTCTGTGGATGAATATCGCTGTAAGAAGCGTGAAGCTGCTTAGCTGGTTCGCCACAGTAAGGCAAAAGATAGGAAAGAGGAAGTGGAAAGGCATGAACTGGCTTTTTGTAAAGATAGAAAGTCCTTCTGGAAGTACATGAGACTCAGGAAAAATAGGGGAAACAAAGTTGTAAGTTGTGTGAAGAATGAGATTGGGGAAATGATATGGGAGCCCAATGAGTTAAGTGACAGATGGGGCGAATACTTCTGTGACTTATTAGATCAGGAGAGCAAAAATGATTCTGAGACAGATGCAGATGATGTCACAATGAGGGATGAAATCACAGGAGGGATCTCAAGAGAAGAAGTGTGCAAAGCTCTAAAATCTCTTCAGAATAGTAAGGCTCCGGGAGTTGATGGCATAACTGCAAAGATGTTGAAGTATGGTGGTGACTGTATAATTGACTGGTTAACTGAAATTTGCCAGTTGTGCTGGGAGTTAGGAATAGTCCCTCAGGATTGGAAGGATGCTATCATTGTTTCCTTGTATAAGGGAAAAGGTGATCAGACTGAATGCAAGAACTATCATGGTATTAGCCTATTGAGTGTGCCAGGGAAAGTGTTTGGTAAGGTTGTTAATGAAAAAGTACAGGGGTCTTACATCAGAGAAAGTGTGGGATGTTCAGAGTGGTTTTATACCTGGTAAAGGCTGCACTAATCAGATTTTTGCATTACACATGATGATTGAAAAGTATCTGGCTGTTGGGAAGAAAGTTTTTACTGCCTTCATAGATTTAGAGAAAGCTTACGACCGAGTCAATAGGACATTTTTGTGGAAGGTATTGAATGAATATGGTGTTACTGGGAATCTACTTAATAGTGTAAAAGCCATGTATGCTGGTAGTAGAGCTTGTGTACGAGTGAATGGTGTTTTATCAAATTGGTTTTCCATGGGTGCAGGAGTTAGACAAAGTTGTGTAATGTCACCATGGCTGTTTAATATATTTATGGACGCATGCATGCGCGAGGCCAAAATAGATAATAGTGGTTTATGTCTTGGTGATATCTGTGTGTGCAGATTGCTGTATGCTGATGACACTGTCCTGTTGGCAGAGAGCAAAAGTGAGTTGCAGAGTATGTTGACTCGGATGCACGAAGTTTGCATGAAATTCAAACTGAGTATAAATAAGGGAAAAACCAAAGTTATGGTGTTTGAGAGAGGAATGGGTAGCACTGAATGTAATGTAAGTATAAATGGCACTGTGATTGACCAGGTGAGTGAGTTTATGTATTTAGGAAGCATGTTTGACAGAGAGAACAAGTTGGATGGTGAAATCAGTAGGCGAGTGAATTTTTCTTTTTTGAAAGTCATAGCTGCTCTGGGAGGTTTTCACAGGAATGATGGGTTCTCTAGAGAGTCCCGCATGGCTGTGTATGAAACAGTAATTGTTCCTACTCTGATGTATGGTAGTGAAACTTGGGTACTGCAGAAGAAACATAGGAGTCGTTTGTGTGCTGGAGAAATGTGTTACTTACGTGGGGTTTGTGGCAAGAAACGATCCGATTGTGTGAGGAATGAAGATGTATTGCAGTTGTGTGATGTAAAGCAAAATGTTGTTAGCAAGGTGGAGACCAATATGCTTCGGTGGTTTGGCCATGTTGAAAGAATGAGTGATGAAATGCTTACTAAGAAAATATTTTCAGCCTAAGTGGCAGGAAGGAAAGGCAGAGGAAGGCCAAGGAAGACATGGGTGGATCAGATTCAGGAGTGTCTGCATGAGAAAAAGATTATGAGTATGAAGTATAAAAGATCTTGTGTACGGTGTGTAATGGATATCAGTGAAGTACGAGTTGTATGTCAAGATCGCTGTAAATGGCGAAGTTTGATACGACAACAATAGGTAAAAATATCTGGAAGTTTGTATTTCTTTTTGGAGCTAACCTCTGAATCTCAGAGAACAGCTTAGTGATATGTATGTATGTATGTAAGAAACTGTGTTGGCGAAGAGAATACAGGCAATCGTACAAATCCTTGGTTAAAGTATCATCCATGGGGAATTGTTCTTTGAATTTATGAGGAGCATATGTACTTCAAATTGAGGCACAGAAGGAAAAAAGTGATTCCATGTCCAGGGTGACCATCTATGGAGACCATCTATGGAGTTTGGAAGTCTAGAGATGAATTCAGCAGTGGAGGAGATATTGTAGGGGTAGTGTTTTCCACAAGAGGTCTAATTGGAACATTAACTTTGTGTAGTATAATATATATAGAGTGAGTATTTTCCACATGAGGTCTAATTGGAACATTAACTTTGTGTAATATAATTTGGGCAAATAATCTAGGAGAATGGTAGAAAGAAGGAGCAGTAAAATCTCCTAGGAAAACCTTTAACGACTGAAACTTATTGAAGCGATCCACAGATGATTTCAAAGCTTTCACAGGATTTTAACTGTCAGCTCCCAATTGTCTCATTCATTGAGTTCATTTGGTTTGTAGCGCTGAAGTTAATATAAAAAATGAATTAGCTAACATCCGCTTGGTCGCTACTCAACATGGCTTTCCCCCACTCCTGGTTTCTAAATTAATTCAAAATGCTAAGAAAAAAACAGTTGTTGTTCTTCAGCCTGTATCACCAAAAAAGGAACTAATGTTTGCTGGCTCTGTCCCTTACCATAAACTTTCTGCCTACAAGCTCATCAGTATCTTCAAAAGAGAAGGACATAGACTTGCCATTCGCACTTCTCCTTCAATATCTGTTATCCTCCGCAATAACAGAGGCCCAAGACCTCCGCTTTCTTCTTCTGGAGTGTATAAAATTCCTATCAAGACTAACGTTGGATTAACCACATATATAGGAAGTTCATTCTGGAAAATTCTCTCAAGACTTCAGGAACACAAATATGATGTGAAATTTGGAAAACCTTCCTCTTCCTTGTCTCAACTTACCACGGCTGACACTTCTGCTACTCCACTTTGGTCCGATACAAAAAATTGGCTTCTTTCCAAAATCGTTTTACTTTGAGGTTTAGAGAAAGGTTGGAAATTTTATTTTCCAAAAATTGCAACTGTGAGCTCCCCATTTACGTTCCATACATCTGGAAATCTCTCATTACATCACGTCACCCAGAGTTACCATTACAAAACTTGCCTTTCCAATCTGGCAATGAAACAAATCATAGTCGCAATGATGAAGGCCATAGTAATGACAAATGGCTGAAATATATTTACCTTAAAACTTTTATACGTAACTTAGCGTGTTCTCAACTACCATCTACTTATCTTATATGTGTAAACGACAAAGATGCCAATAAGTACAAATTTACTGTAATTTTTTTTTTTTTAAGTTACAGAAAATTGCCTTATTCTGATATTTCTGTAGAGGGAAGAAATACTTCATCAATAGATAGCTGCACTAATGAGTTTATTTTGAAAGAAACCTGCTAAAACAAGATATATATATATATATATATATATACTAAAGATGCTGACCTTGGCTACGTACAACGGACGCTCCCTATCTTCTGATTCAAGGCTTCTTGAACTGGAAGAGGAACTACAAAGGATCAAGTGGGACATCGTCGGGCTAAGTGAGGTAAGGAGAAAAGGAGAAGATCTCATTGAACTGAAAAGTGGACATCTCTTCTACTATCGTGGGACAGATACTGGCAGAACTAGTGGTGTTGGATTTATAATAAACAAGAAACTGAAGGATAAAGTTGTAGAAGTTGAAAGTTCCTCTGACAGAGCTGCACGACTCGTTATCCAACTCTCGAGAAGATACCAGGCTCAGATTATTCAAACTTATGCACCCACCACAAGTCATGCTGAAGAAGAAATTGAAGAATTTTATGAGGAAATTCGTGATCTAAATACACTGCCGGACAATTGCTAAGGACGGATGACAATAGCAACGATAGCAACCATCAAATGGAAGGCAGGAAAATGTGGAAATTAGCATAAGTGCGGGATACAGTAAGACGTGTTGTGCGTATGCAAATTTTGGATTGCCGAACTTGTTCGTGACGTCATATCGCTGATAAGAGATATAAAGGATTTGAGGCGTATTGACCGTTGTTGTTCAAACGTAAAGTTGAAAGGGAAAGAATCAATTGACGAACTTGCAATTTTCAGTATGTCTTCCCGACATCACCTAGATGATTTTACATGTGGCCGTATTATTGGCAAGATTGAAGAAGGGCGAAAAATAACAGATGTTGCCAGGGAGTTTGACGTCAGGCACAGTGTTGTTTGAAGGCTTTGGAAATCATTTCAAACAAATGGAGAGTGTAGCAAACGTCACGGGGAGGTCGTGTTCGCAGTACGACACCTGCAAAAGATCGGTACATAGTGCTATCAACAAAAATAAACCGGCGCAGCACAGCTAGTGAGGTGGCAAATCAGTTTATGGCTGCTACTGGCAAGCGGATCTCCCGAAAAACTGTCGCCAGACGTTTGCACGAAGGAGGACTATACGCCCATCGTCCTGTTGTGTACATCCCATTGTCCAGACGTCACCGTACCACCCGTTTGCAATGGGGCCATCAACATCGCAATTGGACTGATAACGACTGGTCTGCTGTCCTCTTCTCAGATGAGAGTAGATACAGTCTATCGTCTGATTGTCGACGACAACTGATCTGGCGTGATAGTGGTACTGCATATTGTCCAACAAACATACAGGAAAGGGACCGATATCCGACATGTAGTGTCATGGTATGGGCTGGCATCATGAACAATGGCCGTACGTCCCTCTATGTGCTTCCAACTGGGACTATGACTGGCCAACGATACATTAATTATGTTCTGCTACCTCATGTTCGCATGTTCCGTGGTGCTGTCGGTGATAGATTCATTTTCATAGACGACAACGCAACATGTCATCGAACAGTCGCTGTCCAGGAGTGTCTTGAAAGCGAGGATATTCAACGCCTCGTATGGCCAGCACGTTCTCCAGATCTGAATCCCATTTAAAATGTGTGGGAGTGTGGGATGCTTTGGGGAGGAGTCTTGCTGGTCGCCAATGCCCTCCAATAAACAAGGACACCCTCATCCGTGCACTGACAGAGGAATGGGATAAATTACCGGAACAGCTACTTGATAATGTTGTGCAAAGCATGACACAACGTGTGGAATCTTGCATCGCCCTCCATGGTGGCCATATCCCGTATTGACATCTTACGCCGGAACTCCTGCGGACAGTAATTGCATTTTTTTCACGTTTACGTATTCTGCACAAAATGCCCTGTTTGTCCCTTGAACATGTTCCAAAACCTTCTGGATTTCAGAGCACAATAAACTGTCTTTCTTGTAATGTCCTGGCATTCTGACATTATGTTATTTCACTTGGCATCCAACTACACTTACATTTTTAGGCGCTATATAGCCGTTTATGATCCGTCCTTAGCAATTGTCCAGCAGTGTAATAAAGGTAAGCAGCACTTGAAGATAATTATGGGAGATTTCAATGCAAAAATAGGGCAACGGCAACAGAATGAAACTTCAGTAGGTAAATTTGGTCACGGCAACAGAAACCAGCGTGGAAATACTCTCGTAGAGTTTGCAGAGGCAGAAAGGTTTTTCATCTTGAACTCCTTTTTCAAGAAAAAGCCACACAGGAAATGGACATGGAGACATCCAAATGGAATGACAAGTGAAATTGATTTTATTATGTGTAACAAAAAATTCGTCATAGAAGACTGCAGTGTGCTAAACAAGTTCAACACAGGCAGTGACCATAGATTGGTGAGATGTAAGATGCACCTCAACACTAAACTCGAACGTAGCAAGCTCATAAGACAAACAAAATGTACTGACATAACCAACCTTAAAAAACACCATAATACCTTCAAATTGGAACTGAAGAACAGATTCTCTGCTTTAGAAGGCCTAACATCGGAAGAAGTGGATATTTCTGAAGTTAACAGAAAAGTAACCAAAGCTCTTATGGAAACAGCAACAAAATTAGCTGGGTCTAAGAACAAATTGCACGTGAACAAATTATCAGGAAAAACCAAAATGTTGATGCAAAAAAGAAGAGTGATGAGGACAACTAAAGAAGATGTGACTTCCAAAGTGGAATATATAGAGCTATGCAAGACAGTATGAAAAAGTATCACTGAAGACGTAAGGAAATTCAACTGTGAACTAGTAAGGAAAGCAATTGAAAACAACCAAAGCATAAGGATAGCAAAGGGACATCTCAGTAAGGGGAAAAAACAGATTATGGCACTGAGAAAAGAAGATGGTTCTGTAACAAGAAATAGAGGCGAAATTTTGACAAGAGTGAAAGATTTCTACTCCAAATTATATGAAAGAGATGATACATGTACTCCAGACATCATGAAAGGTACCAGTACCAGAGTTCTTCCAGTCCTTCCAGCAGAGGTTGCACATGCAATCAAGAACATGAAGCGGGGAAAAGCTCCAGGAGAAGATGGAATTACTGTAGACATCATACAAGAAGCAAGTGGAGAAATCGAAACAGTACTCGCCCAAATTTTCACTCGATGCCTTAATGAAGGGAAAATTCCTGAGGATTGGAACAACGCTACAATGATTTTGCTACATAAAAAAGGTGACATTGAGGATCTCAGGAACTACAGACCTATCAGCCTCCTATCAGTGGTTTATAAAATCTTCACTAAAGTTATTTCACACCGCTTGAAGGTGACACTGGACATGGCTCAACCGAGAGAACAAGCTGGATTCAGGAGTGGCTACAGCACAATAGATCATATCCACGTACTGAGAGAACTAATTGAAAGAGCAAGGGAATATGAGCTTCCATTGTGCATGGCTTTTATCGATTATGAAAAAGCCTTTGATTCGGTGAAACCATCAGCAGTTGCAATGGCTCTGAAATCCTGCGGTATTGAAGATGCATACATTAATATTATTAATAACATCTATGAAAATGCAAGTGCAAAGATTCGGCTGTTTGAAAATACAACACACATAAAAACTGGAAAGGGAGTGAGACAAGGTGACACCATATCTTTGAAGCTCTTTAATGTCACATTGGAAAATGTCTTTCAATCACTGAACTGGGAAAACAAAGGGATAAAGATTAATGGAGATTATCTAACCCACCTTCGTTTTGCTGATGACATAGTCATTTTTGCAACTACCCCATCAGAGCTACAGAGTATGATCCAGGAACTTGCTGACAAGAGTAAAGAAGTGGGATTAAAAATGAACTTTCAGAAGACAAAAGTGATGTTCAATGCTTTTACAAGAAATGAAGATTTATCAATTGATGGAGAAAAGCTGGAGATAACAGACACGTACGTTTATCTTGGACAGCAGATATCAAGTGAGGGTCACATTGGTGAAGAAATTAATCGGCGTACAAAACTTGCCTGGAGAGCTTTTGGAAGAAACAGCATAATTTTCAAGAGCAATATGCCATTATGTCTTAAAAGAAAAGTGTTTGATCAATGCATCCTTCCAGTGCTTACGTATGGTGCAGAGACGTGGACCTTAGCTAAAAGAGACATACAAAGGCTGCAGACAACTCAAAGAAGCATGGAGAGGTGCATGCTTGGTGTAACCAGGAGAGATAAGAAGAGGAACACGTGGATCCGAAAAATGACAAGAGTGAAAGACATCATGATCAGAGTTAAATCCCTGAAATGGCAATGGGCTGGACATACTGCCAGAAGAACAGACCATCGATGGACAGTCGAAATTTTAGATTGGATTCCAAGGGACAGGAAAAGACCCAGAAGAAGACCACATGGAAGATGGGTCGATGAAATTCGAAAGTATGCGGGAGTGACATGAAGGAGACTGGCACAAGACAGACCGTTGTGGAGGAAACTTGGGGAGACCTTCGTCCAGCAGTGGATTGATAATGGTTGACAATGATGATGATGATGATGATATACTAAAGAGCAAAGCCAAAAACATAAGAAAAACTTTAGAGTTTAAAACAAAAGTTGCAAAATAACCTGAAGATCAAAGCGTGCAACGCAGCAGTTATGAAAATTCAGAATTCACATTCTATTAAGAAGAGACTGAAGCAAAAAATTTTTTTATATATATTGTTTCAGGCTTTTCTGCTAAATAAAAATCACCAATTTAGAAGTAGTGTAATGTAACTTTAGCATCAACCATGGCTTGCAATGATTGCCAGAGCTCATGGACACATTTTTTGTAGTCTCATTTTATGAATACCTTGATCTTAAAAAGATTTACTGTTTTCTTTCAATAGCAGAAATGTAATTTCCACACATTTTAACTTTTTTCTGTTTGTAATTCTGAAATCATTTCTCACACCAGACTGAAAAATTCCATTGTATGAACTCTGAGATATATTACCCCATTTTCATCACGTTTACATGATTTTACATAATAATGCTGGTATGAATGTGTTTGTCACTTCTGTGGTTGCTACACCTATGTGAAAAGCTTAAGATTAATATTTAAATTTTTCAAATTTCACAACGTTAAACAAAAGTGAAATTGTATTTCATCATCAGTGCTGCTCTTACAGCATTCAAAAACTTTCACTGATTTTGGAAATTATTTGCATTGTAGTTTTATTTGGTGATATGTTTCTCCTATCTGAATACTGGAAACTTTTTTGTGATATAGCATTTTTGGAGATGTTGGTGAATACGTACCTTCATTAGAAAAGAAAGCAAAGTCAAAGGAGGCTGAAAAGAATGTTGCTGAGCAAGAAAAAAGAAATCCTACTTCGAAAAGCCAAGTATTGAGGTGAGTAAGCATGATTTTTTTTTTTTTTTTTTTTTTTTTGGTTAAGGCATCTTACTTTTTTATGTGCAAAATGGTTTTTCTGCCCAGTTCTTCTATAGTCAGTTCTTGATTTGTAAGCATCTGTATATATTCAATGGTTCTTGTAATGAGGAATTAGCAAAATGACAGAAATACTGAAAATATATAAATAGTGCTTGTGTTTACTTACTAGTCTAGTCAGGAGGAAAAGACTTATGGTAGGTCATGGGGGAGCTAGTTAAATAAATGTGGAGAGAAAGAAAAATTTGGCTTAACTGCAGATATTTTGGTGCATGATTGTGACACTTTCTTGCTTACATTGATGTTAGTGACTTGTAGTAGTAGTAGGGAATTGATTTAAGGCAGATGCACACAGTTAATCTGCAAAAGTGTTGTACGCTGTTAGTTTCTGTGTAGTAGCTCTTCTTCTGAAAGCATGTTTCTGCCATTACTACACCTGTTTCTATGAATACAATGAAACCTCACATATACTTTTTTGTAGTTACACATTTTTTTCCCTTTTGTGCTTAATTCTTTGCTAGACCCATTTTTTTTTTACTGTGGTTTGCATTGCTTTTTGATTCAGTTTTACACCCTTCATCCCCCTCTCTCTGGTTGTGCACTAAATTTCAAATAAATGACTTTCAGAAATTTACAATTTTTTGGTTCAATTTCTTGCATTTGTATGTAGTGGCCGATATGACAGAAGTTGTCACCATTAATTTTTAGAGGAATATTTAACCTGGAATATGTGGAAGATATAACTTCCAGGATGTCAAGAGCTGTAACAGGTTTAACTTCTTCTTGAATAACTTTCTGTAGTTCACCATGTAAACTACACAATGTTTTCTTCCATACATAATGCTGAACAGCAGGCCATTGCAGCTACAATCATCACATCATCCCCATCCTTGTTTCTCCTCCTTCTGCCATTCCACTTCGTTTCTCTTACTTCTCTGGAGCCCACTGCTGACAATAAATCCCATTTAACAATTCTATGTAACCTCTTTACATAATTCATTTAACTGTCCAATGTTAGCTATAAAATTATTAATCTTATTTGCATATTGAAAATCAATAATTGTGACACCTCACAAACAAACATTTTTGAGAAAATAATAATACTTGAAAAGTAAAATGGAAGTCCGGAATTGAGGAAAGTCATGGCAAAAAAAAAGTTTTTTTTAATTAAAAGAAATCGCTTTAAAGATATAGAAATATGATTTCATTTTCTAACAGATGTCTCCACAAGTCTAAAGTTCATCATGGCACCATCGATAAATTTATAGAATGAAATTAAAATTTAAAAAAAATATGAGAAAAGCAAAATAGGCTAAAGGTTGCAGTAGAGTGATTATATGTCAGGCATTATAAATAACTGTGCTGTAAAATGATGACAGTATAACTTGAGCATTTAGCAGATTTACAGTCCGTAAACTTTGCATTATACATACATGAGATTCTTCCGCGAGTTCGCGGAATTCCGCTTTTTCGGCATCAGTTTGGTCATCCTCGAGGTCATTGCAAAAATGAAGAGAAATTTTTCAGAATTTTTTAGGGGGGGTCGTCGTTTTATAGAAAAATCCTTGAAAAAGCGGAATTCTGCGATTCCGCTTTTTTGTGGTGTAAAAGAACTAAGCGCTTTCTAGCTGAAAGCGTTGTTTTATGGAGCAGGCGCTGGAGAGCAAGAAGAAATGTTGGAGGGTGGAGTCAGGAGCTCAATTCGTTTACTGCTGTCAACAATGGATGGGATGTCAGTCACTTGAGCATCGCAGCGCGAAGGGTGGAAGCTCCGCCTACTTCGTGCTTTAGGGAAACTGCCGCAGCCCACGAGGAGACAGCGATCCCGTGTCTTGCGGGAAATCGCCACTCTGTATTCTATCCGTGACGTCATCGCCAGGAACTCTCTCTTTTGTAATTTGCGATGTATCCGAATGCGTTCCCGCTTTTCTGAGATCGTTCGAGAATCGAAGCTCTCGTGAAACTTCTTTCTACCAAGGACGCACAGAGATTACGGAATTGGTAATTACAGAATCTCCGTAATTATTACGGATTTCCTCTGGGATTACGGGTGACTAACAAAAAATTATGGTTATTCAGATTTTCGCTGTTATAAAGAAAGTTTTAATGGTTTTGTAAATAATCGATGTAAAAGCCTCTGAACAAAGTTCGTAACACAGCCCATTGTATCTTTTTTTTTTTTTTTTTTCCCTAAGGTGGCGGAATTTGTTTTGCTTGTTCGAAAGTGGGAAAAAAAAGCACGGCGCTAGGATTGCATAAGCTCGGCGTGCTTCTTTCGCCATGACCCGTTATTACGTGCTTATTTTGCTGTGGCCCGAGATTACGTCGGCCTGAAGCATCTGAATAAAGTTCGTGACGCAGCTTTCTTTTCTTAAATTCTCCTCCCCCCTCCCCCCAAGAAAAGGAATTTATTTTGCTTGTTTGAAAGCCAAGTGGAAAGGAAGCACGGCGCCGCGCCGGGATTACGTAGTAAGCCTGGCGTGCTTCTTTTGCCGTGATCCGGAATAGCGTTGGCTTGAACGTGTTTCTTTCGCTGTGGCCCGGACTTGCGTCAGCCTGATGCCTCTGAACCAAGTTCGTGATGCACCTCTTTGTTTTTTTTTTTTTTCTTTTTTTCTAAGGAGGAGGAATGTGTTTTGCTTGCTTGAAAACTTAGTGGAAAGAAAGCACGGCACCCGGCCAGTATTACGTCGGCCCGAAGCTTCTAAACAAAGTTCGTGACGCAGCTTTCCGTTGTTGGTTTTTTTCTTTCTGAGGAGGAGGAATTGTTTGCTTGTTTGAAAGCTAAGTGGAAAGGAAGCACGGCGCCATGCCGGAATTACGTAGGCCTGGCGTGCTTCTTTTGCCGTGATCCGGAATTACGTTGGCTCTGACGTGCTTCTTTCGCTGTGGCCCGGAATTGCGTCGGCCCTATGCCTCTGAACCATGTTCGTGACGCACCTCCGTGTTTTTTTCTTTTTTTCTAAGGAGGAGGAATGTGTTTTGCTTGTTTGAAAACTTAGTGAAAAGAAAGCACGGCCCCCGGCTAGGATAACGTCGGCCCGAAGCCTCTAAACAAAGTTCGTGACGCAACCCTGTTTCTTTCTTTTCTTTCGTTTTTTTCTAAGGAAAAATGTGTTTTGCATGTTTGAAAGCTAAGTGGGAAAAACGCACGGCTTCGGGCCAGTGTTACGTAGGCCCGAACCCTCTAAACAAAGTTCGTGGCGCAGCTTTCCGTTTTTTTCCTTTCTTTCTGAGGAATTTGTTTTGCTTGTTTGAAAGCTAAATGGAATGTGTCATGAGCGGCCCAAAAACATGGTTAAAAACAAGAATTCGGCAGAGAAAATCTCCCCACTTGCTTGACATTGATGGAGATTCATGTCACCATATTCACAATGCAAGTAAAAAATTTGTAAGCCATTTTAAGCTTACATTGAGAAATACTTTATTGACTTCTTCAATGACTTTAAATGGTCTGCAGATCAACATGAAGCCCTTGCTGAAATTTGGGAAATTATAGGGCTAAAATTCACTGAAATTAAGAACATGGTGCAATGCAGGTGGTTGTCATTCTATCATGTGGCATTAAACAGTTTACATATCCATGATGCTCTTTTGCTCCTGTATTATGGATTTGTGCAGCCTAATGAAAGACCAATATACATGGATGTGATAAATAAAATATGTAAAGGTTAGAAAGAAAAAGTTAAAATTCCAGGAGCTTTGGAAGAAATTACGGGGAAAAGAATCTAACAGAAGATGGAAGAAAATGGAAATCTAGAATTGTTGCAAAATTATTTGAAAGCTCAAAAAAAACCTTGCTTGTATTAAATTTTTATGTTGCAGCTCTACCTCTTTTGAAAAAATATGTATGCTTATTTCAAACAAAGGAGCCATTAATTCATAAAGTTTTTGATGAGCAGAAGCAACTATTCTTGGATTTCTTAGCTTGTTTCTTAAAACAAGAGATACTGAAAGGCAATCCTATGAAAGATTTGATAAGGCAAACCTGTGAAAGATTCTTGGATCAGGAACATTATTTTGAAAAGCAAATCAAATGACATTGTGGGGAATTTTTTTAAGCCAGGCTGCTGAAGCTTATATTCAGCGTGCAAAATACATGCAAAAGACACTACCATTATGTAGTGATATTTTAATGTACATATCAGCTATTGATCCTTCTACAAGGGGACATAATCTAACTTTAAAAAGACTGAAAAACTTCCACAGTTCCTTTGAAATATATTGAATTCAGAGGAAATGGAAAGCTTATGCTCTAGAAATTCACCAGTATCAGTTTAAATCACGACTTCCATCTCCTGTTGATGAAGTTGGAAACTTTGTAAAAATTGATGCGTGGTGGGCAAAGGTGTTTAACCTCCACAAGTACACTATGTTATCTAAAATAGTAAAAGACTTGATATCATGCTTTCATGGTCCACAGGTTGAAAGTTCTTTCAGCATGATGGCTGAAATCATAGATATAAAATCAGGAAGAATGAACATTGAAACCTATTCAGCTATACAAACTGTGTAGTATAAACTTAAAGCACAGGGTGAGTCTGCAATTAATTTCTTCAGTAAAGAATTTTTTTTGCAAGAAGCAGTTGATGCCAACCTCTGCCAAAATTTTAGGACATCAAAAACAAGTTATACCAAAGAAATGGAGAGGAAAAGAAAAGGAATTATCAGCAAAAAGAAAAAGTTAGCAATGGATGCTGTTCAGCTGCAGAGTCAACGTAAAATAAATATGGCCGGGCAGCTTGCTGAGAAGAAAGCCAGTCTTGCTCAGAAGAGGAAATTGGAATTGTTGTGCAAGCAAGTACAACAAAAAAAGGCAAAATATCTTTGAAGCAACCTGTTTAAAAACCATAACTTCTAGTCATGTTTTTTTTAATTTGTACATATTCAAATACATATTCCAATTATCATTTAGTAAGAATCTGTGAATTTCACTTATTTCCACACACATTTCATTTCTGAAAAATTTGGTACATTAGAGTGCTACTAAGCCAACAAGACTGACTTATCTCTTGTACTATGATGTTTGACCAAAACTGATCTGTGGATATGTTTCTAATTCTTGCAAGTTTCTAATTGCTTGACTAAATGCACAAACTTTCCTAGACAAATACTTTTCACCTCGGGATTTAGCTAGTAAAGATTTACATGTATGTTTTAAATCTGATTTTTTAAAATGTTTCATTTTATTTTGTTCTTGATTCCCTACTTTTCTATTGTGAATATAATAATGTACTTCACTTTAATATTTACTTACATAATTTACAGAAAATAATTCCATATGGCTTGTGCAATCTTAAATATTGTATATGCTGTATTTGAATTTGCTCACACCCAGTTAAAAAGTTCAGCTTTTTTTGTCATTGGCCGGTCTCATGTATGATTATAAAAAGAAAGAAAAGTAACAAAGGTGTGTTCAATCTGAGCAAAACAAAGTACATTAAGATAGAAACAAATACATCAATCCATTTATTAGTGTAGGTATTTATAAACATATGCCAAGCTTTGATGCTGCTGTGGATAGCTTCGATAAAGAAAAAAATTAAAACTAAGTGTGGAATGTAGAATGAGATCCTTTCTTGTTTGTAAATTTAAATGCAGATTTTACTGAACTTGCCATGAAAAGCAAAAATAAAATAAAAACCTAAGTCTCAAACTTCTTGATTTAATCTCAGTTCAGCAATTCTCAAATCTTTCCATTGTGGTGTGCATTTGGGTTCACATAAAACCAGCTGGGAAAGAGAGAGAGAGAGAGCTTGGTTTATTAAACTTTCAATATCTGTTCTTGATGTCCTCATCACAAGAGATAATAAAAACTCTCATTATATGAATATGAGATCCAAAAATGAAAGTTTTGTATTTAGTAGGGCCAGAACAGTTGGGAGTAAGCTTTACTATAGCTGATGGTGTGTAGTAAATGCTGATACAAAGATGTGAGTGCACCATTTGTCTCAATTTCCACAGTGAAACTAATGTAGGCTGTTCAATGTGTTGAAGCAATACTGAAATGAAAGTCATGTCAGATGATATATCCGTACTACTGGAACTGCAAGATTTTTTGCATACCTAGAACTGCAGTAATAGTCAATCTGATTACTTTTCTGAAAAATAATTCCCACCCAAAATACTGCTCCCAGAATACATTTCAATGAAGTTTATTATAATGCTTATGTAAATTTTAAAGAACATGCTTCAAGAAGCTCATTTTCTAAAATTATTTGTGTCAGAAAAACAAAATGTTGGCGATATATTTTCGGTGTAAATGCTAAAAGAGTGCCAGTGTGTTTCATGTGGCAAAAAGTGCACCAGAGCCGCCATCTATGAACTTAACTGCATCAGAACTGTTATTCAGATTGTACTACAAAGTTCTAAGGGAATGTAAAGTGGAAATAGAATAATACATGTGTGCATTCATTAAAAAAAGTTACAATTTTATCAAAAAATCATAACTTTTACAGAGTGTACCTTACCCTTGAGATAAATGTAACATCTTGTTATTGTATTATTAAGGTAATACGTTTGTCACAAATATTTTGTTTTTTCAAGTCGACAAAGATTTTGCTGGTCTCTGATCTAGCTTCATCAGAACGAATGGCATGTAAATATTCAAATTGTAAAACGTGATATAAATGGTGTTTACAGTCACGGGTTTTAGTTAGTTGCTTCCATGTGCTTGATAGAAATGGTGTGGATGCCATGCCATTAACAAGTTGTGAAAAATTTTTGGAAAGCTTCCAAAATAGCAAGTTTGGTGGTTGAATCTGGCTTGTCAATTAGTTTTGCTTCTTCAAAGGGAAATTTACGACCCTTTTCGTAACAGTGTTTAGCCATCGATGACTTCTTTAGGTCACAGTTCTGAACATAGGTCTTGTGCTCCTTCAATTGAAAACACAAGGCTCTACGGGTCTGTCCTATATACGAAGCACCACATTCACATGGAATTTCATTAATTCCCCATGAGTTTTTATCTTCAACATAGTCCTTTGATTCTAAAAATTTCATTTTGTTTATGGGTTTAAAAATCACTTTAAAATTAAAGGTTTTGAAAATTTGTGAAATTTTGAAGGCAATGTCATGTGAAAATGGAATAATGGTAAAATTCTCTCATGATGGGCACATCACAGGAGTTAACCTGGAGATAGGCTTTGGTTTCTGGAATTTTGTTAGAGCCTTGTCTGTAATGGAAGGATTGTATCCTCACTGTACTGCAACACATTTAAGGAAATCAAGTTATTTTCTCGAACTGTTTTTATCAGAACATATATGTATGTATCATGTAATATACGCAACTGTAAAAGGCACTGATTTTATGTTGCCAAGAGTGATTGGACTTGGCATGTGGAGGTGAGAGAACAGCGAAAGGCTTCCGATAAGTTGCAGTTGCGAGAGATCTATTTGAGCGAGTAAACAGGACGTCAAGGAATAGTAGGCATCCCTTATTTTCAGTTTCATAGCTGAATTGATTGTGATGATCAATGGAATTTATAAGTTATCCATAAGTCAAATTTCATGAGTTTGAAAGTTTTTCTTCAAATTGACGCATGTAGATTTCACATAATAAGGTGGCAGTGGGCTGCCCCAAGCTAGACCTTCTGTCTGTTCATAAAGCGTTCCACGGAAAGTAAAGTTGTTTTGTTTTATGAAAATGTCAATTGTAATGTGAGACAATGTTGTTAGTAAGGTGGAGACTTATATTCTTAGGTGGTTTGGCCATGTTGAAAGCATGAGTGATGAGATGCTTAGTAAGAGAATTTATTCAGCCCAAGTGGCAGGAAAGAAAGGTAGAGGAAGGCCTAGGAAATCATGAGAGGACCGGATTCAGGAATGTCTGCATGAGAAAAAGATAATGAGCATGAAGTACAAAAAGTCTTGTGTGTGATGGATGTCAATGAAGGTGGAGCTATGTGTTGAGATCGTTGTAATTGCAAACGCCTAATACAGCAACAGGGAGTTCTTTCTGTGAAGAGCTAGCCTCTGAATATCAGAGAACAGCTTAGCTTGGTGATATGTATGTATGTATGTAAATGCCATAGTAATCTCATTATTTGTGTGTGTGCACACACACACACACACACACACACACACACACACACACACACACACACACACACACACACACACAAATAATGAGATTATTTGTGCGCACACACACACACACACACACATTTAAGGATAAAGTAGAAAAAGTAAAACGACACTGTAAATAGCAACCACGCCCAAACACAAATTTACTCAGGACTGTCTCTGGGAACATGAGCAAAATCACATATATAATAATGGAGCATGACATGTGGCTCGCATGATGTAAGAACAAAATGCACTCACACAGCCCTGTAGCATCAGTTGAATGGAAGTCACCTGACAGTGTGCACGTGTTACAGGCATTCAATTGTGTTTGTTGTGTTAGAAATGATGAAATGGCTCATGGAGAAAATCTCCATGATTTTACTTATGGTTGAGTACTTGGGAGGCTTGAGGAGGAGTTAACTGTGAGTGTGGCCTATGAGTTCGATATCGCCCATAGCGTTGTATCGCGTGCATGGTTGGCCTTCAGGATTACAGGTACTACTATGTGAAAGACTGGTCGTGGTTGCCCACCAAATAACACCTCCAGTGATTACCACTATCTGCTCCTGCAGACCAAGAGAGATCAACACCAGACAGCACTGGACACACAGTATCATAGTTTACAGTGGTCAGGTGACTACACAAAGGTGTACTGTTTGCCCAATGACCAGTACGCTGTGTTCCATTAACAACTGCTCACCAGAGACACACTGTTTACGATGGTCCAGAGAACATAAGGACTGGACAGCAGAACAGTGGGGTATGCTGCTCTTCACTGATGAGATTAGATTTGGCTCTCTAGCAATTCTGGCCATCAGCTAATCTGGCATGAGGTAGGCATTCAATAACGCCCTGAAAATCAATGAAAGAGATAGATAAGGTGGTTGCTGTGTTCTCGTATAGGAAGGTATTCTGATTGATGGGTGTACAGAGGTCCAGGTACTGTAATGAGGTAATCCTTCCCCATGTTCATCTGTTCCGAAGAGCCATTGGCCCACAGTTCGTTTCAATGGACAATAATGCCACACCTCATTGTATGGTGGCTGTTGGAAAGTGAAGCCATTAAGCAGATGGATTGGCCAGCATGTTCCCCCCAACTTAAATCCCATGGTGGGGATCTCTGGGGAGATGCATTGCAGCATGTCAAACATACCAGAAACTGTCCAGCAGCTGAAGATGGTGCTGATGGAATGATGGGCGATATTACCCCAAGAACTCATCAACAACCTAGTGCAAAGTGTGGACAGATGGTGCAAATCGTGCATCTATGTTAGGAGTGACCATATCCCCTACTGAGGACCTCCTATTCCCTTCGTATTGTCTTTTGCAGTTATTTATGTGTATCGTGGCACCTAGGGCTATGTAGCCAATACTGAATAAAATTTCACTATATTCTTTAGTATCTGCAGCTGTGTCAGTACTGTTTCCGTCATCATTTTGGTAAGTAGTTTAGTTCCTATGGCTTGAATGTCAGATATCCAGGTGGCTCCTGTGCAACGCTGCAGGTCAAAATCTGGCTCATTCTTAAGTTTTGCATGCCAGTGTGCAGGCAGTCTCCAGGTTGTGAAAGAGTTCTGTTCCTAAGTCTGTCTTTAAGTTGAATTTGTAAGTAAGCCGGAACAGTTAGGTATGATTCGTATCTACCATCAGATAGTCAAATGTTTGTCTTCATATATAGTACATAGTGTACCTTTCTATGCATAAAAACTTTAAAGAAACACTTCCAGATACACTAAAACATCTTTAACATAATAATACAGTAGTAATCCTTTAAAATTGTCCCAGTCATTGACTGACTGTAGCCAAACGTTTTTCCAATGTTGTCGTTTCACCTTTTTGCAATCTCTTTATTATTTTATTATATCCACTTTAGTTTCAGTCGGGGTCATTTCCTTTTTTTTTTTTTCTTTGATGCATCACATTTACACTTTGGTGCCATAGTCGCGAGGGTAAAAGCAAAAAGAGGGAAAAAAATCAAAGCCAAGTGCAGTACCACACACGAGACACTGTTAACAGCAATGTGATCTGACTGAAAAGGACAAAGGTTTTGTCCTACCTTGAGCCTACAAGCCAGAGAACCTCTGTAAAGGAGCAGTGTTTTGATGCACATCACAAAGTAGCGCTCATTTGTTACTATGGACCATTGTATATAAATCAAATTTGAATGTAATGGGCTTTACAGGGTTTGGTTCGTAGCTATGTGTAAGTTGGACATTTGTAACCCAGGGACTCCTGTATTTTCATATCAGGGGTGTGAAAAGTTGCTTTTGTGTTTGTTTAGATGTTCACAATAAATTGGTTAAATTATGTATCTTGTTTGCATGAAAAAAATTAAGAACTATTTTTGCAAATTTTTTTCTTATATTTATATTTCATTTTATTCTCACAGCAAGAAGAAGAAAAACGTATTGAGAAAGAAAAGAGCAGCCGAACAAGGTTAGTTTTCTGTGCCTTGTTCTTTTTATTTATTCATTTATAAAACTTTGAAAATTGAAGTACATCATTTAACATTGACATATATAAATTTTGAAATATTGCCATCAATTTTGTTTCAACTTCTAAGAGTCCATCATCATTAAATTTAAAAAAAAAAAAAAAAAGAACAGCCATTGACTTGTCATACGTTTCATGTGGCAACATTTCTGCATTTTAGCTTCTATGTCAGGTTAAGAAGATATTCAAGTAATAACCACTGACAATATTGAGAATATAAATGGAGAAGTTTGATACGACAACTGTAAGTAAAAAAAAATCTGGTAGTTTGTATTTCTTTTGGAGCTAACCTCTGAATCTCAGAGAACAGCTTAGTGATATGTATGTATGTACAACTGACAATATGTTCAGTATGGAATCTTTACTGAATTTTTGGGGAGAGAAATATATTTCTAAGATATTACTATCTGGGAGGTGACTTTGTATGAACTCTGTTGGGAAGAGAGAGAGAGAGATGAGAGAGAGAGAGAGAGAGAGAGAGAGAGAGAGAGAGAGAGAGAGAGAGAGAGAGAGAGAGCTGCTATATGATAATTGGTTAGCTAGCTAGAATCAAATCAGTATTGAAAGTCTTCTGGTCAGCAAATATAAGGAGCAAGACAATTGTAATTTGTTTGTACAAGCATGTTTTTTTCTTTTCCTTTTTCAGTCTTATACACTGCCTGACAGAGAAAATGCCACACCATGAAGGTATGCTCGAAAACAGAACAAACTGCACACACAGATAGCCAAGTACATCCTGAACAAATGATGTAATTGTCACATACAGACCAGGCTCCAGTGGCCGAATATACAGGATGATCAATAATTAATGTGGCCCCCACTTTGGGTGATACACCTTTGAATCCAATGTGGCATTGAGGCAATGAGAGTCCGAATGGAGTCCTGGGGTACGTGGGCCATGTGGTGTTGATCAGAGTCCTCAGTTCATCTTCATTTTGCTGGTTTGGGAGGGTACTACTCAACAGACGTCCAATCGTGTCGCACAGAAACTCGATGGGCGAGAGGTCAGGGGATCGTGCTGGCCACAGAAGCTTCCGCACACCATGTAAAGCATTCAGGCTGATCCGATCAATATGCGGCCAGGTTCCTGTTGAAAAATGGCGTGCGGGATGCCCTGCAGATATGGTAATGCCACGGCCTGCAGCATCCCGTCAACATAGCAGTGTGCCATCAATGTGCCCATAATGTGTACCAGTGGTGAGCTGCTGTTGGTGCTGATAACATCCCACACCATAATTCCACATTTCCGGGCTGTGTCCACAATAGCAGAGGTATCTGCCTGTTGGCCATGTCACCTCCAGACTCTCACACGGCGATCATCCATGGTAAGACTGAACCGCGATTCGTCGCTGAACATCACACTGTTCCATTCGGTACCCCACACAACTATGGAGCAAAACCACGCCAAGCAGTGGCCGCGATGGCTCGCTGTTAAGGGTAGCCTTCGCAATGGACAGCTGAACTGCAAATCAGGCGCAGCCAATCGGCATGATACTATCCGCGCCGATAGCGGAGCATCCAAGCCTCGCCGTACACTCCGCAAAATGTCACTCATTGTGGCCTGTGGGTTCGCTATGGCATGATGTTGGATGCGACGATGGGTGCACTCGGACATCCATCTCCATGCTCCGCTTTCCCTACGACGTTACACAGATCCTTCCTGGGACCACTGTCTTCAAATGCAACCGACAGTTGTGGCATCATGTTGCATTTTTTCCGCAATACGATGCAGGGACCATCCTGCGGTACGAAGGCCTAGGATGACACCTCTCATGAACTCATTCATTTGACGAAATCACGCACGATGGCATCTTAACGGCATTGACACCCGCTGTTCGTTCGCCAGACACAGTTACAGCAGAACCACTCGCGGCCGCGGCGTCTCAACTGATGGCCTCACAGGCTGGTTGTCCGCTTATATCCCGCGCACCATTCGTGCAATTGGCCTGCAAATGCAATCGTTTGCATAGCTTGTACTTGTGCACCCACCCTGCAATTTGTATGGCGTTGCATTCACATCTTTGTAGTGTGACATTTTCTCTGTCAGGCAGTGTATAATATCAATTCATGGTAGTTTCATTGACTAATAAAACATAGGACCATGAATGAATTATCTTATAAACAAAAATTCTTGTTGGAAGTAATGTCGGATTTGCCGATTGTTTACCAAATTTATTTATTCCTGTATGCTTTCTGGAAACCTTTACCTTACTTGTTTCATGTTTACAATGTGTCCAAATGTCCTTTAAAACTCTGACTACTGATAAAGTCCTTTATTTGTCCTTTATTTTAAGTGAATTGAGAACATCAACTATCTACAAAAATATTAAGGGTAAGTAACAAAAATGCATTTTATTTTAAATTAACCTAATTCATTTTGTCTTGATATTTTTTGTTTGTAAGGGCAGTGATGAACTATAATACTGAGCCCTTATTTCTTAACATTGCTACTACTTTTATTATTTTGTGTTAACGAAGTTCTGAAGTATTAAAGTAGCATATGACTCTGGATATCTCTGTGGTGATGCTTCCTTTCTTATATGAGCCTTTGGTTTACCACATTAATTATTTTTTTTAATTGTTTGTTTTGTAGCTTTTTTAATGATGAAATGAAGACTAATTTTTATCTTTACTCCACAGATTTCTAGTTCAGCATGTCTAAACGACAGTGCCACTATCAAAGTGATTGGTCCTCTTCTTGTCGAAAAGACAATAATGATGATGAAATTGGCAAATGGTGCAGACCAGGAAAGAACACTCAAGCTTCATGTGTGTGGTGCTCAAAAGAATTTTCTGTGTCTACAATGGGTGTTCAAGCAGTTTTACAACATTCAAGAAGTGAAAATCACAAGAAAAATAGAGAAGCTGTAACATAGTCTAAGGACTTGACAAAAAGTTTCAAAAGTCAAACAATAATTAGTAATCAGGTTACTACTGCTGAAGTTTTGTGGGCCTCTGCACTTGTTGAACACAATATTCCATTCAGATAATTTATTTTGGTTAGTAAAAATAACCAAAAATAAAAATATGTGGTATTATATAATAGAATAATAGCTATATACTATACGCACTACTGTTTCAAGCACGTTGTATACGTTCCATGCGTTTGTGCATATTTGCAGCAAAATCATCTTGGCATTTATATATCATATATGACTAGGAATATTATTACAAGTTTCAATTATTATATTATCAAGGACTCACCTTGTATCGGTATTCCAAATTAGTAAGCTTCATCCTGTATCTTGAAATAGAATATGTATCTAGCGTGTCATTAGCCACGCAGAATCATCATATTGCAAATAGGCCTAATTGAAATTTGCGACCAAGGTTTAAACTCAAATAAAACACGACTATGGATATCATACAAAGAGAGTGTGAAAGAATTATGCACAATGCAATTAAAAAATCATTTACCATCAACAGGTGTCAATCTTTAAAAGAAGGAGTGGACATAATCAATGACAATCCAAACAGACCTTAAATAAAATTTCGTCAATTATTGAACAATGCCAGACAATCTCTGCAACACGCACACGACTCCACATAAACCACCGGACATGTTTCGGCACGACTGACTTTCGGCCATTATCAGCGGTATGCATCCTGGATCAATGTTCAAAGTTGTTATATATCTAGGTCACCTCGGCATCACCTCCACTACAGTTGCTCCACGTCGACGTCTTCCGTCATCGTTACATATACGTGTATTCACGTGTGAGTCACATCCACGCCATCTATTGGGTTAATTCCGGAATTGCTGTCGCTGTTCTTATTTCGTAAGTATATGTTATTTCTTTTATTTTCCTTTTTGTTGTTGTATTTCGTATTATTTTCTTGTTGTATTAGATATTTCCACGGATATGGGATATCTTTCGAGTAAACGTATTGCAATTGGAGCTTTGGGTTTTCTCAATTTTTATAGCTTCAGACCACAAAATTTGATTATGTTTATTGTGGGAAGTTAAGATTTTACTATTTTCCCAATCGGGTATTAACTCATTTATCATACAATGTTGTATAAGTGATGTTTTTCTTCCTTTTTAATCCAATTACTATAGTGCTCATTCAACCTCGTTTTAAACCTTCTTTTAGTACTACCAATGTAATATTTGTCTTGCTTATTTTCCTTTGGATCTATTGTAGGAA
Organism: Macrothele yani; assembly: GCA_039090855.1. Classification (NCBI taxonomy): domain Eukaryota; kingdom Metazoa; phylum Arthropoda; class Arachnida; order Araneae; family Macrothelidae; genus Macrothele; species Macrothele yani. Next base: position 1,778,609 of record CM076997.1, read on the forward strand.
TCATGTACACACCTGCCTTATTTAGTGGATTTTTATTGTAACCACTATTTGTCAGTAATTTAGAATTATCAGTAACTATTTCAGCAATTTCAATATTGTAATCCTGGCATTCTTTTCTTATAATATTGCTTAGTGGAGGTAAATATGGGATACTTCCGTAAAATAACGTATTTCTTTTTGTTAATCCATTGTTGTGCCTCAGTATACCAGCTCTTCTTATTTTGTGATATAATGAATCTATCAAGCCAACAGGATATCCAAAACATTTAGCAGTGTCTTTAATCCATTTTATTTCCTCTATAAGTGCAATTTTAGTTGATGAATGTGTTATAGCTCTATTTATGAATGATCTGAACGCTGAAATTTTATACCTCCATGGGTGACAGGATTCTTTAGGAATTATAGCAGGAATGTAAGTAGGTTTTCGATATATAATAAAATTGAATTCATTGTATATCGAAAACCTACTTACATTCCTGCTATAATTCCTAAAGAATCCTGTCACCCATGGAGGTATAAAAATTCAGGGTTCAGATCATTTATAAATAGAGCTATAACACATTCATCAACTAAAATTGCACTTATAGAGGAAATAAAATGGATTAAAGACACTGCTAAATGTTTTGGATATCCTGTTGGCTTGATAGATTCATTATATCACAAAATAAGAAGAGCTGGTATACTGAGGCACAACAATGGATTAACAAAAAGAAATACGTTATTTTACGGAAGTATCCCATATTTACCTCCACTAAGCAATATTATAAGAAAAGAATGCCAGGATTACAATATTGAAATTGCTGAAATAGTTACTGATAATTCTAAATTACTGACAAATAGTGGTTACAATAAAAATCCACTAAATAAGGCAGGTGTATACATGATTCCTACAATAGATCCAAAGGAAAATAAGCAAGACAAATATTACATTGGTAGTACTAAAAGAAGGTTTAAAACGAGGTTGAATGAGCACTATAGTAATTGGATTAAAAGGAAGAAAAAACATCACTTATACAACATTGTATGATAAATGAGTTAATACCCGATTGGGAAAATAGTAAAATCTTAACTTCCCACAATAAACATAATCAAATTTTGTGGTCTGAAGCTATAAAAATTGAGAAAACCCAAAGCTCCAATTGCAATACGTTTACTCCGAAAGATATCCCATATCCGTGGAAATATCTAATACAACAAGAAAATAATACGAAATATAACAACAAAAAGGAAAATAAAAGAAATCATATACTTACGAAATAAGAACAGCGACAGCAATTCCGGAATTAACCCAATAGATGGCGTGGATGTGACACACACGTGAATACACGTATATGTAACGATGACGGAAGACGTAGACGTGGAGCAACTGTAGTGGAGGTGATGCCGAGGTGACCTAGATATATAACAACTTTGAACATTGATCCAGGATGCATACCGTTGATAATGGCCGAAAGTCAGTCGTGCCGAAACATGTCCGGTGGTTTATGTGGAGTCGTGTGCATGTTGCAGAGATTGTCTGGCATTGTTCAATAATTGACGAAATTTTATTTAAGGTCTGTTTGGATTGTCATTGATTATGTCCATTCCTTCTTTTATAGATTGACGACACCTGTTGATGGTAAATGGTTTTTTAATTGCATTGTGCATAATTCTTTCACACTCTCTTTGTATGATATCCATAGTCGTGTTTTATTTGAGTTTAAACCCTGGTCGCAAATTTCAATTAGACCTATTTGCAATATGATGATTCTACGTGGCTAATGACACGCTAGATACATATTCTATTTCAAGATACAGGATGAAGCTTACTAATTTGGAATACCGATACAAGGTGAGTCCTTGATAATATAATAATTGAAACTTGTAATAATATTCCTAGTCATATATGATATATAAATGCGAAGATGATTTTGCTGCAAATATGTACACAACGCATGGAACGTATATAACGTGTGAAACAGTAGTGCGTATAGTATATAGCTATTATTCTATTATATTCCATTCAGGTTTTCTGATCATTCAACACAATATTCCATTCAGGTTTTGTGATCATTCAACACAATATTCCATTCCAGTTTTGTGATCATTCAACACAGTTGTTTCAGAAAATGTTTCCTGACTCTAAAATTGCTGAATCATTTTCAATGCACTGAACAAAGATGTCTTACCTAGTTAGATATGGTTTGGGGCAAACATATGAAACTACTTTAAAGGAAAGTTTGAAAGGGAAATATGTGTCAATTGGACTAGATGAAAGCAATGACAGTGGTGTGCATAATAAAAAAGAGCTTGAAATAATCATTCGATATTTTGATGATGTGCAACAGCAAATTGTAAAATAGATTTTCTTGAAAGGGTATATTTGCTAGAAGCTAAAGCACTTCCCATGAAAAAAAAATTTGATTTCTGATTTACCAATGTTTGGCAACAATATATCTAAGGTAATATGCATTATGACTGATAGTCCACAAGTTATGGTAGGCTGTAAAAAAGGCATGCTAAGTCTTTTAAAGCAAGAAAATCCCCACTTACTTGCTTGATGTAGGTCGATGTTCATTACATCATGTCATGAATGCTGTAAAAAAAGGCTGTAAAAGAATTTGATTCTTCACTTTCTGAATTTGCAGTGGATGTATTCTACTATGTATTTCCATGGCAATAGTGTAAGATCAACTGATTATGGCAAGAGTCAGGAACATGTAGGTGCTCCAAAACGTGTATTCATGAGACCTGTTGAAGCTAGATTTTTAACTTTTGGACCAGTATTTGATCGTTTATTGGAACAAAAGATGTCTTGATTCACTACTTCTTATCCTTTGTACCTGCACATTGTTCCAAAGAACTGAAAACCAGTGAAAAGTTGCACAGAATAATTTCTGCATTGAAACAAGGTGACATTTTCATCCACTATCAGTTTATGCGTGGTGTGTTTAGCATTGTGAATATATTTCAGTTATTTTTTCAGAAAGAAGAACCTCTGATTCATCTTCTTTATTATGAAATGACTTCATTAGTAAAGATGGTAATGAAAAGAGCTATGGTAGATGAAGTTGTTGATAACACTCCAGGCCACAAACTTGCAGATTTAGATATCAGTCAACATTCGAAACCTTTGAAAAGGATGGCTATTGGTGTTTTGACAAAGAGTGCAATGAAGTCTCTAACGGAGACAAAGAAAAAAATTGCTACTTTTACAGTGGAAGAAATTCTACAATGTGTTAATTAAAAAGTTGCTGCACTATCTTCCATTGCAGAACAAAATATTAAGAGACTTGCGTGTACTGCAGCCAGACCAAAAGAACAGCCCAAAAAGTGTTGCTTCACTTATGAACATTGCTAAAAGTTTTCCTAATGTTGTTCCGAACCTAAAGCTAGATGAATTGTCCACGGAATGGGATTTGTGCAAGCTGGAGAATGTTGATGGTAAAAAGCGCATTGATGAATATTGGGCAGAAATTTTCAAAAAGAACCCTCAGAGATATGCAACCCTTGAAGGCTTGATCATGGCATGTTTGACCATACATCATGGTAACAGTGATGTGGAGTGACGTTTTTCAGTTGACAGAGACATTTTGACTTGTAAAAGAACTCAACTACCTGATGAAACTGTGACAACTTTTAAAAGAGTTAAGTCTGATATGAAAAGGACAAAAACTGTATGTAATGAAATCGAAGTTACGCCACCTCTTAAAAGAGCATGTGTGGATGCTCACAAAATGTTTGCTGAACATCTAGCTGAAGAGAAACGTATGCGATTGGAAGAAGAACAGAAGAAACAGGCCACAAAAGATCAAGAGGCAACTCTCCGCAAACAAGCTGAGGAATTAAGAAAGAAGGAAGAAAAATTTCAAATAAAAGAGCGAGAAAAGAAAGCGGATGAGAAGAGACTTAAAGCAAATCATCAAAGACAAATTGTCAAAGATTTAATGGCCAAAGTACAAAAATCACTGAATGAGGCTGATCGTTTTGAAAAAGAAGCTGAAAAGGAGATGACGAAAATACAGAAAGATAAAGCCAAGATTAGACAAAGTGTCTTATCCTCTTTTGTTTTTGTTCAGGAAAAACATTAAAGGTGTGGTGTGGCGCAGTTTTTTTTTTTTTTTTTTTCAGAAAAAGGCATGAGTAAGAATAAGGAAAGATTACATAGTTTTGTTTTGTGTGTTTGAAATATAGCAGTTACTTTCAGTTTTTGTGAAATTATGACATTTAAAAGGTATTTGTGTAACATTTTTCAATATTAACCCACTAAGCACTTGCGCATTATATTGTTCACTCTTTTTCGTACTGGTATGCGATGTTGTACTTATTTTTATTTGGAAAAAAAAAAAAGGTTGTGCGTTAGAAACGTTAAGTTTCTGGAACTTTTTTTATAAAATGTATTCAATTTATATGTATTTCGTATACCAGTATCTACGGCAATTATAAGTGTAGAAAATTTTTTTTTTTAAATGTGAAAATTGAATTATAACTGTGGGAGGAACGGAATGGCTATGAGAAGTGAAGAGGAGGCTATTTTGAAAAATAAAAATTCTTTCTTTTTTAACATGTTTAAAACAGATTTCAGCTGAAAAACAAGAACCTTTAATTCAAAAACAAAAGTTTTGCCCCAAATCGGGGGGGGGCACTGGTACTTTTCAGATGTCCTTTATTTTTTACATTTGCTGCTGGACACTCTGTGTTTATCTTAATAACACCAGAAAACTGTATGTTAAAGTGAACAGTTATCTTTCTTTCTTTACTTTCTTGTTTTTTCCCATTTTATATTTTTAATGAAGCTTGTAAAATTCAGCCAAAGCAATCTTAAGTTGCATACTGGCAGCAGAAAGCATGCATGCAAGTATGTACTGTACACTGGATTCTTGCATTAAAAGACTATAAAAAAAGGGGAAAAATGCTTGTGCGCTTGCCCACTTTAAATCGTATTTGTTCTCACTTTGGCTGTAACTGGCTTAATACATTTTTGCATTCACCATTAGAGGTAAGTAGCCCATTTAGTTCTTATACCAAATTATTCTACATCCCCCCACCCCCACCCCACCCCCCACACACAGTTCCTGGTGAATTTTTTAAGCAACAGTTTATAGATAATAGCTTGATGAAAATGACGCAGAATTATGTTTCTGTTTTTCAATACTTGGAGACTTCAGCCTGGTGTATGGTATCTAAGCAACTTTTGTGTTCAGGGCAGAGAAATTCTGATCAATCTCATGTTTAGAGAGAGAGAGAAAGAGATATTGTGGTCCTGATATCTGTGGAACTGTTATAACTTTTGAATAAGTCATATCATTTTGATAGTTAACGCACTGCTGTTACTGATCAGTGGAGGGTCCCACAGACTAGTCTTGCACTTCCCATGCCATGTTTGGGAAAACAAGGCATTGTGTGAAGGAAGTTTTCAAAAATCGTCATTGATGTAACTAGAGCATTGCTTCATCGCCAAGCATCATTTTGGAACAGCATCATTTGCAAAGTATATTGGAAATCAGTTTAAACAACAAAGAAACATGCAAAAAGTACCATATGTGCAGTGGCGGCTTTTCAGGTGAAGTAGGTGAAGTGCCTCTTCACCTATTTTACTCAAAATAAAGTTTTATTAAGTATTTTTTTATAATATATTCTTTTTTGCTTTTTATTCATACATACATGTCACTAAGCTGTTCTCTGAGATTCAGAGGTTAGCTCCAAAAAGAAATACAAACTACCAGATATTTTTACTTATTGCTGTCGTATCAAACTTCTCCATTTACAGCGATTTTGACATACAACTCGTGCTTCACTAATATCCATTACACGTCGTACACAAAATCTTTTATACTTCATACTCATAATCTTTTTCTCATGCAGACACTCCTGAATCTGATCCACCCATGTCTTCCTTGGCCTTCCTCTGCCTTTCCTTCCTGCCACTTGGGCTGAAAAGATTTTCTTAGTAAGCATTTCATCACTCATTCTTTCAACATGGCCAAACCACCGAAGCATATTGGTCTCCACCTTGCTAACAACATTTTGCTTCACATCACACAACTGCAATACATCTTCATTCCTCGCACAATCATATCATGTCTTGCCACAAACCCCACGTAAGTAATGCATTTCTCCAGCACACAAACGACTCCTATGTTTCTTCTGCAGTATCCAGGTTTCACTACCATACATCAGAGTAGGAACAATTACACTTTCAAACACAGCCATGCGGGACTCTCTAGAGAACCCATCATTCCTGTGAAAACCTCCCAGAGCAGCTATGACTTTCAAAGTAAGAATTCACTCGCCTACTGATTTCACCATCCAACTTGTTCTCTCTGTCAAACATGCTTCCTAAATACACAAACTCACTCACCTGGTCAATCACAGTGCCATTTATACTTACATTACATTCAGTGCTACCTGTTCCTCTCTCAAACACCATAACTTTGGTTTTTCCCTTATTTATACTCAGTTTGAATTTCATGCAAACTTCGTGCATCCGATTCAATATACTCTGCAACTCACTTTTGCTCTCTGCCAACTGGACAGTGTCATCAGCATACAGCAATCTGCACACACTGATATCACCAAGACATAAACCACTATTATCTATTTTGGCATCACGCATGTATGCATCCATAAATATACGTATTAAACAGCCATGGTGACATTACACAACCTTGTCTAACTCCTGCACCAATGAAAAATCATTTTGATAAAACACCATTCACTCGTACACAAGCTCTACTACCAGCATACATGGCTTTTACACTATTAAGTAGATTCCCAGTAACGCCATATTCATTCAATACCTTCCACAAAAGTGTCCTATTCACTCGATCATAAGCTTTCTCTAAATCTATGAAGGCAGTAAAAACTTTCTTCCCAACAGCCAGATACTTTTCCATCATTGTGCATAATGCAAAAATCTGGTTAGTGCAGCCTTTACCAGGCATAAAACCACTCTGAACATCCCACACTTTCAATGATGTAAGAACCCGTACTTTTTCAATAACAACCTTACCAAACACTTTCCCTGGCACACTCAGTAGGCTAATACCACGATAGTTCTTGCATTCAGTCTGATCACCTTTTCCCTTATACAAGGAAACAATGATAGCATCCTTCCAATCCCGAGGGACCATTCCTAACTCCCAGCACAACTGGCAAAATTCAGTTAACTAGTCAATTATAGAGTCACCACCGTATTTCAACATCTCTGCAGTTATGCCATCAACTCCCGGAGCCTTACTATTCTGAAGAGATTTTAGAGCTTTACACACTTCTTCTTTTGAGATCCCTCCTGTGCTTTCATCCCTCATTGTGACATCATCTGCGTCTGTCTCAGAATCATCTTTGCTTTCCTGATCTAATAACTCACAGAAGTATTCACCCCATCTGTCACTTAACTCATTGGGCTCCCATATCATTTCCCCAATCTCATTCTTCACACAACTTACAACTTTGTTTCCCCTATTTTTCCTGAGTCTCATGTACTTCCAAAAGGACTTCCTATCTTTCCAAAAAGCCAGTTCATGCCTTTCCACTTTCTCCTTCCTATCTTTTGCCTTACTGTGGCAAACCAGCTTGGCAGCTTCACGCTTCTTATAGCGATATTCATCCACAGAGACTCTACCTTGCAACATCCCCAAATAGGCTTCCTTCTTTCTCTTTACTGCCTCTTCAATCTCACTATTCCACCAAGCATCACCTCTATTGTTACCCACTGTTGTGGTGCCACATACCTCTTTAGTAGCAGTGACAACACAGTTCTTAAAACATTCCCACTTCTTTTCTACATCCCTCTCACCAGACTTCAGCTCCTTCAGTCGTTCTCCGAGTAAGTCAGAATACCGCTGATGATCTTCAAGGGGCCTATCAACCTTTATTCTTTCTATCCTGTGTCTCTTCCTTTTCCTCCAACCAACATTAAGTTTCACTCGTGACACTACAAAATAATGATCAGAACCAACATCCGCACCTCTAAACACACGGGTGTCAACAACTAAGTGTTTCAAACGCTGATCGTAGAGAACAAAATCTATCACACTCTTTTAACCAAGAGTACGATTTTCCCAAGTATATGTGGTTGAAAAATGTATTAGATACACACAAACCATTCTCAATGCAGAGTTCAATTAATCTTTCACCATTATCATTCACACAAGGATCATTAAACTTACCCAGAACATTGTCAGAAATTGCATTCTGCACACCTACTCTAGCATTGAAATCCCCTGCTATTATAACTTTTTCTTTAGCACCAAATTGGCACAAAACAGCTTTTAGCTCATTCCAGAAATCTTCCTTCTTATCAGAATGTTCCGAGTCACAAGGAGCATACACTACAACAATTACAATTCTCTGAAGTTTCACTTTCAAACGAATCCAGAGAATTCTCTCACTTACACAACTATAGTGAATCAAGTTGTTCTTCATCTTTTCACTTAAAATCACACCTACACCCGCCTGTCCTCTCATATTATCCAATACTCCAGACCACACACTCACCGTGCCATTCACTTCTTCTACCCCAATTTCCTTCTTTTTGGTTTCACTTACACACAGCACATCCAGTCTATACTTATTCATCTCCTCAAGCACCTCACTCATCTTGCCATTTATACCTCTAGTATTCCATACACCAATCTTACATTCACTCAGCCGAGATCTCTTTCTCATACACCGTTTAGAAAGTCCAGGTCGATTCCGTGGTGGACCATCCTTCTCAAGTGTGGTAGGTCCACCATATCCCACACTTGAGTCATTCTTAATATTTCTTTTTGTCTTTTTAATCAGGTAAGTACATCAATGTGGGGGATTAGCCCACAGCTGAGGGTTCCAGTTGGTCATTCAACCTAAGGATTCTGGAACAAAACCCAGTGAGTTGGGTTCTTTTGCCAATGTCACACAGAACTAGCTTGCACCTCTCCAAGATTCACAGAGGCCCTAGTTGCTGTTGTGTGTGCCATTGTTACCACGGAGCGCCCGAGGAGGCAGTTGCCATGGTAACCGTGACGTCACTCTCCCCAATCTGCTCGCCCAAGTGAAGTGTTTCAGCTTCACGCGCCTTACCTCTGCATCTTTCAGTTTTTGAGCGTAAAGTCGTGAGAGATCACGGTGGAGTGGGCGGACTACCATGCAATCTGCTAGGGCATTTTCCTTGTAATACTGTGGTACATTATTTTCCGAAAGGAATTTGTTCTTTCGTGCTTTGTGATTATTTGTTGAAAGCTTTAACTGATATTTTAGGTTTGTGTACAATTTAACTGATAGTGATAGTTTTTAGTAAGCATCCTGTGGACGACATTGTTTGTAATTTATTGCAAACTCCATTTACTCTGTGGAAAGATGAAGATGAAAGAGACATTTTGCTTCAAGGACGACCAACGGATTCACTGACAATTGTTGCCAAGAACAAAATCAAGAAGAACGGTAAATCTAACAATATTAATTTTAAAAATTGTTGGTTTACTGAATATAAATGGTTTGCAGCACTTCTGTGTTAATTTTTTTTTTTTTGGACCCTGCTTACTTTTTAGTAATAAACATTCGGCGTGGAATAAAGACGGATGCTCAGATTTATTAAGCATAACACGGTCTCTTCATAAACATCATGATTCTAGAGAACACCTGAAATGCGGATTAATTTTAAGGAGTTTTGAAAAAATTCAAAACACAATTGCCGATGCCCTGAGGAAGAATGCTAGGCTGTTTTAAACGCATTTTAACGAAAACGTTCGTTTAAATAGACTTTTCCTGCAGGCAGTGATTGATGCAGTATTAATCTATACTGTATTTGAGCAAACAAGAACTAGCATTCCATGGCCATGACGAAAGCATGGGCTCGATAAATTGTGGAATTTCATTGAATTACTTCAATTGCTGATATGAAGTTCTTTAGAAATAGAAAATCAATATGAAAGAATAAAAAACTATTCAAAATGATTTAATTGAATGTATTTCTGAATATATAAACGATCACATCAAAAATTAAAATTAAATAATTTTTGATTGTTGATTCAGAAGGTGTATTGGTTGAGGGATTTTTGGGCTTCCATGATGTGAATGAAGATAGAACGTCAGGAGCTTTATACAAAATGCTAGACAAAATTTTGGAACAGTTCGATTACCAACGCAGATAAATAGGACAATGTTACCATGGGGCAAGTATAATGTCTGGACACTTCAATGGGCTATAGAAAAAAAGTCAAGGATAAAGCTTCTCAAGCTGTTTGTGTTCAATGCTTAGTTCATCGTTTGAATCTTGTATTACGCCAGAGTTTTTCTAAAATTTCTAAGTGTCGAATACTTTTTGCAAGCCTCAGTGGAATTGCTTCGTTTATTCACCATTCTGCGAAGCGGTTTTATACACTTATATCAACAGCCGCAAGATGCAGACCAACCATAACAGAAACTCGATGGTCCTCCACTTCGAAATTAGTAAGTGTAGTTGTTGAAGATTGGGATAAATTGAAGGAAGTGTTCGTATTTCTGACGAATAGCGAATAATCAGACAAAAAATCAATTCATCTTGCCAAGGGGTTTTTGAATGATATTAACACTTTCGAATTTACATTTTTGGCTCCACCGATCTATTATTCGAACTTTTGAAGAAAAAATAACTAAACATAAACTACTATGTAACTCAAATAAAAAAAAAAAAACCCTCGTGAAATTTTGAGCCATAGAAGGAACGATGAGTTATTTGAAACACAGTTTGGAAAAGCTAGCAAAATCACAGAAATAAGCACGGAAATATGCTGCTCTTACACAGGAAACAATTTTTCAAAATTATAAACAATTGTATTTTGAAATTTTGGACCACATTCTTATGGCAATGGATATAAGATTTCAAGACTGTAAAAAACTTCAATTTGTCTGACTTGCTGACACAACCAAATTCGAATAATTTAATGCATGCTTTCCCACTTGCACTCTTGAAAATCTACATTTTTACGGAAACATATTTACTAAACACCAGCGTCTTAAAAATGAACTGAGTCTTGTATATGCCGATGAAAAATTAAGGAATATATTGACTCAAGAACTGCTTCGAGTGTTTCACGGAGACAAAGACATTTTTACAGAAGATTATAAATTGGTTTTCCTCAGTTTAACAATTCCATCTACAAGTGTGCCAGTGGAAAGAAGTTTTCTTAAAAGAATACAAACTTGCTCAAGAAACACTAGTTCCCAAGATAGACTTGCTTCTCTGGCAAATATTTCTATTCAGGAAGACATTTTATTGATGCTCACGAAGAAACAACCGTCTAACCATCTTATGACGACATAATCGACAAATTTGCAGCATTAAGAGGAAGGAAATTTGATTTAATATACAAAAAATAAGTAAGTCCTCATTAAGGGATTTTCATTGTAGACAGTATATATCTTTTCATACTGCTCTTGTACCTTTTCACCTATTTTTCGAACCACGAGCCCCCACTGCATATGTGATATAGTGCAAAAATTCAGGGCCATGCATAGCATAAAGGACTTGCCTTGAACAGTCTTCTCAGAAATCCCTGTGAGGATTGTTCAGGCAAATTGGTGTTTCACGTGGGACATGACAGAAAAAAAAAGTGAAAAAAGTTGAAATTTTAGCTGTGTAAAATCCATGGTCTGCAGCAATCAAAAACCATGTACCATGCAGAAAGGGTGACTTATTCCAACTGAGTTCTGTATCATATTTCATAGAGTGAAGAGATTTGGGATAGTTATTGCATTTTAAACAGATAGCACATAATTCCATGTAAATGGATGGATAGATAGCCATGATGCATGGATACATGACATGTAAAAGCCCTAGATACAGTGCAAGAAACTGCCACATTTGTAAAAATTTGGTATTTGGCATGTCACAGCACTGAATTATTGAGCTCATTTTTTTTTTTTTTTTTACTCAAACTGCTTTGAAGCATTACTATAGTGCATTCAAAATTAATTGAGTAGTTGGATAATATAGAATATTGAGAAGGCTATTTTCAAAAGGATGGCACAATCCACACTAAATGTAGTGTTCAGGAATCAGGTGATCTTCATTAGATTCTGGCCATTATGGTCGCTAGACAGGGAGATACTGATATCCCGTGCAACCCCCGCATTGTGGAGGGTACGACTAAAAGGAACTCTAATCTTAGCAAAAAGATTTTATAAAAACTTTTGCAAAAGCTTCAGATGAAACTGGTTAAAGAAATAGCTAGGAATTCAGTCTGCTTTGAATGAAGTATTAAAAAGAAAGACAATCTTTTGTTCAGTAAATAAGTAAAATCTTTAGAAAACATTTTCATTGCTTTAATTCATAAAAAGTGATGATGGAAAAGGAGCTATTTCACAGCACTTGAGACCCCCTTTCACAGCCATTGTTAAAGTTCCTGTGCATATGTATATTAACAACAAAATCTGTACGAAATATCAGTTCAGTCAGTAGAATTTTTATACCCATGAGGATAAAGTGTTAGTATTACAAATGCCTGTGCAAAACTACGCATCCTTCAGAATATAATGAACTTTTTAAAAGGTGTTCTTTGTGGGAATGAAGAATCAGAGTGCAGTGTTAGTTTTTTTGTTGTTGCTGTTTTTGTAAGAGTTAAGGGAAAGATGTTTTACAATGTTCAAAACTTGTGACATTATGTTAAGTGTGTTTTTTATATTAAAGAATAAGCAATTAAGGCAGTTTTGAATGTTTTGTGCCACAATTCTTTATTGTTACTTATTTATTTGCTTTCTTATGTTCTGTATTTTTATATAAACCGGGAAAGGTCATTGGAAACTGTCGCACAGCAGTTACATTTGTGTGTGTGATCGCATGAGTCATTTCAAAGAGGCTGGCCTTAGTTCTCTAAAGGAAGAGAATTTGCATATCATTAACTTTGGCATAAGTGTTTTGTAGTATTTTGTATTGGTATATGAAACTAGGGCAATCATTTTAATTACTGTGTGTGCCTTTGTGGTTCATGCAATAAAGTGTAATAATCTGGTTTTACGAAAAATACTTGTAAGTTCCAAAGAATTTGATTTATTGAAACAGCCATTAAGTGTAGCATTTCTTTTTGTCTTTTTAATCAGGTAAGTACATCAGTGCGGGAGATTAGCCCACAGCTGACGGTTCCAGTTGGTCATTCAACCTAAGGATTCTGGAACAAAACCCTATGAGTTGGGGGGGGGGGGGGTCTTTTTGCCAATGTCCCACAGAACTAGCTGGCACCTCTCCAAGATTCACAGAGTCCCTAGTTGCTGTTGTGTGTGCCATTGTTACCACGGAGCACCCCGAGGAGGCAAACCCATCTCTCACTAAGAGTTTGTGTATTTAGGAAGCATGTTTGACAGAGAGAACAAATTGGATGGTGAAATTAGTTGGCGAGTGAATTCTTCATTGAAAGTCATGGCTGCTCTGGGAGGTTTTCACAGGAACGATGGGTTTTCAAGAGAGGCCCGCATGGCTGTGTATGATAGTGTAATTGTTCCTACTCTGATATATGGCAGTGAAACCTGGGTGCTGCAGAAGAAACATAGGAGTCGTTTGTGTGCTGCAGAAATGCGTTACTAAGGGGGGTTTGTTGCAAGACACATTCTGATTGTGTGGGGAATGAAGATGTGTTGCAGTTGTGTGACTTGAAGCAAAATGTTGTTAGCAAGGTGGAGACTAATATGCTTCAGTGGTTTGGCCATGTTGAAAGAATGTGTGATGAGATGCATACTACGAAAATCTTTTGAGCCCAAGTGGCAGGAAGGAAAGACAGAGGAAGGCCAAGGAAGACATGGGTGGATCAGATTCAGGAGTGTCTGCATGAGAAACAATTTATGAGTATGAAGTATAGAAGATCTTGTGTACGGTGTGTAATGGATGTCAGTGAAGCCCGAGATATGGAAGTTAAAATTTTCAGTAATCAAAAGGGCCTTGACAGTTCTTTGGGGGGGGGGTCTGGTACACCACTGTCCACAAACACAACTTTGCTTAACATATATTTGTGGGGTTGTGCAAAGAATCGTGCTCATGCTGATTACCCTCACATATTGAAGAAACTTCAGAGAAATATTGCCATGAAATTGAATGCAATTTTGGAGGATTTGCTGAAGTGCTTTTCTGAAAACGTACAAATGGGAAGGAAGCAAGCCATTATGAGCATTTTTTGTTGAAAAATGTAATGGTAAATTTATCTTGAAATTGTACTATTCTCCCAAATGCATTCCATCCAAGTTATATATGCCTCTTAATTTCTTCTGTGATGTGACCCTCACATGATATCTGTTGTACAAGGCAGATGTAGGCATCAGTTACTTCTAAGTATTAACTTCAAATAAATAAATATAATTGATCTTCGCATGTTTTAAATGCTATCTAGATTGAGTTATTCAAATATCAATAACTGGACATGTCCTTCAGATTTGAACATTTATTTTAAGATGGGCTTTGTTAGTTACTACCGCTAGTTTCCTCCAATCTTGGTAACTTCTGCCATCTGTATCAATGTCTGTCAGTAAATGTTGATGCTGTTGAACTAGACTTTTGATCAGTGGAACAATTGTATATTTTCCATAGTCTAATATTTTCATTGTTGCCGTTGTTCCGGTGATCCAATTGCCTGTGCCAAGTGGTTACTGATTTATTATTTGCTGAAATGGATGCTTTAATTTTTATTCTTTAACATTTTTAATACAACCAAGGACATACTTTTGTTCAACAAAGCCTGATTCTAGGGCATGGTGCTAACAGATGGTTTTTCTCAGCTGGAAAACTGCTAAATTGTTTAAATCATTGGCTGTTGTTGGTGCCTGCAATATGTTGAAATTAGTGATTCATCAAAAACTGGCATGCTTTAATAAGGGAGCATGTGAAAACTTTTATCCTATTAACTTATAGTTTTTGATTTTGGACTGTTGTTCCCTGGAAGCCAACTGAAATTTATGCTTCTCTTCTTTTCTATTATTAATTCTCCTAATGGAAAAGCTGATCCTTTTGCTTATGGTTTACTGAGAATTCTACCCCAAATGATGTAGATCTCTCCACTATGCTTCCAAAAGCTTCTATCATTTTGCCTGTTGTGTTTCAGCATTTTTAGGTATATGGGTGGAATACTGCAGATCCTCAAAATTATTGAAGCCTCTGGTATAGATGACACACTCCTGCTGCTCTGAAATCTTGTGCATTGGATCTAACACCAGTTTTGTGTCATCTGTGTGAGTTGTAGTTTTCAACTGGAATGTCTCCAGCAGTATGGAAACTTACAAGTACTTATATCTGATACGCTGCTTCAACACTCCTTTCTTAAAAGCACTCCAGCTGCTGAAACTTGAGTAACAATATCTAAATATGAGGGCTGTTCTGAAAGTACATGGTTAGTTAGTTAGTTAGTTAGTTAGTTAGTTAGTTAATTGATTTTAGTGGCGCAAGGGCCAGGTTTGGCCAAAGAGCGCCAGACACACAGAACTATCAGTTAAAGATTTTTTTTTTTTTTAGAGGCGGGGTGAAATGATTAGGAGCAGACAGGCTTGGTAAAAGTCAGAAAAGGGAATGATAATAGCTGTGAAGACTAGTTAGTTAATTAGGTTTATAAATAAATTTATTAATTCACTGTTATAATCATTATAAATTATTATTATTTTTTTTTATTTATTTATTTATTTTTTTAAATAAGTTTTAAAAAGTCAATCTGCTTTAAGAACGAAAATACTGCGAAAGTGTCGCAGTGGTCGCCCAAAAGCTTCTGCAGTGTAGCTGCGCCGTCATCCAGTAGATGAGACTGAAAATAGTGAAACCGATGATTACGAAAACGGACACAACTACATAAAACATGAGAGATGGTGAGTAAACAGTCGCACGCCTCACACATTGGGGCAGCGTCTCCACACAACAAACAGCTGTGCGTGAAGCGACAATGCCCAATGCAGAGACGCGCAAGAACAACTTCTTCCCTACGGTTCCGGCGACACGATGATTTCCAGACTCCAAGGTTAGGTTTTATACGGTGCAGTTTATTCTCCACCTGTTGGTCCCACAGACTCCGCCACGTTCGTCTGATATGATCGTGAACAAGAAAGCGAAAATCACGGTGAAACAGTGGCAAGGGTGTGACGACCAAAGAGGAGGCAGATCTAGCAGCAGCATCGGCAGACTCGTTCCCTGGGATCCCAACATGCCCAGGAATCCAGCAGAACCGAATCTGGACATCAGCCTCGAGCAAAGAATGAAGAAGTCTCCGTACGGTAAAAAGAAGTGGGTGGCCAGTGAAATCCAAAGATGACAATGATTGCACAACACTCAACGAATCAGTGTACACAATAGCACGCTGATGAGAGCTCGACTGCACGTGAACAAGTGCAAGATACACAGCATGCATCTCCGCCGAAAACACTGTGGCCTCAGGAGGACTGCGGGCAACAGAAACTTCGTCAACGCAGACGGCGGCGGATCCAACAACACCAGCCGCCTTAGATCCATCGGTGAAAACAGGAATAAAGTCTGCATTGACGTAACGGTGTTCAGCGAAGAGCTGCTGGCACACTGACGCAGGGGTTGAGGACTTGTCAAAAGATGTAAAGCTGGTATCAACCATGACACCAAGAGGATTCCATGGGGGATCCTCAAAGCCCCTGGTCTCTCCAACGAGTGACAAGTCAAGCCCTGCATCACGAGCTACGGCCGCCATACGAAGACCGAAGGTTCGAATGCACGAGGGACGGATCTTGAACAAACGAGCAAGCTGGGGATGAAAAACTGCATCGTATAAAGGATGGTCTGAGAGTGATTTAAGTTTCAGGTAAAATTGAAGAGACAGCTGCAGACGGCGTAAATGAAGCGACGGTTCGTTCGCGTCGGCATAAAGGCTGGGAATGGGTGACGTGCGAAATGCTCCCGTACAAAGACGCAGCGCTTGATGGTGGATGGTATCCAACGGCCGGAGAACGGTAAGACACGCAGAGCCATACACCATACAGCCATAATCCAGCTTAGACCGAATGAGAGAATGGTAAATACGGAACAAAGAAGTCCTGTCTGCACCCCAGGAGACTGAGGCAAGGATCTTAAGGATTGACAAGGCTCTCAGACAGGAAGTCCTTAGCCGTCGAACGTGCGAGCGAAAGGTGAGAGCACGGTTTTCCAGCAAAACTGGAATGACTGCGCGGTCCAAATAGAGCTCTGGATCAGGATGGAGGCCACGCCTCCGGCAGAAATGGACACAGGCTGTCTTGTCGGGAGAAAGAACAAACCCATTATTGTTAGCGGCTTTCACAATCTGGGTAATTGCAGACTGCAGCTGCCTTTCAACGAAATGCATGCTGGATGACGAACAGAAGATGTGAAGGTCGTCAACATAAATGGTAGCCGAAACCGTAGGAGGAAGATTTTTGAGTAAACAATTAATGCGGAGGATGAACTGAGTCACCGAAAGAATACTGCCTTGAGGAACGCCTTGTTCTTGATGGAAAAAGGCGGAGAGCGTTGTACCCAGGCGCACCTGGAACACACGGTTACGAAGAAAGTTGGCAATGAAGGTTGGCAGGTTTCCCCGCAACCCACTCTCGTGGAGGTCACGGAGGATACCGTGACGCCACGCTCTATCGTAAGCTTTTTCGATGTCAAAAAATACAGACACCAGGTGCTGCCTACATACGAACACCTCACGAACAGACGTCTCAAGGAGCAGGAGATGGTCAGGAGCTGAACGATGACGACGAAAGCCGCTTTGTGATGGAGACAGTATTCGATGTTCTTCAAGAAAATAAATTAGCCGGGAATTAACCATTCGTTCAAGGATTTTGCACAGACAGCTAGTGAGGGCAATTGGCTGATAACTAGAGGGAGACTTGGGGTCTTTGCCAGGCTTGGGAAAAGGTAAAACAAAAGCTCTTCGCCAAGAGTCCGGGAAACTGTGCTCTAACCAAATGCGGTTGAAAAGCACTAACAGATTCTCGAGAGACGACTGCGAGAGATGACGAATCATGTCATAGTGGGTGCCGTCGGGACCGACAGATGTTGCGCCGGACCGATGCAGAGCCACCCGTAGTTCAACCATGCTGAAGGGGGAGTTATACTCAGTGTTATAAAAAGGCGCAAAGGAGATTTTCTGGCGTTCCACGGTTGTTTTAATCCTCTGAACGGGCGGGAGATACGCCTGAGAACCAGAAACTGAGGCAAATGCTTCGCCCAAGCAATCCACAATCTCCCCTACTTCAGCATACGTGCAGCCGTTATTCTCAAGAATTGAAATTTGGCGGGAACTACAGTTTCCCCGGATCTTACGAATTTTTTCCCAAACAGTTTTTGAACTGGCACATGAATTGATAGATGAAACGTACTTCATCCAAGACTCCCTCTTGCTTCGTCGACGCACCAACCGAGCGTAAGATTTTGCTCTTTTAAATTTAACAAGATTAGCATCGGTCGGATAACGCCGAAAAGTGCACCAGGCCTTATGTTGAACTCTCCTAGCCGCTGCGCAATCAGGGTTCCACCAAGGCTTCGGACGTCTTGGGAGCGTCGTTGATGTTTTGGGGATAGAGAGATCTGCTGCCTGAATGATACACGTTGTGACATCAGTAACAGCTGCGTCAATTGACCCCCGGGTCACCATGGCAAAAGATATTACTGCGACGGTGTGAAGACCTCCCACTTGGCACGATCCATCCTCCAACGAGGAGGGCGGGAGGCAGAAGATGGCACGCTCACATTATACCTAAGTACAATTGGGAAGTGGTCGCTTCCATGGAGGTCGTCACACACCGTCCACGACCAGTCGGCCATAACCGATGGTTGACCCAAAGATAAATCGATTGCACCGAAACTTCGTGTAGGCTCGTGGAAGTAAGTGTCAGCACCGGTGTTAAACAGGCACAAAGAGGTCGAGGAAAGAAGAGATTCGATCCTACGGCTTCGTGTGTCTGTTCTGACACTACCCCACAATGGATTATGAGCATTGAAGTCACCCAGAAGAAGAGCAGGTGACGGCAGCTGCCCAACTAAGCTCTCAAGAACGGACACGCTCACGCTCACGCTCACGCTCACGTCCTCGTCCGGCGGCAGATAGACGCTGCAAACAGTTAGAAGCACAGGCATGGAGATACGCACCGCAACGGCTTGTAAAGATGTTGAGACCGCAACGGGAGAAACTGGAACACGAAAGTACATGGACTGAGTCTGTGTCACTTTAAGGTTTGGTGTGGACTTTGTTTTTGAAATAACAACCTTTACATGCTGTACATTGTTTACAGTGGTCCACAAGCTCCTGAAGCACGTGTTACAGTCCATTTTGTGAAAGTCTCTTTAAGGTAGCGGATATGGCAGCCTTCACTTCCTCATTTGTCTTAAACTTTTTCCTTTCAATTCTTTCTTAAGTGTAGGAAAAGTTCAGAAATCGCAGACTGCGAGGTCTGGGCTGTATGGAGGATGTAATAGATGTTGGCCACCAATTTTCTCCAAAGCTTGCATTGCTACTTGGGCCACATCTGGCCTCACATTATCCTGAAGAAGAAACATTCTTGATTAAGCACCCAATGCTGCAATGCTATCCCATGTGCATAAAAAAACAAAATCAATATCAATTTCTTTGAAGAACCACAAACTCTGAATTTCTTGGGGAATGGTGAGTTGGTGTGTTTCCATATGCTTGACTGTTATTTTGATTCTGGATCAAAATGTTTTATCCTAGACTCATCTATGATGTCTATTCCATTAAAAAAGTCAGAATCTGTTTCCATTCTTTGAAGAAAAGCATGACAAAGTTCAACACGGCATTGTTTCTTCAGTAAGATCACTGGACACCCATTCTGCAAAAACACAAGACATGTTCAAGTGCAACTTCACAATTTCAGACATCTTGCTACACCAACATTCAGCTGCAGTGCCAAATCACAAATTGATAAACGTCTTATTGTCTTTCAGCAATTTTGTGGCTTTCACAATGATTTCATCTGTCACTGATGTCTATGGACGCCAGCTTCGTGGGCTATCCTGCACACTGCATTTGCCTTCCTTGAAACGCTTCTGACACTTGATACAGCCTACCTGCACAACACTTCTGCACCATATGCTTCTTGAATCATCTGAAACATTTCCTAGACACTTCGGTGCAAATCTATGCAAAATTCAATCGTGACTCACCACTGGTCGGCAATTTTTTTTTTTTTTTTTTCGAGCCCGGACACCATTCCTGCTGATTCTTATGTAAAATGACCTCCTGAAGCCGAATATGACCCCCGTTGTCCCCCCATCACCCACCGTTTTCGGGGAAGCCCCCTAATTTTATCACTTTCCGATAATTTGGAGGGATGAAAAGGAATATTTCAGCCTTTACATTTCTTCTGAGGGGCTACAGAGGTGAAAAGTTATGAAACATGAACATCTGTAGCAAGGATGTAGATTTGGGGGGATTCCCCACCCCAAATTGTAAAGAAATCATTAAAAATGATCGATTTTTTATGATTTTTTTATCAATTTTCGGTAATATGTTATGAACATGAATTTTATTTGGAGGGGTGAAAAGGATTATTTATTTTAGCTGTAAAGAATAATATATAAAAAGTAAAATACAAATGTAAAGTATAATAAATAAATAAGATAAGTACCTTCATTTGGTGCTTGCTTTCCTTTTGTACCCTGAGGTAGAAGTTTCTCGTACCAAACACCAGCAGTACTCTGCTAACATGCTCGTATTCCACTTCCCTGAAAATCTCCTCTCGATCTTATTGATGTCTTGATGGAATCGTTCCCCGTGTTCATCGGAAACTGCTCCTAAATTTTCAGGGAAGAAGTCCAGGTGTGAGTGCAGGAAATGCACTTTAAGAGACATGTTACACCCCATGGCCTTGTACACTGACAGCAATTCCTCGACATGAGCGGCATAATCATCACTTTTGTTGTTACCCAAAAAGTTCTTACACACGTTTTGGAATGCAAGCCAAGCTCTTTTTTCTTTTCGATTCAGGTGTTCAATAAACGTTGAATCTTTGAAAAGTTGTCTAATCTGGGGGCCCACGAAAACTCCTTCTTTGATTTTAGTCTCACTAAGACGAGGAAATTTATTTTTCAAAAATTGAAATGCATCACCTGTCTTGTCCATAGCTTTCACAAACTGTTTGATCAATCCCAGTTTGATGTGCACAGGCGGCAAGTAAATATTTTCCTTCGAGTCCAGAGGATCATGAACGACATTTTTCTGACCGGTAGTAAAACTTTCTTGCAGAGGCCAGTTACGTACGATGTAATGTTTGTCTCGTGCTCGGCTGTCCCATTTGCATAGGAAGCAGCAGTATTTTGTGAAGCCTTGATTGCAGGCCCGCGAGTACAGCAACAACTTTTAAGTCAGCACAAAGTTTCCAATTATAATCATGATAACAGATTTTATCAAGGATTCGGCTGATGTTTTTGTACGTCTCCTTCATATCCACAGAGTATGCAACCGGGACTGATGGTAACTCATTCCCATTGCCCTACAGGACAACTTTCAAGCTTGTCTTTGATGAGTCTATAAACAGTCGCCATTTGTCTGGGTCACATGTCATCTTCAGTTCTATCATCAATGCATTTGAATTACGGCAGAACATTAAGCCTTCATCTTCCGAAAAAGTAATTGCAGGGTTGACTGTCTGGTCCTGTAAGAAGAGATTTTTACGCCCTTATCTAAGAGATTCCACTGCTGAAGTCGAGATCCAAGAAGTTGAGATTTAGTCTTAGGTAACTCCAAATCCCTGACGAGATCATTCAATTCCGACTGAGTAACGAGGTGAGGTTTTCGATGAGCTGAATCAGCAGAACACTCTTCATCATCGGTGGACGTATCATGTGATGGTCGAAGCTGTGGCTCAAAGTATGTCACATCCGTTTCTGGCTCTAGAGTATAGGTTTTGGGGGGCACTGGGATTGGCAATGATTCGTTGTGAGGAACTGGTCTTAGAGCTGAAGGGATATTAGGATACTGAATTGTATGCTTACTTTTGTTGCTAGATAACCCGACAGTGGAAGTCATACAAAAGTAACAATCTGTGAGATGACAGCGAGGTTCGCGCCAAACCATGGGCACAGCAAATGGCATTGATTTACGGGTACCTTTGAGCCATTTGGTAAAGCTACTGTAACAAGTAGTGCAGCAAACTGTGGGAGCCCAATTCTTGTCCTGA
This sequence comes from Macrothele yani, assembly GCA_039090855.1. Lineage (NCBI taxonomy): Eukaryota > Metazoa > Arthropoda > Arachnida > Araneae > Macrothelidae > Macrothele > Macrothele yani. Next base: position 1,800,695 of record CM076997.1, read on the forward strand.
TCGCCAACTTTGCAATTCAAAGTAAAATTTATAAGCAGTTTTAAGAAGCAGAGAAAGGGGTTTTCGTTGCGCTTTAAAAGTAAATTCCCCGCAAACATAGCAGAATCTATCGGGATGATTTATACACTCGCATGGCGTAATTAAACAGTAAATAAATGCTCTATATTAATCACAAATTACACTCACGTACTGTAATTCACTTGGAAAAGGCCGGTGTAAACAAATTTCTACCGTTTGACACAATTTAAACAACTTGGAAACACAGAATCCCCGCCTAGAACACCGACAAGTGGACTCAACGATCGCTACAGATCAACTAAGGGAAGATAATGCTTACAGTGCAGGATTATCGTGATAATTGCAAGTTTGACCTTGTCAAAGCCCGTGCAAACCTGTGCACGTGAGGTATTGAGAGAGCCAGCATGGTAGAGTGAATGTTCCAAACTGTTGCTATATATTTTTATTATTTGCGGGTTTTTTGGGGGAGGATGAGAGGGGCTGGAAGCTGGAATATGTAGCAAATAAGTGAAAAAATTGCCAAAAAAACGGAAAAATCAATCATTTGTAATGATTTCTTTACAATGGGGTGGGGGGGGGGGCAAATCCCCCCAAATCTACCTCCTTGATACAGATGTTCATGTTTTATAACTTTTCACCTCTGTAGCACCTCAGAAGAAATGTAATGGCTGAAATAATCCTTTTCATCCCTCCAAATTATCGGAAAGTGATAAAATTAGGTGGGGGGGGGGGCTTCCCACGAAAACGGTGGATGATGGGGGAAAACGGGGGTCATATTCGGATTCAAGAGGTCGTTTTACATAAGAATCAGCAGGAATGGTTTCAGGGCCGATTTTCATGCCGACCAGTGTGATTCTTTGCCTGGTAATTAGCGGTGTGTCATACTCATCCACCATTGTAATACATACATCATGTGAACTATTACACTACAGCTTCAGAGAAAAACCGCACATTGCCTTCACTCAAACTAACACAGCACAAATGGGAAAATCTTCCTCCACTGGAAACACGTGACTCGTTTCCATAGCAATGTTTCAAGTCTACGTACTTTCGGAATAGCCTATGTATATTTGGAAAGCATTTCAAATACATTCTTGAAAGTGCAGGAATAATTTTATGACTGTGAAGTATAGGAACAAATCATATTTCTTGATTATTGTAAGTCAGCTGTGTCGACAATAAACTTCAATTTTAAAGGGATTTTATGGACACAGAGTTGATAAATTTCTTTAAAATCAGCTTAGAGTCGAAATGTTCAACATTACTTTTTGATAGAGATGTCACTGAACTAACTGTTCCAGAAGTTACAGTGAAGTACCCGAAATTATTTTTCAATTTTTTTCAATTTTTTCTCAAAATTCTTTGAACATCAACGGTTGAAGGAAGAATTGTGGAATATACTGCACGCCGCCCCAGTGGCTCAGTGGTCTAAGGCGCTGGCCTCTGATCATTCGTCCGTAAGGGGTCTGGGTTCGAATCCCGGTCAGGCATGGATGTTGTGTTTGTCTTACGGCACTGGCTCTCTCCCTTCCCTGGAACCAGTGACCCTAAATTAGGGACGGGCGACTGCTTATAGCCCATTGAGTTGCTCACGGTGGTCATTAAACCTCCAAAAAAAAAAAAAAAAAAAAAGAATATACTGCACATATCCTTACAATGAAATGCAGTGCGATGTCGTGTCAGGACGTGTGTAGTTTTTCATCAAGAAAATCACATCCAAAATTCCTGAAAGTGCACAAAAATATATAGTCTTTATAACCAGCCAAGTGTATCTTTTGTAGCTAAAGTATTTAGCTACATAAAAATTGCTAGCTACTAATTAAGTTTCATTCATAATTTAGCCACACAGAAGATGTATGCAGCTAATAATTTAGCTAAATAAGAGATACCTTCTATGAGCAAAATTATTTATAACCATTTCCTTATTTAAACATTTATGGAGGGTTTTTTAACATTTTGAAGCACTGCAACATTGGATCAGTTCTTTTCATAATTAAAAACAATAAATAAAAAAATAAATTAGATCAGGGTCAGTGGATCAGTCCTTTTCATAATTAAAACAATAATTTAATACAATAACATCAGTTCTTTTTGTAATTAAAAACAATAAATTGTATGATACACCATCTGACAAAAGAATATCAAGATTTTCAGTTTTATGAATAGAAGTGGGAAGTAAAGTATTGAAATAATTAAAGTCAGTCATTTGAAGAAACAAAAGTACAGAAATGTGTATTTACACAAAATAAGTCATGGAATACTAGGAAGTAAAATACCAGATTGTACAACTCAAATAATGAAGGCTATAGCAGTTAAAATTGTTTCTTTTCATTAAAACTTTTTTTGATGAATAAAAGTCCATTAAATTCAGTACACAATTTTGGAAAGATGTTTTTAAAAGATTTCCAACTTTAACAAATGTTGCACCAAATTGCCACTCCTGCTATGTCTCTGAAAAGGCTGAAATACACATACATTTGTGCCATTAAAATCTAAACATTTAAATAAAATGCATTGGCATGTAAATTTTGTTACTCCAAGTAAAAGGGAAACAAAACAAAACAAATAGTAGTTCAATAGGAAAATACATCTATTTCATAATTTTTTCTCTTAAAGTCAATGTAGCCTTATTGCTAGATAGCCATCAAAAGGAAATTTAAAATAGTGATATAGATGTATTTCCTATTTACACTTGCATAGGTAAGTTTTCTGTATTCAGGTGAAGCAAATGTAAATGTAATTATTGTATGCATGCATGTAATGTATAGTTTTGACAATAACTTGCATGCTGGCAGAACTATACAGTTTCTTCTACTTCATAATTTATTAACATTATTATTATTTTCCTTCATAGGATTGGCTGGCAGGATGGTCTGCAGAAAATAAATATCCTTTTGTATGATTAAAGTGTAATATTTTTCTGTTAGGTCAAAAAATTTGTATTTTTACTGATACAAAATTTTTGGATCAATTAACATGTGATGTGTTTTTCCTATGAAATTGTAGTTCATACACTATGTATAAAGCAGATGTGATTTTTAATGGGAATAATTTTTAGTATACATCTGCAATTTTTGCTATCTTTCAAATGCCATCTCTTCTCTTCTTGTTGCATTTGGAAAACCCTTTAAAATTAAAAATAAAATCCGTAGGGCAGGGAGGGAGAGAGAATGAGAGAGAGATGAAGAGAGACAGACAGACAGACAGATTACTTTGCATTATCAAATTTAGCTATCTTCATAATGGAGAGGGAAAATTTTCAAATATATTATTGTATCCAAGTTCAAATATGTCACAACAAATCATATACTTTTTTTTATTCAGGGAACAATGCTTATAAATTTCACTACTGCTTTACAAAAAAATCAACAAATATAACCTTGGTCACACTACATTGAACATAACTCTAAGCATATTAAATATTAAATTGCAAAAATAAGGCTATTATAAAAGAATTTTTATTGCTACCAGCTTTATTTCAATATTTTTCTGATGAAATGGAGTCAGTTACATGTGGTTATCAGATCTATAACATTCTATTAAGTTGTCAGTTTTTTAATTATATTCCTGAATCATTGGAACAATTTAGGGAGGATAATTCATGTAGCAGTTTCTTAGGGAAAAGCAAAAATTTCCTAAATTCTGTCAGTGAAAAAGTGAAATCTCACTGGTAAACCACAAGAATAATCCAAGGCAGTATCTGGAGTTTTGTTCTTGGTGCCAGGTTTGTGGTCAGGAAGCATGGTATTTTGATATATCTTTCTTATCTGAAAATTTTCACCTGAGAAAGTGGCAATCAGTATTGGCTGCAATCCTGTAAACGTAATCCTTATGGTGTACATGTAGTTTGATAACAAATGTTGAATTTAACATTTGTTTTCAAATTACTGCTACATCATAAAGAAAAATATTCAGCAGGAATCCACCTAATGCTGATCATCTGTTCTCAGGATAAGTAATTGCCATGCCTCACCATTCTAAACACCTACTGTCAGACACACAAGTGCGATCCAGAAATGAATTTAAAAAAGATGATTACCAATTTTAGAAAATTTTCTGGTGCTGGGGTAAGCACATATAGCCAAAGGATTGTATTTCACAAAACTTTATGCAAAAGGTAGAGATATCAGAGAACCCACTAGAGAACATTTTTCTGCTTGAAGTATGTTTTGTAACTGTGTTGAAGGATAGCAAGGAAGGCATTCGTATTGTTTTTCAGTTAAAATGTCAGAGAATTTATGCTGTTAATTATTTTGTTCTTCCAATGTAGTTTCTGAATTCACATTGAATTTTGAGTTCAGTTAGCTGTAGCAAATCTGAGATACCTGTATTTTATGAGATACATTCAAGTTTTTGCAACCCTAAAATTATTATATCAATGAAAGATTACATAAATATATTAAATGTTGTGTTGCAGTCATCACCATTCTATCCAGGGATTTTAATACAACAGAGTTTGTTTTTGTGATGCATGCAGTATGCTACCAATGTTTTATGAGATTTTCATTAAAGGAGTATTTGATGTATGGTTTTAAAAAAATGCAGATCCATGAGCTTGCCCATTCCAAAAAAATTATATTTACAACATCTCTAATTGCTTGACTGTTTTTCTTTTCTTGTTTTTTCTTTATTATCATTTATTTTTTATTTTTTTGAGGAATTACTGTAGGTGAGATTTGTTTATAACATTAATAAAACAACATTTTGGGGCACCAATCAAAATGCAGGTATACAGACTAAGAATTGCAAAATACGTGTAATAATCATAGAGACTAAGAGTTTAAATAATGAGGGATTGATTAGTCAAAAAGATGAACCATCGGATGAGGAAATAGAAAGAATGCTCATGCAAGCAAGAAAAATAATTAAATGCTGATTACTGTTCTCTAAATTAAAACAATGGAAAAATAAAAGGAATTATTTTTGCAGTTACTATGCCAGACAGTTTGTGCTGTAAGATCCAACACATGGGTAATCAAGATGAGATAACAAAACAGACTACTTCTGCAGAAATATTTTTGCAATAAACAGAAAGAAAATCAAGGTTATCAGTGTGGGGGGATTAGCCCACAGCTGACAGTTCGAGTTGGTTATTCAACCTAAGGATTCCGAAACAAAACCCAGTGAGTTGGGGTCTTTTTGCCAATGTCACACATAACTAGCTGGCACCTCTCCAAGATTCATAGAGTCCCTTGTTGCTTTTCCGTGTGCCATTGTTCCCACAGAGTGTCTCAAGGAGGCAAACCCATCTCTTACTAAGATCGATTGGATGTGCAGTGTGTAAGTGAAACCAAAAAGAAGGAAATTGGGATTAAAGAAGTGATTGGAATAGTGAGTGTGTGGTCTGGAAAATTGGATAATGTGAGAGGACAGGCTGGTGTAGGTGTGATTTTAAGTGAAAAGATGAAGAACAACTTGATTCACTATAGTTGCGTAAGTGAGAGAATTCTTTTGATTCATTTGAAAGTGAAAGCAGAGAATAGTAATTGTTTGTAGTGTATGCTCCTTGTGATTCGGAATCTTCTGACAGGAAGGAAGATTTCTGGAATGAGCTGAAAGCTGTGTTGAGCCAGTTTGGTGCTAAAGAGAATATTATTACAGCAGGGGATTTCAATGCTAGAGTAGGTGTGCAGAATGCAATTTCTGACAATGTTCTGGGTAATATCAATGATTATTGTTTGAATGATAATGGTGGAAGATTAATTGAACTCTGCATTGAGAATGTTTTCTGTGTATCTAATACATTTTTCAACCACAAGTATATTCACACATATACTTGGGGAAATTATACTCTTGGTCAAAAGAGTGTGATAGATTTTGTTCTATAGAATCAGCGTCTGAAACACTTAGTTGTTGATACTCGTGTGATGAGAGGTGTGGATGTTAGTTATGATCATTACTTGGTAGTGCCATGAGTGAACTGAATGTTGGTTGAAGGAAAAGGAACAGGCCCAGGATGGAAAAGAATAAACATTGAAAGGCTCCCTGAAGATCATCAGCATTATGCTAACTTACTCAGAGAACTATTGAATTAGCTGAAGTCATGCGAGAGGGATGAAGAAAAGAAGTGAGAATGTTTTAAGAACTGTGTTGTCACTGCTGCTGAAGAGGTCTGTGGCATCACAATAGAGGTAATGCTTGGTGGAATAGTGAGATTGAAGAGGCACTAAAGAGAAAGAAGGAAGCTTGTTTGGGGATGTTGCAAGGTAGAGTTTCTGTGGATGAATATTGCTGTAAGAAGCGTGAAGCTGCCAAGCTGGTTCGCCACAGTAAGGCAAAAGATAAAAAGGAGAAAGTGGAAAGGCATGAACTGGCTTTTTGGAAAGATAGGAAGTCCTTTTGGAAGTACATGAGACTCAGAAAAAATAGGGGAAAGAAAGTTGTAAGATGTGTGAAGAATGAGATTGGGGAAATGATATGGGAGCCCAATGAGTTAAGTGACAGATGGGGTGAATACTTCTGTGAGTTATTAGATCAGGAAAGCAAAGATGATTCTGAGACAGACGCAGATGATGTCACAATGAGGGATGAAAGCACAGGAGGGATCTCAAAAGAAAAAGTGTGTAAAGCTCTAAAATCTCTTCAGAATGGTAAGGCTCCGGGAGTTGATGGCATAACTGCAGAGATGTTGAAATACGGTGGTGACTCTATAATTGACTAGTTAACTGAATTTTGCCAGTTGTGCTGGGAGTTAGGAATGGTCCTCGGGATTGGAAGGATGCTATCATTGTTCCCTTGTATAAGGGAAAAGGTGATCAGATGGACTGCAAGAACTATCGTGGTATTAGCCTACTAAGTGTGCCAGGGAAAGTGTTTGGTAAGGTCGTTATTGAAAAGGAATGGGGTCTTACATCATTGAAAGTGTGGGATGTTCAGAGTGGTTTTATGCCTGGTAAAAGCTGCACTAACCAAATTTTTGCATTACGTATGATGATTGAAAAGTACCTGGCTGTTGGTAATCATAGATTTAGAGAAAGCTTATGACCGAGTAAATAGGACACTTTTGTGGAAGGTATTGAATGAATATGGTGTTACTGGGAATCTGCTTAACAGTGTAAAAGCCATGTATACTGGCAGTAGAGCTTGTGTACGAGCGAATAGTGTTTTATCAAAATGGTTCTCTCTTGCTACAGGAGTCAGACAAGGTTGTGTAATGTCACTATGGCTGTTTAATATATTTATGAATGCCTGCATGCGTGAGGCCAAAATAGATAATAGTAGTTTTTGTCTTGGTGATATCAGTGTGTGCAGATTCCTGTATGCTGAACTGTCCTGTTGGCAGAAAGCAAAAGTGAGTTGCTGAGTATGTTGACTCAGATGCACGAAGTTTGCATGAAATTCAAACTGAGCATAAATAAGGGAAAAACCAAAGTTATGGTGTTTGAGAGAGGAACAGGTAGCACTGAATGTAATATAAGTATAAATGGTACAGTGATTGACCAGGTGAGTGAGTTTGTGTATTTAGGAAGCATGTTTGACAGAGAGAACAAGTTGGATGGGGAAATCAGTAGGCGAGTGAATTCTTCTTTGAAAGTCATAGCTGCTCTGGGAGGTTTTCACAGGAATGATGGGTTCTCTAGAGAGTCCCGCATGGCTGTGTTTGAAAGTGTAATTGTTCCTACTCTGATGTATGACAGTGAAACCTGGGTACTACAGAAGAAACATAGGAGTTGTTTGTGTGCTGGAGAAATGCATTACTTACGGGGCATTTGTGGCAAGACACATTTTGATTGTGTGAGGAATGAAGATATGTTGCAGTTGTGTAATGTGAAGCAAAAGGTTGTTAGCAAGGTGGAGACTAATACGCTTCGGTAGTTTGGCAATTCTGAAAGAATGGGTGATGAGATGCTTACTAAGAAAATCTTTTTAGCCAAAGTGGCAGGAAGGAAAGATAGACGAAGGCCAAGGAAGTCATGGGTGGATCAGATTAAGGAGTGTCTGCATGAGAAGAAGATCGAGCATTACATATAGAAGATCTTGTGTATGGCGTGTGATGGATGTCAGTGAAGCCCGAGTTGTATGTCAGGATCGCTGTAAATGGAGAAGTTTGTTACGGCAACAGTAAGTAAAAATTATCTATTCCTTTTTGGAGCTAACCTCTGAATCTCAGAGAACAGCCTAGTGATATGTATGTCATCATCATCATCGTCAACCATTATCAATCCACTGCTGGATGAAGGTCTCCCCAAGTTTCTTCCACAACGTTCTATCGTGTGCCAGTCTCCTCCATGTTACTCCCGCATACTTTCGAATTTCATCCACCCATCTCACATGTGGTCTTCTGGGTCTCTTCCTGTCCCTTGGAATCCAGTCTAAAATTTCAGCTGTCCATCGACGGTCTGTCCTTCTGGCAAATATGTCCAGCCCATTGCCATTTCAGAGATTTTACTCTGACCATGATGTCTTCCACTCTTGTCATTTTTCAGATCCACGAGTTCCTCTTCTTATCTCTCCTGGTTACACCAAGCATGAATCTCTCCATGCTTTTTTGAGTTGTCTGCAGTTTTTGTTATGCCTCTTTTAGTTGAGGTCCACATCTCTGCACCATACGTAAGCACTGGAAGGATGCATTGATCAAACACTTTTCTTTTAAGACATAATGGCATATTGCTCTTGAAAACTATACTGTTTCATCCAGAAGCTTTCCAGGCAAGTTTTATACGCCGATTAATTTCTTCATCAATGTGACCTTCATTTCATATCTGCTATCCAAGATAAATGTAGGTATTGGTTGTCTCCAGCTTTTCCCCATCAATCGATAAATTTCCATTTCTTGTAAAAGCGTTGTACATCACTTTTGTCTTCTGAAAGTTCATTTTTAATCCCACATCTTTACTCTTGTCAGCAAGTTCCTGGATCAAGCTCTGATGGGGTACTTGCAAAAATGACTACGTCATCAGCAAAACGAAGGTGAGTTAGATAATCTTCATTAATCTTTATCCCTCTGTTTTCCCAGTTCAGTGATTGAAGGACATTTTCCAATGTGGCATTAAAGAGTTTGGGAGATATAATGTCACCTTGTCTCACTCACTTTCCAATTTTTATGGGTGCTGTATTCTCAAATAGCCGAATCTTTGCACTTGCGTTTTCATAGATGTTATTAATAATATTAATGTATGCATCTTCAATTCCACAGGGTTTCAAAGTCATTGTAACTGCTGATGGTTTCACCGAATCAAAGGCCTTTTCATAATTGATTAAAGCCATGCATAATGGAAGTTCATATTCACTCGCTCTTTCAATTAGTTCTCTCAGTGAGTGGTTATCATCTATAGTGCTGTAGCCACTCTTGAATCCAGCTTTTCTTGTTTTCTCGGTTGAGCCATGTCCAGTGTCATCTTCAAGCGGTGTGAAAGAATTTTACTGAAGATTTTATAAACCACTAATAGGAGGCTGATGGTCTGTAGTTCTTGAGATCCTCAATGTCACCTTTTTTATGTAGCAGGATCATTGTAGCATTGTTTCAATCTTCAGGAATCTTCCCTTCATTAAGACATCGAGTGAAAACTTGGGCGAGTACTGTTTCAATTTCTCCACTTGCTTCTTGTATGATGTCTACGGTAATTCCATCTTCTCCTGGAGCTTTTCCCCATTTCATGTTCTTGATTGCGTGTGCAACTTCTGCTGGGAGGACTGGAAGAACTCTGGCACTGGTACCTTTTGTAATGTCTGGAGTACATGCATCATCCCTTTCATATAGTTTTGAGTAGAAATTTTTCACTCTTGTCAAAATTTCACCTCTATTTCTTGTTACAGAACCATCTTGTTTTCTTCCCTTACTGAGATGTCCCTTTGCTCTCTTCAGGCTTTGGGTGTTTTCAATTGCTTTCTTCACTAGTTTACAGTTGAATTTCCTTACATCTTCAGTGATACTTTTTCGTACTGTCTTGCATAACTGTATATATTCCACTTTGGATGTCACATCTCCTTTAGTTGTCCTCATCTCTCTTCTTTTTTTGCTTCAGAATTTTTTTTTTTCTGATAATTTGTTCGTATGCAATTTGTTCTTAGTACAAGCTATTTTTGTTGCTGTTTCCATAAGAGCCTTGGTCAGTTTTCTGTTAACTTCAGAGATGTCCCCTTCTTCCGACGTTTGACCTTCTAGAGCAGAGAATCTGTTCCTCAGTTCCAATTTGAAAGTATTATGATGTTTTTTTAGGTTGTCATGTCAATACACTTTGTTTGTTTTATGAGCTTGCCATGCTCGAGTTTAGCGTTGAGGTGCATCTTACATCGTACCATCCTATGGTCACTACCTGTGTTGAACTTGTTTAGCACACTGCTGTCTTCCACGACAAATTTCTTGTTACACATAATAAAATCAGTTTCACTTGTCAGTCCATTGGGATGCCTCCATGTCCATTTCCTTTGCAGCTTTTTATTGATAAAGGAGTTCATGATGAAAAACCCTTCTGCTTCTGCAAACTCTATGAGAGTATTTCCCCGCTAGTTTCTGTTGCTGTGACCGAATTTACCTACTGAAGTTTCGTTCTGTTGCCGTTGCCCTATTTTTGCATTGAAATCTCCCATAACGATCTGAAAGTGCTGCTTGCCTTTATAGATGACGACAATATTAATCAACTTCAAAAATGAGGATTAAATGCAAGAATGAATGAAATGGACTAATATTATGGCTTGTCTTTGAGTTACAGAAAACCATGTTCCCAGTGTAATTTCTAAAAACAAAAATTTTAAGTAAAAAGATGTTCTCACCTTTATTCACTTAATATTTCTGAATAATATTTTCTATATTTCTGATTTTTTTCTTTTTTGTTGGAAGATGGAGACTACACATAATCTTATGTGATATTCAGTATAGGAGAGAAGAAAAGATTGTCTAATGTTACACAATACTTTTCCCTAATTACAACAGTTCTTCAAATATGCCCTATTTTGAGATCCATCAAAGCATTCCTTATTCCTCTGAAAGTCAGAAATCAAAGAACTCAGTGATACTAGATGATACAAGTCCAGCTAAAAAATAAATATGGTGTCATGATTAGGAACGTAGCCTGTATTTCATATGTCAGAAATGTGAAATTCATTCGTGTTGTTAATGCATAGTCACAATTGGTAAACACCTGTGCTTGCATTTATTTGCTGTTCATTTAAAAGAAATAGCAATCATGAAGAAAGATAAAGAGTAGCTGTTACTGTAAACTCAGATGTATCAGCGTATTATTAATTGCTTAAGATTGGAAAAAATGTCCTTAGTTTGTCTTCTGTAATCCACTAAAGAATGAGAACTTCAAGTACATGAGAAATTAATATAACAAGTGGAGAGCCATTCATTGGATGAAATATGAGAGGAAAGGTAGTTGTTCATTTATTGTGTTTTATTTCCAGGACCTCAGGATTTCTCTATAGTTAGCTTGAACATGAGAGATATATGGGCAGCGAAAAATAATAATCTGTTAAATGTCTATTTAAAAGATATATTGAGTATGTTAACAAATAAAGGTAACTTGATCATGCTAGTTACGATACATGAAAAAAACGTTTACAAGAAAGTTCGTAAGTTGGGAGCTTTCGACCTTATCTTAGGTCTTCATCACGCCAATGGAGGGCTAAGATTGTTACCAGATTCTACATTTGAATTTTCTTTATTTTTGTTGCCAAAACTTAGAATTGATCTCCAGATCAACGGAATGTAGAGAAGAGATTCGGAATTGCAAGTCAATGAGTTGAAAATAATTTCCATGCTTTCACGGTAACGGAGGGCAAAGCAATTGTCAAAAGAAGCAATTCGTTTTGCTTCGTTCCAGCAGGGAACTGCTGCAGATGTGTCTTCTATTGTCATAATAGGCAAGACTGTATTAGGATTGGCTTTCAAAACATCTTTTTTATGTTCTAAAATTCTGTGGTTAATGCTCCTGTGTGTGCTTCCAATGTATAAGTTATCACCTGTTGAAGAAGAGATAGAAATGCAGTAAACTTCTGGGAGGTCCAGATTTTCAAATTTGTCCCTATCCCTTTGTAGAAGTTTCAAGATGTTTGGGGTGGATTTAATGGCAAGATGGTAACCAAAACTTCTAAAAAGAATATGTAACTTATAAGCATAGGAAGGATGGTAAGGAACAGAACCAGAGAATTTCAGGTTTTCTTTCTTTTGAGAAAGGAGACATTCAATTTTCAAAGTGTTTTCATATTTCTTTAAGAGGGAGTTGACTGTAAGAGCAGGGAAACCATGAGAGAGGGCTATTGTAGAAATTTTGGAGAGTTCTTCTTGAAGAGAAAGTCGGTTGTTGCAAATGATATGAGCCCTGTGGATGTAAGACTTCAATGCTGCAAGCTTGTAGAGATTCAGAGTGAAAGATTTGTGGGGAATGATGTTAGTGGCCACAGAAGGTTTACGATAGACGGAACGAGTGATGGAGAGATCAGCGTTTCTGCAGATGGATACATCCAGGAAATCAATTTTGTTGTTTACTTCCTTAGATATAGTAAGATTAATGGAAGGGAATTTTTCCATAATGGAGTTGATCAGTATCTGTAGTTCAGACTCGGTATGTGGCCAGCTAATGAAAATGTCATCTACATATCTTAACCACAGGGAAGGTTGAAAAGTGTGGTGAGGAATGGTGGAAACTTCTATATGTTGCATGTAGATTTCTGCAAGAAGAGGGGAAAGAGGTGAGCCCATGGGGAGACCAGATTGTTGCTTGTACACAATTTTGTTAAAAACAAAACAACTGTGTTGATGAATAGTATGGAAACAATCATAAAGATAAGAGTACCTGGTGGCTCGAAATGAAGAATCAATTTCTTCATGAGGAGCATGTAGGACTCAAAATATGGTACAGAGGAGAACAAAGATTCCACATCAAGAGTATATAGATTAACACTTGGAGAAAAGGAATTGGGAAGTTTGTAGATGAAGTCTGAAGTAGAGACAACAGTATGAGGATGGTTGGCTGCCAGGGTTTCCGAAAAGGTTTATCGATGTGAGTGGCATCAGTCCACGAAAGAATTTTTTCAATCGATATTTTAGAAGCTCAGATTTTATGGCAAATACATCAGAAGCGAAAATTAACACTTACGCCCCCTGGTGGCCAAAGTATTCTTTACCAAAAATTCGAAATTATATGCAAAAGATTGTGCATCAGGAGATGTATCCGCTGAAAAAAAAATTTCAAATCGGAATTTTAGAAGAAGAGTTATCGGAAAAAATGCAATTTACTTTTACGCCCTAGCGGAAAATCTATGCGTAATTTGAAAAAGAAACTATATCCAAAATACTCTTAGACATAAATGGAATCGAAAGATCAAAGATTTTTTCAATCGGATGTTTAGAAGCAAATATGTGGAATGAAGCGTATTTTTGAATTTGACATCATCTGCATTTACGCCCTCTAGCGGCGAAATTGTGCATCGTAAAAAAAAAACGAAATAAAGGATCATCATTCGCATATTTCAAGCTTTCGAATACAAAAAGCATTGTTCAAATCAGACTAATAGTTGCGGAGATACCGTGGGTACAGACGGACAAACCGTTAACAGAAGCACAATCTTTTTTTACAAAAGACGTGCTAAAAAGGAGAAACCCAAAGTTTTGGTTTGCAAGCGAGGAACCATTAGCGCTGAATACAAGATCAGTCTGAATGGAACTGAAATAGGCCAAGTAAATGAATTTGTGTATTTAGGAAGCATGTTGACAGAGAAAACAGATTAGATGGTGAGATTAGTAGGTGAGTAAATTTATCTTCGGAACTCCTAGCTGCTTTATGAGGATTTCACAGAAATCATAGGATCTCAAAAAGTCCTGAATGGCTGAGTATGAAAATGTAGTTGTTCCTACTCTCGTGTAAGGCAGTGAAACATGGACACTGCAAAAGAGACATTGGAAGCATTTTAGTCGTTTGTGTGCTGGAAAGGTGTGTTACTTACACGGGGGTGGGGGCATCTTCTGATTATGTCAGAAATGAAGATATATTACAGATGTGTAATGTGAAGCAAAGTAAAGTGGAGACAGATATTTTTCGGTGGTTTGGCCATGTTGAAAGAATAAGTGATGAGGTGCTTACCAAGAGAATTTATTCAGCCCAAGTGGCAGGAAAGAAAGGTAAAGGGAAAAGCAAGGAAATCATGGCAGGACCACATTCAGTAATGTCTGCATGCGAAAAAGATAATGAACATGAAGTACAAAATGTCTTGTGTGAGATGCGTGATGGATGTCAGTGAAACTATAGTTGTGTACCGAGATCACTAAATGGAGCCGTTTGATACATCAACAGTAAGTAAAATCTAGCTTAATCAACTTTAAACTTTAATCTGACAGATGGGTTTTCTTTTATATGTATGTATTGGGCATATAAATAAGTTTTGAGGGATTTGAGTTGAACAAAACATGTTGTTGGAGAACAGAAACAATATTTTAATATTAATCGAAGTATGCTCCCTCTGAAGCTACAACTTTACCCCATCTTTCGGGTAGTGAACGTATGCCCCGAAGGAAGAATTCCGGTTCCTTGGAAGAGATCCAGTTGTCCAGCCAATTTTTGATGTCTTCATAAGAACTAAATCGTTCTCCAGAAAGTGCTGACTGCATCAACCGGAACAAATGGTAATCCGATGGTGCAATATCTGGCGATTATGGAGGGTGGGGTAGAACTTCCCAGTTGAATCTTTCTAAGTACTTTTTCACAGGTTGAGAAACATGGGCTCTTGCGTTGTCATGCTGTAAGATGACTTTGTTGTGTCTACTCTCCCATTCCGGCCGTTTTTGCGTGAGAGCTCATTTTAAACGCATTAATTGGGTTCGATACCGATCACCAGTAATAGTTTCTGACGGTTTCAGCAGTTCATAGTAGATCACACCCTTCTGGTCCCACCAGATACACAGCATTACCTTTGAACCATGGATATCGCATTTTGGCATTGAAGGACCTGGTTCACCTGGCTTCACCCATGCTTTCTGCCGTTTAAGGTTATCGTACCATATCCATTTCTCATTGGCAGTAATAATACGATGCAAAAAACCCTTTCTTTTTTGCCTTTGAAGCAGCAATTCGCAAATGGTTTTTCGACGTTCAAGGTCTCTTTCCCGCAAAGCATGTGGAACCCAATTCCCTTCTTTTTGCACCATTCCCATGGCAGCTAAACGTTGTGAAATGCATGGTTGACTAACATTTAATGCTGCTGCTAGTTCTTTTTGGCTCTGGCACGGATCCTCGTCGAGTAAAGCTTCCAATTCGGCATCAGCAATTTTTTTGGGTGGTCCTGAGCGTTCTTTATCACTGACATCGAAATCATTCCTTTTGAATCGTCTAAACCAATACTCACATGTTTTTATGGATGGGGAATGTTCACCATAGATTTCTGGCATTAAGTGATAGCTGTCGGCATCACTTTTCTTGACAAAGTAATGCACTAACACTTCCCGCAAATGCTGTTTTGTCTGGACGAAAGTTGCTATTTTCCATCGAGTAAAACAAATACGTCTTTGCACCTCAATTGAACGTCGTATACTGACTTTGACAGCTGGCGTCTTGTACTGCGATATCGCAGTGTTGCCACCGTAAAATACATGCGAGCAGTAATAAGTACGACACCGAAACGGAAATCCCCCAAAACTTATTTAGGTACCCAATAGAACTAGAAGAATTTATGGTGTGATGTGTTTGACTAAGAATTTTTATTTTAATATTTTTTGTAGTGGTAAAATTTCTTATGAGTCCATTTCTTTCCAGCATCGCTTGAGAGAAATGGACTTGATAACTACAGTGTTTTGAATTTTCTGGAGTGTCTTACCTAAATTGAGAAATATGATTCCTTTGTTTCAAAAAAGCATACAGCTTTTGTATGGAACTTCAGTAGCAGCACATTTGTGTTTGTTATTCTTCATTGCATAAATTTATAAGGTGCTCTGCATTTGTTTGCTGCTACAGTGGTCTTGTGTTCAGACTGCGGACACCATTTGTTACAGAGCTGATGTTGAAATTTGGTGTAAAATACGTACATGTTAGCCCAAATGTCTAGGCTCCCTTTCTCTTTCCTGGTTCTTATAACCAAAAATTGCAGTTGTTTGACTTATTATAGCACTGGATATTCTCACAACAGACAAAAATAATTAATAATCCTAAGAACTCTTTTATTGTGTTAGTGTGCCATTTTATATGTGATGTCCAGAATTTTTTTTTTTTTTTTTGTAGTAACATAAATGTGATTTGATAGGTTAATTATTTTTCTTAACTTGTGGTATGGTAGATCCTTCTGATTCAAAGGATAGGCCGTAAGTATCGTTGTAACTTCTTTTAATTACTAGTTAAGTAAAATAGAAAAGCGTTACTGTGGTGAAATGAACTTTTTCTGTACTGTGTTTTGTATTGCAAAAGATATGAAAACTACAGGGTAAATAACCTCAAATAACCAATGTGTAATAATATTTATGAGGTATAAAGGGATAAATAACCCTTTATACCTCATAAATATTTGTTAAACACTGTAGTGCATGTGTGATAACACATATCCATCTATCTACCTTACTTACTTTCTTTCACTCACTCACTAACTAACTAGCTTGCTAACTACTGATTCTTTCAAATGCTCCACAAGCAAATTTTATTTGCCAATTAATCTCTTTATCAATGTGGCCCTTGCATACTATATGTTGTTCAAGGTAAGTGTAGGTATCAACTACCTCCAGTTTTCCCCCATCAATTGCCAAATCTTCATTTCTTGTAAAAACATTGTACTACATCAATTTTATTTTTAGAAAGTTCATTTTTAATCCCACGTTTTTACTGTTGTCAGCAAATTCCTGGGTCATACTTTGCAGCTGTGAAGGGGTGGTTGAAAAAATTACTATGTCATCAGTAAAAGGAAGGTGAGTTAAATGATGTGTTAGTCTTCATCACCTTGCTTTCCCATTTCAATGATTGAAAGACATTATGCAATGTGGCATTGAGGAGTTTGAGTGATATGGTGTCTCCTCATTTCTTCCCTTTTTAACTTATACTGGTGATGTGCCCTCATATAGCCGAGCCTTTGCTCTTGCATTTTCATAGATGATATTAATAATTCTGACTGCACTGGTGGCACAGAGGTCTAATCACTGTCTTATGACCATTTGTTTGAGATGAATCTGGGTTCGAATCCTTGTGAGGCATGGATGTTGTGTTTGACTTACGGCACTGGCCCTCTTCCTTCGCTGGAACCAGTGGCCCTAAATTAGTGATGGGTGACTGCTTATAGCCCATAAAGGTGCTTTATGGTGGTCATTAAACCCCCAAACAAACAAACAAAAAAAAAGTTGATAATGCTGTTGTACGCATCTTCAATACCACAGGATTTCAAAGGCATTATAGTTGCTGCTGATGGTTTCATGGAATCAGTCCTTTTCATAATCAGTAAACATCTTACATAGTAGGAGTTCATATTTCCTTGTTCTTTCAATTGGTTCTCTCAGTACAGACATGTGATCTATAGTCCTAAAACCACAACTGAACCCAACTTGTTCTCTCAGTTGAACCATATCCAGTGTGTACTTTAAGCAATGTGACAATACTTTAAATTTATAAGCCACTTGTAGAAAGCTGATGGGTTTGTAATTTCTGAGATCCTCAATGTCGCCTTTTTTTTATGTAGCAGGATCATGTAGAATTGTTCCAATCTTCAGGAATCTTCCCTTCATCGAGACATTTAGTAAAAACTTGAGCAAGCATAGTTTCTGTTTTTGCACTGACTTCTTGTATAATGTCCACTGCAATTCTATTGTCCACTGGAGCTCATCCCCGTTTCATGCTATTAAATACATCTATTAAATGTATATAGTTTCGTACAGTTTTGTCATGGTTCATACATTCCTTAAAAACCTTGAAAAGTCCTTGAAAAAAAAAGTTCATTTTTAAGTCCTTGAAAGTACTTGAAAAACTTTAAGACTGTAAATAGTACTTAATTTTTTTGTTTTTGTTTTATAACTAGTAATATGAAAGAGCATGTGTAAAATAATTCTTTGTTCTTAGAAGTTGTATAGGAGATTTCGGTGTAGTTCTCTCTCTCCCAAAAATGCCAAGCTGATCAAATAGTGCAGAATTTGCATTCAACTCAGGGGAGCGCTTGGACAGTTTTTACATTGGCTATGACATCACTACGGAGTAAAACGTCAACCATGGGAGTAAAATAAGTGGAATGACATATTCATGAATTGTGATGGACTTTTGTTGACTGGGGTTAGGAACCACACTCTTGCTGGAGAGTGGAACTTCTGGGAATTGCTTGTGCTTAATGCATAGACCTTTCCTCTCCTAGCTGCATCAAAAAAATATATTAAAGTCTTGCATCAAAAATTAAAAGTTAGAGCAAACAATGAATATCATACCAGCAAATGAATGCAAAAATAATGTAGCCTTTTGAAATATTTTGCAATATAAAATGATTTTGAAAAACGTCAAAACAGCGGAGCGATTCAAAGTTAATACTTGTAAAATACACCAACAGGGGGTAACAGGCAGGTCATTGAAGGTGTGCCCATCCCAGCTAAGTTTAATGGTTTGAACTTACTAAAATACCTACTGACTGACTGACCAACAGCACACACACATATGGTAATTTGGTTTTAAAAAGTCTTTGAAAACTGCTTGAATTTATTTTGCTTGGAAGAGTATAAACCTTGTTTGTGTAGAACTCTTGCACACTTTTTCAAAATTTCACCTCTATTTCTTGATACATTTCTATCTTCTTTTTTGCAGTGTATAATCTGTTTTTTTTTCCTTCTATTTTTAAGATGTCCCTTTGCTTTCTTCAGGCTTTTGATATTTTCCATTGCTTTGAGATTTGGAACTAATTTTTAGATGGGGGGGTCATAAATAACTAACCGTGCTAGCCAACCAGGTTGGTTAGAGTGGGATAGCATTTCCTTTAATTCTGGTGGTATAATTATACTGCTATGTGACTCTTGTCAGATCCCCTTCAGTGGGAACAGGATGCACCACGAGAAGGTGGGGTTCACATTGGTCAAAGAGAGGCTTGATTCGGTGAAACCATCAGCAGTTACAATGGCTCTGAAAACCTGCGGTATTGAAGATGCATACATTAATATTATTAATAACATCTGTGAAAATGCAAGTGCAAAGATTAGGCTGTTTGAAAATACAACACAAGTAAAAATTGGAAAGGGAGTGAGACAAGATGACACCATATCTCCGAAGCTGTTTAATGCCACATTGGAGGGTGTTTTTCAGTCGCTGAGCTGGGAAAACAAGGGGATAAAGATTAATGGAGATTATCTAACCCACCTTCGTTTTGCTGATGACGTAGTCATTTTTGCAACTACCCCATCAGAGCTGCAGAGTATGATCCAGGAACTTGCTGACAAGAGTAAAGAAGTGGGATTAAAAATGAACTTTCAGAAGACAAAAGTGATGTTCAATGCTTTTACAAGAAATGAAGATTTATCGATTGATGGAGAAAAGCTGGAGATAACAGACACGTACGTTTATCTTGGACAGCAGATATCAAGTGAGGGTCACATTGATGAAGAAATTAATCGGCGTACAAAACTTGCCTGGAGAGCTTTTGGAAGAAACAGCATAATTTTCAAGAGCAATATGCCATTATGTCTTAAAAGAAAAGTGTTTGATCAATGCATCCTTCCAGTGCTTACGTATGGTGCAGAGACGTGGACCTTAACTAAAAGAGACATACAAAGGCTGCAGATAACTCAAAGAAGCATGGAGAGGTGCATGCTTGGTGTAACCAGGAGAGATAAGAAGAGGAACTCGTGGATCCGAAAAATGACGAGAGTGGAAGACATCATGATCAGAGTTAAATCCCTGAAATGGCAATGGGCTGGACATACTGCCAGAAGGACAGATCATCGATGGACAGCCGAAATTTTAGATTGGATTCCAAGGGACAGGAAAAGACCCAGAAGAAGACCACATAGGAGATGGGTGGATGAAATTCGAAAGTATGCAGGGGTGACATGGAGGAGACTGGCACAAGACAGACCGTTGTGGAGGAAACTTGGGGAGACCTTCGTCCAGCAGTGGATTGATAATGGTTGACAATGATGATGATGATGATATATCATCATCAACCATTATCAATCCACTGCTGGATGAAGGTCTCCCGAAGTTTCCTCCACAATGGTCTGTCTTGTGCCAGTCTCCTCCATGTCACTCCCGCATACTTTCGAATTTCATCAACCCATCTCCCATGTGGTCTTCTTCTGGGTCTTTTCCTGTCCCTTGGAATCCAATCTAAAACGTTGGCTGTCCATCGATGGGTCTGTCCTTCTGGCAGTATGTCCAGCCCATTGCCATTTCAGGGATTTAACTCTGATCATGATGTCTTCCACTCTTGTCATTTTTAGGATCCACGAGTTCCTCTTCTTATCTCTCCTGGTTACACCAAGCATGCAACTCTCCATGCTTTTTTGAGTTGTCTGCAGCCTTTGTATGTCTCTTTTAGTTAAGGTCCACGTCTCTGCACCATACGTAAGCACTGGAAGGATGCATTGATCAAACACTTTTCTTTTAAGACATAATGGCATATTGCTCTTGAAAATTATGCTGTTTCTTCCAAAAGTTCTCCAGGCAAGTTTTGTACGCCAATTAATTTCTTCATCAATGTGACCCTCACTTGATATCTGCTGTCCAAGATAAACATACGTGTCTGTTATCTCCAGCTTTTCTCCATCAATCGATAAATCTTCATTTCCTGTAAAAGCATTGCACATCACTTTTGCCTTCTGAAAGTTCATTTTTAATCCCACTTCTTTACTCTTGTCAGCAAGTTCCTGGATTATATTCTGCAGCTCTGATGGGGTAGTTGCAGAAATTACTACGTCATCAGCAAAACGAAGGTGGGTTAGATAATCTCCATTAATCTTTATCCCTTTGTTTTCCCAGTTCAGTGATTGAAAGGCATTTTCCAATGTGGCATTAAAGAGCTTCGGAGATATGGTGCCACCTTGTCTCACTCCCTTTCCAATTTTTATGTGTGTTGTATTTTCAAACAGCCAAATATATATATATATATAGCAAAAGCATATTAAGTGAAAAAACAGAAAACCCTTGAACAAATTTGAAATTCCAAAGTGCCAGAGGCTGCATAGGAGAAAGATCAAATAACATAAAAATTCTGTACATAAAGCAAAATTTTGAACTTAAAAAAACAAAAAAAGAGAGAAACGAGAAAAGGAACAAAAATCATCATATCCATTCACTCGAACCAGGCTAGCTTCAAGCGATGAAAATGTACCGAACATAAGAATGCAGGGAAGCATATTAATGACTGACTCTTTGTCAGCTTCGTCAAGGGCAAGCAGCAAGAAAAACACTCATTAATCTACTGAGACCAGAGAATTGTGGGTTTCTGCTATCTTAGTTTGCTATAGGGACCAATTAAGTTTAGGGGGAAAATGTCAATTAAAAGGGATTTCTATTAAAACCCGAACCCAGCAAACTAAAACGCATTTGCCCGACCTCACAACAAATAAAATTAAAATTAAGAAAGGGATCCAATCTCCCTATTAACACAAATCCAGGCAATTAAAAATCCAACCAATAAATGGTACAATAGGGATACTTTAAACTTGTCACATATAAAGTGAAACCTAAAACCTACCAGCCATAATATAAACAGAAAACACCAAAATTAAAAAAAAAAAAATAGTCATGAACAAAAAATAAAATTAAAACCAGAAAAGGCAACCAACCAAATTGAAAAGGAAGCAACAACAAATTTACGAAAAAGGAGTACAAAAAGCCCAAGGAGCAATTTACAGTTGCAATCCCAAGAGTGAACAAGATAACTAAGTTGCATGTCACATGGTTGCAAAGAAAAATCCCCAATACCCACAGCAAAAAGCTTAAGAAAAATTATTCAGCAAATTAAAATAAAATATTTTTTTTAAAAAATATACCAAAGGGCATGGATTCAAGCACCAGTGAAGCAATTTTTAAGCCCAATATACCCAAGAAAATATTAAAATTAATCTTAGTGCAAATTCACTAATTCCTACAAAATATATATATATAAAACAACTTACTTACAGTTAAAAGAAATAAAATGTGAGTCTTTGTTTAGCTGTATCAAGTTCTATATATACAAGATTCTGCACTTATCTTATGGCCCACAGGAAGGCCCAGAGCCACTAAATAGACCTCAAATAATTCATCCAAGGTGCAGGATATGCTACAAAAAGTTCGAAGGAGACAAAAAACGTGTCCAAATCTCACAAAGCTCATATCCTGCATTCTAGTGCTGAAAACAGCCCCAAAAAATAAATTAATTCCTGAAAGAAAAGTAAAATTAGTAGCAGGAGCAAACAGAACATCCCTACCATGCCTGAGAACAACAGAGCACTTACTGCTACATCTATGGGGTGTACCAACTGAAATCAGGGGCAGGCCCTTTGCAGCACCATCTAGCATCCAGTTTTAGAACCTTCCTGGTGGGAACAGGTCAAATCCTTGAGTAGACTTCAAAAACCAGAATTAATGCTGTGAAAAAACCCTTACGAGTTATTAGTGCAGACCAGAATACAAAATGCCCTTCCTGTTAGCAGGGAAGCATTTCTCTGCTCTCAAGAGTTCAAAGATTATTATAATACCTAAATATCATTCCTCCCAAACCTTTGAACTTTAACTATTACTATTTTTTTTTTTAAACTTTTTATTTTTATAAATATTTTAGGAGATTTTTGTAGGGATTTTATGCTTTTTTTTGTGTAAATATTTTTTAATTATAACCTTTTTTTGGTTATCAAATGAGAGGAAAAGAATTTTGCATTATAGGTTCCTCAATTGATTGCTAACAACATCATTGCCTAAACGTCTAGAAATTAGCTTTAATTTAGACAATTCATTCAGTCAACAAGATTTAAATTAAAATAAGCCTTCCATCCTAATTCTATGTTTGTGAACTATTTTTCTTAATGCAATTTTTAAGAAGCTTCTAGGTACTTGGTTTTCGAAAAACTGTTTAATTAAAATAATAACATGTTTTCTAGTTCAGAGTTTAAGCTGCATATTCTAGAAAGCCTTAGTACTTGTGATATGAATACATTTTCTATAACTTTATTTCAAATATTGCTCCACCACATACCATATTTGACAAATTTAAATTTATTTCTCTTATCATAAAGACTTATGATTGGGTTACCTGCATTGAGATTAATAGTTAAATCCAAAAACTCAAGTACTTGGTTATTATCATTGGTTTTATTAAGTTTAAGGCTCATAGGATAAATAGCAGCAAAGTCTTTTTCTATATTTCCTGAATTATGAAAGCAAATGAGGTCATTGATATATCTGTAGGTATGAAAGTACCTTTCCTGATTGGAAGAATTTAACTTCATGAATTGAAATTCTTTAAAAAACAGGAACAAGTTGCATACGCTCGTAGACATGAACTTCCCATAGGTATTCCATTAACCTGTTTGAAAAACTTGTTATTGTAGAAGATAAAGTTATTTTTGATACAACAATTTAGAAGCGTATGCCAAGTACTTTCCGAAATAATGTTGGAGATTTGAAATTCATTAAAGAGTAACTTGAGTGTACTAATAATGTCTTCTATCGGAAGGCTGGTATACAGGTTTTCAAAGTCATAGCAATTAGCCTCTGCAGGCTTGTTATCAAAAATTTCCGAAATGACCTCAGCATTGCTTTTATTATCCAGAAATTCTTGCATGTTAGGTTTACTTTGGATTTAATAATGTTTAATACCTAACTCATTCAAAAAACTGATTCAAAATACTGATCTATTACTTTTTTAGGACTTTTGGTACCACTAGCTATGAATCTAAATTTCACCGGCTCCTTATGAAATTTTGCAGTAGCAAAAAGATAAGGAAATTCAGGTTCATAACTATATGCCATTCTTAGCCCCAGCTGCCTGTGAAATGCTTTAAATTTATTGTTTAGTTCCTTTCTGGAAGCTGAAGTAGGCTTTATAGGTAACTTTATTATGAAGTTCTTTCGAAATTAATTCAAAATAAAAATTTTTGCAAATAATAGCAAAATTGTTATTTGCTTTGTCCGTCGTGGTAAAACTGAAATTTTCTTGTAATTTAGAAAGTGATTTTTTTAATTCAGGAGAAAACACAAAACTGTTATTATAAAAAATATCCTGTATTGCAAGATTATGTTTAAATTCTTGAAAGATTTTGCATTTCCATTCAGCAAAGGCCTCGATTGGCCTTTAGTAGTCTAAGCTAGTTTTAATAATATATTTACTTAAATCTTGATAAAAATCATGCTTGATTCTATCTTTTGATAGGTAGAAAGTAGGCCTGAACTTGGCCCCAAAACCTAAGATCCTTCTTAAATTAGGATTTTCAATGAAATTTATCATAAAAACAGTATCTTGAAAATCACAACACTTACAGTTGAAATCTACCAAAGTGTTAATGTTTTAAAGAGACTTGTAATTCTTAGCATATGATCCCAATACCTTGACATATATGAAACTTACTCCTATTTGGTAATAGGGAAGGCCATAGAACCATTAAAGAACAGTTTTCTGATTTTGAGGGTCATAACTTTTATTAAGGAACCTAATGGTAATATAATTTTTGGAGTTAGACTTTTGGCTAATCTTATCTTTAAGAATAAATTTCAAAATATCTAACACAAGAGAGAAAACATGTGAATCTATATTACCAGCTTGATAATTCCAAAATCTAATGAAGGCCTTAAGCACATTGTGCTTAAAAATTTTATGAATAGACAAGAGTTTTTCACAAAATTGTTGCTATTTTGGAATTCAAGAAGAGTCTGTTTCAAAGAATTGAAGTTAACAATTTTAGAAGAATTAGCAAGCCTCTTCCCTCTGTTTCCTCTACTGCATGCTTGTGGATATAGGAGAATGAAGGTCTCAAGTTTTTTTCACAACAGTCTGTCATGAGCCAGTCCTCCTCCATGTCACTCCCACATGCTTTTGAATTTCATCCACCCATCTTCAGGCATGTGTGTCGCTAATTAGTGGATTTCCGTGAATAATTCACTTTTTAGAAAAAACAGAAATCCACTTAACTTGTCATTGTCATTTGCGATCTTAGGCTTTTGATAAAAGTTTGCAAAAGTTTGTTATTGTTTATAGGGGGGATTAGGGTGAAAGAAAGAGAAATATTAGTTGGGTAGGTGGTGATATTTCAGTTTTAAAGCGTAATCTTTCTGCTGCTGCGTGGATCACCAGCAGCTTTGGGCTTCTGCTGCTGCGTGGCTCACCGGCAGCTCCGTGCTGATGCTTCTGCTGATGCTGAGCCAATGATATAGCTGCGGGTGACATCACTTCAAACGTCCCGGTTTGCTCGAAACCGTTTTTTTTTTTTTTTTTAGGGGAACACTCTGCTGTTTCATTTCACCACTGACCTTTCCACTGGTATTTGTTTTATTTATTTTCTGAGAGGCAAAATAATCCTCCAGGATTACGGATGACTAAAGAAAAATTATGAAAATTCAAATTTTCGCTTATTAAGAATGTTTTACTGATTTTGTAATTAATCAATGTAAAAGCCTCTGAACAAAGTTCGTGGCACAGCTCCTTATTTCTTTCTTTCTCTTTCTCCCCCTGAGGAGGAGGAATTTGTTTTGCTTGATCGAAAGCTAAGTGGAAAGAAAGCATGGCGCCTTGCCGAGATTACGTCTGCTCGATGTGTTTCTTTCACTCTGGGGTGATTACATCGGCCTAAAGCCTCTGAACAAAGTTCACGACGCAGGACTTTTTCTTTTTCTTTCAGAGGAGGAGGAATTTGTTTTGCTTGTTTGAAAGCTAAGTGGAAAGTATGTACCAACCTTGGAATGCACGGCACCGGGCCGGGATTACGTCAGTCCGGCGTGTTTCTTTCGCCGTGGCCCGGGATTACATCATCCCGAAGCCTCTGAACAAAGTTCGTGATGCAGCTCTTTGTTTCTTTTTTTTCTTTCCCGAGGAGAAGGAATTTGTTTTGCTTGTTAGAACGCTAAGTAGAAGAAAGGATGCACGGCACAAGGCCAGGATTAGGACCCCGATTTACACAGAATCAGGCCCTAGGCGCAGCACAAGATGTCCCTCCCCCCACCTATCCACATTCTTGAAAGAGTAAGTACATTTGTTGCTACTAAAGATTACCAATTAATTTAAAAGTGTAGTTAATAAATCGGATACTGTGCGGGGGTAAAAGTAGAAAATGACATATACTTTCATTAATTCTAAATGTTAGCAAAGAAATTTGCACTTTAAAATATAGACGGGTAAGTAAAACACTTAAATAGTTCAGTATTGCTATTTTTGCATTTAATTTTACTTAAACACTTTGCAACTATATATATATCATCATCATCATCAACCATTATCAATCCACTGCTGGACTAAAGTCTCCCCAAGTTTCTTCCACAACGGTCTATCTTGTGCCAGTCTCCTCCATGTTACTCCTGCATACTTTCGAATTTCATCCGCCCATCTCCCACGTGGTCTTCTTCTCTGTCTTTTCCTGTCCCTTGGAATCCAGTCTAAAATTTCAGCTGTCCATCGATGGTCTGTCCTTCTGGCAATATGTCCAGCCCTTTGCCATTTCAGGGATTTTACTCTGATCATGATGTCTTCCGCTCTTGTCATTTTTCTGATCCACAAGTTCCTCTTCTTATCTCTCCTGGTTACACCAAGCATGCATCTCTCCATGCTTTTTGAGTTGTCTGCAGATTTTGTATGTCTCTTTTAGTTGAGGCCCACATCTGTGCACCATACGTAAGCACTGGAAGGATGCATTGATCAAACACTTTTCTTTTAAGACATAATGGCATATTGTTCTTTAAAAATATACTGTTTCTTCCAAACGTTCTCCAGGCAAGTTTTATACACCGATTAATTTCTTCATCAATGTGACCCTCACTTGATACTTGCTGTCCAAGATAAATGTAGGTATTGGTTATCTCCAGCTTTTCCCCATCAATCAATAAATCTTCATTTCTTATAAAAGCATTGTACATCACTTTTGTCTTCTGAAATTTCATTTTTAAATCCCACATCTTTACTCTTGTCAGCAAGTTCCTGGATCGTACTCTGCAGCTCTGATGGGGTAGTTGCAAAAATGGCTACGTCATCAGCAAAATGAAGGTGAGTTAGATAATCTCCATTAATCTTTATCCCTTTGTTTTCCCAGTTCACTGATTGAAAGACATTTTCTAATGTGGCATTAAAGAGTTTGGGAGATATAGTGTTATCTTGTCTCACTCAGTATCCAATGTTTATGGGTGCTGTATTCTCAAATAGCCGAATCTATGCACTTGCATTTTCATAGATGTTATTAATAATATTAATGTATGTATCTTCAATACCGCAGGATTTCAAAGCCATGGTAAGTGCTGATGGTTTCACCGAATCAAAGGCCTTTTCATAATCGATAAAAGCCATGCATAATGAAAGTTCATATTCCCTCACTCTTTCAATTAGTTCCCTCAGTATGTGGATATGATCTATAGTGCTGTAGCCACTCCTGAATCCAACTTGTTCTATTGGTTGAGCCATGTTCATTGTCGCCTTCAAGCAATGTGAAAGAACGTTTGTGAAGATTTTATAAACCTCTGATAGTAGGCTGATAGGTCTGTAGTTCCTGAGATCCTCAATGTCACCTTTTTTATGTAGCAGGATCATTGTAGCACTGTCCAAATCCTCAGGAATCTTCCCTTCATTAAGGCATCGAGTGAAAACTTGGGCGAGTACTGTTTCAATTTCTCCACTTGCTTCTTGTTTGATGTCTACGGTAATTCCATCTTCTCCTGGAGCTTTCCCCCGTTTCATGTTCTTGATTGCATGTGCAACTTCTGCTGGGAGGACTGGAAGAACACTGGTGCCCTTTGTAATGTCTGGAGTACATGCATCATCCCTTTCATACAGTTTTGAGTAGAAATCTTTCACTCTTGTCAAAATTTCACCTCTATTTCTTGTTACAGAACCATCTTCTTTTCTCAGAGCCATAATCTGTTTTCTTCCCTTACTCGGATGTCCCTTTGCTCTCTTCAGGCTTCGGTTGTTTTCAATTGCTTTCCTCACTAGTTCACAGTTGAATTTCCTTACGTCTTCAGTGATACTTTTTTGCACCGTCTTGCATAGCTCTATATATTCCACTTTGGAAGTTACATCTCCTTTAGTTGTCCTCATCTCTCTTCTTTTTTGCTTCAGAATTTTGGTTTTTCCTGATAATTTGTTCGTATGGAACTTGTTTTTAGTACCAGTTATTTTTGTTGCTGTTTCCATAAGAGCCTTGGTTAGTTTTCTGTTAACTTCAGAGATGTCCACTTCTTCCGACGTTAGACCTATTTGAGCAGAGAATCTGTTCCTCAGTTCTACTTTGAAGGCATTATATTTTTAAAAGTTGGTCGTGTCAATACACTTTGGTGGTTTTATGAGCTTTCCACGCTCGAGTTTAGCATTGAGGTGCATCTTACCATTCTATGGTCACTTCCTGTGTTGAACTGTTTTGCACGCTGCAGTCTTCCGTGACAAATTTATTGTTACGTATAATAAAATCAATTTCACTTGTCAATCCATTGGGATGCATCCATGTCCATTTCCTTTGCAGCTTGTTATTGAAAAAGGAGTTCATGATGAAAAACCCTTCTGCCTCTGCAAATTCTACGAGAGTATTTCTACGCTGGTTTCTGTTGCCGTGACCAAATTTACCTACTGAAGTTTCATTCTGTTGCTGTTTGCCCTATTTTCGCATTGAAATCTCCCATAAGGATCTTCAAGTACTGCTTACCTTTATTATTTAGATGACAAATTTCCTCATAAAATTCTTCAATTTCTTCTTCAGGATGACTTGTGGTGGGTGCATAAGTTTGAATAATCTGAGCCTGGTATCTTCTCGAGAGTTGGATAACAAGTCATGCAGCTCTGTCTGAAGGACTTTCAAGTTCTAAAACTTTATCCTTCAGTTTCTTGTTTATTAGAAATCCAACACCACTAGTTCTGCCAGTATCTGCCTACGATAATAGAAGAGATGTCCACTTTTCAGTTCAATAAGGTCTCCTTTGCTCCTTACCTCATTTAGCCCAACAATGTCCCACTTGATCCTTTGTAGTTCTTGTTCCAATTTAAGGAGCCTTGAATCAGAAGATAGGGAGCATCCGTTATACGTAGCCAAGGTCAGCATCAGATGGCAGCCAAGTCCGGTTCTCCGGGTATTCTTAGCACCCTCTGCCTTCATGTCGCACTGGTTGCTGCCTTGGCCAGGTACATTCCAGCTGCCGGAGACTGAGAGCCAAGATTTAAGTTGTGGAGTCATTTTGGAGGGTTTGGCCATAACTCACCACGCTGGCCAAACGGGTTGGTGAGTGTAGAATAGCATTTGCTCTAATCCCGATGGTATAGTTATACTGCTATTTGGCAGTCGTCAGAGCCCCTTTAGTGGGAACAGGATGCACTACGAGAAGGCGGGGTTGACATTTGTCAAGGAGAGGCTGTAGTATATGGCGCATCACCTGACCTTATTATATATATATATATATATATATATATATATATATATGGGATGTAAGGTCAGGTGATGCGTAACATCACAGCCTCTCCTTGACAAATGTCAACCCCGCCTTCTCGTGGTGCATCCTGTTCCCACTAAAGGGGCTACAACGACCGCCCATAGCGGTATAACTATACCATCGGGATCAGAGGAAATGCTATCCCACACTCACCAACCCGCTTGGCCAGCGTGGTGAGTTATGGCCAAACCCTCCAAAATGATTCCACAACTTAAATCTTGGCCCTCAGTCTCCGGCAGCTGGAATGTACCTGGTCAAGGCAGCGGCCAGTGCGACATGAAGGCAGAGGGTGCTAAGAATCCCCGGAGGACCGGACTAGGCTGCCATCTGATGCTGACCTTGGCCTACAATGGACGCTCCCTATCTTCTGATTCAAGGCTTCTTGAATTGGAAGAGGAACTACAAAGGATCAAGTGGGACATCGTGGGGCTAAGTGAGGTAAGGAGAAAAGGAGAAGATCTCATCGAACTGAAAAGTGGACATCTCTTCTACTATCGTGGGACAGATACTGGCAGAACTAGTGGTGTTGGATTTATAATAAACAAGAAACTGAAGGATAAAGTTGTAAGAAGTTGAAAGTTCCTCTGACAGAGCTGCACGACTTGTTATCCAACTCTCGAAAAGATACCAGGCTCAGATTATTCAAACTTATGCACCCACCACAAGTCATTCTGAAGAAGAAATTGAAGAATTTTATGAGGAAATTTGTCATCTAAATAATAAAGGTAAGCAGCACTTGAAAATAATTATGGGAGATTTCAATGCAAAAATAGGGCAACGGCAACAGAATGAAACCGGTAGGTAAATTCGGTCATGGCAACAGAAACCAGCGTGGAAATACTCTCGTTGAGTTTGCAGAGGCAGAAGGGTTTTTCATCTTGAACTCCTTCTTCAAGAAAAAGCCACACAGGAAATGGACATGGAGACATCCAAATGGGACGACAAGTGAAATTGATTTTATTATGTGTAACAAAAAAATTCGTCATAGAAGACTGCAGTGTGCTAAACAAGTTCAACACAGGTAGTGACCATAGATTGGTGAGATGTAAGATGCACCTCAACACTAAACTTGAACGTGGCAAGCTCATAGGACAAACAAAATCTATTGACATAACCAACCTTAAAAAACACCATAATACCTTCAAGTTAGAACTGAAGAACAGGTTCTCTGCTTTAGAAGGCCTAACATCGGAAGAAGTGGACATCTCTGAAGTTAACAGAAAAGTAACCAAAGCTCTTATGGAAACAGCAACAAAATTAGCTGGGTCTAAGAACAAGTTGCATGTGAACAAATTATCAGGAAAAACCAAAATGTTGATGCAAAAAAGAAGAGAGATGAGGACAACTAAAGAAGATGTGACTTCCAAAGTGGAATATATAGAGCTATGCAAGACAGTAAGAAAAAGTATCACTGAAGACGTAAGGAAATTCAACTGTGAACTAGTGAGGAAAGCAATTGAAACAACCAAAGCCTAAAGATAGCAAAGGGACATCTCAGTAAGGGAAGAAAACAGATTATGGCACTGAGAAAAGAAGATGGTTCTGTAACAAGAAATAGAGGCGAAATTTTGACAAGAGTGAAAGATTTCTACTCCAAATTATATGAAAGGGATGATATATGCACTCCAGACATCATGAAAGATACCAGTACCAGAGTTCCTCCAGTCCTTCCAGCAGAAGTTGCACATGCAATCAAGAACATGAAGCGAGGAAAAGCTCCAGGAGAAGATGGAATTACTGTAGACATCATACAAGAAGCAAGTGGAGAAATCGAAACAGTGCTCGCCCAAATTTTCACTCGATGCCTTAATGAAGGAAAGATTCCTGAGGATTGGAACACCGCTACAATGATCCTGCTACATAAGAAAGGTGACATTGAGGATCTCGGAAACTACAGACCTATCAGCCTCCTATCAGTAGTTTATAAAATCTTCACTAAAGTTCTTTCACACCGCTTGAAGGTAACACTGGACATGGCTCAACCGAGAGAACAAGCTGGATTCAGGAGTGGCTACAGCACAATAGATCATATCCACGTGCTGAGAGAACTAATTGAAAGAGCGAGGAATATGAACTTCCATTGTGCATGGCTTTTATCGATTATGAAAAAGCCTTTGATTCGGTGGAAACCATCAGCAGTTACAATGGCTCTGAAAACCTGCGGTATTGAAGATGCATACATTAATATTATTAATAACATCTATGAAAATGCAAGTGCAAAGATTAGGCTGTTTGAAAATACAACACACGTAAAGTGGAAAGGGAGTGAGACAAGGTGACACCATATCTCCGAAGCTCTTTAATGCCACATTGGAGGGTGTTTTTCAGTCACTGAGCTGGGAAAACAAGGGGATAAAGATTAATGGAGATTATCTAACCCACCTTCGTTTTGCTGATGACGTAGTCATTTTTGCAACTACCCCATCAGAGCTGCAGAGTATG
Organism: Macrothele yani; assembly: GCA_039090855.1. Lineage (NCBI taxonomy): Eukaryota > Metazoa > Arthropoda > Arachnida > Araneae > Macrothelidae > Macrothele > Macrothele yani. The sequence continues at coordinate 1,832,623 of CM076997.1, forward strand.
ATCCAGGAACTTGCTGACAAGAGTAAAGAAGTGGGATTAAAAATGAACTTTCAGAAGACAAAAGTGATGTTCAATGCTTTACAAGAAATGAAGATTTATCGATTGATGGAGAAAAGCTGGAGATAACAGACACGTACGTTTATCTTGGACAGCAGATATCAAGTGAGGGTCACATTGATGAAGAAATTAATCGGCGTACAAAACTTGCCTGGAGAGCTTTTGGAAGAAACAGCATAATTTTCAAGAGCAATATGCCATTATGTCTTAAAAGAAAAGTGTTTGATCAATGCATCCTTCCAGTGCTTACGTATGGTGCAGACGTGGACCTTAACTAAAAGAGACATACAAAGGCTGAAGACAACTCAAAGAAGCATGGAGAGGTGCATGCTTGGTGTAACCAGGAGAGATAAGAAGAGGAACTCGTGGATCCGAAAAATGACAAGAGTGGAAGACATCATGATCAGAGTTAAATCCCTGAAATGGCAATGGGCTGGACATACTGCCAGAAGGACAGATCATCGATGGACAGCTGAAATTTTAGATTGGATTCCAAGGGACAGGAAAAGACCCAGAAGAAGACCACATGGGAGATGGGTGGATGAAATTCGAAAGTATGCAGGGGTGACATGGAGGAGACTGGCACAAGACAGACCGTTGTGGAGGAAACTTGGGGAGACCTTCGTCCAGCAGTGGATTGATAATGGTTGACAATGATGATGATGATGATATATATATATAATAAAATTAGCGATAATAATTTTTGATTTTTGCGTGTGTATCTCGGAAGAGCTTTAGGTATTTCAGTTAACTGGAAGCTTAGACAATCACATGCCTGCCTATTCCAAGCGGGTCTTCTTCTGGGTCTCTTGGAATCCATTCTATAATGATCATTCAGCATGCCTTGCCCTTCAAAAAGCTTTGGCCGATGGCTCTTATTGTTTCTACCTTTTGCCTCATTGTTTTCTCCAGTTTGGTCGTAGGGTGTCCTTTTGTTTAAAAGTTTCTCTTGTCAAATAGGTTGCTGTACTTTTGAAATGGTATGCATTTTTTCTGTTTGGGCTTATATATACACTATATTGACAAAAGTCACCAGGCACCCCTTCAAAAGCAAATGAACGGATCCGCTGCATTGTTAAGATGCACTGTACAGCTGCAAACGGTATAAAAACAAGCCTGCAGCTGACCGCGATGATGTCGCCCTGTGAAGTTGAGTGAAAATGTCACTGCAGGAGAGAACTGGCTCTAAGAAAGGAAAGATTGTTGGGTGTTACATTAATGGGTTGTCCATAAGAGAAGCAGAGAGGCATTTAAATATACCCAAGTCAACTGTTTTGGATGCACTGAATAAGTGGAAGACACGGCACGCCTGAAGCAGCAAATCGTACCGGCAGACCAAAGAAAATCAGTGATAGAGGACGTCGAAGCATCAGGAGAGTCGTTACAGCTAATCGATGGAGTACCTACAGAAGACCACAGTGTACAGGTGAGTAAAAATGCTGGAAGCTCTGTGTACACATACCATTCACAGAGAACTGCGTTCCATGGGTTAGCGTGGTCGTGCGGCTGCTCATAATCCTTTCATCTCCACTCGGAATGCTACTCGTCGTTTAGCATGGTGTAAAGAACATTTATCGTGGACTGTAGATCAATGGAAACGGGTCCTATGGACGATCCATCAGTCTGATGGCCGTGTGTGGGTATGGCGGCAGTCGGGGGAATGCTTTTTACCTCAGTGTTTTGTTCCTACGGTCAAGTTTAGAGCTGGCAGTGTACTCTTGTGGGGATGTATTTTGCGGTATGGTCCCGACCCATTCGTTATTGTGGACCTACCTGTCAACCAGCATGTCTACCTCGATATTCTGGACAATTATGCCCTACTAACTCTGTGGCAATACTATGGAACCAAGCCTTGTTGGTACCAGCAGGATAATACACCGAGCCATAAAGCAAGGACTGTTACGACATGGTTTGATGATAATTCCGTATCATGTATGGACTGGCCATCACAGAGCCCTGATCTTATCCCATAGAGCACCTATGGGATGAATTAGAGCACCACATAAGAAGTTTGGAACCTAAGCCTACTACTAGGCAACAGTTAGTGGCAGCATTATGTGCTGAATGGAAGCGCATACCTATCGCTGTGTTCCAAAACCTTGTCGAAATCATGTGTCGAAGGGTCAGTGCAAGTATAAGGCCAAAGGTGGACTGACACCGTATTAATGTATGCCAATAAATGCTGTGTTGTGTTTATCTTCTAGGTGCAAATATAGTGTATATATTAGGATGGCCCAAATTATTCAACTTCTGAAATGTTTAAGTCTCACCCCTCAAAATTGTTCCAATTCAGGAAAAAATAATATCTGCAAAATTTTATTGCAATTGAACGATAATAACACGTGCCTCCAGCCATGCTTTTATAGGGACAGCTTTTGTTTTCCCTCCACTTAGTCTCTTTTCCCTTCTTAAACCATCTCACTGTTAACGTAATGCAAGATTCCTGGCAAGATTCAAAAAAAAAAAAAAAAATTGTGAAGCTTCGATTGCAACAGCTGCACTTTAACTTGTGGCAATAACAGTTAAAATTTCATAATACCAATGCAAGGGTACAATAAAATACTTGATAACTTGTACTATTCATTACTGCAAGAAAAACTCTGTGCTTTTAATGAATAATTAAACATTCCAAAAGATGATACTGTGCGTTATTTGTGGAATGTTTGTTCATTACAATCCGAAATAAAATACAGATTATGTACAGATAATGGCAGAAATATCAACAAATGGAAAACAAATAACAATCTCACTCCATTTTTTTGGCTACAGTCTCCTTCTTTGCATCAGGATATCGACATCTGTAGTCAGTGACAACTTGCAATAAAAATTCTTTCTGGTCTTCATTTTTTGTTAGTATTTTGTTGTAGTCCTCTATCAACTTAACCCCTCTTTCAGCTGTGTCATTGACCACCTTTAATTGATGCACAACAACTGAGGCTTTCTTAAGCACTTCACTTTCAGGCCAGGAAGCTGGATCTGTATTGAAGAAGTCTGTGTGAATATTAAATCTTTCAAAAAACTGTTTGCTGTCTTTTGAAATGAAGTCCTCAATAGACTTATGTATTAGTCCTTGAATATCATCATTTTTAGCATGATTCGCTTGACTCACTTTTCTTGAGTACCGTCTTTCCCTAGATTCCGTACCATTATCATTTTAGTTTCAACAGATAACCCTTCGTCGAAAAAAGCTAAAGCACAGCTTCTGGGGATAAATACCATAAATAATTTTTGAATTTGTGAACTGTGATACGAGATACCTCTAGATCCGCAGATTCATACTCAACAAGCTTTTGCATAAATTGTATGTCATGGCTGGGTGCCTCTTGGGCCAAAGGTGCTCTGAATCAAGCCTTAATATATATTCTTGTAAGAAATATGCATATGTCAGAAATGCCTTTTTTTTCCTTAGGGGTAAGTTTAAATTCATCTCGAAACAGAAATATTTTTAAGCAATAAAGTGCTTTTGCCATCCATCACGCTTGATGGTATGCTCCTGAAGCTTGAAAAGATATTTCTTGTGTGTTGTTTCCAATGAACATTTCTGCTAAATCTAAGAATTCTTTATAATCGTCTCGAGGCTGTCGCATTTGTAGGTGCTGCATTATAACAGATCGGATTTCTGTTATGTTTGAACATAAGTTTTTGAACATTTTCATCTTCTACACCAGACTTGAAATTTTGTTTATTAATTTTCGGCCATGCCTGTTAAAAAAGCGTTTGAAAATTTGCACATCTGGACCTGATGAAGAGGGCATTTTCAGCTGAAAAACACTTTTAAGTATGATTTCAAATATATGATGTCTGCAGGGAAGATATAGAAGATCTCTTTCCAACATCTTCTCTAAAATAATTGTCGCTCCCTTTAAGTAGCTGAGGTTGGATGCAGTAGTGTCACAGCACAATGCTTTTACCTTGTTTGTAAGCTCCCAATCAGTAAGCCCCACATGGGGATAACTGGTTTTCCAGTTATTTGGGGAGCGGCGCCCCCACGGCCCGAGCTCACCTTGTGACGGAATACATTTCGTTTACTCTTGAACGATATCATCACCGAAGGGACAGCTGTTCATCCAGCTGATGGGGGATGGCATCCCCACGGCCCGAGCCGATTTTCTCTTATAATTTTGTGTTTTCGTCTTTAGTTCATACATTGACATGTACCCGCCTCAGTTGTAGGCTGCTGAGGTTGTGATGAGGCGCCAGCTCTGAGTTTTGTTTCTCGTTCCCTTCCCTGTCTTTTCTTTTTTATGTTACATTTTCTGTTTTTCCAGAGCTGGTTAGCTTAGACCTACCTGCACGTATGCCGTGTGTGGTGACCCGTACAGGTGGAAATGGGGATGCTGGAGGCTGAGGTATCTGGGGGCCAGGTTGTAGTGTCTCCAGATGCCAACCCTCCTCTTTGCCCTCTGCTTCACCCTAAACGGGAGGCTGGGAGCTAAACCCACTCCTAGTCAGGAAGTCTGTGGCCGAGTGGCGTCCAGACTTCTAGCTGCTTGTCGTTCTGTTCGGCGAGGTGAGTTTGGGGGTAGGGTGGGCATGCCAAAGGGGTGTTCTCCGGGCACGGGAAAGTCTGGGTGCACGCCGAGCGTGTGTCTGCCCCACCAACTTGCTATATCTGCTGACTATCCCTAGAGCCGTGTCCTGCGTCCTCTTGGGCTTGCGGACCTCCGGCTCTCCCTCGTTGGGCTCGGTAGTGGGTGGGAAGGTCGGCGGACGAATCTTTTCTCTTCTTCATGGCAACACAAAGTGTTTCCCATGCTAGTAATTTAAAGCGCCCTGTGGAGGATGGTGCACCCTCCTCCACGAAGAAACTTGTCACATCTAGTTGTAATGCTCTGTTTCTTTTAATTCAAATCTGGTGATTCTTCACAGTCACTCAGTAGCAAGAGTCCTTTCTGGATCAACAAGGCTCTGCAGGCAGTTGCTGGCTCTCCAAAGAGTGTCAAGAAGCTTCCTTCCGGGGATCTTTTCGTGGAAACCTCTACTCCACGTCACAGTGCCACCTTGCTGGAAACGACCGTTTTGCTTGGCATTCCTGTTCAGGTTTCTCCCCATGGTTACCTCAATTCCTCTCGCGGTGTCGTCAACTCCCATGACCTGCTTGAATGCAGCGATGAGGAATTGCTGGAGGAACTTGGTGAACAGCATGTCATTGGGGTTCGATGGATTCTTTTTAGGCGGGATGGGAAATCTATTCCCTCCCGTAACATCATCCTAACCTTTGACTCCCCAACCCTGCTTACTTCCATCAAGGCAGGTTATTTACGGCTTGATGTTCGGCCGTATATCCCAAACCCCTTGCGATGTTTCAGGTGCCAGCATTACGGTCACTCCCAGCAGTCTTGCCGTAATGTTGCAAAGTGTGGCCGCTGTGGTTCCACAGAACACTCTTTGGCGGAATGCTCTGCAGAGTCTGATCATTGTGTCAACTGTGAAGGGTCTCATCCTGCTTCTTCTAAGCAGTGTCCAAAGTGGATAGAGGAACAGGCTATCCAACGCCTGAAGACAACTGAGCATCTCTCTTATCCCGAGGCTAGACGGCGGATCGCCCCTTTACAACCAGGCCGGCGGTCATATGCTTCAGTTGTGGTGCAGAAGGCTTCAGTGGTGGTCCAGACTGAGGTGACCATCCCAGCGCGGTGTCCTTATGATTTTGAGGACATCGTTGCTGCTGGATTGGAGGCACTGAAGTCTCGCCGCATTGCCTCCAAGGCGACATCAACATCGTCGCCTAAACCTTCCTCTGTGCCGAAAACATCTTCTGCCAGCACAGGGACCCAGGGCACTGCAAAGAAGAAGCCGGAGAAGGTGAAACCAAGCTCATCATCCCCGAAACAGAGCAGGCAAAAACCACCTCTCAACACAGGGGGTAAACACAGCCCTGTGTTACCTCCAGACACTGCTGATGGATTGGAGGTGAAGGACGACATGGAGACTTTCTAGTCATCTGTCTTCATTCTTTCATTTCATTTTTCATTATGGCCACGCTCATTCAGTGGAATTGTCGAGGTCTGCGATCACGCATTGATGATTTGAAAGGCTTACTGTCTTTGCACACACCTGTGTGCGTGTGTCTCCAGGAGACAAAGCTTCGCACGACGGACACTCCTTCGCTGCGGAGACATTCCCTTTTCTGCAAAGATCATCTGGGTGGCGTTATTGCCTGCGGAGGAGTGGCCATTGTTGTTCCTCATGGTGTTCCTGTCGCTGCAGTTGCCCTTCGGACGACTTTGCAGGCAGTGGCAGTGAGACTGTCTGTGCACACTCTGTTCACAGTGTGTTCTGTCTACATACCACCAGATGAAGCTGTGAGCCTTTCGGATCTGGAAGATTTGGTCGACCAACTGCCGCCTCCTTTCTTCATCTTAGGGGATTTCAACGCACACAATCCGTTGTGGGGTTCTACCACTCGAGACTCCAGGGGCCGTGTTGTTGGGTCTCTTCTCTCCAACACGTCCCTCTGTCTCCACAACATGGGAGCTACTACTTATTTTCATGAACCCACCTGCTCGTACTCAGCCATTGATCTGTCTCTGAGTTCACCATCTTTATATCCTGACTGGTCCTGGAGCGTGTCTGGTGATCCCCTTGGCAGCGATCACTTTCCAATCTTTCTCCGTCTAGCATGTGGCGGGTACTGGTACCCTACTCGCCCTGCTAGATGGAATATTGAGCGAGTCAAGTGGGACACATTCACGGCTTTGGCAGGTATTTCTCCTGCTATGGTGACCTCGGGTACAATCAATGACGCTGTTGCGGCGGTAACGGATTGTATTGTACAAGCGGCAAAACTTACCATCCCCAGGATGTCGACTAATCTTCCACGTTGCCTGAGACCTTGGTGGAATTCCACTTGCATGGCAGCTCATCAGGCCCAACATCGGACTTGGGGTAGGTTTCGTCGGTAACCCACCGACGCGAACTTACTTGCTTTCAAGAAAGCCAAGTCCTACGCGCGATGGTTCGTAGGCATAGTCAACGGGAGTCCTGGATACAATATGCATCCGGGATTAACACCAATGCCAGCCCTAAGATCGTTTGGGACAGGATCCGTAAGATTCGGGGACAGTACCCATCTGGGGAAATCTCCATTCTTGAGAGTGATGGAGGAACGGTTGCTGACGCTCAGGGTATTGCTGACTGTCTGGGCGCTGCATTTTCTTCGGTGTCCAGCAGCAGCAATTACCCTGCTTCATTCCGGCAGTTACAGCCGCGGCTTGAAAGGTCCAAGATTTCCTTTGGACCGTTTTCTTCCACAGATTACAACAGCCCGCTGACTGCCGTGGAGACCGCTCTGAATAGGTCCGGCCGGACATCTGTCGGACCAGATAACATACATTACTAAATGCTGAAGCACCTTTCTCCGTCCTCTCTTGAATGTCTGCTAATCCTGTTTAACAGGATTTGGCAAGAGCATGTCTTTCCCGAATCTTGGCACACTGCCATTGTCGTTCCTGTTCCCAAACCTGGTAAAGATCCCACCAACCTGTTGAACTACCGGCCAATTGCTATGACGAGCTGCCTTTGCAAGGTACTCGAGCACATCATTAATCTTCGTCTCATTTTTTATTTGGAGTTTCATCACATTTTTTCACCCCATCAGAGTGGATTTCGCAAATATCGATCTACCACTGATCAACATCTTCGCCTTGAGACATCTGTCAGGGAGACGTTTGTTCGGCGTCAGCACATGGTCTCCGTGTTCTTCGATATGGAGAAAGCTTACGACCGCACCTGGAGATACGGCATTCTCCGTGATCTGCACGAGTGCGGATTGCGGGGAAACTTACCATCTTTCATCGCCGGATTTCTCCAGGACCGGAGTTTCCGTGTGCGCGTCGCATCAACCCTCTCTGCGATGTACCCACAAGAACAGGGTGTTCCTCAGGGCTCCGTTCTTTCCGTTACATTGTTCATCCTTCGTGTCAACCATATTTTCCGACTGCTTCCTCCAACGGTTCGTGGGACCATGTACGTGGATGATCTGCAGATCTCTTGCGCCTCTGTTAACATGTGCACCATCGAGAGACAGCTCCAGTCTGCCATTACCAAGATCTCTCACTGGGCTTCCCAAAATGGATTTGGCTTCTCGTTGCTGAAGATTGTTTGCATGCATTTTTGCCGCAAATGGGGTCTTCACCCAGAGCCCAGCTTCCGTCTGGGGTGTTCTACCATCCCTGTGGTGTCAGAAGCCAGGTTTCTTGAGCTTACTTTTGACCGAGCGCTCACCTTCCGGCCTCACATTCAGTCTTTGAAGGTGAAGTGAACGAAGTCATTGAGTATCCTGAAGGTCCTCTCTCGAACATCTTGGGGGGCTGACAGGTGCTCAATGCTTCGCATTTACCACTCTCTCATTCGGTCGAAGTTAGACTTCGGATGCATTACGTACGGTTCAGCACGTCCATCGGTTTTAAAGCCTTTGGACCCCGTCCATCCCCAGGCATTGCGGCTATGTACTGGTGCTTTCCGTACCTCTTCCGTGCATAGCCTGTATGCGGAGGCTCATGAGCCGCCGTTATGCATCCGTCGTAAGCAGCTGTCTCTTCAGTTTTATACAAAACTGAAATCTCTTCCTGATCATCCACTGCATGGTTCCATCTTCCAACCGGACTGTGCCCGCTTGTTTTCCCACCGCCTCTCCTGTGCTCCGACGTTCGGGATTCGGATGTCTGCCATAGTGCGCGATGCTGGTCTAAACTTGTCTGGGATTGGTTTGACCACCTTTTTTAACCAACCTCCTTGGCAGCCCGTTCAAGCAACGGCTGACCTTTCTCTTTGTGTGTGGCCTAAGTCATCCACTGCTGCTCTGGTGTACCAGCAGCTCTTTGCTGAAAAACAGTCTGTCTACCCGGATTTCGTGCCTGTGTTCACTGATGGCTCGAAATCCGGGGATGTCGTTGGATCCGCTTTTGTGTGTGGTGATGCCTCACATGCTGAGAGGCTTCCGCCTGAATCCACCGTCTTTTCGGCAGAGATGCGTGCGGTACACCTCGCTTTGTGCCACATACAGTCTCGATCACATCGTCGCGCTATGGTTAGCTCTGATTCCCAGTCCATCATCCAAGTTTTATCTTCTCCAGAGGACACGGACTCACCTGTCATCCGTGATGTCCGTCGTCTTCTTGGAACTTTGGAGGGTGATGGCTTCCTGGTCCGATTCTGTTGGGTTCCTAGCCATGTTGGGATCTGGGGTAACGAGCTGGCAGATCTCTCTGCCAGGTCTGTTTCCTCCATGTCGCCAGCTCGGCTGCCACTGTCTTTCCGCGATTTTAGACCTTTGATCCGGACATTTCTCCTGGACGAGTGGCAGTCCCTGTGGTCTCAGCAGGGCAGCAATAAGTTGCATTCTGTCGAACCACAGATCAGACTTAGGAATTCTAGTTTGCAGAAGAACCGTCGTGAGGAAGTTGTTCTTGCACGACTCCGCATTGGGCACTGTCGTTTTACTCACCGCTTTTTTGCTGTGTGGCGAGAGTTTCCGGTGTGTGAGGCATGCAACTGTCGTCTCACTGTCCTTCATGTTTTGTGTACTTGTGTTCGGTTTTGTAATCATCGTTTTCGTCATTTTCACTCTCATCTGTTGGACGAAGGAGCAGCTATGCTGCAAACTATTATTGGTGAAGCCTGCGACATGAGAGCAGTGTTTTCGTTTTTACAAGAAATTGACTTTTTAAAACTAATCTAGATTTTAACTTGTTCACTCTCATATTTCATTTTTACCACATCAGCCTGTTTTTAACCTTGTGTACGTGTTTTATTGATTTTGTTTTGTTTTGATGTCATTTGTTTGGTGCTCTTTGGCCAACCTTGGCCCTTGCGCCATTAAAATCTAATAACCAACCAACCAACAAGTGTTTCATATACTGCTAAGGCTTGTTCTTTTCCAGTGGAGCCTTGCAACTGTGGTATCTGCAGTATTTGTTCTATATTTCCACTTGTAATTATGACCGGAAGGTGCTCAACCATCTGACAACCGGTAACAGCTGGCAATAATTTTCCATCCCAATGAACAACAGCTGCTTGCAGATCAGCTTCTTTGAATCGTTCTTTTAATATTTCTGCTCTCGCTTGACGTAAACGTTGCCTGCATCGTTGAATGGAAGATCTACTTATTAATAGTTCATGGACATCATGACCTAATGCTTCAGTTGTGGCCATTAAAATGTGAACTGCATTTTATCACTAACTTTGCATTTGTCAAAAGTGGCTACAATTTTTGAAGTTATAACATTACAAGTTCCATACATCTTTCTTTTCTTTTGCTGTGACATCCCGATTGAATCCGTAGAGCACGATGGAATTGGCTCTTCGTCTGGGATTGATTCTTCATCGCTACTACTTGAACATTGCAGTTCTATAACTTCTCTTGCTGTTTCAGCCTCTCCTATGCTTTGCTGTAACCTTTGAATTTCTTTGGATCGTCTTTCTCCTGCTCTTTTTTCCCGTTCAGCCAATTTTACATCAATACCACACAGAAAACCGGCCGCCCTTTTTTTGTTTGATTTATTAAAAACATCTTATCTTCTTCAATAGTTATCATTTCTAAGGCATTTTCATGGGCAATATAGAACAGATCATGCAACTTTGAAACAAATAACTCTTCCCTTTTTTTTTCAATTTTACTAGATCTCTTTGCATTTTTCTGCAATGATCTCCAATTCTCGTAAACAGTTTCTAGTTTTTGAAAGCAATGATATTGTTGTCATCTTGGAATATGTGCTTTATTCCAGAAAATTCGCACCTCTTAGATTGTCAGCGGTGCACTTTCTCGAAGAGTTAATTGTACCTCACGCAGGTTAAAAAACATTACTCCCAGCACTTGTCTGTTGGATGGGAGCTTGCTTCCAACAATCTGGGGCATGTAATGTCCAATCAAATAAACCGAAGTGTCTTTCCTTAGGGAGTGCTTTGAAAACATTATGTAGCAGAGAAAACTTAGCAAGTAGCACGGTGACAATATGTCTCAAAAAAGAATCAAAAATTTCACTTGCCTCAGTAAATGCTAAATATAACGATGTATCGATGTATCTCAAACCGTGAAACTTTTTCGCATTGCAATGACCATATAGTGTTGAAGACTTAGTCTATAACAAACCAGTTACATTGAAGCTTTAATCAATTGGAATTTCCGAAACACAACTGAGTATCTAGTGTATTAAGTCCCATGTTAAACACTTAGTAGGTGTGGAAAAGGTAGAACTTGCCCAGAATTTGTTAAAGGCAGTTTGAAGTTCATGTCAAAAGGACAATCACAGGATTGAATTAGAAATGGTAAAAAGAAGTGAAAAAGTACAAAAACTACAGAAGGTTGAAATTTGTAAAAGTGTAGAAGAAAAGCTAAAAGGAAGATAAAGTTCTGCGAAATCAGTTGAATTCAGCTCAAGCAATGTTGATGAAAGCTGAAAAAAGTATTGATGAAGGTCTCAAGAAGAAAGACATGAGTGCAATTGAAAGTGGTAGAGTAGTTTTAAAAGAAGCAAAGGAGAGAATAAGTACGATTTTAAACAGTGTGGAAACTAACTAGGTAACAAGCCACAAAAAGCAAAAAATTGCTAAATAATTTTGCCAGTTACTTATGTAGATATTTGTTTTGTGTATATGGGCTTCTGTATATAAACTTCAGCATATATTTGCATTTTTGAACTTCACTTTTAGTTGGTAAAGTTCGATGAACACTTACCGCACGTGGGTCTCGGCTTTCAATTCATATTTCCGTTATGTGGATGCGGCACGGGGGTTTTTCATTTGGCCACGGGTCCGCTTCTTCTTTTTTTTTTTTTTTTTTTTTTTCCGTTGGAATTTATTTTGTCTCATCACCAAATGAGTTTTTCCTTTGCTGCATCCTCATTTACTTCAATATTTATTCATACCCGAGTACTTTCAGTAAAATTCCTTTACCGTCTTCGAGGGGACGTTTTGCTCCGACTAGCACGGACCGTGTCAGCTGGGCATTTCGGTGGTTCTCGCGGGCTGCTTCTGTCATCGGCTATCGCTTCTTCTTGGGCGTTGTGGCGCCATCTCTTGTTGGTCAGTGATCTCACTTTTCGAACTTTTTCATTTTTTTGCTCAATTTTAATTAAATTGAGCAAAAAAATGAAAAAGTTCGAAACCCCACGTGCGGTAAGTGTTAATCGAACTTTACCAACTAAAAGTGAAGTTCAAAAATGCAAATGCATTAATGCACGTTAAATAATATAACCTCCAATATCGGAAGTAAATTGAAACTTCAGCATATATGTATATTCAGGGCGATTCATAAAGAAGTATACAGTTTCAATGCACTATAAAACAAGAACAATGTAAGATATTTTATGTTACCTGTAACAGAATTGTACGTTAATGTTTCGAGTTTTTTTTAGAGACAGTCACAGATGTTCTATGTGTGCACCCTTTGTCACACGACACACATCGAGCCGGTAATCCATTTCCACCCAAACAAGAGGTAAGATATCTGAATCAAGTGCAGTGATAGTGGCTGTGATACGCTGTTCCAGCTCCGCTTGATCAACAGGAAGTGGAGGGGTGAATACCTTGTCCTTTACATACCCCCACAGGAAAAAGTCACAAGGTGTTAAGTCAGGACTTCTGGGTGGCCATTGGGTCAGTGCATGTTGTAGTCCGCAGCTCGTCCAATCCATTGGTGAGGAAGATGTTCATCGAGATAATCTCGCACGTCGCCTTACCAGTGCGGTGGTGCACCATCCAATTGGAGAATAAAGTTGTCATTGTCATCCTGCAACTGTGGTATCAACCAAAGACTTAACATATCCAGAAGAAAAGAGCCTCCCGTGACAGTTTTCTCGTGAAAAAGAAGGGACAGTACACTTTCTTTTTGGACACAGCATAGAACACATTTACCTTAGGGGAATCTCGCACGTGTTACAATGTAAATCTGGGATTCTCCGTTCCCCAAAGCGAACATTGTGCTTGTTTACCTGACCACTCACGTGAAATTAGCTTCATCGGTAAAAACTAAGTGATCGGCAAAATCGTCATTTTCAAAACAGTGCTGCATTTCGGCACAAAATTCAAAGTGCTGTGTCTTTTCCAGTTCAGTGAGATTTTGCAACATCTGCACTTTGTATGGAATCATTTTCAGCTTCTTTCTCAAAATTCTCCAGACAGTGGGCTGTGAAATCTGCACTTCACAACTCACCCTCTGCATTGATTTTCCCCGGGCTTCGTTGAATGGCTGTGCAAACACAATCGATGACTTCTTCCGATACACGTGGTCATCCAGGACTTTTAAGTTTGCACAAACAGCCCGTAGTTTCAAATTTTTTATGCCAATAGTAAATAGATTTTCTGGTTGGAAGTTCTTGTCCGAATCGTGATAAAAAAATGTTGTTTCACAACATTTACAGATTCCGTTTTGCTCAATTCAAGAACACAAAATGTCTTCTCCTGCAGATGCTGCCATTTTGACTGACTTGTCATGTGACATGTGCGCTATCGCCTATGTCACTTCCCTCAGTAGCGGGGCACAAACTTTATAAGTACATCTACCTAACGGTTTGCAGTTGTGGTCCGTGTCTTCAACTGTTACTGTTTTACACATCTGGAAACTGTATACTTCTTTGTGAATCACCCTGTATTAAACTAAGATTTACTAGCATAAAATTGACAATTTTGAATCACATTTAGTTGCACAGTGATGTAGGATTATAAATTTGAATCTCATTCAATGTCAAATGAAACAGCAAAGCTGTAATTAACAGGTAAGCATTTACTTATTAAATAGTTTTACTTTGTGAAAATGTTTTAGAATGTATAATTAATTTTTTATTTTCACATTTTGGTTATATATGCAGAGATGCCAACTACTATGGAAATAGCTCTTGTGCTACGGAATACGGAAAACCATAGTTTTTCTACGGAAAATTAACAGAAGTTATTAATTTTATTTTGCTTGTTTCCCTTCCTAACGCAACGGCGACTACTTGACGTTCCGTCATTCGTCTTGCGTGTGATGCTGACTCTCAAAGTTACTCGGATCTTAGCGCGAGCGACCGACATTCGATGAGTGTGGCCTTGTACTGAGTCATTCTAAGTGAAAACCCACCCTCCCCAGCATGCAACATTCTGGGGACGTTGAGCATAGCTCGCTTAGTTGGACGTGCACGGAGTTCGGCCTGAAGCTCTTTCCCAGTGTAGCGACAAGCTCTTGGTGCAGAACGTGAGTGTCATCTGGAGTGTCATTGCCTGGCATCGCATTTTTTTTAAGCGTGCGTCGACCATTCGTGTAAGTAATTAATATTTCGAAGTTTTTTCTTGCATTGCAGAAAAGTATGCTTGGATTTCATTCTTAGTGCAGAGTTTGCCAAAATGCATAATTACGCATCTAGTACGCATCGAAATGTTACCAACGCGTAAAAATATACATCGGGGATTTTTCGCAACGCGTAGAAATACACGTCTAGAAGCACGTAAAGTATGCATCAACACGTAAAAAGTATGCATCAACACGTAAAAATACGCATCGAGAAACGCGATAAAGCACGCATCAAGAAACGCATAACACTACGCGTCAAATAATTTTACCGACGCTTAAAAATACGCTTCGGGACAGCATTTCGCCTTTCAAAAACGGAAGTGAACGAAATAAAGATTTTTCTGTATTCGTAATTTCGCTTTCCTGCGATGTTGCCTCTGTCCAGTATTGTTGTTATACATAATGTTATTCCATAGATCATTGTATTTCACTTTGAAAATGGAGTGACAATTTCCAAAAACGGAAATTCGGCCACGAAAAAATTCCCATGTAATTATCAGGCAAGAGAGCGAGTTCCATGGCTTCGAGGAATTTCGGCTTTTTCGTCGTAATTTGGGTTATCCTCGAGATTGATGCATAACTGAACAGACATTTTGGGGCAATTAGTAGTGGTGAAGGATGCTTTCCGCCTGAAACTTTCGAAAACGGAAATTTCGTCTTTCAAAACTTTCGGAAACAGTGAAGATTTCTCCTCTAATCGTAATTTTATTTTTCACATGATGTTTCCTCTGCCTAGTATTGTTGTTAAATTTCATTTTATTTCATAAATTTTTGTATTTCATCTTGAAAATGGAAGGGAAATGTCCTAAAACGGAAATATGACGTAGTAAAGGTTTCTCCCGTAACTGTCATTATTTTCCCCAACAATGTTCCAAACGTGTATCCTGTGTTTTTAAACATTCCCCCCAAAAGTTTGCATTTCAGCTTGATGGGGGGGGGGGGGTGTTCGGAAACGAAAGTGACAAAGCTGAAAAATTTGTAAGAATTGATGCACGATATTCAAAAGCATTCATATTCTCCAAGTTGCACTATCTTTTATCTAAAATAGTGAATGCTATCATGCATTCATGGTCCTGAAACTGAAAGTTCTTTCAGCATTATGGATAAAATTGTCATCCAAGGGATTTGTGAAGCCTACTGTCGTAGCTGATGGTGATGTTGAGCTTAATTTTTCAAATAATTTTTTCAAAAAAGAAAAATCAGAAAGGACACAACTGGTAATTGGAGTAAAAACAAGAATGTATTTAAGCGAAATCATTTAAAACGCAAATGATTTTGCTAATACATTGAAGAATGTTCTTGTATTCAAGAAAAGATGCTGATTTATGATGAATTCTTAAAACATGCAGAAGTAGCAGATCCTTCACTTAGAGTCAGAACATAATTTACTTCTGTATTATACATAGTCAAGCGCTTTCCATTTATAATAACTGAAAATGAACTTGATATACTGGAAGTGGAGTTGCTTGTTATCAAGCTGACAAATTAGAGATCATAGCAGAAACAGATAGATGTCACTTGGTCAGAAATCTCAAAATTAAGAGGCTGTAATGGAGCTGTTAAGTATACTATTCTCTCGAAAGTAATGTTTGCAATACTTGTAGTTCCACACTCGAATGCTGTGAGTGAGAGAGATTTTAGTTTAGTGCAAAAAAATCAAGCCCGTTTCCAACTTAATTTAGGTTTAGAAACTGTAGAAGCACTTCTTATTGCAAAAATGAATATGTTCTCCTCTGGGCAAGTGTGCTATAATAATATTTTCTGCTGAGGAACTCAAACCTGCAAAACACTGTACAGTGAAATCACTAAAGAAAGCTGTTTAATCAATGTTTGTTGTGTAAAAAAATTTATCAGTCATGGTGTATATTATTTTCCATGTGAAAAATTTGGAATATTTTGATACAGATTTTCATGTATATACATGAATAAGTAAGTAAAAAAATGCTAATTAAATTAAATTAAATGAGTTGTTTTCCTCGGTTAAAATTATTCTTTTTGGTATGACTACTGAAAAATGGCCAAAACTACTGAAAAATTGTGGGAGTACTACTGAAAATATCTGAGACAGGTTGGCATCTCTGTATATGCTATTTGTTTCCTAAATTAGCTTAGCATGTGTTCATGAAAAGACTGTGATAATTCAGATTCTTCACTTTTAAAAGCTAGTGATTTTACATAATGTGAAATTAGAGCTACCATTATTGTGTGATTGTAAGTAATCATGCTTGGAAAGTTTGCTGTGTCCTTCCAAGTATTAATTGGTGCTCTAAAATATAGATTTCCCCCTCCAAACAGCACTCAAAGTATCATTTTATTAGCTGCTCCAAAATGTAGATTTTCCTGCTCCAGAGGTTGCTTCAAAATGGGTAGTCTACACTTTCACCACTGCATGTGTGAATGAATTGCATGTGACCAAATAGAAAAATCCATAGAAACTACAGTAAAATATTAGGACTAATGCAGAATTATGTGTAAAAGTGAAAAACATATAGCTGACGAATGCTTTACCGAGATTCCACTGTTTGTATATATAGTTAGAAATCTTTATGAAGATGTATGTAAATGTCACTTTTGCAGCATATAGGAAAAATACATGTAACCATGTGATCTAGGCAACTATTTAAGACTGTTTCTTGTCAGTAATGTTGATCACAATGGGAAAAAAGAAGAGATCTAGGGCTTATTGTGGGTGCCTGTTTGGCTGAAGCTACAATTTTGAAAACAGTACAGCTGTCTGGTTTCTCAAAAGGCAAGATATCCTGAGTCTTTAATCAGTGGAAAAATAACCCACATTGCTTGTGTAGGAGGTGTAACTGTGATGTGATGACAATCTGTCAGGAACATGATCGTCATTGTTTGAGAAGGCTTGGTGTGTAGCAATTGACGGAAGTGTTCAATAAAAGCTTTTTCCCACCCATATCTCTGCAAAGTATGAGCAGAGAATTGAAAAGGATCGGTATTGGCAGTCACATGCCTTTATGGAAACCACTGATTTCTCTGAAGAACTGTAAATCTCGTCTACAGTGGTGTCAAGACCACTGTGACGGGACACTGGAAGACTGGAAAAAAGCCATGTGGAGTCCGATGAGTTGTGATACACCTTGTTCTGTACTGATGGTAGGCATAGAGTTTGACATGAGTCTCATGAAACAATGGATCCAGCTTGCCTTATAAACACATCTCTAAATTCTGGAGCTGGTGTCATGGTATGGGGCACATTCTCTTGGTATGGAACAGGTCCCCTGATATTGCTGGAAGGTCAAGTGTCCTCCAAAAATTATCTGAGCATTGTTGCCGATCAAGTCCATCTTGCAATGCTGACGTTTTATTCAGCAGGTAATGGCTGTTTCATAGACGACAATGCTACTCTCTATTACATAAGATGTATTCAGCAGTGGTTCAGTGCTCATGATAGTGACTTGCACCATTTTTCCTGGCCACCAGAAAACCCAGATCTGAACCCCATTAAGAATGTATGGGACATGTTAGAAAAAGAGATCCGGGAGCAAAGTTTTCTTCCGCCAAATCTGAGCCAGTTAAAGGACTGCCTGGTGAGCATTTGGTAGATGTAGATGAACACCAACACTTTGTGGAATCTATATCAAACTGCATATGTCTGTAATTCAGGCTAAAGGTGTTCTAACCCAGTATTGAATAAAGTTTTCTAATTCAGCGGTGCGTGCGTGTGTGTCAATCAATTGGGCTTCTGCCTAAATGACTTCAAAAGGTTTATGTGTGATAGGAATAAAACTGGACTTCTATAAAAGGAGTTGGTAAAATACTATTAAGGGAGGCTTTGTGATTTTCAAGAAGTTTTAAAAATCTTAAAAGCTGAATTTGGAAATAGGCAAACATTTCACCATTGCCAACCCAAAATATGTCAAGCTAGGCAGGAAAAAACTAAAATGAAAGCGTGAAAGAAATTCAAAACAAATAACAAAAATAAAAATTAACAAGCCGTTTTTTGTACACGGGAAAAACAGGACTTGAACAAAATTAGTGTTATTAGTAGTTTACTAAAACAAAATGGGAAAAGGAAGGCAAGAGGATAAGTGCAAAAACAAAACAAAGAAAAGGGGGAAGAGAGCAATTTTCTTAATAGGAAGGAAGAAAAAAGTTTATTTGAGAGCTAGAAGGGAGAAAAACCATAAAACTAGAAGGTAAGGTAAAAACCATGGCAAACAAATAGGAAATGTGAAGAAAGAACCATTTTGCATGGTAAAGAAAAACAAAAAAATTGGTCTTTATACAATACAAAAATAAATATTTACAGTATGTACAAGAATAAACTGTTCTGAGAAAAATATTCCAGAATTAGTAGATGAGTGTTTTGAAGGTAGGAATAAAAGGCTAAAGCAACAAAAAATAAAAACAGGACACAAAAATTTAACTCACATGATCCTTGTCTCCAAAAGAACTGAAATGAACAGAGAAAGAAATGTAGAGGAAGGCAAAAGCCAAGGGAGAGAAAATAGACCTGTGAGAGGGGAAGGAGGGCTGTGTAATGCTTGTGTTAAAAGCAACCAGCTGCAATAAATAGTGTTGAAAGATAAAACTTCAGAGAAGTTAAAAAGGGGAAAAAATTAAAGGGAAACATCATTTTATATTTTCATTCAGGGAGCCTGTTGAATTGCTTATTAATTATTATTAATAAAGCAACATCAGATAATTTAAGATAGAAGATACTTTAAATATTGAAAGGAAGCAGTATATAATAAAAACTTAAGTATTTAAGTTCAAAAATAGAAGTCAACTAATTTATTCCAAGTTAAAATTTCTTTTTTTCCTTTTTATTAATTTTTTAGAATTTTGCAAGGTTTGTGGAAATGCTTTTTTTTCCTTATCATTTTAACTTTATAAATTTTTTGTGTGTAAATTACCAAAGCCTTTTAAGATGAAGACTATGTAGGGACCTGACATCTTAGAAGGTCTTCTCTTTCGAGGTTTGGATCTTGCCATTCATTAAGTCCTTTGTGAAGTTGGCTGGCTAACTCAATCAAATACTTAAGTTTATTCTTATTTAGCAATTTTTTTAATGAATTCTGGTGGTACTTGGTTGTATAAAAATTTATCAATTAAAACTAAGTTTGAATGTGTCCTCATGCATGGCAGCAATGCAGGAGCCTTACATCAAGACAGAGGTCTAACAGAAGTTGGGCCTAAGCATTCTACATAGCCCTCCTCCATGCAATCCAGATTTGGTTCCATGTGATTTTGGCTTCTTTCCAGAACTGAAAGAGCATAGTGTACTGGATTACTGTGCCTCAAACAGTGTGAGTTCAGAACAGGGAATTTTTAGAAGTTTGCTTATAACTGGAAAATATGCACTGATGTTGATTGAAGCTTTGCGGGAAAATAAATATCTCATCTAAGGGAAGGTATTCTGCCGAACACTTTTTCAATCATGCAACCCCTTCCACCTCCACACACTCACATCATATTCAAAAGTTATTGACAAGAAAACTTTTTGAACATCTTACAGTTTCCACTCTGTTTCTATGATTATTCAGTAATGAAGAGAATTGATTATAACATTCAATTCTCACTTATTAAAACATGCTTTAACCATGAAAAATCATAATTTTAGGCCATCACTTCATGACAATAATTAAATGGTTTGAAGGCTATCTCCCAGATTCATCAGGAGATAAATATTGGCTGCTCATACACCTCAGAAAAAAAAAAAAAAAAAAAAAAACAGCTTTTTTATAAACATCCTTGTGCATTGTTATTTAAGCTTTAAAATTTTTAATATGATTAAAAAATCCTAAAAACTAATTTAAACTTACGTAACGGTGCCTAAAAATTAAGTTTTTTTTTATTCAGGACTCGAACTCCATGTTGTTTCTTGCCCTTTCCATATTACTGGTCTGTTGTTTGTCATTTAGCATGAAATACAGACTAAAACAGATTCTCCAAAATCATTGCTAAGTAGTTTTATCTGACACTAGTAGACATCTTCAAAGCAATGGCAAAGTGACAAAATGAAAATGCTTCAATGTCACGTATATAGTATGTCATACTAAGAATGATGAAGTTTTAACTTTTTCCATCTGGGTAGGGACTTTCACCTGCACATCAATTTGCCCCCCCCACTCACTCAGACACTCCAGTTTGTGGCATATTTACTCACATTATTAATTTATAAGATTTTTATAGATCCCCAATTGTGGCATATTTACTTCTATTGAAATATCTGCTTATCAGGTAGCAATCACACTATGTCTCCTGGGCCAGGTCAGTATTTTTTCTCATTGTTATATGTGACCCTGTATAAATACCCACTTCACGTCTAATGTTCACACATTTCACGTCATGCAGTTGATATGGTGAAGTGAAAATTTCTTGATACCATGCACAAAAAAGCAGTTTCCTATATAGCCTACTTATAATCTTAATTCCTTGCATTTTTCCTTTCACATTAGGGCTTGGGTTATGAGTTGAGGTGTTAAGATGTTGATCATCCCATGTAGATCACTGGTTGTGTGACCTGTAATGAAAAAAATATTAACCTTTCCAGTTGTTGTTTTTTTAAGTTACTAAAAATAAAATTGAAAAGAAAGAGCCTGTTATTTTCATTTCTGTGTTAAAACACAGTATTGCTTGAATAGACTGATGATTAAAAGAAACACTTCTTTAAAGTCCATGAGTTCTTGCTTCATCCTTCTAAGATACAAGATATATGTGCTTCAACCACCCCAGGTAAATTTTCCATGCAATGAAGATAATTCACATCTAAAACTGTTCTATTTGCATGATTAATGGTATCAGTTTTATAGGTGTAACAGTAACAGTCACTTCTTTACGGTGCCCTCATTTTATTTAATAATGATTAATGTTCAGTCTCATGTGAATAATTCTTAAAATAAGTTTTTGGGTTTTTAAAAAAACTGTAGAACCAGTGCCCCCCATTTTGATGGTCTAAACGATATATACACTGAAGAGCAATTGAATTAGAGACAGCTGGCGTTATGCAAATGTGGCGCTGTGGGCGGCCCTGTAAACGGAAATGACATGACGTATGCAGCGATATTATAAGAGTCGGACGCAGTTTGGGTAAGATGAAGGATCTAAGCACATTTGATCGTGGGCAAATTGTCAGGGCCCAACGAATGGGTCACTCCATCTCGGAAATCGTGCAAGCACTGGGATTTTCACGAGCCACTGTGTCACGGGTGCGCCATGAGTACATCGAATCCGGTAAAACCATCCCTGCAAGGTCCAACTGCCATGGACAAGAGTTTGTGGATGAGCGGGGTCATTGTCTGCTAGCTCGCATTGTGATAGCGGATAGACTGGCCACAGTGCAAGAAATCACTCGGCAATTTAACGCTGGTGCACAAAAACGTATAAGCAGCCACACCATCCAGAACCATCTCCTTGCTATGGGGTACAGAAGCCATCGTCCCACGTGGGAACCCCTGCTGACCGCACATCACAGGGTGCAAAGATTAGCATGGGCGCAAGAACATCACCACTGGACCCTAGACATATGGAAAAATGTTGCCTGGACTGATGAGTCGAGATTCACTTTGGTACATGCGGATGGCAGGATACGAGTACGGCGCAAACCACATGAAGCGATGGATCTTTCTTGCCAGCAGGGTACTCTTAAAGCTGGTGGGGATGGCATTCTCTTCTGGGGACTGTTTACGTGGACTGAAATGGGACCCCTGGTACGTGTGACATCATCCCTCACAGGTCAGCGTTACCGGAATATCTTGGACGACCATTTGCTCCCGTTTGTGCGTCTTCAACATCCCACTGGGGACTTCATCCTGCAACAAGACAATGAACCATGCCATCGCTCCCGAATTGTATCCGAATGGTTGGATGAAAACGCCACCGACGTGACCTCGCTTCCTTGGCCGGCTAGGTCACCTGACCTCAATCCCATCGAGCACATCTGGGATGCCATCGAGAGAGATGTTCGAGGCTCTGACCCCCTCCATCAAATCTTCGTGAACTGTGGTAGCTTGTTCAGGGGTCGTGGAACCGTATAGTTTCCCAACGCTTCTGGTGTCTTGTCGAGATGAATCGCCGCCGTCATCAGGGCGAAAGGTGGTGCTACACGTTACTAGACAGGTATCTCTAATTCAATTGCTCTTCAGTGTAAGTATCGTGCCTACTTTCATCTGTGTAAATTTTTTGGTGCATGTTTTTCTGTTTACATTAAAGCAGGTGTGACCTCTAATTTTAATGGTATATTTCATTATCTGCATTGGATTTCCTTTTTACACTGCAATAATCTCATTCTTTGGTGGGTTAATGGTTTGTTTTACTTATTCATAAATTGATACATAGAGTGAATTTTGAAATCTCTACTGTTGATTATTCTGATATGCAATTCACATATTTCAAGTATGGGAATGTTCAAGTTGATTAATTTTCCTACATTCTTGTTGTGCCTTTATATGTGCCTATTTTAGGCATCATATGTATTATTGATGCAAATTCAGTTATTCTGCATGAACTTTTGAGATTGTAACTGTACTGTATTAAAAAATTTTAGTGCAAAATATCGTTACAATTATTTCTTGTGGCTGAACCATATTCTTGCTTCTCTTTTTTTATTTCACTAACACTCTTTAATAAAATTACAGTTTTGTGGGTATAATAAAAGGTGATGATAGTAGACTAAAGGCTAAACTGACAAGTAAACTAGAGAGAGACATGCCTGAAAGTTATGCAGAATGTTACCCAGGGTGAGTAATGTGAAGATATTTATATTGTTGTGTTTTTATTGATTCATTAATATATTTTACAAAAGCTACCTAAAGCTCCATGATGTGGAAAATCTTAATTGATGCAATTTAAGACAGTAATTCATTCCTGATTCAGAAGTGCAGTGTTATAAAGCAGTTTCTTTGTATCTCAGCGTACATGTTTGAATGATAATGGAATGATCAGTGCACATGTTTAGTAATTATGCGTACTTACAATATGAAGAAAGTTGTATATATACTGCCATAGTTATTGTTGAGAGTTCATATTGGAAGCATATTGTAGGTAATTAAGGGTATACCAAAAAAAAAAAAAAAAAGCCACCTAATTTAAGAAATGACCCAGTAGTATATACTTTATTGACCAGTTCATCATTGTGGGAAGGAAGAAGAAAAGACATGTTGAAAGTTTTTCTGACATGAGTGCACAGGATTTTGTTCTTCATGTGGATTATACATATAGCAAGTTATCATAGAAGAAGATGTTTACCTGTTAAACATAATAATTATAAGTGATGAACTTAATAGTGGCCAGTTGTTTCAATTCAGCTGTTGATAGTGCTCAGTTTAATTTCCATCACCAACTAGCATGTCTATGTTTTACAAATAGAAATGTAGTTGCTTGTAAAAGTATGTTCTTGTTCTTTTCTTTTTTTCCCCAGGAGTGATAGGCATATAAGTAGATAATTAATGCATATCTGCACTAACTATTTGGGAACTTCTGTCAGCAGTAGAAATTTCATGAGCATTACTGAGTAACTGGTCATTATTTGCCACTGATTCTCCATCATGCTGTTTTGTAATGTAAAGGGCTGATAAGCATCACCTTGATGATTTAGTTACTGCAAAAGCGGCACCCGTTGAACTGCTTCTGAACTCCATATGTAGAGGTGGAACCTGTTGAACTTATAGCATAAAAAGTTCACCATTTTTAGTTGTTCCCCCTCCCCACCATCACCCTTTAAAAAAAAAAGGGGGGGGGTAATTTCCCAAACAACTTAAAAGCTTTTTGGACTCTTGTTGAACAGAAAAATCTATAAATCAGCATTTATTTGACAAAGACAAGCAGTTTCTGATATTAGTATTAGAAGAGGATATATTGGGCAGATGAAGTGAATTTTTTTTTTTTTTGAAAGATTTACTAAGTGAAAATCCAGAGTTGATTTAACAATTGACTAATTGTGATATGAATGTTATTAGTGATAAACTGGACTGAATGGCAAATGTTTAAGAAATTAGAAGCACATTGTTGCTCTTGAAAAGTGATATAGTTACAAACTGTCATGAAATTAATCCAGTCTTGGTAAAGCAGTAGAATAGCAGGTTTTTCTGGTTAAATTTTATGGTTTAGTTCCAGGAGATTAGCAGAATTGAATCATTTTGCCAACTTTGAAGAAAAGACATAGGAACAATTGCATTAATGATTCTGCCATTTTCTTAAATGATGTTCCCTGGAAAGTTTTCTTGAATGTATTGAATCAGAAGTTTAGGAAGGTAGTGAAAAGTCATCTGCGTGAAGGACAATGTGATTTCAGGAACGGCAGGAGATGTTGCAGCCAGTATTTATTTTAAGGCAGCTTTCTAAAAAGTTTTGTGAGGTGAATCAGAATTTGTACATGGTATTTATTAACTTTGGAGTCTTTTGACCTATATGCATATTATTTGAAGCACAGAAGTGCCATATTCCACTGTTTTCCATGTAGCCATCTCCCCAAAAAACTTTAAATTTGCATTACCCTGGGGCACAAACCAAATCCACATCTCCCATTTTCTGTTCCATCATGCTACCATTGCACTACCAAGGACAATGAATTTCCAAGCAGCTGAAGCTTGGAAATCTGAACAGACTTAAGATCTATACTGGTTGTAACATTAACAACTTCTAATCTAGGATTGAATCAGGATCATGAGTCACCCATTCTTTCTGATATTATCACTGAATTTAATGATGGATTTTCTCCTGTGCAAGGTGGTGTAGTACTGTGCTTGAAAGCAAATTGGGAGATGCAAGTTCAGTTTCAGCTACTGGGCAATGTGATTTTAAAGCTTTCTGAGGAGGTGGCTATAAGATAAACTGTGAAACATGGTGTTTTTATGCTTTGTCAGGTGTTTGAGAAGATTCATTTTTCTTTGATTTCTGTTATAGTATCTTTTGACTAGGTACTTGGAAAACAGGTTGTACAGAATATTAAATGGTTATGGAGTGAAAGCAAACTTTTGCATTCCATCACAAGCCTGTAGACCAAGAGTTTTGTAATAGTCGTCAGGATGGAGGAAAGTATTAATAAGTGGTTCGAGATTAGTTGTGGGTTAAGACAGGGGTGTAAGTTGTCCTGATTTTTACAGAATTCTGCACTGTAGATATAAGCTGATTAAACAAAGTAACTTAGCCACAAGTATGGAAGTAGAGGATTCATGTATCTGCAGTTTACTGCTTCCTGCTGATTACTAAAAATTTGTACACATAGTGCTAGTTTCAAGTTTCAAGGAATGTGAACAAATAACAGTGGCACACCTCTTAACTGAATAGGACTTACTGAACAAATCCAGGAAGTCTAAATAAGTGGTCCTGTAAGTCGAACACCCAGAGTTTTTAACTGTATCATACAGGAAAAGAATCTAGAACTGTTAAAATATTTTAACTATCTGGTTCAGCGGTGTATATAGATTTTTTTCATGGGTGGGGGCAAGGAAAAATGGAGCTTTTTTAAATCTACCAAAATGAAATAAAAAGTTAATGAAAAATAGAATAAAAAATAACTATTTTCTTCTAATGTAAGTTAACACAATTTTATTAAATTAAAGCATTTTTTTCTAACTCAATTTAACCAAAAATATTAAAATAAATTAAATATTTTATGGGGGGGGGGGCAATGCCCATTGGGCACCCCTTTAAATACACTCCAGATTCTGGTTTCAATTATTGGTTAGAATGAAATGCTTGATAGGAACTAGACAAACAAATGCAAAATTCAGGGGGAAATTTGTTATTAGCTGTATAAGAATATTTTCATCAATGAAGAGGGTAGCCACACAGAGAAATAAAGTTGCTGTTTACAATACAGTATTTAGACCTAACCTCCTCTGTGGCCGTGAGAGTTGTGTGCAAAGCAAATGATCCTTTGTGAGAGGTGAGAAGCTGCAGACACAATAAGAATGGTAAGAGGAAAATCTGGAGGAAATAAGTGTATCCAGTGGTAAAACTGAATTAATAATGCAGACATTAAAACAAAGCCAATTGCTTCTTTTGTGAAAGGAATGTGAGAACATTTTGAGGTGGGATTGACATGAGGGTCTAGTGGGAGGTGAATGGTCTTCCTAAACAGGATGATAAAGTCAATGATACCAGGCCCTAGACCAAGAGGTAAACCCAAAAGAAGATGGATTGAAGGTTTGAAATCTGCCATTGGTGATTACTGAAGCAACCTGATTGAAGCAGAGTATCTTGCAGTGGACAGAAAGAGATGAAGAAAGTTCATTGTCAGGAATTATTATTGCTATTATTATTTTTGTTATTGTGCCTAAAACATGCATGAACACTTGACAGGCTCACATGAATGAAGTGATGATGTTAATGAATGATTCTGTTCAGATTTCACCTAAAGTGTTTATTTCTGTTCAATGTAATAATATGTGTGAACATTTTTTACAGTGCTCCTGAAAATGAAGATGCTGTAGCAGACAGTGATGATGAAGTAGATTATTCAAAAATGGATATGGTAATATGTTGATATATCTCATGTGATTCTATCGTAGAGTTCACATACCATTACGTGACTACAAGGTTCTTCACAAAGACGCTTTAATGTCTGTAAGTTTTTGTTTTACACGTTATAAGTGGGTACAGTCTGTGGCTGTGCATTAAGTTATTCAATTCAGATATAATTCAGTTAAAAGTCCTAAAAATGTTACTTACCAAAGTGTGTCTTCGGAGGTCCCACATCGGTAGTTTGAGAGCCTTTTGGTCAAAAGTTGTATCCTACTTCTACATGGTTGTATGTGATATGTTCAGCCATTAAGGCTAACTCAGTTCCAGTACACTATGCTGTGTTGACTTCATATAGAGTAGGGAAAGGTTTCCCAGATAACAATTTAAAAAAATTCTTTAATTAAAAGTCGCTATATACATTATTTACATATCTTGTGGAGTATTATATCCCTTCCTTGGTTGGCGGTTAAGTTTCATTAAGTTCATTCCACTTGAAGCTCTATGTCGTACTTGGCCATTAGGGCTATTTCGTCAATGTTGAATTCTCATAGAGTTGCCGAAGAAATCTCCAAGTTAAGTCAGGTTCGTACCGGATAAACAGGCTTAAAAAATCCAAAGTTAAAATCACTATATGCATTATATACACCACCTCATACCGTCCACTGTCCCAATCGCTGGATGCGCGTTTTGCCCAGGCTCATCCCTGGCGTTTTCAAAGGAGACTTCACACTCTCTGTCGAAGTCTGTTATCTGAAAGTCTCATGTCCACAGTGTGTGTGGTACTCTCGTAACCCGTTGTCAGTGTTGTCTGGTGTCGAGTTGCATCAACCTTATCTTCATCTATGTTAAAAGAATGATTCTTAAGTCGTGCTAAATCTAATCCATTAGACAATAAGGCCGTCTTATGCACGGTAAAATCTTTACTTGTTAAAAACACATTAGTTAAAAACATAAAATGAACATTAGATCTTCAGAGTTGAAGAAATATTCTTCTCATAATACGTGGTAAATACGTCACAATAATTAACACAGCAATAAGACATCACCGAATTGACTGTAATTACTGTTTCACACATGAATTAAATCACATCAGAAAACTTGAAAATTTCATCACTACACGGCGATGAAATTTTCAAGTTTTCTGATGTGATTTAATTCACGTGTGTAACAGCAATTACAGTCAATTTAGTCTGTACAAAAATTTTCCCGCTCCACAGTGATGAAATTTTCAAGTTTTCTGATGTGATTTAATTCATGTGTGAAACAGTAATTACAATCAATTCGGCGATGTCCGATGTCTGTGTTAATTATCGTAACATTAGATCTTTCGAATTGGCCACCAATTCGTCTTCAGATGTAATTACATGTGACGCAAGGGCGAGAAACCCACAAGTATAAATACGAAACAAAACACAGCGTGATGTAAGCGGTGTGTGGAATAGACTGACCAATAAATTTACAAAGATTCACAACCGGTGAAACAAAATTAAAAGAAGTTGACCCTAATGATAATCATTGTTCGGATTGCCACTCCCCTTCTTCCACCAAACCCTTCCAGGGGAGGGGATTACTGAAGGGTAATCGTCATTGCAGCATATGGGTTTGAATTTATGTATCATAAGCTCTCCGCAAACAACGAACACGATTTGAGTCTAGGTGCACAAAAGGATCTTGGCCTCATTCCAAAGCGGTAAATGAGTGCGCCGCTTAGGCATAATCTTGACAGAGCTGTAGTAGCAGAACACAACTTCACGTTATACTTATGTTCAGTAATCCTGCAGCCAAGATTGTGGGATGTAGAACCCACATAAATCAAATCGCTTTTGCCTGGGTCCAGGGCCTTTAGAGGAATGGAATACACCCCATAACAGGATCCCAAAGGCGTTGCATCCTCGTCGGTTTTGATAATAGACAAAATATTGTTGGCCTTAACACCAAAACCAACTCCGTGTTTTTTACAGATATTCTTCAAAACATTGTTAACACATGGGATGTACTGTAAAGAAGTGACATACCTAGTGGAACTGCGTTCTCTAACCATGCTTGAACCACGAGGAGTCAATAAACGGTTAAATAGCCTGCCAACCTCCAAAGAGAGATAACCTTGCAGTGCAACCAGTTGTCTGATCCTGTAGAATTCAGCACGACGATGTCGTGGGGACGAAGAAAGGGTAACGGCTCTTCGGATCACAAAATGTAAAGACGAAAATTTCTGGCTATTAGGGTGAGACGAACTGAAGGGGATCAACGTAGTATCAGAGGAAGGTTTTGTGAATACTGAGTATGACAGTGCATTGGTGTTGGCGTCCCGTCGCAGCAGGAAATCCAGAAAGGGTAAAGAGAAATCGTTTTCATGTTCAGCAGTGAAGGAAATGGATGGATATTTGGCTGAAAGGCAATCAACAAAACTATTGAGTTGTGAAAAGGAGGCAGTCCAAAAAAGCAAAATATCGTCAACGTATCGGAGATACAAGGGCTTTACCAGAGCTGAATTTAGGACATCCTCTTCTAGGGTCTGCAACATAATTTCGGCAAGGGCTTGGGACAATGGGGACCCCATCGGGGCACCCTCTAGTTGACGATATATGAGGTTGTTAAACCTAAAATATGACCTGGATTGTACAAGCCGAAACGCGCACAGAATGGCCTGAAATTCGGTGGGAAAGTATGAACCAAGGGTGGTGAGCTTTGATTCAATAATCTTGTGGACCTCCAAAACGGGAATGCTAGGAAATAGTGAAGTCACGTCAAGAGATATCATAACAAAGAGAATGGTGATTGGGAGCAAAGACTTGATATAGGTTAACGCTAGAACAGAGCTGGAAATTGAAAGCGGAGAAGAGGTGGTCAAAGGGGCAAGCAATTTAGCCAAAGCGAACTCAAGAGGCCTGGTGGGGCTGGAGCTGGAAGACACTAAAGGGCGTACAGGGAAGCCTTCTTTGTGAAGTTTGACTTGCCCGAAAAGCTCGGGCACTCTAAGACCTAAAGGAGGGTGCAAATATGATACAAGACAAACAGGGAAGGAATCCAAAGTTTTTTGCTTGCGGTGGGCGACAATGGTAGCTTGAGTAGGATCATTCTTGCATACACTGGTGGGAATGTTCGAAATGGCAGTCATCATTTTTTGATAATAGTCTGATCTGTTCAAAATGATAGCTTGAGCAGTTTTATCAGCACGAACAATGAAAATATCCGGGTTCTTTTTGAGCAACGTAAGTTGATTTTGTTCATTGAATAGTTCTGAGAAATGGTTGTCTGGAATTGTTTTGTATGAGGAAATAACTTTTGCAACACGGTGATGAGCAAAATCCCACTCTGAATCGGGCAGGGCTTCTATCGCAGTCTCCACTTGCTGAATAACGTAGGTACTATCCAATTTTTTCACAGGATAAGCGAACTTGAGTCCCCTACCAAGAGCCCTTTGCTGACACAGATTTAAGGTAACATCACTGAAGTTAACAAATAAAGGTTTTGGGGTTAAACTGGATTGTGATCCAGTATGCCGATTCAATGTTCTGGAAGAAATCTGTTCTGACACAAGGTGTCGTAACTTTTTAATATGGATCTCTTCGGTTCTTTGCTGGCCAGAAATGCAGGTTGCCGTAGGTATAATTAACAGGCGGTTTAAAGTCATAGGGTGAAGGCATTTGGATAATGTTAAATGAACATCGTAAGTCCTATGGTTGAGAAAATCTAAATATCCTTATTTTTGCCTAATAACATTAGCAAGACGCTTACCTTCAGCAATGCGCAAGATGTGGGCGTCTCTGTAGGAAAGTGCAACACTCTGGATCTTCAGAAACTTGGGTATAACATTCAACAAACGACAGTTGCAAAGAAATTATAACTGCGCGGTCTGCATACTGAGCTTGTGTTTTAGTTTTCCGAAAGTTCTCGCCAAAACATCCATGATACAGTGAAAATAAAATGAAGGTACCAAAGGCGGCAGGTATTGAAATAATAATTCTTAAGTTGTGCTAAATCTAATCCATTAGACAAAAAGGCCGTCTTATGCACAATAAAATCTTTACTAGTTAAAAACATACCACAAACATTAGATCTTTCGAATTGGCCACCAATTCGTCTTCAGATGTAATTACATGTGATGCAAGGGCGAGAAACCCACAAGTATAAATGTGAAACAAGACACAGTGTCATGCAAGTAGTGTGTGGAATAGACTGACCAATGAATTTACAAAGATTCACAATCAGTGACACAAAATTAAAGGAAGTTGACTCTAATGATAATCAATGTTTGGATTGCCACTCCCCTTTTTCCACCAAACTCTTCCTGGGAAGGGGGATTACTGAAGGGTAATCGTCATTACAGCATATGGGTTTGAATTTATGTATCATACCTGCATTTCTGGCCAGCAAAAAACCGAAGAGATCCATATTAAAAGTTACGACACCTTGTGTCAGAACAGATTTCTTTCAGAACATTAAATTGGCATACTGGATCATGATCCAATTTAACCCCAAGACCTTCATTTGTTAACTTCAGTGATGTTCCCTTAAATCTGTGTCAGCAAAGAGCTCTTGGTTGGGGACTCAAGTTCACTTATCCTGTGAAAAAAATTGGATAGTACCTACGTTATTCTGCAAGTGGAGGCTGTGATAAAAGCCCTGCCCGATTCAGAGTGGGATTTTGCTCGTCACCATGTTACAAAAGTTATTTTCTCATATAGAACAATTCTGGTCAACCATTTTTCAGAAGTATTCAACAAACAAAAGCAACTTACGTTGCTCAAAAAGAACCCGGATATTTCCATTGTTCGTGCTGATAAAACTGCTCAAACCATCATTTTGAACAGACCAGACTATTATCAAAAAATGATGACTGTCATTTCGAACATTCCCACCAGTGTATGCAAGAATGATCCTACTCAAGCTACCATTGCCGCCCTCTGCAAGCTAAAAACTTTGGATTCTTTCCCTGTTTGTCTTGTACCATATTTGCACCCTCCTTTAGGTCTTAGAGTGCCTGAGCTTTTCAGGCAAGTCAAATTACACAAAGAAGGCTTCCCTGTACGCCCTTTAGCGTCTTCCCGCTCCAGCCCCACCAGGCCTCTCGAGGGCGCTTTGGCTAAATTGCTTGCCCCTTTGACCACGTCTTCTCCATTTTCAATTTCCAGCTCTGTTCAAGCGTTAACCCATATCAAGTCTTTGCTCCCAATCACCATTCCCTTTGTTATGATATCTCTTGACGTGACTTCACTATTTCCTAGCGTTCCAGTTTTGGAGGTCTACAAGATTATTGAATCAAAGCTCACCACCCTTGGTTCATACTCTCCCACCGAAATTCAGGCCATTCTGTGCGTGTTTCGGCTCGCATAATCCAGGTCATATATTTGGTTTAACAACCTCATATATCATCAACTAGAGGGTGCCCGATGGGGTCCCCATTGTCCCAAGCCCTTGCCGAAATTATGTTGCAGACCCTAGAAGAGGATGTCCTAAATTCAGCTCTGGTAAAGCCCTTGTATCTCCGATACGTTGACGATATTTTGCTTTTTTGGACTGCCTCCTTTTCACAACTCAATAGTTTTGTTGATTGCCTTTCAGCCAAATATCCATCCATTTCCTTCACTGCTGAACATGAAAACGATTTCTCTTTACCCTTTCTGGATTTCCTGCTGCGACGGGACGCCAACACCAATGCACTGTCATACTCAGTATTCACAAAACCGTCCTCTGATACTACGTTGATCCCCTTCAGTTCGTCTCACCCTAATAGCCAGAAATTTTCGTCTTTACATTTTGTGATCCGAAGAGCCGTTACCCTTTCTTCGTCCCCACGACATCGTCGTGCTGAATTCTACAGGATCAGACAACTGGTTGCACTGCAGGGTTATCTCTCTTTGGAGGTTGGCAGGCTATTTAACCGTTTATTGACTCCTCGTGGTTCAAGCATAGTTAGAGAACGCAGTTCCACTAGGTATGTCACTTCTTTACAGTACATCCCATGTGTTAACAATGTTTTGAAGAATATCTGTAAAAAACACGGAGTTGGTTTTGGTGTTAAGGCCAACAATATTTTGTCTATTATCAAAACCGACGAGGATGCAACGCCTTTGGGATCCTGTTATGGGGTGTATTCCATTCCTCTAAAGGCCCTGGACCCAGGCAAAAGCGATTTGATTTATGTGGGTTCTACATCCCGCAATCTTGGCTGCAGGATTACTGAACATAAGTATAACGTGAAGTTGTGTTCTGCTACTACAGCTCTGTCAAGATTATGCCTAAGCGGCGCACTCATTTACCGCTTTGGAATGAGGCCAAGATCCTTTTGTGCACCTAGACTCAAATCGTGTTCGTTGTTTGCGGAGAGCTTATGATACATAAATTCAAACCCATATGCTGCAATGACGATTACCCTTCAGTAATCCCCTCCCCTGGAAGGGTTTGGTGGAAGAAGGGGAGTGGCAATCCGAACAATGATTATCATTAGGGTCAACTTCTTTTAATTTTGTGTCACCGGTTGTGAATCTTTGTAAATTTATTGGTCAGTCTATTCCACACACCGCTTACATCACGCTGTGTTTTGTTTCGTATTTATACTTGTGGGTTTCTCGCCCTTGCGTCACATGTAATTACATCTGAAGATGAATTGGTGGCCAATTCAAAAGATCTAATGTTCATTGTATGTTTTTAACTTTTGTGTTTTTAACCGGTAAAGATTTTATCCTGCATTAGACGGCCTTTTTGTATAATGGATTCATCTATGTTATTGTTACTTTACCCTTTTCTCTTCCCCTCCTTCCTCTCCTCATTTAATTTCTTTTCAGTTTCAATTAGGTTGCTCCAAGTGTATGAAAGTTTGTATGGACTGTTATTATTGCAGTTAAATGATTTGGTCTTACTTATTAGTACTGCTTCTGCGATTTATATTGTTCTCATATTACTCTGCTGGTTTAATATTACAATTCATTCCCAAAAGGGTACACATTGATTATCCTAACAAAAATCAATGAGTGCAGTTTTATTTTATTTTCTGCTCCAGTTCTTTATGTGTTCAGTCAATCTGGTTTTAATATTTCTTTTTGTACTGCCTATGTATTGGTTGAGAAGTTTTTTTTTTATTATTTA
Source organism: Macrothele yani (assembly GCA_039090855.1). Lineage (NCBI taxonomy): Eukaryota > Metazoa > Arthropoda > Arachnida > Araneae > Macrothelidae > Macrothele > Macrothele yani. The sequence continues at coordinate 1,866,470 of CM076997.1, forward strand.
TTATTGGTATAGAGTAGACACCCACTTTTTGCAAGATTGGGGTCTTTCTGTGATAGTTACTAAGAGATTTTGTTATCTCTCTTGTTCTTACACCAAAATCTAGATCAAATTTTTTACATGTTTTCTTCATAATAGTTGTGATTTCCTGTATATATGGTAATGATCCACAATACTTTATTTTTTGTTGAATCTGTGTACTTCTTTGTTGTTTATTTCTAGGGTTGTTTCTATTAATAAGGTTATTTATTTTCTTCACATCTTATCTGAAATTTATTGCCGCATTCCTTATCCAATTTAATTCATTTTTTAGTAGTTTTTCATTGGACGTATGTGTAAACGCTCTATTCATATATGAACGGAAACTTCATAGTTGTAAGATGCTGGATGACAAGAGTTCTCAGATATGATATTAATGATGTTGTGAGGTTTTCTATATACTTGGAATTCAATGTTATTTTGTTTATATGATAGTAATATGTCCAGGTATGGTAAGACACCATCCTGTTCATGCTCCACAGTAACATTGTTTCATAATAATTTTTATATTCTTCAATGTACATCAGTAGCAGGTTATCATCATGCTGCCATACCATAAGAATGCCATCCATGTATCTGCAAAACATCAATGATTGTGGTATATCAATTTTCAGTCTCATAGATTTTTCGATGTTCTGTGAAATCACCTTTGCTACTAAACCCAAAATTGGTGATCCCATCGGTGCTCCTGATAAATGTCAATATATTGTGCCTTCATAACTGGAATAATTGTTTTGATTAATAAAAAGAAGTGCTCTTCGTATGTCTTCGATTTGATGTGTTGATATTTTATTTTCACGTAACCTTTCAACAATGAGGTCAATTGCATACAGAGTATGGATATTCGGGAAGAGGGATATTACATGTAGGCTGGTAAGTCTTTATTTTCTTATTCCAATTGATATCATTATCCTGTATTAATTTAATTACCTCTGTAGGGCTGTTCACAGTATATTCATATTGTTTGTAGATAGGAGGTAAATAATTATATAGTGCCCGTTAAAGGTTTATTGTAGGTGATTTATTTTCCGCAAAAATTGGTCAAAGTGCATTTCCTGGTTTGAGTGTTTATTTTTCCATAGCTATTCGGGGTTGTAGCTCCTGTGGGAGGATATGCCTTCTTTTTAATCATATCAGGAAGGAAACTATGATTTTTGAAGGTAATTACAGGGATCGCATTCCTCCTAAAATTCCTAATATTTTGTGACCCTCCTTAAATTCCTAAAATTAGACCTAAAATTTGCTATTCATCCTAAAATTTTCGTAAGCTTATTTTTATTAAAAACACAACCGTTATTAACGCCAATAAATTTACCATTACGGTAAGGTAAAAAGACCTGTTATTGTAGAAACACAGCCTATATGCTGTGCTGCTGAAGGGAGGAAAAAATGACGCCATCGAGATGCACTTGCTTCGGGGCGGGCGTTCCATTTTTTTGCCTTCGAACAGTTTTCGAGAGTAACAAGAGATCTAAGGGAAAAGGGGAGGGGTCATTTTCACCCCTGGTTTGCGCTTTGCAGACGAACTCCGTGGCACGCAGAAGATCGTACTTTATTTTTGTACATGCCTTGTGGAATCTCCTCTTTCTGCTGATGTTTTGTTATTGTAAACCGCAGGTGGGTGGAAGCAAAGAGGAAACATGTGATCTCCTTCCGTAACCTCCGGTAATGACGATGGGATGGTAGCTGAGTATTATCTTGGCAGGCAGTAGAGCACGTGATCATTGACCTTCGATCATGCGTCGGCGACAGCGACCTTCGATGCGCAATATATCTCGGCTCCGACTCGCTTTGACTGAACTTGCGTGAGATGCGTATGATAGTTTCTGGTTTTACGTCTTTTATGGTGTTCTCTGTGCTGTGTGCAGGTTCAGTTCTCTAGTGGTGACCTGCTTTTTTTTTTTTTCATATCTTCTGACATCCTCGCAGCCAAATTTCGGGAAGTTGTCTGGTTTTGCAATATTGGAACGTGTTTTTGTACTTCCCTTTCATTTTCTGGTTAGTAATACAAGTGTTTAAGATGCCTAAATCCAAAACGAAATTTCAAGATGCGTGGCTCGCCAAAGAATTGGACGGAGTGAAGTTGAAAGAATGGTGTTCTGCAACTGAAACAATATTTTCTGCTAAGTGTATATTGTGTTCAGAAATTTTCAACATTTCTAATAGTGGCTTTTCACAAGTAAAAGCGCATCATAAAGGAAAAAAACATTTGCAGAAATTTCAAAGTAAATTTCAAAATAAGTCCATCCTGAAAGCCTTTGGAGGACGGGATCTTCAGCCCAAAACAAATATTAGTGAAGTACTGAGTCATGATTTACAGTTGGCTAAAGCCGAAGCATTGTGGGCCATGAAAGTTGCTAAGGACAATATGTCTTTTGTTTCATGCACTGAAACAGTTGAACTTTTCAAAGAAATGTTTCCTGATTCTGCTATTGCAGCCAAAATGCAACTTAAAGAAAAAAGTTGCTTATGTGATATCACATGGATTGTCAAAATATTTTGAAGAGGATTTGAAAAAGACATTGCATCTAGTAGCCCAGGAAAGGTTACTATAGCATTTGATGAAACTACAAATACACAAGTGAAACGGCAGTTAGATGTGTATCTCAGGTACTGGTCTTCAGAAATAAATTCAGTTTCTTGCCGATACCTAACAAGCGTTTTTCTGGGTCATGCAACAGCAGATATTTTGCTAAAAGAAATTCTTGATATGTTATCATCCTTCAATATTTCGTTGAACAGAATTATTTGTGTATCCATGGACAGCCCAAATGTAAATAAGTGCTTTTTACGCAAATTCAATGAAGTTGTAAAACAAGAAACAGGCCAGAAATCTTTGAAACTAGGTTTTTGCAACCTGCATGTTGTTAGTAATGTATTTAAAATTTTTTTGACAAGCGTAAATATAGATTTTGACGAATTTGCTACTGATATGCATTACTTTTTAAAGAGTAGTGCTGCAAGACGAGAGGATTATAAATCTGTCGAGGATATAACATTGGTCACTGCCAAATTTCTTTTGCGTCATGTCAGCAACAGATGGTTAACCGTTGGTTCTGTAGCCCAGAGGCTCTTGGATCAATGGCTAAATATTACAGAATATTTTTTAAACTTCTTGCCATCTCAAAAAATATTTGAAAAACAACTGCGCAATTCGGCAAGGTATAAAAGAATTCACTGTTTCCTGAAAAATGAGCTTACTCCTTGCTATTTAGCATTAATTTCATTTTCACACCAAAATTTTGAAAAGTTTTCATTATGTTATCAGAGTGAAGAACCAAAAATACACCAGTTATATTCTGATTTAAATACTTTAATGAGGAATGTTATGGCTCAGTTTATCCAAGATGATGTTATAGCAGGGAAATTTGGAGAAGACCTAAAGAATGTAGATTTTGAAAACAAAAATTCATGGAAAAAACTAGGGGAGTTAGAAGTTGGTATGAAGACAAAAAATCTCCTCAGGAATGTTCAGGAGACCAGGCAGAAATTATTTCTCTTAGATGTAAGATCATCACTAATTGCAACCACAAAATATTTAAAGTCAAATTTGCCATTCTGCAATCAAAAGCTAAGAGACATAGAAGTTTTAAAGGTAAAAGAACCAAAGAAAGAGTCAACTCAACTTTCAGTCACTGAAGGACTTTCGGAAATAACCAGAATTTCAAGTGTTTTGCATCTTTCTGAGAAACAAATTGATAGAGTAAGAGAAGAGTGGAAACTTTTAAATTGCGATAAGCCAACTCTAGATGAACTAGTGAAATTTTCAGAGGAAGGGCATATTCCAGTGCGGATTGATCATTACTGGCGTAATATATTTAGTATTAAAGACTCTAGCGGAAAAGAAAAATACTCAAATCTTGCTAAACTCATAAAGTCAATTTTAGTTTTACCTCATGGTAATGCTGATGCAGAAAGGGGATTTTCGGTTAACACTGCTCTGTTAAGGAAGGACAAGGCTAACTTAAAAGACTCAACTATAACATCATTAAGAATAGTTAAAGGGGCCATTAAACACTATGGATGTGTAAGTAAAGTTCCCATAACAAGAAATTTGTTAAATAGTGTTTGTGATTCACATAAATTTTATAAAGAGTATGTTGATAAGCTGAAGGAAGAAGAATCAAAAAAGTTAAAAGAAAGGAAGCAGAAAGAGAGGGAAAATAAGGAAAAGCAGCTAGAGAAAAAAAGAAAAGCTGAGTTTGATGACAAAATAAAAGAAAATGATGCAGAAATAAATAGACTTAAAAATGATAAAGAAGCCTCCCTAGCAATAATTCAAGAGGGAACAGAAAGAATGAGAAAAGTTGTAGAAAAACAAAATTCTGTTGAAATAGCAGTTGCCTCTAACTTGATCATACAAGGTTCAGCTGAAATAAAGAAAACTGAAAGTAAATTAGTTGTGGTAGAAGCAGAAAAAGATAGGCTAATCAGGAAAAGGTTAAAACAATAATATGAAAAAAGTAATTCAGTGAACAATTGTACATAGTTCTTGGTTTTCAATTACCTTTTTAGGATATTATAATTTAATGTGAAACCTGAAAACTTTACTGTGAAAATCGTGAATTGCTTCTGGTTCAACAGCATATTAATGTTCAAAGTGAAACTTGAATGTGGTAAATATACTTGAATATGATAATAACACGTGAAAAGATAAGAACTGAACATTAGAAGTAAATCATACTTAAACTTTAGACATTAGACGTTATGCAAAAAATTTGGGTGTTAACTTCGACCATATATACTAATGGACTGCACATTGGCAATAGCTGCATCAAAGCCGCCATGGCTCAAACATTGGGCACGTCATCATCAGACTCCAAATTTCGTGTAAAAATGCTGTTATGATTACTAATTTACGCTGCAGAACTTCAGTGTTTTCGGTGTATTATGTGAATGCGCCTCATATATAATGAAAACTCTTCAGGTAAGTTTACTTATGAGCTATATACATGCATGATCGGGTTGTTTACATTTTGTGATTTATAATGTGATGAACATTTGCGAAGAATTTGGAACATGCATTCCATTTTTTTTTCTTAAGTTACTATATTTTTATATCAATAGCTGCAAGTTTCTGGTTAAGTAATTGAACTTTATTGACTTAGGTATTTAATTCGTTTCTTACCCATGAAAAATCATAGAACTTTCTTTACTATATCGCTCAGAGCAACCATAAGCACAGCAGGTGTAACCCATCTTTTTGACTGTTGTCATGTGATTTTATGTTGGAGCCAGAAATTTTGATGTCATGCGCAGTCTATCAGTATATATGGTTGAAGGGTGTGAAGCAAACTCTTTACAATGTATACAAAGTTGTTTTACTAGATGTATATAAATATACATCTAGTTTTTATTGAAATACACTCCTAAAATTTTTCTAAAAATTCCTAAAATTCCTACCTAAAATTTTCCAGAAGTATGCTATGATCCCTGTAATTAATGTATGTTTTATTTTTTGTGTTGGGTCTTTGTCTATGATTTCAACGTCAAAGTCTTGTCTAGGCTTTTGCATTTTTCCGTCATATTCTATCTTATCCATGATAATTAATTGATTAGTTTTGTCAGATGTTGTTATTACGATCGATAGGTTATTTTGTAATTCCATAAGTGCCTGTCTTTCCTATTTGATCAAACGAGCTTTTTGTGGTTTTTTCTTATGATCTGGGTTGCAGCTCGTCTCAGAGGTTCTTGAGCTTTTTTCTGGAAGTAAGTTGATAATCTCTTCGATCTTTGGAATAAATTGTTCCATTTTTCTGAGGTTTTCTCTAAATGAAAATTTACTACTATTTATTAGGTGCATTTATTTGTAGCTGACTAAGTTCCACTTGTGAGAGGTTTACATACGTATGGTTGACATTATCTTGGTGCTGCTGGTCTTGTTTCCTTGATATCAATACTGCCAGCTTCTTCAGATGTCTATATTGGTTAGCTTTCTTGTTTTTTTCAAGCATATATGTATTCTATTAATTGTTATCAATTATGTCATCTGTATATTTTTTCCTAATATTAGTATATAAGTTATATGATTGTCGAGACAATTGGTAAATTTTTTTTCTCTTTTTTTTTTATTTCTGCCCATAGTCTTTTTGTTTGACTCATTTGAAGTATTCTTTGATCTCTGGTATTTAAGGCCCTGGTCTTAATTCTTAAGTAATAGGGAATAACCCCATTGTCTCAACTTTGTTTCAAAAAATCAAGATGGTCAATTTGGTCATTGAGTTTTACTCTTGTTTTCTTATACACTATCTACCAACAAGTAATTGGACACCTGTGATAGCAAAGGAAAACGAAGTTTATTCACCTTCAATAGTTGGTGGAGCCTCCACAAGCAGCAATTACAGCTGCGACCCTCCGTGGCATACTCTCAACCAGGCGTTGTACGACGGCTAGCGGTATTTTCTTTCACTCGGCTTGAAGAAGACAGGTCAGTTCCTTCACTGATTTCGGACGGTGGGGGCACCCCTCAAGTCGACATTCCAACTCGTCCCAAAGGTGCTCAATGAGGTTAAGGTCTGGGTTCTGCGCCGGCCAGTCCATTCAATTAACCCCATTGTCACCATACCAAGCCATAGTGGACCTCGCAACATGACAGGTGGCATTGTCATCCTGAAAGTAACATGGGTTCACCTTGTAAAACTGCCACAGCGTAGGAAGCGCATGGTCATCCAAAATGGTGCAGTAGGTCTTGGCGTTGAGTCTACCAGGAATTGCGACCAAGGGTCCCGTGCCATACCAGGAGAAACACCCCCATAGCATAATTCCACCGCCGCCGAACTTCACAGTTGGCACAATACATTCCGGCAGGAGGCGTTCTCCAGGCAGACGCCAAACCCAGACCCTGCCATCCAAACGGTAGAGAGTGAACCTTGATCCGTTGCTCCAGAGAACCTGTTTCCACTGTTCAACGGTCCACTGTCGACGTCTTTGCACCACGTTAGCCGAGCAGCGCTATTGGACTTGGTGATCAAAGGCTTGTGTGCAGCAGCACGTCCATGATAACCGAGCAGATGGGCTTCCTTATGGATGGTATTCATCAAAAGAACACTCCCGGATGCCTGTTGAAACTCCTCGCGGATGTGGCCCATCGATTTGGTGCGGTTCTTCCGAATTTCTCGGGCCAGCACCCGTCGGTCTTTAACTCCCAGTTTGTGGGTCTGCCGGGTCGGGGCACATTCCGACAGTCACCTCTCATCTTCCACTTGCCAATCACGTAGGCCACTGTCGATTTTGGGTACTTCAACTCGCTGGATATGTCACGTATGGATCAGCCATTTCTGTGATACCCGACAATTACACCTTTCTCGAAACCAGAGAGTTCCGAACTGCGTGGCATCTTGCATGCGACTGGTTGTGTTGTTGTTTCACACGATATTTAACGGCGGCGGCCGTGACGTGTATCAGGACCGCAGATATCGTCGATTGCAGGGGTGTCCAATTACTTGTTGGTAGATATAGTTTCGAATATCCTGATTCAGCATTTTCTCTTGAGTTCGTGCAGTACCGTGGGCAACCATAGTTTGATAAAATATGAAAAACAGGTACTTGTAGAATTACAAAATAACCCATCGAATCATAATAACAACATCTGACAAAACTAATCAATTAATTATCATGGATAAGATGGAATGTGACGGAAAAATGCAAAAAACTATACAAGACTTTGACGTTGAAATCATGGACAAAGACCCAACAGAAAGAATAAAACGTACATTAATGACCTTCAAAATTCACAGTTTCCTTCCTGATATGATTAGAAAGAAGGCATATCCTCCCATGAGAGCTACAACCCCGAATATTTATGGTATAAAAACTCATAAACCAGGAAACCCACTTAGACCAATTTTTGTGAAAATTAAATCGCCTACAATAAGCCTTTAACGGGCACTATATAATTATTTACCTCCTATCTACAAACAATATGAATATACTGTGAACAGCCCTACAGAGGTAATTAAATTAATACAGGATAATGATATCAAGTGGAATAAGAAAATAAGACTTACCAGCCTAGATGTAATATCCCTCTTCTCGAATACCCCTGCTTTGGATGCAATTGACCGCATTGTTGAAAGGTTACGTGAAAATAAAATATCAACACAGCAAATTGAAAGCATAAGAAGAGCACTTCTTTTTATTAATCAAAACAATTATTTCAGTTATGAAGGCACAATACATTGACAATTATCAGGAGCACCGATGGGATTACCAATTTCGGGTTTACTAGCAGAGGTGTTTTTACAGAACATTGAAAAATCTATGATACTGAAAATTGATATACTACAACCATGGATGTTTTGCAGATACGTGGACGGCATCCTTATGGTATGGCAGCATGATGATAACCAGCTACAGATGTATATTATTGAAGAATATAATAATTATTGTGAAACAATGTTACCGTGGAGCGTGAACAGGATAGTGTCTTACCATACCTGGACATATTCCTATCTCATAAAAAAAATAACATTGAATTCCAAGTACTGTATATACTCACGTATAAGTCGAGAAATTTGGGACAAAATGAGAGAGCTTCAAAGTAATGGGGTCGACTTATACGCGGGGTCTAAAAAAATCGTAAGTCCAAAAATTCTTCCTGTGAGGCAAAAAGCAATCCATCTAAAAAAAAAAAAAAAAATGCCGATGCGGTATTAATTACGAAATCGCAACCCTCCGAAAGAAAAAAGAAAGAAAGAAAGAAAGAAAAAACGCTGATGTGGTAGAATTACGAAATCGCAAACCTAAGAATTTCTCCGCGCTTTGAGAAGTCTCTCTCCTGGTTTTGCATATCCACAGCGCAGTCACAGCCACGCATAGAAAGCTCCGCCCTTCCGACTACTGTTGATTGCACTGATCTTCGACGTAACGGCAAAGAATATCACGCGAAGCGTTTTTCTTTGGTGACGGAGCCATGCGACAGCCAGTGTTAGGTGTTGCTTGTTCTTAATCGCACGTGTCTCGCTTCTCCTATTATGGGTGATTGTGTAAAGAAATGGATGTCCTATAACGCAGGATTCAAGTTGAAAGTGGTTTCTTTTGCAGAAAATACTAACAACTGTGCTGCTTCACGTCAATTTGGCATTAACGAAAAACTGATTCGAGATTGGCGTAAAAAAACGGACTTGGTGAAAATCTCAAAATCGCAAAAGGCGCGGCGCCGTGGAATGACATCTTTCCCAGAGCTGGAAAGGGTCTTGAATGATTGGATTGTGGGCTGCAGACAAAATGGTTACATTGTAATGCGAACTGGTATACGTTTGCGAGCAATGAAGCTCGCAAAAGATGAAAAGTTTGCAGCCGCAAATAACACTTTTCGTGCCTCACCAGGTTGGTGCACAAGGTTCATGAACTGCTATGGGTTGTGTCTATGCCAGCGCACCAAAATTGCACAAAAGTTACCTTGTGACCTCGAAGCAAAGATAATGGAATTTCAAAAGTACGTAATTCAAAAGAGAAAAGAGACTGCTTTTGAACTTTCCCAAATAGGAAACATGGATGAAACCGCCATGTGTTTCGACCTTCCTGGAAATAAGACGGTGAACCAAAAGGGCGAAAAAAATATCTTGATCAAAACGACTGGCCACGAAAAATTCAGTTTCACGGTTGTTTTTTCCTGTTTGGCCGACGGCAGTAAGCTACCTCCGGTAATTATTTTCAAACACAAAACTCTGCCGAAAAGCGTTGTCTTTCCGTCTGGTGTGCTCGTTCGTGCTCATGACATGAAAAAGGATGGATGAACGAATCCGGAACAATTGACTGGTTACAGAATGTGTGGAACAAAAAGCCAGGTGCACTTTTGAGGAAACCTCTTTTGGTGTGGGATATGTTTGTTGCACACCGTTGTGCTGAAGTGAAAAAAACTGCAGAAAATTCAAAAACAACTCTTGCTGTCATCCCAGGTGGGTTGACATCTGTTCTTCAACCACTAGATGTCTGCCTTAATAAGCCCTTCAAGGACAATGTGCGGAGGTAATGGGCAGATTGGATAAGTTCTGATTTGCCAACTGAAACCAAGGGCGGAAACCTAAAGAAGCCGGATATCGTTTTGATTGCACGATGGGTCAAGGATGCTTGGGATGCGATACCTGCGGAAATGGTCGTGAAATCATTCAAGAAATGTTGCATTAGTAACAAACTTGATGGCACAGAGGATGATGAGATTTTTATGAGTGATGATGACAGTGATTCTGATGACACAGGCATAGATGGGAATACTGATGTTTATGATGACGCGCCAATGACGGAGAAAGACTTTTTTGAACTGTTTTGCGAGTCTGACTCGGAATAGGATTTTGAAGGGTTCCGATGAAGTTTTTGGGTATGCAAATTAAATTTAGTATTATATATATAATTTTTTTTCGTTTTCAAATGTTTTTGAATAAATTCATTGAAATTTTTTTTCTCATTCCGGGATCGACATATACGCGAGTTTCCGATTTCTTACGATTTTTTCCTCTGAAAGTGGGGGTCAACTTATACGCGAGTATATACGGTATATAGAAAACCTGACATCATTAATATCATACTTTAGAACTCTTGTCATCCAGCATCTTACAAATATGAAGTTTCCGTTCATATATGAATAGAGCGTTTACTCATAAATGACCAACTACTAAAAAATGAATTAAATTGGATAAGGAACGCGGCGATAAATTTCGGATGTGATGTGAAGAAAATAAATAACCTTATTAATAGAAACAACCCTAGAAATAAACAACAAAGGAGTACACAGATTAAAAAAATAAAGAATTGTAGATCATTACCATATATACAGGAGAATCCAACTATTATGAAGAAAACATGTAAAAAATTTGATCTGGATTTTGGTGTATGAACAAGAGATATAACAAAATCTCTTAGTATTTATCGCAGAAAGACCCCAATCTTGCAAGAAGTGGGTGTCTACTCTATACCAATAATAAATAATCAAAATAAAATTGCCAACCAATACATAGGCAGTACAAAAGGAAATATTGAAACCAGATTGACTGAACACATGAAGAACTGGAGCAGAAAATAAAATGAAACTGCACTCGTTGATTTTTGTTTGGATAATCAATGTGTACCCTATTGGGAAGGAATTACAATATTAAACCAGCAGAGTAATATGAGAACAATACAAATAGCAGAAGCAGTACTAATAAGTAAGACCAAACCATTTAACTAATAATAACAGTCCATACAAACTTTTGCACACTTGGAGGAACTTAATTGAAACTTAAAAGAAATTAAATGAGGAGAGGAAGGAGGGGAAGAGAAAAGGGAAAAGTAAGAATAACATAGACGAAGACAAGGTTGATGGAACTTGACACCAGATGGCATTGACGATATGTTACGAGAGGACCATGTGCACTGTGGACACGAGACTTTCAGATAAGACTTCGGCAGAGTGTGAAGTCTCTGTTGAAAACACCAGGCATGAGCCTGGAAGAAACGTGCATCCGGCGATTAAGACAGTGGATGGTATGTGGTGGTGTATATAATGTATATAGTGATTTTAACTTTGGATTCTTTAAGCCTTTTTATCCAGTACAAACCTGACCTAACTTTTAGAGATTTCTTCGGCAACTCTATGAGAATTCAACATTGACGAAATAGCCCTAATGGCAAGTACGACGTAGAGCTTCAAGTGGAATGAACTTAATGAAACTTAACCGCCAACCAAGGAAGGGATATAATACTCCACAAGATATGTAAATAATGTATATAGCGACATTTAATTAAAGATTTTTTTTTTTTAAATTGTTATCTGGAAAACCTTCCCCTACTCTATATGAAATCAACACAGCATAGTGTACTGGAACTGAGTTAGCCCTAATGGCTGGACATATCCATACAACCATGTAGAAGTAGGATACAACTTTTGACCAAAAGTCTCTCAAACTACCGATGTGGGACCTCCGAAGACACACTTTGGTAAGTAACATTTTTAGGACTTTTAACTGAATTATATCTGAATTGAATAACTTAATGCACAGCCACAGACTGTACCCACTTATAACGTGTAAAACAAAAAACTTACAGACGTTAAAGCGTCTTTGTAAAGAATGGTAATATGTGTGTTTGTTTGTTGAGAATTAAGTATAGCACATGTTTTATGCATACAGAATAATTTAGATTCATCACACATTAGTGTTCTTACTTAGTGTTCATACAGGAATCATCCATTTGTGATAGGATATCTACAAGTATTGCATGAAACTTTTCACATGCTCCTTATGTGTTTTCTATTGAAGTAGCTGAAGCTTTTAACATTCCTGATATGCCCTTCTCTGTAATCGGGTCCAAAGTTTTTTTTGTGAGGATTATAACTATAATGTTACCATCATGAAACCCTTGAAATTACTTTAATGAACATATATAAATGCAAGAAGAATTAATTTAATTGGTGTAAAGGTTATTTACATAAGTAGACAATAAATGCTAGCTTTCATCATCATGGATGGCTTCGCCAGGCTGAAGTAACATCTAAGATAAAGTAAGGTGCTAAAAAACGCTAAATTCAAAAATGGTACATTGAAAGTTGACATAAGGTTCGCTCAAAGCATGTGGGGAATATAAATCACTATCCGATGGCACGGAGCAGTGCATGCCACGTGTAAGAAAGTTCTGCAAAAACATCTTCATTGCAGATATTATTGTTGATCCAGATCTCCAAAGTCTCTCAGTGTGCTGTGGTTTTTGTCCCCAAATAAGGAGCAATCTTTATCGAGTTGTTCCATTTAGGGGTGGCAGTGTGGAGACAGGCTGCCCTGGCTAATGCTGTGGACAGTTTTTTCAGTTCAACGTTTATTTTGTGTTCATCCAGTCTGAGGCAAAAGATCATTTACTCATTCCTATATAGTCCTTCAGAGATCCATCAAGGTATTCTATCGGTATAGCGTACATGCCTGCTTCATCTAGGTTTGTGCCTGTGGTCTTCTGTGATATTAGCCGTGAGGAAAGCGATCTGGGTGCTCGCACGCCAATGTTTAGCCCAAGTTTTTGGAGTTCGTTCTTCAAGAAGAAAAGTGAATCTTGGGACATATGGGCAGGAACAAATGTAGTTAGGCCTCTGCACAGGGGTGTGATTTCTTGAACTGGCCCAGTTGGATCTGGTTTTGTTGATATTCTCAATCGCATGAGGTTTAATCCCAATTGTTTCTGCCAGCTCTCTTAATGAATGGAGTTTGTGCAACTAATGATTGGAGTAATGAATTAGCCTTTCTTAATGAATGGAGTTCCCATGCGATTGAGAATATCACCAACAAAACCAGATCTAACTGGGCCAATTCAAGAAATGACACCCCTGTGCAGAGACTTACTACATTGGATCCTGCCCATATGTCCCAAGATTCACTTTTTTCGTGAAGAACGAACTCCAAAAACTTGGGCTAAACATCGGCGGGAAAGCACTCAGATCGCTTTCCTCAAGGCTCATTTCGCAGAAGACCACAGGCACAAACCTAGACAAAGCAGGCGTGTATGCTGTCTCAATAGAATACCCTGATGGGTCCCTGAAGGACTATATAGGAATGACTAAACGATCTTTCCGCCTCAAACTGGATGAACACAAAAGAGCTGTTAAATTGAAAAAACTGTCCACAGCATTAGCCGGTCTCCATGCTGCCACCCCTAAATGGAGCAACTTGATAAAGATTGCCCCTTATTTGTGCCGAAAAACCACAGCGAGACTCTGGAGATCTGGATCAACATATAACACCTGCAATAAAGATGTTTCTGCGGAACTTTTTACGTGTGGTGTGCACTACTCCGTGACATCAGATACTGATTTATTCAAGGGTCGGAGTTGTCCTGAAGTTGCTAATTTTTATTTTTTATTTTGTCCTGAAATGTACTTATTTTTATTCTATATCCTGAACATTTGAGTGTAATCCTGAAATTTTAAGAATAAATGGTAAACTATGTATAGTTATTCATCATCTAGCATTTACAAGTACTGCATAAATAAAAAAATGAAATGAGAGAAAGAGAGAGAGAGAGAGAGAGAGTATACTGTATCATTGTGATGTCATTGCCAAGAACTCTCACTCTTGTAATTTGCGATGTACGTGAATGCATTCCTGCTTTTGTTAGATCGTTTGAGAATCAAAGCTGCTGTGAAGCCGCTTCCTACAGAGGACGCACAGAGATGCCAACCATTATGGAATCTTCGTAATTGTTACGTATTTTCCCCGGGATTATGGAATTACAGATGACTAATGGAAAATTACGGATATTCAGATTTTCACTGTTATTAAGAAAGTTTTACTGGTTTTGTAATTAGTCAATGTAAAGCCTCTGAACAAAGTTCGTAACACAGCTCTTTGTTTCTTTTTTTTTTTTTTTCTATGGAGGAGAAATTTGTTTTGCTTGTTTGAAAAAGTGCAAAAAAATAAACAGCGTCAGGCCAGGATTACATAGGCATGGCATGCTTTTTCGTCATGACCCGGGATTACGTTGGCTTGCTTGTTTGAAAACTAAGTGGAAATAAGTGCGGCTCTGGGCCAGGATAACGTCTACCCGAAGCCTCTGAACAAAGTTTGTGACGCAACTCTTTGTTTCTTTTTCTTTTCTTTTTTTCTGAGGAGGAAGAATGTGATTTGCTTGTTTGAAAGCAAAGTGGAAAGAATACACGGCGCCGGGATTGCTGATTGCGTCAGCCATTACCATTTGTGGCTTTCTCGTGATTGTTGCACAAACCGAGCGGAAATTGGGGGGGTCTCGTTTTCCTTTTGAGGATGGAATTCCATCTCCCGGAAACAGAAGTTAGTTGGAGTGAAGATTTCTCTTGTAATCACAGTATTTTCTTGCGACGTTCCTTCTGCCCAGTATTTTTCTTAAATATTCATTTATTCTTAAATACTTACATTTCGGCTTAAAAATGGAGGAAAGAGTTTCCCAAAATGGAAAATGGTCGAAGCAAAGATTTCTCCTGTAATAATCATAATTTTTTTCTTCTCGCGATGTTCTGACTATCCTGTGTTGTTGTTAAATGTTACGTGTGACTATATTTTGAAGAAATTCTGACTGAAAAGTGAATTTCTGCTGCATGCAGAGTTGCTGATATAGGAATTAGGATGGAAAAAGCTTCCTTTTCTTCAGTAATGTACTTGACAAATATTTTCTCAAATGCTGTTGTTAGTGACAGTGATCTGGACAAGTTGGATTTGGAGTTTGCCTTGTATCAAATTGATGAATTGGAAGGTGTTTTGAGTAGTCCTAAAATTGATACCGCATGGTCAAATATTTTGAAAATGACTGGTGCAATTGGTGCTAAAAAGTATGAAGTTTTACCACACCTGATACAAGCTATTCTTGTTGTGCCACACAGTAATGCAACTGCGGAAAGAATTTTTAGCATAGTTCGTAAGAGTCAAACAGAATTTAGGCCAAACTTAGTTACTGAAACATTAGGGGCGTTGTTAGTGTTAAAAGTGAAAAAATTCCTGCTAACAACTGGGCCATAATTTAGATAGCTTTTCAGTTAAAGAATAACATTTCTGCATTTGTACCAATGTTTGATTTAATTTACCTGCCAGGTCCACCAAAATATGTCCTGAAATTGTCCTGAAATTTAAGAACAATTGTGTCCTGATTTTTTTTTTTATTGCTCCTACCCCTGTTTATATTCCTCACATGCTTTGAGCTAGCCTTATGTCAACTTTAAATGTACCATATTTGAATTTAATGTGTTTTAGAACCTTAGTTTATCTTAGACGCTACTTTAGCCTGACGAAGCCATCCATGATGCTTTGGGCTAGCCTTATGTCAACTTTAAATGTACCATGTTTGAATTTAATGTTTTTTAGAACCTTAGTTTATCTTAGACGCTACTTTAGCCTGACGAAACCATCCATGATGGTAAAAGCTAGCATTTATTGTCTACTTAGGTAAATATCCATTACACCAATTAAACGGATTTATACTTTCTAATTCTTCTTGGATTACTGGTGTAAACTACCCAATTTCATTTCTTACACATAAATGCAATTATATGTCACTTTTTATGTCTACTATAGTTTTCAATGGAACTCTTGGTCAAAATTAATCAAGACAGTGGTAAGTTGAATTCTTGCAATTGGGTCATTTCCCATCAAATCGTCAGATGCTATTCATCACACCACCTCCGATTCTTACGATTTTTTTTTTTTTTCATGAATAAGTCATCCCAATGTATGAAAATCCTGAAAGTTTAATTTTTTTATTTCCCATAGATTAGAAGATATTAATTTTCGAATTGTGGTGCGTGGCGAGCCTTAATCACGTACAAACTCAAATAACAAAATTTCCACACCATCGTAATCCCCCCCCCCCCCAATCGTGCAATACACGCATTTCTATCTTCTTTAGTTTTCGAGTTACGTGCAATGGGGAGAGCCTTTTTCAAAACGTAAAAAAGCAATGTAGTACGGGACTTAGAAAGTCGCAATTGTTTTCGTTTTTTTTTTTTTTTAAGTTTAGTCTAACAAATGGAAAAAAAAACTTTGGGCTTTTGCGTGCACGCTGAGAAAAGAATGTTTAAATATGGTGCATGGCTCGTATTTTGCCACTGGGAAACCGCACACTGCGCATAGGCTCATGCAGCCAGCCAAACGGCAGCAGGAGTCGATGTTAGCCTTTGGATGGACGGCAGATCAAGGTACCGTTGCATGCGTTGGTCAGCTCGCAGGATCATTTGATGTGATGCTTGAAGGAGGAAGGATGGTTAATTAATGTTATGTTTAAAGGCATTTCAAATAATATAACTAAAATATTACTAAAGGGTCATTTCATGCCAAATCGTCAGATGCTATCCACCACATTCTTAGCTATTTGATGACGAGGAAAACTAATATAAGCCATTTTCTCCGTACAGCTTAACAATATGAGCTATACGGTGAAAAAGGTTACTTACAAATTACGCATATGAATTATGCAATGGACGTCGAAAATATATTGGTATTCTTAGCCATTCAATGGTGAGAAGTATTAATATAAACTTTTTTCTCCCTTTATAGCTTGCCAATATACATACAGTACTAAACACTTATAAATTATACAGTTGAAGTTGAATACCGTCTTTTGGAATATTGATTAATGATATCTACAGCTCACGCAATTATCCGACAGAATTTTTAGACATGAAATAGTTCTATTTCAGGAATTAATCAATTGTCTAGTTGCCCACACCTGCCGTAAGAGAAAATAATCAAGGAATGACAGCTTGAGAAAAAAGTAATTGGGGATATACACTATCTACCAACAAGTAATTGGACACCTGTGATAGCAAAGGAAAACTAAGTTTATTCACCTTCAATAGTTGGTGGAGCCTCCACAAGCAGTGATTACAGCTGCGACCCTCCGGGGCATACTCTCAACCAGGCGTTGTACGACGGCTAGCGGTATTTTCTTTCACTCGGCTTGAAGAAGACAGGTCAGTTCCTTCACCGATTTCGGACGGTGGGGGCACCCCTTAAGTCGACGCTCCAACTCGTCCCAGAGGTGCTCGATGGGGTTAAGGTCTGGGTTCTGCGCAGGCCAGTCCATTCGATTAACCCCATTGTCACCATACCAAGCCATAGTGGACCTCGCAACATGACAGGTGGCATTGTCATCCTGAAAGTAACATGGGTCCATCCCGTAAAACTGCCACAGCGTAGGAAGCGCATGGTCATCCAAAATGGTGCAGTAGGTCTCGGCGTTGAGTCTACCAGGAATTGCAACCAAGGGTCCCGTGCCATACCAGGATAAACACCCCCATAGCATAATTCCACCGCCGCCGAACTTCACAGTTGGCACAATACATTCCGGCAAGAGGCGTTCTCCAGGCAGACGCCAAACCCAGACCCTGCCATCCGAACGGTAGAGGGTGAACCTTGATTCGTCGCTCCAGAGAACCTGTTTCCACTGTTCAACGGTCCACTGTCGACGTTCTTTGCACCACGTTAGCCGAGCAGCGCTATTGGACTTGGTGATCAAAGGCTTGTGGGCGGGAGCACGTCCATGATAACCGAGCAGATGGGCTTCCTTACGGATGGTATTCATCGAAAGAACACTCTCGGATGCCTGTTGAAACTCCTCGCGGATGTGGCCCATCAATTTGGTGCGGTTCTTCCGCATTTCTCGGGCCAGCACCCGTCGGTCTCTAACTCCCAGTTTTGTGGGTCTGTCGGGTCGGGGCACATTCCGACAGTCACCTCTCATCTTCCACTTGCCAATCACGTAGGTCACTGTCGATTTTGGGCACTTCAACTTGCTGGATATGTCACGTATGGATCGGCCATTTCTGTGATACCCGACGATTACACCTTTGTCAAAATCAGAGAGCTCCGAACTGTGTGGCATCTTGCATGCGACTGGTTGCGTTTTTGTTTCCCACACGATATTGAACGGCGGCGGCCGTGACATGTATCAGGACCGCAGATATCGTCG
Source organism: Macrothele yani (assembly GCA_039090855.1). Taxonomy (NCBI): domain Eukaryota; kingdom Metazoa; phylum Arthropoda; class Arachnida; order Araneae; family Macrothelidae; genus Macrothele; species Macrothele yani. The sequence goes on from CM076997.1 coordinate 1,884,899, forward strand.
ATTGCAGGGGTGTCCAATTACTTGTTGGTAGATATATCTCAGTGCCTATTCTTGCGAGGTAGAGAAGATATATACTGTGTTTTAGTTAATGTCAGATACCTGACGATCACAGATGACATTAGGAAAGCTAAGCATGGGGTTAGAAAAAATGTTTACCATTATTTTCTGGTAGATCTGATATTTAAATGAACGAGTACATGTCTCGGTTGTCATCTTGCCTGTTTTTTATTTATTTATTTTTATTTCAGTTGCTTATTAAAAAATTATGCGCGGGTGGGAGGGAGCTCATGAAACTCTCAAATAAAGAGCTCGTATGAAACAAAATGCACCACAGCTCCCTAAAATAAGGAGACTCAGTTTAACTGTTAGTGGTGTTGCTCTAAAATAGGAAAATACAGTTTGACGGTTACACTGAACGAAAAATTTTATTCCTCCTAATCACATCCCGGTGTTGTAGTGGTAGGCAGTAATTGAATTTATTATCTTTATTATTATTATTTTTTTTATTAATCATGTCAATAAATTTAGAAATAATGGGAAACATTAACAGACCTTTAACGTAAATTGTGTCTAAGAAAAATAAACAGTTCTACCTAATACACACAATTGAGGTGGATTAGGAACATCAAACAGAAGACATCGCTCATTCCACATTTATTAGCGAGTCACAGAAAAATTCTCATGGGCCACCACTGGGAAACGAACCCAGGGTCTTCCAGTAACAGTTCTACATCTGTGACGAACAGAAAGTGTTAAACCATAATGACAAATAAATTAACAAACGCAGGGCAGTGGTGACGCCAACCGCTCAGAACTGGGTGGGTTATTAAGGGGGAGTAGGGTAGTAAACATTATGGGAGAGGAGGCACACATTTTGAAGTGTTAGGCAGAAAGTTTGGGAAAAAATTCCATTTATATGCATTTTACCCGACAATAACGTTATCCCCAATGGAAAAAAGTTTTCAAGGGAATATTGTATGTAGTATGGGAACCATGGATATGAATATCTGTGGCAAGCTCCTACGCTTTCGCAAATTTTACTTACTTAGGGTTTTTTTTTTATAAGGCTATTTATGAATTATAGGTTGTAACCTGACAAGGTCTCGTTCTCTCTCTCTCTCTCAAACTATAATTACAAAAATGGTGTGTTTCTGCTGCTCTCTTAGAAATTCACGCAAAGGACTTCCCCATGTAGAAAGGAATTTTTTTTTTTTTTTTTTTGGGGAGAGGCTATACTTCATAAACTTCCAAAAGTTTAAAACTGACTGGTTTACATCAGTGACACGAATGTTAGTATTGAGCTTTTTGTGCAGGTCAAATTTAGTTTCCACACTACAGAAAAAGTATCATGTTACTTTCACAGAAAATAATCGGAGGAGATTTTGCGTACACATATAAAATCCTCCTAACACTTTTTTGTCAACATCATTTGTCATCCTGCGGCGGATGGCAAGTTTATGCTCAACGATTTCTTTACGAGGAGCAATAAATTTGCAGGATGTTGATTAGACAAAGTGCGAAAAAGGTCTGCACGTCAGGTCATTTATGGTAACCCTCCAGAAACAACATCTAAAAAGGAGAGAGGCTTCATTTCATCGCCAGCATGACAATTCTGAAAACAAAGCAGGACATAACTTTTTTTCCATGTATACATACAAACATGCTCACCAAAATTTAAATAAAAAAAAGAAAAAGAAAATCTGATTGAAAAATACAAGACGATTCCCAAAATTAGCCAAATAAATTTCTCTATAATCATAGTGTGTCGAAAGGGCAACAGAAATGTCTTAGAATTGTTGGTCTCTCATCTAGAAGTTAAATCATTGGCAGTAATCACTCCCCCTACCCCCAATAACTTTAGTTTTTCATTGATTTCAAGAAATGATCTAGATGATGACACAAAATGCAGGAAAATCTCATGAACACTGTAAGACCTTTATATGTTAAATTTTATGATAATCGCCAAATTCGTTATCAGAAAAAGAAAAAAATGCGTTCCATGGAAGCTCAACTTCCTGTTGTCTGATTTGATCAAATATAATCAAAATCAGACATGGAAGTTGATCACAGCATTGTGAGACATCGAAATATAAACATTGTTCATAAACTAATCGTGCTTTTTTAAAATAAAGAATTCCTTTCCTTTAAAACGTGAGTTCAACAATACATGTGTCGGCGCGGCGTAATCGCTTGTGGAGCGGGAGAGATGCCATTCTTCTTCCGGTGCTACGTCCCGTACAGCAGCGTCATGGCCACGACACAGCGTGCTTTGCCGACTGCGCTTTCAACGTGGCGATGCACTGGCCATGCACCATGTTTAAAAATTTGCTTCTCGGCACTCAGGTAAAAGCCCAAAGGGTTTTTCTTCATTTGATAGATTAAACCTTTCTTTGCAAAGAATAATAACTGCAACTTTTTAAGTGCTGTACTACATTGCCTTTTTAAATATTGAAGAAAGGCTCTCTCATTGCTCATAACTCAAAAACTACTTTACATATCATTCATTCATACATACATATCAGTAAGCTGTTCTCTGGGATTCAGAGGTTAGCTCCACAAAGAAAAGACAAACTACCAGATAATTTTTAACAGATTATTTACTTACATTTACAGCGATCTTGACACACAACTCGGGCTTCACTTACATCCATCACATGACGTACACATGATCTTCTATGCATCATATTCATAATCTTTTTCTCATGCAGACACTCTTGAATCTGATCCTCCCATGACTTCCTTGGCCTCCCTCTGCCTTTCCTTCCTGCCACTTGGGCTGAAAAATTTTTCTTAGTAAGCATCTCATCACTAATTCTTTCAACATGCCCAAACCACTGAAGCATATTAGTCTCCACCTTGCTAACAACATTTTGCTTCACATCACACAACTCCAACACATCTTCATTCCTCACATGATCAGAACGTATCTTGCCACAAACCCCTCCTAAGTAACGCATTTCTCCAGCACACAAACGACTTCTGTGTTTCTTTTGTAGTACCCAGGTTTCACTGCTGTACATCAGAGTAGGAGCAATTACACTTTCATAAACAGCCATGCGGAACTCCCTTGAGAACCCATCATTCCTGTGAAAACCTCCCAAGTATGACTTTCAATGAAGAATTCACTCTTCTACTAAGTTCACTATCCAATCTGTTCTCTCTGTCAAACATGCTTCCTAAATACACAAACTCATTCACTTGGTCAATCACTGTGCCATTTAGACTTATGTTACATTCAGTACTACAGTTCCCCGCTCAATCTTGGAGAGGTGACAGCTAGTTCTGTGTGACATTGGTGAAAAGACCCCAACTCACTGGGTTTTGTTCCAGAATCCTTAGGTTGAATGACCAACTTGAACCGTCAGTTGTGGGCTAATCCCCCACACTGATGTATTTACCTGATTAAAAAGATACAAAGACTCAAAAACTGAAGCAGATAGAAACTTGTACAATGCACCAATGTATTCCTTGGTCAAAATTAGGAAAGAATGATGATTTATGTATTTCTTTTTATTCTAAATAACGGAGGTATTTGGGTTTTTACTCAAAACATGTCTGCCATGCACCAAAATTGAAGAAATTATATCTCCTAATCTATCGGAAACAAAAAAATTGAAACTTTCAGGGTTTTTATAAGTTGGGAGTAGTTACACATTAAAAGAAATCGTAAGAATCTGAGATGTGTTGGTGGAAAATTAATTCAAAATCTGACGATTTGGTGTGGAATGACCCAATTATTATTCACATTTCATGTGTCACATTGGCAGTTGCCAGTCTGGGTCAGTGCTTTGTGTGCACTTGGAAAAGTATGTGTTTGGAAAACCTCAAACACTGATTTCAGATTTCCAACTATTTTGTTTAATCACAGAAAATTCAGTGGTTATTTTTGTAATTGTGTTCAGCTGTAGAACAGTATATTGAAGTCACATTTCTTTTTTTTTTTTTTTTTTTTCTGTATATGACAGATGTTCTTTCAGTCTGAATGTAAAAGCTTTTCAAAGACTTGAGCTATGTATGAAAAACTGCAATATGACAGTGGATATAATAGATACTCCTGGAATTCCTGTTGGGAATTTTTAGAACAAATTATTTTCTTTGTTGGAATGAAAATCACTTTAAAATATGATGACCTTATAATTTTCTCTATTTTGAAGCAAATTTAATTCTAGGGATGGAAGAAAAAACTGCAATATTTCAGTAATGTTTTGAGGAAATTGGAATCAGGCTGCAGGCAGGTTTAGACTGTTAAAATTTTTTGATGGATGAGTCGACCTCTGTTACCTCTTATTGCAACACACTTGGTATAATTGAGTTCTTGAAGAAGACTTTCTTCTAAAGAGAAAGCACATGCAAGACTTAGTAGACATACATATACTTGCGGAAAGTGAAAAAAGAACACCAAGAAGGAATTGGCGGACGATCATGAAATTTACATATGTTAATGGGGTCGAGTTTACGTAGGTGTGATGTTAATTTCGGGACCAACCGGTGAGCGCTTACACCACAGCACGGCATAATATGCAAATTATCGTCAGTGGTATTTGAGGAGTACAGCGATGTGAATGTAATCAGTCGTCGGCGTACGGACAGGTGCGCAGACCTTGAAGAAGCTGCAGTGCCTGGACATGGAAGACGTGTACGATTTCAGCAGTTATCGGACTTTGAGCGAGGTCGTCTAGTCGGACTCCGCGAGGCCGGGTGGTCGTATCGTCGTATTGCAGAGCGAATTGGACGGGAAGTATCGGTGGTGGTACGATGGTGGCGTAGATGGTCCGAGGAACATTCCCACACGAGAAGACGTGGAACCGGGAATCACAGACGGACTGATGAGCGGACCGATCGAGGCATAAGAAGAGCGGCGTTGTCAAGCAGAACATCCACTGCGACGCAAATCCGAGCTGCCGTTGCACCTGAGGTGACTGTGCGAACAATCCGCAACCGTCTACTGGATGCAGGACTACGTGCACGTGTGCCTCTGACTCCAGCCCACCATCAGGAACGTCTGCACTGGAGAACGCAATGGCGATCTGTCGTGTTCAGCGATGAAAGCAGATTCTACTTGGGAGCCTCCGATGGCCGTATGCGTGTTCACAGACGCACAGGGGAGCGTCTCCACCCTTCTTGCATCCGCCAGCGATACACAGGGTCTACAACTGGTCTCCTGGTGTGGAGAGCGATCAGCTATCCCTCCCGTACACAACTAGTGTTTGTACCGGGTACGTTAAACAGCACCCCCTGCATCAACAAGATCATTCAGCCCGTTGTTGTGCCATTTGTAAGGGCGGTCCATCGTGGTGTTTTTCAGCAAGATAACGCACGCCCACACACGGCACGTGCAGCGCAATATGCACTTCAGGGTGTGAGGCAACTTCCATGGCCTGCACGTTCACCGGATTTGTCCCCCATTGAGCACGTGGGGGATTTTATGGGACGACTTATCCGGTCTCCACGGCCAGCCACGACCATCCCCGATTTACGCGTCCAGGTTGAGGATGCTTGGAACTCAATACCCCAAACTTACATCCAACATCTGTACGACAGACTCCATGCCAGAATTGCACAGTGTGACACAGTTTATGGCGGTTCAACCTCGTACTAACCATGTTACATGGAAATGTTATTTTTCAGTTTACCAGCAAATACAGCTGTATTTTGCCAAAATGTTTTGATCACGTTATCCTCTGTATTTCGTTATTATGCTGTATAAATTTCGTTGGTATCAGACGTCTCCTTCTTGGTGTTCCTTTTTCACTTTCCGCCAGTGTATAAATGTGCTGATTTTATGTTGTATGGAATTATTTGATCTTACATGAGTTGGCAAATTGGCAACTGCGTTTGTAGTAAACAGTAGAGATGAATAAGTCTTCAGACTGCCTGATGTGTACATCCAGAAAGGTACCAAGTTATTTTCTTCTTTTCATTTGCAAATTGAATATGTTTGTCTGATGAGTTAATCATTGTCAGTTGCTCAAGAAGTTTTGAAATCACACCCTCCCAGAGGATGAAAATGTCTTTCGTGTAGCATATCTAAAGGCTGAAAAAGAGAAGTTAAAAAGTTTTCCTTCAGAATTGCTTCACAAAGAATAGGAGGTAATAGGTTTATCACTGCAGGACCATCCATTTCTCTGTAAAATTTGCTTTGGGAAATGAAACAGTTTCAGTATTAAGAGCTGTTCCCTTTCTGGTTGGGTGAAATTGTGTGCTAATAGGCTCTTTTTAAGATAAAATCACTTTTTATAGCTCCTTGTGCTGGGATGTTAGAGAACATGGAAATGACATGCAGCAATATTAAAGTATTATTTTGATGGGAGTACATGCACACACAGTTTTAAGAATAGTTTGTACATCTCCTGGAATTTAAGGAGAACTCCTTAAATGGGCCTTTTTCTCATTATTTTTCTACCGACTATTGGGAAAAAAATTAATTTAATTTGACTCCAGGAAATTATTGTACTTTTCACTTTTTTGATGTCTTCCACTGCTGGTTCAAAAAAAAAAAAAAAAAAAAAAAGGGGGTGGGAGATGAACTTTCCTATTTCTTCCCTCTCAAAATTCAAGATTTAATTTAATCTTCTGGAAGCTATTTTGAGTTCATGTTTCCCAGATGACATGCACTTTGCTCTCTCCTGCTGATGGGGTTAGCAACAGGCATGATTGGATAAACTTCATTACATGCCTTGGCATTGCTTCAGAGGAGACTTAGATACTTTGCCAGATGCTGCAGGTTTCCCATAGTCATTATGAAAATCGTTAGTCCGCTACGGAGTCTGGGAAATCTAATATACTACAGAAATTGATGTTCTCGGTGAAATAATGCTATTCAACATATGTGCAAAGTTTATTTTCATGCTTCCAAGTTTCTGACATTTCTGAAACATTTTGGGTATTATTTATGGGATGTTTTATCATATCACTATATATCTTTGATGTTTTTTTATATATTTTTGTACGTCTTTATGCCATCATGGGCCAAAAATGCTTGGGACCACTGGAAAGTATTGTTCTAGCAGGAATAAGAATGTTCTGTGAATTTTAGAATTTCAAATTTTTTGACAAAGCTGTTTTATTTTGTTTTTTTTTTTTTCTGTTCCTGATTATATTCCTATTTTTTATATTTTTAAATCGTGTTCCTTGTTTTTAATATCATTGGTAATAAGTGAAAAAGAGTGGCTGTATTTTTTAAGTTTTTTTAATTAAATGCATGTTTTCCTTTTTTAACGGGTTCTTCTTCAAAATCAATCAGTAGAGCAAACATATTTGCCCCCCCCCCCCCGCCCTGCTCTTTTTTTTTTTTTTTAGACCCAAATTAAATTCAAAAATCAGTGCTTAATAGAGTCATTCATTATAGGAAATCAGCAGCTTTATAGCATTCATAATTAATTACCAATCAAAACTTCTATTATGGGAATTTTTACCAGAAAAGTTTTTATTTTAATTGCAAATTTTTGGGAAAAACACTTCTTCTTCAGGCTGCCTTTGATGTTACTTTTTCCTGTCACTATTGCAGTTACAGTTGTTTTTCACCAAATCCTGTCAGATGTTAGGCAGGGATATCCTCTGCCATCATTGATGATGGAATTCTGAATTTTCTTAATTTCTATATTATTTCTATATTTTTTTTTATCAATGACTGCAGAGGATTATCCCTATCTAGCATCTGGCAGGATTTGGTGAAAAATAAACGCAACTGTCAAGGTTAACCGTAACCGCGATAGTGATGGGGGAAAAGTGACAATAAAAGACAGCCTGAAGAAGGAGAAAAGATTTCTTCAAAAATTTGCAATTAAAATATTTCCTAGTAAAAATTCCCATAATAGAAATTTTTATTAGTAATTGAATTAAGAAACTAGGAAGCCAATTTTCAACATGAGCTTTATTCAAAGCATTCATTATGTTTTCTTATATGCACATTATTTAAAATAAAAAACTATTTGCCGTATGCACAGAATTTACAAGCGTTTCAGCTTATAACATTTGACCAAATTTTAAATGTGTTTGATGACACTCAGTTTCTAGTGAATTTCAGCTTTTATGGAAAAAATATGAAACTTCCTTGTAGTATTCCAAATTAGAAAGTTATTCTGTGAAAGAAAAAAAATGCACTGCAGAAAATTCAATCTGAATTGATGGTCCCACGAGCATGTTTGGATAATTAGAGTTGGCCCTATAAATAACAATTAATTATGGTATTTTTATGTCAAAAATAATGATCCTGCATGTACCATCTCCTGTGAGGACCAATTTTTAATTAATATCAGCTATAAGTTGACTAAAGCTTTATGAATCAACTTCGGGTATTGAAATTGGCTAAAATTAGTGACTGCATGATTTCAGAAACAAGTTGCTATTCCATAAAAATCTGTATTTTGGTGCAGTGGAGCCTATGAAGGAAATTTATTAAGCAAAATTCATTTTCCAATGAGTTTGGTATATGGAGATACTGTATATGCATTTTTAAAGTTGTTTTTCCAAACTGGTTGAACCCGTCTATCAACTATTCTATGTTGTGCATGCACTATTCTATGCTGTGCATGCACTATATGCTTTGTGTATTTATGAGTTTCCTATATAATAGAAAAACATGGGGTTTTCTGAAAACTTATGTAACCATTGGCCACTTCTTTACCGTAAAATTTTCATGAAAATTGAGGAAGGAGTAAAAATAAATTTGAACTTTTATTCCGAAATGGAACTAGAGGACTAACAGGTCTTTAAATTACTGAGTTTTTCATTTCTATAATAACATATGAAAAGAAAAATAGCAATTTGGATCCTTGTTCATTTAATTTTGGAATGAAAATTTTAATATTTTTGCATCTGAGTAAAATCTACATGAGTAATGTGTTTTGGCAAATAAAGTCAAGATTAAAAAAACAAACTGTGCCAAGCAAAATTGGTTCAATTATCAAAGAAAACATCTGTAAAAAGGTGTGTGTGTGTGTGTGTGTGTGTGTGTGTGTGTGTGTGTGTGTGTGTGTGTGTGTGTGTGTGAGTGAGTGAGTGAGTGAGAGAGTGAAAGATTTGATGAACTAACCAAAATCTAATTTAGTTTTTGTGCCCTGTGTATCACTTTCTACATAAATATCAACTAGTTGAGGTACTGGTGAATGAACAAATTAATTAGTGATGTTCAGTAACATTTACAACTTTTTGCAGTGCCAATATGTATTCTTAGTAATACACTGCCAGACAATTGCTAAGGACGGATGACAATAGCAACGATCGCAACCATAAAATGGAAGGCAGGAAAATGTGGAAATTATCATAAGTGCGGGATACAGTAAGACGTGTTGTGCATATGAAAATTTTGGATTGCTGAACTTGTTCGTGACGTCATAGAAGGATTTGACGCGTATTGACCGTTGTTGTTCAAACGCAAAGCTGAAAGGGAAAGAATCAATTGACGAACTTGCAATTTTCAGTATGTCTTCCCGACATCACCTAGATGATTTTACGCGTGGCCGTATTATTGGCAAGATTGAAGAAGGGCGAAAAATAACAGATGTTGCCAGGGAGTTTGACGTCAGCCACAGTGTTGTTTCAAGGCTTTGGAAATCATTTCAAACAAATGGAGAGTGTAGAAAACGTCACGGGGGAGGTCGTGTTCGCAGTACGACACCTGCAGAAGATCAGTACATAGTGCTATCAACAAAAAGACACCGGCGCAGCACAGCTAGTGAGGTAGCAAATCAGTTTATGGCTGCTACTGGCAAGCGGATCTCCCGAAAAACTGTCGCCAGATGTTTGCATGAAGGAGGACTATACGCCCGCCGTCCTTTTGGGTGCATCCCATTGTCCAGACGTCACCGTACCGCCCGTTTGCAATGGTGCCATCAACATCGTAATTAGACTGATAACGACTGGTCTGCTGTCCTCTTCTCAGATGAGAGTAGATACAGTCTATCGTCTGATTGTTGACGACAACTGATCTGGCGTGATAGTGGTACTGCATATTGTCCAGCAAACATACAGGAAAGGGACCGATATCCAACATGTAGTGTCATGGTATGGGCTGCCATTATGATCAATGGCCGTACGTCCCTCTATGTGCTTCCAACTGGGACTATGACTGGCCAATGATACATTAATGATGTTCTGCTACCTCATGTTCGCATGTTCCGCGGTGCTGTCGGTGATAGATTCATTTTCATGGAGGACAACGCAACATGTCATCGAACAGTCGCTGTCCAGGAGTGTCTTGAGAGCGAGGATATTCAACGCCTCGTATGGCCAGCACGTTCTCCAGATCTGAATACCATTGAAAATGTGTGGGATGCTTTGTGGAGGAGTCTTGCCAGTCGCCAATGCCCTCCAATAAACAAGGACACCCTCATCCGTGCACTGACAGAGGAATGGGATAAATTACCCCAACAGCTGCTTGATAATGTTGCGCAAAGCATGACACGACGTGTGGAATCTTGCATCGCCCTCCATGGTGGCCATATCCCGTATTGACATCTTACGCCAGAACGCCTGCGGACGGTAATTGCCTTTTTTTCACGTTTACGTATTCTGCACAAAATGGCCTGTTTGTCCCTTGAACACGTTCCAAAGCCTTCTGGATTTCAGAGCACAATAAATTGTCTTTCTTGTAATGTCCTGGCATTCTGACATTATTTCATGTCACTTGGCATCCAACCACACTTACTTTTTTATGCGCTATATAGCCATTTATGATCCATCCTTAGCAATTGTCCAGCAGTGTACTACATACAGGTTCAAAATCATATCACAGTATACAAAAGTAGATATCAGTGGGCACTGTTTCCCACATGGCCATCCTCCAGAAAACTTAAAAATTACATCATGCTGGAACAGGAATCTAACCTGCGTTTTGCAATTAATGTTTAAGCATGCAACCATTACACCACCCAGGACTTGAAATTCCATGCAACTGAAACTAAGGAGATGTAGCTTGAAAATCCAGACAACCTTCCGGATGTGCACTAGTCAAATCAGTCCCTGCTTCAAATTTTCTGAAGGATGGCTTTCAGGAAACAGTACGTATTACAGCACCTTTGTGCTGATAATGATATTTCAACCTTTCATGTAATAGTGAAGAATTAATACTTCAGGGAATTCGCTTCCCATTAATTTCTGTTATCTGAAATACTGAACATATGCATATGTTGTGTTATACAGGGATGGGAAATGGTCATCAGAACAATGATGAAGCAGAGATTTCTTCAGCTAGCATTTATCTGGAACATTGTTCAGATTCCTAAGCTACGTATGCCTAGTTTCAGTTTTGGTTGCTTGGAACTTCATTGTCTTGGGTGGTGTAATGGTAGCATGCTCAAATGTAAATCAAGAAATGCTGGTTCAATTTTCATTTTCTGATACATGGGATACAGTAGATGATATATCGTCCATTTGCTGATAATGATATTTGTATGCAAAAGTATGTATATTACGCTTTCTACATATTGCACTTAAAAAGAGACAGATCAAACTTACATTATTCTTTGATATTTTATTTTGTACATAGTTTTACTTTGGATCCACATTAAGTTATTTATGAATTCTTGATATTTAAATTCATTAAGGCCTTAGTTCTAAATATATATTTCTAGTTTAACTGTGTTCAGTGTTAACAGTATGCTCTCTCTTGGAAAAGCTTAATGGGTAGAAATTGTTTAGAAATCAAGTTCTGGTCAAGTTTTTTAACTTCTATGTGATTTCCATTCGTCACCTTATTTGTTTTTGCATTGTCCTTTCATTGTAAAGTGTACTTAGTGATTTGTGTTCATTATTCATGTTGACTGCGAACATCTGTTTTTATTAGTAAAGACATCAAACCTTTTAATACGAAATTTACATGTTCTGGCAAACTTCACTTTTGACAATTTTTTTATGTAAAGCATAAAATTTTTAAATTTTTCCAAATGCAAAATGTTTTACACATACTCTTATGAATAATAAAGTGCACATGTTTTGTTTCTTGTTTAATTCCTGATTTAAGGATAGCATTTTAATTCTGAAAGTTATTTTGCACATGCTTGTTTATTAAAGATTCAATTTATAAATTAGGGTAATAAGAAAGGCCCTATCGGACGATGGGATTTTGACACACAAGAAGAATATAGTGAATACATGAGCAATAAAGAAGCTTTGCCTAAGTAAGTATTTTACTGTTTATATCTTTCTTTACTAAGTGGACAGTGTCTCATATTTGTAATGTGGTGTTAGAATAAATATGTGAAATGTGATTAATGGAACTCATCAAAAATTAACATATTAGAACATGTAATCAATAAGTTTTTTTGTGGAATAGTATAAAATACATTGAATTTTGATGAAGGAGGATGGACACATTTCACAAATCTTCAATGGTATATTATGTTAATAATGGAACCTTTAAATTTTGCCTTGTCTGGTACTTTTTCTTTTTCAAGCTTGAAATTTATTATAGTTATGAAAGTGTGTGGAAAGAAGGTATAAAATCAAAGTAGGATTCATTTTTGAAGTTTCAGCAAATATAAATACAATTACCTCCAACGATATGTAGCATACTTGTATCAACACCTGTGCTAATATAATATGATTACTGAAAGAGTGCACTCACACACAAATGCACTCATAATTTTTTAACCATGCAGTTTATTAATTTTATTCCCTTCAGTGGCCATGTGATCTGTAGATTGTAGTTCTGAGATACACTCTAAAAAACTCTAGTTTTATGTCTCATAAACAACTGTCACTGGGTAATTTAAATATGAAACCTGTTAGAGAAAAGCAAAAACATATTATGATCAGAGTGAGAGGGAGAGAGGCATCTCAATCAACTAAACAAGCAAAGTCTGTCAGTTGTGAACTCTGGCAAGATGAAAGTGGTTGATTTGAGAACAAAGAAAGTAATACTAAGTACAGTGTTTGAAACTATCCTTTTTGTGATATAAGAGTTGGGTGTTGAAGTCTTTTCACAAAGTTAGAGATGATAACCAAATTATGGTGAGTAGATCACGCTAGTTACATTGGGAGATTATAATTTTTTCAAAGAAGTTCTTAAATTGAGAGCTCTCAACCTTGTCTTAGGTCTTCATCATGCCAATGGAGGACTAAGATTGTTTCCAGATTCTACGTTTGAATATGTGTTGTTATTTTTGTTGCCAGAATCTAGAATAGATCTCCATATCATCGGGATGTAGAGTGGTGATTCTGAATTGCAAGTCTTTGGTGTGAAAAGAATTTCCAGGCTTTCACAGGAATGGAGGGCAAACCGGAACTTAGAATTTTCGAACAGAAAAGATGTTTTGAAAGGTAACCCAAATACTGCCTTGTCTATTTTGACAATGGAAGATACTTCTGCAATTCCCTATTGGAATGAAGCAAAGCATATTGCTTCTTTTGATTATTGGTTAGCCCTCCATTACTGGGAATACCTAGAAATTCTTTTCAAAAAAGGTCTAAGGACAAATACTAAATTTTTAATGTTTTTGTAATTTTTATTGTATTAGATGTGCAAGGTTTACTCTAATGTAATTTGCATAATATGAGACTATATGTATTTACCAGTGTTGTAAATAAAATAATATATGTATGTAAATTATTATTTATTTTTTCCCTTAGGGCTGCTTTTCAATATGGTGTGAAAATGGCTGATGGGAGGAAAACTAGACGTACTGGAACTGGTAAAAGAGATGACAAAACTAAACTGGACAGGGAATTGCAAAAAATCAATCAGGTTGGTTAAGACTTTGATTGTGTTATACACTTGCATTTCTATTAATTAATTTTGTGATCAAGAGTACAGTGCTCATTAGTATTTTCAGAGCAATCAGTAACAAGGGATTTTTATGTATCAAGAAAAATCAGAATCTTGCAAGTGTCTGTCTACCAGTAGAAATGTTTGAGATTAGAACTGTCGATGCTGGACAACTGCCATCCGTGATATGAGGCAGTTAGATTTACCAAAGTGAGGGGAAATGTTCCTTTGCTTTATTTTTATTCATTCAGGATTTTTAAAATTGCAGTAACTGACTAAATTGTGATGAATAACAATTATTGTGCTGCTGAACAATCAGTGCCATTGGTCAACTTGGTTCAGTGTGCCAAGCCACAGGTGCAGAGACATGAAGCGAATGCATTCTCCTAGAATGTTTACAAAGTGAAGATCTGCATTACTTCGTGGTTGTGCATAAATGAAAATAAAGTAATAGTGCAGAAGGTCGTGTTCGTGCACACTGAAAGGTGCAATTTATTATATTCATTACAGCCATCCAAAACTTTCCTTACCCTGCACAATAATGCAGCCAGCAAAAACCATTCTGCAGGCTGTAAATAGGTCAGATACCTACTTACTGTACAGCAAGACTTGAGATTATTTTGTCTGTGATATAATAATATGCAGAATACTCAAGAGACACATATGCGTATTAAATCTGTTTATTTTTGTGGTGTAGTAAGCACTAAGATTCGCCAAGCTTTCGCACTCCACTGGGAGATTTTTTCAAGGCAGTGGTAGACAAAAATGCAAAGGTTGAATAATAGCGTAAAGTGAAATAACTGGAGCACACTGAATACAATGTTTATTTCTTTCACTGCATTAAATCAAGTTGACATGTTACTAATAACACTGCCTAAAAGAACACTAAACTTGAATATTTCAGTTGGTGTTATTGTTGATTCTTCAGCATTTTTTTCCTTTGTCATTGATCTGAAAATTCAGCCTGCATACTTAAATTTACAGTTACGAGCTTGCATTCATTTATGATTGCCTTCCAACAATTCCTAATCTTTTTCAAACCTTTCAGAAGACAAAAGATTTGCTACTTCAATGTCGATGGTCGTATTTCGAGCTTGTAAGAAGACCGTGCTGCAATAGTTGATGGCTGATCGAATTTTGAACCAGACGGTTGCTATCACGAGATATTCAAATGACTCCATATCTGTTTAAGGTTTAATATACGTTATGAAAATTATTTTAATAATAATTATAAGAGCACATATTTATAAGTTTACCTTTGACAAAAATATGAATATCAGATTAAAAAAAAAAGCAAAAAAAAAATACAGCAATTTAATTCATGACACAAATGACTAGGACATACGTCCACCAACATAAAATAAAGCAAAATTGCACTGCCTTAGTTGTTACTTGAGTGACTGAACTCAACTACCATGCACAAATTCAATGTAACAGATGGCTTGTGCAATACATGCATGCAGCACGCAGTGTATGTCCATGTGATGTGCCCACTGTCCCCACACGAGCTACTGATAGAAACGCCACAAATGTGCTGAAAATACATAAATTGTAAGGTCAAATCAGGTTTGGAGCCCAGACCTTTACACACTGTTATTATAAATATTACTATGTATTATGATTACGGGCAAAGAGATTGAAGAAATTATGCAATGAAATCTAATACTGGTTTGTAAAAAAAAGAATCCAGATCCGGCTCTGTAGGCTGCACAGGCCTGCCAATTTGTCCCAGCTTCCTGATAGATTTTGTTGGCTGGTTAATAGCTTCCCTCTTCTGGATGTAAAAGCTTTTCCTAATGAGTGTTTCATTCCAGTGTTTTTCAAGTACTTCTACATTATCCAATTTTGGTCTACAACCACATCACCACATCAAGAAATTTTATTAGAAGAGCTCGACAACTGTCTTCACCGGACTTTCAATGCAAAGCAATGGTCAACATATCTAAAAGGTTGATAGACTACAACTATCTGAAGAAAATAATTTTGGAAGTGTTATGTCAAGTAAGCCAAGAGAAAGATAAAACTTAAAGAGTCAGAAGGAACCTGATAAAACCAAAAATACATCAAATTAAAAAATCATGGGAGACTTAACAATTGCATCAACAGAATTTTGAAACCCGCACAAACCAGAATGACAACTTCAGCCACTAACAAGATTTTAAAATTAGCAAACAGATTGAATTCATACATTAAAAAAAATACAAATATGAGAAGAAATGGCATTTATGGCATTCCATTAGACTGTAGTAAAGAATATACAGTGAAACTTCAATTTTAAGCTTTTCAGGGTACCAGCATAAGAAATCGTATGATGCGGGAAAACATAAAACCAAAGTTGAGGTATAACAAACTTTACAGGCATACAGAATGTGTACTAAAAATAGAAACCAGTGTACAGTAGTAGTACAGTACTATACTAATACATAGTATGCATTGTAGACATATTTATGCAAGAATAAAAAAATGCAGTATTACTACATATTACCTTATGGAATGTTGGTTTGGAAAAAAATCGGTAATTTCCTTTTGCTTTCTATTTTTAATTTTTGCTCAAGCAAAGCTTTCTGATTGAAAGGCTTTGCAAGTGTTTTTCTTGAGAATTGTGACCAAGGAAAATGTTTTTTCACAATTCAGTGTTAGAACAACTATAGCTTATGCCACAATTGTTCATAATTTACGTGCATACATTACAATAATAGTATGTGGTTTCCCTTTTGTTGTAAGGCCAGCTCCTCTGGTTTTCACTGCACGTGCAGTGAAATGTATGCCAGAGGAGCTGGCCTTACAACAAAAGGTAAGCTACATATTATTGTTTTTCACAAGTTGTAATCCATTGAATGCCTCTTTGGCTGCCCCGGTGGCGCAGTGGTCTAAGCGATGGCCTCTGATCATTCGTCCGAAAGGGGTCCGGGTTCGAATCCCAGTCAGGCATGGATGTTGTGGTTGTCTTACGGCACTGGCTCTCTCCCTTTCCTGGAACCAGTGACCCTAAATTAGGGACGGGTGATTGCTTATAGCCCATTGAGCTGCTCACGGTGATCGTTAAACCTCCAATCAAAAAAAAAAAAAAAAAAAAAATGCCTCTTTGAAAGAAGGAATAGGTTTTGAAATTTCGGCTACATGGTCATCATTACCTTCTTCCGATGAACAATCCATTACATTGGAGATTGTTTGAACGTTTGCAGCTTCAGCTTGGCATTTAGAGATATGTTTGCGACTCGAGCTTGTCTGAATCATGTCATTAAAATTGTTTCTGGTTCACCATAAGGCATACTTTTCCAAGTCCTTCTCTTCTCTTATTAGCACTATGACCTAACCCTTTCGAAGTAATTTTGATTGACTCTTTCTGTTTTAACATTGTTTTCAATGTTGAAACTGGTATAATCCAAGGGACTTGGCTAATTCAACTTTAGTTCCATGAAATTTGTTCTCTTTTTGTATAATGGAGGCTTTTTCAGCTAAGGAAAGACATTTGCAGTTCTTACTCGCCATCTTCACTCTCACATCTATAAAGCAAGATTTAAACAGGCAGCAAACTGACTGAATTGCTCTTAGGACCTTACACCGTTCTTGCCAAGCTGAGACGCAGGCCAGTTCAACAAGGGATTTACAACACTACACAAGGTGTTCCAGCAAATTTGCTAAGATTAAGACACCTACAGTCTGAGGAGTGTGGCATTGCCCCAACTGGTCGTCACATGCTTTCGACAAATTCTGGGGAGGAACAACTGGTTTAAGGCTACCTGGTCGTAAGATTCTGCTGAGGAATGCAGCAGGAGGGGGAAGAACCAGTGTAAAGCTTTAAAGCAACCTTACATGTACAGAAACTTAGAAAGGTCCGAAATTAGAGGAAAATCAGGTTTGGCACTCAAAATTTTAAATGACTATTGATGCAGGAAGTTGTGTGGTTGGAAAAACATATAACACAGGGAAATGTAGGAGAATTATCGGGACTTCAGAAAAACGTCACTCAAAATGGAAAAACATAAAATGTGGGGAATTAAGATTGGGGTTTTTCTGTGTTACACACACATAAAGAGTTTTGAAAAAAGACTTGGTAAACATTTTGCAGCATTTGAGAAGAGGGATCAAAACAGTATCCCAACACATTCAAACATGTGCTTGTATGCCAAAATAGGACAACTTACAAGTGCTTGATTGGGAAAAACACTGGAATGAAACACTCATTAGGAAAAGCTTTTACATCCAGAAGAGGGGAAACTATTAACCAGCCAACAAAATTTATCAGCTACATCTTCAACAGATGGATCAATGAATAATGGTAACAAAAAATTGTAGGAAAACATGTTACACTTTTAATTTCTAGAGGGAATGAGAACTGGCAACAAACAGGGTTTGTAGGAATCTGGCCACAGAAATGGACACAGTTCAAGAACCTTGTGAACACATAACACCAGTAAAGCATTGATTGTGTGACCTGGAAGACAACAAAGGGTACAAAGCGTCTGTACATAAAATAAATAAAACAACCCGGAGGTAAAGAGTAATTTATAACATTATAATTTTTGCGTGAATTATTTATTTATTAACTTCAATTAATTAAAGAGAAAAAATAAATAGTTGTCCCTCCCAGCCAACCCCTCCCCCCATAAAATCAATAAAAAGTAAATTATGTAAAACTGTGCCTCGAAGATTCAAGAAACATGCTAGCTTAACCACTCTATGCACCAATAATAATAATAATAATAACAATAATAATAAATAAATAAATATATGTGAAGCCAGCTCAAGAAAGATGCTAGCTTAATTACTCTGCACCAAAAAAAAAAAAAAATTAATAAAAATAAATATATGTAAAGCTGGCTAAAGAAAAATGATAGCTTAACCACTTTCTGCACAAAAAACAACTGCAGGTTGAGCTCAGACGTCTCTAAAAGATAAAAGTAAAATGGCATATCAAAATTGCAAGTGAAATTACTAAATACCTATCTAACAATTTAAATGTAATTAATTTTGCAAGGAACGAATGAACACACACACACACACACACACACACACACACACACACACACACACACACACACACACACACACACACACGATCATGGCTACCCTTGTGGGCAACAGTTCATGGGTGCTAGCCCACACAATGGACAGCACCCACAAACTGTTGACTGTTGCCCACACAGAGAGTTAACAGGCCCTTATGTCAGTTGTGAGACTGAAAAAGCACCAGAAAAAGAAAAGCACCAGGGTGCAGGATACATTCAGCACCTTGAGAGAATTAAAGCACTCTACATCTGTAATTACTGTAGTATACATTTTCATTTGCATCGCTCGTGCTTTATTGTCTGCCTCTCCATCGCCCTTCGGGGCGAAATAATTTTATGATTTTAACAATATTTTGTTTTACGTTTCACTGGAACTTTCCAGTTGTTGTATATCATCATCATCATCATCATTGTCAACCATTATCAATCCACTGCTGGACGAAGGTCTCCCCAAGTTTCCTCCACAACGGTCTGTCTTGTGCCAGTCTCCTCCATGTCACCCCTGCATACTTTCGAATTTCATCCACCCATCTCCTATGTGGTCTTCTTCTGGGTCTTTTCCTGTCCCTTGGAATCCAATCTAAAATTTCGGCTGTCCATCGATGATCTGTCCTTCTGGCAGTATGTCCAGCCCATTGCCATTTCAGGGATTTAACTTTGATCATGATGTCTTCCACTCTTGTCATTTTTCGGATCCACGAGTTCCTCTTCTTATCTCTCCTGGTTACACCAAGCATGCACCTCTCCATGCTTCTTTGAGTTGTCTGCAGCCTTTGTATGTCTCTTTTAGTTAAGGTCCACGTCTCTGCACCATACGTAAGCACTGGAAGGATGCATTGATCAAACACTTTTCTTTTAAGACATAATGGCATATTGCTCTTGAAAATTATGCTGTTTCTTCCAAAAGCTCTCCAGGCAAGTTTTGTACGCCGATTAATTTCTTCATCAATGTGACCCTCACTTGATATCTGCTGTCCAAGATAAACGTACGTGTCTGTTATCTCCAGCTTTTCTCCATCAATCGATAAATCTTCATTTCTTGTAAAAGCATTGAACATCACTTTTGTCTTCTGAAAGTTCATTTTTAATCCCACTTCTTTACTCTTGTCAGCAAGTTCCTGGATCATACTCTGCAGCTCTGATGAGGTAGTTGCAAAAATGACTACGTCATCAGCAAAACGAAGGTGGGTTAGATAATCTCCATTAATCTTTGTCCCCTTGTTTTCCCAGCTCAGCGACTGAAAAACACCCTCCAATGTGGCATTAAAGAGCTTCGGAGATATGGTGTCACCTTGTCTCACTCCCTTTCCAATTTTTACGTGTGTTGTATTTTCAAACAGCCTAATCTTTGCACTTGCATTTTCATAGATGTTATTAATAATATTAATGTATGCATCTTCAATACCGCAGGTTTTCAGAGCCATTGTAACTGCTGATGGTTTCACCGAATCAAAGGCTTTTTCATAATCGATAAAAGCCATGCACAATGGAAGTTCATATTCCCTCGCTCTTTCAATTAGTTCTCTCAGCACGTGGATATGATCTATTGTGCTGTAGCCACTCCTGAATCCAGCTTGTTCTCTCGGTTGAGCCATGTCCAGTGCTACCTTCAAGCGGTGTGAAAGAACTTTAGTGAAGATTTTATAAACTACTGATAGGAGGCTGATAGGTCTGTAGTTTCCGAGATCCTCAATGTCACCTTTCTTATGTAGCAGGATCATTGTAGCGGTGTTCCAATCCTCAGGAATCTTTCCTTCATTAAGGCATCGAGTGAAAATTTGGGCGAGTACTGTTTCGATTTCTCCACTTGCTTCTTGTATGATGTCTGTTGTATATAACACTGTATTTATTGGCAGAATTCTACTGTCATGTACATAGAAATGCTATTTTTATTTGAAGAATAAAGACAATTTTGAAATGCAGAAGGGGGAGCCCTTCTGAATAATGCTAACAGAATAATGCTATGCCAGAAGGGGGAGCCCTTCTGCAATTACAGATGTATTTATTAAAAAAATCTGTCTTCATTTGGCTTCCCAGAAAAATTAAAAGGTCGAGCAGGACGAATATCTGGTGGGAATTTCTGAAATGTAGCATGTTGGGAAGGAGCCAAAGGCTGAGAAAGCTGTGTTCTCTTAGATTCGGGCGTGGCAGTTGAAGATCCAGTTGATGTTGTTGGCTATGGTGGTACAGAAGACTGAGAAGCTGCTTGATGACAGAGAGAAAAAAAATTTGTGACCAGGAGAAAAAAATTTCTTGAGTGAGAATTGAGGATGTTCCTAACTCTGTTAGGTGACACAGCCTCATTAACATGGTGACAAATGAAATTTGCATCCAGCCTTTCAAAATTCTCGGTCTTGAAAAAAGACAAGCTTCTGACCAGCTTTTTTTCTGGAAGGATGCAAGGGCATCCTTATTTTTCCTATTTACTGGAGTAATGGATGTTTATTCAAGCTGAATTTAATGGTAAATTACTGTTTTATTCTGTTTTCTTTTGCAAAACTGGATTGTGTGCAGAGAACAGATATATAAAATCAAAATGTTAAATTGCATGTAAAGCTACTGCAAAAACTGCAGTTTCAACTCCATGCTGCCATGCTAAAATAAGGGATATAGTAACCCTTCACATAAATAGGAGAATAAATTATTTGCGGGAATTTATTTGGGGAGATGTGCACCTTTTCAAATATGAAAATTAATATATGGCCTGAAAATTGCCATGATAAATACCTTTTTAAAGATTTTTCTGCAAAATTTACATGCAAACATGGTGCTGTCAACATTATCTAGGGTGACCATCATTCTGCTACCCAGCAGAGGTTCTGGTGATAGTCACTGTTGCACAAGAGCTCTGCATCTACATTAGGCTCAACAGGCTCTGGAGTTGGATGTTTCTCAGCATATAATGTTTATCTGCTTAATTTCATGGAAATTTTCCAGTGCATCATCTTGTTTCGCTAACAGATGGATGCCAAGCTCACAGCTATCTCCTTGTTCCTTGCAACAGAATAATGCTATGCCTGACATTGGATGCTAGCCACCCTGTTCCAAGAAGCAGAGTAATCGTTGCTGTAGACTATGTCAGCAGTATCATCGTTGCATTATGCATAAATATAGAGGAAAAGTAACATAAAATGTCAGGGGAGTGTTCATTTCTATTTTTATTTTACTCGGTTTTACTGAGTTTGTTAAATCATATGTGCATAAATATGAGGAATGCAATTCACACATAACAAACAAATGTAGATGATAAGATTTAGACATGCAGCAGTTGCATAAAGAAAGTAGAAACTCAAAAGTACTTTCAATCAACCTGAGGTCTTGAACACCTGTAAACAAATGGAGTGAGACTGGTTGCCAGATTTTCATTTCCATGTTCTTGATTTTGGTTGTTGCCAAACAATAGGAGAGACTTCCAAATGATGGGGATAATATACAGACTGTTGCTATTGCAATTTGAAGATGTAGATATTTCAATTCTCTCACTCTGTTGATGAAAGGAGTGATTTTCTCAGTATTTGTCCAGAGCAGGCAATGCTGAAGTACCTGAAAGAATCAGTAAAGCCAAGGAAGAATTAGGTCTACCTTGGGTGACATCTTTTTGTGCTCCACCAAACGTTTGGTAATGCTGCGAAAAATGCTGCCGATGCAGTTTTAGAAACAGAAATAAATATTCTACATATATGCAAGAATTCAGCTGTCTACCTGTGTGCGATAAAACACCATACCATAAGTTGCAAATTAAAATCACTTTATTTACAATTTAAAAGTAGGTTAAAAAAATTGACTAGCGCTTTCGGGGATCCCGTTGTCCCCATCTACGGGTCCAAAGCACCACAGGGACATGATAGAGGCAGTCATTATATACAGATAAAAAATCCCCGCCCCTACACCACATCACCAACATTTTTAGTGATGCCAACATTTAAACAGAAAAAGGCGTACATATTATTAACAGCTGATATTACACTAAGTATAAGAAAATACAAATGACACTAGGCAAGAAGTGCATATTAGCCATTGGACAAAGTCTTGTCGGGGCAACCAATCTATGCCAAGGTCCCGGTACATATGCGGGCAAGTCCAAATTACAACATCTGTCACCGTAAGCAAGAATATACAGGCTTTCGGAAAGGAAAACAGTACTTTTATTGAGATTTGTTTTCAGAATTTTCACATTTTCCCAATCTGGTGAATAACTGCCCTGTGTGACAGCTAACGTAAAGGCAGTATGAGTAGTGCCAACTCGAAGCGTGTACTGTTGTTCTCTCAGGCGGGTATTTAAGCACCTGAGAGTAGAACTTATATAACAATTCTCAGTAACATTTGGGTCTCCATGGGTAAGAGGAATGCAGTATACCCCATGTTTCCTGAGGGTAGGAGTTCTGTCCCAGTCATTCCTGACCATATCAAAGATATTTCTGGTGCATAATCCAAAAGAGATGTCATGTCGCTGACAGATTTTTCTGAGTGTGGAGACTATAGGAGGGAGGTAATCTACTTTACCTACAAATCTAGTTGTCCGAATTTCCGTAGACAAAGTGGTGAAGTTCAGTCTAGTAGATCTTCTCAACAACTTCTGAAAAAATTGTTCCGGGTAGCCGAATTTGCGAGCCAAAGACAAGGTTCTGGAAAGTTCTTCACGTCTTGCTTTGACTGATGTAGAATGTGTATAAGCACGTTTAATCAAGAAGCGAAAAGCTGCAGATTTATGTTCTGGGGGGGTGAGATGAGTTGAACGGTATGATACAGGGGGTGAAAGTGGGTTTTCTGTAAACAGAGTATTTGATCTGTTGAGTATTTAGGTTTCTACATAACAAGAAATCAAGGAAGGGTAACTTCCCATTTTGTTCAACTTCTTTGGTGAATTTTATTGTAGGATACTGTGATGATAAGCAAGAAATGAGATTATCAAGTTGGTGAATTGAATGTGGCCAGAAGACCAGCATATCGTCAACATACCTAAGGATTAACGAGGGTTGAAACGGATAATCACGCAAGACCTTGTCTTCCAGAAACTGCAAAAGTATTTCTGCCAGCACCGGAGAGAGTTGGGAACCCATGGGTGCACCCTCTCTCTGTTGATAGATTATGTCCTCATATTTAAAATATGATCTTTTGGCTACTAATTTCAGAGCTGTGAGAATAGCATGTACTTCTAAATATGGGATAGAGTCTCCTTGCAATCTGTCAGCAATGATGGAATGTACCGTGTCTAGTGGTACATTCGGGAAAACGACACCACATCCAGAGAGGCCATAATAAATCCAGTTTGTGGTGGGTCAAAGCCTTTAATACATTCCAAAGCCTGTATGGAACTTTTTATTGATACATTAGAGTTCAAAGTAAGGGGTCTCAAATAAGTAGCCAGCACAGACTCAAGAGGCCTTGTAGGGCTAGCACGGCCCGAGACTAATAATCTTAGGGGATGGTCTGGTTTATGTAATTTTAGCTTACCAAAAAGTTCTGGTCCAGTAGGACGTTTCATTTTAGAGGATATTGAAACGGGAAGGAAACCCTGATTTCTGAGTTTACTCAGTTCCACCACCGTAGCTGCAGTAGGGTCTGACTTAAGAATTTGGTGTGGAATTAGATTAACAGCCTGAGCCATTTTGGCAGAATAATCAGTTTTATCCAAAATAATAATTTGCTGAGACTTGTCCGCCCCTACAATAGAAAGATTAGGGTTATTAGCCAAAGAGATCAGCTGTTCCCTTTCGTACTTGAAAGACTTTGAGGAATTGGTGGAATTTGAAATAGATTTAATCAAAGCATAACGTGTAGAATCCCGTTCATCATCCGTTAAAGCATTTATAATATTTTCAATCTGAGGGACAGAATGCAGAGGATTAAACTTCGTAATGGGATAGCTATACTTTAGACCTCTATTCAAGGCTATATGCTGGCCTTCAGTAATTTGAACAGAACTAAAGTTCAAGTAAGGTTGATAAGTATGAGATTTGTCAACAGGTGCAACCAAAGGGTTGAAGGATTGGTACTTGGAAGGTTTAGTCGACACAAGTTCACAAAGTTTTTTGATGTGTCGTTGATTGATGACATTGAGTTGAGTTTGTAATGAGGTAAAAAATATCACTAAAGTCTTACCCAAAATGACATGATGTGTTAACCCTGCCATGAGCAAATAAGCATCAAGAGACTTGCGATTGAGAAGGTCACTATAGGCACGTTTTCTTCTAATTTCAGCACTCAGGTGCTTAGTCTCAGCGTTGGTGATAACTCGCAGATCCCGCTGAGATATCAAATGTGTACGTATCCTGAGAAAACCGGGCATCACTTTTAGAGATTTGCAGTTGACGAGAAAATACAAATGGGCTTGATTGATGGAAAGTTTTTTACAAAGTGCACAGAAGGATTTAACCGCACTCTCCATATCCTGTGTGCTAAAAGACAGTGCAGCTATTACTAGCAACGCTGTCATAAGAAGTTTGCAGCTGTAATGTGATATATAACCAGAAAACAATTTTGCACGAGAAGTGATATATGCAAGAATTCAGCTGTCTACCTGTGCGATAAAACACCATACCATAAATTGCAAATTAAAATCACATACATACATACATACATACATACATACATACATACATACACACATACATACATACATACATACATACATACATACATACATACATACATACATACATACATACATACATATCACTAAGCTGTTCTCTGAGATTCAGAGGTTAGCTCCAAAAAGAAATACAAACTTCCAGATATTTTTACTTACTGTTTTCGTATCAAACTTCGCCATTTACAGCGATCTTGACGTACAACTCGTGCTTCACTGATATCCATTACACGCCGTACACAAGATCTTTTATATTTCATACTCATAATCTTTTTCTCATGCAGACACTCCTGAATCTGATCCACCCATGTCTTCCTTGGCCTTCCTCTGCCTTTCCTTCCTGCCACTTGGGCTGAAAATATTTTCTTAGTAAGCATTTCATCACTCATTCTTTCAACATGGCCAAACCACCGAAGCATATTGGTCTCCACCTTGCTAACAACATTTTGCTTTACATCACACAACTGCAATACATCTTCATTCCTCACACAATCAGATCGTGTCTTGTCACAAACCCCACATAAGTAACACATTTCTCCAGCACACAAACGACTCCTATGTTTCTTCTGCAGTACCCAGGTTTCACTGCCATTCATCAGAGTAGGAACAATTACTGTTTCATACACAGCCATGCGGGACTCCCTTGAGAACCCATCATTCCTGTGAAAACCTCCCAGAGCAGCTATGACTTTCGAAGAAGAATTCACTTGCCTACTGATTTCACCATCCAACTTGTTCTCTCTGTCAAACATGCTTCCTAAATACACAAACTCACTAACCTGGTCAATCACAGTGCCATTTATACTTACATTACATTCAGTGCTACCCATTCCTCTCTCAAACACCATAACTTTGGTTTTTCCCTTATTTATACTCAGTTTGAATTTCATGCAAACTTCGTGCATCCGACTCAACATACTCTGCAACTCACTTTTGCTCTCTGCCAACAGGACAGTGTCATCAGCATACAGCAATCTGCACACACAGATATCACCAAGACATAAACCACTATTACCTATTTTGGCCTCACGCATGCATGCGTCCATAAATATATTAAACAGCCATGGTGACATTACACAACCTTGTCTAACTCCTGCACCAATGGAAAACCATAAAATAAAGTGATTAAACTCACTTTATTTACAATTTAAAAGTAGGTTAAAAAAACTGACTAGCGCTTTCGGTGATCCTGTTGTCCCCATCTACGGGTCCAAAGCACCACAGGGACACGATAGAGGCAGTCATTATATAAAGATACCCCCCCCCCCCCCGTACACCACGTCACCAACATTTTTAGTGATGCCAACATTTAAACAGAAAAAGGCGTACATGTTATTAACAGCTGATATTACACTAAGTATAAGAAAATACAAATGACACTAGGCAAGAAGTGCATATTAGCCATTGGACAAAGTCTCTGTCGGGACAACCAATCTACGCCAAGGTCCCGGTACATATGCGGGCAAGTCCAAATTACAACATCTGTCGCCATAAGCATGAATAAACAGGCTTTCGGAAAGGAAAACAGTACTTTTATTGAGATTTGTTTTCAGAATTTTCACATTTTCCCAATCTGGTGAATAATGGCCCTGTGTGACAGCTAACGTAAAGGCAGTATGAGTAGTGCCAACTCGAAGCGTGTACTGTTGTTCTCTCAGGCGGGTATTTAAGCACCTGAGAGTAGAACCTATATAACAATTCTCAGTAACATTCAGGTCTCCATGGGTAGAAGGAATGCAGTATACCCCATGTTTCCTGAGGGTAGGAGTTCTGGTCCGGTCATTCCTGACCATATCAAAGATATTTCTATTTCTGGTGCATAATCCTCTATCCCATATTTAGAAGTACATGCTATTCTCACAGCTCTGAAATTAGTAGCCAAAAGATCATATTTTAAATATGAGGACATAATCTATCAACAGAGAGAGGGTGCACCCATGGGTTCCCAACTCTCTCCGGTGCTGGCAGAAATACTTTTGCAGTTTCTGGAAGACAAGGTCTTGCGTGATTATCCGTTTCAACCCTCGTTAATCCTTAGGTATGTTGACGATATGCTGGTCTTCTGGCCACATTCAATTCACCAACTTGATAATCTCATTTCTTGCTTATCATCACAGTATCCTACAATAAAATTCACCAAAGAAGTTGAACAAAATGGGAAGTTACCCTTCCTTGATTTCTTGTTATGTAGAAACCTAAGTACTCAACAGATCAAATACTCTGTTTACAGAAAACCCACTTTCACCCCCTGTATCATACCGTTAAACTCATCTCACCCCCCCCCAGAACATAAATCTGCAGCTTTTCGCTTCTTGATTAAAAGTGCTTATACACATTCTACATCAGTCAAAGCAAGACGTGAAGAACTTTCCAGAACCTTGTCTTTGGCTCGCAAATTCGGCTACCCGGAACAATTTTTTCAGAAGTTGTTGAGAAGATCTACTAGACTGAACTTCACCACTTTGTCTACGGAAATTCGGACAACTAGATTTGTAGGTAAAGTAGATTACCTCCCTCCTATAGTCTCCACACTCAGAAAAATCTGTCAGCGACATGACATCTCTTTTGGATTATGCACCAGAAATATCTTTGATATGGTCAGGAATGACTGGGACAGAACTCCTACCCTCAGGAAACATGGGGTATACTGCATTCCTCTTACCCATGGAGACCCAAATGTTACTGAGAATTGTTATATAAGTTCTACTCTCAGGTGCTTAAATACCCGCCTGAGAGAACAACAGTACACGCTTCGAGTTGGCACTACTCATACTGCCTTTACGTTAGCTGTCACACAGGGCAGTTATTCACCAGATTGGGAAAATGTGAAAATTCTGAAAACAAATCTCAATAAAAGTACTGTTTTCCTTTCCGAAAGCCTGTTATATTCTTGCTTACGGTGACAGATGTTGTAATTTGGACTTGCCCGCATATGTACCGGGACCTTGGCGTAGATTGGTTGCCCCGACAAGACTTTGTCCAATGGCTAATATGCACTTCTTGCCTAGTGTCATTTGTATTTTCTTATACTTAGTGTAATATCAGCTGTTAATAATATGTACGCCTTTTTCTGTTTAAATGTTGGCATCACTAAAAATGTTGATGACGTGGTGTGGGGGGGGCGTGGATTTTTTATCTGTATATAATGACTGCCTCTATCGTGTCCCTGTGGTGCTTTGGACCCGTAGATGGGGACAACAGAATCCCCGAAAGCGCTAGTCAGTTTTTTTAACCTACTTTTAAATTGTAAATAAAGTGATTTTAATTTGCAACTTATGGTATGGTGTTTTATCGCACAGGTAGACAGTTGAATTCTTGCATATATCACTTCTCGTGCGAAATTGTTTTCTGGTTATATAAATATTCTACAGGCCCAGTGGACCACTTGGATTTGCAAGTCACTGGTCTACCAAAATGCCATTGGTCCATGAAAGTAAAACCTTACACATTTGCAGTACATGCAAAAAATAACCCATCATTTCATTGGAGTTGTATATCACAAATTTAAAGCAACAGAAACTGTACATGTATGCATGCAAATAATACTAATAAATAAAACACAAAGCATGGTAAGCAATCATAGAAAAAAAAAACACTGGTCATCAGGACCAGCATATACCTAAAATGTGATGGTCCATTCATTTTTACTGGTCCAGAAATGGCACAAATGCTAATACATTTAGCATACCCATGGAATTAGTATCAAGGATGGTACAACTGAAGCATAATATGTAGTCAATTTGAAGTAAAAGTTTATAGTACAAATATGAAATATTTTGATTGTCATTCACAAATGCAAAAATGACCTGAGTTGCTGGTTTTTAAACTGATACTTCCCAGTCTTCCACTGCAACAACATGCTTTTCTTCCCACAATTCTTTGCATGTTTTAGTCCCACAGGGAGTGCTTATGTTGAATGCAAAGTGCTGTTTTACAAAAATGGTCTACACACATTCATTTTGACCTCTCCTGCTAGTGTCTTTCCCTGGGCAAAAAACAAAAGCTGGCTTGTGTCTGTTTTAGGGGGAGCAGAATCAGAATCCCTTTGTCTTTGATGCTTTCCTATCACATTTTTGTATCTTCACAGCTTTGCCTTTGCTATGCAGCAGGAAATGTGAAATTGTGAAGATATAAAAAGTTTGAGGGATTGCAACTGTAGTTTTTATTCTGGTGTGTATTTCTACAAAATTTTGATCTCAATGATAAAATTTACAATTTATCAATTGGATTATGATATTTTCATTTTCTAATAGCAAAATATTAATGTATAGAGTAAAAGTTGATAAATAAATCAAAAGGTTTTTTAAGTCGTGAAATTGAATTCATCGCACAGCACATACAGTGGGTATGCATGACATACGAAGTTGCAAGGGAAAAAAATAAGTAAAGGAAACCATACAATACACTGATTACGAAGCACTTTGCAACATACCAAAAGCATAGCTGCCAAGTGTCCCGGTTTACCCGGATTCTGTCCGGTTTTGAAAATATTTTCCGGGAATTCGATTTTTCTACAAAAAATCCGGTTTTGGGATTTTCTTCTTTTTTTCTTTTATTTATTTATCATGTATTTTTTTGCCTCTCATTAAACTTATCAGCCCTCATTTTTCTCCAGTGCCAATGCTGGCTGTGGGAATCTGTAATGAATGGAAACAAAAAAAAAAAAATGTTCATTTGTTAATCCACGACACTTTGAGCGCCAGGGTCGTGTGCCCCCCCCCCCAAGGTTTGGAAAGTTGAAGTACTGGCTTATGACGTCACATCCATAGTGCTCGCAGCCAACGAGCCACGGAACTTGTGCAGAGCTTCGTGGGAGTGGAATCGAAAGCTGTTTGTTTGCTAACGCTCAAGTTGAACGCCGATTCCCTACTTTGATCTTTCAAACGAAAAAGTTGTGTTGCAAGTTATTATTTTAGTTCACAACCCCAGAATGGGGACTTTTTTAAGAAATACTCCAAAGAATTTGACTTGTAAAACCATCACGAAGGGTCAGTTTCATGCATATAGCACTTTCAGAGGTGCCAACCAATTACGGTTTCATCCACATGATTACCGAATTACGGACAGGTTAGAAGAATTGCGGATTTCAATGTATTTCATAAAAATTCTGAATTTTGTGTCTTTTTTTGTTAAATTCACGGTTTAAACTGCGATCGCATTTTGCGAATATATTTATAGTTCTTTTCACACAAATGCAAAAATGTTTAATTGGTCCCGTTTTTAAGTAAGCGCCTTTAAAATTCAGATATTGGATGCATCGGCAAAGCCAATATCGGACGGATATTAAAGATCCAGACTTACAAATTTTGCTAGTAGACATTGGCCACCAAGACCAAAATTGTTAGTGGCCATAAAAAAAAAAAAACTCAGTGGCCAAACTTTGAAAGAAAAATCAAATTGTATATTTCATACTAAATTATTTTTATAAAATTGCTTAGTATAATATCAGTATGTTTTATTTTGCATATTTCAGTTATAGTATTCTTAAAAATTGAAACTGAAGTAATAAAACAATGTAGGAGAGTGGGAACATCGCGCGGGGAGAGGAGGGGAGGGGAGGGGAGGGGAGAGGAGTGTGCTTACGGGAGAAATCTTTGCACCGTCCGACTTCCGGTTTTGGAAATTTTCCCACTATTTTCAAGCTGAAATACAAATATTTATGCAGTTAAATATTACTTAACAATAATACTGGGAAGAGGAAACATCGTGAGAAATAAGGAATTACGATTGCGGAAAAAATCTAAACTCCGTTGACCTTCCATTTTCGAAATTTTCGTAAAGATGGAATTCCGTCCTCCGACAAACATCCCCTGTCCCCCCCTCCCCCAATTGTGTCCACTGGTTCATTGATCTTGCGAATGACCAAAATAATAACGAAAAAGGTGGAGTTCCTCGATTTTGCGGAAGAATCTGATGTCTGAGATTACGGAGAAATTTTTGCGGCGTCTAACCCCCGTTTTTGCACATTGTTGCCTACAGTTACAAGCTGAAATACTTTTATACAATAAAATCATATTTAACAATAAAACTTTACACTAAGGCAACATCGGGAGAAAAAAATTACGATTACTGTTAACTCTATTCAACTACCATTTTCCAAAGTTTTGAGACACGAAATACTGTCTCCAGATGGAACTCCACCCACCGACCCGCAAATTGTCTTCAGTTTTAAGCTGATCCTGAGAACGATCTAATTGATGACAAAAAAAAAACGCGGAATTCCGCGAGTCGCTTAAGAATCTCGTGCATATCATAAAACAATGAAATTAAAAAAAAAATGAAAATTCGTAGAATCCGTAGTTTTCGACAGCGAGGTCCGTAGTTAGCCAACTAAATCCGTAGAAACTACGGACATTCCGTAGTAGTTCGCAGGTATGGAAATATTATTACAGTACAACTTCGAAAATCCGTAATCGTCTGGAGATCCAGACTATGGCAATTCTGAATTTTAGAATTTTCCTATGAAATATGCAGGCTTTCAGTGAACATTCATTAAAAATAATAAAAAGAAAATGCTTAACTTCTGAAGTTTTCATCGGATTTTGACGAAATTTCACAAGGGAGTTTATTTTGACGTGTCTTGGTTACTGTTAAATTTGCATTCAGTTATTTAAAAAATTGGAAAATTATTTTTAAATAAAAATTTCTCCCAGTTGGACTTTTCTGACGCAGACAGTTGAGCTGTCCACCACCGGCTTTCATCCCCACCCCAACCTCGTTCCCCTACGATGAACCATCAGCCTTGGCGCATTCTTTGTGATCAAAAACCAACGCCCTCACCTTTTTTATAAACTTTTTTTTTCTTTTCTGCTGTTCAAGCAGAATGAAAAAGGTGATGGCCGACTTCCGTACAACTCAAATTTTGTGCCATTTCGTGAGATTTCTGTACATTTGGAGTAAAATTTTTCAAAAACGTTCGAGTTCCGTACAAGTTAAAAAAAAATCTGTACAATACAAGTTAAATAAAATAAATGTTTTCCCCGTACAGGTCGCCAGAATTGGCGATTTAATCAAACATTTTTAGTCGCCACGACGATGAAGTTTATCGCCAGTGGCGACCATGAGTCTGGATCTTTAACTGATATAGGGTGAAAAACGGCCTGGGGATATTGGATGCATTTGCAAAGCCGATATCGGTGCAATGACGTTTGCACACCTGCCAAGTATTCCGGATTTCCCGAAAGTTTTACGGAATTTTGGGTAGTTTTACGGTCGGAAGATAGTTTTTTCCGGATTTTCGCCAAAATGGCTCGTGAATTTTTTTTACTGATGGAAATTGATATCGTTGTTATTGTCACTTAGTATAAACTCCTGCTTTTGTTTTATTATGATCTCATAGCGATTGAACCTTATGTTATCTCATGTTTCTAGCTGTGAGTGATATTTATTTATGGATCGCACACACCCCGTCCCGCCAATCCTTCTAAACTTCCTCTCTCTCAGTGTTGGAATAGCTGCGCTAATTGCGCCAAAGTGCGAAATTTTTTTAATTCTGCGCCATGCAGAGTTCGCCAAAATGAGTAATCACGCGTCTAGTACGCATCAAAAAGTGTGTTGCGCATCGAAATTTTACCAACGCGTAAAAATACGCATCAGGACGGTATTTCGTCTTTCAAAAACAGAAGTAAACGAAATAAAGATTTACGTAATTGTAATTTCTTTTTCCTGTGATGTTGCCCCTGTCCAGTATTGTTGTTATACAACCATTTATTCCAAAAATATTTGTATTTCAGTTTGAAAATGGAGGGAAAATTTCCGAAAACAGCAATTCGATGGCGCAAAAATTTCCCTGTAATCTTCAGGCATGAGCGTGCAACAGCTTCCAGAAATGTCCCCTTTTCCGTCATAATTTGAGTTTTCCTCGAGATCGATGCATAACTGAACAGAAATTTCGGGGCAATTGGTAGCGGAAGAGAATGTTTTTCGCTGGAAACTTCCGAAAACGGAAGTTTCATCTTTCAAAACTTTCGAAAACGGAAGTTAGACGCAGTGAAGATTTCTCCCATAATCGTAATTTTATTTTTCATGCAATATTTCGTCTGCCTAGTACTGTTGTTAAATATCATTTTATTTTATAAATATTTGTATTTCAACTTGAAAATGAAGGAAAACTGTACGAAAACGGAAATTGGACGTAGCAAAGATTTCTCCCGTTATTGTATTTTTTCCCCCAACGATGTTCTGAACATGTATCCTGTATTCTTAAATATTCCCCCACCCCCCAAAATAAGGTTTGCATTTCAGCTTGACAAAGAGAGGGTGGGGGGAAATAAAGATTTTTCCCGTAATCGTAATTCTTTTTCCTGAAAACGAAAGTGACAAAGCTGAAAATTTGTAAGAATTAATGCATGGTGTTCAAAAGTATTCATATTCTCAAAGTTACACTATTCATCCTTTATCTAAAATAGTGCTATCATGCATTCATGATGGATAAAATTGTCATCCAAGAGCATTAAAAAAAGTCACTGTCTTGCCATTGCTTAAATGAAATCATGTTATTTCTGAAATTGCATCATTCAATTTAAAAAAAAATTCAAAACTGTGAAATTCATCACAATTTCTGAACTCCATCTATGAGTGACTGATAGAAAAAAATAATTGAATACAAGTATCATCAAACATACTGCTAGCACATCCCATACATTACCGCTCTCCCCTAATAATAGATAATCATGAATTAACAGTTTTAGTACTGTCGCAAATCTTCTTGATTTTAAGATAAATCTTCTTAATTTTAGGATAAATCTTCTTGATTTTATGGGAAAATCTTCTTGATTTTATAGTAAATCTTGATTTTTGCAAGCAATCTTCTTGATTTAGGATGGGGGGGGGGGCAATTGTGGTAACATACTTTGATAATCATTGCAAGCACGTGAGATGCATGCTGCTCTCTTTGCCATGCCTAGAAACCAGTTCAACAGGTGAAAATATTGCCAAACTTGTGTCCGAAGAATTTCAGTATCTTGGTATTCTGTGGATGAGGATGAACTGTCTTGCCTTATGTGATAACACTACTGTTAAGGTGGGAAGAAAAATTGGTGACTGAAAAAATAGTGTCTCACTCTCTAAAAAATGAAACTCATTTACAAGGTTTGTTACTCTTATTTTATACTTAAATACTATTTTTTTTTTTTTTGTAAATATTTCTTTATTTGTCTATAATATACAATTTTATTATTTATAAAGTGTAAATACGCAAGCGGCTGAATGTGCGTTGGTGTCCCGGTTTTTTATTTTGAAAGGTTGGCAGCTCTGCAAAAGCCATCAGCATGGAATGCTTTGCTTCAGTGTGAAAGGCAGGAAGTTCTCACATGTGAACAAAACCTAAGCATAAATGGTTCTTTCTCCAGTTGGAAAGCACATATATAAAATGCCCTTACTCTGGGGTCACTACTTAGGCAAAAAATAGTGCCATCTTAATCCAAATATTTTGATTTGGACCTCAATTTCCTACAGTCCAGAATTTTCATAAAACTGAAGTATGGTTTGCAATTCCGATATTCAGTTTTTGAGTGGTAAATATCAGAATTTTAAAAAATGTGAAAATTGCCATAGCCACCCACATATCACTAAGCTGTTCTCTGAGATTCGGAGGTTAGCTTCACAAAGAGATACAAACTACCAGATTATTGTGATTTCATTTGTCACTATCATAATTAGTTTTGAACCAGACTCACAAATGGAAAACAAACACTTACCTCAAGTTAATTGAGAAATTTAATATTCTTCAGAATTATTACACAGCATGGAGAAGTAACACGGTGCACACACACACACACACAAGAGAAGAAGTAACACTTCGTGACACACACACAAAAGCACAGTCGCCAGTTCTTCTGTCAGCTTCCTGGAGGAGCAAGAAAACAGTCTCCACCCTACCCCACTATGTCAGTGGAGCTGGAAGTCGCTTCTCTCAAGGATACCATACACCCCTGCACTAAATCTGTAAGTCAATAGTACTGTAATCTGGAGGGTGGTTTTTTGTGCCGGGATGATCATCTCAAACTGATCTCTTGAGGTCTATTCAAGTCACTGAGTTTATACTTAATGGTACTGAAGTATGAAGTTCATCCGTCGATTCTTGTGGAGATGCCGGTGTATCATTTTGCACTGGTGCACTTACTGTCAGCTCCGATTGTGAAGAATTTTGTTCAATCATTGAAGGAAACTTTGTAAGTACTGGCACTCTCTCTGGGGGAGAAAATTTTAGTAAAGGCACCTCCTGTCCATGCAATGAAATATCTTGTCCCACTGGAGTAAGTCGATCCACTTGTTGTCTCCAAATAGTGTCGCCAACTTGCACTTTATAATGTAGGGTACCATTTGTTGTGATTAATTATTCTTCCAATCTTTCATTTGCAAAAAGAAGTCTAGTTCTTTGCAGCTATTTTTTTGCAAATCGAAATTTTTTTCATGGGAGACGGAAGTTTTTTTTTTGTTTTTTTTTGTCTGATGCTTTTGGACTTGAGTAGCAAGATCAGGTAAACCCAAATCAAGTTTAGTTCGTATGTTGCTTTTTAATAAGAGAGATGCAGGGCTTTCTCCATTTGTAGTATGGGGCATTTTCTGATATTGCATCAAAAGGGTATTTAGTTTTTGTTGTAAGGTTGCATGTTCACGGGCTAATGCTTTTAAAAAAAGCTTTTTTATTGTTTGTACAAAACGTTCAGCTTGGCCATTTGTTGCAGGATGAAAAGGTGCTGTAAGATGATGCTGAATGCCATTTTCCTTCAAAAAGGTTTTGAATTCGTGAGATGTGAATAGTGGTCCATTATCAGTCACCAAAGATATAGGTAGACCATAATGACTAAAAAGTAGATTTAAGCATTTTATAGTTTTTTTTCTGCAGTGATGTTGTTTAAAAAAAAAAAAACTTCAGGCCATTTATTATGTGTATCAACTGCTATAAGAAGCATCTTATTTTGGATAGGTCCAGCGAAATCCAGATGAATTCTCTGCCATGGAGCAGAAGGCCATTCGCAATTATGTTTGTTCATTTTGGAAGGAATGTTTTTATTTTGTACACAGGCAGTACAGTTTTTTGCAATATTCTCAATATCATGGTCAATTTCTGGCCACCTCACAAAACTTCGTGTCAAAGGTTTCATTTTTACAGTACCAAAATGCCCATTATGCAATTCTTGGAGGATGTCCTTTCTGTAGAGTTGTGGAATAATATCTATGCAACCATGTAATATACAACCTTGTTCGAGAGTAAAGTCTGTAGATGTTCCACCAAACAATAGTTCCTTAGCAATGGTAGTTCCAGAATGTAAATGGTAATACAGCATCTTAAGTGCAGGATCATTTTTGGTAGCAGTAGCTAGAGTATGTGCAGTAATGGGTAGGGTTTGTAACTGAGTAAGGTGAAAATTTTCTGTTTCTTCAGGAATATGTGGTTCCACATGTTTTAAAGGAAGTCGAGACTGTGCATTTGAATAAGCTACTGTATTTTTGTAATGTATATTATCTTGAAAAGATTGGAGGTACAATGCATAGTATTGCATTCTAGCATCTGATAGTAGTGGAATACTTTTGTTTGGAGCAAAAATAGAGACCAAAGGTTTGTTGTCAGTATATAACATAAATTTTTGTCCGTACTAAAAACTGGAAGAATTTTTACTCCAAATATAATTGCTGTGGCTTCCTTATCTATTTGGCTATATTTCTTTTCAGTCGCAGTCAAGGTTCTTGAAGCAAAAGCAATGTGTTTTTCAGTTCCATCAAGCATAGAATGTGAGAGAACCGCTGAGACATCGTACAGAGAAGTGTCCGTTGTAAGGATTAGGGGCAATTTCAGATTAAAATGAGTGAGAACATGATCTGATGTGATTTCTTGCTTGATAACATTGAAAGTGAAAAAAATGCATTTTTCTTTAACAAACTTGTCAAGGAATGAATAACTGACGACAGATTGGGCATAAATCTGCTATAGTAACTAACTAAGCCTAAAAATGATTTCAGTTCAGTAACAGTAGTTGGTTGTGGTGCATTACGAATAGTTTTTATCTTTTCTTCTGTTTTATGAAAACCATTCCTATCTATCTTGTAACTACATAAAGTGACAGAATCTGAAAATAATTCACTTGTGGAAGAATTCACCCTTAAATTCTCGCAAGCGCTAAACTACTTATTTGAGATGTTGTAAGTGGATTTCATCTGATGGTCCCATTAGTAAAATGTCATCAATGAAGATGTTGACACCTTCAACGCCATTCAGTATTTGTTCAATAGTACATTGCCAGATTGCTGGGGCATTTGAAATTCCATATGGTAAATGACGAAACTGATATAGCCCTTTGTGGGTATTTATTGGGGTATGTATTTTGTGGGTATTTAGCAATTTTTGACAATTTTCTTCAACCGCTAAATGTAGATAAGCTTGAGTTAGGCCAAGTTTTGAAAAGCATTGTTCTCCACTCAAGGATGAGAAAATATCTTCAATCCGAAGTAATGGGTGTTTGTCGACCTGTAAAACTTTATTCACAGTAACTTTAAAATCACAAATTCTAATTTTGCCATTTGGTTTTAGGACAGGTACTATGAGTGTAGCCCACTTGGAATGAGTAACTTTGCATCATTTTCCAATTGGTCGAGTTGTTCCTCAACACGTTTACAAAAAGCAAAAACAACTAATCGTTCCTTGCAAAAAATTGGTTTGGCATCTTTATTTACATGTAATATAGTTTTTATCCTTTTGATTTCACCAATCGCGTCATGAAAGGCTTCCGCATATGTATGAAGTAATGTATCCACTCCCTGTGTATGTAGGTGTAGGTTCCGGAAGGTCTTTGTGTGAAAATTTACATCATGTGGAAAAAGAGAAAACTCTTTCAGCCATTGGCATCCAAATAATAATGAAAAATTGTCATTCTGTAACAAATATAATTTTAATAAGCATTTGCATATATTCTAATATTCAACAGAAACCCAGACAAAACCTACTGGTGCAAACTGTTCATCAGTAACAGTTTTCATCATGGCATCCGGTTCAAAAAAAGGGGGGGGGGGCTTTTAACCCTTTAACGACCATAATGCCCAAACCAAAACGCCCGTACATACAAACGGCCATATCCGCCCGAAACGCCTGTCTAGAGTGAGTCAGATTTCCTACCCGTACTTGTTCTTCAAATTTTCTCGACCTATGAGGGATCAGCTGGAGTCACCCTCGGTCTCTACTGTTGTTATTAAACAAAGAAGTGAAGCAACAGATAATTTTGGGCGTTATGGTATTTAGAGTGATACAAGATTTTAGGGTCTTGGTTCTTAAAGGGTTAAATCGACGAATTGGAATCGTTGAAACTGCAGGTCCAGTGTTGAGTTCCATGTCAATGAAAGCAGCATTTTCAATTTTGACCCTAATTTCTATTTGATCTGGAGTACTGACATCGTTTATTGTTAACACCTCAAAAACATTTGAAGAGCCTTTAGTTTTTGTTTTTTTTCTAGTACCCTGAGAGCTCCTACATATGGTTTTTAAGTGACCAATTTTTCCACAAGCGTGACATTTGGTATTTATAAATTTGCATCTATTTGCCAAATGTGAAATATCACCACATCGGTAGCACTTTGCTCTAGTTGATGGAGTCTTATCCCAGTCATTTTGAGAGGTTTTATTTTTAGCATTTTTTTTTTTTTAATATACAGAGCTTCTGGAAATGTGTCCAATTTATTCAGTACAGCATGCTTATTTGGCATTTCATTTGAATCCTTTATCGCAGCCTGCATTTGTATTGCCTGCTGAACTGCCTTATCAAAGCTCAAGTTAGCTACTTGTGTTAACAACCATTAGAATAAAAATACCAATGTTTACCACAATCAAAGGTTTATTATACATCGACTATAATTTCGCAGAGCGTTTGGCAACCAAACGCTCTGAAAACCATTGTCGAATTAACAACAAATTATAAATAATTAACAACTGTTGTCGAATTTGTCCATTATTAAGACCCCTAAGAAATTGTTCAAGTAGATTTTCATTTAATGCATCTCCAGGAAATAAACAGTATTTTGTCAACTTTTTTATTTTAGCACAAAAATCATGTATAGATTCGCCTTCTAGTTTAATCTGCTTACGGAATTTTTATACATTCCATAATTTTATTGGGTGCTAGGCTCAAATGGACAGTAAGCGTTTGAACTATATCATCGTAGGATAATGTTTCCGTTTCTTTTGGAACTATGAGATTACGTAACAAATTGTAAGTCGTTGCTCCCATAAGGCTTAAAATTGCAGGAACTTTCTTAGCAGTAGGTATCTCATTGGGTTCAAAATACTGTTTCAACCGTTTTACGTACAAGTCAAATGGTTCGACTTTGGAATTGAATTTGAAATTGTAAGAAGAGCGCCATGTTGTTTTCAACAAAATGCGCAGTACGAAGAAGGAAATATTTGCAGGAATTCCCTTAGACGTTATCGCCAATATTGTACCTCACTTGTCACTGTCATCATTAGTTTCGAACCAGACTCACAAGTAGAAAACAAACACTTACCTCAAGTTAATTGAGAAGTTTAATATCCTTAAGAATTATTACAGCAAGGAGAAGAAGTAACATGGTGTGCACAGAACATCTCACCTCGCGACACACATACAAAAGCACAAATAAAGGTAAGTCGATCACGCTTGTTACATTAAGAGAATAGAACTTTTACAAGAAAGTTCGTAAGTTGAGAGCTTTCGACCTTGTCTTAGGTCTTCATCATGCCAATGGAGGACTAAAATTATTCTGTTACGTGTTTTGCCCATCATCGTCATACAAAAGCACAACCGCCAACTCTTTTGTCAGCTTCCTGGGGGAGCAAGAAAACAGTGTTTCCCCTCCCACACTACGTCAGGGGAGCTGGGAGTCACTTCTTTCAAGAACACAACACAGATAAATTTCTAACCGATTATTTACTTACTGTTGCCATATCAGACTTCTCCATTTATAGTGACAGGGTGCGCACGCGTGCTTGAAAACCTGGAAAGTCCTGGAAAATCATGATTACGTTTTCAAGGCCTGGAATATCCTGGAAAAATGGTGTTTTTTTACTGCTGTCTTGAAAAGCCTTGAAATTTGAAAATAGTGCTTAAAAAAATGCCCTTTTAGGAAATCGTGTTACTGTTACCCCTTCATTTTTTAAAGTTTATTTCCTCTGTTCTCAAAAAAATGTTTCAGACGTGCACCAAATCCTAATTTGGCTGGGGGAAAAAAAAAAAAAAAAAGCACTACTTCCAGTGCAATAAAATTGGATGATTACTAGTAGGTCTGTTAGGAAGGGGAGCTTGATGTCCGTCATCAGACAACGGAAGGGGTAAGAAGAAACATTTAACATTTGCAGGGGGTCGCGTATGTACCAAGTCAGCTGGCATCCACCAGTGAGGAGTATGCCTGAACAACACATTCATCTGCTCGTTGTTTATGTGCATTCCAACCCTCCCCTCAAGAAGCATCCGCTACTTATGATAAAAAATAAGAAAACTATCTTTGTGAATTTTTCACGAAAGTGGCTGAAATTTTTACATTCACTATAATTGGATTACAGAAGCTTACTCCCAAAATTCCAATTGAATCGGTTTAAAACTTAAAAAGTTAGCATTAGAAATTTTTATTATTGGCAAGTATGTGAGCCTCTTTGGACAGAGTAAGCCTGGAGCAGAAAGGGTGTTACCATAGCAACGGTTGATTGACAGCTGGGAGCGCTGATCTAAAGCCCTTGGTTGGGAAGAAAGCAAACACCTGTTTATCACTTCCACTGCTCAAAGGGACTAGGAGAAAATTTTCAGAAATCCATTTTCCCGAATTTTGAAAATAACACAGTAAATTTTTTACAGTTTTTTACAGTGGTTAAGATACATCACAATAAAGTTCTAGTGCAAATTTCGCCACATTCCGTTAGAAACTTTAGCAGATGCAAAAAAAAAAAAAAAAAAATCTTCCTTGCATAATCGGATTGAAAAAAGAAACAGTAATTCTAAATTACGGGAAAAGCAAGTTAATTATTTTTTTTAGATGCCATGGTTTATTTAAACAGAGTGATCCTTAATTTATTTATTTTTTTTTCTGTGATGATATGGACTCTTATTTGAATTACAAACATACATTTTTATTCAGATGTCTGAGTTACTGTTTTAATAAAAAAAAAACATCTATATTTAAAAATTTAATAGATTTAGGCGAAATTCAGCAGATAAACGTATTTTAGTAAATTGCAACACCATGACGTAAATTTGGTCATTTTGGCAAAAATTGGGGAGCTTTTTTTTTTTTCTTACATTTTCTCCTATAGTTAGGGTGAAGGAGGAAGGGTGCAACTGCACAGTTCAATGAGCTGCAGGTGGTGATTTATGGCGATGTGCCAAATGAAAAGAAGACGTTCCATCAGGACATTCCAAAGGTTGTGCGTGTGCGTGGACACGTGCTCCTGCTGTTTGATCTTAATCGGAATGTTTTTGTGCAGGGGGGGGATATCCTTTACAGCTTTCACGGCTTTTTTTTTGTCTTGGTAATAAATAAAAATCCTAGTTGCTGCATTCACCATTGATCAATATTTGCATTTCTTGAATATAAACAGCAGACAATCAGAAACTTGGTGTTGGGCGGGTCTTGATGTTCTGCTTCATTTTGCATCTGCTGAATTCAGTTCTGTGGGAATAAGGAATGGCTTATATTGTGAATATATACAAAACTACATATTTTTGATCTGAGAAAATAGGTCTACTTTACACAGTAGCTAACTTGTGAACTCAGACAAGACAATCAGACATACGGACATCTAATTCCATAAAAAAAAAAAATCAAGTTTTTTTATTATACACTACAGGTAAAAAAGCAAAAACATGTTTTTAAACATTATAAAGGAAAATGGAGTTTTGAAATGTCATGTCTTGACGATCTTAATTTCTGAAAGTTTCTGTTTTTCCACATCTTTTTTTTTTTTTTTTCTCAATTACAATACATTGTAACAGTATACCTGTGTGTTGTATCACTTAGTGATATGGCAGATTTTCGGTTGCCGATATTTGCGATCGTAAGTGGTAGTTGCATTGCGATTGTTGATGATGACAAGATAAATACTGGAGTGATGTGAAATGTTGCATAGAGTTAAAAAAAAAAAATCGCCCCCTCCCCTTCCGAACTTTTATGCGGTCATCATAGCTGATCAACCATTTCATTCCATGAACATCAGCACATTTCAATCATTTGACCATTGGGTGTAGGTGGGGTCTGACAGAATTCAGCAGTACTTAAGCGCCTAGCGCAAGGAAAACATGCTAATTTTGGACAGTTCTATTCCCTTCCCCTCTAATCCCTAATAATTAAGAGTGCATATTGTAGTTTCAAATATTCTATTTATGAGCTAGTTTTTGTGCTGTTCGTTATGTTTTTATTTTCGAAATTACTAACCCCTTTCGAACTATAGGTTGCAGAAACGTTTATGCTTTGGGTTTGTCCATATGATAATTCGCATGACAGTGGTTGGATTTCGGCGAAATTTTAGTATGCTGTTGGGTACAACCTGGGAACCTACCCTGTTGAAAATGTTCGAAATTAAATTCAAAGGCCAAGACATAAGAGCAGTATTCGTTCTCCAAGCTTAGGAATGTTAACTCACATAAAATCTGTTTGATTGCAACAAAGTTTTGGTATGTTATCAGGGAGGAGAAACCTACCCTTGTAGAAAATGGTCCAAATTGAATTCAAAGGTCAGGGCATAAGAACAGAATCCGTTCTTTATGATCTTGTGCTTGATAAACTTGACCATTTGCATAAAGCACACTCGCTATTTGCATCTTTCATCATTTTTATTACTTAAAACTGAAATTATGTTTAAAAAGTAATTTGAACATGATACTGTAAAGTGTAATAATCATCCTGGAATTTTTTGTATATGTCCTGGAAAAAGCCTGGAAAGTCCTTGAATTGTTTCCCCCCAAAAGTGTACGAACCCTGATTTTAGTATTTTCTTGTTCCAGAAGTTTTATTTTATCATTAGAAGCTGGTTGATCATGTAAAATTTTATGTGTTTTATATTTCTGTTACAGATTATTGCTCGAAGAAAAGATGTTGATGTGTTTGGCTCTGGAGTGTAAGTACAGCTTTTGTATGTTTAAATTTGTGATTTATGAATGTACAATATTTCTGTTTGGTTAAATTTGAGACTTGTGGATGCAGATCTGTTTGATTTTTATCTAATACTTGAATAAATAAAATAACCAAAATTATTGAAACATAACAATATGGAATTTATCTGGGTACATATTAAAACTGTTCTCATTGCTAGAAAAACTATTGTTCTTCGGAACCGGCAGTATTAATGAGTCACAGTGTCAAAGAGATGACAGTAAGTCATGAAACAAAATGTTATTGACATACATTCACCTTGTAATTTAGTTTGTTTTATGTTGGTCATATTTTGCAACAACTTTGCCTTTTTTTAGTGGTGAGTTTGTGCAAAAAACTGCTGGTACATTGAAATGTTGAAAAGGGGGGGGAGGGGATGTTAAAATGAAAATAGTTTATGAACAGGGCTAAATTAATTTTTTCCCTCACTAGTAGCCATTCAATTGCCAGTACTGAATATTCTCACTAGCTAATTTGTTCTACTGTAGAACCTGCTTTATACGTTTCTTACTAATGTGCTTTTCTCATTTAAGGTAAAATGTCACTGATCCAAAAAATTTGAATTGCTCTTAATATTCAACTTTTCCCTTTTTGTTTATATGTTTTTTTCAGTTATATGTTAATTTTAGTTGGTCCCTTGAAAAACGTATAAACGAGGTTCCACTGTATTTGTAGAATGTAGCTGTACTGCCATATATTAGTCAAACTTCGTAGAAGTATGAAGTTAAGATTTTGGTTTTAAATGTAAAAACCAGAACCATATTTCATTGAAGGAAGAAATGTTCCCCATAAATACATGGGAAATTTGCTAGAAAATTAATACATACATACATACATATCACTAAGCTGTTCTCTGAGATTCAGAGGTTAGCTCCACAAAGAAATACAACCAGATAATTTTTACTTACTGTTGTCGTATCAAACTTCTCCATAAACGCGATTTTGACATGCAAC
Source organism: Macrothele yani (assembly GCA_039090855.1). Lineage (NCBI taxonomy): Eukaryota > Metazoa > Arthropoda > Arachnida > Araneae > Macrothelidae > Macrothele > Macrothele yani. Next base: position 1,929,264 of record CM076997.1, read on the forward strand.
TCGGGCTTCACTGACATCCATCACACGCCATACACAAGATCTCCTATGCTTCATACTCATAATCTTTTTCTCATGCAGACACTCCTGAATCTGATCCTCCCATGACTTCCTTGGCCTTCCTCTGCCTTTCCTTCCTGCCACTTGGGCTTAAAAGATTTTCTTAGTAAGCATCTCATCACTCATTCTTTCAACATGGCCAAACCACCAAAGCATATTATCCACCTTGCTAACAACATTTTGCTTCACATTACACAACTGCAACACTTTTGCAATACCCAGGTTTCACTGCCATACATCAGAGTAGGAACAATTACACTTTCATACGCAGCCATGTGGGACTCTCTAAAGAACCCATCATTCATGTGAAAACCTCCCAAAGCAGCCATGACTTTCAATGAAGAATTCACTCGCCTACTAATTTCACCATCTACCGTATATACTCGCATGTAAGTCGAGAAATTTGGGACAAAATGAGAGCTTCAAAGTAATGGAGTCGACTTATACGCGGGGTCTAAAAAAATCGTAAGTCCAAAAGTTCTTCCCGTGAGGCAAAAGGCAATCCATCCCAAAAGAAATAAAAATGCAGATGCGGTATTAATTACGAAATCGCAACCCTCCTAAAGAAAAAGAAAGAAAAAACACCGATGTGGTAGATTACGAAATCACGACCCTCCGAATTTCTCCGCGTTTTGAAAAGTCTCCTCTCTCCTGGCTTTGGGTATCCACAGCGCAGTCACAGCCGCGCATAGAAAGCTCCGCCCTTCCAACTACCAGTTGATTGCGCTGACCTTCGACGTAATGGAGCCATGCGACAGCCCGTGTTAAGTGTTGCTTGTTCTTAATCGCACGTGTTTTTCTTGTTCTTAATCGCAAGTGTCTCGCTTCTCCTATTATGGGTGGCACGGATTGTGTAAAGAAACGGATGTCCTATAACGCAGGATTCAAGTTGAAAGTGGTTTCTTTTGCAGAAAATACTAACAACTGTGCTGCTTCATGTCAGTTTGGCATTAACGAAAAACTGATACGAGATTGGCGTAAAAAAAATGGACTTGGTGAAAATCCCAAAATCGCAAAAGGCGCTGCGCCGTGGAACGACATCTTTCCCAGAGCTGGAAAGTGCCTGGAATGATTGGATTGTGGGCTGCAGACAAAATGGTTACATTGTAACGCGAACTGGTATACGTTTGCGAGCAATGAAGCTTGCAAAAGATGAAAAGTTTGCAGCTGCAAATAACACTTTTTTCGTGCGTCACCAGGTTGGTGCACAAGATTCACGAACCGCTATGGGTTGTGTCTACGCCAGCGCACCAAAATTGCACAAAAGTTACCTCGTGACCTCGAAGCAAAGATAATGGAATTTCAAAAGTATAATTCAAAAGAGAAAAGAGACTGCTTTTGAACTTTCTCAAATAGGGAACATGGATGAAACCGCCATGTGTTTCAACCTTCCTGGAAATAAGACGGTGAACCAAAAGGGCGAAAAAAATATCTTGATCAAAACGACTGGCCACGAAAAATCCAGTTTCACGGTTGTTCTTTCCTGTTTGGCCGACGGCAGTAAGCTACCTCTGGTAATTATTTTCAAACGCAAAACTCTACCGAAAAGTGTTGTCTTTCCGTCTGGTGTGCTCGTTCGTGCCCATGAAAAAGGATGGATGAAAGAATCCGGAACAATTGACTGGTTAAAGAACGTGTGGAACAAAAGGCCAGGTGCACTTTTGAGGAAACCTTCTCTTTTGGTGTGGGATATGTTTGTTGCACACCGTTGTGTGCAGAAGTGAAAAAAACTGCAGAAAATGCAAAAACAACTCTTGCTGTCATCCCAGGTGGGTTGACATGTGTTCTTCAACCACTAGATGTCTGCCTTAATAAGCCCTTCAAGGACAATGTGCTGAGGTATTGGGCGGATTGGATAAGTTCCGATTTGCCGACTGAAACCAAGGGCGGAAATCTAAAGAAGCTAGATATCGTTTTGATTGTGCGATGGGTCAAGGATGCTTGGGATGCGATACCTGCGGAAATTGTCGGGAAATCATTCAAGAAATGTTGCATTAGTAACAAACTTGATGACACAGAGGATGATGAGATTTTTATGAGTGATGATGACAGTGATTCTGATGACACAGGCATAGATGGGAATACTGATGTTTATGATGACGCGCCGATGACAGAGAAAGACTTTTTTTAACTGTTTAGTGAGTCGACTCGAAATCGGATTTTGAAGGGTTCCGATGAAGTTTTTGGGTATGCAAATTAAATGTAGTATTATATATATAATTTTTTTCGTTTTCAAATGTTTTTGAATAAATTCATTGAAATGTTTTTTTTCTCATTCCAGGATCGACTTATACGCGAGTTTACGATTTCTTACGTTTTTTTCCTCTGAAAGTGGGATGGGGGGGGTAGACTTATACGCGCGCGAGTATATACAGTAATTTGTTCTCTCTGTCAAACATACTTCCTAAATACACAAACTAAGTTACCTGGTCAATCACTGTGCCATTTAGACTTGTATTACATTCAGTACTACCAGTTCCTCTCTCAAAAACCATAATTTTGGTTTTCCCTTATTTATACTCAGTTTGAATTTCATGCAAACTTCGTACATCCGGGACAACATACTCTGCAACTCACTTTTGCTCTCTGCCAACAGGACAATGTCATCAGCATACAGCAATATGCACACATGGATATGATCAAGACATAAACCAGTATTATCTATTTTGGCATCACGCATGCATGTATCCATAAATACACTGCTGGCCACCCAAAATGCAACACCAAGAAGGACACGAGATAGCAAAGCCAGATTTACTGGACACATAACAACAGATTCAAAGATGAAACAATTGAGCTTACAGGCCTGTGCGACTTGTGGTACACGCAGACATCAATAGTTCGTGTGGCCCCCATGGCTGGCAATAACGACGCTACACGCCGCAGCATCGAACGAAAGAAACTTTGGATGTGGGCTTGGGGTATGTCGGTCCAGGCTGCCTCCACACGTTGCCACAGTTCATCAGGCGTAGCCACGAGTGGTGTTTGCCGGGCCACTTGGTTGCCGATCAGCGACATATCGGGAGAACAGGCGGGCCAGGCAGCAGTGACACCTGGTGGGCGGTGAAGAATTGTTGCACGATGCGTGCCACGTGCGGGCGTGCATTGTCCTGTTGAAACGTGGCCGCTGGCAGGTCCTGCAGATAAGGGAGGACTACAGGCTCCAAAACGTCGGAGATGTAGCGGTGGCTGTTGAGTGTACTGGTGATGCGTACCAGAGGGGTGCGGGTGTCATATCCAATTGCGCCCCAAACCATGACGCCAGGTGACGGACTGGTATGGCGATGCATAATGCAGGCGTCATACAGTCTCTCGCCGCGGTGCCGCCACACGTGGATCCGACCATCGTGGTGTTGCAGGCAGAAGCGGGATTCGTGGGAGAAGACAATGTCATGGCATTCCGTAGTCCAGGTGCGGCATTCAACGGCCCACTGTCGCCGCACTCGCCGATGGTATAAAGTCAATGGTAATCGGAGCAATGGGCGCCGTGCGACAAGTCCCCGCTCCTGCAGACGACGTCGAACGGTATGTGCTGACACAGGTTGTTGCGCAATACACCCTAATTCCTGCGCTAACGTTCGTGATGTGATGTTGCAAGCTGTCAATGCCCGCCGCACAACATGCCGGTCCTCTCGTTCAGTGGTGTGCCGCGGCTTCGGCAATCGCTCACGTCGGTCCGTTCCTCCTGCACCCCCAAATCCATACTCTCTTCACTGTGGCTGGATGTCGTCCCACACGGGCGCCGATGTCTTGGTACGATAAACCGCTGTCGCGATAAGCCACTATTCGTCCTGTGTCGAACTCCGAAACGTGCTGGAATGACTGCCGTATTCTGCGATGAGGCATTCCCACACACAGGTCCAGCAGCACAGCACACCCCGCCTTCTGTTCACCCTTCTTATAGTGCTTCTAGGTGTCGTGCCGGGCGCACATGATTTGTATATGCCCTGCAAAGCTAATCGTTTGCATGTCCTCTCGCGGATGATGCATGCTGCGAATTTCAGGCCAATCGGATGCTTCCTTCTTGGTGTTGCATTTTGGGTGGCCAGCAGTGTATATTTAACAGCCATGGTGACATTACACAACCTTGTCTGATTCCTGCACCAATAGAAAACCATTTTGATTAAACACCATTCACTGGTACACAAGCTCTACTGCCAGCATAAATAGCTTTTACACTATTAAGTAGATTCCCAGTAACACCATATTCTTTCAATACCTTCCACAAAAGTGTCCTATTTACTGGGTCGTAAGCTTTCTCTAAATCTATGAAGGCAGCAAAAACTTCCTTACCAACAGCCAAATACTTTTCAATCATCATGTGTAATGCAAAGATTTGGTTAGTGCAGCCCCAGGCATAAAAACACTCTGACCATCCCACACTTTCTGTGATATAGCATTGAGAAAATGAATACTGATTATTCACAGCAATCAAATTATAAATATTGAAATTGCTTGCAGTTCTTACTTATTATCCATGTAATCAAATATAAATATTGAAATTGCTTGCAGTTCTTACTTATCATCCATGTAATCAAATATAAATATTGAAATTGCTTGCAGTTCTTACTTATCATCCATGTAATCAAATATAAATTGCTTGCAGTTCTTACTTATCATCCGTGTAACATCTCTCAGAAAACTCTAAAATTTCATCACCCTGGAGTGGGAATTGATTTCCACATTGCTGAGTGAAGTAAGTACAGAATCAGAATCTCCACATCTTCAGAAAATGGAAACTGACACAGACAGACCTCAACAAAGTCTACAGAACTGCAGTATATTTAATTATGATTATTTAATTATTAATAAATGAACTGAAGTTTACGTGCTGATAAAACTAAAAACTATGTACAAGAAACCTTCACACACGTAACTTACTCGAAGAAAATTCCGTAGTGATTTTTAAGAACTTTTAATAAAAGTCATACAACTTCACAATCCATGAGATCTTTCGGGACACCTTGTTCCCATCTTCAGACAGATTGTCTCAGTCCCGTGTAACGGGCCCATTCCTTTCAGGTTTGTGTCATTGGATGTAGTCTCTCTCTTCCCAAGTATACCTTCGGATCAAGTACACCATATTATTGAAAATAAGTTGCGTGCACTAAATGTTGAAGAATCGGAAATTGCAGACATTCTCAGTGCACTTAAATTGATTCAAACAAGAACTTATTTTAAGTTCAGTGGTGTCATTTACAGACAGGACAGTGGATCACCTATGGGCTCACCGCTGTCACCCATTGTTGCCGAGATTATGATGCAATATATAGAGGATAGCGTCAGAGTTCGCCAAAATGCATAATTACGTGTCTAGGACGCATCAAAAAGTGTGTTTACGCGTTGAATTTTTGCCAATGCGTAAAAATATGCATCGAAATTTTGCCAACGCGTAAAAATACAAATCGAGAATTTTTAGCTGAAAATTTTTTATTTTCAACTTTTATTCGAATTTTGTATTTCAAACATATGATCAGCGGTATCGTTTGTTACCTCAGGCCGGATTTCACATTGTAGACGATCCATACCTGGCCGTGGTTTTTTTGGCGCGACCGGAGCTTTGTTGGCGTGACCCGCCAGCCAGTCGGGGCGTGACTTCAAGGAGACATCGTTCCTTACCTTGACGTCATCGGCTCATCAGGATCGCATCGAAAAGATCCCGTCGTTGCTGCTACAGCTCATGCTCGATCAGATGAGTGAAGTACGCTTTCGCAATCGCAATTCCGAAGCTCCTTATGGTCGTGATTTGTACTTCGTCATGACGGTAGTACGTGGTCGTGATTTGTAGAGATTGAAACAGCTTTATCAGACACTGTTGTATCGAACGATGTGTCGAAACAGCGTACTTTAACGTCTTTTTTTTTTGGCTAGACTCAGTCCAATGGTGTAGAAAAGAAAAACGCAGAGGAAGGAAACAATGAAATCTGCAAAAAACTAGTGGTGGAAATATGAAAGCAGCCAACGAACATGGACATTTCATTAGAAAATGTAGAATGCATTGTGTTACATCGACGTCAAAATTGGAAATTCATTCTTGTTCTTTACCAAAATGGTACAAAGACTTTCCAGGGATTACTTTCCATGCGCTTGTAGTGTTTACGTTATTTATGTATCATATATATATATATTATATATATATTTTTTTTTTACTAAAAAAAGAAAAAAAAACGTCCAAATGCATTCAGTAGTAGTGAAATATTTTTTAACATGACAAAAAAACAGGGTTTTTTTTTTATAATTTCCCGGTGTTTTCGCAACTTTTTTATTTTACTCGTTAATTTTTCTAAAATACTCCTCACTTTAAAAAATTACTCCCTAAATTTTTACAAAGGAGTAAAAATACTGCTTCAAATTATTTTCGGCAAACTCTAGATAGTGTACTTACAACCTATCTGGAAACTCCATTATTGTATATCTGGTATGTTGACGACATTTTAGTATTTTGGCAGTATCCTTTGGAACAGTTGTCATTATTTACTGAAAAAATGTCTTTGCAGTGTTCTTCTATTCAGTTTACTTTGGAGGTAGAAGTTAACTGTACACTATTTTTTTTTTTGGATTTCCAGTTGTTTAGACATCCAGAGCGTCAATCTATTCAGTTCTCAGTTTACAGGAAACCGTTGGCCATTCCTTCAATAATACCAGCGCAGTCAGCCCACCTCTTTGGCTACAAATTATCTGGGATACGCTTCATGGTCCAAAGGGCGATTATGCATTCTTCAAGTGTAAGACTTCGTATTATAGAACTTAAAAAGATTAAAGAAATAGTTACCCTCTTTGGTTATGAGACTAATATTGTGGACCGCCTATTTTCCAGTTTGAAGGGAAAACTGAGTTCTACGTTGCAACGCAGTCGTTCAACCGTCTCACAGATTTGTGGGTTCCATTAATTATTTCCCAGCCCCAGTGATAAAGAACTTGTGTAGACGATTCGGTTTGGATGTTGGCGTGAAAACAACAAATATCCTTACTTTGATAAAGAAAGATAGGGACAATGCAGGTATACGGGAATGTCATGATGTTTACAGTATACCCCTTCCACCTGTGGACGATTCCGTGTAACCCAAGCAATACATTGGTTCCACAAAGCGTGCGTTACAATTTCGTTTGTTGGAACATAAATATGCTGTTAAGAATGGAGCAGGGAACACAACATTAGCACGCCTGACTCGAGATGGATTACATTATCCAGATTGGAGTCATACTGTAACAAAGAAAGGTGACTTGATCACGCTAGTTACGTTAACTAAAACTTTTACAAAAAGTTCGTAAGTTGGAAGCTTTCGACCTTATCTTAGGTCTTCATCACGCCAATGGAGGACTAAGATTGTTGCCAGATTCTACATTTGAATTTTTCCTATTTTTGTTGCCAAAACTTAGAATAATCTTAGTCCTCCATTGGCGTGATGAAGACCTAAGATAAGGTCGAAAGCTTCCAACTTACGAACTTTTTGTAAAAGTTTTAGTTAACGTAACTAGCGTGATCAAGTCACCTTTCTTTGTTAATATTGTTACGTGTTTTGCCCATAATCGTCATACTGTAGTCACAACCTGACATTCAGTCATTATTGTTAGCTGAGAGTTTGAGCATTTATGCTAACAGGGACTCCGTGTGTAATGATAATTACCCTTGTGATATACCGGAGCCCTGAAAACAACTTGTTCCAGTACGCAACACAAATATTAACTTTTGATTTTTTGTACGTTTTAATTTTATAGTTTGAATTGTTCGAATTTGTAGTATGTGTATTCTGTAGCAGGTGTTTGACTGTTGTTTGTATGTGTCTCTGTTGTAAAATGATGGCATTCAATTGAGTGGGTGATGTACGTGTGTTTACAATTATTATAATTTTGTAATGTTTTAGGTCTCTACCTAATCTGAGAACATTGGGAGGGGAGTAAAACTGTGTGCACATGCTTATTTGTGACATGCGTCATTGCTGTAACTTCAGTGTGTATATATATAGGGGACGCACGGGACTGAGACAATCTGTCTGAAGATGGGAACAAGGTGTCCCAAAAGATCTCGTGGATTGTGAAGTCATATGACTTTTATTATAAGTTCTTAAAAATCACTACGGAGTTTCTTCGAGTGTGTTATGTGTGTGAAGGTTTCTTGTACATAGTTTTTATTTAATTATTCTCAAAGATACAGGATATATTTTTAAAAATTATGAATGTGGTAGCATTAATACACACTTCTTAAATACCATTTTCAGCATTATTGACGTACTTAAAGCGTCGGGTATAAGCATTTTTAGTTTACTGTTTTTAATATTGATGTGATTCAAAAATCATCACCATTTTGAAGAGTTGTCCTGTGTTGGGCATGTATGTATTATACAGATAAGAACAATACATGACCAGAAAACAGTATCATCTAGTCAGTATAAGTAGGAGCACACACTGCTGTGATTTATTGGAAAATTATCTGCTGTCAAAAGCTATGGATGAGAAATACACGATCCTAGTGCTACTATGATTTTTCTTTTTAAAAGTTAACAGCTGCAGCGAGGGAAATTTGTGCTGTGGAAAGTTCAAAAGCAGTGTCTGAAAGAACAGCAAGATTTTGGTTTCAGTGATTTAAAAATGGAAACTGCAGCCTTGAAGACAAAGCACATGCTGAGAGACCTTCACCTATAAATTCTGAAGCTGTATGCCAAGCCATAGCGTTAAATTCATGCACAAGCTTTAGACAACTGTCAAATGAGCTGGGAATGCCTCAGCCCACAATTGTTCGACAAGATGCACAAAAAGTGTCGATATGTACCCCATGAACTGCCACTGAAATGTTAAAGTGGTTTGTTCCAGGTTAACATTGTAAAGTAGCAATCACAATGCTATGTAGCTGAAAATAAGCAGTAGAGATGTACACTTAAATATCTCATGAAATGGTTATACTGGTAAAAAAAAATTAATTCTTCTGGTCATTTCAATCATGGTTGTCCGTAGGCTTCTGGCTATCACTTTATCTTTTTCTGCAGGCAATATATTTCTATTTCCTATAATATCTGCTTTCCATGACTTTCTCCTCTCTTCATGGGGAAAACTTCAATCCTCCTACTAGCTTAAAACGTCATGCTCGACCCCCCCAGCCCCCTGGTCATCTCCTGACCACCTGCGATCTCTTCTCCATGCTGACTGTGATTTCCCTCCTTTCTTTTTTCACCAGAAGCTCACTCCCTTCGCTCCAACATACACTGCGGTATCACAAGAGGGATTAAAATGGCCGACATCACATTCAAAGCTCCAAGCGAGGTAAGTCGCTGCTACACGTTCTTTTCGGAAGCATGGATCAGATGTACTGAAAGGGGCTAATTGCAAGGTGAGACTATAAAATGCACAAAGCGAAGTCTTCAAATCACTTTCTCCATTGTGATACCTGTGGAAGTGAAGCACGAAGAAGCGTCAGCATGGCTGGCACCTTCTGTTAAATCCGTATTTCCTGACTGGGGAAATAAATGAAATTTTCCGAGGCTGAAAGACAAAGAAAAAGGAGCATCAGGCAAAAGAAATGTTACAAAGAAAGATTTAATATTTTTTTTATTAAAATTCCTATATTAAATCTTTGTAACACAAGCTCAGCAATGTGTGCATGTGTGTTACCAATTGCTAGAAAATCCCCAGGATGACCATTTCTTTAGGTGATTTGTGACATGATGTATTGAGCTAATGACTTGCCCTGCTTATAGTCCAAATCTTGCTCCTTCAGACTACTACTTATTCTGGTACATGGGAAACACTTCCAAAAACATCCACAATATTGAGCTTGGGGTCCAAGAATTTTTTTGCATTGAAACTAAAGGAATTTTTTTGCAGGGGGATTGAAGACATGACATCACAATGGTGTGGGACCATTGAGCATGATGGACTCTGTTTCGAAGATTAAATTTTTATATTTATGCATTTGTACAGGTTTGAATCACAATTTTACAGATGCGAAAAACAGTAAGAAAAAATAGGGGGAGTGTTTAATTTTAACCCCTTTGCCCAGGAGCCATGCTGTCAATCGCATTCTTCGCAATGGCAAAAAGAAATTGAATTTGTCGAATGAGTTGACAAAAACTAAAAAGAAGCAGAGCAACCGTTGCCCACCTTTCCATTTGTTGCCTTAAAGCAAATTCTCCTGGGCATCCTGTTTTTATTGCCTGGGCAAGTAAATTTTTTCTGCATATGCTTTGCTGGGCATGTCATTTTGAGATATGCTTCAAGACCTGCAAAAATTTTACTGCATTCAGTACTTACATATTTCTAAAGTAATTATGTTTTAATACCAACAAAAAATGTCTTAAGTGTGTGCGAGATATATATATATATATATATGTGCCGTTTGGATGCTTAGATAACTACATAGTAACAGCATTATTTAAAGTTTCTTTTTTCTTTCAGAGGTGAACCAGAGTATAAGAGACCTCGCTACTGAAATCATTATTCCTTTCTCTTTCCTAATTAGCATGGAATAACTAAAGCAAAAGATTTACACTGGTTGTACTATGTATTTTTATGTGCATGTTTTATGCAAATCTGCACTGTGATGCATCTGAGTATGGAAAGGTAACCAACCAACTTGTAAGTAAAGAAAAAATCTGCATATAATTACTTCGTAAATCTAATATCAGATTTGGTAATAAATGAAGTATTAAATTCAAAGCAGTTTGGTTTTTTAGTTGTTGTTTTTTATAGTCTTTGATATACAACGTCGAAACTTGTATGACCATGACATGCGTGATCTGAGCTGAGGTGGCATTGCAACGAAAAACGTTTCCAGTACACTCTGGTTCTGAGGTTGCCAGATTCTGTGTATTATTAAGCATTAAATAGAAGAGGATATTTTTTCTCATAAATTATCCTCTTCTATTTAATGCTTAATAATCAGCCCTGTGTTAAATGTGGTAGGTCTCCATATACTAACTGATGCCCTTCCAGAAATAATATAGCACCACGATTTTTTGGGTCCATCATTGCTGGGTTGGTTCATATATTTTATCTTTATTCTTCAATGCATTTCAGTTTATTATATATGGCATACTCTAAACTGGTGCGTGCTTTCCAATGGCACTTGGTACTACTATCGCAGTTATGCCAGAGAACACAAGTTGAAGTTATGAAACATTTGGAGACATCTCATTTTCTAGTTATCTCTGGAGATTAATCCTTTTACTGCTGAATAATAATTGTATTTTTAGTTTTATGCGCAAAATAGGGTCTGAATTGCATCATTCATTGCTATGCATAAAGACTTAATAAAATAAAAGTTATGTGATAACTTAAAGCCCAGATATTTAGCCACTTTGGGGAATAAAAGCATATTTCTGCATATATCCTGAAAATTTTATAGAAAAGCACTTTTGAAAAATGAAATCATTGTTTTTTAGACTTAACTCTTAGCAGCATCATGGTAAAATAATGAAGCCACTCTTTAAAAACTTCTCCCCCATTTCATAATGGTGATACTCAAACTAATCTACTTTCAATCAAAAGAGAAATGTTTAGTTTACTGTTCGCTAAATGACTGCACCAGCAATGTGGATGTTTCTTTATGTAGGAAGACTACTTTTACTGAAATCCTAGCTTTCTACTTGTAAGGGTTCTCACGCAACTTTTTTCTGCCCATCAAAATCCACGGGCCAGACAAATTGTTTATCGAAGAAAGTGGCACTGAACTCAGCAAGACAGAAGGCAAGTAGTAGTACATGTGTGTGTGGGGGGGGGGGGGCAAGGTTACTATACTCCAAGTCATTGTAGGAGTGTACTGTAATTAAAGGTAGGGAACCCAGATCTTAAAGTAGGAAATCTAGTTTGTTAAAGATAGGGAACCTCTCTGTGGAATGCAAGAATGGTATCAATCTGTCAAGCAGTTACTCCTGCACTTTTTTCTTAAAATGTTTTTCTGAAATTCAATTATTTAAGGAAACTGATTCCAAATTCAGTTTTAACAAAGTGAGGTACATGGATTTCTCCTGCAGTTTATTATGGAACAAATTTCAGATATCGTGAATTTCCTTCTGGATGAGGATTTCTCTATGATCGTTAGTTCCAAGCAACTCTTAAGAAAATCAAGACTTCAATGAACTGGCATTTATTAATGCTTATTTTTCCAAACTTCGGACAACTATAACTGCCGCCCGGTGGCGCAGTGGTCTAAGTGATGGCCTCTGATCATTCGTCTGAAAGGGGTCTGGGTTCGAATCCCGGTGAGGCATGGATGTTGTGTTTGTCTTACGGCACTGGCTCTTTCCCTTCCCTGGAACCAGTGACCCTAAATTAGGGACGGGCGACTGCTTATAGCCCATTGAGTTGCTCACGGTGGTCGTTAAACCTCCAATCAAAAAAAAAAAACTATAACTACACTGGAAAAGAGGAATGAAACTTTAGTAAACTGTTTCAAAGTGATAAAAAGGCATCAAGAAAGACATTGAAAATATACCTATCGTACTAGGATAAGCTGTACAACAAAAAATATTCCAAAGTGTTCTTCAGTAGTGCTAGTTTAGAAAATTTTTATAAAATTCTTCAAGGAGAAAACATTAATTGTAAAAGTATGTCTCCCACTTACATTCCATGCTTCAAATATGCATTGATAACTTCTGTGGATATTGAAGCAATTTTCTATATACCAGAGTGAATCATAAGTTCATAGTATTTCGCGGTACAAATGGAGAAGCTCTGCCGAACAGGTGGAACATGCGCAGTTAGGTAGAAAGTGCCCTATGCCTGATTGGGCAACATTCTCCGCTGCTCAGACAGGTAGGCATGCTCTGGGCCCAACACGTGTGTGCCGCTCATAGGAGACGAGAATGTTGGAGGAAAAACTTGTTGTTCGTTTGCTCCTATGCCACTATTGGAGAAGAGGGTTAAACGTGCCAGATGCCATGAAGGAAATTTGTACTGTAGGAGGTGAGGGGGCAGTACACCCTGCAACAACAGCAAAAAAAAAAATGGTTCCAACGTTTCTAGTCCGGAAACACAGCTCGTTGACAAATCAAGGTGTGGAAGTCCAGTCACCACCAACACCGATGCCCTGCATTCTGCTGTTGAACAGCACCCAACAATTAGCAAAGGAGGTGAAGCACAAGCCACTATCGTTTGTCACCTATACCAGTTCGGTTTTCACTCCAGACATCCGCAAATGGTTCCTCATGAGTTGAGCCCAAAGCAAGCTGAGGAGCGTGTCATTCTGTGTCAAGAATTGTTGCAAAACCCACATGACAACTGGTTTTGGCAGAGAATCGTAACGATGAGAAGTTGGTATTCCTATGTTATCCTGATACCGGAAACCAATGGCTGGGGCCAGGGGATGAGGCTCAAGCAGTGGTTTAAAGAGGGCATTTCGAAGTGAAGACAATGTTGTGTGTATGGTGGAATTTCAAGGGTCCTGACCACTGGGAGCGTGTGCCACATGGTCGGGCTGTTGATGGGAACCTGTATGTCGACCAGCTGAAACATGTATACAACATTCTACGCCAGTGCTACCCCGCAATGATGAACTGAAAGAAGGTCCTCCTGCAATTCAACAATGCCTCATGTCATATGTCATGGATTGTCTGCCAGAAAATTCAGGATTTTGATGGCGTTGAAATCCTACCACACCCAGTCTATAGCCAGGAGCTTGCCCCTTTGAATTTTCATCTGTTTCGTTCCATGGCACACTTTTTGGCCGGTACCACATGTTGAGTTCCATTCCTTGGAAGCTGTGAAAGATGGCATCACTGAGTTTTTTCCATCCAAGCCAGCCACCTGATATCGCAATGGCATTGTGTCTTTGGCTGAACCTTGGTGAAGGACCATAGACTAATGGACTGTATTTTGCTGAATAGCCATATGTGATCAACATGTGGTACCGGACTGAACATTGTACTCCAAAACGCTATGAACTTATGAATCACCCTTGTATGATGTAAGCATTTTGTCACTGATAGAAGTCATGCGTTTTGTTTTGAAATATAAAAATGCATATAGTTCTGTGCAACCACAAAAATGTTCAAGTAAAACGTACATACATCTCCACCATACAAGTCCTGCAGTAAAAGTTTCAGGTATGTTAAAGGCATATTTCTTCTATTTTAGCACATATTTCTTGATTTTTTTAGTGCGCAAATACTTGCTTATTTTGGAGGTTTTTAATGTTTGAACATCTGGGTTTTAATGATAACTAACTGGTGGTATGAATATGTACATAAACAATCTTGAGCTTTTGCACTGCAGAATTACAGAGAAGTAATCTGAAACTGTTTTATTATTATTATGACGTGTGCAGAAGACATGATTCTATCGTGCAGCACATGACTTTGTCATAAAACGTAGAAAAATAAATGGTAGGTTCATATGTGTTGCAGAAACCATCTGCTGTGCTTGCTCCAGTAAATTGGTTTTTTTTTGTTTTTTTTTTTTGTAATCCTGTCGACCTGTGATCAAGTCGTTTAATTACCACACGAAAGCTCAGGATTTTCTTTTATACCAGTAACATTTGTGAGATAACTTTTATTTCCTTGTGTTTAATGCATATCAATGCAGTTTATATGGGTTTTATGTAATCATATGAATTTATAGTTAAGTTATATAAGACAGACATAAAAAGGAAATATGCAATTTTTACACAGAAGTGGCTTTCTACGTACTACACATTGCATTTGAAGGATTTTGAGCTGAGGTTGGTGGCAGATTGTTTTGCAGTTTGGGCCTTGACAAGTATCCTGTAGCATAATGTGGTTTTGCTGGAATCACTCTCTGTTCAATTGCTTACCAATCAATGGAAATTAAAAATCAGAAAAAGGAGTTTTCTTGCAAGACTTTATAGAACTGTGGTGAATATTTAGAGTTCCCATGGTCCTTATTTTTTATCCTGTTGTTAGTGCCTAAAACTTTTGCTGAATTAAAAATATCCAGCAGATGCCACACTACTACCCCCATGAGCATTTCTTTGCACTGCTATTTCACTTTTGTATTTCCCCTTTTTCTATCTCTATTCTAAAAAAAGTAACTGCTGCTGCTGCCGCCACTGTTTTAGAAATTTCACAACACTCGCGCTTTCCTAGCTCGCAGTGCAAAAAGTAATGAACACAGAAATGTTAAATTTACATCGTTTGTAGAGAATTGTTCGGGAAACATGCTGAAATAAACCGTTTTTCGATTCTGGCGATATAATACAGTCCCTGGCCATAAGACCCGTCGGAATTTTGAGGTGGACGAGTTTTCTCTTTAGATCCTGTTGGGGCATGCCCAAAGGAAGGATAAAATCTTGGGTAGACATCTGGCAACCCGGGCATAAATTTTAGAGGATGCCATTTTTTGGGGACATATACGCGCACTAGTTAATATTGAATTTCATAATTTTCTGTTCTTTTCAGTATACCTACACAAAATACATGGGTTTTTTTTTTTTTTATTCTCATAAAATTTCCTATAAGACTATTTTTACTCCTTTGGGACCCTTGACTGTGGATATTGAAGGATAAAACAAAAACAAAAAAAACGTACAAGATAGGAATAGATAATAATTTATTGAAGTATCACTATTAAAGTACGATACATAAAGAATCACAAATTATATGCAGTGTTAAATGGCCATTTTAAGTATTTTATACAGGTTTCTGAATGTCACAAGACGTGTTGCATTTGCAAAAGGACGTACAAGAAACATTGTTTCTGCGGCACCTGCATCGTTTTGTATGACAGCTTTTGCAAGTACTAATGCAAGGGTCTGGCGAGAATGATGAATCATGAGCATTGATTGTCCATCCAAATCAGTTGGGCCTAATGGGTCATCCATCATTAACACGGTAGAGCATGAGTATACCATGTAAAATTATCTTTTCAGGTGACTTTGTAATGAAGAGCTTGTGCAAAGGAAGCCTTGTAAGTTTGGAATGCTTGCTTTGATCATTATTCCAAATTGAAGCGCATCAAACAGGGTTCCCACTCAACCTGGAATTCTCAGGGAATTTGAAAATTACGAAAAATGCGATTCATGACACAATCTTATAGGTTGTCTTATGTTATAAACGTGCTTTTGATTCAACTATACATAATATCTAAGGTATTTTACCTGATATTGTCAAAGTATTTCTCACGTTGTTTGCTCTGTGAGGCACGTGCTCCCAGCCCCGAGAGGTCCCTTACGTTACGGACCTTTGGTTAGTTATAAAAAAAAATTGCAGAAATAAAACAGTTGGGTTATATATTTTCAGTTCCACATTCATTCACTTGCACAATCAAACGTTTAAAATTTACTATTAATTAAAAGATTTTAGTAGAAAGAGTTATACTCTTCAGGAGACGTCTCACAAGGGGTTCGTTGTTACGGCGAGCGCTTTCTGCGGTACTTTACCGCCATCTTCAGGCCACTATTTCTACACGAGGGTTCCTCGCGTGTGTGTAGTTTTGGAGTTGCTTGTCGGAAATCGATGGGTAGGTTTGCTGCCTGTATGTGTTAGGTGCTTTGTTTCCAATGTGTCGCCATCTATTGGATGAGTTGGTAGGTATCAGTCGTAAGTATAATTCTATTCTGTAAATATTTTTGGGCTATTATTATTTGTTTGTAGAAACAGGTGTTTTTTTGTTTGTTTTTTTGTTCTTTGTTTATTGGTGAGATTTTTTGTAATTTTTTTTTGCATTTTTTATGGATTTTTTGTTTTTTTATAAGTGATTTCCAGGCTGTGTCTAGTGTGGTGGGGTCTTGTAAGTTGCATATTTTATCTTTTTTTTTTTTTTCAATTATAACGCTTTCTGAAATTCTTAATTCTTTTTCGTTTGTGTGGGTGGTTTAGTAATTTAATATTTTCAAAATCAGGGTATTGTTTATGTTTAACACAGTGTTGGATAAGTGCAGCTTCTTATATGTTGATGTAATCTTTTTATTAATCTATTTTTTGTGCTGCCAATGTATGATATGTGGTCTTAAGAACTGTGAAACAATAAGAATTTCATATACGCCAGCTGATTGTAGTATATTATTGTTACTTTTTTCTTTATAATTAAGTCACCAATATTCTGAACTGAATGTCCAAAAATAATGTTTTGTTTCTTCATTAATCTTAAAAATTTTCCACTTAGTCCTCTAATAAAAGGGAACGAACCTGAAAATGTGTTGTCTTTTTTGGGAAGTTTTGTCTAGACTCTTTTAATTTCATCTTGTATTCACACAATACAAGATGAAATTAAAAGAGTCTAGACAAAACATCCCAAAACAGACATACAAATTTTCAGGTTCGTTCCCTTTTATTAGAGGACTAAGTGGAAAATTTTTAAGATTAATGAAGAAACAAAACATTATTTTTGGACATTCAGTTCAGAATATTGGTGACTTAATTATAAAGAAAAAAAGTAACAATAATATACTACAATCAGCTGGCGTATATGAAATTCTTATTGTTTCACAGTTCTTAAGACCACATATCATACATTGGCAGCACAAAAAATAGATTAATAAAAAGATTACATCAACATATAAGAAGCTGCACTTATCCAACACTGTGTTAAACATAAACAATACCCTGATTTTGAAAATATTAAATTACTAAACCACCCACACAAACGAAAAAGAATTAAGAATTTCAGAAAGCGTTATAATTGAACAAAAAAAAAGATAAAATATGAAACTTACAAGACCACCACACTAGACACAGCCTGAAATCACTTATAAAAAAATCCATAAAAAAAGGCAAAAAAAAAAAAAAGAACATTACAAAAAATCTCACCAATAACCAAAACTCGCCGATTTTTGGTGCCTGATGATGAACCTATGAGTTGTAGGTTCGAAAGATCTCGCAAGTTTTTAACATTAAACCTTTTTAAACCTCAATGGAATGAGTTATTTGTGTCGTCATGGTTTTAACTGTGTATACTTTTGATACCGGTGATACGTCTTAGCTTCATTTGAGTGTTGTAATTGGTTTGAGCTAAAGTGTTCGTGCTTAGACAGCTATCTTCTTTATTTGTGTATCAATCAGCACGATAGTCTCTTCATCATATCTTTTTTTTCTTTTGTTAAAATCAATAGATACTTTATTTTGCCAAAAAAGTCCTTTTTTTTTTTCAAGATTTCAAACTTTTGCTTGCAATTGCTGCCTGCCTAGAATTTGGTAGATCTTACTTTCAGTTATATTAAGTATTTCCTTTATTCTCTAAAAAAGATTTAAAATTGCCAGTTATTAAGCTTTTGTTCAATTTCTGCAGGTAGTTGTTATAACATGGAACAATTAGGCACAATGGCTCTTGCTTGAAGAAACACTTCACAAGAGAACTAATCAAATGATTGATCAAAGTCCTTTGTCTGTTGGTTCTCTTTAAACAATGTTTCTTTGAACAGAGCCATTCCATCATTGAACTTAGCTGCATTGTGTTATAGAAAAACTGAAACTATTCAACTGACAGATTTTTCTTGCATATGACCTGTTTCTATGGGAATGTGTTTATAAATTCCGTGTGGGTAGTATTCACAAAAGTTCACGGAACTTTAGTACAGAAAATAATGTGCACAGTTAGTTGTTATTAATGAAAAGCAGGTAATTTTATAAAGACAAATTATGTAAAGAATTTACAAGTGTGTGCTTTGGTGAGAAATGGAATGGAATGAAATGTAACAATTCTTTACAACATGCCACTCTGGAAAACTTTAAAAACAACCTGAAGAACCTGGAAAAGTCAGGGAATTTTTTTATTACTTTTGAGTGGGAACCCTTTCAAATGTCTTGCACACCGAGCTCGATTTTAAAACCTTCACCAAGTACTCCTCGGCTACCTTAAAGGATTGAATACTTGGAGGATAACACCTACCAAAGTTGTGGAGATATTTTTCTGGTTCTGCCTTGAATGATGACAATTTGGTGCCTATCTTACTGGTCACATCAGAGCCTGTAAGAAAATGGTTAGCAAGAAAGACGTCTGGGGTAGTACCTATCTTGTCCACCACAGTATGAATTGGTATGATATCTGATGCAGACTTTCTAATCCATAGTTCAATGAGACCATTTTTGTTAACAAACTTGTAGAAATGAGTATCACAAAAACATTTGTGTGACTTGAAAGCACAATGATACACTGTAAACCTTCTTTAACAGCGTGGAAAACATGAGTAATACGTAAGTCGGCCTCCTCAACAGTTACTAGAAGGGTATCCTTGATTTGTGTGAAGCTTCCATCTTTTATTGCTAAGACTGGAATAGGTCCACTTTCAGGCAACACACCGCTGAGGATACTTTCCCATTGTCAATTAGTTGATACCTTTTTCAAAAACTCCCTCAGGGCATCTTGAGCATTGGCGCAGCCACGGGGAGGGACCGAGGGGACCGGTCCCCTCCCAGAGACCCATTGGTCTTTTTTTTTCTTTTTTTTTTTTTTCAGCATTAAAGAGCAACTTCTGGTGTGATATTTTTAATAAAATAAGAAAGCAGAAAAGTGTAAATTAGTGTTTTTCATTTTCAGTATTCAGTATTGAGTACTGAATCCAGAACGAATTTTTTTCTTATTTGTTTTTTTGTTCTTTCTGACTGACACCTCTTGCAAATCTCTCTCTCTCTCTCTCTCACACACACACACAGAGGAGAGGGGCGATTACCGCTCCCTTTTTATCAGCCCCGCACAGGACATTAGCTGGTTGTTCTAAAAAAAAAAAACAAAAAAACAACAGAAACGAACGGCTATGTGGGTGGTGATTCTCTAGCCCTAGTGATCACCACCATTACTCTACATTATGCAACTCGTAGAGGAGGGGCAGCACTACCTGACCTATTGATTCCAAGGTCAAATGTCCACATACTTAACCGAGGTTGAGTGTGACCGTTTGTTTATAGCTAAATAAAACAACTGTCCCTTCATCGCCTGGCTCTGGGGAGAACCGGGAGCGGTCGAATAGTCCTTTCAAAACTTGTTTTGTTGGCAGAAAATTGAGACATTGTCCGTTTGCCATTACTGTAGGAAGAAGCGTGATTTCACTTTCTCAGGGCTGCTCGACGCAAAATTGCTACTCTGATAAAAGTCACAAAATGAAAAGGAACTTCATTCAGGAAAAATTAGTGTCATTTTTTAAAAAGGCAAAAATTGATGATACCAACAGGAGTGAGAATAGACAGGATGAGAGAGAAGTAGAACAATGTAGAATACCTACTGATAATGAACATAATGATGAGCCTACTAACAACGCAAGGAGCGAAACCGATTCTTCCGTATCTTATCCTGCGCATCCCAATGATATTGGATTGTACATCAAGAAACAAGTAAGTTACACACGTTTTCATATGTTTTTTAAACTTATTACGCATTGTATATTCACCTTTTAAGCCGTATGAATGTTCACATTCAGTTTATGTATTTTACAACATTAGGGCCAAGAGAAGGCAATTTAATAACTTATCTAAGAATTGCACTATCGACTGCTCCAGGGTCCGTGTAATTGGGGAAGGGGGAAGATATATAACAACGAATGTGAGGAGAACTTGATAAATTGGGGCCGCGGGTGGCCTAGTGGGCAACGTTCATGACTGCCACGGAAAGGACCTCAGGTTCGATCCCAGCAGGTACGAACACTCGATCCACTAAATATCCGCCGTGCGTCGGATGGGAACGTTAAGCCGGCGGACCCCGAGTACTGCCCCCCCCCCCGGTAATAAGTAAGGGCGTCTTCCTCCCCCTTTCTACTTCGCTCCCGTGTCACTTTCCTATCTGGCACTCTAGCCCAAATCTCCTAGCTTCCTATTTCTAAGGGTTGTTTAAGACCTGGGGTCAGACACTCACTTCCTAAAATCCTCTACATATGATCTGATCTGAATTTGATAAATTTATTTGTTTATAAAAAGGCAAAGAAACTGGCAAACTTGTGTCATCACATCAGGAAGGGGATCACATGAGAGTATATATGTGTCTAAATGAGAACGATTAAGAGAATTCACCAAACCTTCCTTAAATAAATAAAAAAAAAAAAAATGGTGAAATTTAACAGTATGACGGGGGTTTTGTCTTAAAGATGTCGGTTCGCCTTCTTTAAGATAAAACCCGCGTCGTACGGCTAAATTTTTTGGAGGAGAAAGCGTCTTCCTACTGTTCATGTTCAATAATAATTTTACCTTTATCACTTCATCTTTTTTTTTTAAACAAAATAATTTTTTGGTATTCTTTCTGAAATCTCTTTGTCACGCTGTGAAACTCATATACAGGTACGGAGTATATATACATTTTAAATAATGTTTCATGAATAAAATCACAATTTTGAAGAATTAAAGGTAAGTTAATTCTGCAAAATTTTATTTACATCGTAAAATGCATTATCCTGGTACGAAGGTCATGTACATGTAGTCTGAAAGTGTACAATTAACGAAATTTAGGAAAATTCCAGTAAATATATTATAGAAAGATGTAAATTCATTTATTATTACATCATATACTAATAAATGAAATAAAAAAAACTGAACGGCAAAGCGTTTAACATGTTTGGCATCGACAATTGTAAGAGAAAAATACTTATTATTGTTCGATAATAAATTTATCTTTTCCTTAAATGTTTGTTTCTTTAAACCGAACAGGCGTTAGGTACCAGAAAAATTCCTTGTAACACTTATGCTGTGGGAAATCGGGTATATGTATATGTGTGCGTGTGTCGTGTGTGTGATTTTTAAATAATATTTCAGCACTCCCCTTGACTAAACGACTTACGTGTCATGAAAAAAATTATTTTTCTGAATCTCTGTAAAGGTTTTTTACATAGAAAATTCATTATTAGTTAATACAATCACGTTGAGCCCTGTTTCTGTCTCGGTAATTCTTTTCGACGGACGTCTCTGTAGGGAGGGAGAGGAATCTAGGAAAAAAAATCCAAGGAAAAAAGATCCACGGAAAAAAAATCCAGGAAAAAAAAGCCACCGGAAAAAAAAAGCCAACGGAAAAAAAAAAGCCAGGGAAATAAAATCCAACTCCAACAAAACAGTCATCCATTTACATAATCGACACAGGGCCGGATTAAGGGGGGGGTTCTAGCCACATGGTTTTCATTAAGGGGCCGGGCTCCAATTGCTGTTCGTCCAAGAAGAACACTTTGAATGTGTGAGAATTTTTCCAGTAGGGCAGTTTCCAAGGTGCCAAACGAGAGGGAAAGAACTCTTTTGTTTGTCTGAATTTTCATGCCGGTTCATTTGAGTTTAGGGCAACTGGCCACAAAAGTTCAAGGGATTGTGGGGGAGGGCTATAAAGATTGCCGTTTCTGGGTCTATATTGAGAGAACTGAATTGGGAACTCCAAACAAACGAATTTCGAGAAAACGTTCCATGTAAGCCAAGAGAGAATTGTACTTTAATTTGAAGAAATAAATTGACGAGAATCCAAGGTACACTTGGTTGGCGGGGAAGGGAGGGGGGGGTGCTCTACCTCCAACTTCCGTAATATTATATTCTGGGCCGCTGGAGTCTGTCAGTGTATCCAGGATGTCCCCTTGAAGCGTCCGCGAAGTCCGTGAGCTTGGAAGGGGGATTTCTCCCAAAATGTTAAAATGGACGTAGAGCTGTAAACATTAGTACTATGCCTTATATAATGATTCTGTACACAACCACGAATCTTCAGTAGGGTGGGGTGAATTCGCCCCCCAACCCATGTTTCTAAGAGCTCTTCAGGGGTAACATCGATAGGTTACACTGGCCGACTCTAGAGGTCCAGATATTCTGGACTCCAGAATATAAAATTACGGAAGTTGGGGGTAGAGCCCTTGAAACCAAGCACCTCGTATCCCTTTTACAGACTTCACCAAATTTCTGGGGGACGGGGAAGAGCATGCATAGTCTGTCACTAAACACAACATGAAGCACAGAAATTGTGAGCAAATCTCTTACCTTGAGCACTTGTCTGCGCTCTTAGAAACTTGGGGAGGTTGAATTCATCCCACCCTCCTGAAAATCCGTGGTCGTGTACAGAATCATTATATAAAGCATGGTTCTAATGTTTACAGCTCTACGTCCATTTTAACATTTTGGGAGAATCCCCCCCCCCAGCTCACAAACCTTGAGGACGCTTCAAGGGGAACATTACTGACAGACTCCAGCGGCCCAGAATATAATATTACGGAAGTTGGAGGTAGAGCCCCCCCCTCCCCCCGCCAACGAAGTGTACCTCGGATCCTCGTCAATTTATTTCTTCAAATTAAAGTACAATTCTCTCTTAGCTTACATGGAACGTTTTCTCGAAATTCGTTTGTTTGGAGTTCCCAATTCAGTTGTCAATATAGACCCAGAAACGGCAATCTTTATAGTCACCCCCCCCCCCCCCCCCCGAACTTTTGTGACCAGTTGCCCTAAACTCAAATGAACCGGCATGAAAATTTAGACAAACAAGAGAGTTCCTTCCCTCGTTAGGCATTTTGGAAAATTGCCATACATAATTCGGTAAACTGCTCCACTGGAAAAATTGTCGCACATTCAAAGTGTTCTTCGGAGGAACAGCAATTTGTGCCGGACCCCTTAATGAAAAATGTGTGGCAGTTTTCCGGCAACCGCAGGGCCCGTGCCTCCTTTTTTTGAATTTTTTTTTTTAGAAATGACCTAATCATTATTGAAATTATTTTCATTATTATTATTACTGTGAAGGTATTAATTTATGTTGGGTTTTATCGCACCCTTCTTATTGGCCAATCTGCAATGCATTCATAAAAAGAGCAGTTTCAATATTCACAAAACCCTGTGTTAATCTTCTATTAAATTGCTACCAAACTTCAAAATCGCAATCAGTTTTGCTTTACCAATTGTAAGATTATAAATATTTATTATTATTAATTCGTAGGTTATTAATTAATCAAACTCTGCTGCCCCTGTGGCGTCAATCTAGGAAAAAAGATCCACGGGGAAAAACAGAGAACCAGGGGAAAACTCCAATGACAATTTTTATACGACCCTCTAGGCTTCTTACACAGAAGTGACGCAAAGAAATCAGAAAAGAAATTTTTATACGATCCCTTAAACTTCCTACATAGAAGTGACACAAAGAAATCAGAAAGGCAATTTTTATACGCCCCTCAATTGCTCGAACCTCCATGGAAACATTGACTTAATGACTGCCGTTGAACATGCAGAAGATACTGCTCATATTATTCAAGAAATCAGAGACCATGCTGAGGAATTTAACATTCTGTACTTAACATTCTAAGTACAGAATGTTAAATTCCTCAGCATGGTGAGGAATTTAACATTCTGTACTTAGAATGAGGAATTTAACATTCTGTACTTAGAAGCTGAAAAAATCTGTGATACAGTAGGCATACCAGTTACTGTTCCTCGAGTATTAAATCGCCAAACACACCGCAGCAATATTGAACACGATTCGGCTGAAAGTTATTACAGAAGAGACCTTTATTCCTTTCCTTGATGCGTTTTTAAATGAGATGAAGGAAAGATTTATTGCACATGAGGATACTCTGAGATCGTTCCAAGTGCTTTTGCCTCAACAAGGAGTGGAAACTACTTCTCCAAAAGATGAAGAATTTGTAAAGTCACTATGCGAACAGTACGCATCTGACATTGCATACGCTTCACCTACTGCAGTATGCGGGGTACTTAGAGTCTGGTACAGAAAAATAGCCAGGATGGAAAAAAAGCCAAAAACGCCCTTGATGGATTAGCCGAATGTGATGAACTTATGTATCCATCCATTCGAAAACTTTTGCAAATAATGGCGACATTGCCAGTAACAACATGTTCTGCAGAACGTTCCTTCTCCACCCTGAGGTACTTAAAAATTATTTGCGCAGTACAACAGGAGAAACCAGACTGAATGGTTTAGCTTTATTGTACATTCATAAGGATATTTCTGTGTCTCCTGAGGAAGTACTAGATGACTTGGCTAAGAAACCTAGGCGCCTAAATTTCAAACTGTAAATAATGTAAATTAGTAATAGATATATACACTATCTACCAACAAGTAATTGGACACCCCTTCAATTGATGATATCTGCGGTACTGATACACGTCACGGCCGCCGCCGCCGTTAAATATCGTGTGGGAAACAACAACGCAACCAGTCGCATGCAAGATGCCACGCAGTTCGGAGCTCTCTGATTTCAAGAAAAGTGTAATCGTCGGGAATCACAGAAATGGCTGATCCATACGTGACATATCCAGCGAGTTGAAGTACCCAAAATCGACAGTGGCCTACGTGATTGGCAAGTGGAAGATGGGAGGCCGGCAGACCCACAAAACTGGGAGTTACAGACCGCAGGGTGCTGGCCAGAGAAATTCGGAAGCACCGCACCAAATCGATGGGCCACATCCGCGAGGAGTTTCAACAGGCATCCGGGAGTGTTCTTTCAATGAATACCATCCGTAAGGAAGCCCATCTGCTCGGTTATCATAGACGTGCTGCCGCCCACAAGCCTTTGATCACCAAGTCCAATAGCGCTGCTCGGCTAACGTGGTGCAAAGAACGTCGACAGCGGACCGTTGAACAGTGGAAACAGGTTCTCTGGAGCAACGAATCATGGTTCATCCTCTACCGTTCAGATGGCAGGGTTTGGGTTTGGCGTCTGCCTGGAGAACGCCTCCTGCCGGAATGTATTATGCCAACTGTGAAGTTCGGCGGCGGTGGAATTATGCTATGGGAGTGTTTCTCCTGGTATGGCACGGGACTCTTGGTCGCAATTCCTGGTAGACTCAACGCCGAGACCTACTGCACCATTTTGGATGACCATGCGCTTCCTACGTTGTGGCAGTTTTACGGGGTGGACTCATGTTAATTTCAGGATGACAATGCCACCTGTCATGTTGCGAGGTCCAACACGGCTTGGTATGGTGACAATGGGGTTAATCGAATGGACTGGCCTGCGCAGAGCCCGGACCATAACCCTATCGAGCACCTCTGGGACGAGTTGGAGCGTCGACTTAAGGGGTGCCCCCACCGTCCGAAATCGGTGAAGGAACTGACCTGTCTTCTCCAAGCCGAGTGGAAGAAAATACCGCTAGCCGTCGTACAACGCCTGGTTGAGAGTATGCCCCGGTGGGTCGCAGCTCTAATCGCCGCTCGTGGAGGTTCCACCAACTATCGAAGGTGAATAAACTTCGTTTTCCTTTGCTATCACAGGTGTCCAATTACTTGTTGGTAGATAGTGTGTATATATATATTTTGATTTTTTGTATTGTCAATGCAAATGTCTCTTCCACTTTTGTAGACGATTTTACTTTAGTACATGATTTTAAGGTTTCTAATGATAAGTTGAGTATATTTCGGAATAATTACTGTACAGAACTAATGATAAAATATTGATCGAAGTCATTAAAGGCACTTTTTTATTCAAGGGGACTATTTTCTGAAAATGGTAAGAATAAAGGTTTTATTTTTGTGAATAAGAGGCAACACATTCTTTCTTGCTGGAAAAAGAAAGCTGAATTAAATTTAAATTGTACATAGGTGAAGCATTCTATTTGAAGTCACAAAACTCACTACTACTAGGAAGGCAATAACATGGATTTGACAAAGTTGAATTTCGCATGAAAGTTAACTTAAATTTCTTTATATATGGAAATATGAAAATTATTAGAAATTAATCCAAAACTCGTAATGAGATTTATACATTGCATTCATACTGTCTGCTCATCTCTTTCTAGGTAGTCAAAGAAATATTTATAAATAAATTTATTATTTGTTATAATTTTTCAACTCTATGATTCCATATGTATGTATGTGGGGACAAATAGTTGTTTGTGTTAAATATATATATATTCTATTCAATTTATTCATATATATATATATATTGTATTCAATATGGCCGGTTGGTGGTCCCCCCCCCCCCCCCCCCAAAGCTAAATCCTGGCTGCGCTACTGATCTTGAGTCAGAATTTCGTTGTCATCTGATGCCCAAAATCTTTCCACTTGTACAGGAAGCTTCGTAGTGGTGGCAATGGATGTCAATGGTAGTGGTTACACAGAAGACCTTCTTTCTCTCTCGGCATTTTTGATTGAAGGTAGCTGACAAAAACATAGTCCACACAATTGAATTTACAAACATTCTTAACATTGCTGTCAAAGATTGTAAACATATCTTCAAATGTGTCATTCCCTTAACTGACAACCTTCGAAACTGATTCATGACAACAACCACACTGGCTTTCAGGGTATGCTGTTTTTAGAAATTCATGTCAAGAGTATCTGATATTTTGGTCAACTCAGACATCAGTTGAGACTTCATCGGTTTGACAGTAGCACCATTATCATCTAATAAGGCAGAACATGAAAAATCGTAGGTTAGAATTTCTGTCATTGTCATTCCTCTCCTTGACAATATCAATTGTTCTGTGAATCTGCAAATGGTCTATGATAGCATTTTTCAGGTTGCTTTTTTGTCTACATATCTAGTTGTGCTACACTTAGAAAAGAGTGTAGCCTTTGCTGACGAATAGGCCCTGATAGTGGTTTTCAGCGTGTTATAAACCTTTCCTCTTGAAACAGGCAGAACACTTATTGTGCTGTCATCAAAAATTGGAGCATCTTCTTAGCATTCAATGCTGAAAGATATTCAATCGTTAGAATGTTGTGAAGCCTAACTTCACCTTTTACAAGTTATGGGTTTTCTCTGATTTCAGCATACTGGAGCATCTCTTCGATGTTGACTTCCATTCTATTTCCGAGGATTCCTGTTAACTCCTTCATTATCAGCTCATAGTCAACTGGTGTAATGTTCAGCAGCCTTTGAAATGATTTTCTTATGAGAAGGACTTCATGGTAAGCAAGTTCCCATTCAGCAATGTGTTCCTTCCTTTTTGTTTGGCCAATGTTCCCTCCGGCCGACTTCTGAGAGCAGTTTATTGTTTGTTCGAGAGCCATGTCAATCCCAACGGCATTAAACTTTTCATTTGTTCTTCGAACAACAAAATGACCTTTTTGAACCAGTCAAATACATCAGCGTAACGAGTCTCAAGGTTAAGCATTTGCTCGAACAGTGAACCCCATCTCAAATAGTTGACCATCAAAAAATTTGAAACATTGGAAGGACTTCCTACACTGTTTGTATGTAGGGGTTTCAGTTCCCCTCCCTGTCAGCTCTTATGAGGTTCTTCAAAAGACTTATCAGATGCAAGAATCCCTCCAGTATTTGCACTGCTGAGAATTTTTAACTTGCTCCTGTATGAAAACATTCAACGATTTCAGTATTTCTTCTGATGTTGTGATCAGCTCTTGGAACTTGAGTTGTGCTTCTTCCGTTGTTGTGCATTGCATAGAGTTGAGCACATCACCAACGTGTGTAGCTAATTCGTCATCTTTCTCGATTGTACTCAAAAATGCTTTCCATTTAAGCCTCTCTACCCCTGCTAGCATAAACATTCCTTTTACTAACCTTGCGTAATTGCTACCTTTAAGGACACTACTACTTTTGGAGCAAACACATGGTTTTCAATGAAAAAGTTTTCTAACTTGCTGCCCTTTATGTATTTTCCAATACGTGCACATAGAATTTTAGTCATATGGAAAGATCCCAGGAGTAGCACAAGGTCTGGGAATTCACTTGTAATCAACTGAATTTCTGTGGCAGTCATCACACGAAAGTGGCAGTACTTGTTGATAGCAAGCTTTGGAAATTCTTCATACATGAATACACACTATCATATGCTGTCATTGGGTAAGGCAGTATTGGGAGAAAACCGATATTTTGTAACGAAACATTTGCCTTTGAGATGATAGCATGAATTCAAGACTATGTCAATGTACTTTGGTTTGTTAATCCTCCAACACTTTGCAACATACTTATGAATGCCTTTTTCTTTTGTTGATCTCGTCACACATGGTTAAATGTTAAACTTTTCAATGATTTTGAAATATGCTTCCGTTTCATTAAGAGATGTGACGTGCCTGCACCGCAGGACTCGCATGAGATAAAGGCAGATAGCAGTAAGAGCACATGTCCATGTAGCTTAGTTGGGAGAGCGACTTACTCCGGAGTGAGCCCGGCATGGACAAACTTGTACGTTATACAATGGTACACGAACTCAGAATCACGCCCTAGGAGACTGATACATTTAAAAACATCACTTTGTCATATTTCAGCAGCAGCCAAGACTTTTTGTCTTCCTTCTGTTGTAGTTCTTGTCTTCTTTTTGTTGTGTTTTTGGCATAAAATACATTTTGAAATCTCCGCATTTATTGAAGTTCTACTCGCTCGGCACAGATGTAGGCCAATAAGTTGCTTGTTATACTCCATTTCATTTATTCAGTTGGAAACAAACAAAATTCACATCACTTAAATTTTTTGTTTAGATAAATATAAGTATCATTTCAAGAAATCACTAAATAAAATACAAAAAATGGTGAGATATTTATAAACTTGTTTTATTACTGGTTGAATAGTCCTATCTTATAGGAAATTTTATGAGGAATCCAAAAAAACATGTCATATTTTGTATAGGTATATTGGAAAGAACATAAAAGTACGAAATTCAGTACTAACTTGGGCACGTATATGCCCAAAACAAAATGGCGTCCTATAAAATTTATGTCCGGGTTGCCAGATGTCTACCCAAAATTTTATCCTTGCCTTCAGCATGCCCTAACAGGATCTGAAGAGAAAATTCGTCCAACTCAAATTTCCAGCGAGTCTTATGGCCAGGGGCTGGACTAATACTTCAAGAGCTATTCGATTTCAAAGTTAAGGTCAGAAAAAAAAGTGCTATCAGTTCGCGTTCTGACACATTAACAGCAACAGAACCACGGAACTTTGTAGGGATGTAGGGCCATGGCTGAATGTTTGCACCTCGTCATCCTTTTTTGAATTTCAATTTAGTTTACGAGAAATAAAAATTTTAAATTTCACAAAATTCTCTATTTCGCGGTGGGATCCATTTTAAAAAACGGATATTTGGCAAACTATAAATTATAATACAATGCAATTTTTACAGCATAAACTCACAACTATCACCCTCTTTTACAAAAAAAAAAAAAAATTAGGAAAAAGTTAGTTTCTGATTTTTAAGCATTTTTGAAAGACCCTTTGGAAAGGAACGAGCAGCTTACTCTGTCTTCAGTGTTAACCACACAGGAAAGTTCTGGTCCTGTGACCTACTGCCATGGTGACAGCTATTTTTAGCACTCTTCTCATTGGGTGAAAGGACAGGCTACAATCAAACTGGTAATGGCAATGTTTAATGATGTAGTGATGCTTTTAAAGTTTGGCATTTTCTGCTGGCATACATGAATACCTAGTTGTAAATGCATTTATGGCACCTCTATTCATAGTGATTGTGGAATAGCTTTTTTACGGGTCTTATAGAGGTTATTTTTCATCAAAGTTTGTTGTCAGGAAGGAGTAATTTACTGCATCGACTGTAACTGCGGACTCAGCTATATAGGAGAAACAGGGAGAAGTATTAAGGTCCGAATGAAAGAACACCAAGCAGCTATTAGGAACATTGGGAACAAAACAGGGCTAGACAGACATATACAAGCAAGTGGACACTCCATAAATTGGGACTCAGTGAAAATAATCGCCCACCAGTCAAACTTAGTAAAGAGGAAACTAGAAGAAGGGATCGAAATAGCAAGAAGAAGAAGTACCACAATTAACGATAATTGCGGATGGACTCTTCCAATTGAGTGGCAGCAACTACTCCAGTGACATGGTCCTGATGACGAACTAGGCTTTAGTTCGAAAATTTGACAACAAACTTTGATGAAAAATAACCTCTATAAGACCCGTAAAAAAGCTATTCCACAATGAATACCTATGTAAATATAGGCTTTCGCCTCCTATATAAAAAGCACAGAGGGGAAAATGCGAGTATGTTCATCTGTGAATTGTTCAACCGCTTCCAAATGACCTAGAGATCTGAAAATTGGCATGCTGAAAGGTCTGTATACCTAGAAAAGTACGAAAAACGAAAAAACCATATGGCGGCTTTGGAACATTGTCTGCTTGAATTTTTGCGAATTGTTAGACCACTTGTAAAATAACCTAGAGATCTAAAAATTGGCATGCTGGTAGGTCTAGTTCAGATACCTAGAAAATTCCGAAAACCAAAAAAAAAACCCAAAATGGCGGCTTTGGAACGTTGTCTGCTTGAATTTTTGCGAATTGTTAGACCACTTCTAAATAACCCAGAGTCCTAAAAATTGGCATGCTGGTAGGTCTTAAAGTCTGCATACCTGCAAATGCACAAAAACAAAAGAAAAACAAAAAACAAAACATTACTTTGGAACATTGCTTGAATTTTTCTACCACTTCTACACGTAGAAAAAAGTCTGAAAACCAAAAAATGCAAAAGGGTAGCTTAGCATTACAGTTTTAAAATGCTGATAGGCTTAATGATAATTTTATTAGAATCATTGAAATGCTTTGAAAATTCCAAATTTTGATTCAAAATTAAGGGGTGTCAAAGCCTGCTCCATTTTACGTCAAACCTTGTGCATTGACGTCACGACGCTTTTCTAAATTGTAAAACAGTTACGGATTTTAATACTTTTCCCTTTAATTTTATGTTAAAAAAATTATTTTTAGATTCACCATTCGGTGAACAGGCATGATTGCTAGTATGTGAAAAAAAAATGATTCAGTAACAACATAAAAAAATTAAATGCCAAATTGAAATCTTGAACATGTAATTTTGATTTACTTCGGTTTTGACATTAAAATTAACCATGAAATGATTATGTGCTAAATTGAAGTTCTGAACTCATAACTTGAACTCTCCAGTGTTGCAATTTATGTACACTTCATTGCATATATGATTATTCTCTCAGATAGTAAAACTGATTTGACCAGCAGAACTGTTTTTAAAGTACATAAATTCTAATTTATTGTATCATCGAGCTTAAATGATATGAAAAAGTGTTGCAAACTTTATCAGCTTAAGTCATGTGCAAGAGTATATTTTTTGCACATGTCATTGTTGCATGTGCAATTTGTATGGTCTTCAAAATTTTTTGGGAGATGCTTAAGTCCTTAAAAAGTGTTTATTTTTTGTGGGGAAGGATAGGAACCCTGATTTACAAATTACTGAAAGTTCAGAACCATGAGATTGTGTCCTGTACATAACATAGATAATATTTTTTTTCATAGGCAAAAGGAATGAAAAATTAGCAGTCCTTAAATGAATGGTATGGTCATTTAAATCAAATATTGTAATGGAATAAAATGCATGGAAATCTGGCTTCTATTTGTGTTTAGTTTTAGAAGAAAAACTGGTTCAAAAATGTGAACCGAGTTTCAAAAAAAAAATCTGTAACAATAAAAGGATGACTTCGCACAATACGTCAAATGAAATGAGAAAACTCACCGTCTATGTACGATATCCAATAAAATACGAAAGATATTTACAGTTAAAATACCCCACTAGCACTTTCGGGGTAACATTTACCCTATCATCAGGTGGAACAGAGGCACTGTAGTACTCCTTTATATATTAGTGTAACGATGCATTATGGGTATACGTCATCAAACATCGCATGGTTCGTGACCGTTGCCATTATAACAGTGTGAAGAGTATAATTTCACAAGTTATAAGTTTAGCATATCAATACAAGGATTCGTTACAAATACAAAGTTATGATCAATTTATATATTCTTGGAATTTGTAAATATATATTACAATAATTTAAAGTTCTGGTTAGTAATACGCTCTTTCCAAATTCTTGATATGTCCACAGGCAAGTAGTCATTGCAGCATTTGTCCCCTAAAGCTTCGATGTACATACTTTCAACAAAATGCAGCGAATGTATATATGCTGGAGTGTCCAGTAGTCTGATGTTTTCCCAGTCTGGTTGCAGAATTCCATTTACCACATTGCTTGATAAAGCTGTGTTATTGCTGTTGGTTCGGATATCGTATTTGTGTTTCTGAACACGGATACCCAAACTTCTTCATGTCGAGCCCACGTAGTTGTTAACAGGTTCTCCTGTTGAAGGGTCCAGCAGTGGAATATTATACACACCCCATTTGTTCATAATATCCGTTTTTGCTCGATCCTTTTTAACTGATGATAGGAGGTTCTTTGAGCGGGTGCCGAATTGTATATTGTGTTTTGAACAGATACAAGATAGTGTATTAGTGATATGGGGGTGCTGGTCCAATGCTCCTACGAATCGTTTATTAGGCTTTGTGTCTGGTTTCAGATTAATAGTTCATTCACTTGATATTCTAGTGTATAATCTATTAATCATCATCCTGGGGTATCCATGTTTATCCGATAATTTAAAAATGAACTGTATCTCAGACTGGAAATGATTATCATTTGAAGAATGTGTGAAGGTTCTTATAAAAAGGAAATTGATAGCAGAAAATTTTTGTGGAGTTGGATGTGAAGAGTTAAACGGGATAGGGCTGTTACAATCAGTAGGCTTTCAATAGACACAAAGGGACAGTGAGTTAGTATTTGAATCACGAAATAAACGAAAATCCGAAAAAGGCAGAGAGAAATTAGATTCAAGTTCTATCGTGAGCCTGATAGTAGGAAATACTGACGATAGTGCGTCGGCGAAGTGTTTTAAATCATCCTTAGAGTGAGGCCAGAACACAAGGATGTCGTCGACGTACCTAAGGTATAAACTGGGAACTAAAGGGAATTCATTGTCAATGT
This sequence comes from Macrothele yani, assembly GCA_039090855.1. Lineage (NCBI taxonomy): Eukaryota > Metazoa > Arthropoda > Arachnida > Araneae > Macrothelidae > Macrothele > Macrothele yani. The sequence continues at coordinate 1,962,843 of CM076997.1, forward strand.
ATTGTAGCAGAATTTCTGCTAAAACTGCGGAAAGTGGGGATCCCATGGGGAAACCTCGGTTTGTAAGTAGATTCTGTCAAGGAATTTGAAATACGAACGCTGTTTAATCAAACGAAGTGTGTTCATAATAGCTGAGATTTCAGTGGTGGGAACATCAATTTCAGCAAGTTTGGCCTTTATAATACGATGAGTGGCATCCACAAGTACATTAGGGTACAGTGAAATTACATCTAGTGAGGCTAAAATGAAAGGGCCAGCATGTGGCTGAATCATTCTGATCCTTTCTATTGCTCTAGTGGAACTTTTAATTGAATATGGGGAGCTCTCTGCTAAGTTAGCCAAATATAGAGCAAGAGCTTTTTCAAGCGGTCGGGTAGGGCTAACATAGCCCGCAACCAAAGGTCTAATAGGTAGCCACACTTTATGTAGTTTAACACGCCAAAAGATATCGGGCGCACGACAACCAGGTGGGGGAATAAAAGCTTTAGAAAAACCTTCAGGGAAGTTATAAGAATTCTTCAAACGAGTTAATACTGCACATGTTGCTTTTGCTGGTTCACGCGGATTAGCAGATATGGCTTCAAGCATTTTATCCCTATAGCATGAGCTATCCAGTATGACCGTCTGATGAGTCTTGTCTGCAGCCAAAATTGAAATTTCATTATTATTTTTAAGCTCGACTAGCTGCTGTTTTTCTTCATTATATATAAACGAAAGTTTAGGTTGTTGCTGTGGTTTGCCTCTTCATAGTAGTCTATCAATATGTAAGCATGTAACATCATGTTCGGCTTCAGGTAAGTTTTTGATAATATGCTCTACTTATGGGACTGTCTGAAAGACGTTAACTTTGTGCCTCAGGTATGCGAATTTGGTTCCTCTCTCCAAAGCTCGACTCTGTATTTCATTTAATTCACAATTACTAAGATTAACAATATTAGATTTTAAGTCCTCACTGTTGCAATGTCTATGGCTGCGAACTTGTCTATTACTGACTTCACGGTCAACTAGGAGATGAAGTTTATGTATATGGGTGTTAACCAATGATTTGACAGAGTTTTCAATCAAAGTCGAAGTAACAGTAAGTGCACAGTCCAAAATAATTGGATGTTCACAACCCGACAGTTCTGCATACGATATGTAGCACTTTCAACTGAGGAAACCAACAAACGATCTCTTACTTCTAATGGCGGTTATTAGTCGCTTCTTCTCAGCATTACGAAGTATACATTTGTCACGCCACAAGTTTGGGTATCTATGTCCAGGAACACAAATACGATATCCGAACCAACAGCAATAACACAGCTTTATCAAGGAATGTGGTAAACGGAATTCTGCAACCAGACTGGGAAAGTATCAGACTACTGGACACTCCAGCATATATACATTTGCTGCATTTTGTTGAAAGTATGTACATCGAAGCTTTAGGGGACAAATGCTGCAATGACTACTTGCCTGTGGACATATCAAGAATTTGGAAAGAGCGTATTACTAACTTGAACTTTAAATTATAGTAATATATATTTACAAATTCCAAGAATGTATAAATTGATCATAACTTTGTATTTGTAACAAATCCTTGTATTGATATGCTAAACTTATAACTTGTGAAATTATACTCTTCACACTGTTATAATGGCAACGGTCACAACCCATGCGATGTTTGATGACTTATACCCATAATGCATCGGTGCACTAATATATAAAGGAGTACTACACTGTCTCTGTTTCACTTGATGATGGGGTAAATGTTACCCCGAAAGTGCTAGTGGGGTATTTTAACTGTAAATATCTTTCGCATTTTATTGGATATTGTACATAGACGGTGAGTTTTCTCATTTCATTTAAAAAAATCTGTATCTTTGATTTATTAGAATACAAAAAATAAAAATAAAATGTTTTTTTCTTTGGGGGGGTCAGTTTGAATTCAGGAAAGATGGTGCAACTGGGGATGCAATTGGAATGATAACGACCACATGCAAAAGGAATATAGAAGTAAACGAAGTTCATATATGTTTTGTCGACCTATAAAAAGCGTTTGACATTGTTGTGAAATGGGAAAAGCTAAGTAAAATAGAATTAGATTGGGGAGACCAAAGGTTAGGTTAATAGCTGAATTATATATGAACCAGACTGCTATAATAAAGACAAAAGTAGGAAAAACTAAAATATGTGTGATTGGCAGGGGGTGTAAGACAAGGATGCTGTCTGTCACCAATGCTCTTAAATATTTTTGCAGAAGAAATGATAAAAGAAGCATTTGAGGAAGAGAAAAAAGGAATCACTATAGAAGGACAAACATTACAAAGTATATTAGATTTGCACATGATCAAGCAATATTTATTAATACTGAAGTTAACTACAGCATCTAATGCAAAAATTTGAAAGTGTGTGCAAAAAATATGGTATAAAAATTAACACAAAGAAAAAAATGTTCAGTATTTTTGCATAAGAAATGGTCTCCAGAAAATGATGAGGTGATTATGAATGGTGAAAATGTAGAGCAAGTGAGACTATACAAGTACCTTGATATTGTAATCCAAGAAAATAGAAAATGTTGCATGGAAATAAAACAAAGAATTAGTAAAGGAAAATATGCATTTTATAATAAGAAAAATTTGTTTATTAATAAAATGAATAAAAATTTAAAGAAAGGGCTTATTAAGTGCTATATTTGGAGTATAGCTTTATATGTGGTGGAAAAGTAGACAATTGGAAAGAAGGGGAAGCTAAAATGTTGGAAGCATTTGAAATGTGGTTATAGAAAAGAATGGAGAAAATAAAATGGATTGAAAAATTATCAATGATGAAGTATTGCAAAGAGTCGATGAGGAAAGGAATTTACTGAAGACCATAAGAAAAATAAAATATAATTTGATAGGACATACAACGAAGCATAGATATCTGTTGATTAACGCAATAAGAAAATCTTGCAACAGACCTTTTTAACCTCAGTAAACGTTATGTCGATATAGGTTTTTAATTCGTTCAGTGTGTCCTGTATCTGATGAAGACCACATAGTGTTTGTCAAAAAATCTAGTACTTTTAACTAATGCATGTTTAAAGTATTGTTTTTAACTTGTATATGGCTTTTAACCTAATTAAAAACCTGTATCGACATAATGCTTACTGAGGTTAAAAAGGTCTGTTGCAAGTTTTTCATATTGTGTTAATCGACAGATATCTATGCTTTGTGGTTACATTCAACACAAATTTTATATGTCATAATGGATAGGACATGTGTTAAGAGGAGACAGACTATTGAAAAGAATGATAGAAGGAAAAGTTGAAGGAAAGCGATCAGGAGAAAAAGAGATGATAATGATGCTTGATGATGTAATAGGCACAAGAGGCTATTAAGAAATGAAGGAGGAAGCAAGGGACAGAGGAAACTGGAGGAAGAGAACTTGTTGGGATACCGTTGGACTTGTCAAGAGACAGAAGAGTAATGATGATGATCTTAGATTTATTATACAAAGGTAATCATTATATTTATTGCAACTAGCTGTGCAATTTTTATTCTAAAAGATATTAAGGTTTTCATTTCATCTCAGACCTTTGCCAACATGTTTATGTTATATAAGTTAATTAGTAGTACAGTTTTTGTTTTCAGGATTGTCATCAAAACTGGATTATTTTCTAAGCAGTTCTCAAGATCATTCTGATGAGGGGATAGGAATGCTGGGGGATGTAACAAAATCATGAGTTATTCTTCCAGTAATTATTTAAGCCTAATGTTTTCAATTATAGTAAAATACCAAGACTATATGATTATTAGGGAAATGATTTTAGGTGCTAAAAATAGAAAAATATTTGCTAGAAAAAAATATTTTATTTAACAATAATGTAACTAGTTATTTTCTGTGATAAAAGGATAATGTTAGTACTCAACTTAACTGTGCTTCAACTGCAAGGGATCTCATGCAGCATCATCGAGAGACTGTCCAAAGTGGAAAGAGGAAAAAGAGATCCAACGCATTAAGACCGTTGAGGGAATCTCCTACCCAGAGGCCAGAAGAAAGGTCGCTCCAAACCAATCAAATCGGCGATCCTATGCATCAGCGGTTGTTGCAAGGACTACAGTCGGTACCCAGACTGATAGCCAAATCCCAGTGAATTGTCCCTACAAGCTAGACGACATCATAGCTGCTGGTCTGGCAGCACTACAATCCCGAGCTAGGGACGCGAAAGCTCCAACAACCACTGTGCCTAAACCTGCTGCAACTAACACCAGCACCACCGGGACTTCAACAACCCCGGGAGGAAAGGAAAAGGAAAAGGAGAAGAAATCTCCAAACTCCCATCATAAGAACCAGGATCGGGCAAGATCATCTGCGACACAGGAACCAAAATACCGCCCCATTTTACCACCAGAGACTACTGGGCGTCGGACAAAACAGTCCCAAGCGCAAATGGACATTGCAGACGAAATGATGGAATCGGACAACTTTTAGTTGTCCCAGTTTTTCTCGGGTTTTGTTTTTCGTTTTTTTTTTTCTTTTTCTCATTCACCACAATTCAAACCATGGAACAAATCGTTCAGTGGAACTGTCGAGGCTTTCGGACAAGACATGACGACGTGAAACATCTGCTTTCGTCATACTCTCCGGTGTGCCTTTGCCTCCAGGAGACAAAACTTAAACCATCAGACCTCCTTTCAGTTCGAGGCTACAGTGCATTTCGGAAAGATAATGTTTCAGGAGATATAGCTTGCGGGGGAGTTGCCATCCTTGTCCCCCACAGTGTTCCAGTTTCTCCCGTTGCGGTCTCAACATCTTTACAAGCCGTTGCGGTGTGTATCTCCATGCCTGTGCCTCTAACTGTTTGCAGCGTCTATCTGCCGCTGGATGAGGACGTGAGAGTGTCCGTTCTTGAGAGTTTAGTTGGGCAGCTGCCGTCACCTGCTCTTCTTCTGGGTGACTTCAATGCTCATAATCCATTGTGGGGTAGTGTCAGAACAGACACACGAGGCCGTAGGATCGAATCTCTTCTTTCCTCGACCTCTTTGTGCCTGTTTAACACCGGTGCTGACACTTACTTCCACGAGCCTACACGAAGTTTCAGTGCAATCGATTTATCTTTGGGTCAACCATCGGTTATGGCCGACTGGTCGTGGACGGTGTGTGACGACCTCCATGGAAGCGACCACTTCCCAATTGTACTTGGGTATTATGTGAGCGTACCATCTTCTGCCTCCCGCCCTCCTCGTTGGAGGATGGATCGTGTCAAGTGAGAGGTCTTCACACCGTCGCAGTAATATCTTTTGCCATGGTGACCCGGGGGTCAATTGACGCAGCTGTTACTGATGTCACAACGTGTATCATTCAGGCAGCAGATCTCTCTATCCCCAAAACATCAACGACGCTCCCAAGACGTCCGAAGCCTTGGTGGAACCCTGATTGCGCAGCGGCTAGGAGAGTTCAACATAAGGCCTGGTGCACTTTTCGGCGTTATCCGACCGATGCTAATCTTGTTAAATTTAAAAGAGCAAAATCTTACGCTCGGTTGGTGCGTCGACGAAGCAAGAGGGAGTCTTGGATGAAGTACGTTTCATCTATCAATTCACGTGCCAGTTCAAAAACTGTTTGGGAAAAAATTCGTAAGATCCGCGGAAACTATAGTTCCCGCCAAATTTCAATTCTTGAGAATAACGGCTGCACGTATGCTGAAGTTGGAGAGATTGTGGATTGCTTGGGCGAAGCGTTTGCCTCAGTTTCTAGTTCTCAGGCGTATCTCCCGCCCTTTCAGAGGATTAAAACAACCGCGGAACGCCAGAAAATCTCCTTTGCGCCCTTTTATAACACTCAGTATAACTCCCCCTTCAGCATGGTTGAACTACGGGTGGCTCTGCATCGGTCCGGCGCAACATCTGTCGGTCCCGACGGCATCCACTATGACATGATTCGTCATCTCTCGCAGTCGTCTCTCGAGAATCTGTTGGTGCTTTTCAACCGCACTTGGTTGGAGCACAGTTTCCCGGACTCTTGGCGAAGAGCTTTTGTTTTACCTTTTCCCAAGCTTGGCAAAGACCCCAAGTCTCCCTCTAGTTATCGGCCAATTGCCCTCACTAGCTGTCTGTGCAAAATCCTTGAACGAATGGTTAATTCCCGGCTAATTTATTTTCTTGAAGAACATCGAATACTGTCTCCATCACAAAGCGGCTTCCGTCGTCATCGTTCAGCTCCTGACCATCTCCTGCTCCTTGAAACGTCTGTTCGTGAGGTGTTCGTACGTAGACAGCACCTGGTGTCTGTATTTTTTGACATCGAAAAAGCTTACGATAGAGCGTGGCGTCACGGTATCCTCCGTGACCTCCACGAGAGTGGGTTGCGGGGAAACCTGCCAACCTTCATTGCCAACTTTCTTCGTAACCGTGTGTTCCAGGTGCGCCTGGGTACAATGCTGTCCGCCTTTTTCCATCAAGGACAAGGCGTTCCTCAAGGCAGCATTCTTTCAGTGACTCTGTTCATCCTCCGCATTAATTGTTTACTCAAAAATCTTCCTCCTGCGGTTTCGGCTACCATTTTTGTTGACGACCTTCACATCTTCTGTTCGTCATCCAGCATGCATTTCGTCGAAAGGCAGCTGCAGTCTGCAATTACCCAGATTGTTAAAGCGGCTAACAATAATGGGTTTGTTCTTTCTCCCGACAAGACAGCCTGTGTCCATTTCTGCCGGAGGCGTGGCCTCCATCCTGATCCCGAGCTCTATTTGGACCGTGCAGCCATTCCAGTTTTGCCGGAAACCAAGTTCCTTGGTTTGACCGTTGACCGTGCTCTCACCTTTCGCTCGCACGTTCGACGGCTAAGGACTTCCTGTCTGAGAGCCTTGTCAATCCTTAAGATCCTTGCCTCAGTCTCCTGGGGTGCAGACAGGACTTCCTTGTTCCGTATTTACCATTCTCTCATTCGGTCTAAGCTGGATTATGGCTGTTTAGTGTATGGCTCTGCGCGTCCTACCGTTCTCCGGCCGTTGGATACCATCCACCATCAAGCGCTGCGTCTTTGTACGGGAGCATTTCGCACGTCACCCATTCCCAGCCTTTATGCCGACGCGAACGAACCGTCGCTTCATTTACGCCGTCTGCAGCTGTCTCTTCAATTTTACCTGAAACTTAAATCACTCACAGACCATCCTTTATACGATGCAGTTTTTCATCCCCAGCATGCTCATTTGTTCGAGATCCGGCCCTCGTGCATTCGAACCTTCGGTCTTCGTATGGCGGCCGTAGCTCGTGATGCAGGGCTCGACTTGTCACTCGTTGGAGAGACCAGGGGCTTTGAGGACTCTCCATGGCATCCTCTTGGTGTCATGATTGATACCAGCTTTACATCTTTTGACAAGTCCTCAACCCCTGCGTCAGTGTACCAGCAGCTCTTCGCTGAACACCGTTACGTCAATTCAGACTTTATTCCTGTTTTCACAGATGGATCTAAGGCGGCTGGTGTTGTTGGATCCGCCGCCGTCTGCGTTGACGAAGTTTCTGTTGCCCGCAGTCCTCCTGAGGCCACGGTGTTTTCGGCAGAGATGCATGCTGTGTATCTTGCACTTGTTCACGTGCAGTCGAGCTCTCATCAGCGTGCTATTGTGTACACTGATTCGTTGAGTGTTGTGCAATCATTGTCATCTTTGGATTTCACTGGCCACCCACTTCTTTTTGCCGTTCGGAGACTTCTTCGTTCTTTGCTCGAGGCTGATGTCCAGATTCGGTTCTGCTGGATTCCTGGGCATGTTGGGATCCCAGGGAACGAGTCTGCCGATGCTGCTGCTAGATCTGCCTCTTCTTTGGTCGTCACACCCTTGCCACTGTTCCACCGCGATTTTCGCTTTCTTGTTCACGATCATATCAGACGAACGTGGCGAAGTCTGTGGGACCAACAGGTGCAGAATAAACTGCACCGTATAAAACCTAACCTTGGAATCTGGAAATCATCGTGTCGCCGGAACCGTAGGGAAGAAGTTGTTCTTGCGCGTCTCCGCATTGGGCATTGTCGCTTCACGCATAGCTATTTGCTGTGTGGCGACGCTGCCCCAATGTGTGAGGCGTGCGACTGTTTACTCACCATCTCTCATGTTTTATGTAGTTGTGTTCCTTTTTGTAATCATCGGTTTCACTATTTTCAGTCTCGTCTACTGGATGACGGCGCAGCTACACTGCAGAAGCTTTTGGGCGACCACTGCGACACTTTCGCAGTGTTTTCGTTCTTAAAGCAGATTGACTTTTTAAAACTTATTTTTAAAAAAATAATAATAATAAAAATAATAATAATAATAATACCAATTTATAATGATTATAACAGTGAATTGGTGAATTTATTTATTTATTTATAAACCTAATTGACTGACTGGTCTTCACAGCTATTATCATTCTCTATTCTAACTTTTGCCAAGCCTGTCTGCTCTTAATCATTTCACCCCGCTTTTAAATATCTTTAACTGGTTGTTCTGTGTCTGGCGCTCTTTGGCCAAACCTGGCCCTTGCGCCACTAAAATCAATTAACTAACTAACTAACTAACTAACTGATGGAAGAAATTCTTTGGAGTTGCTGTGGACAACAAGTGTCATCCCTAGATTTTCTATCTCCTATCTATACTTATTGTCATGAAACAATGAGAAATGAGTAAGACTACTGAGTGCTGAAACTAAAGTAATGGCATGGGTGGACCAAATCAAAACTTGCAACTGGTGAAACTCTTCATTTGGAAACCATGCAATCCACAAATGCTGGTAGTAGGCGTGAGAAATATGAAATAAAACCACGAACTTACAAAAATGTTTTTGTTTTGCATTTGGTCTTGACTTATTTTCCTTGTGGACAATATGAATATGATGTCCATTCGTCTGTTTTTGATGGAATGCTGTTACATTTATCTTAATTTTCTTGAGCTTTGAATTGGAAGGATCTTTTTTCACTCACAAACTTGCAATGAAAAGGTAGAATATTCATTAAAATTCAACACTGACTTATCTAGCGCAGCCATACAGCTCTTAGAAATAATTAATTCAGTGCACTTCAGCATATAATATAGGAGCAGAATAATATCCCAGGAAGCAGGACATGCTGTCCATTGCAATTCAACAGAATTGCATCAATGAGCGGCACATATATACTCTTCGTGTTGGATTTTGAGACCTACCCCATTACCCAAGCTTTCATAGGTGGTATGAGATAATTTCCGGTTTCATTTCCCTGAGCAGGAAGAGTAGACATCATTTGTCAACATGGTGGTGCAGATAAAACAAGTTCTCATGGAGGGCAAGAGGGGCGTAAATTCCGTCCAATCATTACAATACTATTCCTTTATTCCTTTTCTTTTTCTCTGCTGAATTTTTACTTTGGGTTTATGTAGTTATTATGGAATTTTGGAAACTATATGTTTACATACAAATTTTTTGAAAATATTTACTCAAAAATCTATTCCCTGATAAATTATTCATGCAGTAATCGAATTGTGACTTTTTAATTGCTCTGGTGTACTACTATTCATCATGTAACATTATATTAGAAAACTTGAAAATTACATCACCCTGGAACAGGAATCAAACCTGCATCACCCAGTTCTCCTACTTCTAGGCGATGCAATTTTCAATGCAGTTTCCTGATATGTTACCTTGAGAACAGTAAACTAGTGTGATTCATAGTGATATTCTGATTGCTGCATGATTATCCCATGTATTTATGAGGAATATTTCTTTCTTCATTTCCACACCATATATTTTATACTCATGTGAAGGGAGTAATCAAAAAGGTCTGGAGTCAGTCTTGAAGATTTTTTGCATAATACCTGAGTCAAGAGCTACAAGGAATGTTACAATTTGTGAAATTCTGTTGCTTTTTGAAGGAAAATATGAGTCCTTCATAAGAAAGTTCTCTCTGTTTCTGATAAAATGTTCTGCATGTTGTCTCCCAGTCTCCATGTGCTGCATAAGGAGGAAATTCGTCGATAACTCTAATATCTGAACAGATAAAAACTCTTTTCTCTAAAACTCTTAAAAATACTGTAGTTTCTGCAAAAATAAAATATAATACATCAAAAACGAATTGGGAGAACATAACTTTCACTGTAGTGTCGTTGTTCTAACCAAGTCTCTGATATGACTGGATTCCTTCAAAGTATACACCACACTGAAATTCTATTCTCAACCCAGTATGTCACCAAACATTATGAAAAAGAATATGAAATAACCCATAAAAATACCAACTTAAAACACCAAAAATCTTGAATTCATGTCATATACGATGTGAAAAACACAACTGAAAGATTACAACACTGCATTAAAATGAAGTGAAAATTATACTGAGTAACATAAAAACCTCCGGAAATGCCAAAACACGGTGACCAAAGCATAAGGAATAATGTCCTTCCAATACTCTCTTCCTATGCACTTCGGTAACGTGTGCGTTACCTTCTTCAGGGACAATGTCTGCTGTGTCCTTTGTGATCACGCCCATACTGCCACTTACGTCTAAACCGCAGTCTCATCTTCGTCAAATCCGTGACATAATTTTGGAATGTTGCCACTTCACGGTTTCGAAAAATCCAAGTTCCTTGTGCTGATTGTTCTCTCCGCTCTAGGTACCTCTATCCGCAACCTTATCCTTCTATCTGTCGCACCGTCCTGTTCCTCTTTTATCAATATTTTCCAGGGGAATGGTAGGTCAGTACCAGAATGTATATTACAGTTCTTTTTGTTTTTTTCTATTACTATTGCTTCTGCGTAACACATCATATTTTCTGTTGGTTGTTGACACACTATATTTATTTCATCAAATAATAGTTTAGCTGCAGTTTTTAAGCAATGTTATGTTAGTGCTGTCCTGTCTTCTTTTTTGTTCCAATTACTGATATGTTGGTTGAGTTGTTTTTGTAATTTATTGTTCGTACTTCCTATGTAAGTTAATTTTTTATCTGTTCCTGGGGTGTTTTTAGGGACACTGTATACTCCAACTTTATCCAATAGTTTAGTTTTATCTCAGTTCTTTATTATTATGCTTTTGTAATCAGTTATTGTTATTCCAGTATCTTGCTTTTGTTTATTACATTCTTTTTTTCCTACTTTTGTAATTTGTCTTATATATGGTAACTTTCGATAGTATTTCTTCTTTATATTTTCTCTCTGTATAGGATGTTTATACTGATATATTAATTTCTTTACTATATCTGATTGTTTCCACTATCTGTCTGATTTCTGCTTCTCTATACACTGAGTGGCCACTTTATTATGACCACTTGACAGTTTTAAGCAAATGAGCTATGGCTGCACGCTGTTGCCGCCAGAGGGCGAGGCTAGTGTAAAAAGGGAAAGCTTAGTGCTTCCGACAGTAGTAGAAGTGATTTTTGGGTGACGAGATGGGTAAAAAATACGATTTGACGTACTTTCAACATGAAATTATTGTAGGAACTCGGAGCCATGGAGCGAGTATCACCGAAACCGCTGCATTCGTGAAATGTTCCAGAGCAGCTGTTGTTAAAGTGTTTGAAGACTGGACTGTCTCTCGTCGTCAACTAGTGACTGCTCGGGCAGAACGGAGAGTGTCCAGACTGGTAACAGACAACAGAAGGGCAACAGTGCAGCAAATTACAGACCATCTTAATCAAGGATCCCCTCAAATGATCTCTGCATGCACTGTTCATCGTACACTGCATCGGATGGGATATGGCAGCCGAAGGCCTGTTCAAACACCTTTGCTGTCTGCAGTTAACAAGCGAAAACGTCTCCAGTTTGCACAAGGATAGGACAGTCGATAATTGGAAACAAATTATGTGGTCCGATGAATCACGTTTTCAGTTGCACCATGCCGATGGCAGAGTGATAATTTGGTGGAAACAGCACAAAAGCATGGACCCCAAATCATTGCTACAACCCTTCAAGCTGGTGGAGGCAATGTTATGGTTTGGGGAATGTTTTCCTGGCACGCTTTGGGCCCTTTAATTCGTGTTGATCAACGTCTGACTGGCACATCATATCTAAACATCGTTGCGGACCAAGTGCATCCTGTCATGTGGATGGTTTATCCCAATGGCGATGGCTACTTTCAACAAGATAATGCATCCTGTCATACTGCTTGTATTGTACAGGATTGGTTTCAGGAACATGCCGGTGAGTTTACTTTGCTTAGGTGGCCTCCACAATCTTCAGATCTCAACCCCATTGAGAATTTGTGGGTTGAAGTTGAACAAGCCATCAGACAGCTGGATCCACAACCCTGCAATCTCACACTCCTGGAAAGTGCTATTCATCAAGCATGGTCTCAGATTCCACAAACCACCTATCAACATCTCGTAGAATCCATGCCATAAAGAATCGACACAGTATTAAAGGCAAAGGTGGCCCGACGAAGTACTGAGGGGGTGAAGTACTAAACTGACCACTCAGTGTATGCCTTAGTACTAGAATGTGTGAATGCACTCTGCACTAATGCTCTTTTTGCAGACACTTTCCCATGGATGATTTGAGTTGGCTGGTATAAACATTGGCTTATAGGAGGGTTTCTATACACATAGATATTTATATTGATGATTATTTTTTTCAATTGTAATGTACCAAAAGATGAAGTTTCTTTTCAGATTCTAGTTCCATTGTGAACTTTAATAATGATGGGATATGTATTGCTTAATTTTTCATTAAGATCTTCTAGTTCCTGTATGCTGAACTTCCACATGATTATTGTATAATCAACATATCTTCCATAAAATAAAAAAAATGATCTTTGTATTTATCTATTTCATTTTCTTCTAGTTGTAAAATTACTTCAGCAAACAATAAAGATAACAGTGAGCCCATTGGTGCACCAAACTTTTGTCTGTAGATGATGTCATTGTACTGAAAAAGTTATTGTTGTAAATGTATTTCAGCAGTTCTGTTACTTCATATATCTCGATTTTTGAAATCTTTGATTTTTGTATATCATCAAGGTTGGCCATAAGAACTGTTCTATTTTGTATTCAACAAATAGTACAATTCTTATGGCCAGCCTTGATGTTGAGTCTTTATTTCCTAGTACTCCTGTCATCGAAGCAATAGACCTTTTTAGCAGAGAAGTTATACAAAAATCAAACATTTCAAAAAATCGAGATATATGAAATAATAGAACTACTGAAATACATTTACAGCAATAACTTTTTTCATTACAATGACATCATCTACAGACAAAAGTTTGGTGCACCAATGGGCTCACTGTTATCTTCATTGTTTGCTGAAGTAATTTTACGACAACTAGAAGAAAATGTAATAGATAAATACAAAGATCATTTTTTTATTTTATGGAAGATATCTTGGTGATACAATAATCATGTGGAAGTCCAGCATACAGGAACTTGAAGATTGGAAAGAAAAATTAAGCAATACATATCCCACCATAATATTCACAATGAAACTAGAATCTGAAAAGAAACTTCATCTTTTGGTACATTACAATTGAAAAAAATAATCAACAATATAAATATAATGTGTATAGAAAACCCTCCTATGTGCCAATGTTTATACCCGCCACCTCAAATCATCCACGGGCTTATAAAAGTGTATGCAATAAGAGCATTGGTGCAGAGAGCATTCTCAGATGGATAGTGGAAACAATCAAGAACTTTGGGTGTAGTCCAGATATAGTAAAGAAATTAATATATCAGTATAAATATCCTATACAGAGAGAAAATATAAAGAAGAACTATTATGGAAAGTTACCATATATAAGACAAATTACAAAACTAGTAAAAAAATGTGATAAACAAAAACAAGATATTGGAATAACAATAACTGATTGCAAAAGCATGATAATAAAGAACAGAGATAAAACTAAACTGCTGGATAAAGCTGGAGTATACAGCATCCTTATAGACACCCCAGGAACATATAAAAAATTAACTTACATAGGAAATACGAAAAATAAATTGCAAAAACGACTCAATCAACATATCAGTAATTGAAACAAAAAAGAAGAACTTCGCTAACACAATATTGCTTAAAAACTGCAGCTAAACCATTATTTGATTAAATATAGTGTGTCAACAACCGACAGAAAATATGATCCGTTACACAGAAGCAATAGTAATAGAAAAAAAACGAAAAGAACAACTGTAATATACATTCCGGTATCGACCTACCACTCCCCTGGAAAATACTGATAAAAGAGGAACAGGAAGGTGCGACAGATAGGAGGGGAAGGTTGCAGACAGAAGTCTTGAGAGCGATCAGCACGCGGAACTTGGATTTCTCGAAACTGTGAAGTGGCAAAATCCCAAAATAATGTCACGTATTTTGACGAAGATGAGACTGCAGTTTAGACGTATGTGGCAGTGCGATCGTGATCAAAAAGGACACAGTGGACATTGGGTCTGAAGAAGGTAACACACACGTTACCGAAATGTGTAGGAAGAGATATTCAGAAGGACATCATTTCTTATGCTTTGGTCACCAAATTTTGGCATTTCGGGAGGTTTTTATGTTATTCAGTATAATTTTCACTTCATTTTAATGCAGTGTTACAATGTTTCAGCTGTGTTTTCATGTCATATATGACATGAGTTCGACCATTTTCGTACTCAAGATTTTTGGTGTTTTAAGTTGGTGTTTTTATGGGGTATTTCATATTCTTTTTCGTGATGTTTGGTGACATACTGGGTTGAGAATAAAATTTCAGTGTGGTGTATACTTTGAAGGAATCCCGTCATATTGGAGACTTGGTTAGAACTACGTACTCGCTCGGCAAATAACAGTACAGTGAAAGGTTTGTTCACCCAAATCGTTTTTGATGTATTTTATTTTATTTTTGTAGGAACTACAGTAATTTTAAGAGTTCTACAGTACAGTTTTTATCAGTAGTGCCGCATTTTACGTGGGGTTTTTGTTCCGGCGAGACCGCGTAAAGCCAAAAGCACATGTATTCAAAAACAATAAAAAAAAAAAAACATACAATAAATTACTTCACACGTGTTTTATGTACAATATTATCCTATTACAGTATAATGTGTATTTTACAAAGAACAATGTATACGTACTTCTGTAACAGTTACAGTTAAAATATGAGATAGCATGATGCAAATCCTAATGCATACCAACCTAATCGTTGCCTTCACTACAGAACACCACTGCGGGTCTTCAAAGCTGGTGTGTATTAGGTGCAGTAGTTGGAGACGCGGGGCGATGGGGAGCCAGTAAAAGGAGGTTTTTTTTTTCTGATAAAACTTTATCGGCAACTGTTGCCGCTGCGTCTTTAGCTGCTGAAAAATCTCGTAATACAGCATTAAAGGGTCCGCAATACTTCGGTTTATTTTAAGGCTACGTTCAATAGAGGGATCATAGTTACAAATTAAATATTTCAAGTGCTTTGCTGCTTGGAAAATTTCAGCACTAGTGCAGATTACCGCTGGCAGTTTCATCTTGTTCGCCGGCGTCATCATCTTCGTCCGAGGAAGTTTTCACAAGTTCTTCTAACTCTTCATTTGTCAACGGTTCTTGATGTCCAATCAAATCTGTTATTTCTTCCTCCTGAATATCGACGAAGTCTTCACACCCCACCCACCCCCATCTGCTTGGTAATCTGAGCAATATGTTTCGCTTCCTCGTTAATGGTAGGAAAACCTTTAAAATCAGCACGCATTGATCGATTCTTTTGTAGCTCCATTTCCTGTGTGATATGAATCTAGCAGTGGGGCTGACCGCATATAATTGAATCCGCGTAAAATGCGGCACCACTGTACTGAGATTTCTCCTTATGCAGCACACAGAGACCGGGAGACAACGTGCAGAAAGTTTTATCACAAACAGAGAAAACTTTCTTGTAAAGGACTAGTGTTTTTCGTCAAAAATGACATTTCAGCATGTTATTGGAAATTTTAAAATGTCAGGTGAAGCTCACGTACTTGGGTTGTGGCTAAGGGTATTTAAGAAGTTTTTTTGTGTTTTTAATTCTGCTGCTGTTATATTTAAGTATATTCATAATTGTTTTGTGCTTTACTATGCATCATTGCAGTCTGAACACCACTTCGTGTATAGGCATGAAGTGATAAATTCGTTCTGAACTATTACTTTCTTCAAGAATGACAACCTGCATCTATTCATGTGTCCTGAAAATCTTGCTGATTTTGTAGTGGTTAAAACAAGTCAACTTTTTTTCTGTCATTTTTGTTCCTTTATGGTAAGAATATCTATTTAGTGAAGAAAAAAAAAAAAAAAAAAAGCTCTGTTCAAGTTAGAATTGTACTTGTCATTCACAATCAGTGTAAATGATGTGGTACCCAATTTATTATTGGTGTTATATAATTTCAGTAGAATAGTGATTTTGGGGAAAGGTGAAAACGAGAAGTGACAAAGGCAGATCATGAATCATTTATTCACTGATTTTTTTTTCTTGTGTTGGGAGTACAAAACCAAATAAACCTGTGTTTTCTGGGTTTTTTTTCTTTTTCTCCTCCTGTTCTATTCAGGTTCATACCGTGATAGTCGGTCTCTCTGTTTCTCCATCAACTCAACCAGAATCTGAAAAGAGAAAAAGAAAAAAAGTTTTAGTTTTGACATCTTTTAACATAAAGAAACGTTTATATTCTGCCATTGGTGTTTAACACAGTAAATTAAGTGTTCTGTGTGTTAAGTCAACTCATTTGCTCTT
This sequence comes from Macrothele yani, assembly GCA_039090855.1. Taxonomy (NCBI): domain Eukaryota; kingdom Metazoa; phylum Arthropoda; class Arachnida; order Araneae; family Macrothelidae; genus Macrothele; species Macrothele yani. Next base: position 1,979,448 of record CM076997.1, read on the forward strand.
TTAGCACCTAAAACATAACTTGTACTCAAAAGAAGAATGTTTCAAGATTTTGTTATTGAAGTGTACCTAATTAATTCTGACAACTGGCAATCATGTGGCTTATTAGAACCAGTATTTCTCACTGGAATTTAGCTTCAAATATTCCAGCTTAAAAAACAAGAGAGAGAGAAAGCAAAGTAATATCCTGAAGAAAACAAAGTAATGCTAAGATGTCATCCTATAACTGTGGTACGCTGAAAGTCTCACGGCTCCGTTGTGTGGCACATTCTACTGTTCATGCTTGTGTATCATGTTTGCTATGCCACATGCGTCGTTTTATACCTGGGATGTATATAGGCAAACCACTGTTCGAAAGAAGCATGTCTAGGTAATTTTGATAATTGTGTATTATACACTGAAGAGCAATTGAATTAGAGATACCTGTCTAGTAACGTGTAGCACCACCTTTCACCCTGATGACGGCGGCGATTTGTCTCGGCATGGACTCGACAAGACACTGGAAGCATTGGGAAACCATACGGATCCATGACCCCTGAACAAGCTCCCACAGTTCACGAAGATTTGATGGAAGAGGGGATAGAGCCTCGAACATCTCTCTCAATGGCATCCCAGATGTGCTCGATGGGATTGAGGTCAGGCGACCTAGCTGGCCAAGGAAGCGAGGTCACGTCAGTGGAGTGTTTCATCCAACCATTTGGATACAATTTGGGAGCGATGGCACAGTGCATTGTCTTGTTGCAGATGCACAAACGGGAGAAAATGGTCGTCCAGGATATCCTGGTAATGTTGACCTATGAGGGACGATGTCACACGTACCAGGGGTCCCATTTCAGTCCACGTGAACAGTCCCTAGACGAGAATGCCATCCCCACCAGCTTGAAGAGTACCCTGCTGGCAAGAAGGATCCATCGCTTCATGTGGTTTGTGCCGTACTTGTATCCTGCCATCTGCATGTACCAACATGAATCTAGACTCATCAGTCCAGGCAACATTTTCCCACATGTCTAAAGTCCAGTGGCGATGTTCCTGTGCCCATGTTAATCTTTGCACCCTGTGATGTGCAGTCAGCAGTGGTACCCTCTTGGGACGATGGCTTCTGTACCCCATAGTGAGGAGATGGTTCTGGATGGTGTGGCTGCTTGCACGTTTTTGTGCACCAGCGTTAAATTGCCGAGTGATTTCTTGCACTGTGGCCCATCTATCCGCTGTTACAATGCGAGCTGGCCGACAATGACCCCGCTCATCCACACGCTGTTGTCCACAGCAGTTGACCCTTGCAGGGATGGTTTTACCGAATTCGATGTACTCATGGTGCACCCGTGACACAGTGACTCGTGAAAATCCCAGTGCCTGCATGACTTCCGAGATGGAGTGACCCATTCGTCGGGCCCTGACAATTTGCCCACAATCAAATGTGCTTAGATCCTTCGTCTTAACCATACTGCGTTTGATTCTTACCGATTCCCGTCGCATCACTCCTTATATTGTCAGATCGTGCATACATCATGTCGTTTCCGTTTACAGGACCGCCCACAGCGCCACATTTGCATAACGCCAGCTGTCTCTAATTCAATTGCTCTTCAGTGTATATACAGTCAATGAATGAATTGCAGAGTGAACGAAGCTTGTGAAATTCATATTGAACATAAGAGGGGGAAAAATTAAAGCTACAGTTTTGAGTGAGATGAAGTTGACACAGAGTGAAGGTCCGCCTGTTTGGCAAAAAGGTGCTCAAAGTGAATGAATTTGTGACTTGAGAAATCTGTTCTACCAACAGAATAAATAGGTTTGATTGCAAAGTTTCACAGAATATAGATGAATTCAGTTTTGAAAATCACTCCTACTTTAGATGACTTTTATGGAATAACAAGTTGTCAGATAAAGTGTCAAATTGCTGTATACAAAGTGAAATTGTCCCTACCATGATGTATAGTAATGAAGCTTGAGTATTGCAGAAAAAGCCCAGGAGTTGATTGTATGTTTGGCAAAAGGTAGCATAATCAGTGATGGTCCTTTAGGAAGATTCGTTTAGATCATGATTAAAATAATGTTCTGCAAATGTGTAATGTAAAACAAAATATTATGAGTTAGGTGAAGATGTTTAAGCAAGAAAGATGACATCTAATTCTTGGGTGTAATGAGCATGTCTTTTGAATCCTTCTGATCCTAAAGGAATTTTTCAGAGAAAAAAAACATATCAACAAACAAAAAAAATAACACCAAATTTTTGATTGTAATGAACATGTCTTTTGAATCCTTTCTGAGCGAATCAAAGTTATTCAAAGTCAGTGCAAAAAGTTAGAAAAAAAATCAACCAGATTTTTACAATCAATTAAACACCCAGTAATAGAAACAGCTACTTACTTACAACAGCCGCTGAAAAGTATGTTTACGAAAAATAACAAATGGCGCACAAAAAGCTTCTCATAACAGAAGGAAAGTATCGGAGACAAAATGATTTTCAAATTGAAAAGTTAAAAGAAAATATATAGAAAAAAACATAATAAAATTCTATGCCTTCTAGTGGAAGAATGTTTTATAATGGGAAAGTTGCTAAGGAAAAATAATTTCTAAAATACGTCTTCTGGAACTAGAGATAGTGAGAAAAATTATTTAATTTTTCCACATCTCTATTGTAGCAAATAGCATACAGTAAAAAAGAAATTTCTCGAAGCGGAGATCAGCTACAGACAGAAATGCACACTATAAAACTCCTCAAATACTAACTTGAAGTGTTCTGCAAGGTAAATGGCATCCAGCATTGGTAGAATTTTCTAAATTGCACATTTAGAAGTAGAGATATTGAGAAAAACAGATTAAACTCTGGGCACCCCTAGTGGCAAAATTGTGCATTCTTTTGGGAAGAAAATGCACACAGAGTTTTCATAGTTAGTAGTACCTGACTAAAAAAGGATTTGAAAATCAGGTTCTTAGTCCCATAGATATTGCAACGTGAACTTATGCGCAAAAAAATTCAAATTGGACTTTTCAAAGCAGAGATATCGACAAAAATATTATATATGCCAACACCCCTGGGTGAAACAACTATGCATTATTTTAAGAAGAAAGTATTCTGAAAATGTTTTCCAAGGTAAGCAGTATCAGCCCACGAAAGAATTTTTCAGAAGCTCAAATTTTACTGCAAGTACATCAGAAGCAGAAATAAACACTTATGACCCCTGGTTGCCAAATTATTCTTTATCAAAACATTTCCCATCAGGAAGAATTTTTCAAATCAAAGTTTTAGAAACAGAGATGTCAGGAAAAACGCTGTTTACCTTTACAGCCCCTGGCAGAAAATCTATGCATTACTTGAAAATTTTAAAACTCATGAGAAACATTTCACACTGGAAGCGCTCTCCAAAAAAGGAATAAATTTTCAAATTAGATTCTCTCTACGCCCCTTGGTGGGAAAACTGCACCATTTTAACAGGAAGTATTCTCAAAAGGTTTTTCGAGGTGAGCTGTTTCGGTCCACGAAATTTCTACTAGCTTAGATTTTTTCTGCAAATACATCAGAAGCAGAAATAAACACTTGCACCCCCTGGTGGCCAAACCATTCATTTCCAAAAATTAGTAGTTATATTCAAAACATTTCTCATGAGGAGCTGTTTCTGATGCAGGAAGAAGTTTTCAAATCAGAGACACTTGTATAGAAGAGAGACATCAAGGAAAACACAATTTACCTTTTACGCCCCTGTTGGTAGACCTGTGCATTTCTTGAAAAAGAGACTGCGCCTAAAGTAGTCTTCATTGTAAATGGCATCAAATGGAAGAAAGAATTTTTTCAATCTGATGTTTAGAAGCAAATGTACGCAATGAAATGTATTTTGAATTTGATATCATGTGCATTTACACCCTCTAGCGGCCAAGTGTTGCATTGAAAAAACCCATAAAGGCAAGGATCATCATTCACACTGCAAAAAGAATTTTTCAAATTGGGCTAATAGTTGCAGAGGTATGGTGTATACAGGCAAACGGGCAAACTGATAAAATAAGCGTGATCTTTTTTTACAAAAGACATGCTAAAAAGGAGAATGCAGTTTTGTCCCTAAGTGAAAAAACTGCATGTTATTTAAAACACTTAATATGTGTTTAGTTCTCTTCATAGATGAATAGAACTGAGTTTAAAACAAGTTAGTAAAATCATGCAATGCATTGATTATGATACGCTTTCCAACATACCAGAAATTATTACTCAAGTTATGAGGATAATGACTGTGGAATAAATCTTGTTCCTGTGTCCTGACCTTTGACCCCATTTCGATGATATTGAACAGAACTGGTTCAGTATACCTCAAGAATAACATACTAAAGTTTTGTCGCAATAGAAGCAGTTTTACGCAAGTTGTGAAAATAATGGCTATGGAATAAATCTTGCTTTTGTGCAATGACCTTTGACCCCATTTCGTTGATATTCAACAAAACCGGTTCACTATACCTCCGGAACAACATGATAACGTTTTGTCGCAATCGAAACATTTTTAGGTAAGTTATGATGCGCAAGGGAAATGGAATGGATCCCACCCACTCCAGTGTCCTGACCTTTGACCCCATTTTGCCCATTTTCAATAGGGTTCGTCCCCAGTGGCTCCCTACCAAATACTAAAATTTCATTGAAATCGAACCATTTTTACGCAAGTTATGACGCATAAGGGCAATGGAATAAATCCCGCTCTTATGCCCTGCGTGACCTTTGACCCCATTCGCCCATTTTCAATAGGGTTCGTGCCCAGTGGTTCCCTACCACATGCTAAAATTTCATCAAAATCGAACCATATTTACGCATGTTATGACGCATAAAGGCAATGAAATGGATCCCGCTTTTATGTCCTGACCTTTGACCCCATTTCGCCCATTTTCAACAGGGTTTGTTCCCAGGGGTTCCTTACCACATACTTTAATTTCATTGAAATTGAACCATTTTTACGCAAGTTATGATGCATAAAAGCAATGGAATGGATCCCGCTCCTATGTCCTGACCTTTGACCCCATTTCATTTATTTTCAATATGGTTCGTTCCCAGGCGGTCCCCTACCACATACTAAAATTTCATTGAAATTGAGCCATATTTACGCAAGTTATGACGCATAAGGGCAATTGTATGGATCCCGCTCTTATGGCGTGACCTTTGACCCCACTTCACCCATTTTCAATAGGGTTCGTCCCCTGGTGGTCCCCTACCACATACTAAAATTTTATCGAAATCGAACCATTTTTACGTGAGTTATCGTGCCGACAGACAGACAGATGGACGGAAAAAGCTGGAGCATATACGCTTCTTCAACCTACGGTTCGAAAGCGTAAAAAAAGCCATTTCCTATGGATTTCCAGAAGCAGCAAAACATCCACCTGTAGGAATAGTTACTGGTGCTAATTAGTTACAGAAATATGCATTACAAAACAAAAGGAAATTTTCAAATAAAAAAACTAAGAGATGTGGAGGGAAACATGATATAATTTTATGTCCTGTAGTGGGAAAACTGCATTATTTGAAGAAAATGGGTGCAAAATATTTTTCATCATAAAGGGTATCGCACCAAGAAAGGGTGTTTCCAGAGGGTTTCGGGTAAAGTCCTTTCATTTCAATAAGCCCAGAGACACAAAAATAATTTTCAGATCTGATTGCTAGGAGCAGAGATATTAAATAAAGTAAGCTATACCTTTTATGCCTTCTAGAAAAAAAAGCTGTTTATTATTTTTAGTAGGAAAGATGAGCAGAAAATGTTTTTTGTGGAAAGAGAAATTTTTCAATAGAATTTACAGGAGAACAGAATCTGCTGGAAATATGCACTTGGGCCATTCCATGACAAATCAACTAGGCTCACTACCTGACCATTTTTATTTTTATGAAACTTCGTATATTTTTACTATTCATCAAAACAAAAATGATTTTTTATTTTTTATTTTTTTCCGGAATTTTCAATGCATTCGTTTTTGGAATTTCCAAAAAAAAGTCCCATCTGCCAATTACTCTGGTTCTAGTTGAGCTATGACTCATTTTAAATATCTTTAAGTAGGCTTTTATTTTATATGCCACATAACACTTAAAGTTTCAAGGTCCTCCAAAGAAATTTTAAAAAATCTGAAATAGAAATATATATAAAAGAATGTATATTCTTTTTCAACATATCCGGAAAGTTTCACAATGGGATCACTAGAAAACAATAAATAACATAACATGGTGCAACTGAAATGTGCCAGGTGTACTTATCGGTTCCACCCGTGACTGGCAGAGTATTCATCATTCAGTTAGTGTAAAATGCCATACATGCTCTTCCAAATGAAATGAGAAACTCGCCGTCTATGTACGATATTTAATGTTAAAATACCCCACTAGCACTTTCGGGGTAACATTTACCCCATCATCAGGTAGAACAGAGGCACTGTAGTACTCCTTTATATATTAGTGCAACGATGCATTATATGGGTATAAGTCATCAAACGTTGCGTGGGTCATGACCGTTGCCATTATAACAGTGAAAGAGTATAATTTCACAAGTTTAACATATCAATACAAGGATTCGTTACAAATACAAAGTTATGATCAATTTTATATATTGTTGGAATTGTAAATATATATTACTATAATTTAAAGTTCAGGTTAGTAATACGCTCTTTCCAAATTCTTGATATGTCCATAGGCAAGTAGTCATTACAGCATTTGTCCCCTAAAGCTTTGATGTACGTACTTTCAACAAAATGCAGCGAGTGTATATATGCTGGAGTGTCCAGTAGTCTGATGCTTTCCCAGTCTGGTTGCAGAATTCTGTTTACCACATTCCTTGATAAAGCTGTGTTATTGCTGTTGGTTCGGATATCGTATTTGTGTTTCTGGACACAGATACCCAAACTTCTTCGTGTCGAGCCCACGTAGTTGTTAACATGTTCTCCTGTTGAGGTGTCCAGCAGTGGAATATTATACACCCCCCATTTGTTCATAATATCTGTTGTTGCTCGATCCTTTTTAACTGACGATAGGAGGTTCTTCCAGCAGGTGCCGAATTGTATTATGTTTTCAACAGATACGAGATAGTGTGTTAATGATATGGGGGTACTGGTCCACGGCTCCTACGAATCTTTTATTACGCCTTGTTCCACCTGATGATGGGGTAAATGTTACCATGAAAGTGTTAGTGGGGTATTTTAACTTTAAATATCGTACATAGGCGGTGAGTTTCTCATTTCATTTGAAGTATTGTGCAAAGTCATCCTTTTATTGTTATGTTCTTCCAAACTTTGTAAATGTCAAAGAATGAAGATAAACGTCTTAAGTAATTTGAAACTGTGTTCCACTCTAATTCAGTTCCTAATTCATTGCATATTTACACTTGCAAGATGATTTTATTTTCTATTTGTACCCTGTTTTGTTTTGTTTTTTCTTTTAAATTTTTCCACACTTGTATGACAGTGCTTGATTTGCCTTCTTTGTCTCTGTCATTTTTAAATTATATACTCTTCCAGTAGCTGTTGTAGAGTCAACTTATAACAAAACATCAGATTTATGAAACAATAGTATATTCGGTGATTGAGGATACTTGTTCATATGGAGATGGACCATGTGGCTCCAGGAAGACCACTTTTACTTTTTCCTATGTTCTCATACCCACCAAGTACTAATCCCAACCACCAATGCCCAAGTAGGCCTACTTCGTATAGAGCATATATATATACACATTGATGAGCCATTCCATTATGACCACCCCAACCGAGAGAAATGAGTGCGCCTGGAGACCGAACAGTTGTGCAGGTAAAGTTCACACAGCAGTATATATACAACCCGAAGACCAGCTTTCCGTTAGTAGACTGTTTGGAGTCGGAATGGGAAAAGTTGCCGATTTATTGAAGTTTGATAATGGACAAATTGTGATGGCACGGCATCTGAGTATTATGATCTCTGAAACGGTGCTGCTGTAGTGAGTACATATCAAAAGGGGTGCATAGCTGGCCAAACGATGAACCGCCGTCCAGCCGTGTGTTGTCCGCAGCTCATTGATGCCAGAAGGGAGCGGAGACTGTCGTGCATTGTTCACAGCAGCCGCAGGCCCACAGTGTGACAAATCACCCACAGCTGCAACAGTGGTGATCAGGGCAATGTGTCACAGCACACGGTTCATCGCATCCTTCTGCGCACGGGCCTGCTTAGCCAAAGACTCAGTTGGGTCCCCATGCTCACTGCACGTCATCACCAACAACGCCTGAAATGGGCCCAAGATCAAGATTGGACTGTGGGCGACTGGAATTGGCCTGGTCTGACGAATCAAGATTTTTGATGCATCACATAGATGGCTAAGGGCGGATACGTCAATTACCAACGGAGGCTACGGCACCCGGATGCACTGTTCGGCGGAAACGGGCCAGCAGCGGTGGTATCGTGCTGTGGGCGATGTTTTCTTGGGACACTTTAGGTCCCAATAGCGCAATCCTTGACAGCTGTTAAGTATCTGAACATCGTTGCAGACCAAGTTCACCGGTGCATTCGTGGCAACTGTGTTCCCCTGCTGGTTATGACCGTTACCAACAGGATAATGCGCCATCCCGCACTGCCAGAATCGTCAAGGAGTAGTTCGAGGAACATGCTGATGACTTTCTGTTAAATCCCCTGACCTCCAAATTCACTTGACATTAACCCAATCGAACATTTGTGGTTTGACTTGGAAAAGGGTTCACGCTAAATCACCACCACTCCGAAATGTACGGGAACTGGAGGACCTGCTACTGACATTATGGTACCAGATACCCCAGGATACCTATCACCACCTCATGGAATTGATGTCTCGCCAAGTGGCAGCTGTTTTGCGATCTGAAAGGGGTCTTGCAGATTATTAGGTAGGTGGTCATAATGTAATGGCTCATCACTGTATACAGTATAGTCTGTAGAGGGGAGAGAGGGTTGTCCATACTGGTCCTTGATAAAGCCTTGGGTGGCAGTCTCTTCTGCAATCCTTCTCTTACTACCTTTTTCTACACGTTACACCTTGGCACTGTTCATGATGTACTTTTGTTTGTTTTCCATCTGATTTTAATTTCGCGTGTATATACAGGGTGATCAGAATCGACTGCACAATAAACCTACTGGACGGTTCCTAGTGGAGAAAGAAGCCGAAAACCGTTGTCCTATCGGATGTCGCATTCTGGAGATATACACGCCGAAAGTTTCGTGACGTTACATCTGGTAACGCACATGCACTTTGAAGAGCGACGTGGATAATTACACAGACACACGCATATTCTAAGGCAATCAATCCGCTCCGGTGGCGCAGTGGTCATTTGTCCGAAAGAGGTCCGGGTTCGAATCCCGGTGAAGCATGGATGTTGTGTTTGTCCAACTGCACTGACTCTCTCCCTTCCCTGGAACCAGTGGTCCTAAATTCAGGATGAGCAACTACTTATTGCCCACTGAGTTGCTCACGGTGGTCGTTAAACCTCAAAATAAAGGAGGGGAAAAGGCAATCAACATTTTAAAATGTGGCACGGGGTGGGTATGCAAATTCGAAGGACGTGGTGGCATGAAACCATCAGTTGTACACCCGCGTGATACAGCAGGTAGGGATATATCGTAGAGATTCAGAGAGTATTGTGGCATGTATCTCCTATTGGGGGAATGCCATGGTTCAGCATTGCATGCAGCAAGGGCCTCCAGCATATGATACCCAGCATGACTGCACCCGGACGCCCAGGTCATACGGTGGCTTGATGCTCGAATGCGTGACACACGCAATGTCGCACCATGTCCAAGTGGCGCTGGACCTTCTGTGAGAACACCATTCCTCGAGGATGCCATACTAGAGTTCATAGAGGAGGAGCCAACGACCAGTAGCCGTGCGATCGTGCAACAGTTCGATGTGCACCAAAGTACCGTACTTGCCGTTCTACACGACAAAGACCTGAATCCATATCACATCACATGGGTGCAAGGCCTATTACCACAGGATTATCCTCGAAGACGCATACTGCGAGTGGCTGCTACAGCAATATGCTGCCGATAATAGTTTCATCCTCCAGATCTTGTGGACTGATGTAGCAAAATTTACACGGCAGGGTATCTGCAACGCCCATAATAGTCATGTTTTGGGCACTGGACAATCCGCACACAACACGTGAACATGCTCACCAAGTTCCGTGGAATGTTAATGTCTGGTGTGGTATTGTGTGCGATATCCTAGTGGGACCATATCTTCTTCCCGAACGTGTCACAGCTGCCAATTACATGGTGTTTCTATGTGATGTTCTGCCGGACTTACTGGAAAATGTACCATTGACTGTTCTCAGCAATCTATGGCTCCAGTATGATGGAGCACCTGCACATTACACTGCAAATGTTCGCCAGTGACTGGATATGGAATATCTCGGTCGATGGCTTGGCCGTGGTGGTCCTGTCGCATGGCCTGCCGGATCTTAACCCATTGGACTTCTTCCTCTGGATTCATCTAAAGGAACTGGTATATCGACTGCCTGTCAACAGCCTGCACGACCTAGTGGCCACCTCACACGCGGCCCTCACAACTATAACCCCTGCTATGCTGCAACGCATGCAGATGTCTATTTCTCGGAAGGCTGCCGCCTCTTCCGCACTACAAGGTGGTCATTTTGTTCACATGTTGTAATCTGACACGAATCCACGTGTTTTATCATTTGTGTTGTAGTGGTACACATAAATAAATTACATATTTTCTGTCAACGTGATTGGGTATGTTATTTCTAATATTTGTATTCTTACCGGATGTGACATCACAAACTTTCGGCGCGTATATCTCCGGAATGCGACGTCCGATCGGACAATGGTTTTTGGCTTCTTTCTCCACGAGGAATCGTCTGGTAGGTTTATTGTGCAGTCGATTCTGATCACCCTGTATATACATAATCACAAAACCTACCATATTTTCCAAACGCCACCCCGGTGGCGCAGTAGTCTAAGCGATGGCCTTTGATCATTCGTCCGTAAGGGGTCCGGGTTCGAATCCCGGTGAGGCATGGATGTTGTGTTTGTCTTACGGCACTGGCTCTCTCCCTTCCCTGGAACCAGTGACCCTAAATTAGGGATGGGCGACTGCTTATAGCCCATTGAGTTGCTCACGGTGGTCGTTAAACCTCCAATCAAAAAATAATAAATAATAATAATATTTTCCAAACTAATGTTCTCTTCCTCTCTGTATGTTGCACATATCTCTTCTTTAAAATGCTCAGAAAGTGAGTAAGTTTTAAATAGTAATTTGCATTTTCCTGGAGGAATGAAACAATGGAGTTTCTGAGTACCACCCTCGTATTGACTTAGCAGAAGTTATTCTTGTTCAGGAGATGAAATATCCAAAAGGAAATATCCTTTCCCTTTTTGATTCTGACTCAAGACTTAATATTTTTGTTCGAAATGCTTTTCTTGGGCTTTTTAAGCACGTGTTTTGTAAAAAAAGATCGATCTTATGCTGTCGGTTTGTTCATGCGTCCATCTGTAGACACTGTATCTCTGCAACTATTAGTCCGATTTGAAAAATTATTATTGCATTAGGAAGTTTGAAATGTGCAAATGATGATCCTTCATTTCGTTTTTGTTTTTTTTTTTTTTACGATGCACAATTTCGCTGCTAGAGGACATAAATGCAGATGATATTGAATTCAAAATACATTTTATTCCATATATTTGCTACTAAACATCCAATTCAAGAAATTATTTTGCCTTTCGATTCCATTCATGTCGAAGATTATTTAAGGTATAACCTCTTTTTGAAGTTACGCATAGACTTTCCACTAGGAAGCGTAAAAGTAAATCGCATTTCCCCCGATATCTCTGCTTCTAAAACTCCGATTTGAAATATTTTTTCTGCACTGGATACAGCTCCTGATGGGAAATCCTTTGCATATGATTTATAGTATTTGATAAAGAATTGTTTGGCCACCAGAGGGTGTAAGTGTTAATTTCTGCTTCTGATGTATTTGCAGCAAAATCCGAGCTCCTGAAAACTCAATTGAAAAAATTATTTCGTGGACCGATACCGCTCACATTGAAAAACCTTTTGAGTATACTTTGTTCTTAAAATAATGCATGGTTTTCCCACCAGGCAATGTAGATGCATATTTTATTTTTGTCGATATCTCTCCTTCTAAGAGTCCGATTTAAAACATTCTTTCTTTGTTTCCGCTGCAAAATGTTTCTTATTTAATTTCAAATTTTTCTTAATGCACAAATCTGCCACCAGAGGGTGTAAGCTCATGTTTACGGCAATATCTGTGGGACTAAAAATCCTATTGAAAAATTTCTTTCTTCGGTCAGATACTACTAACTATGTAAACTCTGTGTGTGTATGTTCTTTCCAAAATAATGCACAATTTCGCCACTAGGGGGTGCAAATGCTTAATCTGTTTTTCTCAATAGCACTGCCTTTTACGTATGCGATTTAAAAAATTCTTTCAACACCGGATGCCATTTCCCTTGTAGAACACTTTAGGTGATGTTTGTGTACTTGAGTTTGCAGCTGTATCGCCGCTTTTAAAAATACTATTGAGAAATTTCTTATTTACTGTATGCCATTCGCTACAACAGAGATCTGGAGCATTATCCTCTTTAAATACGCAAAGATTTCACTAAATATATTCGTGCAACAAATGTATGAGCCAAGTCCAAGGTAGTCGTCCTTGATGCACAACATCAAAAAGGTTACCATAGTCCAGATCAACTGGTGACTATGAAGCACAGTAGGTTTATTCATAAATTACACAAGTTAAAACTAAATGATATATTAAAAACAGATAAAACACATTAGATTTTTTTAGTCCACCTTGGACTCTTCCTCAGATGTATTTCATCTGAGGACAGGTACATATGTACATCTAAAGAAGGGTCCAAGGTGGACCAGAAAAATCTAATGTGTTTTATCTGTTTTTAATATATCATCTAGTTTTAACTTGTGCAGTTTATGAATAAACCTACTGTTCTTCATAGTTCACGAGTTAATCTAGACTATGGTAATCTTTTTTGATATTGTGCATCAAGGACGCCTACCTTGGACTTTGCTCATACGCACAGATTTCCCGCTAGCTGCGTAAAGGTAGGAACCTTTTTCTCGCTATTTCTGCTTCCAGGAGACGTATTTGAAAAGTTATTTTCCCTTAGCATAGCTTTTTCCATGAAGAATAATTTTCGCCTGTTTTCAACTTTTCTGTAATGCAAAAATTTTCTGCCAGCAGACGTAGAATTATATCATGCTTCCTTCTATATTTCTCCTTTTAACTGTTCGATTTGAAAATTTCTTTGTCTTTGGTACCTTTCTTGTGCTATGAGAAACTTTTTGTTTGCCATTTGTTAATTTTCGTAACATGCTTTTTAGCCGTTGGTGGAACTAAGTAGATGTTTCTATTTCTTGATGTTTTACCGATTGTTGGAACCGGTTGATTGTTTTCCAAACCGGTTCCATTGACTTTGAATAGCTTTGATAAATTTAGAACAAATTCAAAAGATGTATTTATTACATTCAAAAATGTGATGTCATCTTTCTTGTTTAAATTTCTCTTAAGGATTTTTTTCAGGCGTTTTTTCTTTATTGGTGTTTGATCCAGGCATTGTAAACTTCTGTTAAATTCTTCTAGAGCATGCTCTTTTTCAGGAGTTGATATTTCAATATTTTCAGATGGCAAAGTTTGGGCCTGGGCTTCTTGCTCATTAGAATTGTCAGAAGGGGAAGAAGAATGTCCAGCAGCTTCTGAGTAAAATTTCTGAATTGCTTTACTTTAAGACAACCATAACAGAGCTTATCTCCAGTTTTGAGAAATTTGTTCTGTAATAATAGATTTTTTGTGGCATTTACGGTTTGGCTTTCCAAGGGGTTGCAGTAGTAACCCGCACTAGAAATTTTTAATGTGGCTGGTCTAACAGCACGCATCTTTTCATTTGTTTCTTCTTTAAATCTGAAACAAGCAAAATTTGTTGCTCTATGGATGTATATTAACTAATTATAATGTAATTCATTAACATGTGCTGTGTTTGGTAGACCAGAAATGACATTTTAGACAGACCTATTCCTCAGTCACTGATAATGCATTTTAGTGTCATAGTTCTTTTTTGTTTATTATTTTATAGTGATCCCATTATGAAACTTTCATGATCTGTAGAAAAATAATGTATGTTTAACATACATTTTTTCAGATTTTTAAAAAGCACTTTTTTAATATTAAAATTTCTTTGGATGACCTTGAAATTAAAAAGAAAATCCGTTTTTTTTTCTGGAACATCAAATGAAAGCCAATTAAAGAATGTTAAAATGAATCATAATACATGAGCCTAGCTCAACTAGAAGTAGAGTGATTGATAGTTAAAGTTTGCTGAGGAGATGAAATTTCAGGGGTTTTTTTGAAATTTCAAAATCAACAACTCAGAAATGGATGCATTGAAAATAAGAAAAAATCATGTTTGTTTAGAAGGATGAACAGTACAAATATACCAAATTTCATAAAAATCAAAAATGATCAGGTTGAAAATGCCGTTTTTGCTTGCTGATTTCACATGGAAATGACCCACTTTTATGCCCTCTTACGTTCAAATTGTGCATTATGAAAAATAAAAAATAAAATATGCCAATGCTTTCAATTAGCATTATCCAATGCAAAAATAATTTTTCAGTTCAGACTTTTAGGAGCAGAGATATCAGAAAAAACTCAAGTGTATTTAAGCCCTCTTGCAGTGAAACTGCATTATTTGAAGAAGAAATTCTGCATGTAAAGGAATTGTTTCAGTCAGAGTTTTTGAAGCATTGACATGGAATAAAACATATTTTGAATTCCATAGCATCTGCTTTTACAACCCTTAGCAGGAAAGTTTATGCATAAGATGAAAACAAAAAAGCAATAATCATACTCTCCCAGTTCTGACTTCTTCTAAATGCGAAATCTGAAAGTTTTGAAATCTAATTAATAGATGCAGAGATATAGTGTCCACAGAGACAGATGTATGGATGGACAGACATAGCGACAAAGTAAACACTTTTTTTTTCAAGAGAGAGAGAGAGAGAGACGTGCTAAAAATAAATGATAAGATGTTAACTTGGAGCCTCTGGAAGAAAAGAACAAATGGTGTGAAATACACAAATTTATGTGTGAACTGTGCAATGTATTGTTGGATACTTCAACATTAAGTAAATAATTACTTATCCTTCCTTTAGGAGCTAACTTGTGAATTTTAGATAACAGCTTAACTGTGTTGCATGTATGAATGTGTAATTTTTAATCTCATGCCAACCTTTGAACTGTGTCTCAACTGAAACAGAAGAGGGTGTGATCTGCAGTGAAAATTGGAATCCCAATAGTTGTTGATACTATTCAACCAAACCTAGACATTACATCACAAAAATTTCATCCCGATGGCTGCAAGGTTTTGACAACTGACTGTTTCTTCAGTAGTTCCATGGTTACATCTTCTCCAAAAAAAAAGAAAAAATGTATGAAAAACATAAAATATTTAGTACTTACCCTTGGGGGTTCTATATTCTTTTCTTCTACGTACTCGACAAATTTTCGTACTGAGTACGACTCTGCCATCATGATTTCCTGGAAGAAGAGAAGGGAAAGTATTTAAGTAAAAGTTATGGTATTTTAATTCATTTTAAAGCAAAAAATGTTTTAAACCTAAATTCCATAGAACTAAACATACTCGTATATATTATTTCCTGCAGTTACACACAAGATTTCTTTATGGGGGTGGCCCAAGATATTGAAGATACAAATAAAAATACCCTGGAGAAAACATCTCCCAAGATATTGGGAAGCAATAAAAAGAAATTGCCCCACCTAGAAGGAGTGAAATTGAGCATGCAAATAGGAATACATAAGGGTTCACTTTCATGTTATTTTCAGCCACGTATACTATTTATCAGGTGAGATAATGCAGCATAATGGGTATGCTTCGGTAACTCGTTGCACCGCCACGAACTGTAATACGGCATGGCAATGAGTCATACAGTCTACGGATATCGTCCTGATAAATGGAACACCAAGCACCGTTGACTTGTTCCCATAATTCATCGAAATCGTGCGCAGGCTGATTCGATTGCGGATAAATCTGAGTATCTTGATGGTCATGCAGTGTTTGAACATGTTGCAAACTATGTCTGGAGACCCGAGCGGTGTGTACACGGGAGTTATCTTGCTGGAAAATAGGGTGCTGTAGGCCACTCAGGAACGGTATCAAAGTGGGCTGCAGAATCTCGCTCACGTATCGTACAGCTGTCAGTGTGCCCGTAATGCGGACAAGAGGTGACCTGCTGTCATGCGCAAGCACCCCATACCATGATGCCTGCCTGACGGGCGAAACTGGGATCCGTCTGCTCACCAGGGTGTCGACACTGATCCGTCAATCATCAGTATCCATACAGAAACTGGATTTATCACTGAAGACCCTAATTCGCATGACTTTGGCACCAAAGCCAGACACGCGCTGCGATGGCTGGCCTTCAATGACAGTCCAGTCGACGTAACGGTTTCCTACTGCGCATGGTTTACCATATGTAACCGGTTTACAGTTCAGGTCGTTATGGCGATGACACAGCACGTCGAATATCGGCTGCAGTGCTTTCTGGTGTCGGACAATCCGCCGGTTCAGGCGTGCTGACGTCTGTCAGACTGCCGCTCCGACGCACGTACGAACTTTCCTGTGGCCACTGATGCCAACAGTTTATGTGTCCCGTTGCACATGCGCAGCGATAGGACTTGTAAAACAGCCCGCTTCACACAGGCCTACAATTCTTCCTCTGAAACGCATCCAAATGGCGATAAACCTGCCGACCCGGCATGTTTGGCTTTCGCCGAACAGTTGCCCAGCACAAACTGTTCGGCGAAATCCGAAATGTCCGCGACACTTCCACCAGCGACCACACATTACCATTCCTGTTGCTGCTGGCACCTTTGCGTCACGAACGTGTGACGTCATGGGCTCCGGTTTAACATCATTTGCATATCTCGAGTGGGTACATCTAAAAACCCCTGAATATTAAGAAAGCCTCCGAACTGGTCTGCGAAGTCGGAGCTAGTGGGCCGATCGACTCGAGCCTCGAGATCTCCGCTTCTGAAAACGCCGACGAAGTATCGCGGTGTTTACGCAGAGAAATAATTTCTCTAGTGCGATACTAGACAATTTGCGCACACAGCAATAAATCGACCATGGTTTTTCTTTTCTCTGTAATTTTCGTCCTTAGATAACATCGAAAAATTACATCTTTAGCTTTTTTCTCAGTTTGCAGCAATGATACCTGTACATCGGGGAAACTCCAAAGTTTTGCTCTTGTGCTGGGAAATGATTTCATGTACAGGTCTTAAAACTAAATATTTCAGGAATTTTTTTCCTTTTGCTTGCAATTTGGCTAAAGGAGCATAAACATAAGTTTTTTCACACATAACGTGAAAAGCCCAGCATTTTACGTTAAGCATTTTTGCAACTACGATTTTTTTTAAGTGCGTTAATGGCAAATTGGTAGGAATGTATAAACATTATTATTTCACTTAAAACTTTTAGAAATTCCCTTCGCGTTCGATTCACTAAAATGAAAGAAAGAAAAAAAAATTTCCTTAATTACGTAACGAACGCGAAAGCAAAATTTCCGATTGAGTGAGTATATTTACTGAAAATACGGTAAGATGTGTGCGTACATCTTGCAAATACTTCTAGAAGGTAAAAAAATAATTATAAATTAGAATCATTTAGGAAAAAGTTCTTTGTCAAATGAACATGGAATATATTAATTTGGATATCTTCGAATTTATGACATAACACTGCAAATTTTATGCTGGAAAATCTGAATGTCACATTTTTTTCCATTTTTCAATATCTGTAACGATATTGAAGATATCAATTAACACATTAACAGACTTCCTAAAAAGCGGAAAACACATGCATTAATAAATGTTTTCCATCATTAACATAAGTACTTTCTTTTTTTGCACAATGTTCTTCTTGCAGGGAGGAACGTTTTCACTGCCAATATTTCTGAAACTATCCTTATGCATGTTACTATGAATGTAACTACTAACTAGGAATTAAAGTGCTGCATTGCAAAAGAGTTCAATGTAGACAATTCAAGTTCATAGTTCTCTAATCCGAACCTCAATATCTACCACAACTTAATTTAAATTAAATTGTACATTCACTAACTTAAAAAAATTGCAAGCTCATGAATTTATGTACATACGTACATTTTAACTTATCAGCCAGTAAACTTCAGGGATTCTGCTGAAGTTTAACGATTTAAGTGAATTCTTTCGGATACATTTGTGAGACATTCCAATAAACTTTTCTTTGGGCTAGCCTTCAGATTATCAGCGCATCAAGTAGTTCTGTACATTTCGTGCGAATTGTTTTAATTAGGACACTGATACACAGCAATTTTGTGAAGAAAAATATCATTTGTTTTACGGAAATGAAATGTTGATTTATAAATAAGGTAATTATTTATTGCCAGTTTCTTTACCTGGTTAACCTTAGTACTTGATGCGCTAATAGTACCTGTATATCTCCTTTGTTTTTGTTTTTTTCAATTTGAACACTATACTACTAATTGTGTAAAAGCCGCGCCGGTGGCGCAGTGGTCTAAGCGATGGCCTCTGCTCATTCGTCCGAACGAGGTCCGGGTTCGAATCCCGGTGAGGCATGGATGTTGTGTTTGTCTTACGGCACTGGCTCTCTCCCTTCCCTGGAACCAGTGACCCTAAATTAGGGACGGGCGACTGCGTATAGCCCATTGAGTTGCTCACGGTGGTCGTTAAACCTCCAATCAAAAATAATAATAATAATTGTGTAAAGAAAAATGACATTTATTTTATAGAAATGAAATGTTGAATGGTAAGTAATATCATTTAAACCACAACAAATAATGAGCTGATAATCGGAAGGCTAGCACTTAAAGTTTACTCCATCAATCAAAATAACGACTAACAATTCAGATTCACTAAATTATACTTGTATTTACAACGAAAGCAGAACATGCTATCATGAGAACAATTAGGCTTAACTAACTTTTGAATTCACGGGGGTTCAAAATTCTTTATTCCTACGGAAGAAATCAGTCTTCTTCGAAGGCTTTTACCTTCAGGAAAGCTGAAAACAGGGGCTTTTGGATGTGCTTTGTAATTAGATCTGCATAAAGGCACTGAATATTTTCCAGGCATGTTGCATAAAAACGCTGACTCACGTGCACGACTACCGAAAGCTCAATACTGACCAATGCCGCATGAACGCGCAGCTAATATCGGCATTCCCCTTACGTTTGCCCTCTCCGGAGAGAGGGATTGCGATGGCCCTCTGACCGGGACGTCACATCCCTTCGCAGTTCGCGCGGTGGGGCTTGCTCTCCAGGGGGTTTTGGTACACCCGCCCTGCGATTTGCATGTTTGTAGCAATTTCTATGTCGAGCAGTGTATCTCCGCCATATTAGAGTGCTTTTCTAATTATTCGTAATATAAATATTTAAAAACATGCACAAATATATTAAAAAATAAGCTGCCAATGGCAAAGAACGATGGATCAAGTGGTACTTCGTGGAGAGGGGCTGGGCCCTTAAGCCCCTTCACTAGGTGCGCCACTTATTTCCTCTATAAAAAAGATGTGGCTGTAAAATAATGAGATTGATTTATTAAAACAGCCTAGTAAAAGCCACGAATCACCTTGAAAAGCAATAGACTCGCTCTAACAGTACCATTATCACTCGGAACTTTTCTGAAATTTTTGAAACCATTTTCGGAGCCTGTATCACATTCACTTGAATTTCCTCACAGGTGGAAAATCCGCGCGCTTTGAGGAGTGGATCAGATTTTTGGAAACAGCCAAAAATATTTGTTTTGCCAAGTTGAGGGAATGTGGTGGGTGATCGAGTTGGGTAGCATTATTTTTGCAAAAAACTTTTTCACGGAAGATGTGCCATAACTTTCACCATTAAAGAAATCATAGTGATGAATTGTAATATCTGGTATCTTACAGTACATTGATTCAGTTAGACATTGTAGAGTACAGGGCAATGTTAACCTAATTTTTAGATATCGACTGTATATACACTATCTAATCAAAAGTATCCGGACTCTTGCCTATCCACAAACTACCTGTAACAGGAAAGGAAGAATACCGAGTTGGTTAAGACTTTAAAACTTGATTTTTTTTAGGTTTAATGACCACCGTGAGCAACTCAGTGGGCTATAAGCAGTCGTCCGTCCCTAATTTAGGCTCACTGGTTCCAAGGAAGGGAGAGAACCAGTGCCGTAAGACAAACGTAACATCTATGCCGCACCGGGATTCGAACCCGGACCCACGGTCATAAACCAGCACTTAGAGCACCGGGGCGGCAAAACTGATTTCGGTACGTTGCTGCGAGAATTGCCTTTCATTCTGCGACAAGAGCATTAGTCAGGTCGGTCACCGATGTCAGGAGGATCCGCCTGGTTCGCAGTCGGTGTTCCAACTTCCAATTCATCCCAAAGATGTTCTATGGTGTTAAGATCAGAGCTCTGTGCAAGCCAGTAAAGTCCTTCCACACCCATTTCACCAAACCATTCTTGCACGGACTTCGCATTGTAGACAGTGGCATCGTCTTGTTGGTAAAGGAAAGTGCCATCACTGAACTTTTACCATAATGTTGGGAGCGAGCACAGAATTGTCGAGAATATAATTTTAGGCCGTAACCTCAAGATTCTCGGGCTCTGGAACTAGAGGACCCAGCCTAAACCATGAAAAACAGTCCCAGAGCCTGATGCCTGCTACACCAAACGTTACAGTTGGTACAATACAGTCGGGAGGTAGCGTTAATCTGGCATCCTTCACGCCCAGACTCGTCCGTCGGACTGTCAGATGGTGAAGCGTGATACATCACTCCAGAGAACGCGTTTTCACTGCTCCAGGGTCCACTGGCGTCAAACTTCACACAACTCCAACCGACGCTTGACATTCATGTAGCTGATGTTAGGCTAGTGTGCCGCTGCTCAGCCTTGGAAACCCATTCCTTTCACTCTCAACGAATGGTTATGATGGCGTTGCTTTCAGAGGCATTTCGGAACTGCGCAACGAGTGCTGAAATCGAGAACAGGCGATTTGGTTTCACCACCCGCTTCAGCATTCGGTGGTTCAGCTCTGTCATTTAACGTGGCCTACCATGTCGCGATTGGGCCGTTGTTGATACTAAACGCTTCCATTCCACAATTGTAGTGGAACGTGGTACAGCGGAAATTTACCGAACTGACTGTTGCTAAGATGGCATCCTATGACCGTACCACATTGAAAGTCACTTAGCTCTGCCGTATTATCCATTCAACTGTTCATACTCGACGATGATATTTTCTTGCGCTTAATTTCGTTTTTCTTCTCTCAAACTTGTGAAAAATAGTTTTAGGAAGGGAGTGTCTGTCCCCAGGTCTAAAACTTCCCTTAGAAATTAGAAGCTAGGAGATCTGAGTAAGTGAACTCAATAGGAAAGATAAATAGAAAAAAATAGAGACAGAGAGAGAGAGAGAGAGAGAGAGAGCTGATCTTCCAAGCATTCTGCCGCCCCAGTCCGGGGGAGAGGGCAACCGCCACAGATGGACAACCACCGGCATACCACAGCCGCCGACACCATCGGGAAGGAGTTAAACTCATGAAAACCACATCCGGAGGCCGTAGCAGCAATTAGTACTCATCGTCTCACTCCAACCTGTAAAAGAAAAGAGGTGCTGGTTTGTCTAGCACCCACCTGTGTTCACGCACTTACACTGCATCCGATCCAGTCCTCCTGCCCAAGGAACAACGGTGCTGCCCTCCCGCACTATGTTCTTTGCTAGGCCACGTGCGTCTTTTTGTACCTGTTTGGGCCATGACTGTTGGGTATATGAGTGAATCCACTACTCAAAAGGGGTGTTCGGATACTTTTAATTATATAGTGTATGAGGACAACTAAAGAAGATGTGACTTCCAAAGTGGAATATATAGAGCTATGCAAGACAGTACGAAAAAGTATCACTGAAGACGTAAGGAAATTCAACTGTGAACTAGTAAGGAAAGCAATTGAAAACAACCAAAGCCTAAAGATAGCAAAGGGACATTTCAGTAAGGGAAGAAAACAGATTATGGCACTGAGAAAAGAAGATGGTTCTGTAACAAGAAATAGAGGCGCAATTTTAACAAGAGTGAAAGATTTCTATTCCAAGTTATATGAAAGGGATGATGCATGTACTCCAGACATCATGGAAGGTACCAGTACCAGAGTTCTTCCAGTCCTCCCAGCAGAAGTTGCGCATGCAATCAAGAACATGAAGTGGGGAAAAGCTCCAGGAGAAGATGGACTTACTGTAGACATCATACAAGAAGCAAGTGGAGAAATCGAAACAGTACTCACCCAAATTTTCACTCGATGCCTTAGTGAAGGGAAGATTCCTGAGGATTGGAACACCGCTACAATGATCCTTCTACATAAAAAAGGTGACATTGAGGATCTCAGGAACTACAGACCTATCAGCCTCCTATCAGTGGTTTATAAAATCTTCACTAAAGTTCTCTCACACCGCTTGAAGGTAACACTGGACATGGCTCAACCGAGAGAACAAGCTGGATTCAGGAGTGGCTACAGCACAATAGATCATATCCACGTACTGAGAGAGCGAGGGAATATGAACTGCCATTGTGCATGGGTTTTGTCGATTATGAAAAGGACTTTGATTCGGTGAAACCATCAGCAGTTACAATGGCTTTGAAATCCTGCGGTGTTGAAGATGCATACATTAATATTATTAATAACATCTATGAAAATTCAAGTGCAAAGATTTGGCTGTTTGAAAATACAACACAAATAAAAATTGGAAAGGGAGTAAGACAAGGTGACACCATATCTCCGAAGCTCTTTAATGCCACATTGGAAAATGCCTTTCAATCACTGAACTGGGAAAACAAAGAGATAAAGATCAATGGAGATTATCTAACCCACCTTCGTTTTGCTGATGATGTAGTCATTTTTGCAACTACCCCATCAGAGCTGCAGAGTATGATCCAGGAACTTGCTGACAAGAGTAAAGAAGTGGGATTAAAAATGAACTTTCAGAAGACAAAAGTGATGTTCAATTCTTTTACAAGAAATGAAGATTTATCAATTGATGGAGAAAAGCTGGAGATAGAAGACACGTACGTTTATCTTGGACAGCAGATATCAAGTGAAGGTCACTTTGATGAAATTAATCGGCGTACAAAACTTGCCTGGAGAGCTTTTGCAAGAAATAGCATAATTGTCAAGAGCAATATGCCATTATGTCTTAAAAGAAAAGTGTTTGATCAATGCATCCTTCCAGTGCTTACGCATGGTGCAGAGACGTGGACCTTAACTAAAAGAGACATACAAAGGCTGCAGACAACTCAAAAAAGCATGGAGAGGTGCATGCTTGGTGTAACCAGGAGAGATAAGAAGAGGAACTCGTGGATCCGAAAAATGACAAGAGTGAGAGACATCATGATCAGAGTTAAATCCCTGAAATGGCAATGGGCTGGACATACTGCCAGAAGGACAGACCATCGATGGACAGCCGAAATTTTAGATTGGATTCCAAGGGACAAGAAAAGACCCAGAAGAAGACCACATGGGAGATGGGTGGATGAAATTCGAAAGTATGCGGGAGTGACACGGAAGAGACTGGCACAAGACAGACCGTTGTGGAGGAAACTTGGGGAGACCTTCGTCCAGCAGTGGATTGATAATAGTTGACAATGATGATGATTTACAGTTTAAACAAAACAATAAATGATATTAGATAAATCAACACTTAGTCGCAATTTTATTTTTCTTGTTGACCAGTTTCTCCGTGTTTTGGAGCTTCCTCGGGACGAGTGGCACGTAAATATAAAATTGTGTCTAAACATAGATTTTTAAAATCTAATATGCTTCACAATATTTGTATTCTAAGATTTATAATGGAACAATAAATGGATTTTTGGCTCAATGTTTTAAAAAGCTTTTTTATAACTTGAACAATGCTTTGCTACAGTACTAATCAAACAGAAGTCATCTCTCTTTGGAAAGAGCGATGACTTCTGTTTGATGTTCCTAGTTCACGTCAAATGTCTGTATTAATGTTTCAGCGCCGCCCCATTGGCGCAGTGGTCTAAGCGATCGCTACTGACCATTCGTCCGCGATGGGTCTGGGTGAGGCATGGATGTTTTTTTTTTTTTTTTTTTTTTTTGTCTTAAGGCGCTGGCTCTCTCCCTTCCCTGGAGCCAGTGGCCCTAAATTAGGGACGGGCGACTGCTTATAGCCCACTGAGTTGCTCATGGTGGTCGTTAAACCCCCAATCAAAAAAAAAGTTTTAGCGTTAGTGCGTTTGCGTAGTAAAATAAAATTGAATATTAAGTAAAAGCGTCATTGATATTCATTATTGAATATCAACTTAAGATTTTTCCACTTGGTTTTTGTGTGTTTATAGGGGAAGTGAAAGGGTTGTTGAATTTTAATGAAACTAAGTGGAAAAACACAGAAATTACATCATTCATGCGCACAAGAGTATTGGTTCATCACTTACACTAAGGTGCCATAAAAAAACTGGGAAGTGCGCTACAATTTGCATTGCATGTCAGCACACCCATGCGGTAAATGGTATCGTCCGCAAACGACGTACACTGTATTTATAGAGGCAGATATCTTCGCAAATTCAGATGGCAGCTTATCGGGATTTAAGCTATTTTGAACGCGGTATGACAGTCGGCGCCGGGAGATGGGTCCCTTAATCTCAGAAATACGACATTTGGATTAACACGGTCAACAAATTTGAAGGGTGTATGTACTTGGACTACACAAACTCAGGAAAAACATTAAGAGTGTGTATCTCCTGTGGCCATAGAAAAGCCCTGGACGATCGTGAACAGCGGCGTCTGGCAAGCATTGTAACATCCGATCGGTGGGCAACGTTGCAGTAAATCATCGCAATTCAATGCTGGGGCCAGTAGTAGCTTCAGCGTTCGGACAGTGCTACGTTCCCTGTGTTCTATGGGGTTCCGGAGCCAACGACCCACCCAGGTGCCATTGCTGACCCATGGCTGTGCTTCTCGTCTGGGTTCGGGAACACCGCCATTGGACGCAAGATGTGGAAACATGTAGCCTGGTCCAACGGACCGCGGTACCAATTGATTCTTGGCAGATTCCGGGTGTGGAGACAACCCCACGAGGCAATGGATCCCGCAGGCCGGCGGTGGCTCTGTTATGGTGTTGGGGTGTTATCTGCTGGCACGCATTAGGACCCTTCGTACGTCTGCAGACCGCCCTGACCGGTGGAGGCTACGTAACCATCCTTGGAGATCATTTGCACCTGTTCATGTCATGCAACCACTCCGAGGGGTGCGAACTCTTTCAATGCGCCACCGCACACGCTCACAGTCGCCCGATTATGGCTGGAGGAACATTCCACGGAGTTTGGCATCCTGAGATGGCCCCCTCACTCACCGGATTTAAACGCCATCGAACACATTTAGAATACTGTTCAACGCCCTGTTAATGCCAGGAATCCTCCACCGGCGAATACGGAATTGTGGAACCCCTCTTCAGGAAACATGGCCTGTATTGTCTCCACAGTACTACGGACAGCTCGTGAAGTCCATGCCCGGTCGCGTTGCTGATATATGCCCATCCGTGATGACTCCGTTATTCGATCGCGAGGAGGAGCAGCGTGGTTCGGGGGAGGGGGCACTTCAATGTATATACGCTATTGTGATAGGCATCTACATACGTCCTTACGCGAAGACTCTGTTTTTAAACAACCTATATATATATGCCTTCATGCATGATCTTTTCATTCAGAGATATGAAGTATCCCTCAGCAGTAGTTCCAGAATTGATGTAGACGTCTGCAACTTTGCGCAGATGCTGAAGTGGAGTATTTTGAATGACATTGAAAGTTTCACTGCACTGGAATATTTTATATCATGATTTTGGCAATATATAGCCTTTTTGAAGTATTAACAGACAGACAAATACTTTAACTTTAAATATGTATATATATAACTCGGATAATGCCCTGATGATAGCTACGACATGCCACCACTGGTACAGTGATATTGAAATATTGGATAAGAAGGGCAGTGTCACCTGCGTACAAGAAAGTCGTGTCTGATAAGACGGAGAGAAACTGTCCAACGATTGTTTTGTGATCTTGCACAGTAACAAACAGAAAGATGGGGAGGGAGAGTACTCTATTATCACACATGAAATGAAACTTTCGCTTTACACCAAGTTTCCGAAAATCTCATGATAGCCTTACCTCGCAAGCTGCGCAGATTCGGAAGATCCCTTGTGTTTCAGGGGCTCTTGAGTTTTGTATTATAAAAACCCCCCTCCAAAAATTTTAAATAACGTTTAAGGACACATATCTGGGACACTACCAGAATTTTCGGTAAAAGGCAAAATAAAAAGGTTATTTATTAAAAAAAAAGGGGGGGGGGGGTTCAAGGGACAGATGCAGAATTTTTCAAGAACGGGGGAAGATATCACGGCAGCTATTCAGGGTGTCCACAAAGTCTTTCCCACATTACAAAAATTAATATGAAAAAAAATCTATGTAAGTTAAAATAAAATGGTTGGCAACATAATATAGCAGCACTCAAAAAGTTTTTTTCCCTGTTCTTTAGGTGAGCGCTATGGCTGAATAAGAGGAGCATTTCATCGATAATGGCTTCCATGCAAGATAACGCTGCGTGCGTGTTGTGGTTCCACGAGATCAAATCGGCGGCTACTGTCCAGCGTCATTTCAGAAGAGAGCGCAGATGATCACCACCGGACCAAAACAGCATAAAAGCTTGGTATGGAAAGTTTAAAATGACAGGTAGTGTTGGTGATCTCCCTCGAGCGGGCCGACCACCGGTTACACAAGAGACAGCTGCAGCTGTTCAGGAGATATTTCTGCGAAGCCCCAGGAAATCCATTCGTCGTGCTTCACTGGAAACTGGGATTCTCCGTGCCACGGCCACAAAATTCTACACAAACGACTTCATTGAATGCTTATAAGGCACTGATCGTTCAAGCTCTTCAGCCTGATGACCGGCCTCGCCGTGCTACTTTTGCGACGCATAGTTCATGATAGTTATTATCTGCACCGTGTATGTTTCTCAGATGAAGCCACATTCCACGTCACTGGTATAGTAAATAGGCACAATGTGAGAATCTGGGGATCAGAAAATTCCCATTATGCCATCGAACAACAGAGGGATAGCCCGAAAGTGAACGTATGATGCTGCCTGATGCATGACATAATCATCGGACCACCACAGTAACGTGTACCTGGACATGCTGGAGCTTTTTATAGTACCTCAGTTGCATGCACTCCAACCTTCGGGTATTTTCCAACTAGACGGTGCCCCACCACATTGTTCAATAATGGTTCACGAGTTCCTGAATGCCACATTTCCGGACAGATGGATTGGCTGCGACGGTCCCATAACAGGGCCACCTCGATCGCCAGACATAACCCCTCTAGACTTTTTCCTGTGGAGTTATGTGAAAGACCAAGTTTGCTTTAGCAATGTTACGGATTTCGAGACGTTGAAGAGAAGCATAACTGACGTCATTGGTTCTGTCTCTGTTGAGATGTTAAGCAAAACGTGGCATGAAATTGAATATCGCTTAGATGTCCTCCGGGCCACAAATGGCGCCTATGTGGAGGTGCACTGACACTGAGAACAAAATTTACTTGTGCACCATCATCGTTGTGAATCCCTTTCTTGTACCTGTAATAGGCTACATTTTTTATATTAATTTTTGTAATGTGGGAAAGACTTTATGGACACCCTGTACTTCTTCACCGCATGACAACGGTAGTTCTTGTCTCAATCTTACTAAAAATATATGCTGTATCTATAAGACAACAAGCACTATTTCCCGTCTCTGTTCATCGCAAACATGTGTAACATAATATAAGCAATTTGCATTTCGGTGCAGTCTGAGCTCTGCTTTACATTCATTTGCGTGGCATGTACTAGTTTATTACCACCATGATATAGTGATAATTAACCACAATTTTTCGATGAGGAGCACAGGATTACTAAAGAAAGCTGCATCTTTTCGAAAAAACATGGCAACCGTTTCGCACGAGACCACTTGTTGTTAACTATCATGTTATTAATGGGTTTGGAATGTTCTATCGCAATGATTTCAGCACATACGAACTCATATTTGCGGAACACAAATTCTCGTGAATTTGAAGTGCTACGTGAAGGAAAAAAGCCCTTCCATGGAAAGTGATATTACAATAATCTAGGTGCAGCACGATCGACACAAGGGTTTCATTGCACCACACCACATTTATAGTAATACTTTTTCAGCTGGTTTTCTTAGTCCTTTAAATAACTGATTACGTTTGTAAACTGCCAAAGTGTGTTCGTTGTCATTATCTTTATATTTAAAGTATTCTTTCGCCTAGAACGACATTTTCTAAGCTATAAAGTTAATTCAGTAAGCAATACATAATTCAGCAGCTAGATTTTTCACTTACTTCTTCTGTCATCTTCATTTCTGGCAGTTTATCAATTGACTCTGCAACCCATTTTCTAAACCAAAGTGTCGGGTGAAGATACCATGCTACATGCATCTTCTTCTCTTCTTCTACTTTCTGCAAAGAAAAAAAAGTCATTCACTAGAAGAATATTATTTTGTTTATTACAAAAACTAAAAGTGTAAAATGGCGTCGGAAAAATTTCAACTCTCTCAAAAGCCTGGTTTTCATTTTTCTGTTATAGATTTTGAACTTTTCATTTCTGTTTGTTATACACTTTGGTATTAATTCCCCTGAACTGTTGCTGCTTGACTTTGACGTTCGCCTGGATCAAAGAGAGGTAAGATTATACGCTTTTTGATTTGCTTTATAGTTTTCATTCCTTCTTTCTCTGGGTCCAGCAAAAGTAAATTCGTGCCAAGTGATTCCTGCGGACCATCAACTATATTGGTCCATCGTTCAGCTATTAAATTAATAAAAAAATCCAGCTTACATAATTTAAAGGTCGCTTTCCCTTATATTTGTTCATGTTGTGTGGCTTTTTCAGTATCTGACTCGATTTTTTTTCTTTTTGGTTGTTATTATGGGTATTAAATACATATTTCGTTTTCTTACGTACAGTTCGTTAGAGACCTGATTGCTGGACTAAGGCTGCAGTCGTGGTTGGAAATGGTGGGACACCGCCCCACTACTTCTGAACGCGGGATGCCGCCCCACTACTTCTGAAGACGGGACGCGTCCCAGCTCTGCTGCGTTCCCCTTTCCTTTCGCAATCACTTTGTACAAAACTCAAAGAACGTTCAGCTTATCATAAGGAAGATGCAAGAGTTCCGAAAATATATCAAAATAAAATGACAGAGAAGTCAGTCATTCCCGGATAGTGTATTGTATTAGGTGTACATATCAGTTTTAAAGCGTTTTAAGATGATGCAATATGTAATTTGAGAGAAAATAACAATACCTTTACTAATCAAAATATGCGCCGTCATTATCTATCACCTTCCGCAATCGGTTGGGCAGCTGACGGATTCTAGCCATGAAGAATACTTCATCGTGTGAGGCGTTGAATTCATCAACCCATTTTTGCACTTCGTCACATGTCCGGAACCGTACAGCAGACAAACCATGTTGCATCAATCGGAACAAATGATTGTCTGAAGGGGCTATGTCGGGACTATACGCCGGGTGCTCCAAAACTTCTCAGCCAAGCGTCAATAACATTTCCTTGACCGATTTCGCGGCATGCGGCCTAGCGTTGTCATGCAGTAATTTCACGGAACGCAATCCTTTGCCTGTGAATGGACGTTTCCCACAGATTTCCTGGTTCAATCGCAGCAATTGTTGCTTGTAGCTATCAGCAGTAACAGTTTGACCCTATTCCAATAGTTCATAATAGAGCACACCTTTCATATCCCACCAGATGCACAGCAGAACTTTCTTGGAGTGAATATTGCGTTTCGGTGTCGAAGTCGTTGCTTCACCGGAGTCTACCCAGTGTTTTTTTGCATTTGGAATTTTCGTACTGTATCCACTTTTCATCACCCGTAACGATTTTTCACAGGAAAGACTCTGTGTTATTTATTCAACAGGATTCAAACACTTCATGACACGCTCATACTTGTTCCTTTGGCCTCAGGTCATATGGCACCCATTTTCCTTCCTTCTGAATCTTTACGATTGCACGTAAACGATTAGAAATGGTTTGTTGAGTTACCCCCAGTTATTCAGCTACTACACTGTGCAAATTAATTGGGACAAAGTAAAAAATCACTCTTTTTTCCAAAACTATGCCTTGATATACACTGATAAATACCTGTATTAGTATGAAGAATGTCCTCCTTTAGCAGAAATGACCTCTTGAATTCGTTTTGGCATTGACTCCACTAATTGAGTGCACATATTTTTGACTTCATAACCGTGGAACCACACTTTTATAGCATTCGTTATCGTGCGTTCTTTGGTTGTACAGTCCATTCTACCTAAACGTCTCTTCAAAATATTCCACAAGTTTTCTATGGGATTTAAGTCTGGTGAATTTCCAGGCCAATCAAGCAAATGAATTTGATTTTCCAGCATGAAATTCTTGACCAATTTCGAATTGTGACGTGGGGCCAAGTCATGTTGAAATGTCCCGTCAAAAGTTTGCAAGAATGGAACAATCCTACGTTGTAATATTTCTACGTACTTGGCTGAATTCATCCTACCTTGAACAGGAACTAAGCTTCCAGTGCCATTTGATGTGAAAAAACCTCAAAACATCTGTTTCAGAGAATGTTTTACAGTTTGTTTGACATGCTCAGGTCTTAAGGGTTCGCAGTTGCTTCGTCTAACGACATTTGCTTGGTAACCCTGCACAAATAAACGAGTTTCATCACTGAAAATTACCTTTTTCCAGTCGTCAGCAATCCATGATTTATATATTTTGGCCCATGCTAAACGTTTTATCTTCATTTTCGCATTCAAATATTGTTTTTTCGTTGGTCTTCTTGCCTTCCGGCCAACTTCCAGAAGCCTACGGTGTACAGTTGAATCACTAACATCACAACCACTAGCCAATAAATCTCTTTGAAGGTCGGTGCTTGTTTTTTTTTATTCATTTTACTATTTCTGATTAGATATTTATCGGTTCGTGGAGTTGTTTTTCGTTTTCTTACACATTTACCTTTCCTTTTTAGAGACGATGATCCAGACGCATTGTATCTCGTAAGCAGTCTTGATACACTTGATTTGCTTACACCAACTGCAGAGCGATATCTCTCACTGTCATAGAAGTGTGATCCTTCTGAGCAATTATTTTTGCACGCTTCCTTGGGAAAATATCCATTTTTATATACACGAAAGCAACACGTACTCACAGAGAGCAAAAACTAACATCCACCTGCCACACACGAAAGCTCACAACTGAAGCTGAAGTCAGAAGTGCCTATCTCCTGTTTAAAACCTGTCAAACCACATTCTTACTATCACTTTCTAACATTCACACCACCTCACAGCTGATAAAACTGGTTTACGTGGGTTTCCGACATCAACTGGCGATCACATTACAATTCTGAGAATAAAATAGCTTTCCCCAATTAATTTGCACGGTATAGTAGTTCTTTCTGCGTTTGAGACGAATTTTCATCCAGCAATACTTGCAGTTCCTCATGTGCAAACTTCTGCGGGGCGCTGCTAACGTTTTCGATCGCTGACATCAAAATCACCTGCTTCAAACCGTCTAAACCAAAACACACACGTGCTTTTCGATACAATATTCTTTCTCAGAACAGATCGATGCACATGTTTTTGCAGCACTTTTTCCTTGACGAAATTCTTAACGAATGCAGTGTCGAATAAATGCAGTATCGCTTGCCATCTTTCACCTACCGATGTGTAAGTGCGTTTGACTGTTGGGCAAACTTCTGTGTCACATTTTATACTCTGGACCAGTTACGGTCACATGACAACAACGCGGGGGGGAATGTCACACACAAAAAAACCGCTTTAAAACTTATTTGTACACCTATACCACATCAGTGTCGTAGCCAGAAATTTCTTAAGGACGGGGAGAGGGTCCATGGATGCGCGTCATCGGTGAAAGGTTCCAGTGAAAAATAGTCCAAAAGTCAATACGCATAAAAAATTTTAAAGGCGGAAAAAATATCCTTCATTGGCAGTTGAGGGGGTGCAAACCGCATAACGACACTGACAACTTATCCACCGTGCGTGTCTGTTCAAGCAATATTTGTTATTAAATGAAAAGAAAAACATTACAGAAAAAACACTTTATATACAAGTGTACATATATAATTTTGAAAGCGTTGTATATTGCCGGATCTGCGAAATAAAACTGAGGCCTCGAGAACGGGGGAGGTTCGGACCCGAGGATCCCCTTTGTCTACGTCTCTATGAACATTTCACGGTGAAATTATGTTCTTGAAATATCCATCGTTTCTCACTGCCCCGCTTCTTGTTTGGAGAAGGCAGGAGCACTGTGTTTCACGCCATGTTTTATGTCTATCTAATTTTTTTTTCAAATTTACCTCACATTGTGAAAACGGATGCTGGTGAAGATAATAGTAACAACGCGATTGGCGGTTCCACTTCATTTTCTGGTTACGTGGCCCGTAGTGGTTCCGATTCAGAAATCCTGACCGTCCTATTCTTTAAAATAAACTGCACTATTCTTCTTTTAATAGTTGCATGAAAGTGATTGATGAACGTAATACCACCCTTTGAAAAAATAAACATGAAGGCTGACACTTTGGTCTGCTACGTCAGTCAGCCATGGCGAGATATTGAGCAAACGTGCATTCTCGGGATGCGGTTTGCTTTGAGGGAAGGGCGGTGAGGTAACGAGCACAATGAGCAACTCTAGAGGCTGTGACTGAATTTTACCCGAAAGAAGGAATCGTACCAGCAAATATTTACCAATGCGTAACTAGAATTAATAGAGGTTCTGCTCCATCTTATGCCGCTCTACAGGTTGCATTACGTTTCAGAGCAGTTGAAGAATACTGGTATGCCACAGATGGAAGTGTGGTTTACAGGGCATGCTAAGAGACTTATTACAAAGGACTGGGACATATTTATATCAAGTGTATGGAAGTTATGAGGAAGTACATCGAAAAATAACGGAACAATATTTTCAGAAAACAGGACACAAGTATATCAGGCTTAGAGCTCACTGACCGCTCCTCGGGTGTCAAATATGGAAGGTGATCGACTCTCTATTAACGAATTTTACATTCTGTGACAGCATGCGGTTGACCAGTGACCAAGCAATAAACGTAAGGTTAAATTAATGTGAAGCAGAATAATCAATCGTCAGAACTGTTTCCTCCTTGATGCTCATTGCAATTTTGGTGGTATGAAATCATCATCTACTATTTACTTGTCAGCGAATTTTTCTATGTATGAAATAGCTTGCACCTTCGCAGTGAGGCTTCTAAAGACCCTTGAACCAATTTGCTTTGTAAAATTACACTACTAAAGTATGTGTAACTGGGATCCTCAATTGAAGAACTTCACTCACTTTGTTACTTGATATACTCTTTGGCTTCACACAAATTAATGTTCTCTTGGTGTCACGTTTCCAATTTTCAAGAAAATCTTTCACAGAGTCTCTATTTCTTCCGTGCATAAAACATTCTGTTAGGTCAATTGGGCCATCAAAAACAGTAATTAACATCAGAACATTGTGGATACGCCAGAGTCAACTATTAAGTAAACACGAGGCTTGAAGATATATTTGATACAATAATCCGGTTTAATAGGTTTACAAAGAATCATAGAAAAAAACAAAACTACTGAACTTTCACCCGTACGCTGGTAGTTTCGTCAAGGCACTGAACAACATACAGACTATAATTGACAAATTCTAAGAAAAAAACAAAATTTAAGAGTAATTAATACAGACATTTGACGTGGACTAGGAACATCAAACAGAAGGCATCGCTCTTTCCACGTTTATGAGTGAGTTACGGAAAAATTCTCATTGGCCGCCACCGGGAATTGAACCCAGGGTCTTCCAGTTACGCGCCGGATATGCTTCCACTGCACCACAGCAACCTCGAATTCCTTCAGACACGCATACATTAACTGCTAAGCCAATTGGCTGATGCTTCTTGGAGCCCCGCACAATGCTGGAGATTCACCAAAGATGGTAAGCAGCAACTGAACAAATAATTAGAAGGCGAATGAATAATTAATACAGACATTTGACGTGGACTAGGAACATCAAACAGAAGTCACCGCTCTTTCCACGTTTATGAGTGAGTCACGGACAAATTCTCATTGGCCGCCACCGAGAATCGAACCTAAGAAGGATCTGCCAATTGGCTTAGCAGTTAGTGTATGCGAGTCTGGAGGAATTCGAGGTCGCTGTGGTGCAGTGAAAGCATATCCGGCGCGCAACTGGAAGACCCTGAGTTCAATTCCGGTGGCGGCCAATGAGACTTTTTCCGTGACTCCCTCATAAACGTGGAAAGAGCGATGACTTATGTTTGATTTAAGATTAAAGCAAACAATTGTACACATTCGTATAACAGAAGGGCAACAGCGCGCGATACCACTCCGAGAGATACAAGTTTGATGTAGTTTACCTGTAATCCAACAGTCCATGTACGTGCTATTTCGTCTCATAGTAAGTAAGCAGTTCAAGGGCCTCCTTTGTTAACGTACCTTTTCCAGAAGTGTACAATGCCATAGACGTTTAGTCATTTCAAAGTGGGATTTCCTCTTTGGATGAAACTTCCCCTCACAACGTTGTGGTATGTTTGCCAGACTGAACATATCTCTCATATGCTCATCAGCAAACATGTCTTGGCCATACCAATATAGAGTTTCCTGTAACCATCAGAGTACAGTGAAGGGATGAAGTATATCCCGGCATACTCAGAAGGCTTTCTTGGTGCACAATGCGTCTCAGTGAACTTACCTCCACATCATAGCTGAACTCTCTTAGGGCATTTCTAAATCGGGACGATAATCTTGGTATATATGGAATAGACCCAGCGCATCGATGCACAGGTTTGGTACTAGGCCCGTTACCTATTTTATAACTTATTTCTCGCTTTTTAAATAACCGCACGGACTTGATTTCGCTCATAACTTCAGGAAATGGCAAGATTATGAGATTTTTTATCTCAGCTGTTCCAGAGCTATAATCGGAATGTAAAAAAATCATGGTGCGAGATTTGGTAAAAGCTTCTTTGTAACTATTAAATTAAAAGACTTAGGGTGCACGACGCTGTGCATTGAAGTAGGTTTATAATAAACATTTGTGCTTAGCTAACCATCAGATCTGGCACCATCCGTGTGATTTTTATACATTCCAATGATAGCTCTGGAAAAGCTGAGATAAAAAATCTCCTAATCTTGCCATTTCCTGAAGTTATGAGCGAAATCAAGTCCGTGCGGTTATTTAAAAATCGAGAAATAAGTTATAAAATAGGTAACGGGCCTAGTGCCAAAACCTGTGCATCGATGCGCTGGGTCTATTCCATATATACCAAGATTATCGTCCCGATTTAGAAATGCCCTAAGAAAGTTCAGCTATGATGTGGAGGTAAGTTCACTGAGACGCACTGCGGATTTTATGACCCGTTCGAACCCCAAGAAAACCTTCTGAGTGTGCCGGGGTATACTTCATCCCTTCATTGTATTTTGATGGTTTTCAGGAAACTCTATATTGGTATGGCCAAGAGATGTTTGCTGATGAGCATAAGAGGGATGTTCATTCTGGCAAACATAACACAGCGTTATGAGGAGAAATTTCATCCAAAGAAAAACCCCACTTTGGAATGAGAGTTAAATCCCTGAAATGGCAATGGGCTGGACATACTGCCAGAAGGACAGATCATCGATGGACAGCCGAAATTTTAGATCGGATTCCCAGGGACAAGAAAAGACCCAGAAGAAGACCACATGGGAGATGGGTGGATGAAATTCGAAAGTATGCAGGGGTGACATGGAGGAGACTGGCACAAGACAGACCGTTGTGGAGGAGACTTGGGGAGACCTTCGTCCAGCAGTGGATTGATAATGGTTGACAATGATGATGATGATGATATATGGCACCGTACACTTCTGGAAAAGGAACGTTAATAAAAGAGGCCGTGAAAATGCTTTCTTACCAGCACACGTGCATAGACTGTTTTATTGGACTTATATTCCAGGTAAACCATATTTAAATTGTATCTCGTAGAGCCGTATCGCGCTGTTGTGCTTGTGTTACGAGAACAATTGTTCTCCTTAATTTTTAATTTCGGGTTTGTTTAGGCTATGCGAATTATAATCTGTATGCTGTTCGGTACCTTGACGAAACTGCTTGTGCGCGAGCGAAAGAGCTCGGAATTTTTTCTACGAATTCTTTGTACACCTATCAAACTGAATTATCAAGCCTATCTTCAAGCCCTCATGCGAATTTAATAGTAATTAGTGTTCAAACTGGTAGGTGAGCTGCATACTGATCTTCAGAACATTGTGCCGAATGGGACAGGTCAACAATCTGGTTTCGTACACCTTTTTCTACAAGATGCAGACTGACTGGTATTTCCCTGTAAAATATAGTGATCCCAATGGCGAGGATTGCTTTCTCTCCCAGGTGGTAGATGTTTTATCTCTCATCTGGTGCAATCAGTGATGCTCACGTGATATCTATGTTTAGTTTTGTGGAAAGCGCTCCAACTCAGTTGTTGATTTTATTACCCAGTAGGGGAGCCTAGTGCTTGCTCGAATGGACGCGATCAACTGAACATACAACAACTAAAACGGTTCCATAAACCGGGCCTCCAGGGAGTATGTGAAGAAGATGTAAAACTGCCGAAAACTTGTGTTGTAAATTATAAATATTTATTATTATACGTCGTGTAATAGCTCCATGTGTTCTCAATTTATTGTTTTTCATTAGGAACTTCTATTTACGTATTATCTAGGCAATGAACACAAAATGTTGCTTTTAAATTTTATGTAGCATGAGATTATCTGCTATTTTTAAGCTTCGGTTCTGTCAACCTCATGTGCTTACCAGGTAACAACCGTTTATTGGAAGGAGAAAAGCAGAGTAAAAAAAACTGTTGTGCGTTTTCGATGCGTAATTTCATGTTCCATAATTTTTATGAAGTGCAATGTTTTTTATAAAAATATTATTTTAGAAACAGTGAGAACATAATCCATTTACATAATTGACATAAATAACATGATGAAAAGTGCGGTGTTTTGCGAGGAAGTTTAAATACTGCTATTTCCGAACATCACAAAAACTTTCTGATTTCATCTGGTGTTTCTTAGGGGTCTTACAAGATGTTTATGAATCAGGCAATCATATTACATGTTTTGGTGAGAAGCGACACAACATGAATAATTTAAATCAGTGGAACAACATAATCGGTACTTACTGAAGTATCCGGAAGCGTCTCAGGCTCCGTGTAGGGTTCCTGTACGAATGTGGGAATGTGTGGACAGTGAATCGGCTTCCCGTAAGCCACGTAAAACATCCTTCGTAGTGACTTAACGTCAAAAACGGCTTCTCCTCTTTATCACTCTGATTTGCATCAGAATCCTCTTCAGCCTCTTCGGATGGCTGCTCTTCCTTTTCTGAT
Organism: Macrothele yani; assembly: GCA_039090855.1. Classification (NCBI taxonomy): domain Eukaryota; kingdom Metazoa; phylum Arthropoda; class Arachnida; order Araneae; family Macrothelidae; genus Macrothele; species Macrothele yani. Next base: position 2,016,984 of record CM076997.1, read on the forward strand.
GCTTCACCTAATGTTTTAGACCACTGGCAGAATTCCATGGTTGCTTGCTGAAGCACTTCTTCCTAGGTATGAGATGGAAATCGAACCATAAGAAACGAGCGATGATGCTTAATTGAATTGCGAAACTTTTCCAAAAACCATGTGTTCGTATTCATTAACACTCTCTCATCTTGTCTTGTTTTCAGATTTAATTACCCCCGTGAGCATCTAAGGAAATAAGGCCGTACCTAATTCAGGGCCATTGGTTTGTGAGAAAGGACAGATACAACGCCCAATCGGAGAAAGAAAACCACCCATGCCTCATCCGGAAATTGAACCCGGGGGAAACTCGGCCAACTAGCCTGCAGACATCCTCTGACACTCGAAAACTAGGATTGCATTGAAAGCCCTGTGTTGATCGTTAGAGATATTATCCCACCCGCAAGAAATGGCCAAATTTAGTCGAAACGTGGACAATTTTTTGTGAGTTGCTTATAGTCGACGACCACTATAAGCAACTCGCAGAGCAGTAAGCAGTCACCCGTCCCTAATTTAGGCACACTGGTTCCAGGGAAAGGACAAAACCAGCATCATCAGGCATACATACACTATACATGTCGCATCCAGGACTCGAACCTCGGTATTTCTCAGAAGAGTGGACAGAAACCAGTGCCTCGGACAATTCGGCCACCGTGGCGGCGAAACGTGTAATATGCTGATTGTCAGTGTAACAAAGCGATCATTAAAACATCAGGACTGAACACCCAAATTTGAATCCCTTGAGATCTTGACAAGCTGCTGTGTAAATTTTTGTTCAGCGTGGCTGTCACTTGCATTTCCATCTACTCGTAGCTGCCGGGCACGTTCTTACCTATGATTTCTCTGTTCTGCAATTACTGTCGTTCGTTCCTAAAATAACTTGTTCTTTCTTGAAGATGCGCAGTTTCAATGGAAATTGCTGAGCATTTTCATTCTGAGTGAAGGTATCTGATGTCTCGGTCACAATATGTTGTTTAATTCGGACAAGTGCCGTGTCCGTTTTACTAAGACTTCTTTGATAAATAGTGGGGATTACGTATTTATGTTGAGATCGGATCAGTTTCAATACATTCCCGCTCAATCTGGTCTTATTTCCTGGTGATCATCTACACTTGCGTCAGTGCACGGGTATTCATAGGAACAATCTTGCGACGATCACTACTCGTTTTCACTGCGGCGAGGGTAATTATGGCTTAAGTTCTTTCCCGATGACTACCTGTTTTACTTCGGCTGTGGAACAAATCATCACAGATGGTTGGAAGCTCATTGCTCATATCTGGGATGTGATGTTCAATAGTTAAAGATTATCATAAATAATAACAATAGTAATAATAAAGAAACGTCACACCCCCTTTTGTTTTGTTTTGGTTAGTTTTTTTTATCGCACAACCACAAATAACTAGCGTGCGTGTGCACATTCGTGTTAATTAGCACGAAAAGAGGGAGAGAGAGAGTAAGAAAGAAATAAAGTATTAATACGACTTCTACAGCCGATGACTCGAACTGCAATGCGCTACGAGCTTGAGTCATACAGGCAAATATACTACAGCTAACGTCTCCAAACTTCATGCTTTTGCACAGTAAGGTGAGAACTAGTTTTCAAAGGCTGAGGTGTGATGTATCCCAGGATGTATTATATTTGCCCTGTATATGGCATGCTCTGCAATCTAGCTAGATATGGAACACATCGTGTTCGAGACTACAGTCTGAAGTAACCACAGAAATAAATGAAGAAACGCATCTTCTCAAGTATATGGCAGGTATGCACTGAAAAGCAATTGAATTAGAGACAGCTGGCGTTATGCAAATGTGGCGCTGTGGGCGGCCCCGTAAACGGAAACGACATCACGTATGCAGTGATCCGACAATATAAGGAGTGATGCGACGGGAATCAGTAAGAGTCGGACGCAGTATGGGTAAGACGAAGGATCTAAGCGCATTTGATCATGGGCAAATTGTCAGGGCTCGACGAATGGGTCACTCCACCTCGGAAGTCGTGCAGGCACTGGGATTTTCACGAGCCACTGTGTCACGGGTGTACCATGAGTACATCGAATCCGGTAAAACCATCCCTGCAAGGGCCAACTGCCGTGGACAACAGCGTGTGGATGAGCGGGGTCATCGTCGGCTAGCTCGCATTGTAACAGCGGATAGACGGGCCACAGTGCAAGAAATCACTCGGCAATTTAACGCTGGTGCACAAAAACGTGTAAGCAGCCACACCATCCAGAACCATCTCCTCGCTATGGGGTACGGAGGCCATCGTCCCACGAGGGTACCGCTGCTGACTCACATCACAGGGTGCAAAGATTAGCATGGGCACGGGAGCATCGCCACTGGACCCTAGACATGTGGGAAAACGTTGCCTGGACTGATGAGTCGAGATTCACGTTGGTACATGCGGGTGGCAGGATACGAGTACGGCGCAAACCACATGAAGCGATGGATCCTTCTTGCCAGCAGGGTACTCTTCAAGCTGGTGGGGGTGGCATTCTCGTCTGGGGACTAATTACGTGGACTGAAATGGGACCCCTGGTACGTGTGACATCGTCCCTCACAGGTCAACGTTACCGGAATATCCTGGACGACCATTTGCTTCCGTTTGTGCGTCTTCAACATCCCACTGGGGACCTCATCCTGTAACAAGACAATGCACCGTGCCATCGCTCCCTAATTGTATCCGAATGGTTGGATGAACACTCCACCGACGTGACCTCGCTTCCTTAGCCAGCTAGGTCGCCTGACCTCAATCCCGTCGAACACATCTGGGATGCCATCGAGAGAGATGTTCGAGGCTCTGACCCCCCTCCATCAAATCTTCGTGAACTGTGGGAGCTTGTTCAGGGGTCGTGGATCCGTATGGCTTCCCAACGCTTCCGGTGTCTTGTCGAGTCCATGCCGAGACGAGTCGCGGCCGTCATCCGGGCGAAAGGTGGTGCAACCCGTTACTAGACAGGTATTTCTAATTCAATTGTTTTTCAGTGTATATGAATGTTATTTGCAGCATAGACGCTACATATTTGGCTGTTTTGTGCGTGTAGCAGTCTATTCAGAAAACTTGAGAATCACGTCGCCCTGAAGTGGGAGAGGAAACCGCGTGTCCCACTTTCCGTTCGAGTAAACTACGCTACACTACGAAGAACAAGGAATCTCCAAGTACCTGAAGCTAGGCAGTTACAACTCAGAAATCTGACCAACTTCAAATTTGTACTAGTCGAAGCAAAGCGTCGACGCTCTTTTGTAATCCAGAAACGGATATAGGTCATAAATCCACAGGTCGATAAGTTTTCTAAAGAGAAGATTGATTTGGACACAGTGTAAATACGGCACTTCCGCGCTGAAAAATGACGTCCATATGTGCCAAACATGCACTTGAGAATAATTTCTTCCATAGTTTCGGCGATTGTGCTTGAATGACTGCTGATGCCGAACCTGGATCTGTTCTTGCATTACACTGGTCATCGAAGCTACGAGTGCGCATTTGTTCATGTCGGAATTCTCCTGTGAGTACGTGTGTTTCTGCAGTGGACCAGAAAACTAAAATTCCCGGCCTGATTTCGTCGACACAATACCCCCCCCCCTCCCTCTGATGGCATCCTATGCCACGATTCCAAGAAGTGGCCATTTATAGCGCTGTTCAATCATGGATGTTCGACTTGTACCTTCAAAACTTCTTTAAATGCGAAAGATCGTGTTTGTAACTCCGAAACGAATAGTTTCGTCAGTGAACGCCAGTCCGTGGAATTCATCATGCCGAAGAGACCGTTTCTTTACTCAGTTGGAGTATTTAACGTCGGTCCGAAATATTACGGACATAAGTACCCGTTTTGGCCGGCGCGACATAACGTACTTTATCTTACTGACAGTTGATGACACTCCAGTCTGAACTGCCTCCGGCTCCAGTATAGTGTACTTCTCAACGACTGGGGATGAAACAGGTGTGTCTTTACAATGGCAAGTGTCAACTACGTAGTCCCATTGGTTTCCTTTCTTACCATTCGATGTATCCAGTGGCGATAATTCCTTTCTGTAAATGTTAGCCACAAGGGTGCGTGCAGTCGAGGCCTGGCAGGCCTTGGAGACGCCAGGTCACTTTTTACTTAACTGAATCGGTCTTTTTTTAATTTATTTATTAATCGTCGTCCATCAAAATTTTCAGTTTTTTTTATCATAAATAATCTTAACCGAGTTTTTACTCTTTCTTCTTCTTCGCGCGCTCTTTCTCTACTTTTTTCTTTCATGGTAGGTATGCACAAATCCGTAGACCTTTTGTTTATGTAATCCACTTTATAAATAGCCACTGAAGTAAGTACCACACAGGATATATGCCCAACGGCTGTTGCATAAAAACTGAGAGTAAAATCCCACAAAATAAAGAAATATAGTATAACGAAGTAAATTTCTCCGTCATTTTTGGTCTACGCCGGGATTCGAACCCGAGTACGCTTATTCCGGAACAAGTCGCTCTACCAACTGAGCTACGCAGACATGTATTCTGATTCCTATCTGCCTTTATGTCATGTGCGTCCTGCTGGCAGGTACGTCACAATAGGTACAGCAAAATATATGTTACTCTTTCTCAAAGTAACTTCCCTCGGATAATATGCAACGGTCTCATCGTTCAGTCCACTTTTCAAAGTATGTGGCGAAGGCATTTTGTGGAAGCTGCTTTAGCGACCCCTGTACAGCTTGAATATCTGTGTTGAATGTTGCGCCACGGAACTTCTTCATTGTTGGAAACAACCAGAAATGGCACGGGGTGAGGTCAGGACTGTAGGCAGGCTGTGGCATGCTTTCAGTACTGCATTTCGTAAGAAACTTTTGAACACAAGCAGCCACATGTGAGCGGGCGTTATCATGGTGTAGGGTCCACCTGCCCACCAGTTCCAGTCGCTTAATCAATATGTGTCATCGCAGACGCTTCAAGACTGAAATGTAATACTCAGCATTGACAGTAATTTGTGGAGGAACGGCATGCTGGTAGACTACATCTTCATGATCAAAGAAAATTATCATCATCACCTTCCCAGCTGATTTGGTTTGGCGGACTTTTTTCGGAGGAGGCGAGCCTGTGTGTTTCCAGACACTCGTTGCGCGCTCCGTGAGGGGGTCGAAATAGTTGATCCATGTTTCATCGGCAGTTATTACTGTGTTTAGAAAGTTTAGATCCTTCGCAATCATTTGTTTCCACTCATGACACATCTGAACTCTGGATAACAATCGTTCTCTCGTCAGATGATGAGGTACCCATCTGGAACACACACGATGCAGCAGTAATTTGTCGCGTTGGTAGAATGCGGAATGCCGACGTTTCTGAAATATTTGTCGACGCCGCTATGCCTTCACACGTCATTCGTCGATTTTCTTGCAGGATTGCCCAAACAGTGTTAACAACAAACAGTGTTAACACTTTGAGGTCGACCAGGACTAGGAGCGAGTTCTTTTTTTGAAACCCTTGTGCCACCTAAAAATCGTTGACTTACCCAAACATTTATCTTTGTAAGCTTTTTTTCATTAAATCAACTGTTTCGGGAGCCGTTTTACCCAAACGATAGCAAAATTTTATCGCACAACGCATTTCACTTCTTAACTCTGAATCACTCCCTTCCATAGCTGTATGGCGAAATGCAGAGGTACCTTAAACAACTGCGCAATATAGCAAAACCAGAATCGTCTGCCAGGGCTAATAACTGTTGCCGTAGATACTTCCCTAATTCAGTTAGTCAACTGCGTGGTTGTTTCCCCCTTTCGCACTGTTGCAAACTCAAAAAAAAAAAATACCCTCAACTTTTATGGAACGGCCTTTGTATATATATTTTACTAAATAAGGTACGGTTTTCCCTTTTTTCCGGTAGCTATATAATACTTGTCACCAGAACGAATATCTTCTACAAGTTGAAGTACATTTAACAGCGCTGTTGTTATTGCGCTCTTGTCGTGAACATCTGAGCGCAAACATCTGCACGATTATTCCAGTCTTGAAGAGAATAGGTCAGCTTCTTCTGGATGAAATGAATTTCTGTGACGAGAACTGCTTGTTTAAGGGTGTCCCGTCTTAAGAACTACTTCATTTTCAATCTTGATCAATGATGTATTGTGTTCATAACCCGATTTGATAGGGGAAAAAATACCGAGAAAAATGTCAGTATCTTTTATTTTTTGTTCGGTAAATAAGTGAAAATTTCCGTCGAATTCGATCAAAAGGATATCCTGAGGAAATGAGCAGCTTTATGTTTGACTACCATCGGAAAGAAGGACAAAGTAATTTCACACCTATCACCTTCATTACCACTTAACTGAAAAGTTCAGTAAACAGCCTGTTTACTATAAATTAATCATAAATCTGCAACTGCACAATTAAAATCTGGAGCAAATACGTAACGACCATAACTAACAAAAATCCTACAACCAAACTGGTGATGACCTAAACATGTCACCCCAGTGCCCGAGTGCTATGAGGCGTTGGATTCTGATAATTCGTTCGTGATGGGCACAACTCGTGTCCCGGATGAAACATGGGTATGTAGTTCGCCTATCTGATGGCGCTGAATCTATTACTTCCCTGGAACCAGTGGCTCCAAATTAGGGACGGGAGACTGCTTATATGCTTATAGCCTATAGAGTTGCTCACCGTGGTCCATAACACCTCCCTCCTCCATCTCAAAAAAAAAAAAAGAAGTCAAAGGTGAAGAGGTTGGAAAGGTATGGTTCAACAGTGACTAAGAAGAATTAATGTGGAGAACATAAGGACGTGAGACTAAAAGAAGATGTAGATAAGGATGGGTGTTTCATGGCAAGGCAAGAAGAAATAGCTAGAACAGTTCGAGAGAAATATTCTGTAAACGAAACTGGAATTGCAGGAGAAAATAAAGAACACAAACCATAGGAAGCTGAAGCCAGCAGCAACCTCAGTACCTCACCAAATCCTTTATTTCGAACGAGAAATATGTACAGATATATGGATCATGAGTAGTGAATGCGAATATACACTGACGGAAAAAAATTCCAACACCACAAAAAAATAGTTGTAGAGGAATGAAATGGCGGCAATACATTTGTATAGGTAACATATTTAATCGATTAAGGTTTCAAGATCACAGCTTAATGTAAGCGCGAGAAGAGCCATTTTAAATGTGAAATGCTGGTAAATTAATAACCGGTGTAACCGCCAGAATGTTGAATGCAAGCACGCAAACGTTCGTGCATTGTGTCGTACAGGTGCTGGATGTCAGTTTGTGGGATGGAGTTCCATGCCTGTTGCACTTGGTCGGTCAATACAGGGACGGTTAATGCTGGTATGGGGTGACGCTGAAGTTGTCGTCCAATGATGTCCCATACGTGTTCGATTGGTGAAAGATCTGGTGATCCAGCAGGACCCAGCAACATGTCGACACTCTGTAGAGCATGTTGGGTTACAACAGCGGTATGCGGGCGAGCGTTATCCTGTTGGAAAACACCCCCTGGAATGCTGTTCATGAATGGCAGCACAACAGGTTGAATCACCAGACCGACGTACAACTGTGCCGTCAATGTGCGTGGGATAACCACGAGAGTGCTCCTGCTGTCATAGGAAATTGCTCCCCAGACCATAACTCCAGGTGTAGGTCCAGTGTGTCTCGGCCGCAGACAGGTTGGTTGCAGGAGCTCAACTGGCCTCCTTCTAACCAACACACGGCCATCACTGGCACCCAGGCAGAACCGGCTTTCATCAGAAAACACAACAGATCTCCACTCCGTCCTCCAATGAGCTCTAGCTTGATACCACTGACGTCGCAAACGGCAGTGGTTTGGAGTAAGTGGAGTGGATGCTACAGGGCGTCTGGCTCGGAGCTGTCCTTCAAGTAACCGATTTGTAACAGTTCGTTGTGTCACTGTGGTGGCAACTGCAGCCCGAATTGCTGCCGCAGACGCGGTACGATGCGCCACGGCCATACGCCGTACACGGCGGTCTTCCCTCTCAGTAGTGCCATGTGGCCGGCCGGAACCCGGTCTTCTTGAGGCAGTACCTTCCCTTGACCACCACTGCCAACAATCATGCACAGTGGCTACATTCCTGCCAAGTCGTTCTGCAATATTGCGGAAAGAAAATCCACCTTCTCGTGGCCCTATTACACGACCTCGTTCAAACTCCGTGAGCTGTTGATAATGGCTTCTTCGTCTTCTTAAAGGCATTCTTGACTAACATCAACACACTACGTCGAATCTCAACGATAACTAACGCTCACGAACGTTACAGCGCGTATTTACATCAAACCTGCTTTGCATGTTCCGAGGGGCGCTACTAGCGCCACACGTATGCGCCGAGCGCGAAATTTGCATAGACGTCATCTTACAGATGTACTCTCACCGCCTACCAACTGTCGTTTGTCTAACACAACCCCTTCTTGGTGTTGTGATTTTTTTCCGTCAGTGTAGGTTGAAGGTCTTCAGTGCGGCGAATTAGGTAAACTGTTATCGACCAAACGCAGGTAGAAAGAAACACGTGGCGATTATACCTTTCACGTCAGCACAGCTACTTTGCGGATCAATAGCGCCCTTACGCAAAATTTTAGTAGTCTGCTAATAAGTTCTTTGGATTTGTCTGACGAACATCACACTGAACACAATTAGCAAAACGCAGGTAGTCCATATGAGCATTGTAACACTGCCTACGTATCTTCCAGTGACACATTTTATTTTACTATACAAATGCTTCCATAAATGCCAACCATTTTAAAGACGATAGCAGTACATTCAGCTTTCTTTATTTAAATACATTTTGACATCCTTAGTTGCGCTGTGCTTTATGAAGCTCAGAAGCAAATTCCACTTTGCTTTTGAACATGCATCTGGCTTCAGGTGGAAGGGCGAGAAAAGCAGGGAAAGATACACATACAGATGTGTGCCAAAGTGTTGAAATAAGGAAGTCTGTACTTCTTCTGTACTGGATGAATATTCCTGCCAATAAGGTAGCGAACAGAATGCTGCGGCTCTTGTCGAGCTCTTATATCCGTTGTTTTCGCAAGAGAGATGCCAGTTAATTGTATCAATCGCGGGCACCACAAGACATCGTGTCTAAAGCTAAAAACCATGCATTCGTTGCCGCTTTAGGGTAGAGGAACCGTTGGAACCGAGCCCTATCATCACTTTGTGGGGCCTCCAAACCCAGCTCCAATTGAAAGGCACCATTAAGCAACGTCTCCATTGTGACGCTAAGAAGTATATTGTCTCCAGTGTATTAGATATTCAGATACCGAAGGTTATATTCAAACTTTATCACGAACAATATTTCATTTTTTTAGATACTTATGCAAAAAATAAAAATTAATTTTACTGAGAAAATGTAAATTATCCCTTCAGCAAATTATTTACTGATAGATGAAATATACGATGAATGCACAAAGAAGCACAAGCAAATTACTCGACACCATCACGCATAAGATGATTTACTGATAGTATGGTAATTTCAGGCAAGTTATTTAGTTTTGAAGGATTATTACAATCATACCAATATGAGCTAATGCAAACTATATAAGGCTGCCCCGGTGGCGCAGTGGTCTAAGCGATGGCCTCTGATCATTCGTCCGAACGGGGTTCGGGTTCGAATCCCGGTGAGGCATGGATGTTGTGTTTGTCTTACGGCACTGGCTCTCTCCCTTTCCCTGGAACCAGTGACCCTAAATTAGGGACGGGCGACTGCTTATAGCCCATTGAGTTGCTCACGGTGGTCGTTAAACCTTCAATAAAAAAAACAAAAAAAAACTAAATAACACCTTCCCCTTAGGAAATCTATATTATGAAATATTTCTAGAAGTAAGCCGATAATAATTCGATGGCTGGTGATACATTTTGATTATAATGTGTGTACCTGCTGAAAGAACATAGAGCTACCACAAATTTCTACCAACAATTTCTTTCAAAACGGTATCATACTTCTCCCCCCACTCTTTCGTGTTTGCAGACGAAAATATTAAAAACTGAACAGAAAAAGGATTTTTGTCGTTTATGAAGATGTCTTTCTACAGATATCTACGCTTTTGCGGTTAATATTTTACTTTTTAAAAACACATACTCGTGGTCTCTCCCGTCTCAGACATAAACAAACTGCTGCATATTCATTTTCAGGGAGAAAAATTAAGTTACTTGGGAAAAAAAAAACCTTAATAATTACCAGTGTAAAAAGAAAAGTGTTAATGTTAAAATGAGTGTAGGAGATCCTGCAGTCGTGTGGCATTAGATCTGGGTTTTGGACACCTCTTCTAAGATTGCACTTCAGCTACCTGTAACTAAAAACAGTTATGAGTGATAGAATCGTTGGTGATGTTTTGTTTTTTGTATCAGCATGAGTTTTAGTTTTTTTTTTTTTTTTTGGGGGGGAGGCACCAAGACGTGTGAATAATGAGGAGTGTGTGATAAAAAAAACCGTTAGTGCAACCCTTTTGGAATTTCGTGGTGCCAGGCATGAAGCACTGATACACGTACACAAGGGCTGAATATTTAGAAGTGAAGCTATACAACAAAACAGAGATGCCATCCGATTTCGGGATGAATTTAGAACGTCTTTTGATTACGAAATAAAGTGTGTTAATTTAAATGCGTTAATGATCAAACGTTTATGGACTGCGAAACTTTGCAACAGAGGTTTTCTGAAAGCTAACAGAATGTTCATCATAATGAAAAAGTAATTCATCATTTACCTCACAGTTCAAGCTATTCAAAGCAAATAGAATGTTTTAATCGAACTATTTAGGTGCTTAGATATGGCTTTCACCGGCGTTTCTTCGGACGGACGGACGGACGGACATGCGGATACTATTTGCACCAATTTTTAAATACTGCATAGGGCAAAAGATCAGCTAAGGAAAAGCGTGATCAAATATTATGCTTGAAATTTATTTATTGCTAAGTAGAAATCAGAAAACGTTCTACACCTATTTTTAAATAAACAGATGATGTCCATTTTCGTAATCGCAAAGACTACTAAACTGTTCATGCAAAACCTTAAACTTGCAAAGATTCTCAAACTTTCAAGAAGTCTCTTTCATTTGATTTTACATCATCTATATTTTTCTTTCGCAACAGAAGAAAATATGTATCACGTACAAAAACGATGGCAAGATGCCTAAAACTTATAAACTTAAAAATATTATACATGTATGAATGGTATACCAAATTTCATGAACAATAAAAATCATTTAACACACCAGATTTTATGAACTGCTGATAACATTATGGAACAATAGAAATAATTTTGAGTGTCATATTCACAATCAAAATGACTATCACATTCCGAAAAGACTTGAAAAGTATCAAATACATCAAAAACTTAATATATGATAATTAATGACGACTTGCAGGTAGTAGAATACTTTCTTTGAAGAAACTGGGGGGGGGGGCCTTTCAGGTTAAAAAATATCTTAAGAGATATTTTCTCTTGTGCGCCTCACATTAAAGTTTGTGGCATACGTGCTGTTAAATACTAATAAGGATACATACTAAGATGCAATTCATGAACGTAATAAAAATTTTCCATTAGTTTACTTTTTAGAGAAGTATGAAATATTAGACGATGTCAGATCTTTCAATCAAATAGTTATATCTACTTTTTTTCCGAAATAACTTGACTCATTTAGAAACTGCGCAGCTGTTCTCAACCCACCAAGCAAGTGCTTGAGAGAAAGAGATTCGGAGAGAAGACCTAAGTTGTCACGTGTTATCCTAGAAGCTTTCTTCTTTCCACAGTGTAGCTGGAACTTCTTACAAGTATTGGGTCGTTCCCTCTGATGCGAAATAAAGTCGCTCATGGTTTACTTAGAACAACAGTTTCCTATAACTCCCACCTCCCTCGCTCTCTAAATTTGAAGAAAAGTTGCTCTTTTCTGGGTTTTTTTTTAATTAATCGTTTTTTCACAAATGAATCTTTTGCCAATTACCAAAAGACTTTACACCATTCATAAACTACAACGTTTCTTTTAATGACATAAAACTAATACTCAGTTTAAGCCGAGATTTAGCGCTCCATCGGGAGGTTTCGTCTGGGAAAAATTATCAAAGCTAGCCACTTTTCTAAGAAGGCTTTGATAACCTAGCCCAGAGGAAGCCTCCTGATGATGGAGCGCTAAAGCTCGGCTTAAACTGTGTATTAGTTTTACGCCATTAAAGGAAACGTTACTGTTAATATTTTTTTTGCTTTCTTGATTGGCAAAAGATCATCGCAAAACGCAGTACTATTTGTCTGTTTCTTCCTTTCAAGTGAATGCTCTAGTTTCCTGAGAGCATTAATAAGTCATAAGCATTTTATAATAAAACGCATATACATCTTATAATATTCGAGCTCTGAATATAATTAGTGAAGTTCCCGTACTGAAGCTTCGCTCTTGTTGCGCAAATACTGTCAGAGCATTTTTTATTCATAGTTATTATTACTCTCTCAAATTATTATTTTAATCTACAATGTTGCTAATCTTTGTTTAACTCATTCAATATTAGGCTTTATTTCAATTGATGATGTTATTAATCACTTCTCTGAAGAGTGCCTTGAATGAAAAATTCAGGGTGAGTAATGAGCAAGTTAAATTTGAAACTGCTATATCGATGCGAATCCTTTGTCATTAACTGGTAATAAAACAAAATTATTTAGTTTTAGTCATTTCCTTACAAAGGTACTCGTTTGATTTCGCTGCACACTGTAGAAAAGAAACGGTATTAGTTGAAGCAGACCACTAAAAGAGACAGACTTGTCTTTAAAATATTCGGAGTATTGGAGACCATTTCGGCGATCGCAGTTTCCTTGCGTAAAATTCAATACCTGAAAAAATGTCTTTAGTAACCACGCACTATTTACGTAGCAGTTTATCCTAGCTGCAGTTTTTTAATTTTTTTTCTGTTGAAACTATTCCATCTGAAATCCTTTAATAAAAGATGCTGCTTCCAAAATATATGATTTTTTAGCATGCCCGTTTCATTTGGTTGATCCAGTAGGAAAAAAGAAAAATAGGTATGTTCAATGATGTACCTTTGCGGGTTATTTGTGTTTGTATTTTTAAGGGTTGTACAATTTTTTTGGTATCGTTTTTTCCAATTTGTGACTGAAAAGCTTTTTCATTCACAAAATTTCAGTTTCTTTTATTTTATGTTACATTTATTTACATTTTACCTTATTTTGCTTATTTATTTTGTGCGTTTATGCTTCGAGCATTTGTATTGTGAGAAAACTTCCAGTGACGACTTGAACAGCTTTGGTGTCCTAGACAAGAATTTCCTAGATCTCCTGTACCAGGTGTTTCCAAAAGATCTAGATAAACTTTGTAAACGTATTTTTCTTGATGAAAAACGGTTTCTATATGAAGATCGAGCTGGAAACTTTTCCTTTCCGAGTTATAACATATTTTGAGAGTGCAAGTAAAGAAGCCTGTCAAAAGGAAGGTCTGCAAGTAAAGAAGCCAGTCAAAAGATACGCTGCGAGGAAATTTGCATCATTTCCATGTCCGACGGCATAATACATGCATACAAATGTTAGACAAAACCCAATTACCCCAGGGTGAAGTAATGCTACATAAAGAGAGACGATATAGTTGTTCGGAAGTTACGTGTAAGGCACTCAGTAGTACTGTTATTTTCAATCCAATTATTACTTATGTCCTTGATCATGAACAATCAGTTCAGCACGCCAACGCTGAAATGGCACGTGTTCATTTCATCTGTGAAAGAAATTTATTTATCCTCACTGTTGGAGAACGTCTCAGTCTTACGTACTCTGCCAGCTGTATTGTTAGAGGTGGACCAACTGCATGCTCTCCAGATTTGAATCTGCTGGATTTCTTACAGAGACACCTTAATGTTTACGTTACCCCGATTCGTAATGCACAAGATCTCTGCATATGGATCCTGGATGGTTGTCAGTAAGAACTGAAAAAAAAAACACCTGACGAACTCCCTATACTTTTTTACTTCCACTTTCAAAATGTACAATAACTCGGAAGGAAAACAGTTCCGGTCCAATGTTCACAGGAACTTTTTTCAACATAGTGCGCAGTAGGGCACATTCCCAAAAGTGGGATAAACTTTTTAAAAACACCCTGTATATCCCATGATACACTCACGTATAATCCTGAGATTGAACTCAGGAACAAAGGAATATAAGATGTTTCCATATATTTCCAGTGGTGATGATGGACGTCTTAATTTAATTTATTTATTTTAAAAGTTTGATTTAGATTCAACCATTGCTTCTCACTTCAGTTTTAAGCTGAAACATGTAAAACTTTCAGAAGATGTATATTTACTCAAGTGATAAATTTAAGATCATAAATATAAAATATTTTTCCACGACGGGCCCCTAGCATCGGCGCAACTCGACTGATATCATAGACAGTAATTTAATATAAGAGGAATTTCAATAAATGAATATATGCTATGTATTATCGGGAATTTTCGTCTCCGTTTTTTACGTGCGAAAGTAAAGAGATGCACTTGTTAAGGTATGAAACCAATAATAGTAAATAAATAGGAAATTACATAACAGCTAGCGTAGTGGTCATATCATATGATGCAGCAGAATTTTTGGTGATTTCATATAAAATAACAATGAAGTTTTAAACAAAAATTCATGGTCTAATTTCAGTTTAGAATTTAACATAGAAATAATATAAAAAAAAATTTCAATCTACATTTGAAAAGATTTTACACGTTTTGTGGTGACCACAAAAATCATTTTTAAAATTGTGAAATTCAGCTTAAGTTATTACCACTGTACTCAACATGCTTGCTATCGGCACAATATTGTATTAAAGTTGAGTGTCTGCTGCCGGAAGTTTGTTTTTATTTAGACATATGATGTACCTCAGTGTTGATTGTAAAGCGCGCCGTTCGCTTGTGTTCCGTTGTATTAACGTCGAGATATGTGCAGTTGCTTCGTTTGGTTGGCAAACACCAAAGGCTGAGTTCCTTTCCATTTAACAGCAAAAATGGTTAGATACATGTACTTGGAGTGCCACTTTTCCAAAATAAGAAATCAACGCTGCCAACGTTTTGTACAAGTTTTGTACAGTTTTGTACACCCAAAAGAAAATTTTGTACACCACCGGAAGTGGTACTTTTCGGCTCTTTAAAAGTGGCACTCCAAGTACATGCTGGAGTGCCACTTTTTCGAAATCGAAAATAAATACTGCCAAAGTTTTGTACTAGTTTTGTACAGTTTTGTACACCCAAAAGAAAATTTTGTACACCACCGGAAGTAGTACTTTTCGGCTCTCTAAAAGTGGCACTCCAAGTACATGCTGAGTGCCACTTTCTCAAAATCGAAAATAACTACTGCCAAAGTTTTGTACTAGTTTTGTACAGTTTTGTACACCCAAAAGAAATTTTGTACACCACCGGAAGTAGTACTTTTCGGCTCTCTAAAAGTGGCGCTCCAAGTACATGCTGAGTGCCACTTTCTCAAAATCGAAAATAACTACTGCCAAAGTTTTGTACTAGTTTTGTACAGTTTTGTACACCCAAAAGAAAATTTTGTACACCACCGGAAGTGGTATTTTTCGGCTCTTTAAAAGTGGCACTCCAAGTACATGCTGGAGTGCCACTTTTTCGAAATCGAAAATAACTACTGCCAAAGTTTTGTACTAGTTTTGTACAGTTTTGTACACCCAAAAGAAAATTTTGTACACCACCGGAAGTAGTACTTTTCGGCTCTCTAAAAGTGGCGCTCCAAGTACATGCTGAGTGCCACTTTCTCAAAATCGAAAATAACTACTGCCAAAGTTTTGTACTAGTTTTGTACAGTTTTGTACACCCAAAAGAAAATTTTGTACACCACCGGAAGTAGTACTTTTCGGCTCTCTAAAAGTGGCACTCCAAGTACATGCTGAGTGCCACTTTCTCAAAATCGAAAATAACTACTGCCAAAGTTTTGTACTAGTTTTGTACAGTTTTGTACACCCAAAAGAAAATTTTGTACACCACCGGAAGTAGTACTTTTCGGCTCTCTAAAAGTGGCGCTCCAAGTACATGCTGAGTGCCACTTTCTCAAAATCGAAAATAACTACTGCCAAAGTTTTGTACTAGTTTTGTACAGTTTTGTACACCCAAAAGAAAATTTTGTACACCACCGGAAGTGGTATTTTTCGGCTCTTTAAAAGTGGCACTCCAAGTACATGCTGGAGTGCCACTTTTTCGAAATCGAAAATAAATACTGCCAAAGTTTTGTACTAGTTTTGTACAGTTTTGTACACCCAAAAGAAAATTTTGTACACCACCGGAAGTAGTACTTTTCGGCTCTCTAAAAGTGGCGCTCCAAGTACATGCTGAGTGCCACTTTCTCAAAATCGAAAATAACTACTGCCAAAGTTTTGTACTAGTTTTGTACAGTTTTGTACACCCAAAAGAAAATTTTGTACACCACCGGAAGTGGTACTTTTCGGCTCTTTAAAAGTGGCACTCCAAGTACATGCTGGAGTGCCACTTTTTCGAAATCGAAAATAAATACTGCCAAAGTTTTGTACTAGTTTTGTACAGTTTTGTACACCCAAAAGAAAATTTTGTACACCACCGGAAGTAGTACTTTTCGGCTCTCTAAAAGTGGCACTCCAAGTACATGCTGAGTGCCACTTTCTCAAAATCGAAAATAACTACTGCCAAAGTTTTGTACTAGTTTTGTACAGTTTTGTACACCCAAAAGAAAATTTTGTACACCACCGGAAGTAGTACTTTTCGGCTCTCTAAAAGTGGCGCTCCAAGTACATGCTGAGTGCCACTTTCTCAAAATCGAAAATAACTACTGCCAAAGTTTTGTACTAGTTTTGTACAGTTTTGTACACCCAAAAGAAAATTTTGTACACCACCGGAAGTGGTACTTTTCGGCTCTTTAAAAGTGGCACTCCAAGTACATGCTGGAGTGCCACTTTTTCGAAATCGAAAATAAATACTGCCAAAGTTTTGTACTAGTTTTGTACAGTTTTGTACACCCAAAAGAAAATTTTGTACACCACTAGAAGTGGTACTTTTTGACTCTCCTTTGTAGCCCTCGAGCATGTACTTGGAGTGCCACTTTTCCAAAAACAAAAATAAACACTGCCAGAGTGTTGTCCTAGTTTTGTACAGTTTTGTACACCCAAAAGAAAATTTTGTACACCACAGGAAGTGGTACTTTTTGACTCCCCTTTGTGGCCCTCGAGCATGTACTTGGAGTGCCACTTTTCCAAAAAGGAAAATAAGCACTGTTTTAGTTTTGTACAGTTTTGTACACCCCAAAAAAATATTTGTACACCACCGGAAATAGTTCTTTTTGGCTCTCCTTTGTGGCCCTCGAGCATGTACTTGGAGTGCCATTTTTCCGAAAACGAAAATAAACACTGCCAGAGTGCAGTCCTAGTTTTGTACAGTTTTGTACACTCAAAAGAAAATTGTGTACACCACCGGAAGTAGTACTTTTTTATTTTTCTTTGTGGCCCTCGAGCATGTACTTGGAGAGCCAATTTTCCAAAATTGAAAAAAAAAACACTGTTAGAGTGTTGTCCTAGTTTTGTACACCCAAAAGAAAATTTTGTACACCACCGGAAGTGGTACTTTTCGACTCTCCTTTGTGGCCCTCGAGCATGAACTTGGAGTGCCACTTTTCCAAAATTAAAAAAAAACACTGCCAGAGTGATGTCATAGTTTTGTACACCCAAAAGAAGATTTTGTGCACCACCGGAAGTGGTACTTTTTGACTCTTGATTTTCGAAGCAGTAGCTTAAATGGTTAACTAATTTGATTAATATTCCTAGTTTGTTGCATATAAAACACACTTTTGTAATAACCCAGAAGCCGAACGGCCAAGTTGGAAGAATCACCAAAAGAATTTATGCTTAAAATCTCCTTTCCCTTAATTTTCCACTCAATGAAAGTTCGAAGGTCATCTTTATAAAAAAATCGTCACATTGTGATTCATCATTTGACACAAAATAGCTCTTAGATCAACATATAGCAACAATACGTATTCGTTTAAATCTCTTTCTTTATATCAGTTCCCCACAATTACTTGCAATGTTTCTCTCTACACCCTCCCCCCATTTTTACAATCAAGGTTGTCTATAAATTTTGCTGTGACTCACTGTCAGTGTCGCTAAAATGTACAAGCTGTTAGAGAAGTAGCGGACTCTTCAGTGTGAAAATCTTTAGTTTAGAAGCAACTCGAAAGGAGGGTTAAGTTACAGGTATAAGTCACAGACTGAAATTCAAGCAATTTGAATTTCTGCGCAATGTTTTTTCAATCTAGTGGTTTTCAGTTTAAACAAAATTTTTATATTTAAGCATTGCTTTGTAGAAATAAAAAGATATTCAGTGAAACTTCGGCTATGCGTACTCCAGTTATATTTTTTGATATTTATACGTAATTCTGCATTAGTCCCGATATTTTACTGTATTTTCTAAGCTTTTCCAATTCGATAATAGCTAATTAATTCATTTATACGCTTTTTGCGATGTACATAAATTTTGTAATTTCTGATTATCACAAACTCACAGTTCTTTGATTCGTTTACGTAACCGGTATATCACAAGTTTGAGAGAATCGAGACAGCGTTACTGAGTTCTTGGTGCAGCCAAAGTTGAACCTTCATCCCATCAAAGAAGGGTATGCTATTTACTTTCGGTTAGCGTTCTTGTGTTCCTTCTTCGTGCAAAGTTGAACCTTGACCTCATCAGAGAGGGATATGTTGTTTAGTTTCGGTTTTGATGAAAAATTTATTTCGCAATCTTTGCTCTGAATAAAACGTGCACTTAGGCAAGCTACAACTCTTGGCATGGTGCGGACGTCTTTTTGTTGTTGTAGTTCAGAGGTGCATTTCACCAGCCCCCCACCACGGATTTTTTTAATTTTTCAGACAAAATTCGTTTGTACCACGTATGAACCGGAATGAACTCGGTTTTTTTCGTTTGAACCGCAAAAGTTTTGGAGATATTTAAAAAACAAAGTGGTGTGGGGGGGGACGATAGCCCCCCCCCCACCATGGAATTTTAAAATTTTTTTTGCACCATTCGTTTGTACCACGTATGAACCGGAATGAACTCAATTTTTTTCGTTTGAACCGCAATAGTTTTTGAGTTATTTAAAAAACAAAGTGGGGGCTGGTGAAATGGTACCCCCAAAAAATAGATATTTCAAATTTCAGCATAGCCATTCGTTAATAAATCGTATGAACCGGAATGAACTCCATTTTCATCGTTTGAACCACAATAGTTTTTGAGATATTTAACAAATAATATTGAGAATTTGCATATAAATATAGGAGGCCGACCATTTCACCAGCCCCCGCCCCATGGAAATTCAAAATTTCGAAATAGCCATTCGTTAGTAAATCGTATGAACCGGAATGAACTCCATTTCTATCGTTTGAACCGCAATAGTTTTTGAGATATTTAAAAAATAATATTGAGAATTTGCATATATGCAGAAAGACCGACCATTTCACCAGCCCCCCACCATGGAAATTAAAAATTTCAAAATAGGCATTCGTTAGCAAATCGTATGAACTGAAAAGGACTCCGTTTTCATCGTTTGAACCGCAATAGGTTTTGAGATATTTAAAAAATAATGTTACAGGCCTATCATTTCACCCGCCCCTCCTCATCATGGAAATTCAAAATTCCGAAATAGCCATTCGTTAGTAAATCGTATGAACAGGAATGAACTCCATTTTTATCGTTTGAACCGCAATAGTTTTTGAAATATTTAATAAATAATAGAATTTACATATACGCACAGAGACCGACCATTTCACCAGCCCCCCACCCCCATGGAAATTCAAAATTTCAAAATAGCCATTCGTTAGCAAATCGTATGAACCGAAAAAGAACTCCATTTTCATCGTTTGAACCGCAATAGTTTTTGAGATATTTAAAAAAGAATGTCCCAGGCCTACACCATTTACCCCCCCTTCATCATGGAAATTCAAAATTCCGAAATAGCCATTCGTTAGTAAATCGTATGAACAGGAATGAACTCCATTTTTATCGTTTGAACCGCAATAGTTTTTGAGATATTTAAAAAATAATATTAAGATTTTGCATATATACAGAGAGACCAGCCCCCACCATGGAAATTCAAAATTTCAAAATAGCCATTCGTTAGCAAATTGTATGAACCGAAAAGAACTCCATTTTCATCGTTTGAACCGCAATAGTTTTTGAGAAATTTAACAAATAATATTACAGGCCTACCATTTCACACCCTCCCCTCATCATGGAAATTCAAAATTCCGAAATAGCCATTCGTTAGTAAATCGCATGAATAGGAATGAACTCCATTTTTATCGTTTGAACCGCAACAGTTTTTTTTATTGGAGATTTAACGACCACCGTGAGCAACTCAATGGGCTATAAGCAGTCGCCCGTCCCTAATTCAGGGTCACTGGTTCCAGGGAAGGGAGAGAGCCAGTGCCGTAAAACAAACACAACATTCATGCCTCACCGGGAGTCGAACCCGGACCCTGTTCGAACGAATGATCAGAGTCCGTCGCTTAGACCTTTGCGTCACCGGAGCGGCCAACAGTTTTTGATAGATTTAAAAAAAAAAAAAAGTTTGAGAAAATTGGGGGACGACCATTGCGCACACCCCCATGGAAAAATTCAAAATTTCAAAATAGCCATTCGTTAGCAAATCGTATGAACCGAGGGGAAATCCATTTTCATCGTTTGAACCACAACAGTTTTTGAGAAAAAAATAACAATATTGAGAACTTATGTATATATATATTCGAGACCGACCATCACCCCCCCCCCCCCCTCTCACCATGTAAATTCATTAAAAATTTCAAGATAGTCATTCGTTAGTAAATGGTGTGAACCGGAATAAACGCCATTTTCATAGTTTGAAAAGCAATAGTTTTGGAGATGTTTAAAAAAGAATGTTAGTAGCCCACGATTTCACCTGCCTCCCCCCCCCCGCCCACCCCAACCTGGACATTTCCCATTTCAGGATAGCTATTCGTTAGCATGGTGTGAATCAGAAAGATCTCCTTCTTCATCGTTCGAATCTTGATAGTTTTTGAGATATTTGTAATAAGGGTAATGGAGGATAATGAAGAAGTAATTTGTTTTGCACAAAGTCTTTCATTCGTTCCTGACATTAGCTGAAAGAACTCCCCGTTTCTAGCTTTGAACCCCAGCAGTTGAAAAGACATTCCAAAAACAACGTGACGTTGCTTTATTAGGTATCGAGGACTAGTACACAGGAGAACGGAAAATAAATGGCATGATAAAACAATAAGAATAACGGTACTGGACGAGCAGCACAAAGCAGTCTGTAAAAGCCAATCAGGACATACAAAGATAAACGAAGCTGAACGAGCAGCACAAGGCAATCTGTGATAGGCGAAGCACACTGGAACAGTCACTGAGCAGAAGGAACGACGGACATGGAGATGGAGAATACATCGAACTGGAAGCTGCTTTTCATGCTCCCGGGCGCAGCATGAAAAGCAGAAAACGAGGTGCAACAGATAACACTTGCAAAGATGGCATGGTGTAGGTAACAGCACGGGGCAATCAATTAGCATGAGGCAAAGCAATAACGATAAGTATCGGACGAGATGAGTCACACTGGATGAGCAAGTAACGTAGCACAACAGTAGAAGGTATGCTGAGGCACATGGCATGACATAAGACAAATGCTCGACGAGACAGGAAAAACAAACCCACGGAACACCTGAAAAAACTAACTGGGTGCGAACAGCAACATAGAGCAATCCAGGACAGTGACGAAAGGTATAAGAGAAGAATCGCGCATAACAATGCACATAGGAAGAAGCTCTGTGAACAAAACGATGTGACGGGTTCACGGAAGTAGGCACCGGGCGGATGTTTGAAAGAACCGAGATGTGGAGAAAACGGAGAAAACATGGCGGTACATAGGATACAACGGAAAGAAAAAGGTTGGGTACAACGCATAACAGAAACATGCAAAGGAGTTAGACGGAACAGCAGCAAGGCAAAGACGACAGGAAGCGAAACATCATGCAAGTGCAGACAGAAACTAATCGGTCAGAACCAGATCAATGAGGCGATTTTGAGTATCACCAAGGTAGCAATTAAAAAAACTTTAATAACGAAATATCTCAGGGGTAAGATCTCGTGAAGTCAACGAAAACTTGGAGGAAGCAGCGAATATCCTCGATCATATTCGAGTAATCAGCTGGATCATGTGAGTCAAGAAGGGGATCCAAACCAGCGTCACAAGAAGAGGCAAAGAACAAGGGTTGGCAGCATCTGGGAAGAGAATCTTCGAATACCCAGGGACAGCTTGGAGGCGAGCGACAATTGCAGTGGAAACGGAGGGAGTACCAATAAGGTCGGCGAAAGCAGCAACAGTAGAATTAGGAGCGGAACCTGAAGAACGATGAAGAGAAGGCTGAGCGACCGCGGTTCGCTTAGTACGAGTCTCTCGATTAGAGCGACGACGGCACTTCTTATTAGAAGCAGTACCAACAGGGACGTGGTGATGAAGAAGGAGTAACCGACAGCAAGTGAGAAGTCTGACAAGGAAGATCTGGATCATGTGCGCATAACGCAAGCAAAGAGGCAACTGATGGGGCAACAGGAGCTGGTGAAGGTGAGGCTTCACACAAATCCAGAAGAGTAGCTGTGCTGGAAAGCGGGGACCGATCACGGGACCAGAAATCGAAAGGAAGGCAACAATACTAGAGGCATCAGAAGAGCTCGGAGAAGGTGAAACGGGCGGAGAACACACCGGAGTACTGGAACGGCTGAAGAAAGGATGAACGTCTGAGGGCGACGAGGCTGACGTACACAGCGAAGATGATGGAGCAGAGAATCCTGGGGTTGGGATTGACGAGGTGACGTGCGAAAACAAAGAAGGCAGCACCTGAACAGGCGGAGAAAGGTCGGCAACGGGATGTGACAAAGCATAGACAACAGACGACGAAGAAGAAAGCAAGACAGACGAAGGCACCGAAGCAGGAGCAGTAGATCCAGATGTATCCACAAGAGGCAACGCTAGTGGAGAAGGAAAAGACCTGCAGAGGAAGGCAACGACAATCGAGATGAAGACTAAGAAGGTGGAAGCGAAACAAGCGCAGGCGTGGTGCCCGGAAGTGAAGAAGGGGGTTCTGTGATGGGCACTTGAGCAGCCGTTGAGGAAGAACAAGAAGAGGTGAGCGGACACTGCAAGCGATGATGACCAAGCGTTTTACATGAGAAGCAATGATACGCAGTGAACACGTTTATAACGACATTGTGATAAACACAAAGCACCTGGAAAGCAGTGGGGCAGGAAGTAATGGAGTCCATATCAGGGAAGAGAACTAAGGCTTGGCATCGGAAGCCTAAATAAGGACGATCACCTTGATCGGCGGGGAGCGTGCGAATAACACAAACAATGCGCCCACACCGAGAAAGAAATGCATGTAAAACCGTCGTCGGGGCTGACGTTCGCAAATGGAGGACTTTGCTATGACATTTGTTACAGTTCAAACTGTGGTTACGAAGATACTGCAATATCGGAAAGTATGTTTACAATTAATCCCGCGGATGCTGACTGACCACCATAAGGAAGAATGTATGGGTTGGAGTTTGAACCACTTGCTGCGTTACAAAGCAGAGGGTGATGCATTTATATCGCGCATAGTGGCAGGTGACGAATCGCGGTGCCACCACTTTGAGCCATCCAGCAAACCAGCGAGCATGCAATGGAAACATCCCGGATCACCAAAACACATAAAATTCAAGTCACAGGACTCCGCCGGGGAGGTTATGCTGACCGCATTTTTTGACCATGAAGGGCTTTTGTTGGTGGACTTTAAAGAGCCTCACGTGAACAGCAATGCCAACCACTACATCGACACAGTGGACAAGCTGCATAAAGCAATCAAGAATGGGTGACCTGGCATGCTTTCGCGTGGTGTGATTCTGTTGCACACATTATGCAGGATGCGTTAGCACGGAAAGGGTGAGAGGTTCTGCACCACCCAGCCTATAGCCCGGATCTGTCAACATGTGACTTTCATGTTGACAGATCCAAATGGTTCAAGGAGAAACTAAAGTTCCTCTTTCCAGACGGTATGCGTTGTCTTTCCCAGCAATGGGATGCGTCGTCTTTCCAAGCAATGGGATGCGTGCTAATTCCGCCACACCTGCGGATGTAACTCTTCGTTCGTTTATATCGAACTGAAAAGTGGACATCTCTTCTACTATCGTGGGACAGATACTGGCAGAACCAGTGGTGTTGGATTTATAATAAACAAGAAACTGAAGGATAAAGTTGTAGAAGTTGAAAGTTCCTCTGACAGAGCTGCACGACTTGTTATCCAACTCTCGAAAAGATACCAGGCTCAGATTATTCAAACTTATGCACCCACCACAAGTCATCCTGAAGAAGAAATTGAAGAATTTTATGAGGAAATTTGTCATCTAAATAATAAAGGTAAGCAGCACTTGAAAATAATTATGGGAGATTTCAATGCAAAAAATAGGGCAACGGCAACAGAATGAAACTTCAGTAGGTAAATTCGGTCACGGCAACAGAAACCAGCGTGGAAATACTCTCGTTGAGTTTGCAGAGGCAGAAGGGTTTTTCATCTTGAACTCCTTCTTCAAGAAAAAGCCACACAGGAAATGGACATGGAGACATCCAAATGGGACGACAAGTGAAATTGATTTTATTATGTGTAACAAAAAATTCGTCATAGAAGACTGCAGTGTGCTAAACAAGTTCAACACAGGTAGTGACCATAGATTGGTGAGATGTAAGATGCACCTCAACACTAAACTTGAACGTGGCAAGCTCATAAGACAAACAAAATCTATTGACATAACCAACCTTAAAAAACACCATAATACCTTCAAGTTGGAACTGAAGAACAGGTTCTCTGCTTTAGAAGGCCTAACATCGGAAGAAGTGGACATCTCTGAAGTTAACAGAACAGTAACCAAAGCTCTTATGGAAACAGCAACAAAATTAGCTGTGTCTAAGAACAAGTTGCATGTAAATAAATTATCAGGAAAAACGAAAATGTTGATGCAAAAAAGAAGAGAGATGAGGACAACTAAAGAAGATGTGACTTCCAAAGTGGAATATATAGAGCTATGAAAGACAGTAAGAAAAAGTATCACTGAAGACGTAAGAAAATTCAACTGTGAACTAGTGAGGAAAGCAATTGAAAACAACCAAAGCCTAAAGATAGCAAAGGGACATCTCAGTAAGGAAAGAAAACAGATTATGGCACTGAGAAAAGAAGATGGTTCTGTAACAAGAAATAGAGGCGAAAGTTTGACAAGAGTGAAAGATTTCTACTCCAAATTATATGAAAGGGATGATACATGCACTCCAGACATCATGAAAGATACCAGTACCAGAGTTCCTCCAGTCCTTCCAGCAGAAGTTGCACATGCAATCAAGAACATGAAGCGGGGAAAAGCTCCAGGAGAAGATGGAATTACTGTAGACATCATACAAGAAGCAAGTGGAGAAATCGAAACAGTACTCGCCCAAATTTTCACTCGATGCCTTAATGAAGGAAAGATTCCTGAGGGTTGGAACACCGCTACAATGATCCTGCTACATAAGAAAGGTGACATTGAGGATCTCGGAAACTACAGACCTATCAGCCTCCTATCAGTAGTTTATAAAATCTTCACTAAAGTTCTTTCACACCGCTTGAAGGTAACACTGGACATGGCTCAACCGAGAGAACAAGCTGGATTCAGGAGTGGCTACAGCACAATAGATCATATCCATGTACTGAGAGAACTAGTTGAAAGAGCGAGGGAATATGAACTTCCATTGTGCATGGCTTTTATCGATTATGAAAAAGCCTTTGATTCGGTGAAACCATCAGCAGTTACAATGGCTCTGAAATCCTGCGGTATTGAAGATGCATACATTAATATTATTAATAACATCTATGAAAATGCAAGTGCAAATATTCGGCTGTTTGAAAATACAACACACATAAAAATTGGAAAGAGAGTTAGACAAGGTGACACCATATCTCCGAAGTTCTTTAATGCCACATTGGAAAAGGTCTTTCAATACTGAACTGGGAAAACAAAGGGATAAAGATTAATGGAGATTATCTAACCCACCTTTGTTTTGCTGATAACGTAGTCATTTTTGCAACTACCCCATCAGAGCTGCAGAGTATGATCCACGATCCAGGAACTGACAAGAGTAAAGAAGTGGGATTAAAAATAAACTTCCAGAAGACAAAAGTGATGTTCAATGCTTTTACAAGAAATGAAGATTTATCGATTGATGGAGATAAGCTGGAGATAACAGACACGTACGTTTATCTTGGACAGCAGATATCAAGTAAGGGTCACATTGATGAAGAAATTAGTCGGCGTACAAAACTTGCCTGGAGAGCTTTTTGAAGAAACATCATAATTTTTAAGAGCAATATGCCATTATGTCTTAAAAGAAAAGTGTTTGATCAATGCATCCTTCCAGTGCTTACGTATGGTGCAGAGACGTGGACCTTAACTAAAAGAGACATACAAAGACTGCAGACAACTCAAAGCAGCATGGACAGGTGCATGCTTGGTGTAACCAGGAGAGATAAGAAGAGGAACTCGTGAATCCGAAAAATGACAAGAGTGGAAGACATCATGATCAGAGTAAAATCCCTGAAATGGCAATGGGCTGGACATACTGCCAGAAGGACAGACCATCGATGGACAGCCGAAATTTTAGATTGGATTCCAAGGGACAGGAAAAGACCCAGAAGAAGACCACATGGGAGATGGGTGGATGAAATTCGAAAGTATGCGGGAGTGACATGGAGGAGACTGGCACAAGACAGACCGTTGTGGAGAAAATTTGGGGAGACCTTCGTCCAGCAGTGGATTGATAATGGTTGACAATGATATATATATATCATCATCATTGTCAACTGCTTTGAATCCACTACTGGATGAAGGTCTCCCCAGCCGCCCCGGTGGCGCAGTGGTCTAAGGCGCTGGCCTCGATCGTTCGTCCGTAAGGGGTCCGGGTTCGAATCCCGGTCAGGCATGGATGTTGTGTTTGTCTTACGGCACTGGCTCTCTCCCTTCCCTGGAACCAGTGACCCTGAATTAGGGACGGCCGACTGCTTATAGCCCATTGAGTTGCTCACGGTGGTCGTTAAATCTCCAAGAAAAAAAAACTGTTGCGGTTCAAACGATAAAAATGGAGTCCATTCCTGTTCATACGATTTACTAACGAATGGCTATTTCGGAATTTTGAATTTCCATGATGAGGGGGGGTGAAATGGTCGGCCTGTAACATTATTTGTTAAATATCTGAAAAACTATTGCGGTTCAAACGAAGAAAATGGAGTTCTTTTCGGTTTATACGATTAGCTAACGAATGATTATTTTGAAATTTTGAATTTCCATGATGAAATGGGGGTGGGGGGGTAAATGGTGTAGGCCTGTGACATTCTTTTTTAAATATCTCAAAAGCTATTGCGGTTCAAACGATGAAAATGGAGTTCTGTTCGGCTCATACGATTTGCTAACGAATGGCTATTTTGAAATTTTGAATTTTCATGGGGGTGGGGGCTGGTGAAATGGTCGGTCTCTGTGCGTATATGTAAATTCTATTATTTATTAAATATTTCAAAAAGTATTGCGGTTCAAACGATGAAAATGGAGTTCTTTTCGGCTCATACGATTTGCTAACGAATGCCTATTTTGAAATGTTTAATTTCCATGGTGGGGGCTGGTGAAATGGTCGGTCTTTCTGTATATATGCAAATTCTCAATATTATTTTTTAAATATCTCAAAAACTATTGCGGTTCAAACGATAGAAATGGAGTTCATTCCGGTTCATACGATTTACTAACGAATGGCTATTTCGAAATTTTGAATTTCCATGGGGGGGGGGGGGGCTGGTGAAATGGTCGGCCTCCTATATTTATATGCAAATTCTCAATATTATTTGTTAAATATCTCAAAAACTATTGTGGTTCAAACGATGAAAATGGAGTTCATTCCGGTTCATACGATTTATTAACGAATGGCTATGCTGAAATTTGAAATATCTATTTTTAGGGGGTACCATTTCACCAGCCCCCCCCCCCCTTTGTTTTTTAAATAACTCAAAAACTATTGCGGTTCAAACGAAAAAAATTGAGTTCATTCCGGTTCATACGTGGTACAAACGAATGGTGCAAAAAAAATTTTTAAAATTCCATGGTGGGGGGCTATCGTTTCACCCCCCCACACACACACCACTTTGTTTTTTAAATATCTCCAAAACTTTTGCGGTTCAAACGAAAAAAACCGAGTTCATTCCGGTTCATACGTGGTACTAACGAATTTTGTCTGAAAAATTAAAAAATTCCGTGGTGGGGGGCTGGTGAAATGCACCTCTGAACTACAACAACAAAAAGACGTCCGCACCATGCCAAGAGTTGTAGCTTGCCTAAGTGCACGTTTTATTCAGAGCAAAGATTGCGAAATAAATTTTTCATCCAAACCGAAACTAAACAACATATCCCTCTCTGATGAGGTCAAGGTTCAACTTTGCACGAAGAAGGAACACAAGAACGCTAACCGAAAGTAAACAGCATACCCTTCTTTGATGGGATGAAGGTTCAACTTTGGCTGCACCAAGAACTCAGTAACGCTGTCTCGATTCTCTCAAACTTGTGATATACCGGTTACGTAAACGAATCAAAGAACTGTGAGTTTGTGATAATCAGAAATTACAAAATTTATGTACATCGCAAAAAGCGTATAAATGAATTAATTAGCTATTATCGAATTGGAAAAGCTTAGAAAATACAGTAAAATATCGGGACTAATGCAGAATTACGTATAAATATCAAAAAATATAACTGGAGTACGCATAGCCGAAGTTTCACTGAATATCTTTTTATTTCTACAAAGCAATGCTTAAATATAAAAATTTTGTTTAAACTGAAAACCACTAGATTGAAAAAACATTGCGCAGAAATTCAAATTGCTTGAATTTCAGTCTGTGACTTATACCTGTAACTTAACCCTCCTTTCGAGTTGCTTCTAAACTAAAGATTTTCACACTGAAGAGTCCGCTACTTCTCTAACAGCTTGTACATTTTAGCGACACTGACAGTGAGTCACAGCAAAATTTATAGACAACCTTGATTGTAAAAATGAGGGGGGGGGGGAGGGTGTAGAGAGAAACATTGCAAGTAATTGTGGGGAACTGATATAAAGAAAGAGATTTAAACGAATACGTATTGTTGCTATATGTTGATCTAAGAGCTACTTTGTGTCAAATGATGAATCACAATGTGACGATTTTTTTATAAAGATGACCTTCGAACTTTCATTGAGTGGAAAATTAAGGGAAAGGAGATTTTAAACATAAATTCTTTTGGTGATTCTTCCAACTTGGCCGTTCGGCTTCTGGGTTATTACAAAAGTGTGTTTTATATGCAACAAACTAGGAATATTAATCAAATTAGTTAACCATTTAAGCTACTGCTTCGAAAATCAAGAGTCAAAAAGTACCACTTCCGGTGGTGCACAAAATCTTCTTTTGGGTGTACAAAACTATGACATCACTCTGGCAGTGTTTTTTTTTTAATTTTGGAAAAGTGGCACTCCAAGTTCATGCTCGAGTGCCACAAAGGAGAGTCGAAAAGTACCACTTCCGGTGGTGTACAAAATTTTCTTTTGGGTGTACAAAACTAGGACAACACTCTAACAGTGTTTTTTTTTCAATTTTGGAAAATTGGCTCTCCAAGTACATGCTCGAGGGCCACAAAGAAAAATCAAAAAGTACTACTTCCGGTGGTGTACACAATTTTCTTTTGAGTGTACAAAACTGTACAAAACTAGGACTGCACTCTGGCAGTGTTTATTTTCGTTTTCGGAAAAATGGCACTCCAAGTACATGCTCGAGGGCCACAAAGGAGAGCCAAAAAGAACTATTTCCGGTGGTGTACAAATATTTTTTTGGGGTGTACAAAACTGTACAAAACTAAAACAGTGCTTATTTTCCTTTTTGGAAAAGTGGCACTCCAAGTACATGCTCGAGGGCCACAAAGGGGAGTCAAAAAGTACCACTTCCTGTGGTGTACAAAATTTTCTTTTGGGTGTACAAAACTGTACAAAACTAGGACAACACTCTGGCAGTGTTTATTTTTGTTTTTGGAAAAGTGGCACTCCAAGTACATGCTCGAGGGCTACAAAGGAGAGTCAAAAAGTACCACTTCTAGTGGTGTACAAAATTTTCTTTTGGGTGTACAAAACTGTACAAAACTAGTACAAAATTTTGGCAGTATTTATTTTCGATTTCGAAAAAGTTGCACTCCAGCATGTACTTGGAGTGCCACTTTTAAAGAGCCGAAAAATACCACTTCCGGTGGTGTACAAAATTTTCTTTTGGGTGTACAAAACTGTACAAAACTAGTACAAAACTTTGGCAGTAGTTATTTTCGATTTTGAGAAAGTGGCACTCAGCATGTACTTGGAGCGCCACTTTTAGAGAGCCGAAAAGTACTACTTCCGGTGGTGTACAAAATTTTCTTTTGGGTGTACAAAACTGTACAAAACTAGTACAAAACTTTGGCAGTAGTTATTTTCGATTTTGAGAAAGTGGCACTCAGCATGTACTTGGAGCGCCACTTTTAGAGAGCCGAAAAGTACTACTTCCGGTGGTGTACAAAATTTTCTTTTGGGTGTACAAAACTGTACAAAACTAGTACAAAACTTTGGCAGTAGTTATTTTCGATTTTGAGAAAGTGGCACTCAGCATGTACTTGGAGTGCCACTTTTAGAGAGCCGAAAAGTACTACTTCCGGTGGTGTACAAAATTTTCTTTTGGGTGTACAAAACTGTACAAAACTAGTACAAAACTTTGGCAGTATTTATTTTCGATTTCGAAAAAGTGGCACTCCAGCATGTACTTGGAGTGCCACTTTTAAAGAGCCGAAAAGTACCACTTCCGGTGGTGTACAAAATTTTCTTTTGGGTGTACAAAACTGTACAAAACTAGTACAAAACTTTGGCAGTAGTTATTTTCGATTTTGAGAAAGTGGCACTCAGCATGTTCTTGGAGCGCCACTTTTAGAGAGCCGAAAAGTACTACTTCCGGTGGTGTACAAAATTTTCTTTTGGGTGTACAAAACTGTACAAAACTAGTACAAAACTTTGGCAGTATTTATTTTCGATTTCGAAAAAGTGGCACTCCAGCATGTACTTGGAGTGCCACTTTTAAAGAGCCGAAAAATACCACTTCCGGTGGTGTACAAAATTTTCTTTTGGGTGTACAAAACTGTACAAAACTAGTACAAAACTTTGGCAGTAGTTATTTTCGATTTTGAGAAAGTGGCACTCAGCATGTACTTGGAGCGCCACTTTTAGAGAGCCGAAAAGTACTACTTCCGGTGGTGTACAAAATTTTCTTTTAGGTGTACAAAACTGTACAAAACTAGTACAAAACTTTGGCAGTAGTTATTTTCGATTTTGAGAAAGTGGCACTCAGCATGTACTTGGAGTGCCACTTTTAGAGAGCCGAAAAGTACTACTTCCGGTGGTGTACAAAATTTTCTTTTGGGTGTACAAAACTGTACAAAACTAGTACAAAACTTTGGCAGTATTTATTTTCGATTTCGAAAAAGTGGCACTCCAGCATGTACTTGGAGTGCCACTTTTAAAGAGCCGAAAAGTACCACTTCCGGTGGTGTACAAAATTTTCTTTTGGGTGTACAAAACTGTACAAAACTTGTACAAAACGTTGGCAGCGTTGATTTCTTATTTTGGAAAAGTGGCACTCCAAGTACATGTATCTAAAATGGTTTAAAAACTAATACCTATTTTCTCTGAACAGCATGTGAACTTTTTGTTCATAACAATCAATAAAAACAAGCAGATAAGATGATAGGTAATTCTTTTGACTATCATTGACAGTACATTTAAAAAAGTGCATTTTATTTCATTGAAGTTATTATTTTTCTTGTTTTAGATGTAAGAAACTCAAATGAGCCATAAGCTGAAAAATTGCAGTTTTCACTTACTGCTTGCTTCACTGACACTAGATCCTGGTCAGGGAATTTCTGCTCTAGCTCCTTTTTCCGAAGTCGCTTCAGTAGTGCAAGGTAAGGATTGCGACTGGACAATTCACTCTCTTTAGCCTGATCGTCATCTGACGCCATGTCACTGGGTATGAAACTGCCAATAAAAAAAAAACGCTGAAAAGTTAATTTACCTGCGAGTTAGAAGCATGAGAAGATGGACACAAAAAAGGCCAGCGGGAGAGAAAGACAATCTAGATGCTTTCTAGCATAATATGTATGAAAACCTTCCTGACTGAAAAAGAAGACTTGCGAAAGGAGCGCTTGCTCGGTAAATGCAAAACATTGGTACTGCATTTTGCTCGCGGGTATCGAAATCCAAAATTTGCCGTTTTCAGATCTGTCCTCACTATTTCAGCGTGACGTTCCGCTTTACTGTACGTTTCCTTGTTTTAAAAAGTGAATGTTCATTTCTTTAATTATTATCAGTCATTTTTAAATAAACTGACGGCTACTGAAACATATGTCTTAGGTACCTGCGCAGATTTCTGTTACGTTGACAATACTTTTGCCGAGGAATAACAGGAACGAAAATCGATGAAGTCCATATTCGACGTATTTGATTTGTACGTTTTTAAGAAAACAGAAAAAGCCTTTTTCTTGGACTACAACTGATTTGGAGAGCTTATAAACAAGTATCCAAAACTGAAGGTGTTGCGGGTGTAGATGAGGTTGCGATAACCAAGTTTGAAGATAATTTAAAAGACAATCTATACAAGCTATGAAATCCAAAGGCTTTTTTTTTCTAGGGTAAGATTAATGAAATCCCTCAGAAGACTGCAACTCAACTATCATGTCTCACCGGATACTTTACCCCAGGTCTTTGGCAAGAGCAATGAGCATATCTTGGGCGATGCCTGTTTGTAGGAACACCCAATAGCAATCTGCACAGCTCTAATTGTAAAATCTGGTGGAGGCGATGTAATGGTCAGGGATCTGTTTTCATAGCTGGCATTGTGTCCTTAACATCTCTGTAACAGCATTTGTATGTCACGAGGTATCTTAATATTACTACGAAACAGGCACCCTTGCACATGTGCATGATATTTCCCGATGGGAAGGGCTTCTTCCACAGAATAATGCGCCATGCCACAAGGCTTGGATCTTCATACAATGGTTTCAGGAGAACGACAGTGACTTCAAAGTGCTAAAATGGTCACCACAGTCCCCACACCTTAACCCAATTGAACACGTATTGGATGGCATTTAGAGAGCCTCGTAAAGAGATCCTTCTCCAGTGAACATTCAGCAGCGGACTGACGCCATCACACACTCTTGGTTGAACATACCTGTAGAACGATATCAGCACCTCGTAGAATCCATGCCATATAGATTCGAATCTGTGTTGAAGACGAAAGGCGGCCCAACACGTTATTAAGTAGGTGTTCCTAGTAATTTGCTACTTCAGTGTAAATGAATTAATTTCGAAAATTTTCAGTTGGAGAGTTCTGTTTCCAGGTGAAGAGCATCGTAAGCGGCTATTGCAGCTCAGCAAAAACGTTTCGAGAAAACCCTTGGAAACGAATTCCAGCTAACCGTTGAAGACGAAGATAATCCACTGAAATCCAGCTATGGCAGTGGAAACGAGTCATATACTGTACAATTCATACAAACTTTCGCCGCAAAATCGCATTCAGTAAGTCAACATTCCATTACAAAATCAGAAACTTGAGAAATCCTTTCTGGATGGAAAGTGGGTCCTTTTAGGATAACTTTAAGCGTGGAAGTCAATGGACTGTCTTTACATGTTTTGTGTTTTTCTTCACGGCAGGTAATATTGATTAAATCATCTCACTGGAGGGACATCAGCGAACTCTTTCCCTTTGAGGAGACCAAGTAAATCTATTAACAAAAATGGTCTGGACAGGGTTATTGTACATGCCGCCTTTCTTTTGCTAATCAGTTCAACAGAAATCACTGCTTTCCAGGTCGAAAATACGAAACATTAAAACTGCACGAAAAGTATCCCCCCCCCCCTGCAGCTGTTCTCTTATTATTTTTCGCAGCGTCTGAAGATCTAGTACACTTTATGACCTAGTACAGTTTATACCTTTATACAGTTTATACCAGGTTAAGACCTAGTACAGTTTATGGGCCTTTAAAAAGGCATGCTCGTTTCTCACTTCGAAAGCAGAAAACTTGAACCACGTGAAATTGCAAAATGGTTTATAACATGGCAAAATGCAATACATAAAGCAATATAATAAAGATAACCCCATCAGAGCTGCAGAGTATGATCCAGGAACTTGCTGACAAGAGTAAAGAAGTGGGATTAAAAATGAACTTTCAGAAGACAAAAGTGATGTTCAATGCTTTTACAAGAAATGAAGATTTATCGATTGATGGAGAAAAGCTGGAGATAACAGACACGTGCGTTTATCTTGGACAGCAGATATCTAGTGAGGGTCACATTGATGAAGAAATTAATCGGCGTACAAAACTTGCCTGGAGAGCTTTTGGAAGAAACAGCATAATTTTCAAGAGCAATATGCCATTATGTCTTAAAAGAAAAGTGTTTGATCAATGCATCCTTCCAGTGCTTACGTATGGTGCAGAGACGTGGACCTTAACTAAAAGAGACATACAAAGGCTGCAGACAACTCAAAGAAGCATGGAGAGGTGCATACTTGGTGTAACCAGGAGAGATAAGAAGAGGAACTCGTGGATCCGAAAAATGACAAGAGTGGAAGACATCATGATCAGAGTTAAATCCCTGAAATGGCAATGGGCTGGACATACTGCCAGAAGGACAGATCATCGATGGACAGCCGAAATTTTAGATTGGATTCCAAGGGACAGGAAAAGACCCAGAAGAAGACCACATGGGAGATGGGTGGATGAAATTCGAAAGTATGCAGGGGTGACATGGAGGAGACTGGCACAAGACAGACTGTTGTGGAGGAAACTTGGGGAGACCTTCGTCCAGCAGTGGATTGATAATGGTTGACAATGATGATGATGATGAATAAAGATAAAGCAATAATACATAAAGATAAAGCAATTTTCTTCGGAGTTCTCCGGGACGAACGAAGACCTCAACTCTCTGGGGCCTTAATAGCTTTCAACGCTGTTATTATATTTAATCTATTGCAGTTTGTTATGGTTGGGAGTGCCAAATTCTGATAACCTAAGTTTAAGCGACCGCAATGTCGAGAAATGCACTAAAAAATTAGGCGCTTCCCACTCCCAGCCCCACACGTGATTGGTCTTTGTTGCCTGAGTGAAGTAGATGGAAGGCGTCACACTCTACGAAAATTCGATTTCAAAACAAACACGGAAAATGCGTTTATTTCAGTCATACTCCTGCCTGAACTACCTTAAGAAGAACAAGAATAAAATACAAGCGGTTGATTAGTCTTCTTAGTAACTTCCAAACGTAAGAATTTCTCGACAGGAAATGTACAAAAATATTTAGCCGTTACATTCAAAATGAAAAATATACTTTATACTGAAGCTTAAAGCAGAACAAAAAGTATCCAAATTTCCTTGGAAAAAAGTTACGCACTTTTAAGAGCATGTACGCTGGTGCTCAACACTAAAGCAACTACCACAAAAACCTAGTTAAGAAAGGAAACCCTCCCGCAATCACATGTAAGTGGTGGGACAGCAAAATTTGCATATGCCGCTCACAAGTTGATTCCGTATGTAAGCTAGTGGAGTCGAATACAAGGGAAATCTTGGGGTTTGTTCAGTCAGATGCAGTGATAAGACATCACCATGTCTCAGGGAGTTGGTTTAGATGATTCATTGCGGCGGAGAGCCACAGGAAGATTAGAAGCAAGACAGCTGAAGTTGCCAGATGCCTAAATATGGATCGATCCGTTGTCTGTAGCCTCTGGACACAATTTTAGGGCACTAAAAACATCTCTATACTCGGGGCAAGCTTAACCTGTCATTGGAAGGAAGGCTACAGAGTGTATACTTCCACTGCATAAAATAGTTCCGGTCTAAAAGCTCGTACTCCAGCTTCAACTGGCACTTAGAAATGACACAGATGTTCAATACGTTGTGTGTGTGTGCATTTAAAAAATTCAGATCTCAGTTTCAGCGGCATTTCTAAAAAATACATATATTCGTGCTTTGGTGACGTCACTGATGGTTCTCTGTCACAGCATTCTTGTTTGGGTCAGAGTTAAGCTGTCAACCCAGGGGATATTTATTGCTGTGGGGGGTCATTAGTGGAAGGATGAGGGCGAAAAAAGTGTTTCCGAGGTCATTTCGCGTTTCTCCTTCTTGATTGTTGTTTTAAAACACTCTTCTGTCTTTTCGGTTTTTTCGAATGGCATCTGCCGGTCACTCGAGTGTATTTCAGCCGCATAAACGTGGGAAATCACTACGAAGCTCTGCTAAGGTGATCGTTATGAATGTTTTCACTAAATTGATGGAAAAACATTCGCCGAATAAATCAAATGAATTAACAGTTCTTACGGCAGAACTCACTGGCGTTTCAAGTCGCACCATTGCGAGAATGAAGGTTGAATTTAGTACTGAAGTACCTCAGATCCATTGGCAATTTATTTCTTCGAATTAAAATACAATTCTCGCTTGGCTTACATAGAACGTTTTCTCGAAATTAGTTTGGAGTTCCCAATTCAGTTCTCAATATAGGCCAAGAAACGGCCATCTTTTCCTTTTGAACTTTTGTGCGCAGTTGCCTTAAACGCGCATGAACCGGCATGAAAATTCAGACAAATGAAAGATTTCCTTCCCCAGCCACACATAATTCGGAAACTTGGAAAACTGCCACACATTCAAAGTGTTCCTCGGAGGAACAGCAATTTGTGCCCGGCCCATCAATGAAAAACATGTGGCAATTTTCCAATGTGTGGCAATTTTCCAAGTTGCTGAAAGATGTGTGGCAGTTTACAGTGAACCCTAAAATATCATTTACCACAGAGACGGGCTCTTGTCCAGTACTTATGGCAACACGGGGTAGTTAAAAATGCATACACATTTAACGGATGTCTGTTATAAAAAAAAAATCTAATCAAGGCAAAATTTTTGAAAGAACGAAATTTTACGCATAACTGATGACATGGTAAAATTACTTTTAATTAAATCCCGCAGTTGGTAATCTTCAAGCAATAAGTATAAATATATGAAATATATAAACAAAAAATGGAAAAATATGTGAAAACAAAATTAGGCCACTTAAGACTGCTTCCCGTGTTTAGCAAAGATAATTTCATTTTAAAAGTAAGAAAGAAAGAAACTTTACACGTTCTGTAACATCTCCAAAAAAAAAAAAAAAGATAAGAGAGGGAGAAATAAACTGCTTGTCTACCGGTCTGCAAAGCGCGCGGCGGTGGGGAGGGGTTAAAATAGAGGGGTTTGGTAAGGGATCACGGTGACAGACAGCCAGCCCTGAGGGCTTGTGGGAGAAGTTTTCCGAGTGAAGGTTAATTACACACCATTAGTGCGGAGTAATACTGGGAGTGAAAAGGTCACCGTAGCTTTGGCCCCATTGCCAGGATAGCTTTGCCCCGAGTATAGAAGACCTGAGCAAGGACGTCGGAGGTTAACTTTTGCTGCTAGGGGCAATTCAAGCAACACTGACACCAATGCCCAACCATCAATTTATGGGCCCCAGCACAAATACCTGCGTGCCTCCCCTCCCCATTTGGAAATGTCAATAGCTCCCTTCTTACAAAAAAAAAAAAAAAAGGTATTTTGTACAATTAAATAAGATGAAAAAATAAGGATGGTTTCCGCTTCACTGTGGTTTCATACATAAGATAAAAGATAAATAAAAGAATTCAGATTTTTTTTTCACATTTATAATCACGGAGCAAAAAAATCTGGATATTACACAGCAGTAGTTGCTAAAGCAATTTAGCTGGCGAACATTTCTTTGAGTTTTAAATATACTTTCCCAGCTACGTTTTTTTTTTTTTTTCTGGATACTAAGTTTAGCATTTTTTAATGGATTCGTCCGTGATTCTGATAACTTTATTAGTATGCAATAAATTAAATTCAGTCGATCAGAATCTGTAATGTTAATTGTTCTCTTAAGCTGTGTATAAGTTGCACACACACACAACTAAAGCTTAATGTTAGATCAATTAAAAAAATCTTCCGCCGTAGAAATGCAAAGAAAAAGTTCAAAGGAATGTCTATTTCCCGAGAAAAAAAGTTGAGAACACCTGCAACAAATGCCCCCCCCCCCTCTCTCTCTCTACAATCTACAAAGCTATCTCACTTAGTTTGATTTTTGTACGAGAGATATTTTAACTGCTCACAGGCTGTAAAAATTTGAGAGAAAACTGATACTGAATATAGAAACAAATATCATTTACCAGTTTCTCGCCAAAACTTTTTGGGTGTCACTCT
This sequence comes from Macrothele yani, assembly GCA_039090855.1. NCBI lineage: Eukaryota > Metazoa > Arthropoda > Arachnida > Araneae > Macrothelidae > Macrothele > Macrothele yani. The sequence goes on from CM076997.1 coordinate 2,055,348, forward strand.
CCACAGAGAAAATCTCGAAAATATGAAAAAATGCGTACAGCATTCTTATATGAATAATACTGCTTAGCTTTGACTCTCGTCCTTGTTTACTAGGTTCATTGTAGCTTTAGTTTGGGGTTGTACATCACTTACAGTTTATGTTAATTCGTTTCCCATGCCTTCACAATTACTGTATTTGTTCATAAAATATAACAAAGGGGGAAAAAAAAGACAATATGATAAGCATTTTGAGAAAGATGTGTAACTCCAAGAGATAAAAAACTTTCACGAGAGAATCCTAAATTCCTAAGCGTTTATGAAGTTAGCAGATGTGGGCAATTATCGCACGCCAGACAACTGGAAATATGCGTACCATATCACACATCTGCTAACTTCAAGACATACATAAGAATATTAAAGTTACAAGTGCACCACTTTGCTATTTTGGGTTACTCAAATGAGTTATCACAGAAAAAAAAACTGATTTGCAGTGGCGAAATGAGATTATTTTTTCAGGGGATGAGGCGACAGTGTAAGAATACAATGGACTTCATAAAATTTGCTTTGCAAATATTATTGACCGAAAACTTTTTCAGTGTTTTAAAAACTTCCCTAAAACGTACATTTTACAAATACAATGTTTGCATTGGTAGACCGGATGAAGGTTTTTCCTTTTTCAAAAAGAACATTTGCCTTGATTTTAGAACGGGTTTCTTTGGTATTTATTCCCAGGCAAAAACTTTCTTCGATGGGTATACATTGTTTCACATAAGGTTATCAGTACAGTACAGTACAGTATGTATTTTTTCAGTTTCATCTACATTTTTTCTACTTAAAATTTACACTGTCATATTTGTCCTGCAGGATCGCGGGCCCCGGGGATCGCCCCCCCCTCCAACCCCTTCATGATTGGGACTGCCTGACACACGGTATACCGAAGATTGCATATACTCAAGACAGTCCCTTGAGTGTATCCCGGAGAAGAGCTAGCTAGCTTCAAATGGTATTGCCAACATATTCATATCGGATCCTCCAAGAATGAGAACGATGAAATGAAATGATACCAGATGAAATGAAATGATACCAATGAGAGCAGATTCTCGGAGAACAATATATTGCGAGAACGTGGGAGTCTCATAGCTCGTAGATGGTCAATGAAAATTTGAAAGAAGAGATATTGCACGAATGGATTGGCCAGTAAGGCCACCAGATCTTAATGCGATTGAGCATGTTCGGAACACTTTACATCGATGAACTGCCTGCTCCCTTCCTTCTACAGGACTTACGGTGTACATTTTTGGAAGAAAGGGACTTAATTCTCCAGTCTCTTGTGAACACCCTGATTTATAGTTCGGAGCTGTGAGGCTTGCCTTGCTGATCACGTGCCATGTTGAAGAATGTGGTGCCATTTTTTTATTTTTGCTAATTTATGTGATATCTTTTCATGCCTTATTTCACTGATTTTTTTCACAGGCTCATAATCTGGGCGCATTTGCATACATCGCAGTCCTTTTGTGTTCAGAAGTGCAAAGGATCACGCAGCATAAATAAAGTTCCTTGCCTTATATTCGTTACTTTGTTAGTTATTGTCTGTTAGCTAGGTTCTTGTAGTTGTTGCTTTAATTTTGAGCATCACTATGTATGCCATTTTTAACAGGTAGAATATGCTTCGGTGATTTTTCTTAGTGGGTAATTATATCCTGATTATTCCATGCGGAGGACCCAGGAATTCAAAAATGAGGATATGTATGTATATATGTTACCGCTAAAGCTCGAAAGCCGTTAATGTGCACATTACCTAGCTAATCTGCAGATTAACTGATTTGCTCCGTTAACGTGCGGAATCAAGAGATTTCCGCATTTTACCTAGGTAATGTGCACATTAACAGCTTCCGTATCGTAAAAGTTCAAAAGTTTGTTTCTCTCATTTCCTTTCCCTACACCTTCCCCCTCTCCCTCCACTTTTAGTTTGGTTTCGCATGTTTCTCTCATTTCCTTTCCCTACACCTTCCCCCTCCAGTCTCGTACAGAGCCTGTAAAGAGGACTATACAGATATAGTCTGTATTGTTTCCTCAAAAGAAACATCAGGTGCTCACAGGTGTAAATCGTGTGATATGTTTGTTCACGTAATTTGTGCTGAAATAGATCCTAAAGAGAAAGGGTATGGTAAGAATGTATTGTGCAACATCTGTAAAAAGAATATGGATCGGAAATTACAGCGTGATGAAGCCAAGAAATTTGTAGAAAAGCAAGCAAAGAAAATGTTAGCAGTTTCTAATGCAAAGCACCCAAATGTCGATGAAGGTGTCACTGTGAGAATTAAAGTACCCGAAGTAGACAGAGCAAAAACTGATGCCCGTTCGATTTTAGCTGTGGTTCTTAGTAAAACAGAGGATGGCTTTTATAAACTTGGTACTAAAACGGGTATTTTAAAACAATTGTATGCAAAATCTGAATTCAGTGTTTGAAAAGAGAGATTTTTAACGAAAGAAGATGTCCCTGCTGTAGAAATATCTTTACGTCAAACAGCAATAAAACAATCCCTTGGTACTGGGCAGGGTTTCAGAAAATATGACAGCAAATCTAAATGTACCACAAATAGGTATGCTTGTCGCAAAGGCCAATTACAATGTAATTCACAGTGTCACCAATCTTTAGATTGCACTAATAAGTAAGCATAATTTTATCATATGTTTTGCAAATTCATTTCCTTAATTATAATAATATTTTAAACCGTTTGATTCTTTCTATTATAGTTTTTTAATTGGTTGATGCTATCAACTAATTGTTTGATTGTATTAACTTGATTCTTTATATATCGAAAAATAAATAAATAACATTATGTTAATTTAAGCGTGCAGAAACGTTGCTGTTGTTCCAGCAAAGATCTTATTTTCACTTTAACGAGTGCCTAGTGGGTAATGTGCAGACTACCTAGGTAATTTGAGCAATGAAACAATTTTCGGCACTTTAACGGATCACCCTAGTTAATCTGCACATTACCTAGATTATCTGTAGAATAACTGATTTCTGCACTTTAGCGGTAACATATACATAAATGATGGTATGCATTCATGTATGTATGTGCGTGCGTGCGTGCGTACGTATCATAAATGAATGTATGTATATACATATAATAGTATGTATACTTTTGCTAGTTGTGGAGTCAGTAAGGAGGGATTTGGCCATAACTCACCACGCTGGCCAAGCGGGTTGGTGAGTGTGGGATAATATTTCCTCTAATCCCGATGGTATAGTTATACCGCTATTTGGCGGTCGTCAAATTATTGCCAGAAGGACAGACCATCGATGGACAGCTGAAATTTTAGACTGGATTCCAAGGGACAGGAAAAGACTCAGAAGAAGACCACGTGGGAGATGGGCGGATGAAATTCGGAAGTATGCGGGAGTAACATGGAAGAGACTGGCACAAGACAGACCGTTGTGGAAGAAACTTGGGGAGACCGTTGTCCAGCAGTGGATTGATAATGGTTGACGATGATGATGATACTTTTGCTAACTGTTGCTAATTCACGAAAAGATGTGAAAATTGAATGCAGCACACCTGATGTCATAACAAGCAAATATACTCCATATCGAGCCTAGTGTTATAAAAGTGTGCACGCCACTGAAACAAATGCTATTACGTTAGAATGCGAGTGAAGATCCCCATGCAACATACACTCGAACTGAGGAGGATACTCATTATAAACAAATACTGCATTCCAAAAACATCGTTCGCAATATATCTCTTTTTTTTTTTTTTTTTTTTACTTTTTTTTTTTTTTTTTTTAAACGTGTCGGATTCCCATAGCGGAGTTTGTAGGAGTTCAGAAGAAACCATTTGGTGAGAGTATGACATGATTCCGACTTTTGCAAGTAACCGGTACGTCATGTAATACGTATCAAGAAGGGTCAACAGAACAGAAATGTAGGCACTATGTCAACAGCAAGGGAAATAAAAGAAGTACTGTAAATGAAAAATATGTTTTAAGAATTGTAGCATGGTCACGGAAAAGCATATAACAAGTGTTACAATTTGATAGTAGAAAAGTGCTATTGAAAGACTTTGGCAGCATGATAATAGAAAAGGTAATAATCCAGGTAATTTATCCGGGAAATTGCACACTTCAATATAACCCAGTTTACAGATGTAGCCTGGTTTCACCTTTTCCAGGTTCACTAAATCACAGAGGAATACTTACAGCTATAGTCTGACATACCGAAAGTGTGCTGAGTCTGTTAGTAATTCTCATGCATATAATGAGTGGCAGCAGTCCCTTGATGTGCAACATTTGGGAAAGATCGGCGTTATGATGCTGTTTTTCTTCTATTACATTGTGAAAACAGATCCCCTTCCTAACTTTCTCGAGTTGGTGAATCAATTAAGAAATACTGAGTTGACCCATGATTATTTCCCACAGGATGGAGCCAGCTCTCAAACATCACACTCAGATTGTAAGCTTTTTCAGTGACGTCCAATCAGCAAAGTCGCACAACCACCTAAATATTCAAATTTGCCGTAGTCTGACTTCATTTTCTTTGTGGAGGGAGAGCTTAAAATGGAATTTTATCTGTACAAGACTTACACCCAGATGAAATGAAATGAAACATTCGCTAGGCGATAAAGCGTACCGCAGATGACAAGTTACGACTCACGTTTACTAATAGCGTATAATCCCACTTTATTGTTTAGAGTTTCTTACAAGATCTGGCCGTGAAAACGCCTCCTCTCCAGATTTACTACAATTAATTCAGCTACAGCCTGAGTGCTGGACAAGTTACGCTTCAACTGAGAAGAGAAAACTTTGCTTTTATCCAGACAAAAACGCATGTGAAGCAATTTCGGAATTCCAGTGTTCTCACTTTTGAAAAGAGTTTATGAAATGTATACATAGTTAGACGTATTACTAACTTCAGGAATGCGGGATGAGATTAGAGGCTCACCTTTCTTCGTAACGCTGGATATCAGAGTCTGAAATTGGCGGTGGCATGGCATCAAGCAAAGATTTATAATCCACTTTCTCGTAGGGCGTATGTGGCAGCTGTATGTCCAGTACGCTTGCAACTTTTCCAATCACCTATGACAAAGAAGGATCATTGCGTTAATATTCGGAGCATATTCGGTACTCAGAAGTACCTAAGGTGGACGTCTAGTGTTTTTACTCCGTATACTTCCAATGGAAAAAATTTCGACACTATTTCCTCAGCGAAGAAAGATTTTCTGTACATCAAAATTGGCTCACTGATAAAATACATCCTAACTTAAATTGTACAATCGATGTTTTTGCAAAGAACTTTCCTGAACTATATTAAAATTCAATAACTTTACTTCGATGTAGTTGTGATACTTCCTTACAGATGGCGTCACTCTTCCTTACCACTACATCGAAGTAAAGTTATTGATTTTGAATATAGTTCAGGAAAGTTCTGTGCAAAAAAAAAAAAATGTGTACAATCTACGTTAAGATTTTTTTTTTTTTTATCAGTGTGTCAATTTTGATGTATCGGAAATCTTCCTTCGCTGAGAAAATAGGGTCGAAAGTTTTTCCATTGGAAGTATAGAGAGTAAAACCTGTAGACGCCTACCGTAACAAATTAAACAAATGTCAATACTGACCCGAAGATTGTTAACATTTATGCATGGACGTGGGCAGCGTGTTTCTTTCTTTTTGGTCAACAGTTCTGGATGCCTAGTTAGGTTCCACAAATATCTAGGCATTCATCAGTAAATTTGCAATGCACAGTGTTTATCTAAGTTAGTTGCTCAAGTTCCTTGTAGCACTCTCTAACACAGAGTACGTCCATCACTTTAAATATAATTTTTACTGAAAGAAAAAACATATTCAAAACAATGCACACTGTTATGGTAGTGTGGAGAATGTGCATTGGGATAATGCAGCTTTTTTAGCACGTCTTTTGTAAAAAAAGATCGTGCTTATGTTACCGGTTTGTCCGTCAGTCCGTCCGTCTGTACCCACGGTATCTGTGCAACTATTAGTCCGATTTGAAAAATTCTTTTTGCATTGGGAAGCTTGAAATATGCGAATGATGATCTTTTATTTCGTTTTTTACGATGTATAATTTTGCCGCTAAGGGGCGTAAATGCAGATGATGTCGAATTCAAAAACACATTTTATTCCACATATTTGCTTCTAAACATCCGATTGAAAAATTTCTTTTATCTTTCGATTCCATTTATGTCGAAGAGTATTTTAGATATACAGTAACGAACAAAAGTATTTGGCGAAACACTTTTTTGACCATAATTTTTATTCTGCAGGACCAAATCGGGTCATTTTGGGATATGATATGTGTTGATTCGTCGGTTACAAATGCCGCGTAGTTTGTATTTCGCTCAGAGTGAATTTGTCGTTCGAAATGGGTCACATTCAAGAGTCGCCAATTATTACCCATTTGTTTGCTGCATGTATTAATGTTTTCCTTGTGATTTTTGTGGGTTTTGTGATGTGTAGTGTGATAATAAGTCAATCTTAGGTTTTCAGAAATGGGTAAAAAGGCGGATATCCCTGTTGGAATCCGGAATGCGCGTCACTGACATTGCGAGGGCCCCGAGGATCCGACACCAGTCTATTTCAGTTATCCTGCAACGTTATAAGACTGGGACCGTCGAGAACAGTGCGCGATGTGGTAGACCTCGTTCCACTACGTTGCGTCAGCATAGACACATCCTGCGTCGATCTCGTGCTGATCCCACCTTGACTGCTGTGAACATCGCCACCAAATTCCGCGACAGCGACGACCTGAACGACAGCCGAATGACCATCTCCCATCGTCTCATTGCTGGTAGATTGAATAGAATACGACCCGCCAAGAAACCACTCATCGGAGTCAAGAATCGACGAGCCAGAGTCGCGTTCGCGAGCCGTCATCGACACTGGACCGCACCGGACTGGAGTAAGTTGCTTTTCACCGACAAGAGCAAGTTCAACTTGTTCGGAAGTGATGGCATCCGATACGTACAACGTCCGTGTGGCCAGAGATTCAACCCCCAGTTCATTCAGCCGACTGTCAAGCACGAAGGAGGATCGCTCATGGTTTACGGCGCCTTCTGTCGCAATGGAATGGGCCCCATCATCAAGATTGACGGAATAATGACCGGCCAGAGCTACACGAACATGCTCGTCAGCGATGTCTTCCCATGGGCAAACCAGAACATGCCACCCGGATGGATCATGCAGCAAGATAACGACCCGAAGCACACCTCCAGAGTAGCGAAGGCAGCCTTCCAGCAGCAACAGGTCACGCTTCTAGACTGGCCAAGCCAATCTTCAGACCTCAACCCCATCGAGCACATGTGGGAGGAGCTGGAGAGACGATGTGCGAAGAAAACCTGCCGAAATAGGGTCCAGAAGTTCGACCAGCTGTCTGCAGAATGGGCGTGAATTCCGCAGGTCACTGTCGAGAAGCTAGTGGACTCGATGCCGGCCCGTTGTGCAGCTGTTATTAAGTCTCGTGGTTATCCCACTGAGTATTAGTTATTGTTTTGTCGTTTTCTCGTACTTGTTTTCTGTTATCGTTGCATTAAATGAATGTGATACACACCTACTTTTTTGGTCAATTTGTATGATCTTTGCGATTCAGCTCGGTACCTGATCTGTGTTAAGGTTTCCGATCCATCTGCATATGGGTCATGTTTACAACTGAATAACACATATCATATCTCAAAATGACCCGATTTGGTCCAGCAGAAAAAAACTTATGGTCGAAAAAGTGTTTCGCCAAATACTTTTGTTCGCTGCTGTAGTTACTTTTTCAAATTACGCATAGAATTTTCGCTAGGGGGCGTAAAAGTAAATTACATTTTTTCCGGATAACTCTTCTTTAAAACTCCGATTTGAAAAAAAAATTCTTCAGCGGATACATATCCTGATGGAAAATCTTTTGCATATAATTTCAAATTTTTGGTAAATAATAATTTAGCCACCACGGAACGTAAGTGTTAATTTTTGCTTCTGATGTATTGGCCATAAAATCTGAGCTTCTAAAATATCGATTGAAAAAATTCCTTCGCGGACTGATGCCACTCACATCGATAAACATTTTCGGAATATTTTCTTCTTAAAATATATCACAGTTTCTCCGCCAGGGGCGTAGATGTATATCTTATTTTTGTCAATATCTCTACTTCTAGGAGTCCGATTTGAAAAATTCCTTCTTTGTTGGATAGTATTTCCAGTGTGACACGTTTTTCATATAATTTCAAAATTTTCAATTAATTCATAGACTTTCCGCTAGGGGGCACAAAGGTAAATTGCGTTTTCTGCGTTATTTCTGCTTCTAAAACTCCGATTTGAATAATTCTTCCTGTATCGCATACAAGACCTGATGGAAAATATTTTTCACATAATTTCTAATGTTTGGTAAAGAATGGTTTGGCCACCAGGGGCATAAGTGTTAATTTTTGCTTCTGATGGATTTGTAGCAAAATCTGGGCTCCTGAAAACTCGAATAATTTTTTCTTGGACCGATAGTGCTCATATGGAAAAACCTTTTGAGAATACTTTCTTCCTAAAGTAATGCATGGTTTTCCCACCAGGGGACGTAAAGACATCTTATTTTTGTAGATATCTCTGTTTCTAAGAGTCCAATTTGAAAAATTCTTTCTTTGTTGGAGAAAGTTTCCGGTGCGAAATGTTTCTCATATAAATTCAGTTTTTCTTAACGCACAAGTCTGCAACCAAAGGGCGTAAGCACACAATTCCGTTTACAACAATATCTGAGGGATTAAAAACCCGATTGGAAAACTTCTTTCTTCCGTCAGGTACTATTGTTTTCCATACCGGTTTCATTGACTTTGAATAGCTTTGATAAATTTAATTTGCGTCAGAACGGATTCAAAAGACGTGCTTATTGCACCAGAAAATTCGGTGTCATCTTTTTTGTTTAATGTGTTTAGAAATGTATATAAGGTGGCGATCCCTTACCATGCAGCTACAATGCTGCAGCATCCCTATCTACCGAAAGTTACTTTTGTTCTTTGTGCCGTACTGAAATTTCCTGATATTAAGTGACTAGTTTTCCCGTAAAACACATATTCTTTTTCGGAGTAAATTAAGTTTCAGTATGTCCACTTAAACTCTGTCTGTTGCGCTCGAGGCAGCCCGTGCCTACTGAGATACGAGCAGCCCCAAGTCGACGGGAGCGAACGTAAATCAGAATCCCAGAACAAAGAGGAAAGATTTCTACATGAGTTAACTTAGTCTTTTTCTTTCTACGGTGCAATATGTCACTGTTGTGGACAAAATTTCTTTCACGCCGACGTAAAAGTGACGAGTTCGCCTCAGTCTAGCCAACGTTAACTAACCAACAGACATTTTCGGAATTCGCCTGACCGGTTGTCGTAAAAATTTGAGATCGTATTTAAGGGTTGGTAAGCATATCTTTCTGACATTCAGCATGATATTACATGCCAAATTTTATCAAAATCGGTTCAGCAATTTCGATTGTGATACTAAATCAGGAACGGGTGAATGAATAGGTAAACGGACAGCAAGCAGCATGCCTTTTCCCTATTACAACGCAAAGAATGGCTAATACAAGTATTCTATTCAAACTAATTAACTTTTTGAACGTTAACTCTCATTGGTTTGGAAATTAAATTAGATGGGAACTTCCCAAAATATTGTAATTTTTTTGCAACAAACTGCATTTGTAACTTTAAAAGAAAAATTTAACGTGTTTGAGAATAATTCTTAACAATCAGCTCTGTAGATGATCGTGTCGTAAAAGGTATGAATCATTTTTTTTTTTTTTTTTTGTAGAAATAAGTGAAAATGTCAGGAAGTTTTTCACAAGTTCAATTTTTAATGTCGCGATTTTATTTCTTCCTCTCATTTCCATCATATCAAAAACTTGACGGTAAAACGTAGACACGTGTATTTCGGTATTGTAGCAATATATATTATTCCAAAACCTTCTTAAAGCACTAACAGACGCTCAGTGATTTAACTTTAAAAGCTATTCTACAGAACTCGGATACAGCACCACCATAATTTCAACTAATCATGAACACACGCTGTTTATAGACGTATTATTCTGAAGGATGTGAGCTTAAACGTGCTTCGCATACTTTGTACCTTATAGTACGTCTTTTGACATGAGCATACGCAGGTCAGAAAAAAAGACGCATTTAACTAGTTTCCCAGCTTTTGAAGGTCTCTTGTTCTTAGGGGGTTAATGACCACCATGAGCAACTCAATGGGCTACCATGAGGAACGCATGAGCAACTCAGCAGCCGTCCGTCTGTAATTTAGGGCCACTGGTTCCAGGAAAGGAAAAGAGCCAGTGCTGTAAGAAAAACAAACCACCCATGCTCATCTGCGACTCGAACCCTGGCCAATTCGACGAGCGGTCAGAAGCCACCGGCGTAGCAGTATCCCAGCTATACCGCTGGAGTGTGCCAGCTCCGTTGGTAATTCATGACGTCCCCCCACGTGCCTAGTGAAAGACAGATCCAGGGAACCTGTGGGCCACATGAAAATGTTATGCATGCGTTGACAGTCCAATACTACAGGAGTGGTACGTGGATAAAAATTATCCTGCTGTATTATTGCACCAGGTATGGTTCTGCTGAATGCTGTAATGACTGATTAAACAATAATATTGTGATATCGATGGGTTGTCAGAGACTTTGAAAAATAACCAGAGTTATCGGTCTGTTGTGCATGATATCACTACCCAGCAAAAACACATGTGTTGGGAAACTGCTGGCCACCAACTGGCAGTGATGGGTCACTGCTGGCTGAAATCTGCCGCTCACGGCCCGGTAGCGGTCCGTTGGTGGCAGCGCCATCAGTTGGCAGCCAATGATGGCCCTGCAGCATCGACTTGAATTGCGGGCCTCCAAGCAAGTGCCACTAGTGGCCCGTAGCTGGCAACCGATGAAACCCCAACACCAGGTGGAAGCAACGGAATGCGCATGGGCATTAGCAGCACGTGCTGTCTCTCGTGGTGCCAGTTAGTTGAAGACGACGCTATCGCCATCGTGTTATTTTAGTCGATGTTAAGAAAAAAAGCATATGTATAGAGGCGAATTAATTTCCTAATCAAATGCCACGTCGACGAAGATATCAGATTAAGCCATGAAATACTAGATTACAACCATGAAATACACCCACTCCATTCCCATGAATAACAAGAAATAATTGCTGTGTAATCTTTCGTTTTAACATTCACTAAACTGCTTAAAACAGAAGGAATTCCTGGAAAACATTAAAAAAGCGTTTTGTTGAGAAAAAAAAAAAAAAAAAAGAAGAATTATACGCGTACAAAATTTATCAAATATTTGAAAAAAATAAAACAAAATACAACGCTATGTGGATATAATGTACTCATCCATGGGTTGAATACACAAGATTGGAGGAATTCACTTCTAAAAATAATGAGAAGTAAAATAAAATATCTTTCCTCTTTAAAACAAATGTAGCTTCGGACAACGGAAAGGAAAGATGCAACGTTAAAAATGTAACAGAATGTGACATAAACGGGTAATTATATTAATTCAACAATCGCCTTTGATATGTCGCAATTTTCCAACTTCTAAAAAAGAGACTGGCCATCTCATTTTCGGAAAGGAAAATAGGCTCTCATCACGCACCTTGATTACCTTCGGGACAAGATGAAAGAAAAAAAAAGGAAAAGAATAATGCGCAGTTCTTTTGTTTTTTACCATCGACCCCCGAAAATTTTAGTAAGGAACTTAAATCATTTTTCTATATATTCTGAAGTTTTCAGTTCATTTTTACCTGGGAAGTCAAGAAAAAAGTTATGAAATTCTTTAATTTCCATTCAATCTTCAAATCCTCTTTTTTTTTTCTATCCTTTCCTCAATTTCTTTTTTGAGGGCTAGAATATTTTTGCCATGTGTGTGTATGTTGAGTGAAGTGTGGGAATGACATGTACGTGTATGTTCTTTGGTTTATTGTTCTGGGATCGAACGTTATTTTTGGATGTGCCGAGATTAAAGCTTTAGATGTGATTCCTTGCATATTGTTTTAAATGTTGTCGATCCTAGTGGTAGAATGTTTGTTCATTTGTTTCATTAGGGGAAGAATTGCTCCGATAAAGGTTTCAGTTTTGCGGTTCTGATTGAGAAAAAATTCATTTTTGTCTTCGCATTTGTTATCAATCTTGTTCCGTGGTAGTATTTGTATGCATATCTTTGTATATTTTTCTCTTTCCTTTTTGTACACCACGCAAAGTGAGCTCAGCGTATGAGCTAAGGATTGGCGAACAGAACTGCTGCTGTATTAATCTGCGTTGATTTTTGCTTTGAATGATCTCAAATACATCGATGCACTTCGCAAACATTTAAAAAAATAAGTGGCTGAATGTTTGGGAAGATACTTAGAATCTGAAAGGGGTACAGTGAATAGGTATATTGGCTACTGAAAGACCTTGAGGAGTCATGGAATTATCTCCAAAGTTTTGATTTATCGACATCTAAATAAGTTAGGCAACGAACAGAAATATGGATGGTCTAGGCGTAGGGAGGATGTCAAAACACATCTCCATATGATGATACGGCATAATAAATTTCCTTACGCAATAACATCTGCATCTATCCGAATTACGCGGAAACGTTGTACGAGGAATACGGCCAGAGGTATCACGGATCTACAGAGGGTTCAGCCCCTTGCAAGGCAAATAAGCCCGCCCTCAAAAATAGACGTTGTAAATTCTCTGAACTTTTGTTTTTGATGGTCTACAAAAATTACTTTTTCGTTTCATTATAAGAATACATACCTAACTTATTTCTTCGTGTACCTTAAAAAAAAATTGAAATGATGCAGCACGAACGATAGATAACTCAAAAGTAATTTCTCATTGAGGTGAATCAGTACCAACTGCGCCAATGATTCTCTGCCACATAAGCACTAATCGTGTTGGTGCTAAAGGGCAGGAAGGGAGAAGCGCCAGGTTTTCTTTCTCTTCCGAGAAACTAAAAATTTGGAAGAACGTTACCGAAAAAGAAAGTAAGGAAGGAATGCAGGCGGCAGCAACGGAGTCTAGTTGTGCAGAAGGCTGTTCGTCACTTGTAGTGACTATGAGATGTTAAACTTCTGTTAAAAAACTCCTTATTAGTTAATTGTCTACAAAGAAGTGTTGATGTGGGAATGTTTTAAATAAATACGTATATCCATCTAGGCGTTGAAAAATAGGGCTATAAAGGCAAATCTTTGTGCGAGAAAGAGTTTTCAGCTTATTCCTATTCATTATTTGGCTGTCTGTAGAAGTAGTTTTTACAACGCCTGTTAGGGGAAAAAGGTATGTTGGCGGAAATCTAAGGACTTGTTTTTTTTAGTGGAAAAAGGAGGGGGTTTGACTGTTGACCAAGATATAAAAACCTTCTTCCAAGTACCAAAGAAGGAGAATTCACGATTAAAGGTGGAGAAAAAAAGTGGAATTAAAGAAGAGTAGAAGAAAGAGTCAACACACGACATTAATAACTCCTCAGCGCTGTTGCATAGATCTACGGAAAGGAACCAAAATAGTACTCTAAAAAAATTAGTAGTTTTTTGGAGTTTTTTTTTTTTTACTTCACCTCCAGCGATAAGGAACATACAACTCAACCACCATCAAGCAAATTCAGAAAATGTGATTTATTTTTGTATTTCAAGAGAGTTCAATTTTCTTTCTCCATCTCTTATATTAATTTTGTTATTTTTACTTTGTGACATGGAATAATTATTCACTAGTGAAGTAAATTAACAAACGGAGCAGAAAAACCAAAGAAAAACTTGAATCTGTACTTGTGCAAAAATATAGCAGGTTCGACAAAAAGTAATTGCGTTTTTTCCCTGTGTAAATGAAAGGCGAATTTTGAATGGGAAACAAAAACTTTAGTCAACAACATATTTTCCATTTTGTTCGATGAACTTTTGCAATCTCGCAGGCAAGTTCATGACTTTCGTTTTAAAAATGTTTTTCTTTTTTCGGCAAAAAACAGTTCCAAGAACGATTTGGTAGCCTCATCAGCAGTGAAGATTTTACCATCCAAAGCGTTCTGCAACGAACGAAACAAATGTAGTCTGATGGTGGCTGTGGTAACACATCCCATCCAAGCTGCAACAATTTTTGACGAGTGACCAAACTTGTAAGTGGTCTTACGTTATCATGGTGAAACACAGCACCTTTGCGATTCACGAATTCTGGACGCTTCTGTTTGACTGTCAGCGGTGTCGGAACCACGGAGGCAGAGGGGGCAGTTACCCCTGCAAGCAAATGAGTGTGGAAGCAAAACATCACATTTGCCACCTCAATTTTCTTCCTTTTCAAATTACATATGTTCGTGATTGAAAATCTCAAATATTCGTGTTTTTGTTTTGTTTTTTAAGTTCATTTTGATAAAAATTGAGTATGTTCTTCATATTTTACCATGAACTATCTAGAAATCTGAGGTTTTTTTAATGCCACTCGTCACACGGTAAGAAATGCTACATCCATTAACCAGTCGAGAGGGCTGTATCTTCCTCTAAAAAAACTAGTAAAAATAAAAAGGGAAATAAAAGTAGGGTGAGGAATGAGATATAAGTTCCTTCAATGTTTAATTATAGCGTCTAGGACTACCATTCCTGCGGAATTATCAAAATCTACAGTTTAACGCCGTTTATCTGTACAGTCAGTTCATATTGAGAAACTACACGGATATGAAAGCGTTTTTTTATAGATGAGTGTTCAATCGAAAAAACAAATTTTCAGCAAATTTTCCTAATGAAGCGAGCATGTCTTGTTTTACAGTAGTAAGATAATTTTTATGAAATGATAAAATATTTTGTTCTCCGACATCTTGCCCCAGCTGTCAAAAATGAGTTCCGACGCCACTGTTGATTGCATCACTTAATTTATCCAGCTGACGACAGTACACGCCCGAATTAATGGTTTGGATTCTTGGAAGAAATTCAAAATACACAATACCTTTGAAATTCCACCAGACTGACAGCATACCCTTCCTTTGGTGCATATCTGTTTTTGAAGTGCTTTCAGCAGGTTCATCACGCTTGCTCCACAATCTTTTTCGTTCGACGTTGTTCTAGATCAGGGGTGCACAACCCGCGGCCCGCGGGCCGCTTGCGGCCCTCAAAGTCAGTTTATGCGGCCCGCGGATAAATATTTTATACTATTGAAAACGTGAATATATATATTGTGAATGATGAGATTTTTTCCCATTATTGTAGGCCCTAGTTGAAATAAGAAAATTATAAAAATGTTTCGTTAACTAGTAAATTTTCCAACAATGAACAGTTTTGTTGAAAGTTCTGAATTCCATGTAAATGTGGCTAAATATGCATCTCTTGTAGTGGACCTTCACAATGAGTTTAAAAGACGATTTGAAGATATAAGAAAATTTGAGGTTTTGTTTGATATGTTTTCTCTACCATTCACTACTGACGTTGCGTCAGTGCCACTAGATTTCCAGATGGAATTAATTGATCTTCAGTGTAACAATGAGTTAAAAACAAAATACTCTGAAGTTTCTCTCCTAGAATTTTACAAAAATTACTTACCGAAAGAAATGAAATTGCTCAAAGATCATGCTTTAAAAACGGCAACGTTGTTTGGAAGTACCTACTTATGCGAGCAATCGTTTTCTTTGATGAAACAAATAAAGTCAAAGTGTCGTTCCCGTTTAAGTGATACACTATTAGAGGGAAACTTGCGCATTACCATCTCTAACATTGAACCTGATATTGACAGACTATTGAAAAATAAACAATGCCAAGCATCTCATTAGGAGCATTAGGCTACTAATGCTCCTAATGAGATGCTTGGCATCCTTTTCTTTCTTTCAATATGTTGAAAAACAACATGACTTTTTAAAGGTGGTATACTGTTCACGAGACGTTGACTCATCAAGCTTTTGATTTTTGTTTCCGCCAGGTTGTATTCACTGTTCTCTAATGTTTTGTTTTTTTCACTCACCGTATACCTAGTGTGTATTGTGTCTTTACTGTTTTCTTCAGTTTGCTTTTTTTTCCCTCGCCAATGTCGAGTAACATTGTGTGTACTGTTAATTAACTTTATTTGTGTGGCAACATGTTGTACAAATTTCCTTTTTTCTTACATTGCATATTATATGTGATTTTGCTCAAGAACATATTTTTATTCTGTAGTATGTCATTATGTCTTATTAGGTGAGTCGTGTTCTGTGACGATATTATCTCCGTTAGCATCCCTGTATTTTCTGATCAAAGTTCTTGTTGTGTCCCCGACTTTGCGTTGTTGTATCTTGTGCTTTGTGTATTGTTTTTGTTTATTACATACATCGTTGTATTTACTTACATTCTCTGTTCTAGCACACACTCCCGAAATCATTTTGTTATTTGCTCGCATATGCTAAATATGCTTCCTGTGTTTCTCTAGTTGTATTTCACGTATTATGGGGCTGCACGTGACCCCAGATTCCTGTACCATTACGATACTCATAGAATGCTTGCCTGCATTCGTGTTTTTATTATTTTAATCTGGGTAGCTTTACCCTCTGTCATGTGTACATATCATTATAAACGTCATGTGTATTTTTATGTTTTTGATGGGCGCGAATGATGTAACAGCCTATTTTCTTAAATAAAATTTGTTGAAAACCACATATCGAGCTTACTAACGTATCCCAGTTGCTTTAAATGGTTTTCAACGCTCGATTTCTGTATGTTCAGATTATCAGCAATCTCTTGTATCGTTAAACACCGATTGGATTCGATCAATGCCTTTATTTTATCGTCATTAACTTCGATTGGCTTTCCCGAGCGTGGTGCCTCTTTCACTTCAAAATCTCCAGACCGAAATTTCGCAAAGCAACTCTGACACTGCCGTAGTTTTAAGGCATCTTCACTATACACATCACATAACTTTTTATGAGCTTGCACAGCGTTTTTTCCTTTTTGGAAGTAATACAGCAAAACATGACGAAAATGTTCCTTTTGATTCTCCATTTTGAAATCGACGCCAAACAAGCACTTGTTAACGAAATCGTGCACTTTCTGTTCCTAAAACAAGCTTGAACTGTCAGCTGTCATGTCACATAATGAATTTGCGGTTTCAAATGACGTTAGTCACATTTCAAAACATGTTTCGCCATCTATGTGTAAAAAACGCAATTACTTTTTGGCCAACCCAATAGTTCGTAGTTTTACATTGAACACACCAAACGACTCTTCAGCTTCTCCTGGCTCTGAGACTAGCTACGACTCTGAACAGGAATGCCCAACACAGTATGTGAGTGACTAGAGAAATGATTTGTTGATGTGCCTGTGCTAACGACAGGCGAGCGAAAACTACGTGATATCATTTTAGCTGTGGCTGCAATCGGGTGATGGCAATGTATTGATGAGCGAAAATTTCAGCTGAGGGCTTTGGGACTTTGTGACATACATATCATAGAGGTGATGCACATGTCAAAACAAACTTCGTCGGTGTAGCTTAGTTGGAAAGCACTGGGCTCTGCAGCAGAAGGATGAGGTTTGATTTCCTCCCATGGCAAATGGCTTTTACACTATAACTAGTACCCGCAAGTATCGAATAAATGTTGCTAATTGTCGGAACCTTTTGCAGATGATGTATACTCATCCGAAAACAGTATTGTTTTCTAAAAGCAGCAGCATGACGAACTGTGTTCACGGTATGCACATACTTTCTGACAACGAGTTTACGTAAATTGCCATCTTTTTCAGCCTTGCGAATTCTCTGGAATCACACAAACATTTGTGCACAAAACTAGAAAGAACTGTTCTCCACAGCGACTCATTACTGTCTAACGGAGGGTAGTTATGAAACTCTCTCGGTAATGGTTTCCCCTAAACTCGTATCGCAACCTCCGTAATGTCACATATTCAAGTATCTACGCATGCCAAATGAGCCTTAACACGGTAATAGATGGCGGCACTAATTTAATGACTGCGCATGCATACATATACTCAATATAGACGCGGTTATGATCACCGGCTTAACAAAAAGTCTCATAATGACTGAGCCTAGAGAATTAAAGATTCGTTAATAATCCTAAGTACCCAAAATATGGCAAAATTAAAAAAAAACATGAATTTGAAAGCATTTTTATTTATTTTTGGGAAACATGAGTAAAATAAAGTGTTCAAGTTTTTCTGCGTTTTTCTTGCGATAACTACACTGCTCGTCTTAGAAAATGCCGCACCAGGAAGTAATCGTTGGAGCGCAATGCAAATTAGGAAATATATGTCGACAGTTGGTTATGTAAATGATTGCAGATGCAAACCAATCACGTGCTACATGAGGGAGATGAAAGGGCGAAACGGCTCAGCGTAGCTAAATTCGGTCGTCCTAACTCGGGCGTATGGACCATTGTACCGGAGTGATCTCTGTGGCGAAGGCGCGTGTAAGGAGACAGAGACGTCATCGAGAATCCAACCATCACACGAACTCTTTTACCAGAGGCTTCATATCATAGGCCTGCGTACGACTGATTGGCCTCCGCCTCATATTGCAGCGGAAATGTATCGGGATGCAACAACTGTCGGCCGAATGTAGCGACAGTGGTTGAGGGAAAGTAATGTGCGTCGACGTACAGTACGTGGTGCATGTAAGCGGACAGCCTCGATTACCACACTCGACCCCAATTCATAGCATTCCCACAATTAATAGCGGGCGACATTCGACGAGATGTACCGAAAGCTATGGGCATCCCCGTATCGACACGGATTATGAATCGTAAATTGATTGAGGCATGTTTGCGCTCTCGCCAGCCATTGCAACGACAGCCGCTCACCGCAGCACATGTTCGTGCAAGGTTGCACTGGTGTCATACCAGACATGCCTGGCAGGACGAATAGAACCATGTCGTACTCAGCGACCAGTTTCGTTTGTCTCAGCGCCGATGATCTCTGATTGAGGGTCTGGAGGCGCCGTGGTCACCGGGCGGACCTTGTTGCCATCCGTGAGCGTCACATGGCTCATCAGCCTGGTATCATGGTCAATCAATTTCCACAGCCGTTCACCGCACGCACGCATAGAGTATACAATGACAGCACGACGATCGGATGACGTTGTCCGTTTTGTTGCCGTATCTCCGTACTATATCTGATGCCCAGTTTCAACAGCATAACGCCCGTCCGCCGTATCGGCAGAAAGTGTCTACGAGATGTCCAGGTTGTACGCTGGCCAGTGCGATTTTCTGACTTCTCAACGGAGAACTTGTGGAACGTCATTGGCAGACGACTTAACGCCTTTACACAACCCGCTCGCAGTGTCGAAAAATTCAGTGACGCATGGTCAACGATATCTCAGGACACCATCCGTAGAATTTTGCACTTGATGCTATGCTGTGTTGCCGAATGTATAACCCAACATAGTGTCATACAACCTACGGACTCAGGCCACATTACACTGTGTCCTCCATATCGCATTCATGAGATACCTCAGAGATTAAATCACTTCTTTCCCACCTACGTGTGTACATGTGTGTTAAGTTGTCTCATTTCATGCAGTCCTTCACGGTGTGGCATTTTCTATGTCGAGATGTATATTTTATAAATATTTTTCGTTCTATAGTTGAGAAGCTAACAGTGAGGCCTAATCAAGAGCTCAATTAGGAGAAGTATGCTTAAACAACGAAGCATTTTTTTCAAAGAAACTAAAAGAAAAAGACAGAAATTTCAGGAAACCAGCTAGAAGGGTGAATGACGTAGGAGAAATCTCGAATTACAATTTCTGCTGTTTTATAATGGAAACAAAGAAAACGTGAAAAATACAAGAGGAGAAGTTTCGATAGAATAGCTTGATTAGATCTGTATGAAAGAAATCAGAAATCTCCGCGTTTCCGTGGGATCTTCAAGAATTTTACCCACATCTTCGGAAATAGTTGCGGCGGCACTTGAATCTTTGTTTTACACGAATAGCTATTTTAACTTACCGCTGGATCCAAAGCAAGCATGAACTGCTGGAGGAAGCTTTGCACTTTGAGCTGCTGGAGTGCGTCCTCGAACTGCCGCATGTCTTGTGTTCGCTTCTGGTGGAGTCTCGTAACACGAGTCCAGGGATCGAACTTCTCCCTCTTCCTGCCTGCCGGCTGGCCTTCCTGTACGGGAAATTTCCATCGAGAGATGTTAATGTTCCTGGCTAGGGAACAAGACACCTTGTGTTCTTGACAGCATTTCGGAATCAGGGTGCTGTGTCTAAGGGTCGGAAAGTAAACTCAGTATGATCATAATGCCTTTATCACACGATAAAACAAGCAAAAAGAAAACTGTTTGTTCGATAATGAAAAGGTAACAAAGCAAAAAAATCCACGAAGATATGAATCTGTATTATGAACTCTCATTTCGATTAAATAAGTACAAAATTTTGTCACCTAACAAATTCGGATAATTTTAATTTCTGTGAGATGCCTTGCCTTCTTAACACTGCCATTTAAAACTGCAACACTAAGTGGCTTTGTTTCAAATTCGTGATATGCTGTGATAAAATCTAAGCTTAAATCGTTAGCAAAATTTGACGGCACCAGAACCTTGGCTTAATGAACACCTGGATCTAAGCAACTGTTCCTGAAATGAATCCCTTTTAAGAGTGAATACCTTCAATGACGCAGAATTCCGACAAATCCCAGTTACTTTCAAATATCTGCCCTTACACTCTTCCGTTTAGTTCTCTCTCTTTCTCTCGTTTATTTTATGCCAGTTGTAGGATTAACTCTGTGGCGTACAGCTTAGATTACACCTCTTACTCTGTGAGATTATTTCGATTCACAGTAAAGACCTGGGTGCCATATTGGTTTTCCCTTAAATTTCTCACAGGGATAAGCGCTCTACATAAAGGAAAAAAAGGGACAAGAGTCACATTAAAAGCTTTCACATCTATGCAACGTACTTCCATTTTTTTTGCTCATAATTGAATCTCAACCTTTGCTTTTGACTGGCATTAATTTTATAAGAGTTTCTGAAAAAATTATTCGCTTTTTCCTGGGACATGAACTAAAACTAACTTTTTGATCTACTATTTTTAGCCCTCTCATTAGGTTTTAAAGTCAAAATGTTTAGTTATTAGTTAAAAAATCCGCCGGTAGATGGATTTCATCCAAGATAAAGGCAAAGACATTGGTCCAACAAAAACATTAAAGTCACCAATCTTCTGCATCGATGTCTTCAACCAGCTTTCCCACCGAAGCTTTATCTGACACCTCATAAAGTAGAGAGAGAGAAAATCTTCAATTTCTAAAACCTAAACAGATTTTGCCCAAACTATCTAGAGATACCGCAGGTTCAATCGGTAAACTATGACGTACTACAGAGGTGAAGGACATGTCAAGACGGCAAAGTTGCAGCGAGAATTCCGTCGATATAGTTTAATTGGGAAAGCATTCGTCTTCGAAGTAGAAGATATTGATTCGATCCCCGTCACTGGCAAAAAATAGTGTTTTCACAAAACGGATAGCCATCACTTATTGTTTGGGAAGATTTTTAGGTATGCTATTTGTTTTCCGTCATTCGTGACTTATACCCCATTCCGTTAGTTTTTTCTTGTCCACTGCACTCATGCAACATGTAGTTATACTTCATGTACTTTCAAGTTTTTCATCTGCTTTACACAACAGCACTGTTCAGTTTACCGGTGAATGCGTTACATTAAAACATTAAAAAAAGAAACCTGTGAGCAAGTAACGTATACGAAACAGACTATCTTCACAGGCAATAACACAACGGAATACCAGAAACAAACAGTTCTGATTCTTTGAAATCTCGCTTTCCGTCTAACCACTTCTCAACCCCCCTCTTCTTGCCCACTTCTTCTTTCCTCATCCACCAACGCTCTATCTTCATACAATTCTTACCCAGATCTCTTAAAACCCAAGCTGCGCTTTTCGCCCGTCCTCCCGATTATATTCCTGCTTGTACCTCTAAACTACTTTTGTTTGCAGTGTTTTGCTGTAACCTCGAAACGTTATATGTAGATTCTCGTAGCTTGAAACACTGTTAACACAACGCTTGTATAAATAACTAAAATGTAACTTACAAGAAATCTAACTTACACTCATTGACTCATTCTCAGTGTTGCCAAAACATATAAAGAAATTCGGGAAGTGATGAGCTGTTCAGAAAGAAAATCTAACTGAGAAGTAACAAAAGTTACGTAAGAACAGAAACTCAAAATGGAGTTTAAATTAGATATTATAAGGTACAAGTTTGTCCGCGCCGGGCATCGAACCAGGATCTCCTCACGCTGGAGTAAGTCGTTCTCCCAACTGAGCTACGCGGACATGCTTCTTACTGCTATCTGCCTTCATCCCATGTGCGACATGCGGTGCAGACACGTCACAAGATATACATCGTTAATTACTTAAACTTGAGTCTCTACAGTACCACTTGATTACCTTGATCATTTTCAGCTATTTGGTACATCTTCTATTACTCTTTTTCAATTTTCCCTGTGACGTCCAGCCCAGAACCACTCTTCGTCCTCTTTTTCTCTACAGTCACATTCTCTCACCTAATCTTGCACTCCAAAAAGCTCCTCCCAATCTAAGTTTTTTTCTTGTTATGTTCGTTTAACTTTTATATTTTTTAATTACTCTGGCTTATCTTCATCCCGCTCCAGCTGCTGTTTCTTTCCATAAGCTCTCTTACTATACCTTCGCCACAATAATAATGTCACCACCCACAGACAAATGTGGGACATCATATCATGCAGACCAACAGCACCGCAATTCCACCATCATCTCTTCCTATTGTCTCAAGGTGTCAACTTCAATATCCAGCGACTCTTTCTTCACTTTCTGCCATAGCCCTTCTTATTACTCTCTTTTATTTTACTAACAACAATTATGTTTTCCCTTCGCGAGCGACTTATGAACTTGAGCACTTGCCTTCTTTTAACCACTAACAATTGTTTTTCTACTTCAGCCTTTCATCCTGCTACCAGCTCCTCTTCCAGTCACTCGAATTCTACTGTTCTCGCTACCCATTTACACTGTAAAATATAAGTGGTATGAAGTCACAGAAAATTTCTGAAAATGACGTATAGCAAAGTTGCGGGTAAGTGTGCGTCTTCTCCAATTTTAAAAGTTCGTGTTTTTTTGCTTTTTTTTTTTTTAACTTCCATCTTTTCGCAGATTTTCCGTAGTCAGGGATTCCGTTATTTCAGAAAAGCCCGTTTCAGATTTTTCCGTATTTAGACAAAAATTTCGCAAAATCGAAGACGCTAAAATTTTCAGTCCCTACACCAGAGAATCCTTTCGCAGCTGTAGGTTTCGAACCGAGATCGTTTGGGTTGGCTCAATAGAAACCGCGCGTTTTAAACACTGAACCAGAAAGACTCAGAAATCACACCACGTTCAAGGTAAAACGCTAATTGCGCGAAGATTTTTTTGTCATTAATGCGAGTGATTTAGTCATTTTATTTTCCGTTGGAGCTTTTTTTAGTACGATTGTAATAATTTCACTTATTCTGTAGGACTTGTAACAAATGAAGTACTTTTTTTCATCGTGATTTTTCGAAGTAAGAGAATGCGTTGGAACTTGAGATCGTTTTAAACAATGACTTTCAATTACCTTTAAGAAAAGGTGAAATGTACAGTTTTAAAGTACTATTTCACAAAACTCTTAAATATAAAATTTACTCTTGATAGCTATATCTTTTGTCTTAAGGACACCACAGACAGACATCGTGCAATCACTTGTACAATTTAAGTACCTGGTTTCTTACTGTAACACAATACGTATAATAGCTGGTGCACAAAGCGGGGGCTACCCCGGTGGCGCAGTGGTCTAAGCGATGGCTTCTGATCACTCGTCCAAGATGGGCCCGGGTTCGAATCCTGGTGAGGCATGGATATTGTGTTTGTCTTACGGCGCTGGCTCTCTCCCTTCCCTGAAACCAGTGGCCCTAAATTAGGAACGGGCGACTGCTTATAGCCCATTGAGTTGCTCACATGGGTCGTTAAACCTCCAATGAAAAAAAAAAGTGGGGGGGGGTCAAAATTCACGCTATATGCTCTTTCCATAATATCCAATCTCGCTACAGAACTTCAAAATCAGATCCGTCGACAGACGACTGAAATTTGACAGTTAATCAAACCTCAAGTATTCCGGCGAACCGCTCCTATTACCGGAATTTTTCGTCATATGGATCCGGAAAAGTGAGAACGGAATTTTTCGTCATATGGATCCGGAAAAGTGAGAACGGAGTTTTTCCGTTAATATGCAAAAGGAACTGTTGAATCGTTTCCGAAATTTCCGTTAACACATCTTAAAATCGGAAATTTACCGTCAAAGTAAATAAAAAAAAAAGAAAAAAGAATTTCGGAAAGATTTCTGAAAATTCAGAATTTTCGTGGCGTACAAAAAATCCATGAAATCGAGGTTTCTTTCTGTCATTTTACGGAAAAGGTTATATCATAAATATGCTTCATTAATTCACGAAAAGAGTCACGGAAAGTGGTTCGTGAATTCCAGACATTTTTTATAGTGTAAATATATTGTTGTCCTCAGTGTTTCAATCTTCGTATCTTTCAGCTTAATCCTATTTGCAGCTTCGACTTCCGAGTCTGTAAATTATAACTATCCCCTGCACTCCTAATGTGCTTAATCCTGTTTGTACCATCCACTTCTGTGTCTATATAAACTATCTGCTGCGCTCCTAAACCTGTTTGTAGCTTCCACATCCACTTCTGAGTCTATAAATTATAACCATCAATTGCGATCCTAAATGTATTTGTCCTATACTACAGTACTACAGTATTTCTCGCTACCTAAGCTGACCAGATGCCCCGAATTCTTGAGGACAGTCCTCGAATTTAGTTTACTGTCCCCAAAAACGTCTGGTGCCTTTAGGGACGCAAATTGTCCTTGAATATTGTCCTTAAATTTGGACCACCACTAGCTCGTTACACTCGTAATGAACTATGTTCCTAAGATAGATTTCGCCGCCCCGGTGGCGCAGTGGTCTAAGCGATGTCCTCTGACCATTCGTCCGTAAGGGGTCCGGGTTCGAATCCCGGTGAGGCATGGATGTTGTGCTTGTCTTACGGCACTGGCTCTTTCCCTTCCCTGGAACCAGTGGCCCTAAATTAGGGACGGGCGACTACTTATAGCCCATTGAGTTGCTCACGGTGGTCGTTAAAACCTCCAATCACAATAAGATAGATTTCGCTGTACCCGTTTCTGGCGCAGTGGTCTAACTAATCGCTAGCTTCTGGTCATTCGTCTGAGATGGGTCCGGGTTCGAATCCCGTGAGGCATGGATGTTGTGTTTGTCTTACGGCACTGCCTATCTCCCTTCCCCGGAACCAGGTGGCCGCAAATTAGGGACGGGCGCCTGCGCTTACAGCCCATTAGGTCGCTCACGGTGGTTGCTAAACCTCCAATTAAAAAAAATTAAAGTATCCATTTCTATCTTTTTTTTTTTTTTTTTTTTGAGTTTAACGACTACTGTGTGTTAATCTCACAGTGTGGTTGTTAAACCCGAAAAAAGATAAAAGGGCTACTACACTCACTCGTCCCTAATTTAGGGCCACTAGTTCTAGGCACACCTGCCAACAGAAGAGCCTTGTCAGTAGTAACTAGTATTATTGCGAGGCACACATAGACGCATTTTTACGAAATGATCCATCTCTTTGTGAAAAAGAAATACGCGCCACAACAAAACGTCACAACAAACCAGACACTAATGAAACAAACTTAACACGTGCAAAACACAAAGTTGATTCCCCAGGTGAGGGCACGATAGATAACATTGCAAGATTTAAATTCGAAACTCCCACCAGTAAAAATCAGTCAGATACGTTCAGAATTCCACAACGCTTGACAGATGGGGAAATCCGAAATTTGCAAGAAATGCATCAATTTCTACCAATTTTCCAAATTCGTTACTTCCGTTTTCGCGAATTTCCACGTCTCTTATCAAGCTTAAATGCAAAATATTATGGGACTGGGGATATGCAGGAGAGTGGGAACATCGGAGGGGGAGGATTATGGTAGAAATATTTGCTCCGTCTGACTTCCAGTTTTGGAAATTTTTTCCCTATTTTCTAGCTGAAATAAAAATATTTTTTATACAGTAAAAAGTTATTTAACAATAATACTGGACAGAGGCAACACCATAAGAAAAAGAAATTACGATTCCAGAAAAAATCTAAACTCCATCGACCTTCCGTTTCAGAAAGTTTCGTAAAAACGGAATTCCGTCCTCCAACGAACATCCCCCCCCGTCACCCCGCCCCCATTGCTATTCACTTGTGCATGGATCTCTTGAATGACCAAATTAACAACGAAAATGGCGGAATTCGAGGAAGAATCTTATGCCTGGAGACTACGGGGAAATTTTCGCGGCGTCTAACTTCCGTTTTCGCAAATAGTTGCCTACAGTTTTAAGCTGAAATACAAACATTTCTGCAATAAAATTATATTTAACAACAATACTGGACACACAGGCAACATCGGGAGAAAAAATTACGATTACAGCAAAACTTTTTACTCCGTTTAACCAGTTAAATACCATTTTCGAAAGTTTTGAAACACCATCTCAAAACTGAAAACGACCCCCCCCCTCTCTCTCTCTTCAATTTTGCATCGATCTTGAAAACGATATAAATGATGACAAAGAAACAAAAAAAAAAAAAAAAAAAAAAAACGGAATTCCGCGAAACAGCTTAAGAGTCTCATATGTATCACAAAATAACAGGAAAATAAGATAAAAAAAGAAACGTAGAATCCGTAGTTAAGACAGTGAATTCCGTAGTCAGACAAAATCCGTAGAAACTACAGACATTCCGTAGTATTTGGCAGGTATGGTTTTAGGGAATGGAGAAAGCCAGTGCCGTATAAGGCAAACACAACATCCATGCCTCACCGGGAACCAAACCCGGACCCCGTTCGGACAAATGATCAGAGGTCATCGCTTAGACCACTGCGCCACCGGGGTGGCCATGCATCGTTGAAAAAACTGATTCTACTGAAAAATGATTTTCTAGCTATTCAGTAAGCCAATAAGATGCACATATTTTTTTTTTTTCCATGGGGATTTAACGACCACTGTGAGCAACTCAGTGGGCTATAAGATGCCGTCCGCCTCTAATTTAAGGCCACTGGCTCCAGGCAAGGAGGAAGAAAGCCAATGCCGTGAGACTAAGACAACACCCACGGGATTCGAACCCGAATCCATCTCGGACGAATAGTGAGAAGCCAGCACTTAGACCATGGCGCCACCGGGGCGGCATGTACATAATAAATGAACTGTGAGCCACAAACAATTACTCATTTTGCCAGTTGTTGAAGCTTGCATATAATACTCATACATATGTGTGATTGATTTCATGGACTGACACGGCATACCCGGCAAAAATAACGTATATCATCCTCGAGCAGGGATCTAACGGTAGGAGGAATGGTTACCTTTTACCATACAGTGAGCAAAAACACACTACTGCCTGAAGGGTAGGTGGAATGTTTACCTTTTACCATACAGTGAGCAAAAACATACTACTGCTTGAAGGGTAGGTGGAATGGTTACCTTTTACCATACAGTGAGCAAAAACACACTACTGCCTGAAGAGCGAAAGGAATTGTTTGGCACCTGATTGTTTCTGAAAATAAGGCAAATCAATTAAAAGAAAAAAAGTTGTTTCATACATGGGCAAATGTGGAGATCCAAAACACGATGGATTTTAAACAAACTGCACTGGAATAATAACATTTCAACCAAAGTAATTGAGAATGTACTAATTTCTCAGGTCCTAAGAATTTCAAGAATTTGCAGCAACAATTTGGACTTCAATTACCACATTAATATACTATTAGATAGTTTTCTAGAGAACGAAATTCCTTCTTCTTTCATCAAAAGAACTTTAAGAAAAATTATTCTGAATAATAGAGTAAGGTTGGCAGATCTGCTTTAATTTTCTACACAGTTAATAATATGATTCTGACCAATCAAAGCCGTAAGGAAGTTGGCTAGAGGATGCCTATTAACTACCTAAAGGAACCTCAGTGCTATGGATATGAAGGTCCTATTAAAACAAAAAATTAAATAATATAAACAAAATCACAAAAAAAGCTTAAAAATCTGTTTATAAAAGAAAATAAAAACAAATAAAAAAGAAAACTAGTTATTCATCACTAGGATAGCTATACTAAAAATAGTAAAACCAACATTAAAATTAATAAGATTCTGATTAATCTATAGAAGCTCACTAAGGTGATTTAATACATGCAAAGATTATTAAATACACTACTCGTGTATTTTATAATATTTCTCATGTATTCTGGAGAGTTAATTCTGCTCTTTCTGATCATACAGATTCACAGTCTTAAGTTTATATATTTTTTCTCTGGTTAAAATCTCCGCGAGTTGGTTTCTTTCTGTATGAGGAGGCCATCAGCCCCACCCACACTGCCCCCAGCGACTAGGGAGTGGCGGAAGAGGTCAGCCATGTTTTACTATTGTGAGGAGAAAGTTTAGTCACACAAGAGGTAAGCTCTCTTCCTTGTATTTGGGTTTTAGGTTTTATAAGTTCAATGTTTGTACTTCATGTACTTTTTCTCTGTTGATTTTTAGCCTTTCAGCTTTTAGGCACTGGCTTGTCTGTTAACATTTTTGCGGGTTTTAACTCTTTCTTTTCTTTGTAACTTTGCGCGTCTTTTGGGGTACCTAGGAACAGAAGATGGCTAAGCTTGTTCCTTTTCTATGCGCTGTATTTTCAAAGTAGTTAAGTTCTTAATAACTAATTAATTATGCACTTAAAGCACTGCTGAAATACTTTGTACATATTGCAACTAACTGTTTAAGTCATATAACTTTCACCAAGTTTTCTTTAGTTAATTATTGTCTTTAACTTATTCTCGTTTTCGTGCTGTCATAAGTTGTAGAGTAGGGGGTTTTAGACTCAAGTTTTCTTTCAAAAATCTGTTTTTTAAAAATTAATATTTCCTTTTTTAATTGCAATGTAAAAATTTGGATTTCTTTTACATTGATTTTCAGGTTTAAATTCTCTCTCAAACGAACTTGGCATTTCGTTATAGCTGAAAATTATTTCTAATTATTATGTCACTCTCACAGCTTGAGTTCTCTTTAATCTTCTTCTCTCTGTTTAATAGTAACAGATGAAGAGCATGGGTCGGGCCAGGAAGGTTAATGGATGCAAGCGAAATTGTTAACTAGTGCTAGGTCATACAACTCTGCGGAGGACATGACATATATATATTTTTTAAAACAATTTTAGGTGGGAATGTTACTTGCATCTATGGCCTTGCAGAAACCCATTTCCAACTAGGTCTTTGTGGAAGTGAGAAAATGCAGAGTTTTTGCTGGTCCTTGATAAAGCCAAGGCTCAGTATTCTCGACACCTTCTACATTCAGTTGTTTTATTTTATTTTTTTATCTTTTCTCCTTTTACTCACACCGGTAGATACATAACCTTTTCTATGTTGTACTTGGTGTGAGTCAAAATTATATATGTATTTTTTTGCTTAGGTATCTTCTTAATAGAATATATATATATATATAAGGGATGTAAGGTCAGGTGATGCGTAACATCACAGCCTCTCCTTGACAAATGTCAACCCCGCCTTCTCGTGGTACATCCTGTTCCCACTAAAGGGGCTCTGACGACCGCCAATAGCGGTATAACTATACCATCGGGATTAGAGGAAATTCTATCCCACACTCACCAACCCGCTTGGCCAGCGTGGTGAGTTATGGCCAAACCCCTCCAAAATGATTCCACAACTTAAATCTTGGCCCTCAGTCTCCGGCAGCTGGAATGTACCTGGCCAAGGCAGCGGCCAGTGCGACATGAAGGCAGAGGGTGCTAAGAATCCCCGGAGGACCGGACTAGGCTGCCATCTGATGCTGACCTTGGCTACGTACAACGGACGCTCCCTATCTTCTGATTCAAGGCTTCTTGAATTGGAAGAGGAACTACAAAGGATCAAGTGGGACATCGTGGGGCTAAGTGAGGTAAGGAGAAAAGGAGAAGACCTCATCGAACTGAAAAGTGGACATCTCTTCTACTATCGTGGGACAGATACTGGCAGAACTAGTGGTGTTGGATTTATAATAAACAAGAAACTGAAGGATAAAGTTGTAGAAGTTGAAAGTTCCTCTGACAGAGCTGCACGACTCGTTATCCAACTCTCGAAAAGATACCAGGCTCAGATTATTCAAACTTATGCACCCACCACAAGTCATCCTGAAGAAGAAATTGAAGAATTTTATGAGGAAATTTGTCATCTAAATAATAAAGGTAAGCAGCACTTGAAAATAATTATGGGAGATTTCAATGCAAAAATAGGGCAACGGCAACAGAATGAAACTTCAGTAGGTAAATTCGGTCACGGCAACAGAAACCAGCGTGGAAATACTCTCGTTGAGTTTGCAGAGGCAGAAGGGTTTTTCATCTTGAACTCCTTCTTCAAGAAAAAGCCACACAGGAAATGGACATGGAGACATCCAAATGGGACGACAAGTGAAATTGATTTTATTATGTGTAACAAAAAATTCGTCATAGAAGACTGAAGTGTGCTAAACAAGTTCAACACAGGTAGTGACCATAGATTGGTGAGATGTAAGATGCACCTCAACACCAAACTTGAACGTGGCAAGCTCATAAGACAAACAAAATCTATTGACATAACCAACCTTAAAAAACACCATAATACCTTCAAGTTGGAACTGAAGAACAGGTTCTCTGCTTTAGAAGGCCTAACATCGGAAGAAGTGGACATCTCTGAAGTTAACAGAAAAGTAACCAAAGCTCTTATGAAAACAGCAACAAAATTAGCTGGGTCTAAGAACAAGTTGCATGTAAACAAATTATCAGGAAAAACGAAAATGTTGATGCAAAAAAGAAGAGAGATGAGGACAACTAAAGATGATGTGACTTCCAAAGTGGAATATATAGAGCTATGCAAGACAGTAAGAAAAAGTATCACTGAAGACGTAAGAAAATTCAACTGTGAACTAGTGAGGAAAGCAATTGAAAACAACCAAAGCCTAAAGATAGCAAAGGGACATCTCAGTAAGGGAAGAAAACAGATTATGGCACTGAGAAAAGAAGATGGTTCTGTAACAAGAAATAGAGGCGAAATTTTGACAAGAGTGAAAGATTTCTACTCCAAATTATATGAAAGGGATGATACATGCACTCCAGACATCATGAAAGATACCAGTACCAGAGTTCCTCCAGTCCTTCCAGCAGAAGTTGCACATGCAATCAAGAACATGAAGCGGGGAAAAGCTCCAGGAGAAGATGGAATTACTGTAGACATCATACAAGAAGCAAGTGGAGAAATTGAAACAGTACTCGCCCAAATTTTCACTCGATGCCTTAATGAAGGAAAGATTCCTGAGGATTGGAACACCGCTACAATGATCCTGCTACATAAGAAAGGTGACATTGAGGATCTCGGAAACTACAGACCTATCAGCCTCCTATCAGTAGTTTATAAAATCTTCACTAAAGTTCTTTCACACCGCTTGAAGGTAACACTGGACATGGCTCAACCGAGAGAACAAGCTGGATTCAGGAGTGGCTACAGCACAATAGATCATATCCACGTACTGAGAGAACTAATTGAAAGAGCGAGGGAATATGAACTTCCATTGTGCATGGCTTTTATAGATTATGAAAAAGCCTTTGATTCGGTGAAACCATCAGCAGTTACAATGGCTCTGAAAACCTGCGGTATTGAAGATGCATACATTAATATTATTAATAACATCTATGAAAATGCAAGTGCAAAGATTAGGCTGTTTGAAAATACAACACACATAAAAATTGGAAAGGGAGTGAGACAAGGTGACACCATATCTCCGAAGCTCTTTAATGCCACATTGGAAAATGTCTTTCAATCACTGAACTGGGAGAACAAAGGGATAAAGATTAATGGAGATTATCTAACCCACCTTCGTTTTGCTGATGACGTAGTCATTTTTGCAACTACCCCATCAGAGCTGCAGAGTATGATCCAGGAACTTGCTGACAAGAGTAAAGAAGTGGGATTAAAAATGAACTTTCAGAAGACAAAAGTGATGTTCAATGCTTTTACAAGAAATGAAGATTTATTGATTGATGGAGAAAAGCTGGAGATAACAGACACGTACGTTTATCTTGGACAGCAGATATCAAGTGAGGGTCACATTGATGAAGAAATTAATCGGCGTACAAAACTTGCCTGGAGAGCTTTTGGAAGAAACAGCATAATTTTCAAGAGCAATATGCCATTATGTCTTAAAAGAAAAGTGTTTGATCAATGCATCCTTCCAGTGCTTACGTATGGTGCAGAGACGTGGACCTTAACTAAAAGAGACATACAAAGGCTGCAGACAACTCAAAGAAGCATGGAGAGGTGCATACTTGGTGTAACCAGGAGAGATAAGAAGAGGAACTCGTGGATCCGAAAAATGACAAGAGTGGAAGACATCATGATCAGAGTTAAATCCCTGAAATGGCAATGGGCTGGACATACTGCCAGAAGGACAGATCATCGATGGACAGCCGAAATTTTAGATTGGATTCCAAGGGACAGGAAAAGATCCAGAAGAAGACCACATGGGAGATGGGTGGATGAAATTCGAAAGTATGCAGGGGTGACATGGAGGAGACTGGCACAAGACAGACCGTTGTGGAGGAAACTTGGGGAGACCTTCGTCCAGCAGTGGGGTGATAATGGTTGACAATGATGATGATGATGATATAAAGGGACAGGAAAAGACCCAGAAAAAGACCACATGGGAGATGGGTGGATGAAATTCGAAAGTATGCGAGAGTGACATGGAGGAGACTGGCACAAGACAGACCGTTGTGGAGGAAACTTGGGGAGACCTTCGTCCAGCAGTGGATTGATAATGGTTGACAATGATGATGATATATATATATCAGCTATTGTTGGAGCATCCTGATTAATGATGGCATAAATAATTTCTTCTTGGGGGTTCATCACGCAAATCATTCGGACGAATGGGCATTCAATTTCCAGTTTGTCACTACATCACCGAGTAAATCATTCATTGCAGGTATCGGCTATTT
Organism: Macrothele yani; assembly: GCA_039090855.1. NCBI lineage: Eukaryota > Metazoa > Arthropoda > Arachnida > Araneae > Macrothelidae > Macrothele > Macrothele yani. Next base: position 2,088,338 of record CM076997.1, read on the forward strand.
ACGACCAAAACGCTTCCAAGGCCACAGCTCTTCTGGCAAACTGCCCAAACGTGCGAGAGCTAACATTTCCTGCTCATGATGAATGATTCGAATGAGTGGCGTTCATGTATCTTTCCCATTCTTAAGTTTCACTATATCCCTAGCGGACTGTTGACTTATACATAACGGTTGACACATATAATTCTCGACATTACTTTTCGTATTGTAAATTCGTTTCCTGGCTCATGCGGGCGAAAAAAAGGAAACGTGCTGCGACTTCAGGAGGTGTCGTAGTAATGGCGGAATGAATGACCATTCACAGCGGTGAAAGCGAACCATTCACCATGAAGAGCCACTCGTAGTGGACAAATCGTTCATGAATTGTCCATCACTAATCCTAATCGATCATCGAAATGCAACGGACTATTGGAGTAAACACCTGTATGTATAAGTATTATTACTTGTGGACGGAAAATATACGCATGTTATTCAATAAGTATAAACTAGAACTGTGTTCTGTGCAAAACTACAAAATTCAGTTCACGTCTTCTGGGACCTTTATTTGTTCAAATAACAGGGTGTGAGGAATCGTATCATACAGAGATACTCCACGGACAAAGAGTACTAGTAGACAACCGGCCTCAACAGTAAGGAAATTCGGAAAGAGGGCATTTTTTCCCCCTAAAAAAGAACTCTCTTTCTCTTTAATACAGCTCTTCAGAATCGGAACACGTCTTGAAACTTAGCAAAGATCTTATTGGAAGCGTGAAAATTTTCTCTATATCGGATCCAAATATTACGGGCAGGCTGAGTGCGTTGCGTCTTTCGTTCTCTAGCTCTTATTAAGTACATACCTGTTGGCAGTCCTCAACATAGATTTGAAACATGAAATGAGTGTGAAATTTTGTGTGCGCATGGCCGGCATGGGGGAAATGCCGACCGAAACGTTTGATCTGTTAAAAACGCCGGCTATGGCACGTGCTAAAGTTTTTCTCTGGCGAAAATATTTTTCAACTGGTGCTGAAGCCTGCAAAGATGAACCTCGAACAGGGAGAATGTCCACCTCAAACACCTATGTTAACCAGGCGACCACTGATGTCTTGATAAGAGAAACGCTATTATTTTTTGTTTTGGCCATAAAATCGTGTTCTATGTTCACTGTATTCCACGACTGGTTTCTACTATGCAAATGTCCTCAAGAACAACCTCAAACGAAAAATTGCCAAAAAGCGGCCATATTTCCCACGAACAATACACTCACTGAAAATGAAATTTGCGCATCTAGAAGAAAACATGCTACAACCGCGAAACTTTGCAAATAACTAGAGTGCATGATGGTATGCAAATGATCCACGTTTGGTGCGATTGCGCATGACCGCACACCGCGTGGTGGCGCTGAAAGCACGAACCGGTAGCCTTATAAACCGGTGTGTAGTCGATGCCCCATGAAAGCACCGGCCGACGCAGGCAAGAGTACAGAGTGACGTCGATTTACGCAACTTACAGACTTTGAGAGAGGCCTGATCATCAAGCTACAAACAGCAGGGTGGTCGGCGCGCCGTACAGCCAGCCCCGTAGGGCGTTCTTACCATACCGTCAGACTGTGTTGGGAGCATTGGACATGTGACGTCACTGCCACACGGTGAAGCGGCTCCGGACGGACCAGGAGGATCATCGGTAGAGAGGATCGACGGATCGTGCGCCAGGCACGAACGGATCCCACGGGGACCTGGTCCACTATACAGGCAGATGTAGCGGCTCCTGTGCGCCCACGAATCATTTCCCGACGCCTCGCGGAAGCGAATCTGCGATATCAGCGCCCCTTACGTGTGCTGCCATTAACACCGGATCATCGGCTCCGTGTGCAGTGGTACCAGGCCAGACCGACGTGGAACGCCACAGACTGGCGACGTGTGGTGTTTAGCGATGAGTGCCGCTTCGTTTTGGGGACAGATGATCATCGTGTCCGGGTGTGGTGGTCCCCAGCACAATCCCAACCTCGCTATCGAGCGCCACACCTTTCCCACTGCAAGCATTATGGTCTGGGGAGCCGTTGCCTACGATCGCCGATCAGCTCTAGTAGTGATGCGTGGATCATTGACGGGCCAGCGGTATGTGGATGAGATCCTACGGCCCCAGGTGCGCTACACCAGCAGGATAATGACTGCTCGCATCTCGGGTTGCCCAGGACTGCCTACGTTATGTCCAGACACTTCCATAGCCTACCCGCTCCCCGTACATGTCCCCTATCGAGCATGTGTGGGACCAGTTGAAACGCCAGCTGCTGCACTATCCGAGATTTGGAGCTCACCGTCCAACACGTGTGGGCCAGTCTGCCGCAGGACATCAGGCGTCTTTTCGCCTCCATGCCGGACCGTGTTGCAGCATATATCGCCGCACGAGGCGGTGCGACATGCTATTGAAGATGACCGGACTGTGTGCCACAGATCCCTCTGTAATTGTCCGGCAGCTATTTTTGCAATCATGTGTATCATTACATCCATAAAATTTCAGTTCAATCTGATCCTTCCTTCTTGGTGCGCAAATTTCATTGTCCGTGAGTGTATTTTCCACGAATAGGTTTCGCAATTCGAGAGCTGACTGCTCTCGAATTGCGAAAAAAGTTGTTGCCGATGTGGGCATGATATATGGTGTCCTGTCCATCATATTCGCCGGAACTCGCTTCCTACTATTCCTTTTAGTTTCCCTAGGTCAAAAAACGTCTAAGAGGACGACATTTTCAGTCCCATGCTGAACTAAATAAGGCTGTGGTGGGTACCCTTAACACTATGTCGAGCAAAGGCTTTGCCCGTGGGTTTTAACAATGGAAGAAACGCAGAGACTCTTGAATTGAAATGGAAGGATCATATTTTGATAGGGAATAGCAACAGGTAAGCTGTAAAAAACGTGGTTTAGTCATAAACGTTGCAGTCCCAAAACTTTCGGTACAACGCTCTATGGTACACCCCTTCATAACCTATATTCTGGAAGAGAAAGAAAGGGCTGGAACAGTGCGATACTTGGATGCAGTTTGACATAGAAAGAGAGAGGTTCTAGTTTGGACTTATTATGAAAGCAAAATTACCATCACAAATGTTATTCTCCTACATCTACTTATCCTACAGCATACAAACCGTCTACTTATCCTACAGCATACAAAATGCCTCCTTTTACCTAGTGTTTACCAACAGCCTACAATGTCTGCTAATCGTTATAACTGTCAGCTACCACAAACAAAAGGACGACTTCAGAGAAGGCAGATATGTCACATTTTCAAGATGTCCAGACAACTCTGAGAGGCGTATGTCGGTATAATCAAATGGTCACCATCAATGAGGTGCAAAGAACACGAAAAGAGATGCAAAAAAAGAAAAGGCAAAATAAAGCTTTGTTTAGAGAGTTTCACAACAAGTCGGTCGCTTTGCTATGTGATAAGATCCGAAGGATTGCTCTATACACCAGCCCAAAAGTGTGACAGAGTTAAGGGAAACTTTGAAATCTTCACAAGAGAAATCTAGATTACAATCAGCACATTTTTGCGAAACTGATCCCGATCAAGTATATTTTCCTTTGGAAAAACAAAACAAAGAAACATGACATTCTATGTGAACTGAGCTCGGATGATACGTTGTATCGCATCCGCACGTGATTTTAATGTCAGACAACGCTTATTCTTTCTTACAGGTTTCAGCTTGGCCAGCACAGTTTCCAAATTTCAAAACACATTTTTGTTCTGTTGTTAATTATTCATTTAACAAGCTTCCCGAAGGAGCGTGGATGTGGGGCAGTTGTATTTACGACTGTCGATAAAAACGGACTTTTCCCATTTGCACGCGCAACAAAACGCGTTTCGATATTACGTGACGCGTTTACACGGCTGACGCAATTCATGGGAAACAGAAACAGGCATGGTGCTCAGAAGAGGTTAATGGGTCAAATGGCTGACTTCCATATAAGATCAATAAAAAGAACTACGGCTGGAGGAATGGATATATATATATATTTTTTTTTTTTTTTTTTTTTTTGATTGGAGGTTTAACGACCACCGTGAGCAACTCAATGGGCTATAAGCAGTCGCCCGTCCCTAATTTAGGGTCACTGGTTCCAGGGAAGGGAGAGAGCCAGTGCCGTAAGACAAACACAACATCCATGCCTCACCGGGATTTGAACCCGGACCCCTCACGGACGAATGATCAGAGGCCAGCGCCTTAGACCACTGCGCCACCGGGGCGGCGGATATATTTTCGAAAGTTAACGGTTGAAATAAGAATCATTCAGTTTAAATCATCATCATTGTCAACCATTATCAATCCACTGCTGGACGAAGGTCTCACCAAGTTTTCTTCCAAAACGGTCTGTCTTGTGCCAGTCTTCTCCATGTTACTCCCGCATACTTTCGAATTTCAGCCACCCATCTCACATATGGTCTTCTTCTGGGTCTTTTCTTGTCCCTTGGAATCCAATCTAAAATTTTCAGCTGTCCATCGATGTTCCGTCCTACTGGCAGTATGTCCAGCCCATTGCCATTTCAGAGATTTTACTCTGATCATGATGTCTTCCACTCTTGTCATTTTTCGGATCCACGAGTTCCTCTTCTTATCTCTCCTGGTTACACTAAGCATGCACCTCTCCATGCTGCTTTGAGTTGTCTGCAGCCTTTGTATGTCTCTTTTAGTTAAGGTCCACGTCTCTGCACCATACGTAAGCACTGGAAGGATGCATTGATCAACCACTTTTCTTTTAAGACATAATGGCATATTGCTCTTGAAATTATGCCGTTTCTTCCAAAAGCTCTCCAGGCAAGTTTTGTACGCCGATTAATTTCTTCATCAATGTGACCCTCACTTGATATCTGCTGTCCAAGATAAACGTACGTATCTGTTATCTCCATCAATCGATAACTCTTCATTTCTTGTAAAAGCATTGAACATCACTTTTGTCTTCTGAAAGTTCATTTTTAATCCCACTTCTTTACTCTTGTCAGCAAGTGCAGCTCTGATGGGGTAGTTGCAAAAATGACTACGTCACCAGTAAAACGAAGGTGAGTTAGATAATCTCCATTAATCTTCATCCCTTTGTTTTCCCAGTTCAGTGATTGAAAGACATTTTCCAATGCGGCATTAAAGGGCTTGGGAGATATGGTGTCACCTTGTCTCACTCCCTTTCCAATTTTTATGTGTTGTATTTTCAAACAACCAAATCTTTGCACTTGCATTTTCATAGATGTTATTAATAATATTTATGTACGCATCTTCAATACCGCAGGATTTCAAAGCCGCCTTTTCGTAATCGATAAAAGCCATGCACAATGGAAGTTCATATTCCCCCGCTCTTTCAATTAGTTCTCTCAGCACGTGGATATGATCTATTGTGCTGTAGCCACTCCTGAATCCAGCTTGTTCTCTCGGTTGAGCCATGTCCAGTGTTACTTTCAAATGGTGTGAAAGAACTTTAGTGAAGATTTTATAAACCACTGATAGGAGGCTGATAGATCTGTAGTTCCTGAGATTCTCAATGTCACCTTTTTTATGTAGCAAGATCATTGTAGAGTTGTTCCAATCCTCAGGAATCTTCCCTTCATTAAGGCATGGAGTGAAAATTTGGGCGAGCACTGTTTGAATTTCTCCACTTGCTTCTTGTATGAAGTCTACAGTAATTCCATCTTCTCCTGGAGCTTTTCCCCGCTTCATGTTCTTGATTGCATGTGCAACTTCTGCTGGGAGGACTGGAAGAACTCTGGTACTGGTACCTTTCATGATGTCTGGAGTACATGTATCATCCCTTTTATATAACTTGGAGTAGAAATCTTTCACTCTTGTCAAAAGTTCGCCTCTATTTCTTGTTACAGAACCATCTTCTTTTCGCAGTGCCATAATCTGTTTTCTTCCCTTACTGAGATGTCCCTTTGCTATCTTTAGGCTTTGGTTGTTTTCAATTGCTTTCCTCGCTAGTTCTCAGTTGAATTTCCTTACGTCTTGAGTGATACTTTTTCGTACCGTCTTGCATAGCTCTATATATTCCACTTTGGAAGTCACATCTTCTTTAGTTGTCCTCATCTCTCTTCTTTTTTGCATCAACATTTTGGTTTTTCCTGATAGTTTGTTCACATGCAACTTGTTCTTAGACCCAGCTAATTTTGTTGCTGTTTCCATAAGAGCTTTGGTTACTTTTCTGTTAACTTCAGAAATATCCACTTCTTCCGATGTTAGGCCTTCTAAAGCCGAGAATCTGTTCTTCAGTTCCAGCTTGAAGGTATTATGGTGTTTTTTAAGGTTGGTTATGTCAATACATTTTGTTTGTCTTATGAGCTTGCCACGTTCGAGTTTAGTGTTGTGGTGCATCTTACATCTCACCAATCTAGTGTCACTACCTATGTTGAACTTGTTTAGCACATTGCAGTCTTCTATGACGAATTTTTTGTTACACATAATAAAATCAATTTCATTTGTCCCATTTGGATGTCTCCATGTCCATTTCCTGTGTGGCTTTATCTTGAAAAAGGAGTTCATTATGAAAAACCCTTCTGCCTCTGCATCAATCGATAAATCTTTATTTCTTGTAAAAGCATTGAACACCACTTTCGTCTTTTGAAGTTCATTTTTAATCCCACTTCTTTCTTTACTCTTACATAAATCACCTATTCTAATTGATTACGTTCCAAATATGGTAGAGCAAAATAATTAATCTAAAGGTATTTTTTTATAGATACACAAAAGCAAAGAATAACGGTGCATTACTCACCAACGACTTTGTGTCAGTCAGTCTCAGGAGAGAAAAAAATACCGAGGATGTTCAGCTAGTTCTGAGACAAAGTACAATTACACATCTGAAATACATATGATAAGAGCACCGACGTTATCGGTACAATGCTGTCGTAGATTACAAGGCAGTGTGTTTAATAAATTAATGGAAACGCCAACTGCGCAGCATAAAAAATCACAGGTACGACGTCATCCGCGATGTGAGGTATATAAAGGGTTGCAGTACGATGCCGGCTTTTACCTAGCGATCCAAAAAGCTGGCATCGACAGTGGTGTCACAGGTAAAACGGCTGTTGTGGAGTAATTGTCAACAATGTCAGATCTTGGTGACCTCAAAAAAGGGATGATCATTCGGGCGTGTCTTGCAGGAGCTTCAGTAAGTATAACTGCAGAAACAGTCGATGCAACGAAAGGAACTGTATCGAACATTATGACTACCTGTCAAACGGACATGGCGTTGCCTCCAAATGTACGAATTGTGGATGCCACACGAACATGTCAAATAGCGATAGGCGAACGTTGGCAAGGATTGTAAAACGGAAGTAGAAGACCACAGTGCCGCAAATGTCAGCAGAGTTAAACATCCGTAGGAATGATCCCGTTTCCGTAATCACAGTTCATCGGGAATTCCATCGTACTGGTATTTATGGCCGTGCTGCAACCTACTGATCACCAACATCAAAACAAAACGTGTAAGGTGGTTCAAAGCACATAAAAAACTGGAATGCTAAATACCGACAACGTGTCATCTTGTCTGATGAACAGTGCATCACATTGTTTCTTATTACTCGTAGAGTGCACGTCTGGTGAAAACCTGCAAAAGCGTACCACTCGGACTATTTGGTTCAGACTGTGAAGTGCAATATCATGGAATTCCTTAGAGACATTGATTCTTCCGCAGGATCGTGTCGCATCTACAACGTACGAATCCATTCCTAGGGACTACCTGCACTCAGTGTTGTAGGCAATGTTTCTAATGACCGTTCCTGGTTTCAAACGGATAACGCAGTTGTGCGTGGTGCGAAATGTGTCACGTTGTGGTTTACACAGTATGAAGATGAGGTACAACAGCTACCCTGGCTATCTCAATCTCCAAACATCAATGTTATTGAACACTGGCGGAAGTACTTGGAGTGAAAGCCCAGATCACACTTTCCACCTCCAACATCCCTGGCACAGTCGGGACATATTTTACACGAAGAATGAACCCAAAATCCGTTATCGTATGTACAAGACTATCCGAAGTCTAACTTCTTGTGTTCTAAATGCCAGAAGTGGGCCTACAGCTAATTAATAAAAAGTTCTCTACAAACAGTGTTTTCATTACTTTTATAAACCCCTGTATGTAAGGATTAATTAGAATTTATGGACCTCGTCTGGTTGTCATTTCGACGCATCGTTTCGCAAAAAGTTTTTATTTTTTTTTTCGGTTTACGACTACTATGAACATCTGATCTACAATGAGTCGCACGTCCCTAATTTGAGGCTACTGGTTCCAGAGTAGGGGAAAGAACTAGCGCAGTAAACACTCCATGCCTCATTCGAGACCGAGCACAACTAATCAGAAGTCCGCGCCTAGGACCACTCAATTATTTATCGAAATGGCTTTTAATAAAATTAATACTTTGTTTTTCCGAATTGAAAAAATCTTTATTTGTTAATTTTTTCAAACGATTTTCAGAGGACTCAGAAAATTTTCAATTCTGTAAAAAATGTATTTTCAAAATTGCTGTACTGCAAAAACAATCATTTAGTATGATCCCTGAGAATTCCAGTCTTCAGTCGTGTTGCCTCATTTAAATGCGTAATATCTTTGACCAAGAATTGTTCTTAGCTCTTGAAATAACATTTCATTTTAATCTGCAGGGGGCAAAAAAAAATTTGGGGGGGGAATGGAAGTTTCTGAAATCCACCAGGATAAAATGGAAGTAAATAAAAAAAGAAAAAAAAACGTGTTAGTAATAAAAAAAAAGGTTTTTCTTTTTAGGTTTTTTAGGTATATAACATACATATATACCTAAATTAAGCTGATGAGAACATATTAAAAAAAAAGAGTGACAGAAATAAATTTCTCCTTGAGAAATAATGAAATTGATTGGACTCACCTAATTCTTAACAAAAGAGATTTATTCTTCTAGGCACATTTCCGAATTTGTCAATGCCTTCTTCATCTTCAACTTAAATGTTTCTATGAATAGATAATAAAGCGAGCCCATTCAGTCCTGACTCTGATGTACAGTTTCTCAAATAAGATTTCAATCGACGAAGACTTCCACTGATGCTGTGGTTACAGGAAGAATTGCCAAGATGTGAAGCAAAATATAAGTGTTGGGAAATAAGTTTTTATTGTATGATGCCAAACTTTCAACTGCGGTTTTGCATGGCGCCGGGCAGAGAGGTGCGGTGACACGTGACACCATCCCTGGTCTGGTCAATTAGGAGTTGGCGCCGCAAAAACCTACAGCCGTCTTCCTGACCATGAATATGAGCCACCCTTCTTTCTCTGACCTGTCTCCTTCGCGCAATGATCTTTCACTGAATCCGTACGTAGCAGTTGGATTTTTCCAGCGGTAAATATTTATGATTCAGAAACTTTTCTCATAACACAAATTTTGATTTAGCATACATATATAAAAATTATATTGGAAAGCACAGTTTGATTATTTAACCTTATTTTGACAGATAACATAAAAAAATGAAACAGATTTCCGGGAGAGGGGGGGGGGGCTCCCCCTCTAAATACGCCCCTGCTAATCTGCATAGGAAAATTCAGTGGACCGAATCCGAGTATTTGCTTCCTTCGAAAGGACTTCGGAAAAAGATATTTTTGCAAAATTCTACCATGACTTCGACTAACACGCTAGAAGCAATATGGATTAATTCTTACCACTCTCTTTCTGAATCTGTTTAAATGCACAACTTAGATGTTCTTGGTATGGATTTATTTTGAAAATAGATACCATGATCTCGAGGGATAACTTCAATTTCTAAAAGCAGTTGTAAAATCAGAATTGGAATTCAATTTTCAGGAATCTTTTCTTCCAGAAATTTACTTCAATACACTGCATACATAGAAAAAAAATGATTTTAAAGCATAGCCTTCTCCCAAACAGATTTCCAATTCACTAGCAGATATATAAAGGTGTCAGAAAACTAAAAAATGAACTTCCCAAACACAAATCTGCCAATCAACTTTTTGAATGGATGCCGTACACTTAAGTCAGAGTATTGTTCCTCACAATATGTCATCTTCATGATGGTTGGTTGGTTGATTGATTGATTTTAACGACGGAAGGGCCATGGTTGGCCAAAGAGCGCCAAACAAAAGACATCAAAACAAAACATAGTCAATAAAAACGTACACAAGGTTAAAACCAGGCTGATGTGGTAAAAATGAAAGATGAGAGTGAACAAGTTAAAACCTAGATGAGATTAAAAAAGGCAATTTCTTGTAAAAACGAAAACACTGCTTTCACGTCGCAGGCTTCGCCAATAAGAATTTGCAGCGTAGCTGCTCCTTCGTCCAACAGATGAGAGTGAAAATGACGAAAACGATGATCACAAAACCGAACACAAGTACACAAAACATGAAGAACAGTGAGACGACAATTGCACGCCTCACACACCGGGACACTCTCACCACACAGCAAAAAGCGGTGAGTAAAACGACAGTGCCCAATGCGGAGACGTGCAATTGTGTACTATTGTTTCGCCTGTGTTATCCTGTAAATCATGCCCAGCCAATGTCATGTGACACGATGTGTTTCTCTTTGTCACTTCTGCAATTTTTTATTCAATAAGCTTTGCTTGCAGCATTTGTTATTCATCCCCATTGTCATTGCAGTGTATATACCATCATGTTTTTAACAGTTTTGTATTATTTCCCAGTGAGATGCCCAATACTGTACGTCTCCCTCTTATGTTTTCTTATGATAAATTAGAATAAAGCGATTTTGAAATCTTCCGCAAACTAGACTTCCATAGTCCGAGCTGTGGTTTGGTTGGTTGGTTGGTTGGTTGGTTCATCTTCATGATGAGTGACTTGATATTTGTTGAGAGTCATTCACTATTAATTGTTTGAATTCGGATTTTTTCTTTAATCTCAGCGGCAAACGCAAATCTTTTTCTTTTTTTTTTTAATTTGAGGGTTTTACATCCAAAGAAGCGAACACGTTCAACAAAACAGGATTCACCGACCAAAGAGCAAACAAATTGTTTGTTTTTACTTCCTTTAAATATTTTTAAATAATTGAAGTCAAACAATATCCTCCTCCTGTCTTAGCTACCAATATTCATTTTATTTAGAATATCCGCGAAATTAATCAGACGCCCGATAAATTTCAAAACAAAGTTTCGGACTTCAATACAACACTTTCAGTAATGCAACGTATTATTATGACGTTCGTAGAAATCAATAGCTTATCTTCCGAGAATTAATGCTGAAGTCAATACCGATAGTTTTCCCAAGAATTGTGGCCCCGTAGTCGAGTGGACAAGGGAGTTAGCTTTCGGCTTGTTACACTTTTGGGCCTGGGTTCCGACCCTGGACCCAAAAGGTTGGGTTTGTCCCTACAGTGTTAAATTTCTCCATTCCCTGAAATCAATGGCCTTAAATTAGAGATAGGACACCCTTTCGAGACTAGATACTCAAAAAGGTTGTTAAACCCAGAAAAATAGAAAAGAAAAAGAAAGCTTCTGAAAACATGGGTTTAAATGAAGACGCTAGCAATAGGTTCTCATATTTTTTACGATACTTGCTGCCGAACCAGAATCAAGATTCAAAGCATGTTTTCGTTTTAAGATTTCCAAGAATTCTCTAATGATCAGATGAAGACATCCATATCAATTTCGAGTTGTTCAGCGTGTTGGGTTCAGGATCAACTGATCATTCATTTAAGATCTGGTGGTCTTTCCATCTTTTGCTATGTTTATTCCAATAAAATCAGGCAACGTTTATTACAAAAATAATATTCCATAGTTTACCTAGAAACATTTTAAAATCGCAGCTAAAGAACTGCAGTAAATGTATATAGTACACATAATACCACGCAAGTGTAATGAAGACTTATCAGTCAAATATGCAGCAGTTTAAGGTGGACGTCTAGTGATTTTGCTTCCTATACTCCAATGGGCAAACTTCTGTACACATTTTCTTCATGGTTAATGCGTTCCCAAGGATGAAAACTTGACCATGGTTAAAATAACTTCATATTATAACTTGGAATACTTAATATTTTCTAAAACATAACCATAATTAAGCAATCCAACATTTGTTTGTCTACTGATGTCATCAACGTACAGGTTCGCGCCATCTTTTTTCTGGTCTCAACACCACCAGAGGAAAAAATATTGATTTTTAATATAATTATGGTTATATTTTAGAAAATATTAAGTATTCCAAGTTATAATATGAAGTTATTTTAACGGATGTTCAAATTTTCATCCTTGGGAACGCATCAATTGTGAAAAAATGTGTACAGAAGTTTGCCCATTGGAAGCAAAATCACTAGACGTCCACTTTAATCATTCGCCAGAATTACCCATGGACGGACAGTACACGATCAAAACTTCAATAACTGATCACTCAACTCATTCCGATTACATACCTCCGCCTTCTTTTTTTCAGTATTTAACGACCATAAGCAGCCACCACTCTCTTATTTGGGGTCACTAGTTCCAGGGAAGAGAACCAGAACCGTAAGATAAACAAACTACCCATGTCTCATTCGGGACTCGAACCCAGGCCCAGCTCGGATGATTAGTCAGAAATCTATAAGCGCCTGACCACCGGTGCGGCTTCCGATAACATCAACTGGGCCGATATTAAATCAGTAAGTTGCCCTTCCTCTTCTAAATGTTAAATAATTTGCACTTTCTAATTCTTAAACTATCACGGTTTAGGTCCTACAATCTGAAGTTTGAGGAACCTGTTTATCAGAAACTTTTCGCAATATTGCACCTCAACAAATTCTTATATTGCTAACCTTCCTTTGGGTGGGGTCTGGACCCCCTTTCCTTGAGGGTGACTGAGTACGAATTTAAAGCGATATATAGTAAAAAAAGAACTTCTCAGTAACGTTTTTTTTTTTTTTTTTCAGTTTTTGACTTATAAAGATTTTGCGTTTATTTTCACTTGCAGTATTTTTTCCCGGGTGACTTTCGCCGATGAACCAAATATTTGCCCCCCCCCCACACACACGCTTAAGAAATTTCTGGTCACTTTTTTTTTTTTTTCAGTTTTTGACTTATAAAGATTTTGCGTTTATTTTCACTTGCAGTATTTTTTCCCGGGTGACTTTCGCCGATGAACCAAATATTTGCCCCCCCCCCCACACACACACACGCTTAAGAAATTTCTGGTCACAACACTGTTGCCAACTGCAACAGATATTAATTTCTTCTCTGCCAATTGCACTAGTACGATACGCTATGGGAAGCAATCTGTTCTCCCAATGATTGCTGAACATGGTCCTCCAACAATGAAGAGCTCTCCATTAATTTGTAAAGTTACAAAGTAGTATTTTTTGACGCGAATCTCCTAATAGCACACAAGAAATCCTGAAAATCCCAATCTAGCGTGCAAATGACCCGACTCTACAGTGGGCGACTGGGAAGATGTGAGCACGGGTTTCAGTTCTACGAAAGGCACGGATGGTGTTTGTCCTACGATGATGGCTCTTTAGTTTCTCTGAAGCCAGTGTACTTAAATTATATTGAGACAAGCAACTCCTTATAGCCTTCGAAGCTAATACGGGTCGTTAACACATGAAACTTAAAAGAAGAAAAATTATCTACATTAGCACTCTCCTTGGAAACAGCAATAGTCAAGTGAACATATTAACGTCATGAAAAGAGTAACATTTGTGCAACTATTCCATTTTAGAAATTTATTTATCAACAACCAATATCTCATGTTACACACTAATGGAAGATATTTCCGATTAAAATGTTTGCCACTTGATTTTTAAATTATAATTTTGCCCAAACGCTGTTCGTGTCCTAAGTTCGAGGCTCTTGGATAGATATTAGGAAAGCATGCTGATATTGTTTCTTAGCAGCTGTGTACAAGTGATGCCTAAGAACTATGCTGAGAAACTGATTTTTCCTCTTCACGCATGTAGCAAAAAAGATGAAATATACAAATCTTCAGTAAAATCACACACATCGACTTTTCTAAAGATAAACACTTCCTTTACACACAATAACCCTTTTGTTTTTCAACGAAAGATAATCGTGACTTTCGATTTCGGATACTGCACTTGTATACCACCACTAGAAACGCAGTAAACTAATCGAGTTGGCAAACATACACTGACTGCACTTCAAATTATTTCCAGTTTGTTTTGTTTCGGGTTTAATTACCACCGTGAGCAGCTCAAAGGGCTATAAGCAGTCTCCTGTTCCTAATTTCGGGCCACTGGTTCCAGGGAAGGGGAACAGGCGACGTCATCGAACAAACACATCACTCATGACTCAACCGGGACTACAGTCCCGGGCCTAATCGGACGAATGGGCAGAGGCCAGGATTCTGACCACTGGGGCGGCTTCCGTTTTTAAATTAAATTGTTATTGGCACACATTATAAAAGTCCTGAAGAATGTTATTTAAGCGATTTCATACGGAATCTTTGAACTGTAAAACATTCAATTCAAGATCAATAAAATTTAACCACTTAATTACTTCAATAAAAGTAATATATTTTCATGCCAAAAATCCTATCCTATAAAACTCAAACCAAAGATTAGTTCTTAAAATTTTTTGAACTGTCTAATTAATTGATGCTAATGTCTCCAGATGGCACTATTTCTCCCTAAGGGAAATTAAAGCGGCGTCGTAGCACTTCAAAGCCTGAAATATGCCTACGCATCATTTAAATTAAATTTATCAGTTAATTACTTTATTTAATGCTTCTGAGTTTAACGACAACTGTGGAAAACTAAGGTCTATAATAAGCAGTCAGTCGTGCTAAATTTAGGGTCACTGTCGCCAATGAAGGATGAGAGCCAGCGTCGCATGACAAAGACACCACCCATGACTCATCTGGGGCTCGGAAAATTCCAAACCTGCGCTTCTGGCCCCACGACTACCGGAGAGACTTAATTACTTTATTAATGTAATAATCATATTCGTTAAAATGTCAAAAACGTCTATCCCAACAAAAGCGCATAGTCTATCTTATTTGTTTGTTTAGCGCAGTGAACAATAAGCTTCGCACCGAAAAGGGATCAGTATGATCCAGCTCGAGTTTTAAGGCGAGAACTCTTCAGTACGAATGCAACTAGAAGTCGTGATAACGCTTTCTCAAAATCATTCTGATTCCGAAAGTGATTCTTCTACTGTGAACGGCATCATTTTTCCTTGCAAGTTCAGTTCTAGGGACACACGAAAGAAAATAAAGTGATAAAAGCTTGCAATCGATCATGAACAAGCAATAATACTGAAAAATATTAAAAAAAAAAAAGTCAGTGGAAAACGTGCTCACACCGAAATAATGGTTGCGCAATACATGAAGCGATTTTCGGGAAAGACAAGCCACTGTTCTCACCCGAAATGTGAAAAAGCAGGAGAAGGGAAGATAAAAACTAACACATAATCAACCAGGCGAGCTGAAGATCAACATGGATTCGGCAGGAAGTGATGTCCTCTTTTTTATGCTAACGGAAACTTTCCACCAGACATCCGAGTTGACAAAAATAAATTCCAGGGGTTTTCATCGGAGACATCGCCTCGAAGAAAATTTCCTAATGCTGTACACGGTTTCCACTTAATTTCCTAACGCTGTTCAGTTTCAAAAATTTCCTAATGCTGTTCATAGTTTCCAATTTCCTAATGATGTTCATAGTTTCCACTTAATTTCCTAATGCTGTTCAGTTTCCACTTAATTTCCTAATGCTGTTCAGTTTCCAAAATTTCCTAATGCTGTTCATAGTTTCCAATTTCCTAATGCTGTTCATAGTTTCTACTTGTTTGTTTTGTTTGGGAATTTAACGACATCAGTCAGTATCTAAAGCAGTCGCCCGTCTCTAATTTATGGTCACTGGTTTCAGGAAGGATGAGGGGCAGCACCGTAGGACAAACACACCACCCGTGCCTCATCCAGGACGAACTCAGTTTTCCAGAAGCCCGCGCCTCTGAACACTCTGTCACCTAGAGCGGCGTAAATACGGTCCGCTGAGACTTGTCTTTTGGGAGGGGGGTATTTCCATGGGGAAAGGACATCATTTGCAGAGATACTTCAGACAGAAACTGATAATTTTTCGCGGAAGACCTGCGGAAGTTTATTTCAACGGAGGTGCACAACGTTTACAATTTGGGAATACAACTCATTTCGAATTAGACATCTGCACATATCCTCCCGGAAGAGAGAAACCTCTTCTCAGAAGAAAGTCTCGAATTTTCTTTTTTTTTTTTTCAATGTACATGTTATTTAACAAACACGGGGCTACAAAGGTTACCGACAGAAATTTCCTTCGAGACGTATCTGTTGAACTAGTTAACCAACAATTAACTCCTATGTGTCATTTTTACCCCAAATTTTCCCGGCGTTAGAAAAATGCTGAATAAAAAAGGTAAGAAAGGATGTAAAAGAAATCGTTTTTTACCTCAGAATTGACCATATGTTTTCCGGGAGTTTGACGCTGTCCATACCTAAATTTGTGAAAAAAAAATTTACGGGGTCCCTGCGCATAGAAACTAAAAGGAAAAAGGAGTTTAAAAAACGAAATCAAAGAGATTTAAGAATACTGAAATTTCTGTACAATGCGTAAAAAAGGACATGCTGACGAGCATTGTTACGATTCAGAATGTTCTTTCGTTGTTATGGTAACCAGAGTGATCCCAGCTAATCAATATTATTACAAAGAAAGAAAGAAAATGTAGAAGTGGTATCGCCAAAAAAGGAACGCGGGGTAAAATGTGCTTACAGCGTTTTTGATATTCACCAAGCAGCCTAAAAATTTAAAGAAGCAAAAGAGAGACAGACGATTTTTCAAAAGTCATCAATATCTCAGCCAAAGATGATATATCCAATTGCAGGAGCATTTGGATTCCGAGGCACCACCAGAATTCGACTTTCCGTTGGGGTTGATAAATACTGGATGAAAAGCATCTGCTGTTTTTGTTATTGTTTTCTTTTTTGTTGTAACCTCTAATCTGCGACTACTGGTTCCTGGAAAAGTGCAGAATACTCGCCATATAAGAAACGCACCATCTTTGCCTCATCGGAACTCGAACCCAGACCCAGCTAAAACGATTACTCATAATCTCACGCCTCTGACCACTCAGTGACCGGGAGACCTTAGCACATGGAAGTATCCTGTCTATTTGTTTTTGGCATCTCAACAAAAAATTTATATTCTTCGAAGGCTTACGATGCGAAATTTCTTTTTTTTTTTCACATGGTCTGTCATAACAAACATATATACATGTTTTCACAAATAACATCATCTTCGCACCAAGAATCAAAGATGCTTGAACTAAAATTGTTCTTCCACGTACAGAGCATTTTCTGTCTCAGGTGAAATACTTTTCGCAACTGCATTCCAGCTTTGCAAGTTTTAACTTTCACAGTACCTTGCGAGAGCCTTATGCGCTAAACAGAATATAAAATTTATTTATTTTGCCATCAACGGCGCAAATTACATTCGGAAAACGTTTTCAACAAATATAAATGCTCTTACACCCAGAGGTATACACAAAATCAGTTGTCTTTTTAAACATTTTTTTAACATCGATTATAAGAACTTGAAAAACTCCTTTTCAAAACAATACACGATTTTTAGGTTTCTTCTCAGTCCCCAACCCCCTTTTTTTAAACTTCGAAAAACTTTAACAGGAAATTCGCGAGGTTATCTAAGAATCAATAAATTATTTTAAAATAACCGTGTGGAAGCGAGAGTTAATCTTTCCAACTTTTCCGAAAACCAGTAAATGGTCTTTTCCCAGCTGACCAGATATTATGTGGGAAATTCAAGCTTCAAAATCAAATTTCCTTCAACTAAACACACACACACACACACACACACACTTTGCAGCATTTCCGATCAAGGTGTGCTATAAAAAACAAAACTGAAGTTTTTTATTTGGAAGAAAACTAAAGTGCAGAAAAGCTGTTGAAATAAAGTCTCCTTTAAAATCAAAATTCAAACTGATACTGCGCATGGTTAAACTAACAGTGAATCAGCGTCCGATTTATCCAGTACACTGAGGAGCAATTAAATTAGAGACAGCTGGCGTTATGCAAATGTGGCGCTGCGGGCGGCCCTGTAAACGGAAACGACATGACGTATGCAGCGATCCGACAATATACGGAGTGATGCGACGGGAATCAGTAAGAGTCGGACGCAGTATGGGTAAGACGAAGGATCTAAGCGCATTTGATCGTGGGCAAATTGTCGAGGCCCTACGAATGAGTCACTCCATCTCGGAAGTCGTGCAGGCACTGGGATTTTCACCAGCCACTGTGTCACGGGTGCACCGTGAATACATCGAATCCGGTAAAACCATCCCTGCAAGGGCCAACTGCCGTGGACAACAGCGTGTGGATGAGTGGGGTCATCGTCGGCTAGCTCGCATTGTAACAGCGGATAGACGGACCACAGTGCAAGAAATCACTCGGCAATTTAACGCTAGTGCACAAAAACGTGTAAGCAGCCACACCATCCAGAACCATCTCCTCGCAATGGGGTACAGAAGCCATCGTCCCACGAGGGTACCGCTGCTGACCGCACATCACAGGGTGCAAAGATTAGCATGGGCGCGGGAACATCGCCACTGGACCCTAGACATGTGAGAAAATGTTGCCTGGACGGATGAGTCGAGATTCACGTTGGTACATGCGGATGGCAGGATACGAGTACGGCGCAAACCACATGAAGCGATGGATCCTTCTTGCCAGCAGGGTACTCTTCAAGCTGGTGGGGATGGCATTCTCGTCTGGGGACTGTTTACGTGGACTGAAATGGGACCACTGGTACGTGTGACATCGTCCCTCACAGGTCAACGTTACCAAGATATCCTGGACGACCATTTGCTCCCGTTTGTACGTCTTCAACATCCCACTGGGGACCTCATCCTGCAACAAGGCAATGCACCGTGCCATCGCTCCCGAATTGTATCCGAGTGGTTGGATGAACACTCCACCGACGTGACCTCACTTCCTTGGCCAGCTAGGCCATCTGATCTCAATCCCATCAAGCACATCTGGGATGCCATCGAGAGAGATGTTCGAGGCTCTGACCCCCTCCATCAAATCTTCGTGAACTCTGGGAGCTTGTTCAGGGGTCGTGGATACGTATGGCTTTCCAACGCTTCCGGTATCTCGTCGAGTCCATGCCGAGACAAATCGACGCCGTCATCAGGTAGTGCTACACGTTACTAGACAGGTATATCTAATTCAATTGCTCTTCAGTGTATATACCTCCCACTTTTTTGTTTCATGATTTAATGCCGGCCGTCAGCATCTTAACCTGTAAACATGTCTCCTGATTTAGGGCCACTGGTTACAAGGGACAGACCCAGCACCAAAGCCGGAACTGGGACTCGAACCCCGGCTAATTGGTAATGTTCCAGTGAAATAATTAGCCATGCATTTTGAATAGCATTTTTCAGTTCACAAATATTGTATTGAAGTGAATCCAAACATTTCATGCTCCTTTGGACTTTATGCCTAAAATGCTCTATGGAACGGAGGTGACTGATGAAGCACAGAAAAGTGTATACATATCATGTTCATGAAACCACTTTGAGACAATGCAGGCACTGTGACATCGTGTACTTCTCCCTCAGGGATGATATTCTCCCTATCATCCTGGGGGTAAAGACAGACTTTTTATTGCTGTTTGAATGCAATCAAGAATGATGTTTAAATATGCTTGTAAATTCAGGCATGGAACCACTCAGATCAAGGGGTTTGAAAACAGCTCTGCCAACTTAGAGAATCATAACCATGCAAGACGGATGGATCTACGATCTCATGTTGTCTCTAAATTCTCACCCTCCTGAATCAGCATAGTGCACCCTCATCCTACCACATGCCCCATTTGTGGTCCACCTACAGTGCTGCCTGGCCTACTCGAAACACTTTTTTCTTTTTAGCTGTACACATCAATGATACATGCACCAGTTTCCTTCTGTTGGTGCAACATACAGTACATCATGCACTTGGAATGCTGTTTGCCACTGTCCCCGATTCACATACTTTATGATCTAATCTACTGCTGCACATTTGTAGGCCCGTACAGATCTGCCTTTCCTCTGCTCACCTGGGGTGAACTAGTACTTTCGGAGCACAGGCACTCACTGAATGATCACAGATATCAATAGGAAATGAATCCCCCTAAAAAAGCAATTCTTCACAATACATGGAAGGTGTACACAAATGTCTTCATTGGTACAAAGGCACTGTGTTTTCAGTGTATTGTGCACCCATCTTTTCAGAAAACTTGAAAATAATATCCACCTGGAGCGGATATCGTACCTGCATCACCTGATTACGGACCAAGCATGCTGCCATTATTCCACCCAAGATAATGAAATTCCAACCAACTGAAGCTAAACAGATGTAACTTAGGAATCTGAACACTGTTCAGATTTGTGCTGGTTGAAGCAATCCAATGCTTTGTCATAGTATGCTTTCCAGTTGCTTGGAACTTCATTGTCCTGGTTAGTGTCATGCTTGAATGGAAATCAGAAGATGCGGACTCGATTCCTGCTCCACGGTGGTGATGCAATTTTTAAGTTTTCTGAAGGGAAACAGTGAAAGATGCAATTTTTGTTTACTAAATGGGAAACAGGGAAAATACACTTTTGTGCTGGTGATTTTTCTTACTGAATTTCTGCTGCATACTCTTACTATTGTTTTTCTTCCACTTCCACAACTGCTGCAGTTTTGTTCATACTTACACCACTCCCTCTAGGTATGCACTGTCATCCCGTGCTCAGTGTGTTAGATCATGTTGCCTTTAATACTACACCTTCAGCAACACAAAACAAACTACTACTGGAGGTTTTCTCATTCATTTTATGATGTGACAAAGGATGTCATATCAGTATATTTGTATAAAATAGTCTTGGTTCTGTAACAAAACATTATACACCCATATCTATCAATAAATGACTTTCGTAATTAGGTGTAACTGATCATTTATTTATTTACTAGCTGAACTTTCGCACCTCAATGGAGGGTTTTTTTCAAGGCTGCATACAACTGTTAAGAATAAGTTACATGATTTGAAATATAAACAAAAAGGTAAACATAACAAACATTAAGACAATAGGCATGAATCTACTCCTGCATGCATCAAACGCTATTGCATATTAAGCATTCTTTTTGCAATGCCACATATTTGATTTTAAATTGATTAATACTATCAAAAATGTTTATAAATAACATTCTACACACTAAAAATTTTTTTCACATAAATTTGGAATTTCGTAAGATACACTCTCATTACATATCTCGTCGTAGACATAAGTTCAATAGATTCTCTTATTGCCGATTCATATCTTGTAGTGTACATTGCAACGCACTTTGTTTCGTCCCAATCAGGTCACGCCACTTCAAATAGCACATCTCTTGTTAGGGCTGAAACAGGCTGTTCATTCTTCAAATTCCTTTTGTGTTCTTGTATACAAACCTTAACTGACCGTTTTCTTAATCCAATATATAATTTCGTGTTTCTGTATAGGTATTTTAGGGGTACTGAGTAAATTCCTGCATTTTCCCATATTTTCCCTCTATCTTGGGGACTTTTATAGCTTCGCAACGAATCCTTTATTGATCCTGCTGCGTGGATCCAAACATTACATTGGAATTTCTTCAATAAATTTTTGAAGAAAAAGGTAATTCTTGGTATATAGGGTATTGCTCCTACGAAATGCTATTTCTTATCAATCAGCGTCATTTATGTTCTCTCTCACACTCTTATTTACTTGTAATATCATATCTATAGTTTTCTGACTGTATCCTGCTTGTAACCCTTCATTCATCATGTTTTTTATTTCTTTCATACGAAGGGATTCATTCGAACACACCAAGAACGTTCTATGAAATTGTGTCCGGAAGGTTGCTATCTTGTATGACCATGGGACATATGAACTTGGGCTCATGAAATTATTCATGGCCATTGGCTTGTAATATACCTCTGTGTTAACTTTTTTATCATTTCTTCTACTAATCATTACATCCAGGAACGCTATCTTACCTTCTTTCTCAATTTCCATCTCAAACTTTATGTTGCTATTTAAGGAGATCAACCTAGTCAAAAATTTATCCAGTTTGGTACTAACATGAGGCCAAATGAACAATGCATCATCTACATATCTCACCCATGTGGACGGCTTCTTGGCAAAAGTACTAAATATTTTGTCCTCTAATGGTCTTAGAATTGCTTCTGCTAATATCCCTGACAGGGGTGAACCCATGAGTGCTCCTATTATTTGTTTAGAAACCTCATTCTTATGTGTGAAGTAGTTGTAGTCGGTAACTACATTAATTGCACTATCGATGCTTGCAAAAGCATTGTACAGTGTCCCTAATTTCTAGCCCAGTCCTTCAGGTTTTTCTTAGCCTCTGCTGCTGGGATTGAAGAAAAAGCGAACATACATCAAAGGCTGCCCAATATATTTTCCTTATGTATACTCCGATTTTTGCTCTTATGAATCAATTCCTTTGTGAAGTCAATGGCCTTATCAGAATTCGTTAAGTACTGTTTTAAAAAACTTCTTTCGAGACCAATTGTGGGGCACCGTCGTTTTGATACGATGAGGCGAAGTTTCCCTCCCGGCTTATGGCTTTCAGTCTTCCGAATAAATGAGGTAGGTGGACATGATCCAGGTGGTATTTTTGGGCCATGTGACAAATCCTTTGGGAGTTCCAGGAGTTTATATATGCTAGAAAGAGAGCATCATCTTGATTTTTTGACTAGTTGTAAAGAGGCACATGCGATTCCTAAGTTCCTGAGATTTAAAACGGTCATAAGAGCTGAATGGTTTCTGAAGAAATAAAATTTCATTAAACAAACCTTTTCAAGAATCATCAACATAAGGAGAATGACGTTGATGTGGTTAGAAACCCGTGATACCGATTAGACCTACAAATGATACACAAAACACATCCGATGGAACTTTACGAATTGTTGACTAATATTGATATGCTTATAATAAGAGAAAGACGTATACTAGAACTGCGGCACAGACCCAAGTGAAATAATTCAGTGAAACCAAACATTATGAAAAATGAGGCAAAAAACCCCTCTATATGTAAACGGCTCGAGCCTACAACATACTGAAGAAAAGAATCTGTTAAACAAAGGACCGAAATAACGTTTTCGAATAGAAGTGTTAAAGAAATTATTCCGGCTATAGAGAACGAGATCTCCCACATCACGAAGGAACATAGAGAGGAAGTGAGAACCCAAATGGCAGCCAGACTTAAGAAAATCCTAACGAACCCGAGGACTAACAATCCAGTTTGTTTCACGCTCACAGACAAAACAGGGCAAATAGCTATCATGGATCGTATCGATTATGACAAAAAACTTGAAACCTTTATAGCTGAATCAAAACCCCAAAGGTTAACCAAACACCTGTTAAACTCGCTCATCTCAAGGATCAAGCAAATATATAAACTCCCAAAGGATTTGTCGCATGGCCCAAAAATACCACCTGGAGCATGCCTACCTCATTTATTCGGGACTGAAAGCCATAAGCCGGGAGGGAAACTTCGCCTCATCGTATCAAAACGACGGTGCCCCACAATTGGTCTCGAAAGAAGTTTTTTAAAACAGTACTTAACGAATTCTGATAAGGCCATTGATTCCACAAAGGAATTGATTCATAAGAGCAAAAATCCAAGTATACATACGAAAAATATATTGGGCAGCCTTGATGTATGTTCGCTTTTTCTTCAATCCCAGTAACAGAGGCTAAGAAAAACCTGAAGGACTGGGTTAGAAATTAGGGACACTGCACAATGCTCTTGCAAGCATCGATAGTGCAATTAATGTAGTTACCGACTACAACTACTTCACACATAAGAATGAGGTTTATAAACAAATAATAGGAGCACCCATGGGTTCACCCCTGTCAGGGATATTAGCAGAAGCAATTCTAAGACCATTAGAGGACAAAATATTTAGTACTTTTGCCAAGAAGCCGTCCACATGGGTGAGATATGTAGATGATGCATTGTTCATTTGGCCTCATGGGAGTACCAAACTGGATAAATTTTTGACTAGGTTGATCTCCTTAAATAGCAACATAAAGTTTGAGATGGAAATTGAGAAAGAAGGTAAGATAGCGTTCCTGGATGTAATGATAAGCAGAAGAAATGATAAAAAAATTAACACAGAGGTGTATTACAAGCTAATGGCTGTGAATAATTTCATAAGCCCAAGTTCATACGTCCCATGGTCATACAAGACGGCAGCCTGCCGGACACGATTTCATAGAGTTCTTGGTATCTTCGTAAGAATCCCTTCGTACGAAAGAAATAAAAACGTGATAAAAAGTTACAAGCGGTATACAGTCTGAAAACTATAGATACGATATTAGAACAAGTAAACAGAGTGAGAGAGAGAATAGAAATAACGCTGATTGATAAGAAATAGCATTTCGTAGGAGCAATACCCTATATACCAAGAATTACCTTTTTCTTCAAAAATTTATTGAAGAAATTCCAATGTAATGTTGGGATCTGCACAGCAGGATCAATAAGTGACTCATTGCAAAGCTATAGAAGCCCCCAAGATAGGTTAGAAATATGGGGGGGGAAACGGGGATTTACTCAGATACCCAGACGGAAACACGAAATCATATATTGGACTATCAAAACGGTCAATTGAGGTTCGTATACAAGAACACAAAAGGAATTTGAAGAATGAACAGCCTGTTTCAGCCCTAACAAGAGATGTACTATTTGAAGAGGCGAGACCTCATTGGGACGAAACAAAGTGAGTTGCAACGTACACTACAAGATATGAATCGGCAATAAGACAATGTATTGAACTTACGTCTATGATGAATATACGTAGAGTGTATCTTACGAAATTCCAAATTCATGGAAAAAAATTTTAGTGTGTAGAATATTGTTATTTATAAACATTTAATTGATTGTATTAATCAGTTTCAAATTAAATATGTGACATCGCAAAAAGAATGTTTAATATGCAATAACGTTTGACGCACGCAGAAGTAGATTTATGCCTACTGTCTTAATGCTTGTTATGTTTATCCTTTGTTTATATTTCAAATCATGTAACTTATTCTTAACAGTTGTATGAAGCCTTGAAAAAGCCCTCCATTGATGTGCGAAAGCTCGACTAGTATATAAATAAATGATTAGTTACATACACCTAAATACGGGTCATTTATTGATAGTCTTGGTTCTAATAACTGGTGACAATGAACATACACACACCAACACATATATATACATATATAAGTGAATGTGTATGAATGTAGAAAATATTATAAGAAAAATATTAAAAAACAATTTTTAGTTTAGAAGCTGTCAGTATGAAATCCAGCTTTTCACCTGCTTGGAATTTAGCCATATATACACTGAGTGGCCACTTTATTATGACCCCCTCAGTACTTCATTGTGCCACCTTTCGCCTTTCATACTGCGTCAATTCTTCGTGGCATAGACTCCACGAGATGTCGATGGGTGGTTTGGGGAATCTGAGACCATGCTTGATGAATAGCACTTTCCAGGAATGTGAGATTGCAGGGTTGTGGATCCAGCTGTCTGATGGCTCGTTCAACTTCATCCCACAAATTCTCAATGGTGTTGAGATCTGGAGATTATGGGGGCCACCTAAGCAAAGTAAACTCACCTGCATGTTACCGAAACCAATCCTGTACAATATGAGCACTATGGCAGGACGCATTATCTTGTTGAAAGTAGCCATTGGGATAAACCATCCACATGACAGAATGCACTTGGTCTGCAACGATGTTTAGATATGATGTGCCAGTCAGACGTTGATCAACACGAATTAAAGGGCCCGAAGCATGCCAGGAAAACATTCCCCAAACCATAACGTTGCCTCCACTAGCTTGAAGGGTTGTAGCAATGCATTTGGGGTCCATGCTTTCGTGCTGTTTCCGCCAAATTCTTACTCGACCATCGGCATGGTGCAACTGAAAACGTAATTCATCGGACCACATAATTTATTTCCAATTATCGACTGTCCAATCCTTGTGTGAACTGGAGAAGTTTTCTCTTGTTAACTGCAGACAGCAAAGATGTTCGAACAGGCCTTCGGCTGCCATAGTCCATCCGATGCAGTGTACGGTGAACAGTGCGTGCAGAGATCATTTGAAGGGATCCTTGATTAAGATGGTCTGTAATTTGCTGCACTGTTGTCCTTCTGTTGTCTGTCACCAGTCTGGACACTCTCCGTTCCGCCCAAGCAGTCACTAGTCGATGACGACCACACGTTGCACGTAGAGACCCAGTTTTTTGGCTGACAGTCCAGTCTTTAAACACTTTAACAGCTGCTCTGGAACATTTCACGAATGTGGCGGTTTCGGTGATACTCGCTCCATGGCTCCGAGCTCCTACAATCATCCCACGTTGAAAGTCCATCAAATCGCATTTTTTACCTATCTCGTCACCCAAAAATCACTTCTACTACTGTCGCAAGCACTAAGCTTTCCCTTTTTATACTAGCCTCGCCCTCTGGCGACAACAGCATGCAGCCATAGCTCATTTGCTTAAAACTGTCAGGTGGTCATAATAAAGTGGCCACTCAGAGTATAAGTGAATGTGTATGAGTGCAGAAAATATTATAAGAAAAATATTAAAAAACAATTTTTAGTTTAGAAGCTCTCAGTATGAAATCCAGCTTTTCACCGCCTTAAAATTTAGCCAAAAGTGATCCATATACTCCAACTTTTCTTTACTTCTTTCCTATCTGTCAAGATCCATAAGGATTAGATATGGGCGACTGAATCATTTGAGGGAACCAGTGATCTAAGAAGGCTTTCATAACTATTCAAGCTTCGCTTCAAAGTTTTGAATCTTCAAATTTTTGATATGGTTTTTCATTTGATATATGACATACATGTTCACACCACTTAATTATCACCTCATTAATTTTTCTTGTAACCGATTCTGTTCCACCTTCAAATGCACTAGATTAGCTCTGCATTCCTCTGACCACTCTCATGGGATCATCTCCTTAGTCTTCTAAAAGGCCATTTTCTTTGCATCCATGTAAGATTGCCATAAAAAGGTCCATTGGTCTAAATACTGCATTGTCAACTACCAGTTTTGTTTTCTCCGATAACCTTTCTCTTAGTTCAAAACAGTTTTGTACAACTGATAAGAGACTTACCTGCTTTGTAGTTTTGGCTGTGCAATTCCACATTACTATGTTTCCAGTTTCATCAATAAACTAATCCAAACAAATATAATCCTCTACAATTCCTGTTACGTATTTACGGTACTGAAAGTAATTAGAGGAAGCCATGAAGCCACTAATTATTAGAAATAAAATCTGTTACCCATCTTAGCCTCTTACTTTCACCACATAGCTAATATTTTTGGAAATTTGAATCAGAACTACTGATATAGATAAACATTGTTCAGATTTTCTATGTCATGCACAGATGATTGAGGTTATATTTTAATTTGTTTACACAGTTTGGGAGAGGGCAGTAAGTCATCAATGTACAGCAAACAGCTGATACCAGAGCAACATACTACCTCACTAACTGGCATTACATCACTTTAACTGGTTAATCCATATGTCCCAAAATAAAGATACAAACAGTGCAATATCCTTCTTGCAACCCAGAGTTAATCTTAAATCACTTAACCAGTACTTTCTTTTTTCCAAGTCTAGGAAGAATTTTGCCCTGTTTTTCATCCACAGTGCTCAACTCTTGAGAGTTCTGTAAGTAATCACCCCACACCAACAGATTCACAAGGATGATATAATGCAAGTAACATCACTTAGACATGCTAAACTTCACTAAAAAGTGCTGTGTACTCGTAAATATGTGGATATTGTTAATAGGGTAAATAATGGTCATCATTAACCATATTTTGTAAGTTCTGTTCAACCTGGTTATAATGTCTTATGCAGAAGGAAAAGTCACATACCTTAGTTGGATAATCTTTTATGATGAGTCTTTGACATTATGGATAACTAAAACTCGTAAAAAAATAGTCTAGAATAAATAAAAAGGCTTAAGGAAACCGTGAACACGATGAAATCAATAGGTAGAACGAAGAAAACATTCAAGATTCAACAAAGTTGAAAGTTAAAAATAATGATGATTCTGCTCAGAAGAATTGATGAGAATAAAATAGTGAAATAACATTAACACAGCTGAAAAGAATTGATAAGAGTAAAATCAGGTGACATTCCATTCTACACAACACAATACAAAAGGTCGATGTCAACACCAGTGACGTGTTTCGCCTGCTCTTTGCAGGCATTCTCAAGCCAGAAATGACATGGATCTTAGGCCAAGGTGAATTCAAAGTCAGAGGGTGAAGTTATGCACGCAACATTGTGTCGAAGGATACATCATGATAACATGTACTGTCTTGGCTGGGATGCCACACACCATCTATCGGCTAACTCATCAATGAAAGCTTAATACTTCTGTTTAGCTTTCTTCTTTTGGAATCATTTTTTCATTGTCAGTGAGATCTTTCCAAGCATGGGGTAGATCTATAGGACTATTACTATTGCATACGAAATCAGAAAATGTATTGATGCATATAGATTCATCAACCAAATTTCCAGTCCATGTCCTATGTTGTACTAAAATTGCCACATCCGTTGAATTAGGTCCAGCATTATGCTGCATTCAATAATCTATTAGAGCACTTTTATTTTCGAGTCTATTCCAATTCCTAATATGTTCATTCAATTTAATCCCAATGGTTTGTTTTGTACTTCTGATGTATGATATGGGTTTGCTATGGTCATTATCAGTAATTGGAATTCAGTATATTCTGGATCATTGTGATGGGCATTTTTTCATGATTTTGTGTTAAGATCTTTTGTCTTAATATCTATGTTCATATTGGTTTTTTTGCAAATATGTTTTACAGCATTGGTAATATCAGGTAAGTACGGTAGAGAACTGCAATATGTGGTCTTTTCAGTGGTCCTCATCGCAGCGCTATTTAACTTCCTTGGATCCATTTTCTGTTGCGATATTCTTTATCTATTGAATTTCCTTTCAAAATATTTTTTATTCGATGAATGTGTACAGGCTTATTTTATGAAAGTTCTAAATGCTGCAAGTTTGTACGCCATTGGATGATATGAATCTGCAGGTATAATAGATGGTAAGTAAGTTGGCTTACTATACACTTGATACTGTATGCTATTTTTGTCTTTTATAAATAGTATGTCTAGGTAAGGTATAACTTCCCATCCATTTTCCATTTCAATTGTCAGGTTTATTGAAGGATAACAACTTGCATATGCATTAATAAAATGTTGCAAATCACTCATTTCGTGCTGCCAAAAAATCAATTAACATCGATCTTTTGTATTGTGTTGTGCAGAACGGAATGTCACCTGTTTTTACTCTTATTAATTCTTTTTAGCTGTGTCAATGTTATTTCACTATTTTATTCTCATCAGTTCTTCTTAGTCAAATCATTGTTATTTTAAACTTTAAACTTTGTTAACTCTTGAATGTTTTCTTTGTTCTACTTATTGATTTCATCGTGTTTATGGTTTCCTTAAGCCTCATCATATATCCTAGACTGTTTTTTTAAGAGTTTTAGTTAGACCATAATGTCCAAGGCTCATCACAAAGGATTACCCAACTAAGATATGTGACTTTTTTCCTTCTGCATAAGACTTATTATAAACATGTTAAACAGAATTTACAAAATATGGTTAATAATGACCACATTGGGTTTCCAAATTATAGGTTAATGATGACATCACGTTGGGTTTCCAAGTTATAGAATAAAATTACAGCACTACAGACAAGAATCAGTACACTTACCTAAACAATGTTATTTCATGCATGAAAGAGCCTTGTGTTAAGAAATCTGGATGAAAATTAATAACTTGTACAGACAGTAATGTTTTTTTTTTACAGTACATATAAAAATTGAAAGTTTTAAAGAAATGGAAATGTCTGGTAGTCATGTAAGTGACTGCCACACTACTCTAGCAGTTTCATGCTGAGTATTCACTCAAAGGTGACAGACTTTTTGCCTGTCTTGCAGTCTGTGTTTCTCTGAAAATATTTTCTTAGACTACTACCCCTTTGCAGCAATTTTTTTTTTTTTTTTTTAAAGGACATATAAAATGCTATTGGGTTGTTGGAAAAGTCATGACATATTTTGGCACCCGATGGCGGTTGGGCGGTTTTGGAAGTACTAGAGGCATGCGCAGCTCTGTTATCGTTACGGCATTCGACAAGTGCCAGTTCTAGCTGCAGTCTAAAAGGAATAGTGAGCAATTTCGTTGATTTGTAGAGATTTGACATCAAGTTGAAGATGGAAGACCAAACTGTGCATTCGTTATATTTTACTGTTTTACTTCCGTAAAGGGAAAAACGCTCGTCAAGCTTGTGAAAAGTAGCATAAAGTGTACAGTGATAATGCTCTACAAGAACGTCAGTGCCAGTGGTGGTTCTCAAAATTACGTGCTGGTGATTTTGACCTCAACAATGCTCCTCCGTCCGGGAGGCCAACCAAGGTTGATGACGACCAAATCAAGGCATTGATCGAGTCAAACCCACGTTACACGACACAAGAAATTGCAGGCACATTGCACATCCATCATTCAAGCATTCATGACCACCTGAAGAAGCTGGGATACGTAAGCAAGCTCGATGTGTGGGTTCCTCATGAACTCAAAGAAGCTCAATTGACGGCGCACATAAACATCTGCGATATGCTCATTAAATGTGAGGAAAACGATCCTTTTTTGAAGGACTGATAACTGGTGACGAAAAGTTGATTGTGTACAACAATGTGCTGTGCAAACGGTCTTGGTCCCGACGTGCTGCTTCGCCTCAAATAACATCCAAAGCAGACATTGATCAGCGGAAGGTTCCGGTCTCAGTGTGGTGGGATTTTAAAGGTGTCTTGTTTTTCGAGCTCCTACCATGAAACCAAACAATCAATTCGAATATGTACTGTCGGCAATTGGATAGTTTGAATGAATCCATCGTTCAGAAACGTCCAGAGTTCGTTCATCGTAAAGGTGTTGTGTTCCATCACGACAACGCAAGACCACACACAAGTTTGATTACCCGCCAAATATTATTGGAGCTTGGGTGGGATGTAATGACACACCCAGCATACTCGCCTGACCTTGCGCCGTCAGACTTCCACTTGTTTCGCTCTCTTCAACAGTCCTTGCATGGTATAATGTTCAATTCAGATGAGGCTGTAAATCAGCACCCTGTACAGTTTTTCACCTTGAAAGACAGGTCCTTTTATGAACGAGGCATTCTGCAGCTCACTGAAAGATGACAAAAGGTTATCGAACAAAACGGGCATTATATCATTGACTAATCTTTGTTCTTTCTATCAATAAATGACCTTTGCAAAACATGGCTAAAATATGTCATGACTTTTCCGACAACCCAATAGTACTCTTGCTTGGCAGAAATTCTGTGGGGATTTTTCCTACTATGCAGAATTTTTTTTATGTAGGTGCATTGCTGTGTGGAACAGTTAGCTCAGCATGCATTATTTTGGCAAGGCAACCAAACTGCCAATTTTTCAACCAGTCTATAGGCAATCAACATTGGGAACCAATAGAAGTAAAACAAGTGATGTCATGAAATTTTTCAAAGTTATCAAAGTTACAAACCCCCTAGTTTACATCAGTATTCCATGCAGGAAAGGCTTTCCATTGTAAAAAGCTGTACACAGGAACTAAACTTGTGCAGACAAAGAAAATCATAAAAATGTGACAGGAAAAAACTTGTGCAGGCAGTTAAAAATTATAAAAATTAAAATACAATATAACCTTGGTCATGTTTTTTTTTTTCTTTTTTTCACTTTTTTTACACAATTCGGTGCTAGTTCCGATATTTCACAGTAGTTCTTATCATTTTTTCAGTATACAGTAAAACCTTGAAAATACGGCATCGACTGGTCCCGGACGATTGCCGGATCTATGAAAACTCTGGATTTCTGAAACTATCCAAAAATTGTGGTAGGGGCGATACATGAAGCACGCACTTACACATAACAGGTCACTTTAACGAAAATGTGTGCATTTACGCCTTATAAATATGCAGGAATCGTGCTACGGATAACATTTTTTGCAATTTGCGAAAAAAGAATTGTTTTGGTGATAAAAAAAAGTTTTGGTGAAAGTATTGGCAATTACCTTTTTGTACTATTTATTATAAATCTCTGTCGAAAAGAATTGAATTTGGTGAATGGTTAGGCTAAAACTTGAAAGAAAAAAAAACCCAGAGCAACTGCTAGGGCTGGGCGATGTATCAATACATTGTGAAAACCGGATGTGAATTTTACATTGTTGTTACGGTTTTTCGACTGATGAAACTATGATACATCCTGAAGGCGATTACTGCGATGCATCATGAAGGCCGACGTAGATGTCATTACACGATCGAATCCATATACTGCCACCACCAAGCACAGATCATCACATGTTCGACACGCATTTCAAACGTATACATGCCAATTCGTTGCCTTATTGGTTTGTGTCACTTTAGCGCGGCTCAATGAGATGACTAATTTGAGAAACCTGCAGATGTTACACATAGGCGGCTATCAGCAATTCGCACGCTGAGATCGGATGACCTTGCGATGTGTTGTTGAGACGGTACACTGGGAGATTTCCACAGTTATTGGTGAAACTTCAGATGTTTTCACGATAATGAAATCATAAAAGTGCCGGTTTTGCTGGATGTTGAGATGGTACACTGGGAGATTTCCATAGTTATTGATGAAACTTTTAATGTTCTCACGATAATGAAATCAGAAAAGTGCGGTTTTCTGGATTCCAGATTTTCGTAGTTTTACTGTACATAATTCATTCATATGCTTTTTTTTTCTGTTTATGCATTACATTTTGTATTTCTGATTATCAAAAATATAAGTCTTTGATTTTTTTATACGTAACCTGCTACATTCTCTGAGACATTTTTTTCTTTTTTTTTTTTTTTTTGCAGCCATGAAATGGATGACACAACTAAAAATTTACAAAATATTGTTCACAGTTGTCTTTTTCCTCTGAATTTAAGAAATTTGAAACAAGAAACAATTACTGAACATTTTACTCAGCACTAATACTAAATCTTCTATTGGACAAACTGCTTTGAAAAGACTAATGCTTGAAAGTGAAGAATGTGTAACAGGTGTATTGAACATAAAACAATTGGATTCAGATTGAAAATATGAAATGGTACAAATTCCTCAACCTAGTTTTTATAATGAAATTAGAATAAAAAAAGTTAATACAAAAGTCAACATAGTCATAGGGTTAAGATGGCAAATAAAAATGTATTCATATATGTATGTCTTACATTATGAATTCTAGTAATCTAAAATTACGAGGTCTTTTTTTTTTTTCCTTTTTTGGAAGCATTCAAAATTTTATAATAGTATTAAACATTCTGAGATTTCTTTTCGTATACTTCCTACATTTATATGTTTTTTAAGGCCATACCCAAGAAAATCATATAACTGAGGTTATACTGTAGCTGGTAGTCACACAAAAGTGGCTGTAATCAACAGTGTTATGTCTAGAATTCTTCTAAAAGTCAATGTTGATTTGCTTATGTAGCATACTTAGTTTTTTTCTGAAATTTCTTTTTTATGCATTGGATCTTGTATTTGTGATTTAATTCTCATCCTCAAAAGAACTGCTTGTTATTTAATTCCTGCTGACTTTTTTGGCAACCACATGAATCAAATGGCAGGAACAATCCTGAGAAACTATTGTTGGATGCGATCCTTACACCCAGCCACAGCTTTCAAATGTAACACTGAGTTAGCATTATCACGTGCAAAAAAATGTAGTTTTTCTAGGTATATTTCCTTTCTCAAATTCAGAATTGACACTGGTTAGGCTTTTTTGGAGCTGTACGCCCAAACTGATATCACCATTGCTCATTGTCACTATCCACCATAAATTTGCGTTACACACACACATTTTGTATTGATCCTGGTTTTTTAACATTTTGTTTCTAAGAAAAGTGTGAATTATAAATGTATATCAAGTAAAATAGCATTAAAAGAAACCGGCTGAACTTGTCTGCTTCCAAAAGATCCTGGATTTATCTTTTAGAAGTTAGATGCACCCAATTTTGAGGAAAATTACCGATGAATTTTGTCCTTTTGAACTATAGTATTTCACACACTGGTGACTCTAAAAAACTAATCATGTAGCCAGCAAAAAGGAATTTACTAAAAGGATTCAGCATATTGCGATACTTCTGCAAAGCTTCCTGCTTCAGGTGCAAGTCAGCTGTTGCAGAAGCAGTTGTGGTAAATCTTGCTACAAACTGCGGCATTGATTAATGATGATTCTAAAAATTTATGCACGAGAGTTACACATGCTCGACACTGTTCTACATATATAAATTGATCCACTTAAATTCATGATGAGGAGTGACAGCCAGTGAAATAAGTATAGGACAGAAGCATCATATATGCCAAATGCTAGGAATGAGTGTTTAGTGCTAAATATAAACCCCTTTCTAAAGGCTACAAAACTGAAAGGGGGAAACATCAGCAAAATGAGTGATTCACTGGTAGATTTCATCAAAATTGAGTGCATCCAACTTCTACAGATTACCAGTCTCAGAATACATCTCTGTCGAAGTCGGCAATCACGATAGAACAAAAACTCTTGACATTCCATCAGCAAAATAACAAACATTGAAATCGCTTTTGTAAGTAATGTAGTCACTTGCAAGAAGACAGAAACGTCTGGATAGCTGATGCAAAGTCAATGAAGGGAAGGGCATAAAAGACAACAAACATATAGTCATCCTGGAGGCTGGGGGAGAGTAGAAGTGCTTCCCTTGAAAACTATAACTTATTCCATCATCGCAAGTGGCTGAAGTGCTAAAAATTGTAGTTGAAGGTGGAGCATCAGCCTGCTTGCCAAATAAAGGCAAGTGCGAGAAGATGGCCAAGCACTGAGGCGAGAGGGCATAAAATGGAAGTTCTAGCACCTCTGAACATCTGGCATGAAAAGTGGTTTTGGTGAACAGCAAAAGAAAACAAATTTACTCATTACGTAGTGAATTAAGCGACAAGTGATTTTCCCTAATTTTGGGGTATTGTCTGAAATGCCATAAAGTCAGCTAAAAATCCCAAACAGCTGGCAGCTCTGCTCAGCATTGCACGACCTTGATGACACCCCTCTATCTGCTTTGAGAGCAAAACTATGATGACCTAAGTATGCTGCCACGACTTGGGGATGTGTGTGTGTGAGGAGGGGCTAAGGAATTATTACTTTTTTTTTAACCATTTTGTTTTGCACCATAGCTTAGATGCACAATTAAAATGATAAAAATACAACTTTACAAAATTCTAGGGTGGCAACAACCTCTTTCTGCCCCTCTCCCCAGGCTAGTTCTATAATGATTTTTTTTTTTTTCAAAAATTAAGCATGAAATTGATTTTAAGTACCGTACTTTCCACAAACCCAGGTGTGCAACTGCTACAGCAAAATTTAACATAAAGGAAATAACTCTAGCTCAAAAATAATGATTGCAGGTGAATTAAAGAAGCCCCTCTTCTCTACTTTTACCTCTTTTCCATTTCAATCTTTTCCACTTAAGAGCTGAATATAGTGAAATTATCAGATATGAAAATTCAAGATCCAGCAAAGATACATGGAGAATGATTTTCAAAGAGGAAAAGCTGTGGCAACAATTGAGTTGATAAAACAGCTGAATGGATCAAGATAGACAAGTCTGAGAAACTAGCACTGACATTATTACTTGTTGAATACTAGCAGGTAATATGTGGTTAGCCCCACACCAATCATGGGAGTACCAGTCCGAGTAATAAGCTCTGTCTCTCACAGTATCACAAAGGGAGAACATATACTGTAGCACATGTCAGCCAAATGCCGGAATAACCAATAGACTCAAGATAAGTGGCTGATGAGATGAAAGGTCACCACACTAAGCAGATATGTATTATGTAGTCCACACATAATTTTATAACAAAAGATTTTTAACATCTTCTAGGTCACAGACCCCTTTTAAGAAGTTGATCCTGGGTCCATGAACAATATGATAAAATACTATAGTGATCGACATTGAAGTAAAGTTCTCACATTCATTTGCTTAGAATTTTTATTTTATTTTTAACTTTTCAGAGTAAGCCTGCATTTCATGAACCCTCAAGAGATCCATGGACCCCAATTTAAGAATCCTTGTTCTACAGTAAGTGTTAGAAACTAACTGACAGATGGAATACATTAATAATAAATTGACTGATGAAAATAACAGTGTTGCCTCAGTGCTGGATTCTGATCATTTGTATGAGTGGACCTGGGTTTGAGTCCCACACGAGGTGAATGATGAATATGTCTTATGGCACTGGTTCTGTCCCTTCCCTGGAATCAGTGGGCCTAAATTAGAGACAGGCAACTGCTTATAGTGCTTACGAGTTGCTCACAGTGGCCGTTAAACCCCAAAACAAAAACAACAACAACAAAAAATAGCAGAAGAAAACTGAAAATGAGGAACACTCAAAAGAGTAAAAACAAAAATAAAATAAAACACAATACTGCAAATAGCAGAAGGGTAACAATAACAAATGTTGGCACTACAGAAAAATCATAAAGGAAATAAGAGACCAGAAAAATTCATGGAAATTCAGCATTCATGAGTAAAAAAACAAGGCCAGAACTAATGCAAATAACAATACAAAAAAAAAAAACAATAATCAACTAGAAATAAAAAAAAAATTGCGCTTGAAAACTAAAGCAGTTAAAATTAAAAATGAGAGTAAATCATCTGTAGACTCTCGTGCTACGTGATGTATGACTTAATTTCAGTTAAAGATCAAGAAATCATCTTCAATATATACAAAAGTGTTCAGACACCTAGATCAAATAGAAGCAAACACATTGATTAACCAAAAACAGTACACAGTTGGCCCAGCTTTGGCCATTATATCAGCAGCAACATTTCTAGGCATGCTTTACACGAGATGCTGGTAGGTCTGCGACAGAATTTCCCTCCATTCTTCCAGTAAAGCTTCTACCAGAGCTGCTGTGGAGAAAGGCTGTACTAACCCAGGTCAGACTCAATGCTCCATCTCATTCCACAGATCTTTTACTGGATTTAGATTGGGACTTTGCTTTAGCTAATCCAACTCATCGACGTCCAACTCCTCACCCCAGACATGGACAGATCTTACAGCATAGCAAGGCCTTCAATCTTGATGAAAGAGGCAGGGATCTCTGCCACAGCCAGCCACTGTGACGACTGCCACTCACCACAGCACATTGTTGTGCAAAGTTGCACTGGTGCCATAGCAGACATGTGGCAGGATGAATGGAACCATGCCATATTCCGCAATGAGTCTTGCTTCTATCTCAGCGTTGATTGAATGTCTGGAGGTGATGAAGTCACCAGGTTGATCTTGCTGCCACCCATGAGCATCACAGAAATTCTCAGCCTGGTGTCATGATTTAGAGTGCTATCAATTTTTACAGTCATTCACTGCTTATGCCCATAGTGAATACAATGACAGCATGAAGATTCATCGAAGCACTACAGCAGCCAGGTTTGCTGCTGTATCCTTGATGCCCAGTTTCAGCAAGATAACACATGGCCACACGCTGCCAACATCAGCAGCTACAAGGTGTCCACACACTGCACTGGCCAGCACAATCACCAGACTTATCCCCAATAGTGTGTGAGACACCACTGCAAGGCAACTTAAACTTCTGCATGACCCACTATGCCAATGAATTGTGGACATGGATCAATGACGCATAGGCAGCAATACCTTAGGACACCATCCAAGAACTTTTCCACTCAATGTCACAGTGTTGTCAAATGCATAGCTCAGCATAGCCTCGTTATACTGTGTCCTTTTCCCCATCACATTCATGAAATCCCTCAGAAATTAAATTACTTCTTTCCCACCTACTTCTCAACATGTGTGGTAAGTTTTGTCACATTTTATGCCTTCCTTTAAAAAAGTGTGGTATTTTTTATGTTGGGCAGTGTATAAAGTACCAGCATGACCTAGGAGGATTAATTATACAGTGACTAAAAAAAATTCTGTTTCCTTGAAGAGATTTTCCAAGCAAACACTGCAAATGGATGGAACTTTAATTTTACACCTACTGTATAGCATTAAGGAATTTAATAGAATTTACAGCTGATTCCAAAATTTGTCACACATGAAGATGACCATTGTCAGTTCAACTTTTCTTTATTGGATGACATTAAAATGTTTCATTCACTGATGTAAATAAGCACACCCAAAACCATTAAGAACTGTTTTCAGCAGGATGGGTCTAAATTCAAAGATGTATATATTTAACAAGTATTTGTTCTGTTCTGAATGAAGATGCATTTCTGTTATTTGAGAGTTCTAGAAACCTGGAAGTTCTAATGAATGCTACATGAGCAGAACATAATGGTTTCAATGAGCATGTTTCTGCAGATGGCTTAGTAACAGATAATGGTTTCAATGAGCATGTTTCTGCAGATGGCTTAGTAACAGATGATGACATCACTGAGCACTGAAACAAATGAGTTAAAATTAATGCATGAGCTGTACCTTCCTCACATAATGAGACATGTAACAAAGATGATTTAGTTACAAGGTTTTTCAGGAGCTGTATCCACTGTCCATATTTTGTGACACCATATTTAAGTACAAACTTCAGCTGTAGGTGATAATTGACAGTTTCACTGAATTCAATCCAAGTACATAAGTGTTTAAAAGAATAATTGTGAAGCTAATAAAGTTTTGCATTTTTTTAAATTTTCACACCATAAAAACATATTTTGTTCTTTAAGTAGTGATAAAATTCCCGAGTGCGTTGGTTAAAATATCAAACATCTAATACTTAGACTATCTTTTCATTAATTTCATGTGTTGCTTGAAATTCCCCAAAGGAAATACTAAAAATAGAAGACATCACATGAGACAATTATTTTCTGGCCTTTATATGACTGAGCAGTGGAAATAAAATCACAAATAAATCTGAAGGAACAAGTCTTATACAAATACTTTTTTTTTTTTAATTTAACTAGGATATTTATTCTTAAAACTATGAAAATTTTCAAAGAAAACTCTTCTCTTTCTTCAGGAAGTTTAAAACAAATAACTGCTTAAAGACAGAGAAGAGTTTTCTCAGAAAATTCACATGGTTTTAAGAATGAATATCCTAGCTGAAATCCCATATATAATTTAAATCTTAATTTAACATAACTATGTAGGAAGCCTGTTTTCAGAAAATGTCATTTATTTTTAGAATCAAAACAGAATATGGGTGTTTTTTTCATATACAATTTATTATTTACTTTCTCTGACTCTCACTTAAAACTCAAGAACTGCTTGAAAGATATGCCTGTTCTTAACAGAGTTCTACTGTACATAGATGACCTAAGGTTATATGTTAACACCAAAACACATGAATAACCATCTACAGTTTACAAGCAAATTTTGCAAAACTATCCATAAATGCAAGCTGGTATACCTCAGAAGAGAAGTGCTGGTTAAACCTGAAAGTTTACCATTCAAGAACAATATAATGATCAAAGATCTGAATGCTAAAAATGGATATACGAGTAAATACCTGGGATTCTTACAGACATGTAGCATCAAGAATACCTAGCACTGAATAGAAATTATCCTTAAACTTTGATGTAGCTAATAAAGTTAATACAGTTGCCATGCATAAAATTCTAGTCTTTATACTGTATAATTCTTTGGTATTTACCAGTCAGTTGAATCTTGATGTTGAAGAAAGTAACAGAATATTGACAGCGAATACTATGAAGTACTAAATGTGGAACACAAAGAATGCCACGACATATATTCATGTTTGACATTGGTGTGTCATGTTTAGCATCAAGCTGTTTAGGAGCTCTTGGAGTAAATTGCTCCACCTCTTCTGGATAGCCCTGATAAATACTGGGTTTTTGGTGGGAGATTCCTTTGCACAACACATTTCCTCAGAGCATATCATGCATGTTCAATTGGACTGAGATCACAAGAGCATGTGTTCATTTATTCCAAAACAGAAAAGAGAAATACATATTATTGATATTAAATGCTTCAATAAGTCAAAATTATCCCACTGCAGCAATATTTTAGTTTTCTGCACTGCAGACAGAGACAACACTCCACCAATGTTAAGAAGATCAGATGATGAAGTGCAAGTTCTACATTTATTTATTTATTTATTTTTTGGAAAACTAGACACAAAGGTGCTTCAGAAACAAAAGGAACTGCTTGACATGAACCAAACCAGATGCACCAGGAAGATGTTGAAAAACACAACAACGAAACTCAAAATAGTTGCTGAAGTGTGAAAAGCCATACAGGAAAACCACTGGATATTTAAATCAAGATAAGTCCAAGCAAAAATTATAGAACATACATTCTAAAAAGATGAGCTACAACATGACAAATTCACATCATAAAGAGCGCACACAGAGACTCTATCAAGCATAACTGGCAAATTCACTAAACTAGCCTGTATAAATATCAAACATACAGTGATTTTGAAAGTCATGTTACCCACAATTTAAGCATGTGTAAATGTATAATCATAGCACATGGGAAATTTTTTTTTTGTCAGTTCATCATTAGAACCAGTTGGGTGTTATAATGGCTGCACCTACTTCTACTACTAACCTCAAAGTCCTGTATAACCAATCTACTGGCAGAAGTAATTTGATTACTGACTGAGCAATTTGTTTTTCTCCAAAGCAGCAGGTGCTTATTATCAAATTTTATTCCACAATAGTCTCATGCAAAAACAGAAAAAGGGGTTCCAGCAAAGATATCCTTGATGTACCTCTTTCAAATAAAACAGCAATTTTCACAATAAGAAATACCTGCAAACATGATGAAAAGACTGCAAACTTGCATTTTCAAACAGAGTATCCATGTTTACTGTGATAAAGTAAGAAATTTCATTAATGTAATGTGATGAAACTTTGTGTTAAAAATCTGACATTACTATCAGCCTCTGAATTATGCTGTATCATACTGTAAGAATCAACAAGTCAAACACTAGATATCAACCAACACAACGGGGCTGTGGCAAAAAAAAAAAAGACACCTAACCATCTTGTAGTCATCTTGATGTACTGCTCAATGACAAAGGCTAAGGAGATAATCATTATCGATATAGCATTACCACTTAATGATTATGTTCAAACAACCTGTGCAACAAAAATCAGCAAATGCGTAGACCAGGTGGGAGAAGTTAAATAGATAGAGAAAGAAGGCAGCCCACATACATTTGCTAATGATTTTTCCACAACAGGTGATGCTCTGCAAACTCATATACAGGCTGGTACATTAAGTCCTCACTGAGGCCAATTATTTGCAAAATAGTAATCCAACTGACATGGAAATAAGGAAGATATATAGTGGATAAGCACACAAAAAGTTTCATAAGAAAAAAATTTACAATTTCATTTGCATTTTTATCAAGCCCATACAATCAGCAATAATTTAAATGCTATTCATGATTCTGAATTGATGACATATTTGTCAGGTTTCTTTTTTTGGACTTTTATTAGGTGGATTCCTGCCCAGTGAATGCTGGTAAACACAGGTGGAATAAACTTCTTTGTTTTGTCTACATTTAGGCAGAGGAAACATGAATCTTGCATTGCTTTTTACCCAGTGTAGACTGTATCCCTGTCATTCTAATGATAGAACTTTCTAATACAACAGTAAAAAATCAAGAGGCAGGCCTAAAACAAGGTGGAAGATGTAAAACTCTGGCAGGAGAATTCTGCTGAAAACCTGCACTGATTTTTGTTTTTTAATTGGTCTGTCTGTGCCAGTAATGTCTGGACAGTAGATATTGGCGTGCAAATGTGAGATTATGATGACCATCAATGCCCTATCCAATATTAAATTGCAAAAGAGACCTATATTATCAGTGTTACCCCCCCTCCTCCACTGCTTTATGGCTTACTGGTTTTCGTGATTCATCAGTAATGATCTCATCAAATGACTTGGCTTCACCTGACAAAGTATTATAAGTCCCAAACAAAATACATTCAAATTCAACCATGGCAGCTATTTGACCCAATAGATCTTTCTACCCGCAGCAGCAAAACAATCCATATTCTTTGCTCCCCACTGATATCGGTACAATGAATCCAATAATACTATCAACTGATGAAATTAATGTAAATGAAAATCAATGTCTTGACATATACAAGTATTTTGCTTACATGCTCTTTTGAGGGGTTTTCTTTCAAACAAAATACCATTTAGTATTGAAGGCTACAAATTTCACTTCTTTGCCTGGCACTTTAAACACGTTTCGAGATTTCTGTAAATTTCATCAACGATTTTCTGTTTCTTCCAACAAGCATAGTTTTTTCTTCATAGATGTCATATCATGAAAATGGAAAGTAAGCTTTACACTTTTCAACAACAGCCTTGGATTACAGCCCTTGAAACCTACTCATCTCTTTCTTTTGAATGATAACTTCATAAGCTTTTTTTGTAATAGAAATTGAAATTAGAGTGCTGTGTTTATCTGTTAGCAAAAACTTACACTAAGTTGTAGCATAAATTTCTGTGTATAACATTTGCTGTACATTTTAATTTTGTTTAAAATGCAGCACATCTAATCCATGTTTACTCATGTACTTAATTGACATTAAATGTCAGTCATTACTGTTTCACACGTTATGTAAGATCTGCAATCAGGATATTATTAAATGATGTTAGATATGTATGGGGCACAGTATCAGCAATTCAAATCAGGAAATAATGAACATTATATCTACTTACAATATCGGTAGTGGCTGTCGGGGCTTCATATGTATGCCTGTAACGAATCCACTCATAAGACGTTTCCGTAAGTATTCGACTCACTCTATGAATGCGAGCTTTTGCAATTGTGAAGTTCAAAAATAAAATTCATGATACTATAAAATCTGCACCTGATAAAATTGAACAAGATGAATATTTACAATGAAGGCAAATAATCCTTGACAACAACGAAACATGAAAACAAATTAAAAGCTTAACGAATTTTTTTAAAAAACGAACTAAAATCTTGAAGAGGAAATAATCAACTTGACTGCAAAGCACAAAGAAATAAATCTCCCGATTGCGAAGCACCACGACAACAACGAAGCATGAAAACGAATTAAAACTTTGCCAAAATTAAAAAAAAAAAACTAAAATCTTGAAGAAATAATCATCTTGACTTCGAAGCACAAAGAAATAAATCTCCTGATCATCTTGACTTCGCAGTCAAGATTATTATTTCAAAATCTTGAAGAAATAATCATATTGACTTTACAGTCACAATGATTATTTCTTCAAGATTTTAGTTCGTTTTTTTTTATTTCGGCAAAGTTTTAATTCGTTTTCATGTTTCGATGTTGTCGTGGTGTTCGCAATTGGGAGATTTATTTCTTTGTGCTTCGCAGTCAAGATAATTATTTTCTCTTCAAGATTTTAGTTCGTTTTTTAAAAAAATTCGGCAAGTTTTTAATTCGTTTTCATGTTTTGTTGTTGTCAAGGATTATTTGCCTTCATTGTAAATATTTATCTTGTTCAATTTTATCAGGTACAGATTTTACAGTATCATGAATTTTATTTTTGAACTTCACAATTGCAAAAAGCTCACATTCATGGAGCGAGTTGAATATTTACGAAAACGTCTTACAAGTGGATTCATTACAGGCATACATATGAAGCCCTGACCAGCCACTACTGATATTGTAAGTAGATATAATGTTCATTATTTCTTTCCTGATTTTAATGGCTGATAC
This sequence comes from Macrothele yani, assembly GCA_039090855.1. NCBI lineage: Eukaryota > Metazoa > Arthropoda > Arachnida > Araneae > Macrothelidae > Macrothele > Macrothele yani. Next base: position 2,132,032 of record CM076997.1, read on the forward strand.
TGTGCCCCATACACAGGGCCTGATTTAGGTTAGCAGAGGCCCTGTGCACATTCTATACCTGGGGCTCTCTCAATTAAAATTTTCCGCCAACAGTTGAAAAGAATATTTGCTGGTAAATTTTTTGCAAGCAATTTTTGTTAGTAGTAAAACATTAAAATACATCCCACATGCTAGTCAACTTTATAGCCAATGTGGCTTGTAATAGACTAGCATTCACACCACTTGTACTTCTCCGCATCCGCAGAGCTTACAGCTGTAACATTAATTACTCTGGAATTCTTTTTTTGTTTTACAGTATAGTATCATTTACAAAACAAATAACTATCCTCCCAGAGATATAATTTAAAACCTCTAGTCTGCCATAAATTTAATGGAAATGATGAACAGATGGTAGTTTAAGCTGTAAGAAGTAATCCCTCACAAAATATTACAGCTGACAACACACATTGTGGGATAAATTATTGCAACAGTCCATGTGAATTATTACAACCGTTTTTAAATAAAGTAGTGTCATTTGAACTTTTCCCGTATTTTCATTTATGTGAAAATAAACCCTACATAATTATGAATATTGATTCACAAATCTTACTGCTTTTGCAACAATTCAGCTGCTTCCATCATATCACTTAGGTCATTCTTGTAGACAAATCCAGTCCAATTCCTCATATGATTTCTTTCTGGTTTGCAACTGTGAAACAAGATTGTCACATATTGCCCAAAAGTTTCAGTGATGAAGGAATCTCGATTATTAAAAACGTATGGAGTTGATGAATAATCGAGAAGTCTATTCTTGGGTATTTTCTTCCTTCTTGAGGATTCATAATCCATTTATCTCCCCAACAACTGGTTGGATTCTTTCTCGAACAGTTCGAAATTTTTTCTCACGAAATTCAGGATGAAGTCAATAATTGACTCATATAATGGTAAAACTAACGACAAATTGCCCATGGAAATTGCCCAGATAACCGAAGTGCTCACTTTGTTGATTCGTTGCAATATTGTCTTAGATAATCATTAACAAAGCAGTCTCTTTTTTTATTAATTTGGCATGAAGAGACTTAAAAATATATTTGGTTTTTGGAGGTCCCCCAAATTCTGAGGCACTGTGCATGTGCAGAAATCAGGCCCTGTCCATACGTATCTAACATCATTTAATAATCTCCTGATTGCAGAACTACATAATGTGTGAAACAGTAATGACTGACATTTAATGTCAATTAAGTACATTATCTTGGCCACGTAAAAATATATTCATCTCAAATTGGCGAAATTTGAACGATATATTTCATGTTTACTCATTTCTTCAACCACCTTATCTATATTTCCTTTAGTATTCCATACACCAATCTTACACTTACTCTGCTGAGATCTCTTCCACATGTGTCATTTATCATAGTCTGGTTGCGTTTCTGTGGTGGAATAGTCTTTTCAAGTATGGTAGGTCTACCATATCCGACACTTGAGTCCTTAAGAATCTTACCTTGAAACATGAAAACCATAGATACATTAGAGGGGGTTCTGCCCAAAGTCAAAGAGTTTGTCATTCCAAATAAAGATTCTTGAACAAAATCCAGTTAGTTGGTCTTTTGGCCAATGTCACACAGAACAATTTGGTGCTTTAGCAACATATATACAAAAGTTTAATTTCATATCTGATTCTCAGATTCATAGAAAGCCCTGCTGCTGTCATGTGTGGCATTGCTGTGTCCAGCACATATGCCTTTGGAGGCAAACCCATCTCTCACTACAATACATATCATTAAGCTGTTCTTTGAGATTCAGAGGTTAGCTCCACAAAGAAATACAAACTACCAGAAAAAATTTTAACTGATTATTTACTTACTATTGTGTATCAAACTTCTCAATTTACAGCGATCTTGACACACAACTGAAGCTTCACTGACATCCATCACACGACGTACACAAGACCTTTTATACTTCATACTCATAATCTCTTTCTCGTGCAGACACTCCTGAATCTGATCCTCCCTCTGACTTTTCTTCCTGCCACTTGGGCTAGAAAAAATTTCTTAGTAAGCATCTCATCACTCATTCTTTCAACATGTCTAAACCACTTAAGAATATTAATTTCCACCTTGCTACAAACATTTTGCTTCACATTACACAACTGCAACACATCTTCATTCCTCACACGATCAGAACATGTCTTGCCACAAATCCCCCATAAGTAACGCATTTTTCCAGCAAACTAAAGACTCCTATGTTTTACATATGTAGTTCAAGCATTGCTTATACTTAGCTCAAACAACATTACGTGGCAACATGTCATTATTAGTTATATAAATATCTTGCAATATTTATGATATACTTCTGTTTCACACGTTTAAAGTCAACATTAAAAGCTTGACATTCAGACATAAACCAATAATTGCTACAAAATAACTTCTTGAACAGAGCTCAAATTGTAAGAATAGAGTTTCTTCTTACCTTATGAAGTTAGTATTAACTTGATGCTTTTTCATTTTGACCACTGTTGCTGAGCTGAATCAGAATAAAATGTTGCAAATGAATATGAATAAAATGTGCACAAATACAAATAAAATGCTAAACCGAATGTGAATAAAATACTAGGAAACAAATCCAATAAGAAGTCCAGATGTAAACAACAGTTAAAAGCTGTATGATGTTGGGGTTAAAAAAACGATTTGATAAAAATATAACGAACTGAAAAACCAGATGGATAGAACTGCATTTAAAAACATATTAAAATATCCAACAGCAAAAAGATTCCGTCCGACATGTTTCAACTATTTAGGCAAGGTCATTCTCAAAGGTAGCCGTTACTGCTGTCGATGATCTGCCATGTCGCCTCCGCTGGTACTGCCTAGTCTCTCATTGCGCATGCTTGTGGTTGCACCATCTACTGACAGTAAGGTTCCCAATCTTTTCTTGTTCTTTTTATATTTCATATCTTTATTCTTCCATTCTCTCTCCTTTTGTATCAGATGTCTCCAAGCATATGATAGGTCTATTGGTGTACTAGGGTTGTAACTGTGATTCTTTGTCTTTTTAATGGTAATAGCTTTAGCCATCAAGATCTGTTTATGAGAATGATGTGAGGCTATCAATTTGACATTGGTCTAATCAGGTTCTGTATTATTTTCTTTTCAATACTGTATCAGTGATGTTTTTGCCTCATTCTTTGTCCAATTGCTCTTGTAGCCTAATTTTTAAATTTCTTTTTGTGCTACCTATGTACATCATATTATTATTGCTGGTTTCATTTGATAGAATTGGTATTTTGTATACTCCAGCTTTATTTACGCTCATTGTTGCCCCTGAGTAAATTGGTGTTTTTAAATTAGCTATGTGACACTCCTTTTTCAAGATACCTGTTATTGAAGGGTTGTACGAGATCTTGAAGCAGTATGTCGAAGTTTTTGATGCCCCTATTACAGTTGGTTTGTCTATTTTATTTTTGCATTCTTGGTAAAGTCTGTTAATGATTTTGTTACTATATCCAAAACTGTTTGCTAGATCTTTGATCCATTGTAGTTCTTTGGTTTAAGCAGTTAAGTTGGAAGAGTGCGTAATGCAATGGTTCTTTGAATGTAAAAATGAAAGGCTGCAATTTTATATCACCAGGGATGGTGCGAATTGTTCACGATTATCAATGGCACATAAGATGGTTTTCTGTATACCTCGTATTCAATCTTAAGAGTTGTTTCTTATTAGCTTGATATCCAGAAATGGAAGTTGATTATTATTCTCATACTCAATTGTTAGTTTTATAGATGGGTAGGTGAATTTGCCAATAAAATGCTGCAATTCCTTCTTCGAGTATCTCCAAAAAATTAATATATCGTAGACATACCTTAGATATAAAAATCAGGTATTTTTTGGGAATTACTATTCATCATTATTTTTCTTTCAATGTTCTGCAGTATAACTTCAGCCAGCGGTCCAGACAAAGGGGATCCCATAGGAGCTCCAGACATCTGCTTGTATATTATGCTATTGTATTGGAAGAAATTATTATAAAATTCAGTGCTGAAACAATGCTATTGATCTCATTTATTGGACTATTATTTTCTTTTAGTTTGTTTTCAATCAATGCTATTGCTTTTTCTGTAGGAGTGCTTGGGTAAAGTGATATAATATCGAGACTAATTATTTTAGCTTCAGTTAGGAGTTTACTGTTCTTTATTGTTGTTATGTCATTATTAGAATTTATTGCATTATATTTATGATTGTCATAAAAATTTTTAAGATACTGGTAAAATAGCTCTTTCTAGGTTTACGGTAGGTCTAATATTTTTTGAAACGATTAGTGGGATTTGACTGTTTTCTTTATGTATTTTTTATCTTGCCAAAAATTTCAGGTACTGTCCCACCTACAGGTGGGTATGTTTTTTTCTTGATATTATTTGGTAGATTACTATGGTTTTTTATATTGGCCAGTTTACTAATAATATTTCCAGTTGGATCTTGAGTAATCTTTTTAACCTGAAGTTCATCAATCAGAGCATTCATTTTAGTTCTTCTTGGTTGACTATAATTAGTTGTTTCGACTTGTCCGCCATTATGCATGCAATTTCAGGATTATTTCGTAGTTCAATTAAGGCTTGTCATTCATATTTTATTCTGCAGTGAACTATATCATGATCAGACTTAATATCATTTCGATTGCTTTACTCAGGGTGCCCACGCGTCCTTGAAAACCTGGAAAGTCCTTGAATTTCAAAAAAAAAATTTCAAGGCCTGGAACGTCCTTGATTTTTTAATTAGCCTGGAATGTCCTTGAATTTTAAAATCCCGCAGCTGAAAAATTTCGATCGGAATTTCCGATCTTTTCCTTTTGCTATTTTTCACTTTTTTCTGCAATCCCCCATTGACATCGGAAGTCAAAAAGAGTAAACTTCAAAGCAGCTGTGTCACTGGGAGAAAGGGTGCACTGCGGTCTGACGGGGAGTTAAGCAGGTCAAGATTGGATCTGTGAAAAGCACATAATGGAATTTCGTATAAAATGCAGATCAATTTTGCAAAACCTTGTCAAAAAATTGCTCACTAAATGCCCACTGCAGTATGCTCTTGTGTGGCACATGAAGTGTTTAGATCCTAAATTAATAAGTGCTGAGAAAGGAATCTTGCTTTAAAAGTTTCAAGCTTATTCTAGAAATTCTCGTGGATGCAAATCATCTGAAAGTTGGTGTTGTTGACACTATTATGTTGCAGTTAAAGGATTTTATAAGTAGTGTTGCAGCAGTAACATCAGATTTTAAACTTTTTGATAACAATTATGAGGAATTGAGAATAGATGTGTTATTTTATGAACATTTATCCTCAAGTAAAACCTATGATCTGTTGTGGGAAGTAACTGAAAAGCTGCTGTTGCTCTCGCTTGGACAGGCATCAGTGGAGAGAGGATTCTCCATTAATAAGGAACTAACAATTGACAATGTGAAAGAAAACTATTGTTTCACAAAGAATAATATATGACCATCTAAGTAACATTGGTGGCATGGAAAAGGTCAAGTTTTCAAAATTGCTTCTGAGTAATGTCAGATGTGCTAGGCAAAGATATGTAATAAATTTAGAAGAAAAAGTTCGGGGCAAGGCTAATTCTGCTGTAGCCCAAAAGAGAAAACAAATACTGGATGAAATAGAAAATATGAAAAAAAGAAAAAAATTTGTAGAAAATGAAGTATTGCATTTATTAAAATCAGCTGATGGCTTGACAACAAAAGCAGAAAATACTCATAATTTTAACTGCATTGTTAAATCAAATAGCTTTAGAAAGACAGCTCAAGACAAACAATCATTGATAAAAGAAATAGATTCTGAACTCAAGAAAAAAATGGATTTAGTGAATAATTGTAAATAAATTATTCACCCATTTGCTTAATATTTTTTTAATATACTTGTTAATTATATTTTAACAATGATAAATTTAATGTTGTGTTAAAAGTACTGACATTTGAGTACAAAAAAAATTCTAATTATTTAAAAATTGATTACAGTATTTTCATTTGTTAAATATTTTTTTCACCTGAAGAAAGTTTGTCATTCAGTAAAGAACTTTTTGCAAAATTTGGAGATGCATTGTTGCTTAGATTTTTTTTTTTTTATAATTGGCTACCAATTACAAATGCTGATGTTAATTTCTTTGGTTCAGTTTTCTTATAACAGAAATGCACCAGGATCTTGCTTTTGTACTGTGTCATATGTAAGGTGTTTAAAACCATCTTAATGATAAACCCATAGGATCTTTTTAATTTATTTGCGGTTAAAACTTAATTCAATGGATTTCAAATCCATAATTTGTTTTCTAGTGCATGCCTAACTACTAATAACAAACTGTTTCATAAAAGCTTGAAGATAAACCGAAAGTAAAAGAAAAATTTAAATGCTGGTATTGCGTGTCGTTTCTCACATTTAGTCATAAAATAAGACTACTTCGTATTGTCCAAATATATTACCCACTAAAGAAAAGATCATCCAGTCTCCTCACCCCATGCCTGTGTTTCCAAAATGTTTCAAGTATCTGTTATCATTCTTTGTATTTAATTCAATGTGTACAAAACTGGTTATCCCACATAAGTATTTGAAAAATGACATGCATCCAAAATCCATCAATTATGTTGAGACTTGTGAATATGAAGGCTTCTTATTGTGAACGTGAAGAAAGGATTTTATTTCTGAATAACATGAAAGTTTTCTAATTTTGCTGTGTTGAAATTTCAATATGAAAGTGAGCTAATATGTTATTAAAATCTTTTGTATTTTTTTCAATTCATTAAATTTAAATATTTCTTTTATTAATGGTAAAAAGGTAAATGTTATATTATAAAGTATGATATAAATAATTAGATGACAATTTGGTATTAGCATAAATCTAAAAATCATACAAAAGTGACTTAATGTGTTATACATACCTGTACATAATTCTAAAATAGATATTAAGTGTTTTATTGTTATGATAATTTTGTGTTTGAGAAATTGGGAGTTTTGAACATACAGAAAGAATTAATGTGATGTATATTCATTGCGGTTTAGAAATTGAAAAATTCATCCTTGAATTTTTTCCCTGAAAAAGAGTGGGCACCCTGTCTACTTTACATCTTGTTGATTTTTGCCTGTGTTTTGGAAGTAGTCTAATGCCTTCAAATTGGGGTACAATTACTTCCATGGGTGGAGTTCTGTACGCAAAGGAATATTTTAGACCTTTCTCAAGTGCTCTTTTCTGCAGGGGTGTCAATCTCAGGGGTTTTAGTGCCCCTACCATGTTTCGGAGCAATTCTTGGAGCGGGAAAATATGCAATTTGGAGCAGAAACGTTTGGTTTTGGAGCGAGAAAATTTGCATTTTGGAGCAGAACTCTGGTTTTGGAGCAGCTAATGATAGCATTTTTAATTGTTTCAAGTCCATGCTGTGCTTTAAGTTATGTTTATATACTGAATTACCATTATTTTATGAACTATGAAAAAATGTTATATTTCAGGTTTGTTGACATTTTACTGCTTCTCATACGACTGTTAATTAGCATTTCCCACAGTGAGATAAATGGAAAAACAATTATACTACCCATGATTTATTGAAAACTATATGACCTGCAATATTTTAAGCGTAACACATTAATATAAGGGATTTTCTTCTGAATGCATTTGTTTCACTAACACGAATAGGATGCTGCCGTGTCCAAGAACTGTTGCTATTGTTACTGAACGCTTGCGAATATACACTTAGGAAGAACAAATAATATGTAATTACCGTTTGTTGTTTGGTTGTGGTTTTTACCAGCATATTTTTCGAGATTCATGGCATTCAGATGAAAATACATTATTTCTGAAACCAACCAACTGGCAAGCTACACATACGTGGTTTGTGTGTGCATCACAAACTCCTAAGGTTTTCTGAAGGAAAGCATACCTTTGATATAAAAGGAAAACTAATGTAACATTTAATAATCAAATTGTAAAATTACCTTTCAGCAGTTGTGTCATGATACTCTTCATACAATGTTTTTCATCCAGTAATTATCAATGTCAAACTTTCGTTATTGCTGTGAACAATTACAACTGGAACCAAAACTAGAAGATGATAGTGAGATTTAGTAAAGTTGGTTAGATAAAAGCTGCTTCTATCGCTTGACGCTTGCGCAGTGACGTTTTGGCATGGGATTGCCCCCCTTCTTCAGTAGTACAATCAGTTTATGACTCTTTTGTTGTTGCTGTCTGAAAGAGCCACCGCTCCTGCATACGTGGGATCCTGTATGTATGAGCATGGACATTAAGCAAACGATTGCAAGTTAGTAAGTAGTTAAACGCACCTTCCATCTGGAAAAAGAAAAGTGTGAGGGTGAAGAAGTTTCCCAAGGTAGGTCAAAATGAGGAAAAGAAAACCTAAAAATATTTCGGATTTTGCAGATGAAGATTTTCAATATTTAGCAAATGAACAATTAATTACCTTTGATATTCTTTATTTGTTTCTATGCCAAATTTTCTTATTTTTACTTCTTGTGTGTGTGAATCAGTTGAAGGCAATGTATGTAGTTTTTGGTATAATTCTTCTTGATTTCTTTTGGTTCTTCACTATATAGCTGCTTTACTAATGTATACTGTATATGTTTATTACTTATTCTATGCGTAAAATTTGGCGTACTGCATTACGATTATGCGACCTGTCATTTGCTTGAGGTTCTAGTACAGCATTTCGTACATGACATGACCTGCCTCTTTTTGAATCATATACAGTATGTTTTGGTTGTTTGGGGCCCCTAACAATCGGGACATACTATTGAGGCAGTTCAGTTCTTACTGGCAGAACAGTTGGTTTCTGAAATAAACAGATTAAAAAAAACAAAACATTTTTGCGAGGCAGTAGACTTTCTTAAATGAAAAAAATGAGAGCAATTTGCTTGCAACAGACTTTGTTACTGCTCATGGCTTGGGTCGTGAAGTGGTTTCTAAGTCCAAGACCACTTGTGGTTAAGCTTTTGCGAATGTCACAATGCGACTTCATATTAAAAAAAGTGTTTACTCAGGGGATGTGGGTCTATGATTACTGAAAGTTTAACATTGTGTAGAAAGTTGATCTGCAATAAATTGAGGGCTGGAGGATTCCAATTTTGGACCCAGTTCGGAAAAATCTTTTTGCTTAACGAGACTGGCCAGGCTTTTCAGGACTCAGACGAACATTTCATATTTTGCTGATGACGGTATTAAATAGTAGGTATGTGAACTGTTAATGTTCATATTGTGTATTTGTTTCCCTCTTGACCTATTTTTACATTGTTTTTTTATTACTATGTATTAGTTGTCTGTCAGCAATGTAATTTGTTTGTATAATACTTTCACTTATTTTTTGGTTACTTGAATATACAATTGTCTTGCTAAATGTAAGTGGTATTTTCTACACAAGTAATTGTGTGTTATATTCGGTGTATTGCACTACGATTGTGTGGCCAGTCACTCGCTAGTGTTTCCTGGTGCAGCATTTATTAAATGACATGAAATACCACTTTTGGAGTGTTACAGTAGTTTTAATTTTTGGGATTATTTTTTAGTGAATTCTCATTCCGGATATTGGCATCATTTTCTCATGGCTTACTGGCTTGTTTGTCGGGTGGTTATTTGCACTATAACTGCTCGTCTACAATACTGGGCTTACATTTTAGGCTTCGGCGAACGTTGGATGTAGTATTTGTTGGATATTGGGCACACTTTCGTGGTTTCCTTTGATTATTTAAATACATAGGTTCATTACTTACAGTATGCGGTACCTCATATATTAGTATTTTTGTACGTACACCTAGGTGTATTGTATCGTGATTTTTTTTTATTATAATACATACTTGCCAACTTTGGAAAATGTGCATCAGTAAAACTTTTGCACAAACGCCATTTACTACAAAACAAAACAATTATATTAGTAAATATGCAGTAAAAATCTCTGCATATGCTACAATAACTAAACCAGTATTATCTGTGTTTAAAATAATATTTTAAAAAACCATAAAGTAAAATCTAAATTCTGTTCAATGTTAGCCTCACAAACCTGTGGTGTTTCAATACTAAACTAAAATTTTTATTTGCTGATATCTTTGTTTCCCTTCCCATTTCTTTATTATCGTTTTTTTTTTAATGCCCTTGGATGGCAATTTTATCCATCATGAATGCACGACAGCTTTCACTATTTTAGATAAAAGATGAATAGTGTAACTTTAAAAATATAAATACTTTTGAACCCCATGCAACTATTTTCACCTTCATCACTTTCGTTTTCGGACCCCGCTCCCCTTATCAAGCTTAAATGCAAAACTGGGGGGGGGGGGGTTTAAGAATACAGAACACATGCTCTGATCATCATTGGGGTAAAAAATTACAGTTACGGGGAAATCTTTGCTACGTCCAATTTCCGTTTTCGGACATTTTCTAGTTGAAATACAAATATTTATGAAATAAAATGATATTTAACAACAGTACTAAGCAGAGGAAACATCACATGAAAACTAAAATTACGATTACGGGAGAAATCTTCACTGCGTCTAACTTTTGTTTTCGAAAGACGAAACTTCCGCTTTCTCCTAATTACTAGCCTCACCCCCGTGGGGTTTCGCACGTTTTCTTTGTGTGTTCTTTGAGTTTTGGTGTTACTATTTCTTGGTTTTCACTTCGGACATTGGTTGCATGCGTTCGTGCTCTCAGGCATTTCTGCTTGGAACTGAATTTTTTTTTTTTGAAATATCGGATTACCTTATATAATTTCTGAGCCTGCAGGGTTCAGTGTTTCTTTGATTTTTGGTGCATTTCTTGGGGTTCTTTTGTTACTACGGAGCTTTACACTTAGTGTATTTTGTCATGATTCTGTGGCCTGATACTCGTTTAGGGTATAAATTTAGCATTTTGCAGTCGACTGGGCATCACGCTTATGAGTGAGGCTGGGGGTCCTGGTTGACTTGTTTCTTTTCTTCAAAATATTGATACTTTGTTTGTAATAGACATTGTTACTGCGCATCACCTGGGCCGTGAAATGATTTCTGGTTCATTTCCTTCATGTGTTGTGATGCGATTCATATTTAAAAATGGTTGTTCACTCAAGGGACCTAAGAATGTTATTGCTAAGAGTTAAGTATTGGCCAGAAGGTTGTTCTGCAACAAATTGTGGGCTGGTGGATTACAATATTGAACTGAGTGCACGATTTTTTTTTTTTTTAAGAGATCGGCCGGACAAACATTTCTTGGGCCTTAACGGATATTTTGAATTTTTCTGATGAAGCTATTAAATAGTTAGCATATGAGCAATTAACTTTGATACTGTTTTATTTGCCGTTTCTATGGCCAATTTTACTGGACAACAATTTTTGATGAAGTTCATGCTTCCGAGATAAAAATAGCCATTTCTTAATGAATTCGATGTGCTGAAACAGAATATGACCATAAAAAAGTTGAATTGGCTATGGTTTGCTTGTAATATGCAGGTACACTGGTTGACCATTGATCAGGAACACGTGCATGCTACTTCAATGAGAGAGAAGCATATAATTTGCCTGCGACTCTCGATGCGCTTCCCTTATAAATATTTGTTTATGCTGCAAATTAAAGAGCCTCAAACACTTAACAAAATCAAAAATCATAATTAAAATATGTGTTTCTAACAAATTTTCCATGTTTATATGAAGAAATTTATTATTCTAAATCAGTTTTTAGGACATTTTCATTTCAGTCTGCCAACCTTTATACCAAATCTCTCCCATTGAAATAGCACGCAAGTGTTCCTTAGCAATTTCAACCATTGTTTATGTACGTCTTCATATTATCATCATTGTCAACCATTATCAATCCACTGCTGGACGACGGTCTCCCCAAGTTTCCTCCACAGCGGTCTGTCTTGTGCGAGTCTCCTCCATGTCACTCCCGCATCCTTTCGAATTTCATCCACCCATCTCCCATGGGGTCTTCTTCTGGGTCTTTTCCTGTCCCTTGGAATCCAATCTAAAATTTCGCCTGTCCATCGATGGTCTGTCCTTCTGGCAGTATGTCCAGCCCACTGCCATTTCAGGGATTTAACTCTGATCATGATGTCTTCCACTCTTGTCATTTTTCGGATCCACGAGTTCCTCTTCTTATCTCTCCTGGTTACACCAAGTATGCACCTCTCCATGCTTCTTTGAGTTGATTGCAGCCTTTGTATGTCTCTTTTAGTTAAGGTCCACGTCTTTGCACCATACGTAAGCACTGGAAGGATGTATTGATCAAACACTTTTCTTTTAAGACATAATGGCATATTGCTCTTGAAAATTATGCTGTTTCTTCCAATAGCTCTCCATGCAAGTTTTGTACGCCGATTAATTTCTTCATCAATGTGACCCTCACCTGATATCTGCTGTCCAAGATAAACGTACGTATCTGTTATCTCCAGCTTTTCTCCATCAATCGATAACTCTTCATTTCTTGTAAAAGCATTGAACATCACTTTTGTCTTCTGAAAGTTCATTTTTAATCCCACTTCTTTACTCTTGTCAGCAAGTTCCTGGATCATACTCTGCAGCTGTGATGGGGTAGTTGCAAAAATGACTACGTCATCAGCAAAACGAAAGTGGGTTAGATAATCTCCATTAATCCTTATCCCTTTGTTTTCCCAGTTCAGTGATTGAATGACATTTTCCAATGTGGCATTAAAGAGCTTCGGAGATATGGTGTCACCTTGTCTCACTCCCTTTCCAATTTTTATGTGTGTTGTATTTTCAAACAGCCGAATCTTTGCACTTGCATTTTTATAGATTTTATTAATATTAATGTATGCATCTTCAATTCCGCAGGATTTCAGAGCCATTGTAACTGCTGACAGTTTCACCGAATCAAAGGCTTTTTCATAATCGATAAAAGCCATGCACAATGGAAGTTCATATTTCCTCGTTCTTTCAATTAGTTTTCTCAGTTGAGCCATGTCCAGTGTTACCTTCAAGCGGTGTGAAAGAACTTTAGTGAAGATTTTATAAACCACTGATAGGAGGCTGATAGGTCTGTAGTTCCTGAGATCCTCAATGTCACCTTTTTTATGTAGCAGGATCATTGTAGCGTTGTTCCAATCCTCAGGAATCTTCCCTTCATTAAGGCATCGAGTGAAAACTTGGGCGATTACTGTTTCAATCTCGCCATTTGCTTCTTGTATGATGTCTACAGTAATTCCACCTTCTCCTGGAGCTTTCCCCCGCTTCATGTTCTTGATTGCATGTGCAACTTCTGCTGGGAGGACTGGAAGAACTCTAGTACTGGTACCTTTCATGATCTCTGGAGTACATGTATCATCCCTTTCATATAATTTGGAGTAGAAATTTTTCACTCTTGTTAAAATTTCACCTCCATTTCTTGTTACAGAACCATCTTTTTTCAGTGCCATAATCTGTTTTCTTCCCTTACTGATATGTCCCTTTGATATCTTTAGGCTTTGGTTGTTTTCAATTGCTTTCCTCACTAGTTCACAGTTGAATTTCCTTACGTCTTCAGTGATACTTTTTCGTACTGTCTTGCATAGCTCTATATATTCCACTTTGGAAGTCACATCTTCTTTAGTTGTCCTCATCTCTCTTCTTTTTTGCATCAACATTTTGTTTTTTCCTGATACTTTGTTCACATGCAACTTGTTCTTAGACCCAGCTAATTTTGTTGCTGTTTCCATAAGAACTTTGGTTACTTTTCTGTTAACTTCAGAAATACGCACTTCTTTCGATGTTAGGCTTTCTAAAGCAGAGAATCTGTTCTTCAGTTCCAACTTGAAGGTATTATGGTGTTTTTAAGGTTGGTTATGTCAATACATTTTGTTTGACTTATGAGCTTGCCATGTTCGACTTTAGCGTTGAGGTGCATCTTACATCTCACCAATCTATGGTCACTATCTGTGTTGAACTTGTTTAGCACACTGCAGTCTTCTATGACGAATTTTTTGTTACACATAATAAAATCAATTTCACTTGTCGTCCCATTTGGATGTCTCTATGTCCATTTCCTGTGTGGCTTTTTTTTGAAAAAGGAGTTCAAGATGAAAAACCCTTCTGCCACTGCAAACTCAGTGAGAGTATTTCCACGCTGGTTTCTGTTACTGTGATCGAATTTACCTACTGAAGTTTCATTCTGTTGCCGTTGCCCTATTTTTGCATTGAAATCTCCCATAATTATCTTCAAGTGCTGCTTACCTTTATTATTTAGATGACGAATTTCCTCATAAAATTCTTCAATTTCTTCTTCAGGATGAATTGTGGTGGGTGCATAAGTTTGAATAATCTGAGCATTGTATCTTCTCGAGAGTTGGATAACGAGTCGTGCAGCTCTGTCAGAGGAACTTTCAACTTCTACAACTTTATCCTTCAGTTTCTTGTTTATTATAAATCCAACACCACTAGTCCTGCCAGTATCTGTCCCATGATAGTAGAAGATATGTCCACTTTTCAGTACAATGAGATCTCCTTTTCTCCTTACCTCACTTAGCCCGACGATGTCCCACTTGATCCTTTGTAGTAAGTCTTCCAATTCAAGAAGTCAACAATTATCAATCCACTGCTGAACGAAGGTCTCCCCAAGTTTCTTCCACAACGGTCTGTCTTGTGCCAGTCTCCTCCATGTTACTCCCGCATACTTTCGAATTTCACCCACCCATCTCCCATGAGGTCTTCTCCTGGGTCTTTTCCTGTTCCTTGGAATCCAATCCAAAATTTCGGCTGTCCATCGATGGTCTGTCCTTCTGGTAGTATGCCCAGCCCATTGCCATTTCAGGGACTTAACTCTGATCATGATGTCTTCCACTCTTGTCATTTTTCGGATCCACGAGTTTCTCTTCTTATCTCTCCTGGTTACACCAAGCATGCACCTCTCCATGCTTTTTTGAGTTGTCTGCAGCCTTTGTATGTCTCTTTTAGTTAAGGTCCATGTCTCTGCACCCTACATAAGCACTGGAAGGTATATATATGTATGTATATATATATGGGATGTAAGGTCAGCTGATGCGTAACATCACAGCATCTCCTTGACAAATGTCAACCCCGCCTTCTCGTGGTGCATCCTGTTCCCACTAAAGGGGCTCTGATGACCGCCAATAGCGGTACAACTATACCATCGGGATTAGAGGAAATGCTATCCCACACTCACCAACCCGCTTGGCCAGCGTGGTGAGTTATGGCCAAACCCCTCCAAAATGACTCCACAACTTAAATCTTGGCCCTCAGTCTCCGGCAGCTGGAAAGTACCTGGCCAAGGCAGCGGCCAGTGCGACATGAAGGCAGAGGGTGCTAAGAATCCCCGGAGGACCGGACTAGGCTGCCATCTGATGCTGACCTTGGCTATGTATAAAGGACACTCCCTATCTTCTGATTCAAGGCTTCTTGAATTGGAAGAGGAACTACAAAGGATCAAGTTGGACATCGTCGGGCTAAGTGAGGTAAGCAGAAAAGGAGATCTCATTGAACTGAAAAGTGAACATCTCTTCTACTATTGTGGGACAGATACTGGCAGAACTAGTGGTGTTGGATTTATAATAAACAAGAAACTGAAGGATAAAGTTGCAGAAGTTGAAAGTTCCTCTGAGAGAGCTGCACGACTCGTTATCCAACTCTCGAGAAGATACCAGGCGCAGATTATTCAAACTTATGCACCCACCACAAGTCATCCGGAAGAAGAAATTGAAGAATTTTATGAGGAAATTCGTCATCTAAATAATAAAGGTAAGCAGCACTTGAAGATAATTATGGGAGATTTCAATGCAAAAATAGGGCAACGGCAACAGAATGAAACTTCAGTAGGTAAATTCGGTCACGGCAACAGAAACCATCGTGGAAATACTCTCGTTGAGCTTGCAGAGGCAGAAGGGTTTTTCATCTTGAACTCTTTTTTCAAGAAGAAGCCGCACAGGAAATGGACATGGAGACATCCAAATGGGACGATACGTGAAACTGATTTTATTATGTGTAACAAAAAATTCGTCATAGAAGACTGCAGTGTGCTAAACAAGTTCAACACAGGTAGTGACCATAGATTGGTGAGATGTAAGATGCACCTCAACACTAAACTCGAACGTGGCAAGCTCATAAGACAAACAAAATGTATTGACACAACCAACCTTAAAAAACACCATAATACCTTCAAGTTGGAACTGAAGAACAGATTCTCTGCTTTAGAAGGCCTAACATCGGAAGAAGTGGATATTTCGGAAGTTAACAGGAAAGTAACCAAATCTCTTATGGAAACAGCTACAAAATTAGCTGGGTCTAAGAACAAGTTGCATGTGAACAAACTATCAGGAAAAACCAAAATGTTGATGCAAAAAAGAAGAGAGATGAGGACAACTAAAGAAGATGTGACTTCCAAAGTGGAATACATAGAGCTATGCAAGACAGTACGAAAAAGTATCACTGAAGACGTAAGGAAATTCAACTGCGAACTAGTGAGGAAAGCAATTGAAAACAACCAAAGCCTAAAGATAGCAAAGGGACATCTCAGTAAGGGAAGAAAACAGATTATGGCACTGAGAAAAGAAGATGGTTCTGTAACAAGAAATATAGGCGCAATTTTAACAAGAGTGAAAGATTTCTATTCCAAGTTATATGAAAGGGATGATGCATGTACTCCAGACATCATGGAAGGTACCAGTACCAGAGTTCTTCCAGTCCTCCCAGCAGAAGTTGCACATGCAATCAAGAACATGAAGTGGGGAAAAGCTCGAGGAGAAGATGGAATTACTGTAGACATCATACAAGAAGCAAGTGGAGAAATTGAAACAGTACTCGTCCAAATTTTCACTCGATGCCTTAATGAAGGGAAGATTCCTGAGGATTGGAACAACGCTATAATGATTCTGCTACATAAAAAAGGTGACATTGAGGATCTCAGGAACTACAGACCTATCAGCCTCCTATCAGTGGTTTATAAAATCTTCACTAAAGTTCTTTCACACTGTTTGAAGGTAACACTGGACATGGCTCAACCGAGAGAACAAGCTGGATTCAGGAGTGGCTACAGCACCATAGATCATATCCACGTACTGAGAGAACTAATTGAAAGAGCGAGGGAATATGAACTTCCATTGCGCATGGCTTTTATCGAATATGAAAAAGCCTTTGATTCGGTGAAACCATCAGCAGTTACAATTGCTCTGAAATCCTGCGGTATTGAAGATGCATACATTAATATTATTAATAACATCTATGAAAATGCAAGTGCAAAGATTCGGCTGTTTGAAAATACAACACACATAAAAATTGGAAAAGGAGTGAGACAAGATGACACCATATCTCTGAAGCTCTTTAATGCCACATTGGAAAATGTCTTTCAATCACTGAACTGGGAAAACAAAGGGATAAAGATTAATGGAAATTATCTAACCCACCTTCGTTTTGCTGATGACATAGTCATTTTTGCAACTACCCCATCAGAGCTGCAGAGTATGATCCAGGAACTTGCTGACAACAGTAAAGAAGTGGGATTAAAAATGATGACAAAAGTGATGTACAATACTTTACAAGAAATGAAGATTTATCGATTGATGGAGAAAAGCTGGAGATAACAGACACGTACGTTTATCTTGGACAGCAGATATCAAGTGAAGGTCACTTTGATGAAGAAATTAATCGGCGTACAAAACTTGCCTGGAGAGCTTTTGGAAGAAACAGCATAATTTTCAAGAGCAATATGCCATTATGTCTTAAAAGAAAAGTGTTTGATCAATGCATCCTTCCAGTGCTTACGTATGGTGCAGAGACGTGGACCTTAGCTAAAAGAGACATACAAAGGCTGCAGACAACTCAAAGTAGCATGGAGAGGTGCATGCTTGGTGTAACCAGGAGAGATAAGAAGAGGAACACATGGATCCGAAAAATGACAAGAGTGGAAGACATCATGATCAGAGTTAAATCCCTGAAATGGCAATGGGATGGACATACTCTGTCAGAAGAACAGACCATCGATGGACAGCCGAAATTTTAGATTGGATTCCAAGGGACAGGAAAAGACCCAGAAGAAGACCACATGGGAGATGGGTGGATGAAATTCGAAAGTATGCGGGAGTGACATGGAGGAGACTGGCACAAGACAGACCGTTGTGGAGGAAACTTGGGGAGACCTTCGTCCAGCAGTGGATTGATAATGGTTGACAATGATGATGATGATATATATATATATATATATATATATTGTATGTGTTACATTACACTTCTTTTGAAGTAAATACAATCTGAAACAGTAAGTGTAATTTTTTATAGTACAATTAAAAATAGTGTAATTTTTTTTTTTTTTTTTACATTTGTATTAAATGTAGTTTTGAGATATGTATACAAGTTTTCCATGCATAGATAGAAATCTGTTACCAGTTCATGAAGTTTTACTTCTCCTTGCCTTTCGGTTGTATTCCACCAGAGGGGCCTCTCTGAAGAGTGTCCAAACATAGTCTGCGAGCATCAAAGTAGACCACTTTGCCTGGTTTCGTTGCTCCATTACGGCCATATCTTGATGAAACCGTTCACCATGCTCATCACTAAATTTGCCACAGTTATCTGGGAAGAAATCCAGGTGAGATTCCAGGAAGTGGAGTTTTAAAGACATATTACAGCCAAATTTTTGATACAGAGCAAGCAGGTCGGTAATGAGATCTTCGTAATTTTCAGCCCTGGAATTCCCCAGGAAGTTTGTTGATACTTGAAAAAAGGCATCCCACACTTCTCTACTGAAGCATGTCCTCAAACTGTGAATCTTGAAAGAGCTGTCTAAACTGCAGACCCACAAAAATTCCCTCTTTTATTTTTGCTTCACTCAGTCGAGGAAATTTGTCATGCAAGTATTTGAACGCTGGTTTAGTTTTGTCCATGGCTTTAACCAATTGCTTTACAAGACCGAGTTTTATGTGCAGAGGGAATAGTATGATTTACTGAGGATCTGTCAGTGGTGGATTCTGAACATTCATTTGTCCAGGTGTCAAAGACTTTCTAGGAGGCCAGTCTCTATCGATGTAGTGCAGACATGTAGCTCGGCTATCCCAGTGACAAAGAAAATAGCAGTGCTTTTTGTATCCCTACTGAAGGCCCATCAACAGAGACACTACCTTCAGGTCAGCACAGATAACCCAACCATAATTTTTGTAAATAAAGTATGTCCAATAGCTGTTTAAGGTTGTTGTAGGTCTCTTTCATGTGCACCGCATGTGCAACTGGAATGGACGGAAGCCGATTCCTGTTATGCAGTAAAACCATCTTAAGACTCAACTTGGAGGAGTCTATAAATAGACACCATTCTTGCGTAACATGTTGTATTCCTAGTCCTTGCATTAGGGCGTCAATATTGCAACAGAACACAAAGCTTTCACTTTTTGGAAGAATTGCTCGAATTGTCGTTGACGAATACGAAACAAACTCACTTGAACATTTTGTTCTAGAAGATTCCATTGACGAAGCCTTGACACTAGTAGCTCTGCTTTAACTTTGGTTAAATTAAAATCGCGAACAAGGTCGTTCAGTTCCTCTGATGTAATTTTATGTGGCATAGACTCAGAAGATGCATATTCGTCATCGCTTTCATTAATCCGTGACATTAACGGTTTCGGATTACACAAATAGTCTTCCTGCAGCTCATCTAAATCGATAACAAAATTTGTCGGAGGCTTGGGAATGGGGAGTTCTTCAGAATGAGGTACAGGTCGTACAGCAGAAGGTATATTTGGATATTCTATAGTCCATTTCTTCTTCTTTGTGATACCTTCAGCCACTGGTGGCACCATACAGAAATAACAGTCATTTATGTGATTTGTGGGCTCCCTCCAAATCATGGGAACAGCAAAACCCATCGTTTTTCTTTTGCCATTAAGACACTGTGACAGATTCGTTGCACACATGCGGCAACATACATGTGGAGCCCAGTCCTTATCCTCGTCGCCTATCCTGCAGCTGAAATACAAATGATAAGCCTTTTTAACCGGAGTGATGGACTTTTTCTGTGCCGCAAATGTCACTTTACCACATATATGGCAAAAGTTATCCGCCTTATTCACACATGCACGTGGCATAGCTATGTAATGTCACAATACAAGGATCACTTTAACAGGCTGATATCATGAGAGTACACTCATCAATGAAGGAAAAAAAACAAATGGACTGAGCTCTTTACCGTTGGGCGTTAAAACTGAAAATACTTCCTGGTCTGATGGTGCCTAAGAGTACGGAAAACGCCGTATGAACCTGATGTTCTTACTATATTTTTATTTCAGTACCATTTTAATATACATTTACTAACATTTATTATGTTTATCATAAATTTATTATGTTTATCATAAATTTATTAATATGTAACAAAAAAAATACTCATTATACCTACTTTTTTACTAAAAATCACAAATTTTTAACATTCCATTAGCTGTATTTCTGAAACAAGAGCCAATAAAAGTTTTTCATGGTGATATTCGTGTTCAGTGGGTTAATTTCATACAGGATTGCACACTTTCCCGTCCAGAAGCAGCAATTTCATTGTTGTCCAGTGTTTTCTTATGTGTGCAAATCAGTTGACAGGCAATGTAACTTTTAGTATAATTCTTCTTGATTAATTCTTAGGTTCATTATACAGCTGCTTCATTAATGCATATTTTCATATTACTTATTCTGCGTGTAAAATTTGGCATACTGCATTATGATTGTTTGGTCTATCACTCACTTGAGGTTCTAGTACAGCGTTTTGCACATGATATGACCTTCTGCTTTTTGAATCATATACAGCGTGTTTTAATTGTTAGGGTTACTTCCTTATGGGTTTTTTATTTTGAATATTGGTGCATGTTTGTCGGGTAGTTATTTGGATTTCTATTGCTTGTTTGATACATTAGGGTTACATTTTGTGGCTTCTTTTGATTACTTGTATATATACAGCTGCATTGTTTTGAGTAGGTGATATTTTACATATTGTAAAACTTCAGAGCGAAAATTGTGTCTATGTTGTCATGATTTTGTGGCCTGATATTCTGTTGGGGTTTCTTCTTTCAGCATCTGGAAGATAACTAGGCCTCGTGCATTCTTGGGATTAGGTGTTTCTGTGTTTCAAATGTTGGGGTTACGACACTCTGTGAAGTTCTCTCTCTCTACTGCGGTGTGTAGCGTCTTTCATACACATGCTTTACCTACAACGGAAGAATTGGGTAGACATACACCAGTAATACTATTAAAACGCTGAAATCCGTTTTATTGGTGTAATATTAGAAACACTAGTACACTCATTAATATGTGCACCCTTAATCACACATCTGGAATATGACGCGCACATTCTATAATATCTATAGCAAACTTCTATTTTTGAATTCATAACTGGAACTCTGTTTTTGCATTTGAATACTTCTGCCTGAAGAATCCACCCGTGGTGGTGAAAGCTAGCGTTTTGTACTAGTGTTTCTAATATTACACCAATAAAGCGGATTTCAGCATTTGAATAGTATGCTTTACCTAATTTTATCGACTATGTCATACAGAACACGAGCGACGTCATTGTTCTGGGTCTTCGTGGGCGACGGCTATTGCATCGTTTGGTTACTACTCGTTTTTGGAGTGGTGCTGAGGTTTGACATTTGTGAATGACAGGCTATTAATTTTATGCTGAAATTATATTACTTTAATCGAATTATACATTTTGTAGAGTTTCGATGTTTTTATATTTTTAAGTTAAGGCGGTGCGGTGGTTGGCACTGATGGAGACCCAGCAGATTAGGATTAAAACTACGGTTTTCATGGGGATTTTTTTTTTTACGTCTGGTAGCACACTGTGAACTGGTTGTGACATGGGTTATGGTATGCCATCATCTGATGACTACTGCTCTAGCAATACTTTAATGGTCACATCACATAGTTCCAGGATTGATGTCATTGAATTAACTTGTGATTTTTTTTTTTTTCCTGCTTCGACTTCATATGCGTTACAATATCCTTTGTTGCTATTGCTAGAACATTTTGCTGTTAACTACCAAATGATTAACCTAGTTCATTCTAATTTTTCTATCTCGCTGATGTGATTTCCCTGGTGTTTATATCGATTTGCGATTCCTACGTTTCCTCCACATTTGTATTGATGAATTTTTTTGTTACATTTCATATTTGTATATTACTTTTCTTTACCAGTATTGAATGCAGTGTGAATATTATTCATTACAAACTTTCAATCACCTTTTAACAACTTATTCACTCAATAGCCTAAAATTAATTCATATCAATGCTAGATCACTAATTAACAAAATTACCTTACTGGAATCATTAATTCAACTAACAAATTTAAATCTTGATATAATTTGTATCTCTGAGACTTGATTTCCAACACATTGTTACTCATAGCAAATTACTAACTACAAAATTTTCCACTTAAACAGAACTTACTCAACTGGTGGAGGGGCTGCATGCAATTTTTGTAAAAAATATTTATAATGATTTTTCAATTATTCCAAATTTCACAGAATCGAATCAAAATGCCAAAATACTAACTATTCGTAACCAATTTTATATAATTATTGTTTGTACAGGCCACCCAACTCAGACCTCACAGCTTTTCTATCATTACTTAATGAATTATTTAACTATTCTAACCTTTCAAAGAAAAAAATGTTTCTTATGGGGGATCTGATTGTCTATTTACTACAAAACACCAATAACTCAACTTTTACAATCACTTAATGCTTCTGGACACAAAAACATGATTTCAGTTCCAACTCGTATAACCACCACCTCACAGACATTGATTGATCTCTCTATCAGAAATGTATTAATTGGGACTACTATTTCAGGGGCCTTGGAATATGATTTTAGTGATCACCTCCCTATATTTACAATTTACCCTCTCAAACAACACATTTCTACACCAGAAGACTACTTACTACATTTTCCGATAAATCAATAATACAAACATGGAAAGTTTTAAAATACAATTAGAAAGCATTAAACCAAAATCGGTTCATGGCTTTGCAAACAAGAATTATGAGTCATTCATCACAACTATTAAACAAATTTATAATTAATCTTTTCCAAAAATTCTATAACAAAATAAACTGAATGTTTTTTTCATAAGCCATGGATTACTAATGCTTTTTTTAAAAAGCATAAACAAAAAAACAAAAAACTTTTTTTGAAATTTATAAAAAGTAAACTACCACAGGACTTCCAAAATTTCGTAATAAACTAAACAGTGATATTCGGTATACTAAACGTAATTACTATCTCGGCATTTTTTAAATTCATTTATACCATACCATGTTTCAGACTCATATTAATTATGCTATCTTATCATGGGGACGGACAACTAAATAGAATTTTAATAAACTTCAAATTCTTCAGAATATAAAAGATTAATAGATCTAAAATTTGATAGAAATACACAACTAACACTATATAATAACACAAAAGTTTTCCCAAACACATACAACATTCTTACAATTAACCAATTATATTACTTCAATATCAGGAAAATTATGTTCAAGACGCATTAAGAATAATTTACACGCCAACATCATACAAATTATACCCCAGATACACACACACTAAATCACATATTCGGCCTATTCATCCAAAAACGGAGACTATGAAGCAACGTATAAATTACATTGGCCCACACTACTGGAACTCATTACCGACGGAACTAACTTGTTTAAATAATTTTAACCTTTTTTTCAAAAAAACTTCATAATGAATTGCAGCTCCTCAAATTAATGGTTACAGTGGATGGAAACTATGACTTGTATATCGTGATGTAAATTGTTTTTTCAATGATATTATCTGTAATGTTTATTATCATTTCACATATCACCACCTTTTTTTTTTATTGTAACTACGAAACTTTTGTTTGTAACTACAACTACCAAGCTCAATGTAAAACTAGCCTAGGGAGCATGGGACCTTGTCAGGCCTGGCTGGCCTTTTCTCCTTGCTTCCTTGCTGTGCAGTGTTTTAATAGATATTTATATAACACTAGTTCTTAGCTCAGCAAAATAAATGAATTGAATTGAAAGATTGCAGCCTTTCGTTTTTACATTCAGAGAACCGTTATGCACTCTTCCAACTTAACTGCTGAAACCAAAGAACTACAATGGATCAAAGATCTAGCAAACAGTTTTGGATATAGTAACAAAATCATTAACAGACTTTACGAAGAATGCAAAAGTAAAATAGGTAGACCAACAACTGTAATAGAGGCATCAGAAACTTCATACTGCGGTAAGATCTCATACAACCCTGCAATAACAGGTATCTTGAAAAAGGAGTGTCACAAAGCTAATTTAAAAATAGCAGAAACAGTCGGAGATGACACCAATTTACTCAGAGGCAACGAAGAACATAAATCAATACTAAATAAAGCTGGAGTATACAAAATACTAATTCTATCCAATGAAACAAACAATAATAATATGGTATACATAGGTAGCACAAAAAGAAATTTAAAAACTAGGCTACGATAGCACTTGAACAAAGAATGAGGCAAAAACATCACCAGGATTTGTACACTTTTTGGGGGAAGAAATTCAAGGACTTTCCAGGCCTTTTCCAGGACATATACAAAAAATTCCAGGATGATTATTACGCTTTACAGTACAATGTTCAAATTATTTTTTAAAAGCAATTTCAGTTTTAAGTAATAAAAATGATAAAAGATGGATGAGTGTGCTTTTTAACTCATTACATTTCTTTTTAATGTTTTTAATTGGAGAATTACCTAATAATGCTAAATTGAATCATGATGCAATTACCACAAGGCTATTCAGAAAATCCTTTCCCTCAATCAGAAAATGATTAATTCAATCAGTCATTTTAGCTGCATCACTATTCTGCACTATCTTCCATGTAATCAGACTATTATTGATAACAACTGAAATTATTATAAAATAAAATGAGGGCAGATTCAGAATTTAAGAATGGGGAGGGCACACGTCTAACAGAGGACTGATAAAAAAATATCTGAGATTCATATCCTCCAAAAAACACGGTGGTAAAACATGGGGGACCCATAAGGGGGAGATGGGGTGCTTGCCTGTCAGTGTACATCACAAACAGCAGTTCTGAAGCACTGCTGTGTGGATCACTGAAAAGTTCGGGCCAATGTAAGACAAAACGTGGAGTTGCAAATCCATAAGTGAAAACGTGTGATGTCTGAAAACAAGAAATCAGAGACAAAGCAAAGCACTTATCTACTTACTCAATCCCCCTTCTCCCCTTTTTTTGTGGATTCTAGCTCTGATAAAAAGTGTTTCCATACATGGGAATATTTTTTTTTTTTTAACATTCCCAATGACTGCCACTGGTGGCTGCATATTGGGATGTGACTTTTGAAAGCAATGAAAATCTTAATTACTAGACAGAATATGTGCCAGACTTGAGGAAAATTTCCCCCAATTTGTAGTACAGTTATGTTAACTCAAAAAGCATAAGCCATGGAATCACTATGCACCTCAAGAAATGATTCGGGAGTGGGCGATCATAGAAAGTTGAACCAATACAGTTTAAAACAGAAAGTGTAATTTTAGGAACATGGCGACAAATTTCAAATAAGTTTCATCATAGAAGTCAGAAAGTCCTAGTCCACCACCGAACACAAAAGAATCTAACCACCTCTATGTCTACCAGTACATTTACCTCATATTACTTTCCAAAAATTATTTTTCATATCAAACAAGATTGCCTCAATTTATTTATTTTTTTTAAATCAAAATCACTGCTAAACTAAATTTATGAAGTGCTACCCCAAAATGTGGAACTAGCCAAACTACTTATAAAAACCTTAAACATAAAAAAATTTCAGTTTTTTATTGGTATAAATTAGGATATTCTAAAGTATTTTACATAAATGAAAAAATGATGAGCATAAGGAATCTCTACCTCCAGTTTACCAGCTTCAATCATAACCAGAATCAGAATAACCACTTTTGGTTCAACTCCCAAAACATAAGACATCTTAATTATATAAATTAATTTTTTATAAGCTTTTTTTTTTAAAAAATTGAAGTTTGTCAGTTATATAAACCAAAATCTGATCGATGCATTAAGGACAATTGATTGAATTGTTTTGGTCACAAATTCATAGTAAAATGTACAGCAAAAATATGTTTCAGGAGCCCATGAGTATTTACTGTATGAGTATATATAAGGTTTTATATTACTTACTAAAGTTTTAGTCCAATAAGAAGCCCAATTGTGGAAGTTAGTTGCAGAAAGTTATAACTTTTTGGAACAGAAGAGTTCACTAGTCTATTTACATGAACTTCACATGAAAAACACTAAATAATTATGAAGATATAAGATCAAAACTGGTTTGAAGTTCAACATGCTTCAAAGAAAAAAAAAGTTAATTTCTATTGTAAATTGTACAAATATAAAAATGTAATGTTTTAGTATTAATTCTCTATATGCTTGGAAGATACCACAAATATGGAGTATCAATGGATGGTTATACAGATTTAAGATTGCTGACTTTGGTTTCAAGTTCCATATCCATTTCTTTAAGTACTGCTGTTTTCTCATGAGCAGTTTTTCTAAAGCTATTAGATTTTACAATGTATGTAATGTAATTTGTAGTTTCAGCTTTTAAAGCTAAATCATCAGCAGAGTTAAGTAATTCTTTGACTTCTCCTTCAATGAGTTTCCTTTTCTTTTTTATGCTATCAATTTCATCTAAAATAGCTTTCCTTTTTCCACATATGGCTGCTTTTTCCTTTTCTTTGGACTTATCATCCAAATAATGTATGTATTTTTGCTGTGCAGCTCCAACTGATAACAGAAGGGATTTTGAGATATTTACCTTATCAATACCACCTACATAGGATATATGATCATAAATAATTCTCTGTGCTACAATTGACTCCTCTCTCATGTTTTCTACAATGAGCTCCTTATTGACTGAGAAACCCCTCTCAACAGAAGCTTGCCCATGTGACAACAGTAAAAGAAGTTTCACAACTTTCCACAGTTCACTAAAAGCTTTAGTAGAAGACATGTACTCATACAATAATGTGTCTACTCTTTGTTGTTTATCTTCTGGATCAAAGTTTATGAATGAAGATTTTACTGCTGCAACACTGGTCACGAATTCCTTAAACTGCCATATTACACCATCACATAATTCTGGTTGTATTCTATGAGCATCAAGAAGTGTGAGAATAGGTGTTAGATTCTTAATACAAGTCTCACTATTTTTTGACATCAACCGAGGATCAAAACACTTCATGTGGCGAACAAGGGAGTACTTAAGTGGAGTTTTTTCCAATAGCTTCACAACTAGCTTTTGCAAAAATATTCGGCATTACAGTCTTAACTCCATAAGTTTGTGTTCACTAATGTTCTTAGCACTTAATTCTTTCAATGCCTTCTCTGTTTGAAACTCAACATCAATTTCTCTGTAGTGACAACACTGAGATGCATCTGTAAGGTCTACTTGTAACAGCTTTAAGGCAGAGTTAGCTTCTGCCATTACGGTTCTTTTAAGAAAACGATTCATCATATTTCTTAGCATCTTTTCAAGATCTGTGGCCATAAAAGGCATCATTGGCTTATCTGACTGATATGCCTTGAGAAATGGTACCAGCTGTTTTGAAACTGAATTGAAGAAATGCAGTTTAGCTAAAACAAAAGGATCTTTAGTGAAAGTTTTGATAGCATCAAATGATACAGTGTGGAGATTCTTGATGCACTTCTTTACAACTTGGTTAACATAATTTTCAATGTCTGCCCAAATTTCTAATGCTCCCTCGCAGGCAGGAGTATTTTCCAGCCACCTGTGTGGGCAGAATTTTAATGGCATCTTACTGGCTAAAATTATTTTAGAAAAATCTTCCCTTCTTGCAGGTGAATCTTTAAAAAGCCTAAATAATGATGAAAGCAACTTTTGAATTTCTCACCCTGTTGCTGAAGCTTCCATGTCAAAAGGCATTGTGTACAATGTGAAGTCCACAGCTCCCTGTGTTTAGGAGTTGGACATTTGAGTCAGCACTAAGTGTTGATTGCAGCATATCAAAAAAACTTCCAATTAACATTTGGTCCATCCATTGATAACTGCACAATGTTACACAGTGGGAGGCACGCCATGCATTCAAGGAATTTTTCCATCATTATGTCTGCACTAGCATGACCCAAAAAAACTGATGACAAATATCTGGTTGAAACTGTTCCTTTTCCCCATAAACGAACATGTATAGCCATTTGTTTTGACTGACTAAACTTGTTTAAACTTTCATCAAACAAAATCACAAAATTTTCATTTTCAGTTTTGACTTCCTGAACCAACACTGATTTAAAGTGAGGTGCCAAACCAAAGCAACAAATGTAGGAACACTTTTTTTTTCACCACAGTTGAAGTTTCCAGCAATTCTGCTGTCAGAAAACATTAGGTGGAATAAAACATCATTACCTGCACAAGACCTACAAGAGTAATGGGATTTAACCACTTTCAAACACCACAATGCTTCTGCTTTAATGGTTGAATTTTTTTCAAGAGGAATATGCAGAGGATTAGATGTGGATGCAATAGGCTGTACTTGCTTATACTTGATACACATAGCAATTTATCAACAGTTAGTGGAACATTTTTACAGCTTTCTGTCAACATACTATGTTTTTTTCCTTTCATGTGGCTTCTTAAAGCGGATTCCCCCATATTCGAAACATCTATTATTTTAATGCACAAAATGCATTTTGCAACATGGCAACTGCTTTCATCTTTTTTAATCCATCCAGCATATTTAGGATTTATTAGCCAAAGATCACTAAAAGTACACTTACCCATATTTAATGGGGAGGGGGATGAAAAAAATGGGTAAATCAACTGAAACAGTAAATGAAAACCAAAAAAATATTTAAGATCAGGAACCACACTGAATTTGAATGACTGTCTGACACAAAGGAAAGTACACAACTAAAAATTGAGAATTTACCCTGAGTAAGGGGCTACACATGTGACCAATTACTATAAGCCAGATTTTAAGTAATTAAAGAAAAAGGGGTCTTACTGCTATGTTCTTTCCTGCTCCCCCAGCTTTGTCCTTTAGGCAGCCTGGGTTTGCAAATGCTTTGGCATTGATTTAGTTTTCATTCAAAACAAGGAAACAACACTTAGTGAAGTTACTGTTTTATGACCTGTCTGCCAATCACTAGACTGAGATTGTTGTGCTAAAAGACTGTTACAAAGCATCACCTCTTACAGCTGGGCTCCAAACCAGAGGAAAGGAAATGTCAACAAACACTTAGTGCCTGAGGGAAGCAAAACTTTGTACTGCATCTCCTCCTCCAAGTCTAAAATCTTTCATACTTACCCAGCTGGAGAGTGGACGTAGGGCTTCAAGGTCAGCAGATTCACCATGACATTTAATTGCGATATGCACTCCAATAATTAAAACTTATAGCACAAATCTTGAGACTGCCTTCCCAGAACAACAAAAAACAGGGTATTACGCTATTTCAATTTCTTACTCAAAAGTGCAGTAGATTACCAGATTTTTCATAAGATTTTCACTCCCCGAAAAAATCAGTAGTTCGTCAAAAATTGTAGACCTGACAAAAGTGCTATTCAGTAAGCATACAACTTTCAAAGAGCTGAAAGTGAAAAAAAATAATAATAATAAATAAAAAAAATGGTGATACCCTCAAAAGGCACCTCAACAAATGCTTTGAATAAGATGTAATTACAGGGGGATTGCGAGATCAAATCAACAATCTGAAATTAGCGCAACACAATGTAGATAACGGACAGTGTATGGCAAAGTGAGCTTACAAGTACGAAATTTAAGATTTTTTATTTTAGCTTTTATATAAACTGGTTTATCCTACTAAAACTATAAAATATTTTGCTTTAAATTTAAAAATTAAAAGTCTAATATATATATGGACTTTTCATTTTCCAAAAATTCCTGTGTTTTAATTAGTAAAAAAGTCCAGAATTCAGGATAAAATCCCGACCACAATCACCCCTCTAATTAGCAAAGG
This sequence comes from Macrothele yani, assembly GCA_039090855.1. Lineage (NCBI taxonomy): Eukaryota > Metazoa > Arthropoda > Arachnida > Araneae > Macrothelidae > Macrothele > Macrothele yani. Next base: position 2,161,951 of record CM076997.1, read on the forward strand.
ATCAGCAGGGGGGGGCACTTAAAAAAGCGAGGAGGGGAAAATGATGCAGTTGCATAGATTATAAAATGCTTTTCAACATATGACTGACCATGCACAGCTCTGCAGTTTTAAGGTTTATTACGCAAGTTTATCAAGCACAAGATCGTAAAGAACGGATTCTGTTCTTATACCGACCTTTGAATTCGATTTGGACTATTTTCTACAAGGGTAGGTTTCCCCAGGTCTTTTCTCTATGATAACATACCAAAACTTCGTTGTAATCAAACAGATTTTATGTGAGTTAACATTCCTAAGCTTGGAGAATGAATACTGCTCTTATATCTAGTCCTTTGAATTTAATTTCGACCATTTTCAACAGGGTAGGTTCCTAGGTTGTACCTAACAGCATACTAAAATTTCGCTGAAATCCAACCCCTTTTATGTGAATTACCATACGGACAAATGGAAAAATCCAAAACAAACGTTTCTGCAACCTACAGTTCGAAAGGGTTAGTAATTTCTAAAATAAAAACATAACGAACAGCGTGAAAACTAGCTCATAAACAGAATATTTGAAACTACAGTATGCACTCTCAATTATTAGGGATGGTAGGGGGAAGGGAATAGAACTGTCCATAATTAGCATGTTTTCGTTGTGCTAGGCACTTAAGCACTGCTGAATTCCATCAGACCCCCACGTAACCCGAATGGTCAAATGATTGAGATGTGCTGATGTTCATGGAATGAAATGGTTGATCAGCTATGATCCGCATAAAAGTTCGAAGGGGGAAGGGGGGGGATTTTTTTTTAATTTATGCAGCATTCTACATTACTCCAGCATTTATCTTGTCATCATCAACAATAGCAATATAACTACCGCTTACAATTGCGGATATCGGCCAAATGAAAATTTGCCATACCACTAAGGTATACAACACACAGGTATCCTGTTACAATGTATTGTAATTAAAAAAAAAAAAAAAAAAGATTTCAGAAATTAAGATAAAAAAAAAAAAAAAACTTTCAGAAATTAATATCAAGTCATGGTGTTTCAAAAATCCGCTTTCCTTTATAATGTTTAAAAACATGCTTTTGCTTTTTTACCTGTCGTGTATAATAAAAGAAGTGGGTTGATTTTTTTATGGAATCAGAGGTCCATATGTCCGATTGTCTTCGTCTGAGTTCACACGTTAGCTACTGTGTACAAGTAGACCTATATTTTCAGCTCAAAAATATGTAGTTTTGTATATATTCACAGTATAAGTCATTCCCCGTATTTCCACAGAACTGAATTCAGCAGATACAAAATGAAGAACATCAAGACCCACCCAACACCATGTTTCTGATTGTCTGCTGTTTCAAGAAAATGCGAATATGGATCAATGGTAAATGCAGCAACTATGGTTTTTATTTATTACCAAGAAAAAAAAAAGGAGCCTGAAAGCTTTAAAGCTGAAACGGATATTTCTCCCCCTCCCCCTTCCCCGTGCAGAAAAGATTCCGATTAAGATCAAACAGCAGGAGCACGCGTCCACGCACACTCACACACAACCTCTGGAATGTCCTGATGGAACGGCTTCTTTTCATTTGGCACATCGCCATAAATCACCACCTGCAGCTCACTGAAGTGTCTTCCTCCTTCACCCTAACTATAGGAGAAAACGTAAAAAAAAAAAAATGCTCCCCAATTTTCGACAAAATGACCAAATTTACGTCATAACGTTGCAATTTACTAAAATATGTTTATCTGCTGAATTTCGCCTAAATCCATGGAAAACTTTTTAATTATAGATTGTTTTATTAAAACAGTAACTCAGACGTCTGAATAAAAACGTATGTTTGTAATTCAAATAGAGTCCATATCATCACAGAAAAAAAATTAAGGATCACTCTGTTTAAATAAACCATGGCATCTAAAAAAATTAATTCACTTGCTTTTCCCGTAATTTATAATTGCCGTTTCTTTTTTTTCAATCCGATTTTGCAACAGAAGATTTTTTTTTTTTTTTTTATCTGCTAAAGTTTTAAACGGAATTTGGTGAAATTTGCACTAGAACTTTACTGTGATGTATCTTAACCACTGTAAAAATTTTACTGTGTTATTTTCAAAATTCGGGAAAATGGATTTCTGAAAAATTTTCTCTTAGCCCTTTTGAGCCGTGGAAGTGATAAACAGGTGTTTGCTTTCTTCCCAACCAAAGGCTTCGGATCAGGGCTCCCAGCTGTCAATCAACCGTTGCTATGGTAACACCCTTTCTGCTCGAGCCTCACTCTGTCTAAAGAGGCACACATACTTGTCCATAATAAAAATTTACAATGCTAACTTTTTGAGTTTTAAACCGATTCAAATGGAATTTTGGGAGTGAGCTTCTGTAATCCAATTATAGTGAATGTAAAAATTTCAGCCACTTTTGTGAAAAATTCGCAAAGATAGTTTTCTTATTTTTATCATAAGTAGCCGAAGTCTCTTGAGGGAGGGCCGGAAGCAAGCGTCTGCATGCAATAAACAAAGAACAGATGAATGTGTTGTTCAGGCATACTCCTCACTGGTGGATGCCAGCTGACTTGGTAAAACATGCGACCCCCTCGCAAATGCCTCTTCTTTCCCCTTAAGTTCTCAGCAGTTGGACGGACGGACAACATCAAGCTCAGGGCTAGAGATTGCATCAAGCTCCCCTTCCTAACAGACCTGCTAGTAATCATCCAATTTTATTGCACTGGAAGTAGTGCCCCCCCCAGCCAAATTAGGAAACACCACCATTGCCGACGGTTTCTTTGAGAACAGAGGAGAGGAACTTAAAAAAATGAAGGGGTAACAGTCAGTAACACAATTTCCGAAAAGGGCATTTTTTAAAGCACTAATTTCAAATTTCAAGGCTTTTCAAGACAGCATTAAAAAAATACCGTTTTTCCAGGATATTCCAGGCCTTGAAAACGTAATCATGATTTTCCAGGACTTTCCAGGTTTTCAAGCACGTGTGCGCACCCTGCATCACTGATACAATATTGTAAAGAAAATAATACAGAACCTGTTTGGACCAGTGCCAAATTGATAGCATCACATCATTCTCATAAACAGATCCTGATGGCTGAAGCTATTACCATTGAAAAGACAAAGAATCACAACCACAGCACTAGTACACTAATATACCTATTATATGCTTGGAGAAATCTGATACAACAGGAGAGAGAACGGAAGAATAAAAATATGAAATATAAAAAGAAGAACACGAAAAGATTGGGAACCTTACCGTCGGTAGATGGTGCAACCACAAGCATGCGCAATGAGAGACTAGGCGGTACCAACGGAGGCGGCGTGGTAGATCATCAACAAAGCAATGGCATACAGTCACCAACAGCAGTAACAGCTACCTTTGAGAATGACCTTGGCTAAATACAGTGGCGGCTGGTGACTACGTGCTGCAGCACGCTAAAAAAAATTTTAAATTCAGATTCGTATTGTAACTGAAAGTGCATGCATATGATTTGCTGTCAGTCCAAAATCTGATTTTTAGACGGGCCGTAATCAAGGCTCCTGTTTGTCATTCGGTCTGTGGTGTCGGTTAGCACATGGGATTAACAGCTTGGTTCTGCTGCGTCCTACGCGATCAGTCTTTCGTGCTACAAACCAAGCAGCACGGCAACAACAGCATGTCATTCCTGCCTCCTACACCACACACCTCTTGTCAAACTGGCCACATGGGTTTCCAGCATGTTGTATTTCTCTCAGCACGATATAAGATCGCCGGCAGCAAATGGCGTTTAAACCAAAGACCCCCTACTTTCTCCCATCGGAACTGGGCAGTTGACCAATGGAATAGAGGAAAAACTTATCCGATTGTTTCTGCGCTCTCATAACGTTTGCTTGATCAGTCAGTTAAAATCTATCTGTGCTTCTAATTTTTTTGTTCTTTATTCTGTGGTTTTTGTAATCTTTTTTGGGAGGGACTGAAACTAAAGCTTGATCCATGTGCAATTTTCTTATTATCTACGTTCTTTTTTCTTTTGCATTTTATAAACTCTTTACTTGTGCAATATGTTGAGTAATTTCGTTCATTCATATACACTGAGTGGCCACTTTATTATGACCACCTGACAATTTTAAGCAAATGAGCTATGGCTGCACGCTGTCGCCACCAGAGGGCAAGGCTAGTATAAAAAGGGAAAGCTTAGTGCTTGCGACAGTAGTAGAAGTGATTTTTGGGTGATGAGATGGGTAAAAAATGCGATTTGATGGACTTTCAATGTGGGATGATTGTAGGAGCTCAGAGCGAGTACCACCAAAACCGCCGCATTTGTGAAATGTTCCAGAGCAGCTGTTGTTAAAATGTTTAAAGACTGGACTGTCAGCCAAAAAAACTGGGTCTCTATGTGCAACGTGTGGTCTTCATCAACTAGTGACTGCTCGGGCGGAATGGAGTGTGTCCAGACTGATAACAGACAACAGAAGGGCAACAGTGCAGCAAATTACAGACCATCTTAATCAAGGATCCCCTCAAATGATTTCTGCATGCACTGTTCGCCGTACACTGCATTGGATGGGATATGGCAGCCTAAGGCCTGTTCGAACACCTTTGCTGTCTGCAGTTAACAAGAGAAAACATCTCCAGTTCGCACAGGAGCACAAGGATTGGACAGTCGATAATTGGAAACAAATTATGTGGTCCGATGAATCACGTTTTCAGTTGCACCATGCCGATGGCAGAGTGAGAATTTGGCGGATACAGCACGAAAGCATGGACCTCCAAATGCATTGCTACAACCCTTCAAGCTGGTGGAGGCAACGTTATGGTTAGGGGAATGTTTTTCTGGCATGCTTTGGGCCCTTTAATTCGTGTTGATCAACGTCTGACTGGCACATCATATCTAAACATCGTTGTGGACCAAGTACATTCTGTCATGTGGATGGTTTATCCCAATGGCGATGGCTACTTTCAACAAGATAATGCATCCTGCCATAGTGCTCGTATTGTACAGGATTGGTTTCAGGAACATGCCGGTGAGTTTACTTTGCTACGGTGGCCCCCACAATCTACAGATCTCAACTCCATTGAGAATTTGTGGGATGAAGTTGAACGAGCCATCAGACAGCTGGATCCACAACCCTGCAAAGTGCTATTCATCAAGCATGGTCTCAGATCCCACAAACCACCTATCAACATCTCGTGGAGTCCATGCCACGAAGAATCGGTGCAGTATTAAAGGCAAAAGGTGGCCCAACGAAGTACTGTGGGGGTGGTCATAATAAAGTGGCCACTCAGTGTATAATTAATTCATATTTAAGCTCTTCAAAGTGCATTAAAAATCGCAAATAATAATGTTGCAAGAGTGATTGACTGAATTGTATATTGAAGCACACTGTAAAAAAGTTTCATATTAAAAATATGAAATTCAGTTTCATATTAAAAATATGAAACTGAATAAAAACCGATTAAAAAAAAAGGGTAAGTAAATAAACTTTTCTTTTTACAGAACTTTGTTCTCTGCTATTTTCCACAATGATCAAGATCTGGTAATGTTTTCTAGGCAACTGAAGTTGGGGCAGATTAATCAAGCCGTATATTCCGCAAAATATTAGGCTTAATACCCTGTAGAATATACAATTACAAGTTTAACACCATTAACGCCAAAGAGGTGAACAAAACGAATAATCATATTTATTTATATGTAATTACAAAAATCTGCTCTCGTGTATTTTCCCCAATAATCAAGACGATCCCATTGCCCAATTCTTAAGGCCTTTAGTGAAAGCGGTAGTGGGGGTGGGGGTCGCAGATCGCATGTAAATCGGTAAGTCGCAGCACATACACTCTCAGAGCATGAGCCACCACTGGCTAAATTAGTTGAAACGTGTTAGGATGACATCGGACGGAATCTTTTTGCTCTTGGATATTTTAATACGTTTTTAAATCCAGTTGTATCAATCTGGTTTTTGCAGTTTATTATATTTTTATCAAATCGTCTTTTTAACCCCAACATCATAAAGCTTTTAACTATTGTTTACATCTAGACTTCTTATTTGGATTCGCTTGCAGCGTTTTACTCGTATTCGTGCATATTTTATTCATATTTGTTTACAACATTTTATTCAGATTCAGCACAGTGGTTGAAATGAACAAGCATCAAGTTAATACTAACTTCATAAGGTAAGAAGGAACTCTATTCATACAATTTAAGCTCTGTTCAAGAAGTTATTTTGTAGCAATTATTAATTTACGTCCGAATGTCAAGCTTTCAATGCTGACTTTAAACGTGCAAAACAGAAGTATATCATAAATACTGAAAAATATTTATATAGCTAATAACGATTTTTATGGGATTTTTTTTTTTTTTTGTAGCACCCAGGTTTCCCCGCCATACATCAGAGTAGGGACAATTACACTCTCATACACAGCCATGCGGGACTCTCTTGAGAACCCATAATTCCTGTGAAAACTTCCCAAAACTGCTATGCTATGACTTTCAATGAAGAATTCACTTGCCTACTAATTTCACCATCCAATTTGTTCTCTCTGTCAAACATGCTTCCTAAATACAAACTCATTCACTTGGTCAATCACTGTGCCACACAAAATATGGTAACATTAAATATGATTTCAGAGCAGTCATGTTTTGACTATTGCAAAACTTTCCAGATCTGCAATGTACACAAAGATGACCATGACTCACAATTTAATCAAATCACCATGGCAACTGAGAAAGACTAAGTTTCGAAAATTAAGTCTTTATCAGAGACTGAGGCACTAACAAATGATTGTGTTCATAATCCTAAGAACTTTAAACTTCAAGAATTTGAATCACCAGCAGGATTAATCACTCTTAAATCATGATCTGTTATTATCACATAAAAGCAATCTTAATTTTATCCAGGAAACAATGAAAATGGAGAGTTGGCAATTCACACAGGTATTTGATGAAAAATAAACAATCCTTGTTACTGGACAAGGAAGGTTTTAATTAGTCTTTGTAACAGAATTTGTGAAGAGCTAAATGCATAAAATTATACACTTTGTTAAAGAAATGATGAGTACAGAGGAATGTTATTTTTAATCATGTGAAATCAGTAAATAGGTTATAAGATTAAATGGGGTAATTGTATAATTCTGTGCAACCGAATTTTAACAGAATTCAGACAGTGTTTTCTCTTTGCATTCAAGACAAAACAACACAACTTAACAGATACACAATTAATTTATTATCAGTACAGCACTCAACCTACAGCGTATGAGATCCTCAGAGAAACTATTACACTGCTTTTCGATGGTACTCTGGAGACGCGACTACATAATCACTAAGACTAAAAAGTGTAGAATTCCTGGACATATACCTGCAAAGGAAAAAAATATGAAAGTAATGCTACCAAAAAAATTATACTTACAATTACACATGGTAATCTTCAAAAAATGTCAAATATGACAGATCAGAAGAAAAATCTCAGTGATTTTAAGACAGCGTGTATATTTAAAAAATTAGTTCAAAAATAATTGATGCTTCAAAATCTGAGAGAACTTTTAAACAAATAAGTGGGAGAAAAAAACAAAAGCTATCATTCAATCAGTTTCACTTTGTGTGTGGGAGCAGTTTTTAATAATGTAATAAGAAAACCACTCCCATAAAAAAAAAAAACTGATTAAACTATATCATCATCATCATCATCATTGTCAACCATTATCAATCCACTGCTGGACGAAGGTCTCCCCAAGTTTCCTCCACAACGGTCTGTCTTGTGCCAGTCTCCTCCATGTCACCCCTGCATACTTTCGAATTTCATCCACCCATCTCCCATGTGGTCTTCTTCTGGGTCTTTTCCTGTCCCTTGGAATCCAATCTAAAATTTCGGCTGTCCATCGATGATCTGTCCTTCTGGCAGTATGTCCAGCCCATTGCCATTTCAGGGATTTAACTCTGATCATGATGTCTTCCACTCTTGTCATTTTTCGGATCCACGAGTTCCTCTTCTTATCTCTCCTGGTTACACCAAGCATGCACCTCTCCATGCTTCTTTGAGTTGTCTGCAGTCTTTGTATATCTCTCTTAGTTAAGGTCTACGTCTCTGCACAATACGTAAGCACTGGAAGGATGCATTGATCAAACACTTTTCTTTTAAGACATAATGGCATATTGCTCTTGAAAATTATGCTGTTTCTTCTAAAAGCTCTCCAGGCAAGTTTTGTACGCCGATTAATTTCTTCATCAATGTGACCCTCACTTGATATCTGGTGTCCAAGATAAACGTACGTGTCTGTTATCTCCAGCTTTTCTCCATCAATCAATAAATCTTCATTTCTTGTAAAAGCATTGAACATCACTTTCGTCTTCTGAAAGTTCATTTTTAATCCCACTTCTTTACTCTTGTCAGCAAATTCCTGGATCATACTCTGCAGCTCTGATGGGGTAGTTGCAAAAATGACTACGTCATCAGCAAAACGAAGGTGGGTTAGATAATCTCCATTAATCTTTATCCCTTTGTTTTCCCAGCTCAGCGACTGAAAAACACCCTCCAATGTGGCATTAAAGAGCTTCGGAGATATGGTGTCACCTTGTCTCACTCCCTTTCCAATTTTTATGTGTGTTGTATTTTCAAACAGCCGAATCTTTGCACTTGCATTTTCATAGATGTTATTAATAATATTAATGTATGCATCTTCAATACCGCAGGTTTTCAGAGCCATTGTAACTGCTGATGGTTTCACCGAATCAAAGGCTTTTTCATAATCGATAAAAGCCATGCACAATGGAAGTTCATATTCCCTCGCTCTTTCAATTAGTTCTCTCAGTACGTGGATATGATCTATTGTGCTGTAGCCACTCCTGAATCCAGCTTGTTCTCTTGGTTGAGCCATGTCCAGTGTTACCTTCAAACGGTGTGAAAGAACTTTAGTGAAGATTTTATAAACTACTGATAGGAGGCTGATAGGTCTGTAGTTTCCGAGATCCTCAATGTCACCTTTCTTATGTAGCAGGATCATTGTAGCGGTGTTCCAATCCTCAGGAATCTTTCCTTCATTAAGGCATCGAGTGAAAATTTGGGCGAGTACTGTTTCAATTTCTCCACTTGCTTCTTGTATGATGTCTACAGTAATTCCATCTTCTCCTGGAGCTTTTCCCCGCTTCATGTTCTTGATTGCATGTGCAACTTCTGCTGGAAGGACTGGAGGAACTCTGGTACTGGTATCTTTCATGATGTCTGGAGTGCATGTATCATCCCTTTCATATAATTTGGAGTAGAAATCTTTCACTCTTGTCAAAATTTCGCCTCTATTTCTTGTTACAGAACCATCTTCTTTTCTCAGTGCCATAATCTGTTTTCTTCCCTTACTGAGATGTCCCTTTGCTATCTTTAGGCTTTGGTTGTTTTCAATTGCTTTCCTCACTAGTTCACAGTTGAATTTTCTTACGTCTTCAGTGATACTTTTTCTTACTGTCTTGCATAGTTCTATATATTCCACTTTGGAAGTCACATCTTCTTTAGTTGTCCTCATCTCTCTTCTTTTTTGCATCAACATTTTCGTTTTTCCTGATAATTTGTTTACATGCAACTTGTTCTTAGACCCAGCTAATTTTGTTGCTGTTTCCATAAGAGCTTTGGTTACTTTTGTGTTAACTTCAGAGATGTCCACTTCTTCCGATGTTAGGCCTTCTAAAGCAGAGAACCTGCTCTTCAGTTCCAACTTGAAGGTATTATGGTGTTTTTTAAGGTTGGTTATGTCAATAGATTTTGTTTGTCTTATGAGCTTGCCACGTTCAAGTTTGGTGTTGAGGTGCATCTTACATCTCACCAATCTATGGTCACTACCTGTGTTGAACTTGTTTAGCACACTGCAGTCTTCTATGACGAATTTTTTGTTACACATAATAAAATCAATTTCACTTGTCGTCCCATTTGGATGTCTCCATGTCCATTTCCTGTTTGGCTTTTTCTTGAAGAAGGAGTTCAAGATGAAAAACCCTTCTGCCTCTGCAAACTCAACGAGAGTATTTCCAGGCTGGTTTCTGTTGCCGTGACCGAATTTACCTACTGAAGTTTCATTCTGTTGCCGTTGCCCTATTTTTGCATTGAAATCTCCCATAATTATTTTCAAGTGCTGCTTACCTTTATTATTTAGATGACGAATTTCCTCATAAAATTCTTCAATTTCTTCTTCAGGATGACTTGTGGTGGGTGCATAAGTTTGAATAATCTGAGCCTGGTATCTTTTCGAGAGTTGGATAACAAGTCGTGCAGCTCTGTCAGAGGAACTTTCAACTTCTACAACTTTATCCTTCAGTTTCTTGTTTATTCTAAATCCAACACCACTAGTTCTGCCAGTATCTGTCCCACGATAGTAGAAGAGATGTCCACTTTTCAGTTCGATGAGATCTTCTCCTTTTCTCCTTACCTCACTTAGCCCCACGATGTCCCACTTGATCCTTTGTAGTTCCTCTTCCAATTCAAGAAGCCTTGAATCAGAAGATAGGGAGCGTCCGTTGTACGTAGCCAAGGTCAGCATCAGATGGCAGCCTAGTCCGGTCCTCCGGGGATTCTTAGCACCCTCTGCCTTCATGTCGCACTGGCCGCTGCCTTGGCCAGGTACTTTCCAGCTGCCGGAGACTGAGGGCCAAGATTTAAGTTGTGGAATCATTTTGGAGGGGTTTGGCCATAACTCACCACGCTGGCCAAGCGGGTTGGTGAGTGTGGGATAGAATTTCCTCTAATCCCGATGGTATAGTTATACCGCTATTGGCGGTCGTCAGAGCCCCTTTAGTGGGAACAGGATGTACCACGAGAAGGCGGGGTTGACATTTGTCAAGGAGAGGCTGTGATGTTACGCATCACCTGACCTTACTATATACATGTCATTAAATATCAACAATTACATTGAAAAGCAGAACTCATTCAATACTAGTTGCAATGTTGAGAGACTTGCCTCAAAACAAAAAGCAGAACTTCAGAATGCACATGCTAGTATTACTGTAGGAGTGCCACAACAGTCAAGTGATGTTTTCTATAAAACTAATCTTTTGCAATCTAGGTTTAATGTGATACATGAAATATGCTTTAGCTAGGGACTTGAAATTAATACAGGAGTTAACAAACACACACAGATATGAATGAAAGAACACATGCATGCATGGGCAAATACATAAATAATCAGGCTGAGACATATACCAACTAGAATATAGATGACCCTGGAAGTGCTTCTTTTCTCCACCCCAGCACCTTTTTTTTTTTTATCCAACTTTTACATTTACTGTCACATTTATTTCATGAATAAAAAAACAACCATGATCATTTTGGAACTTTAGAAATGAGCTTTAACATAAATCACACATACACAATATATTATATTAATTAAAATTGTATATTTTAATAGTTAGGCCATGTCACCAGCAAAATTAAATCTCGTCACATCTATGTGTAAAACAATGGATTTTCAAAGCTTAAACAAGGCAAATATAGCACTTATTAGTAGAAGCAGTTCTGTAATTGAATAACCCATTTCTGCCCTCAGTATGATTTTGGCATAGTTTTTTTTAATGCCTGTTTTTTTCCAACCATGTATGTTGTTTACATACATACAATCATTAAGCTGTTCTCTGAGATTCAGAGGTCAGCTCCTCAAAGAAAGACAATCTGCAAGATAAATGTTTAACTGATGGAACTACAATTTACTTACTATTGCTGTATCAAATGTCTCCATTTCCTGCGACCTCGGCAAATAGATAAAGTTTCACTGACATCCATCACACGCTGCACCCAAGACCTTTTGTATTTCATACTCATAATTTTTCATATACAATTGGGAAACATATCTCCCCAAAGAAACAATTCCTCACAAATACATATTAGGCAATATAATGCTATTATTGGCATATTTTCAATGTATTCCATGTAACCACTTCCTTCAGAAAACTTGAAAATTTTCGTCTTGGAGCGGGAATCGAACTCGCACCTCCTGATTTCCGGTCGAGCATGCAAGTCATTACACTACCCAGGACAAGAAAATTCCAAGCAACTGAACGTAGATATCTGAGAACCTTCATATTTGCACTAGTCGAAGCTATTCCTGCCCCATCACAGCATCTCACGACCTTTTTTTCCTAAATATACAAACTCGCTCACCTGGTCAATCACTGTGCCATTTAGACTTACATTACAATCAGTGCTACCAGTTCTTCTCTCAAAAACCATAACTTTGGTTTTTCCCTTATTTATACTCAGTTTGAATTTCCTGTAAACTTCGTACATCCGGGACAACATACTCTTCAACTCACTTTTGCTCTCTGCCAACAGAACTGTGTCATCAGCACACAGCAGTCTGCACACATGGATATTACCAAGACGTAAACCAGTATTGTTCATCTTGGCATCATGCATCCATAAATATATTAAATAGCCATGGTGACATTACAGAACCTTATCAGACTCCTGCACCAATAGAAAACCATTTTGATAACACACTATTCACTCGTACACAAGTTCTACAGTCACCATACATGGCTTTTACACTATTCAGTAGATTCCCAGTAACACCATATTCATTCAATACCTTCCACAAAAGTGTCTTATTTACTCGGTTCTAAGCTTTCTCTAAACCTATAAGCAAAAACTTTCTTACCAACAGCTAGATACTTTTCAATCATCTCATGTGTAATGAAAAAATTTGGTTAGTGCAGACTTTACCAGCCATAAAACCACTCTGAACATCCCACACTTTCTCTGAAGTAAGACCCAATATTTTTTCAATAACGACCTTACCAAACACTCTCCCTGGCATACTCAGTAGTCTAATACCACAATAGTTCTTGCAGTCAGTCTGATCACCTTTTCCCTTATACAAGGGAACAAGCATCCTTCCAATCCCGAGGGAGCATTCCTAACTCCCAGCGCAAATGGCAAATTTCAGTTAGCCAGTCAATTACAGAATAACTACCATATTTCAACATCTTGGCAGTTCTGCCATCAACTCCCAGAGCCTTACCATTCTGAAGACATTTCAGAGCTTTATACACCTCTTGCTAGTTTTTATTTATTTAAAATTGTGTTATAGGAAAAAATAAATTTCTAAAGAAAAACAAAATGCATTCGTAACAATAAAAACTGCCTAACTGCAGTTGGTTATGGCTGGATTGCTATTGCTCATGCCAAATTTGTGACATAAAACACTACACATGCACAAACACACACTCAATTAGGCAGCACATAGTGTGTACCATAATTTCTCGCATAATCACCAAGGATTTTATTCCAATATTTTTGTCTAATAAAGCAGGATGCGACAATTATGCAAATGTTAAATTAAATGGTGAAATTAAAGGTATCACTTTCAGCCTGCATAAAGTTTTGTATATTTACTAATATTTGGAAGCATTTTGTTGTAGCGTATGCTCCTTGTGACTCTGAACCTTCTGATAAGAAGGAAGATTTCTGGAATGAGCTAAAAACTATTTTGAACCAGTTTGGTGCTAAAGTTATAATAGCAGGGGATTTCAATGCTAGAGTAGGTGTGCAGAATGCAATTCCTGACATTGTTCTGGGTAAGTTTAATGATCCTTGTATGAATGATAATGGTGAAAGATCAATTGAACTCTGCATTGAGAATGGTTTGTGTGTATCTAATACGTTTTTCAACCTCAAGTATATCCATACATATACTTGAGAAAATTGTACTCTTGGTCAAAAGAGTGTGATAGATTTTGTTGTCTACGATCAACATCTGAAACACTTAATTGTTGACACTCGTGTGATGAGAGGTGCAGATGTTGGTTCTGATTATTAATTGGTAGTGTCAAGAGTGAAACTTAATGTTGGTTGGAGGAAAAGGACTAGGAAGAGACCCAGGATAGAAAGAATAAAGGTTGATAGGCCCCTTGAAGATCATCAGCATTATTCTGATTTACTCAGAATGACTGAAGGAGCTGAAGTCTTGTGAGAGGGATGTAGAAAAGAAATGGGAATGTTTTAAGAACTGTGTTGTCAATGCTGCTGAAAAGGTCTGTGGCACCACAATAGTGGGTAACAAAAGCGGTGATGCTTGGTGGAATAGTGAGATTGAAAAGGCAGTAAAGAAAAAGAAGGAAGCCTATTTGGGGATATTGCAAGGTAGAGTTTCTGTGGATGAATATCGTTGTAAGAAGCGTGAAGCCACTAGGCTAGTTCGCCAGAGTAAGGCAAAAAATAAGAAAAAGAGGGTAGAAAGGCATGAATTCGCTTTTTGGAAAGATAGGAAGACTTTCTGGAAGTACATGAGACTCAGAAAAAAGAGGGAAAACAAAGTTGTAAGTTGTGTGAAGAATAGGATTGGGGAAATGATATGGGAGCCCAATGAGTAAACTGAAAGATGGGTGAATACTTCTGTGAGTTATTAGATCAGGAAAGCAAAGGTGATTCAGAGGCAGAAGCAGATGATGTCATGGGGAAGGATGGAAGCACACGAGGGATCTCAAGAGAAGAGGTGTGCAACGCTCTAAAATCTCTTCAGAATGGTAAAGCTCCGGGAGTTGATGGCATAACTGTCGAGAAGTTGAAATAGGGTGGTGACTATAATTGGCTTGTTAACTGAAATTTGCCAGTTGTGCTGGGATTTAGGAATGGTCCCTCCGGATTGGAAGGATGCTATCATTGTTCCCTTGTATAAGGGAAAAGGTGATCAGACTGACTGCAAGAACTATTGTGGTATTAGCCTACTGAGTGTGCCAGGGAAAGTGTTTGGTAAAGTCGTTATTGGAAAAATACGGGGTCTTACATAAGAGAAAGTGTGGTATGTTCAGAGTGGTTTTATGCCTGGTAAAGGCTACACTAACCAAATTTTTGCATTATGCATGATGACTGAAAAGTATCTGGCTGTTGGCAAGAAAGCTTTTGCTGCCTTCATAGATTTAGAGAAAGCTTACGACCAAGTGAATAGGACACTTTTGTGGAAGGTATTGAATGAATATGGTGTTACTGGGAATCTACTTAACAGTGTAAAAGCCATGTATGCTGGCAGTTGAGCTTGTGTACGAGTGAATGGTGTTTTATCTAAATGGTTTTCCATTGGTGCAGGAGTTAGACAGGTTTGTGTAATGTCATCATGGCTGTTTAATGTATTTATGGGATGTGTGCATGCATGATGCCAAAATGGATGATACTGGTTTATGTCTTGGTGTCATCCGTGTATGCAGATTGCTGTATGCTGATGACACTGTCCTGTTGGCAGAGAGCAAAAGTGAATTACAGAGTATGTTGTCTCGGATGTACAAAGTTTGCATGAAATTCAAATGGAGTATAAATAAGGGAAAAACCAAAGTTATGGTTTTTGAGAGAGGAACTGGTAGTACTGAATGTAATATATGTCTAAATGGCACAGTGATTGACCAGGTGAATGTGTTTGTGTATTTAGGAAGCATGTTTTAGAGAGAACAAATTGGATGGTAAATTAGTAGGCGAATGAATTCTTCATTGAAAGTCATGGCTGCTCTGGGAGGTTTTCACAGGAATGATGGTTTCTCAAGAGTCCCGCATGGCTGTGTATGAAAGTGTAATTGTCCTTTCACTGATGTATGGCAGTGAAACCTGGGTGCTACAGAAGAAATGTAGGAGTCATTTGTGCTTGAGAAATTAGTTACTTATGGGAGGGGGGGGTTGTGGCAAGACACTTTCTGATTGTGTGAGGAATGAAGATGTGTTGCAGTTGTGTGATGTGAAGCAAAATGTTAGCAAGGTGGAGACTAATATGCTTTGGTGGTTTGGCCATGTTGAAAGAATGAATGATGAGATGCTTACTAAGAAAATCTTTTTAGCCCAAGTGGCATGAAGGAAAGGTAGAGGGAGGCCAAGGTAGTCATGGGAGGATCAGATTCAGGAGTGCCTGCATGAGAAGATTATGGGTATGAAATACAGAAGATCTTGTGTATGGCATGTGATGGAGGTGAGTGAAGCCCGAGTTGTATGTCAAGATCGCAGTAAATGGAGAAGTCTGATATGGCAATAGTAAGTAAAAATTTTCTGGTAATTTTTATTTCTTTGTGGAGCTAACCTCTGAATATCAGAGAACAGCTTAGTGATATGTATGTAATGTAATGGAAGCATGTTACTGAATCACTGGCAAGCTCAAACAGTGCAATTGAATAGCCAAAAACATGCTGGTTGTGCAGTGTAATCAAGATCATGTAGTACAGCATCATGCCATGACACCATTATGTGATGAAATATGGTACAAGTTGCATCTCTGCAGGGGCTGTAGGGCCAGAAGCACGATAAATGACATTTTATATTATTAAATTTTTGCAACACATTAATTTAGTGCAATGTAGTAATCAATCTTCAGGGGGAAAACACAAAAACATTGAAGAGCTGCCAGAAGCAAAGAACAAAGGAAACATTTAGTCCTTGTGGGAAAATTTAATGAGATTAAGAGTTATGAATGTAATGAGTGCACTGTTGACATAATCAAAGCCATGGGAATCTTTAAATAGACAGTAAGAATAATAATGGATCAAGCTGAGAAAATTTAAGTTGCAAAAGTGCACCAAGAATGATAGCTAATAAGATTACGCATTATGGAGGAACTGTTGAGGATGTTGATTCAATCAGACTGAATAAAATCAACATGATATTCTTATATTCAACAGTATTACCCAGACTAAAGCAAAAACTTTGAAAACATGAAATGATGTTGAGCCTGAATCGAAAGTGTAACGCATTGCCACAAGTGTTGATGGTTTAAACTATTTAAGAAACTAACTTGGATTCCATAACCTTAAGATAACAGGTATGACTGCAGCAGTGGATTTAGTTGCTGCTGAGAACTTTTCAGCTTGGAGCAGTAATTATGGAGTGAGGTTATTTGCCTAAGAAAGTGTTAATGTGGATGAAATAGGGTTCATAAATCTATTCTGAGCAAAACATTAACTTCACCACAAGAAAGGACTACCCTGAATTTTAAAGCTTCCGAAGATTGTCTCATATTGCTGTTATGAGGAAATGTGTCTGGAGACCAAAAAACACAAACCCCTGTTGGTTTATCACTGCAAAAACCTATGAGCACTAAAGTTATTATGAAGAAGATCTGCCTGTTGCATGGCAATCTAATAGGAAAGCTTGGGTTACAGCAGCTCTGTTTGAATCCTACTTTCCCAATAAAGTTTGTCATGAATTGAAAGCTCAATATGAGAGGATAAATGTGTCCTTTAAAATCTGGATAATGCATGTGGACAACCCCAAGCATGGTTAATGTTAATGAGAACATTAATGTTATGTTCCCTTCATTATACACAACATCCCTTTATCTTCCCTACGGATCCGGGTACCACTGTATTTTCAAAGATTATTATCTTCAGAGGATATTTATTGAGATGGCTGATACTAACGGCAAAGGTAATTTTTTTTTTTTTTTTTTTTTTTGGAAGATTTTTATAAGAACTTTATGAAAAAAAGCACAAGTTTTAGCCTGGAATGACTAAAGGGAGTTTGAATAAGGATTCGATATGATGTCACTGACCCTCATGACTTTGTTTCCAAAGTTGAGCTTTCTAATTTGAGGAGCGACACTGCAAGGACAGTTGAATCTGAAGACATAGATGAAGCCAGTGGGGATGAGTTGCTTTGATATCCACATGGTGAAGACCTCGAACTGGAGAAGGGTTTAAATAAAGAAAATGCTTAACCTGTCAACTGCTTTTCTAAAGCACAAATGGCTGAATTTTGTAAGGACAATGATGCTGCCTAGTATTATGAATGAGAACGATCTTATTAACACAGAAAGGGGCACCAATGCTGCAGAAGAGATTCAGAGGTCTTGTTATAAAAAGCTCTCTATAGGGGAAGGAAAAAGCTGCCTGTCAGCTTTCTCTTGATTAGTTCAACAGAGCTAAAAATTAGGGCCTTCAAGGGAGCAAGAAAATGGCAATTCAGGCACATCTGCATTAATTGATTCATCATCCAATTAAATTAAATACTGTATCAATGTACTGATTGAAGAAAAAATAAACAAATGCATTTCATGACAAATTTAAAATACATGGTTTTTTTTTGCTTTTGGAATGCATTCCTATTTTACTTACATTAAAATCAATTTACTTTATGAAATACTATTAAAAAGCACCAATCACTTACCCTAAAGATCATGATAATTTCTATCGACTACACACTTCCAGCACGTCAATTATGACAATCAGCACGTCAATTATGACGTGCTGGAAGTGTGTAGTCGATAGAAATTACCATGATCTTTAGGGTAAGTGATTGGTGCTTTTTAATAGTATTTCATTTATGAATTGCACGTAAACTATGCAGGGTTTTAATACCTTAAAAGTGCAAATATAATAATTTACTTTATGTGGCGATTTCCCAGAGCCAGTTAAAGGTGTAAGACAAAGAGCACCGGTATCTGATTTAAATACAAGAACAGTTTTGTCTAGTTCAGAAACAAAGCTGCCTGAAGGCATTATTTTCTCGAAACAGACCTATCTTACCTGCATCTAAAACTTGTTCACATTCTCAAACATTCTTTTGAAAGATTTCTAAAAACTCTGCTGGGGAGCTGATGGCATTTAAGTTGTCTGCAGAGGTCGTTTGCATACACAACTTAACATCTCATTTCGTTTTAAAAGTTTAGAATCATTCCTTCGTATCACTGCATAAATCTAAATTAAACATATTCAATAGTACCTGTGCTAAAATTCCTATATTTATACCATGTCTTTCTGCAACAATACAGCTGTTCTGCTGCTTGATAAACTAGCACTTTAAACATATCCTTCAAATGAATGACTTCCCCTTATCTTTTGAAAAATGTTTTAATGGAATTAATTTGCTTTATACTGAGGCAACATGGGAAGTTTAAAAACCAGTAAGCCTTGAAATTATGTATGAACCACTAGGTTGTTGCAGCACTTCTTTTCACCAAATGTCTTCCACTGCGAACTGCATAGCATATGAAAACTTTAAGGGAGATTGAAAACTTTCCACCCTCGTAACATAAACACCATAAAAATTTGATCGCATTAACTGTAGTTGCCCCTGTGCAGAGAGGAAAAAAACTATGAGGTATAACTATTCCTTTGCCAAGTAATGATGCTTGTAACCCCTCTATGACACAAGTAGGTAAGGTTTGAGCTGAATTCAAGTTTTTACTATTGATACTGTACTATAAGGCATACAACACAAAGGGGTGCAGTACTAAAGAACTGACTAAGAGAAGGATATGCACAAAAATTGTAAGCATGATTTTTTTTTTTTTTTTTTGAGCCACGAATATGTTAACACTTTCGCTGCCAGCGGGCGCAGGCGCCAGCAAAAAAAATCATAAGGGGCCATGCTGGTGCCAGCGACTTCAAATTGTTAATGGGTTTTGGTTTCTGTTTTGTATTACTTCCGCTAGGTGACGCAACTTCTTCGTGTTTTGAAGTATTAGGTTGCTAGGCAACAAAGTGGAGGTGTTGTAACACAGATGGCCCGAGGATAACAAGTCGCGCGACTTCCATGGCCTGGAAATGTGCTGTTATTTTTTTTTTTTTTTATACGTTTCGTAAAATATCAGGTTTATTTTCGAAATTTTTGATGTTTTAAAAATTCAGCTATACATATATAAAGATATTTATATATGTATGTTTGTATTATATTTTGTTTTTATGGCAAGTAGCGTGTATTAAAAAAATGAGGCATAAATGTTATCCCGTTTGGAAAAAATAAGTAAAATTATAAAAGGAAAGCAACACTGGGTACAGGCGCCTTGAACATTTCAATTAATTTGGTTTTTATTTTGTATTCCTTTCACTAGATTTACCCATGTTTTGAATCATTAGACTATTACGAAACATAATAAAGAAATACATCGTAAATCAGATGGCCATAGAAGTCGCGAGCTACTTCTATGGCCCATGGGTATATTTTTTTCATAGATTTGGTAGATTTTTGGGTATGTATTCAAAATTTTCATAATATATTACAAATAGTTTATTTTGTTCATGTAAAATATAGAGTAGAAATCTTATGTGGGGCTACTCATAACTTATAAATCGCATAACTTATAAATTTTTATGCCATATTTGTGGGCCTTTCCGGGAATGTATTGCCTAAAACAAAGTCTTCCTCTAAAATAGCACAAGACTTTCATCCACAGAAATTTCTTTTCCCGGCTGTTTAAATTTATTCATGCTGCACAGCAGTATCTCCATAAGCCTTTTGACCTTACAAGTGCGATCGTTCCCTGGATCTTGAGAATTGTCAACGAAGTGCCGTAACTTCAGTAGGAGTTGAAACCTGTTTCTGCTGAAAGTGTTATGTGCAATTCGGTTTTGGAACAACACATGAGTGGACCAATAATCTGCAATCTTCGGAAATCTAACCAGGCTCCTCCAAATAAGAAGACCAAGAAATTTTTGGCAGCCATTGTTTCATCCTCGAATGTGATGATAGGATACTGCCTTGAATGACTTGCTGTGCATTTTTATTTGTTTCAGTAACCATTAGAAGATAAATATCATCAGTCACTAGATAGTGGAAAATGTCAATAGCTGTAAGGGGGTCTAAATTGATTACACCGGGACATATACCTGAGGGTGCTGTCAATGAAATTTCCTTTTGCTTTGACAAATCAACTGGCCCCCAAATTATCTGTAGCTGTTCGTGATGTACAGGATTCACGTCTAAACACCGATATTCTTCCATTGTTTGCAAGAAATCACAATCATCATCATATTCTTCAGTACTGATTTCATAATCTGGATCAGAATCAGATGCAGAAGAAATTTCAAAACCGGGAAGACTTGATTCGTGGTCGCTTGTGTCTGATTCAACAGAATCGGCCGTTGTAGGACCAACAGTTGGATCATCTATAGCAGAAAGATCTGTAGCGGGGTTAATAATTCCAGATGGACCAGCAGTGGGATCAGGTATCCATGGAGAAGGAAGCCTGACAACGGATTTTAATTTTCTCCTTTTGGAGCAAACTTTTTGCTATTTATGGGGTCGGCCATCCTCACGCTTTGATTACAAGAGCAGTTATGGGATTTTCGTCGAACTACATATTAGTGCGGTTAAGGAGAGAAAAAAAAAAAAAAAAAAAAAGAAAAGGTGCATGTCTGTTAACATCCCGAAATCTATTATGCTCATGTGAAGTAAGGGCTGTCTAATGGAAAAAAAGAAATTTATAGCCCAAAAGGGAAGGAAGGAGGCTACTTTTCCTGCATCATTTGTTTATATAAACTGCATCAGAGCAGAGGAAAATTGTTAATAAGAGAAAAGTGTTCACTAAGTTTTCTCTTATTTTGCTTCCACCAGCCACCCTGTGCTAAGGAAGGAATCAGTGTGTGGAACCACCTAAGTGGGAATTGCCTCTCTCCCAGTAGGGTATTATATTTACATTGTCACCGACCCATGCGGTGTCCCAGCTTAATCTCCGCTAGACATAACACACTTTCACAAAGAAAGGAAAGAGGGAGGAGCACTCATTATTTATAGACTTTCTACAATTCCTTTTTTACGCTTTCCAACCGTAGGTTGAAGAAGCATATATGCTCCATCTTTGTCCGTCTGCCCGTCCGTAGGTCTGTCTTTCTGTCCGTCTGCACAATAACTCGCGTAAAAATGGTTCGATTTTGATGAAATTTTAGTATGTGGTAGAGGACCACCTGGGGACGAACTCTATTGAAATGGGCGAAATGGGGTCAAAGGTCAGGATATAAGAGCAGGATACATTCTATTGCCCTTATGCGTCATAACTTTCGTAAAAATGTTTCGATTGAGATAAAACTTTATCACGTTGTTCCGAAAGCATACTTAACCGGTTCTGTTTAAATATCATAGAAATGGGGTCAAAGGTTAGGGCATAGAAGCGAGATTTATTCTACAGCCATGTTCCTCATAATTTGAGTAATGATTTCTGGTATGTTGGAAAGCGTATCATAATCAATGCATTGCATGATTTTATTAGTTTACATAAGCTTGTATGAATATACATCACGTTTAACTTTTGGGCAGCGTCGGTCGCACACAACTTCTGCATGTTTTGCTATAAATGGACTTGTGGTCAGCCAACTAATAGGTGGTATAAATATTTTGGGAACCCCCCCCCCTTTTTTTAATTGGAGGTTTAACGATCACTGTGAGCAACTCAAAATGGGCTATAAGCAGTCGCCCGTCCCTAATTTAGGGTCACTGGTTTCAGGGAAGGGAGAGAGCCAGTGCCGTAAGACAAACACAACACCCATGCCTCACCGGGATTCGAACCCGGACCCCTTTCGGACGAATAATCAGAGGCCATCGCTTAGACCACTGCGCCACCGGGGCGGCTAATTCCTTTGCTGGAACTTCAGATATTTACTTTTGTTTATCTGGCCCCCCAGGGCGATTTCTACAGAAGGCGTGTGCGCCTGCTGGCAGCGAAAGTGTTAAACAAAGATTGAAATCATTTAAACATGAACAACTAACTCTTCTATAAATATAATGAAAATACTGTACGCCTAGCGGGTTCCCCAAAAATGTCCTTTTCCCCAATTTTTTTCAAGTTTGCAAATGATAAAAATTAAATGCTGCCATTTTCTTTACAACATATTTCATAATTCACAGTTAATTACATTAAAAAGCTTTGAAAAAAAAATTTATTTTTCTACTTAAAAAATAAAATCATTGACTGTAAAACATCAATTGCTTCACAGCAATTGCATTCACTATATGCTAGCTACTATTTGGTTATCCTATAAATACTTGCCATTTTTGAACCATAAAGAAATGACAGAATGTACACACAGAAATGATACTTAATCAACAATGCACCATCATAATGACACTTTGCCACTAAACCAATAACTTTTCAAATCTTGCTTGGTAAAAGCTGACAGGTTTGGCATCAAAAAATAGACAATGCTTTCCTGGAAGTATTTAGTATGCAGTGGTGCATCTTGAGTCCAAGACCTGGGCTACCCCCCCCCCGAACTGTTTCTTTTTTTAAATTGCGAAGTTTAATTTTTAATTGTTAAGTAATAAAAGTAACTTTTTTTTTTTTTAATTTCAGGCACATGCCATTGCTAACATGATACCAAATAATTATGAGGATTAGGACTTGAACATTTAAATGGTGCATGAACTCCATTCTTCTTTCGAATACTTTTATTTGTATATGAACTCCATTCTTCTTTCCTTTTGTGTGAACTTGAGTGTTATGTTTTTCCAAAACTTTTCTTCCGAGTACTTTTTCATATCTAAAAAGAATGTTTTTCTCTACTGACAAAACAGCGAAGTTTTTCGAATGTGCATGTCTTTGTGTGGCTCTAAGATATATCTTGATTTTTTTAAAGCAGAAAAACTTCTTTCGGCAGTTGCAGTTGTTGATGGAAAGCTTAATATGAAGTCTGCTAGTTTGTACACCTCACTAAACACTATGTCCAATTTATTCAACTTTATGTATCACGTAATATCTCTCACTGATTTGTTTTTGTATTCATCAAGGGAATAAAACACCTTCAGTTCATTTTTTAGTCGAGCTGTATCAAATTTGAAGCATAGCGTTCTTTAAGTTTCGACAGTAGATGTTTAGGGAAGCTTTCACAAAATTTATCAAAAAAGTTCTAATCCAACAAAGCTACGAATTTAAGATATAATATATCTGATTTTAATTCATTGACACTTCACAAAAACTGAACAACTCTCGTGAAACACTCTTATGGGCGAGCATATGCGAGTGCCTGAGATAGTCTAAGTCTTCTGTATTCTGAGCGAACCGTTTCCTAAAGCAATGGCCCATTCCCCTCCACCAGCTGATTCATGTTGTCATGGAAATGCTAGCAGGTGATGGTACGAAAGGTTTTCGCATCAAAACTGCGAAGACTCTGGAAGAGCTGCTTGCGTTAAGCCGTTGTTTTTCGCAAGCCAGACTGAGTCAAAGAAGCGAATCTGCACAAGTTTTTTTTTCGCAGCAAAAGCATAGACATATTTTAATACCGTTGATAATTGACTTTTATTTGTGTATATTTAATTTAGTTTTATTTGTGCATTCTCTGGGCTTCGCAACTAGCTTAGCTAGCCTCAAATATACGCCACTGTCAGTATGCTGAAATGTTTTGCAATTGGGATGATGTCAACACCAAAATTAAGAACAAATCTAATGAATCAAGGTGTATGGACGGGGGGACCTTAATTTCCAGCTAATGTTCCTTCATTGCTTTGGATGGTCATTCCTGCAGTATGGGGCAAATATTATTGTGGTGATGCATGACTACCCTTTATTTTACCAGCAGAGTTAATTATGTTCTAACAGAGCCTACAAATAGTTATGTTTGTGAAAATAAACTCAGTAGTGGATTTGTTTAGTAACAGCAACTCAAAGTGAGCTTAGTTTGATATTCCCCAAACAATTAACATCACTTCTTATGGGTCTTGTTAATCCTTGCTGCCTTGTGAAAGTACTGAATTGTATTAGTGAATCCACTTTTCATCGACGATTAAAAACAGTAAAAAGGACCCACATTTTGCCCTGAATAAAAGCATCCTGAAACCATGGCTGACTGTATTGATGACTTTGCCATAAAGGCAAATGCTGACTGACAGTAGCAGGTGGTTTTATGACAACAGTTCACCAGACTCACTGAACTTTTACATGCTGCCCCGGTGGCCAGAGGTGAAAACTTCTGACTAATTGTTAAACTTGACATACATAAGTTCAAGTCTGCGATGAAGCATGGGTGGTGTGTTTGTCCTACGGCACTAGTTTTCTCCCTTCTCTGGAGTCAGTGGCCCTAAATTAGGGGCAGCCAACTACTTGTGGTCTTAGGTCCTTATGGGTCATTTAGCTCTGAAACAAACAAATAAATAAATTAAAAAAAAAAAAGCTTTTTGCCATCTTCTTGCTGCAGAAAAATGATAGTAGGTAACTGAATTAATTGATTTGAGTTGGAAGACTATTTCCTCCACTGATAAGCTGGGATCCATTCCAATCCTAGCATTCATCATATGTTCATCAAGCAAAGATGGCCTACCAACTTATTCCATATCTGAAGTTGCAATTGCCAGATTGAAATTTTTCAAACTAATTGCAGCAGGTTTTTTCTGACAATGCCACAGATGTCAGAGATGTTTCTCCAAGTCAATGCATCATTTACACTTTTCCTAAACTCATACAGCATGACAAATCAAACATGGGCTTTGACAACTCTCTCTTCCAGTTTGCATTACTGACACTCTTTTCTGCACTGAAAATGTGATTGTAGCTGTACATGCCCCATTGTACGAGCATCTTCCACCAACATATGCAAGTATCACTGTAAATGTGCTTATGACATGAAAGCAGTTAGTACCTGCAAATTCAGTGCCAGCCAGCAATAACTTAAAGATCATGATCAAATTGACGACTCAGAGAAAAGATCAATACACATGTTCATACATTTTAGACAATGAACTTGAGTAAAGAAGAAAATCATATTCTTAATGCAAACAATATGCTGAATGACTTACTTGGTAAAATCATGAATGTGTGTTAGCAGTAGTTGCACACTTTTCTCGTCCAGTGGTGTATATGCCAGCATACCTCCTAATTTGACTGAACAAGAAAATGCATCACACGTCAAATTCAGTAGCAATACATATTTCATGTAAGAAAAATGTGCAAAATATTATCTTACTTTAAATAGGGCAACTTCCCCACATGGTTGTTTTTCGTAAACAAAACATGAAAAACACTAAACCTTTTGATTGTAAAGCTATCATTACAGAATCTGCCTTTGGTAAGTAAATGAAACAAACATGAAAATTCAATTCAAAAATGAGTTGTCTAACTGTTTAAAAATGTGTTAATCAACAATGTTTATGTTCTGTTTCCATTGTGTGTTTTTTTTTACATTTTGTCTTGAAGCAGAATATCTTTTTTATTTTTCTTCCTCCACTCACTTAAAAGGAAACATGGAGAATAAATATTTTTACTGAACAGCAAATTAACCACATGACAAGGATGTTTGAATTAAATTATTTATAAAAATTCAAGGAATTCTTGAGATAAGTCAGCTTTATCTCTCTATGTCACACATACAAGAGAGAGGGGAGGGGGATGAGTTCAAGTTGCTTAAACTTTAATTTTAGTTTGTATTCTTTTCCAGCTTTAAAAGACCATGACAAAGTCATTAATTCCATTCATTAAACTGAACACAAAGTTTAAATCTCTAGTATACCATATGTTTTTTTAAACACACACACACACACACACATGTACTCATTTTCAAATGAGTGCAAACCAAACTTGACATAAACACTCTACAAACTGTTCAATCTACTTAAGTGTAATCACCAACATATCACCAGAGATGCCAACCTGTTTCAGATATTTTCAGTAGTACATGTACAAATTTTCAATAGTTTTGGCCATTTTTCAGTAGTCATACCAAAAAGAATAATTTTAACTGAGGAAAACATGCTATTACTCATTTAATTTTATTATTATTTTTTTCTTACTTATTCATTTACATACATGAAAATCTGTATCAAAATATTTCAAATTTTTCACATAGAAAATAATATACGCCATGACTGAAACTTTTTTTTTTTACCAACAAAAAAAATTAATTAAACAGCTTTCTTTAGTGACTTGGCTTTACATTGTTTTGCAGATGAGTTCTTTGGCAGAAATGTTTTTTTCATAACACACTTGTCCAGAGAAGAACATATTCATTTTTGTAATAGGAAGTGCTTCTGGTCAGTGCTCCGCCTAAAGGAATTTTTGCGGGAAGTCAGGTACTTTTGGTGCAATGGCTTCGGCCATTTCCGAGGCAACTGCTCCGAGTCAGAAGCAAGGTGCGGCAATTGCGGTGAAGTTGGGCACCAGCACCACCAGTGTGCAGCAACTGCAATGCTGCGAATGCTAAGTTCCTCCTGAAGCTGAACGTCTCTCACTCCAGCTTCAGTAAGACATGCGCTAGTCTTATTAGGGAACTTGAGCAAAGGAAAAGCCAGGTCAACTATGGTTGACAGATGGTAGTACCCTCGGAGGTATGTAGCTCTCGATATTGAGCTTTTTGGTCTATTGACCAAGGTGATTCTGATGACCCTGGCCCGGGGTCATCACCACAGCACTGGCCCTAGGGCTGTGGAGCATGTAAATATCTCCGTGTGATTAATGTGTTTCAGTGTGAATATTTGTGAGAGGGCTGCATGAGACCCTCATACTTTAATGTGCATGTTCCTAAATGTTTTTTAGATAAGATACCAAATAAAGGACTTTTGTCCCAAAAACTCGCGTTGGCGGTCGATCTCCCGGCCACGAGATGAGATAAATTATTGAAAAGTTGCTTGCCCCAACTGCCCATAGCACGTCGCACACACGGGTTATGATAGAAGGGTGTAAGGTACCGGTCCCGTGGGGGAGGCAGATCCCCACAGGTCTCTGGACCGAATCTGTCCGATTGAAAGACTGTGGTTTCCGGAGACTGACGGGCTAGCTATCAAAGCGCCGTCAGGAACCTTAAAAGTTCCGAACTTATGAGAGAGTTTAGCATTTCCCTGTGAAGTCTTCACTTAGATGGTACAGGTTGTGTCATCAGCTAGTATTACAGTTTCTAAACCTAAATTAGGTCGGAAATGGGTTTGCTTTTTTCGCACTAAACTAAAAAACTCTTTCCCTCGTAGCATTCGAGTGTGGAACAACAAGTATTGCAAACACTACTTATGGGAGAATAGCACGTCGCACACACGGGTTATGATAGAAGGGTGTAAGGTACCTGTCCCATGAGGGAGGCAGATCCCCACAGGTCTCTGGACTGAATCTGTCCCAGTGAAAGACTGTGGTTTTCGGAGACTGGCGGGCTAGCTATCGCAGCTCCGTCAGGAACCTTAAAAGTTCCGAACTTATGAGAGAGTTTAGCATTTCCCTGTGAAGTCTTCACTTAGACGGTACAGGTTGTGTCATCAGCTAGTATTACAGTTTCGAAACCTAAATTAGGTCTGAAGCATTACAGCTTCTTAACGCTCCATTACAGCCTCTTAATTTTGAGATTTCTCACCAAGTGACATCTCTTCTATCTGTTTCTGCTATGGTCTCTAATTTGTCAGCTTGATAACAAGCAAATTCCGCTTCCAGTATATCAAGTTCATTTTCAGTTATTACAAATGGAAAGCAGTTGATTATGTATAATACAGAAGTAAATGATGTTCTGGCTCTAACTGAAGGATCTGCTACTTCTGCATGTTTTAAGAATTCATCATAGATCAGTATCTTTTCTTGAATATAAGAACATCCTTCAACGTAAAATTTTCTGACAGATGTATAGAACATAAAAAGTTCATTTTCGTTTAAAATGATTTCGCTTAAATATGTTCTTGTTTTTACTCCAATTACCAGTTCTGCGTCCACTTTCTCATTTTTCTTTTTTGAAAAACTTATTTGAAAAATTAAGCTCAACATCACCATCAGCTATGACACTAGGTCTCACAAATCTAACCAAAA
Organism: Macrothele yani; assembly: GCA_039090855.1. Lineage (NCBI taxonomy): Eukaryota > Metazoa > Arthropoda > Arachnida > Araneae > Macrothelidae > Macrothele > Macrothele yani. The sequence continues at coordinate 2,190,318 of CM076997.1, forward strand.
GATCCATAAAGAACTGCACAATGGTTCTTCTTATCTTATGAATAAATGGAGCATCCTGCTGGAGCAAAATATTAATTTTTGTGAATACTGGTAAAACACTATAATGGAATAACAGATTTAATTTTGTGCTAGGTTTTTCCAAAGATGATCTTATATGTTGGAAACGTTTATTTTGAAAATTGTGACTTTTGTCTTCTACAAAGTCAGCTCTTAATGGTTCCCACTGCTCCAGGATACGGTCAATACAATTCGCTAGTGACAACCATCTCGTATTGGCATATTTCAAAATTCGATGAGGCTTCATCTCTTGGCTACAAAGCTCTTGTTGCAATTTAAAGCTGCTTTTATGCTTGGAGCTTTTATAGAGAAAATAAAAGATGTCAACTAAGAGCAACTCTATATTTTCATTGAATACTGATGTAGTTTTTGCAGCAATGTGTATCAAGTGGCAATGACAACCCCTAATTATCATTGACAATGGATTTTCTTTTAATAGAAATGATGCAACTCCTTTCGTTTTTCCCATCATTGTATTTGCATTATCTGATGAGAAGGTAACACACTTCTCCCACTTTAATTCTTTCTTCTGAAATTCAGTACTTATAACCTGAAATATGCCTTCACCTGTGTTATCAGAAGATTCTAATGACATTAATTTTGTTGTAATGCGTCCAATAGTCTCATCAAAATATGTTATAAGTAGCACTTGGATAAAGTTTTACATCTTGACAGTCATTACTGCCATCAGTGCTTAAAGAGAATGGCAGACATTTATTTAATGTTGAAACCACCTCTGAAACATTACTTCTTGTTATATTTTTCACAATTGCAGTAATTTTCGTGCGACCGCTAGCAAAATGTTTGGCTATATTTGAATCTGGGAACATTGCTGAGCATAGTAACATGTAGCACCACCTTTCGCCTTGATGACGGCGGCGATTCGTCTTGGCATGGACTCGACAAGACACCGGAGGCGTTGGGAAGCCATACGGTTCCACAACCCCTGAACAAGCTCCCACAGTTCACGAATATTTGATGGAGGGGGTCAGAGCCTCGAACATCTCTCTCCATTGCATCCCAGATGTGCTCGATGGGATTGAGGTCAGGCGACCTAGCTGGCCAAGGAAGCAAGGTCACGTCAGTGGAGTGTTTCATCCAACCATTTGGATACAATTTGGGAGTGATGGCACAGTGCATTGTCTTGTTGCAGATGCACAAACGGGAGAAAATGGTCGTCCAGGATATCCTGGTAATGTTGACCTGTGAGGGACGATGTCACACGTACCAGGGGTCCCCATTTCAGTCCACGTGATCAGTCCCTAGATGAGAATGCCATCCCCACCAGCTTGAAGAGTACCTTGCTGGCAAGAAGGATCCATCGCTTCATGTGGTTTGTGCCGTACTTGTATCCTGCCATCTGCATGTACCAACATGAATCTAGACTCATCAGTCCAGGCAACATTTTCCCACATGTCTAAAGTCCAGTGGCGATGTTCCCGTGCCCATGCTAATATTTGCACCCTGTGATGTGCGGTCAGCAGCGGTACCCTCGTGGGACGATGGCTTCTGTACCCCATAGCAAGGAGATGGTTCTGGATGGTGTGGCTGCTTACACGTTTTTGTGCACCAGCGTTAAATTGCTGAGTGATTTCTTCTATCTGCTATCACTGTTGCAATGCTATCCGCTGTTACAATGCGAGCTAGCCGACGATGACCCCGCTTATCCACACGCTGTTGTCCACAGCAGTTGGCCCTTGCAGAGATGGTTTTACTGGATTTGATGTACTCGCGGTGCACCCGTGACACAGTGGCTCATGAAAATCCCAGTGCCTGCACGACTTCTGAGACGGAGTGACACATTCGTTGGGCCCCGACAATTTGCCCAAGATCAAATGCGCTTAGATCCTTCGTTGTACCCATACTGCATCCGACTCTTACTGATTCTCGTCGCATCACTCCTTATATTGTCGGATCGCTGCATACGTCATGTCGTTTCCGTTTACAGGGCAGCCCGCAGTGCCACATTTGCATAACGCCAGCTGTCTCTATTTCAATGGGTCTTCAGTGTAGTATGTATAAAGGTTGGCTTAGACTATGGGGAAGCTAACTCCAAATCAAATGCAAAACCAGCTTATTGCACGTGCTTACATCTTTACTTTGTTACAGCAAAACTTACATTAGATCTTCAGAAATCTACATCTGCCTGAAAATGAGTAGATGGAACTGATTCAGTCCTTATTCCTGTTTGTTCTATTCACACTACAGTATGTGGATAATGCTCGATGTGAAGGCAAATTCCTCATGAAATCATCTTAGCACATGCCCATTTCCAACTGCCTAGTTCAGAATTTACAAAAATTCCTACAGAGGTATTACACATGTATCATATTGGAAACTGAAAGGCAATCTCTTAACCTATTTAGGACAAAGAATGATTCCCTTAATACCTAAAAGTAAAGCATGCTTTCATTAACAATGCATGCCTAGACACTGGCTTAGTTATCAAGTTGACATGTCAATTTTTATCACAATCTCTTCATTCCTTATACATGTAGTTGCTGGCATTTCCATCTTGTATGCATATTATATACACCTCTATAAAGGCATTATATGACAATAATTTGACAAAGCTACTGAAGTCTACACTTCTGAAAGTTACCAAGCTGCAGTGGTAAATATGAATAACAACAGTAAGCATTATCCATACCTAACATGCATTAAAACAACATTCGCAAAAAAAATAATAGCATTACCAAATAGTCTCAACAAATGTATAGTCCCATATATCTGGCACATATTTGCATCTGGATTTTCAGCCAATATCTGAAAAAAAAAATACATAACTTAATGGTTCTATCACTGCAATGTACAATATAACATTAACGAAAAACTGAAATTACTCACATTGATTAACACACATGCAACAGACAATACCCAGTTTTGCACAAATCTGAGGTGCTCCATTTTAGTAGAGCTTTTTTGTTCTTTTATCAAACACATCACAATTGAACCTCAGTAAACTTCAAATTTAAAACTGGCATTGACTAACCAGGGGCATATATAGATTTGGGGGGGGGGAAGGGGGCAACAAAAAATGGAGGTTTTTCAAATCCACCAGAACAAAATAAATGTTAATGAAAAATAGAACAAAAATTAAAGCATTTTTTCTAATGTAAGTTGATGCAGTCACATTTTAACCAAAATCAAAAAAATTAAACACAATTTTGGGGGGTAGAAGGATGCAAAGCCCCATGCCCCTTCTCCTAAATACATCCCTAGGACTATTGACTCAAGGTGTAGAAACATACATTTTAAATCCTGTTAACCCAGTTTTATGTTAACTCTCTATCTATCTATCTATCTATCTATCTATCTATCTATCTATCTATCTATCTCTCTCTCTCTCTAAGCATCAGCAGACAAGTCACTGATAGATAGCAACACAAAGCCAATGACCGCTTTATTCAGAGTTCAAGATCCATGATTAAACTGCAACAAGGAACAGGCCAACTCAAGAAACCCAGAATTCTGATGAACTGAGGGTGAGAAACTGCCATTTGTTATAGAGACAGAAAATCTGGCAATGAACCACATGCAGAGGAGAAAGTTTCTGGTCCTTCTAATTCTTCCTTTGAATTACCATTAAATGGATATTCGTGCTGTTCCCCACAACCTGAATTATCAGTTTGATATTCAGATCATAGGTGCTGACTTCTGAAAATTTTGAAGGGTGCCCAAATTCAAAAGACAGATATAATTGCCATGTTGAAATTTTAAATGCTTAACACTTTCGCTGCCAGCGGGTGCAGGCGCCAGCAAAAAAACAAAAAAAATCGTTGTAAGGGGCCATGCTGGTGCCAGCGACTTCAAATTGTTAATGGGTTTCGGTTTTTGTTTTGTATTACTTCTGCTAGGTGACGCAACTTCGTGTTTTGAAGTATTAGGTTGCTAGGCAACACAGTGCAGGTGCTGTAACGCAGATGGCCTGGGGATAAGAAGTCACACGCGACTTCCGTGGCCTGGGAATGTGCTGTTAATTTTTTATATCATCATCATCATCATCATCAACCATTATCAATCCACTGCTGGACGAAGGTCTCCCCAAGTTTCCTCCACAACAGCCTGTCTTGTGCCAGTCTCCTCCATGTCACCCCTGCATACTTTCGAATTTCATCCACCCATCTCCCATGTGGTCTTCTTCTGGGTCTTTTCCTGTCCCTTGGAATCCAATCTAAAATTTCGGCTGTCCATCGATGATCTGTCCTTCTGGCAGTATGTCCAGCCCATTGCCATTTCAGGGATTTAACTCTGATCATGATGTCTTCCACTCTTGTCATTTTTCGGATCCACGAGTTCCTCTTCTTATCTCTCCTGGTTACACGAAGCATGCACCTTTCCATGCTTCTTTGAGTTGTCTGCAGTCTTTGTATATCTCTTTTAGTTAAGGTCCACGTCTCTGCACCATACGTAAGCACTGGAAGGATGCATTGATCAAACACTTTTCTTTTAAGACATAATGGCATATTGCTCTTGAAAATTATGCTGTTTCTTCCAAAAGCTCTCCAGGCAAGTTTTGTACGCCGATTAATTTCTTCATCAATGTGACCCTCACTTGATATCTGCTGTCCAAGATAAACGTACGTGTCTGTTATCTCCAGCTTTTCTCCATCAATCGATAAATCTTCATTTCTTGTAAAAGCATTGAACATCACTTTTGTCTTCTGAAAGTTCATTTTTAATCCCACTTCTTTACTCTTGTCAGCAAGTTCCTGGATCATACTCTGCAGCTCTGATGGGGTAGTTGCAAAAATGACTACGTCATCAGCAAAACGAAGGTGGGTTAGATAATCTCCATTAATCTTTATCCTTTTGTTTTCCCAGCTCAGCGACTGAAAAACACCCTCCAATGTGGCATTAAAGAGCTTCGGAGATATGGTGTCACCTTGTCTCACTCCCTTTCCAATTTTTATGTGTGTTGTATTTTCAAACAGCCGAATCTTTGCACTTGCATTTTCATAGATGTTATTAATAATATTAATGTATGCATCTTCAATACCGCAGGTTTTCAGAGCCATTGTAACTGCTGATGGTTTATATACAATTCGTAAAACATCGTTTATTTTCGAAATTTTTGATGTTTTAAATATTCAGCTATACATATATAAAGATTTGCATTTTTGAACTTCACTTTTAGTTGGTAAAGTTCGATGAACACTTACCGCACGTGGGGCTTGGCTTTCAATCCATATTTCCGTTACGTGGATGCGGCACGGGATTTTTCATTTGGCCACGGGTCCGCTTCTTCTTTTTTTTTTTTTTTTTCTCCGTTGGAATTTATTTTGTCTCATCACCAAATGAGTTTTTTCCTTTGCTGCATCCTCATTTACTTCAATATTTATTCATACCCGAGTACTTTCGGTACTACTACTATACCGTCTTCGAGGGGACATTTTGCTCCAACTAGCACGGACCGTGTCAGCTGGGCATTTCGGTGGTTCTCGCGGGCTGCTTCTGTCATCTGCTATCGCTTCTTCTTGGGCGTTGTGGCGCCATCTCTTGTTGGTCAGTGATCTCCTTTTTCGAACTTTTTCTTTTTTTAAAAAGTTCGAAAAAGGAGATCACTGACCAACAAGAGATGGCGCCACAACGCCCAAGAAGAAGCGATAGCAGATGACAGAAGCAGCCCGCGAGAACCACCGAAATGCCCAGCTGACACGGTCCGTGCTAGTTGAGCAAAATGTCCCCTCGAAGACGGTATAGTAGTAGTACCGAAAGTACTCGGGTATGAATAAATATTGAAGTAAATGAGGATGCAGCAAAGGAAAAACTCATTTGGTGATGAGACAAAATAAATTCCAAAAGAAAAAAAAAAAAAAAAGAAGAAGCGGACCCGTGGCCAAATGAAAAAATCCCGTGCCGCATCCACGTAACGGAAATATGGATTGAAAGCCAAGCCCCACGTGCGGTAAGTGTTCATCGAACTTTACCAACTAAAAGTGAAGTTCAAAAATGCAAATGCATTAATGCACGTTAAATAATTAACCTCCAATATCGGAAGTAAATTGAAATATATAAAGATATGTATATATATATATATATATATGTTTGTATTATATTTTATTTTTATGGCAAGTAGCATGTAAACAAAATATGAGGCATAAATGTCATCCCGTTTGGAAAAAATAAGTAAAATTAATAAAAAGGAAAGCTACACTGGGTGCAGGTGCCTTGAACATTTCAATTAATATGGTTTTTATTTTGTATTCCTTTCACTAGATTTACCCATGTTTTGAAGCATTAGATTCCTATGCAACATACTGAAGAAATACAGCGTAAATCAGATGGCCATAGAAGTCGTATACTATTATTTTTTTCATAGATTCTGTAGATTTTTGTGTATATTTTCGAAATTTTCATGATATATTACAAATAGATTTTTTTTTCTTTTTTTTTTTTGGTTAAAGTAAAATATAGAATATAAATTTGTTTTGGGGCTACTCATAACTTATAAATCGCATAACTTATAAATTTTTATACCATATTTGTGGGCCTTTCCTGGAATGTATTGCCTAAAACCAAGTTTTCCTCTAAAATAGCACAAGACTTTCATCCACAGAAATTTATTTTCCTGGCTGTTTCAATTTATTCATGTTGCACAGCAGTACCTTCATAAGCCTTTTGACCTTATAAGTGCAATCGTTCCCTGGATCTTGAGAATTGTCAGAGAAGTGCCATAACTTCAGTAGGAGTTGAAACCTGTTTCTGCTGAAAGTGTTAGGTGCAATTCGGTTTTGGAACAACACATGAGCGGACCAATAATCTGTAATCTTTGGAAATCTAACCAGGCCAATCCAAATAAGCAGACCAAGATTTTTTTTTTTTTTTTTTTTTTCACTTACAGATGTTGGCAGCCATTGTTTCATCCTCGAATGTGGTGATAGGATACCGCCTTGAATGACTTGAAGTGCATTTTGATTTGTTTCAGTAACCATTAGAAGATAAATATCATCAGTCACTAGATAGTGGAAAATGTCAATAGCTGTAAGGGGGTCTAAATTGATTACATCGGGACATATACCTGAGGGTGCTGTCAATGAAATTTCCTTTTGCTTTGACGAATCAACTGGCCCCCAAATTATCTGTAGCTGTTCGTGATGTACAGGATTCACGTCTAAACACCGATATTCTTCCATTGTTTGCAAGAAATCACAATCATCATCATATTCTTCAGTACTGATTTCATAATCTGGATCAGAATCAGTTGCAGAAGAAATTTCAAAACCGGGAAGACTTGATTCGTGGTCACTTGTGTCCGATTCAACAGAATCGGTCGTTGTAGGACCAACAGTTGGATCATCTATAGCAGAAAGATCTGTAGCGGGGTTAATAATTCCAGATGGACCAGCAGTGGGATCAGGTATCCATAGAGAAGGAAGCCTGACAACGGATTCTAATTTTCACTTTTTGCAGTAAAACTTTTTGCTATTTATGGGGTCGGCTATCCTCACGCTTTGCTTACAAGAGCAGTTATGGGATTTTCGTCGAGCTACATATTAGTGCAGTTGGAGAGAAAAACGAAAAAAAGAAAAAGGTGCATGTCTGTTAACATCCCAAAATCTATTATGCTGAAGTGAAGTAAGTGCTGTCTAATGGAAAAAAGAAATTTATAGCCCAAAACGGAAGGAAGGTGGCTACTTTTTCTGCAGCATTTGTTTATATAAACTGCATCCGAGCAGAGGAATATTGTCAGTAAGAGAGAAGTGTTCACCCAGTTTTCTCTTATTTTGCTTCCACCAGCCACCCTGTGCTAAGGAATGAGTGTGTGGAACCACCTAAGTGAAAATTGCCTTCTCCCTGTAGGGTATTACACTGTATTTCCATGGTCTACGACTGACGCGGTGTCCCAGCTCAACCTATGCTAGCTAGACACAACACATTATCACAAAGAAAGGAAAGAGGAAGGAGCACTCATTATTTATAGACTTTCTACAATTCCCTTTTACACTTTCCAACCGTAGGTTCAAGAAGCGTATATGCTCCAGCTTTGTCAGTCTGTCTGTCCGACCACACGATAACTCGCGTAAAAATGGTTCGATTTCGATAAAATGTTAGTATGTGGTAGGGGACCACCTGGGGACGAACCCTATTGAAAATGGGCGTATGGGGTCAAAGGTCAGGACATAAAAGCGGGATGCATTCCATTGTCCTTATGAGTCATAACTTGCGTAAATATGGTTCGATTTTGATGAAATTTTAGTATGTTGTAGGGGGCCACCCGGGGACGAACTCTATTGAAATGGGCGAAATGGGGTCAAAGGTCAGGAAATAGGAGCGGAATCCATTACATCGCCCTTATGTGCTTGTATGAAGTTGCCCGCGCCTGCATGGCCTAAACAACATCACGTTTAACTTTACTAGTAGGTGGTATAAATATTTTGGGAATCCCATTACTGGAACTTCAGATATTTACTTCTGTCTATCTGGCCCCCCAGGGGATTTCTACAGAAGGTGCGTGCGCCCGCTGGCAGCGAAAGTGTTAAACTAGACAAAACCAGTCGGAATAGACTGTAAGTTTTTTTTTTTTTTTTTTTTTTTTTAAATAATAAACGCACATGAAACAACAAATGTAAGCTTTATTTGATTGACAAATTCATTCAACCACTTCAGTAAAGACAATAGTCCAGGTTGGTAATTTTTTTTTTTTTTTTTTGTGACTGAAGATTTAACGACTACCGTGAGCAACTGAATGGGCTAAAGCAGTCCCCCATCCCTAATTTAGGGTCACTGGCTCCAGGGAAGGGAGAGAGCCAGTGGCGTAAGACAAACACAACATCCATGCTTTACCATGATTCAAACCCGGACCCTTCATGAACGAATGATCATAAGTCAACGCTTGGGCTATAAGCAGTAGCCTGTCCCTAATTTATGGTCACTGGTTTCAGGGAAGGGAGAGAACCAGTGCCAAAAGACAAACACAACATCTATGCCTCACAGGGAGTCGAACCTGGTAGACGAAACCCATCAGAATCGACGCATAGTTTGTTTGCTTTTCCCGGTAGACAAAACCAGTCGGTATCAAAGCTTAGTTTTTTTGGGTTTTTTTTTTCTTTATTTGAAAATTTGAAAAGAATAAACTCATACAAAAAGTTTATTTACATCTTTATATAATGGGGAAACCTCTTACCTACGTGAATAAACTGGATTGAATGAATGTTAAATTGTATGTATACATCACACAGTCCAATGGCACAACGCAATCAGGTCTTCGAGTGTTCGCTGTTCCAATAAGAACTTTCAAACAAATTCGTGCTAGTATTGTTCTGCACAACGGTTCGCTGAGAAGAGATTCTTCGAACTATCTGAGTCCCTCCATACTTCTTCCTTCAACAGCGAGCGAGTCAACCGCAGACGATCGGATGTCCACTGCATGCTTCTCCCATTGACTTTACATGGGAACTTTGCCACCACACAATGCCTGAACCATTACCCCAGTCTCACTTTTCTCTTCGAATGGCACATCTACATGGTAAGACCTTTATTTTGATACCTCAACCATATGCTTAAGTTCAGCCGTTTTCTCACAACTGGTCTTACAGTAAAAAACCTTATATAATTAATATATACATATCTCTCTCAGTATTAGTCCATTATTGCCATTCACTACAAAACAAATCTTATGACTTACTCATCACTTGTAAAATATCTTGCAATGGATATCCTACAACTTGTTAAATATCTTGTAACGGATAAATAGAAAGATAGTGAGAAAATATTAACACAATTTATTTAATAACTAATTATCTTGAGAGTTTTGCTCCGAGGGTGAATTTATTTTATTTTTATGACTCAGTTATGCTTCCTTGCCATATATTGACATATTGTATAAATTCAAATTGAACATAATACATTATTCACAAAGTGGAACCTCAGGATCTATTTTCATCTCAGGTTGAATCCACTGCATCATTGAACAGGTTACTGTACAATTTCATTGAAATTTGCTCTTCTAACACTATTCTTTAGGTGAGTTTGCCCACAAAGGATGAGAATGCTACCCAGGAAACTTCTTGAGTTGGTTATTCAACAAGAAAAATTGCCCTATGCATGTGCAGAGCTCACACAGGACCAGTTATAAAAACTAAGAAATTGGTTATAGTTCCCACATTTTTTTAACTGGTTTTCTTTTATTGTATATGTTAAATTCACTTTAAATCTTGGAGAACAGGATAAATTTTCTTTAAGTCCTAAATTTAAATTGTCCAATAATGAAATTTGAAGTATTTATAGCTCATTTTTAAATTTTCAATCATTTTGCTTTGAAGTGGCTTTTCCCCTTCTCTCGAGAGGGAAAAAAACTACACGAGTCAGTGAAGTTCCTTCGCTTACTCTTTTTTTTTTTTTTTGATTGGAGGTTTAACGACCACCGTGAGCAACTCAATGGGCTATAAGCAGTCGCCCATCCCTAATTTAGGGTCACTGGTTCCAGGGAAGGGAGAGAGCCAGTGCCGTAAGACAAACACAACATCCATGCCTCACCGGGATTCGAACCCGGACCCCGTTCGGACGAATGATCAGAGGCCATCGCTCAGACCACTGCGCCACCGAGGCGGCCGCTTACTCTTGTACTCGCTTTGGTGTACAGCCAACCAATCGGTCACTTCAGTTCTGTAGAAGACTCCATCGTGACAAGGACAAGACGACTTCTATGGGTTTGGATTCAGTTTCCAGTTATTAACCTTGTTGGAAGACAGAATACTCTAAGGTAAGAAATATTAAAGTATTGGTTCAAAAATACTAATGCGACTTTTGCTGCGATTCCGACATTAAATATTAAGATTTTGTTCTGCAGCCTTCTTTCTGACTTCTGAGCATTGTAATTTTATACTAAGATACTATTTTCACTGTACTGTGTACTAATGCGACTTTTGCTGCGATTACGACATTAAATATTAAGATTTTGTTCTGCAGCCTTCTTTCTGACTCTGAGCATTGTAATTTTATACTAAGATACTATTTTCACTGTACTGTGAATCTGAGATTTTAGATTAATTTGCTATTTTTACATTGCATTGATTTACATTGATAATAATACCTTGATTTTAGATCAAACTGTTATTTTTACATTGCTGTGATTTTGTACTGCAGGCTTGCTGGATAATCAGGTTCTTTTTTTTTTTTTTTTTTTTTTAGAGATGGACATTGGAAAGTTTATGGAAAAGAGAAAATTTGATGAAAGTGAAGCTTCAAATAACAAGACTAGATAAAAAGTGAGAAATGAAGTTAATAAACTTGAAGAACAACGAAACACAAGCTCCACACCAGATTCAACAGCGGACTGTAGACAACGTGCCTGGTCTGATTTTAATATTGGATTACTTGTTAATTCATAAAAAAAATTAACAGATGATATAATGCACAATCTTCAAGTGAACTGTTACACACCTCCAGCAAATTATGATTTCAAAAAAGATGCAAAGGGGCCTCGCAGTTTCAGTCATGTGTGGTTAACTAAATATTCACTGTGACTCAGTTATTTTTCACACTTGAAAGGAGCATTCTGTAAGTATTGTACGATTTTTCCACAGCCTGTTCACCGTGGATCACAGGGGGCATTTATTGCCACACCTTGTACAAAGTATAATGATTTTCATGACTGTGCAAAGAATCATGTATCAAGCAAGTGGCACAGAGATGCTCAGGTGGATGTAGCAAACTTTTATGGCCATCAAAAACAAACCAGAAAAGAGCATTGTGTCATCTTGTCAGTGCTGTGAAATGGCAAGTAGAGGAAAATCGAAAGAAATTATTTCCCATAGTCTCAACCACTTTATTCTGTGGTACTCATGACATAGCTTTACGTGGGGGAAAAAGCACAACTGGTAATGTACAAAGCCTCTATAACGTTTCTGCATTGAAGCGGGAAATAAGACGCTGCAAAATCATTTGGAAAATTCTTCAGTTGATTGTTATAGTTCTGTCAGTGTGGAAAATGAACTCATCAAATTGTGTGAAGAAATTATAAGGGAGGATATTATTTCTGCAGTCAATGTTTCACCTGGATTTTCAATAATAGCTGATGAAAGTGCTGACATATCTGGGAAGGAGCAATTGTCACTTGGTGTACAGTTTGTTGACACAACTAAATCTGATAATATTATTCGAGAGGAATTCTTTGGCTTTACAACACTAAGTGAACTGGATGCTGTCTCCATTGTGAATGCAATCATTGATAAGTTTATGAAATTAGGGTTAAATCTAGAAAAACAACTACTTGGCCAAGGATATGTTGGTTGCTCTATGATGGCAGGAAAGGAAGGTGGAGTGCAAGCTAAAATAAAGAGCAAATATCCAAAAGCTGCATTTGTTCATTGTGCTGCTCGCAAGCTAAATCTTGTTGTGAATAACCTTAATGCAGTTCTTGAAATAAGGAATTCTATTGGCACAGCCAAAGCTATCATTAAGTTTTTTCGTGAGAGTCCAAAGAGAAGATGTCTTATTCCAAGTGTGCCATTACTATGTGAAACACACTGGACTGCAAAATATAAAAATAGAGTTTTTTACAATAACTTTGAAAAGTTTTTAATCAGTTATGTATACTGGCCTCTACAACTTCAGGTAAAACATGCCAAGAAGCTCATCAGTTGGAATCTGCTTCAAGTACAGCAACATTTCTCATCTGTCTTATTATAATTTCAACCTATTCAGCCCAACTGGAATCTGTGACACAAGCTCTCCAAGCTGTTCAGCTTGATGTAATGAAAGTGTATAATCATGTCCTGGAACCCTTAAGTGTATTCCATGGCCACAGACAAAAAGCAGAACAACAATTCAAATAATTTTTTTCGAAAGTCAAACAACTGGCAGAAAAATTGCGACATTCAGCTAACCCTTCCCAGACAGTGTGGCTGACAAAAATTCCATTCCAATGTTAGTGTCTAAACAATGGAAGAATATTTTCATAGATCAGCCTATGTGCCATATTTAGACTCGATCATATCATCATTGGAAAGCTGATTTACTGCTGAAAATTTGCAAACTTTTAGCCTCTTTTCACTTCATCCACTACAAATGGCAAAGCTTACAAGGGAAGAATTCATGAAGCATCTTGCTAAGATCATTAAGCTATATGAAATTGAGAACTTAGAAGCTGAAGCAGTCACTTGGTTCGAAATGTGATCAGGAAGGAAGAAACAAGGTGATGGATGTGAAGACGGACTTCAAGGCTTGCTCAAACACACTGATCTATTTCCTTCTGTTCGACAGGCTGTTTTTATTGCTCTAACATTACCAGTAACAACCTGCACAGTGGAGAGGTCCTTCAGCACTATGAGAAGGGTAAAAATCTGGTTAAGGTCAACAATGGCAGATGAACGTTATCTGTACTGTACATGATGAGTGTTCATCAAGAAAACGTTTTTGAGAATACACATGAACTCATTCAAAATATGATTGATAGATTTGGACAAAACCCAAGACTTTGCAGTGTTTATTCTATAGTAGCTCTTTTAAAGTGCAAGAAACAGAAAATTGAAGAGGGTATAAAAAGATTAGTGCCTAAAAAAAGGGGGGGGGGGGTATACTTAATAAAAGACAATGGAACAGTACAATTGTTTTATGTAACCCCAAGTAAATATTTTCATACAAAAAGACTGTATTAAGTTGATTATTAAATTTAGTAAGAAGCCTGCAGTAAGGCTAAACTTTTGACTCAGATATGAATAATTAGTGGCCAGTAATTGGTAAATGACATATTTATTATTATTTTCTGTTATTTCAATACTAAATATTGACTATAGAAAGAAAGATGTGTCCAAGTTCCCATTTCAATATCACCTCAAAATTCCTTTTGAAATTGGTGTAATTTAAAAAAAAAAAAAAAAAAATGGGGGGGTGGGGGGCTAACAGTGCTCCGAACCCATTCCCTAGCTGTAGGGGTTCGCTGTACTTGCCTGATCTAACCCCCACTATGCCATATAAGGGTGTAGGGGTACTATAAATTTAAGCAATAATTATGATAGTGGGAGTATACCCATTTTCCCCCACCCGGAAAAGTTGCAACGGACGCCCATGCTTTAAACCAAAGGTAAGCTAGAGTGGCAGGATTGAACATCTTCCATAAAAATGGGCACAAACTCTTGAATATAATGGTCATAACTTAAAACACAAGCACTGACTGTTCAAGGTTCTGAGTAAGTACACAATTTTTTTCTGGACACCTCAATAAATTACCTAGATCTACATACGACTTTCTGTTTTGTATCCCTAACACATCGCTTTACCATTTGACAGGAAAATTTATAATCCTGCTTATTAGCCTGGGGTCCTGATTTTCTACACTTACATACTGCAATACCACATGCTTTCCTTGCACCCTCAATAACTCATGTCTTATAGCTGTTCCATGCAAAGACAAAGCTTTCACTGGGTAAGATTTCAATTTTCACATAAGTTTCAACAACCTGTCTATGGAAATGTTGCCTAACTTCTACATTATTGTCATCTCTAATGCATTTTAATATCTGTGTATTGAATTTTCTACCACTTGACATTTGATTCTACGAGCAGATGTTAAGGGTGTGAGGCAGTAATATAATTGGTTACATTATAATTACTTTTAACTATAAACTTTGAACAGATAGAAAATAAAAGAAGCTTTCCAATGAAGACATAGAGCTCACTAGAAAATACACCTACTATCAGAAATTTCTTCAAAAACTGTGAAGGGTAAGTCAGAAAGTCAGTCAGGTTCATGAACTGCACAGTTAGATTAAACAAGAAAATTAAAATTTTCTCTTCCCAATCTCGAAAAGAAAGAAGAAAACAGCACATTACTACAGCAAGAAGTAATTTATAGAATAGGTGATTTTGTAGCCTTTTCTTGTTTGTAGGAAAAATGGGAAGGCAGCTGAAAACTGGTGTGGAGGAACAAAATGCAACTATTAAAAACACTAAAAATATAACACCACCAGGCATACATGTTCAAAAACTTGAATTCTATGAATTAGGACTCCTTGAAAATAACTGCTGATCAACAGTACTTTTTCATATGAAAAACAGGTCTGCAAATTGAGAAGAGAGCCACAATAAATAAATTATCACATAAAGGTTGCTCATTTATTACATAAGACTGGCAACACTTCAATTGTGAGCATGATGGGCTATGTTTCAGCCTGAAAATTTATTTGTAAGCAAATTTTACTTCCACAAAATCCCATTAAATATAACAGTTTTATTCCATTGGTCAAATATACACTTTCTGTTTTTAGCTTTTACCAACAAACAAACGTGTGAATGTTTCTGTGCCTAAGAAGAGTATTACATAAGAGATCACTGTCTACACACAAATGAATGCCATACCTTCACAAGTCAGCAAATGCATCATTAAGAATAACTTGCAATGAAGAGGGCATAATGAAGATGAGTAATCTTTTAAAATTATTCAATAAATAACATTTTACTTAAGAGGAATGTGGAAATATATGAAATTCATTTTAAAATTTTGTAAGAGAAACCATAAGTTTGCTTATAACCAGAATATAGCTAGTCATGTAACTTCAGTACAGGTAATAAATTTATTGTGAATGTTTAAAATGAACAAGAAAAAAAGAAAAAAAAATGCTGTGAGACTTGTTTTTTTTCACTGCACTGGAAGAATTTTACAACTAAAGTGTGCAATTGGCCTGCTTTATTTTAATTCACGTTGACCATCCAACTGTATACAATAAGTTATTATAAAAAAAATAAAAAATATACATATATATATTCTAATCACTTTTGTTTCAGGTGCATAAAAAAGTCACTACTGAAAAAATTAATTATACTTACGTCACCATACTGCGGTCGTTCAAATTTGTAAAGCAACTGGCTTCCCAACATGACATTGAAGTATTCTCTAATGCCATGTGTAACTTCTAAAACTGCACTTTCTCTACAGAAGTAAGAAAAAAAAAATTTAATAAGCACTCATAACAACAAAATTAGAAAACTACTGTGATGCAACAATATATAACACAAAATATGACTATTGCCAGTCTGAAGATACTTTCCTTGCTCTACCAGAAACTGAATGCTAGTAAATTTCACTTTTTACCAGGTGTGTTCAACATTGAAAGAAATTTCGTTTTATGATGAAATACATATAACTTAGCAATAAACAAATTTTGTTTCTGGTGAATCTTTGGCAAAAATCACATTTTTTAGGTACTCCTCAGAATGTAACTTCTCCAAATTTTGTCAAGTGCTGTTATGCATACATTTTTGAGGAATTCACCATTTAAGTATTTTATTAAGCTTTCATTTTCACTAATTTCACTGAAAATAGTAACACACACCTGATCAAGAGTGTTTATGATGCATTTGCCCAGACATGGTTCATACACTTTTTCACTCACAGAATTCCAGGACTTTTCCAGGACTTTTGGACTTTTTTCCAGGACATACAATCCAAATGCTCCTACTTAAAATATAGTGAAACTATAGGTCTCTTCAACCTGTAACCTACAACAAACAACTCCCTACATGATTGAGAAAACTTAATACAGAATGCAGAAACTTGAAAATGATGTCTGCTGCAGCTAATAAGAAACTCAGAATCACACATAAATAAAGAATAAATTATCAACATTTATTCACAATTAAATGCTTTATTAGCATCGACTATAGTTTTGCAGAGCTTCTGGCTTGGCTTCATCAGGACGAATGGAGCGTATAAACATTCAAATCATTGTGACACAGGCATGAAAGTGAGCAGTGATATGAAAAGCTGAACTTCCACGCGGGGGTGGTGGGTGGTTAATAAAGTGTTGAATCTTGCATTTCACTCTTTAATGTATACAACCATGACATTTAGCAGGGATCATAGCATACTTCTGGAAAATTTTAGGTAAGAATTTTAGGAATTTTAGGAATTTTTAGAAAAATTTTAGGAGTGTATTTCAATAAAAACTAGATGTATATTTGTATACATCTAGTAAAACAACTTTGTATACATTGTAAAGAGTTTGCTTCACACCCTTCAACCATATATACTGATAGACTGCGCATGACATCAAAATTTCTGGCTCCAACATAAAATCACATGACAACAGTCAAAAAGATGGGTTACACCTGCTGTGCTTATGGTTGCTCTGACCGATATAGTAAAGAAAGTTCTATGATTTTTCATGGGTAAGAAACGAATTAAATACCTAAGTCAATAAAGTTCAATTACTTAACCAGAAACTTGCAGCTATTGATATAAAAATATAGTAACTTAAGAAAAAAAAAATGGAATGCATGTTCCAAATTCTTCGCAAATGTTCATCACATTATAAATCACAAAATGTAAACAACACGATCATGCATGTATATAGCTCATAAGTAAACTTACCTGAAGAGTTTTCATTATATATGAGGTGCATTCACATAATACACCGAAAACACTGAAGTTCTGCAGCGTAAATTAGTAATCATAACAGCATTTGTACACGAAATTTGGAGTCTGATGATGACGTGCCCAATGTTTGAGCCATGGCGGCTTTGATGCAGCTATTGCCAATGCGCAGTCCATTAGTATATATGGTCGAAGTTCACACCCAAATTTTTTGCATAACGTCTAATGTCTAAAGTTTAAGTATGATTTACTTCTAATGTTCAGTTCTTATCTTTTCACGTGTTATTATCATATTCAAGTATATTTACCACAATCAAGTTTCACTTTGAACATTATTATGCTGTTGAACCAGAAGCAATTCACGATTTTCACAGTAAAGTTTTCAGGTTTCACATTAAACTATAATATCCTAAAAAGGTAATTAAAAACCAAGAACTATGTACAATTGTTCACTGAATTACTTTTTTCATATTATTGTTTTAACCTTTTCCTGATTAGCCTATCTTTTTCTGCTTCCACCACAACTAATTTACTTTCAGTTTTCTTTATTTCAGCTGAACCTTGTATGATCAAGTTAGAGGCAACTGCTATTTCAACAGTATTTTGTTTTTCTACAGCTTTTCTCATTCTTTCTGTTCCCTCTTGAATTACTGCTAGGGAGGCTTCTTTATCTTTTTTAAGCCTATTTATTTCTGCATCATTTTCTTTTATTTTGTCATCAAACTCAGCTTTTCTTTTTTTCTCTAGCTGCTTTTCCTTATTTTCCCTCTCTTTCTTCGAAAATAAAAGCATAACAAACAGCGCGAAAACTAGCTCATAAATAGAATATTTGAAACACTCTCAATGTATGCACTCTCAATTATTAGGGATGGTAGAGGGGAAGGGAATAGAACTGTCCAAAATTAGCATGTTTTCGTTGCGCTAGGGCGCTTAAGCACGGCTGAATTCCTTCAGATACCCCCAATGTTCAAATGATTGAAATGTGCTGATGTTCATGGAATGAAATGGTTGATCAGCTATGATGACCGCATAAAAGTTCGGGGTGGGTGGGGGGGGGGGGGCTTTATTTTTTATTTTTTTAGTTTATGCAACATTTTACATCACTCCAGTATTTATCTTGTCATCATCAACAATCGCAATGCAACTACCGCTTACGATCGCGGATATCAGCAACCGAAAATCTGCCATATCTCTAAGTGATATAACACACAGTATCCTGTTACAGTGTATTGTAATTGAAAAAAAAAAGGATGTGGAAAAAAGAAACTTTCAGAAATTAAGATCATCAAGTCATGCGTTTCAAAAATCCGTTTTCCTTTATAACGTTTAAAAACATGTTTTTGCTTTTTTACCTGTAGTGTAAATAAAAAAACTATGTTGATTTTTTATGGAATCAGACGTCCGTATGTCTGATTGTCTTCATCTGAGTTCACACTTTAGCTACTGTGTACAAGTAGACCTATTTTTTCAGCTCAAAAATATGTAGTTTTGTATATATTCACAGTATAAGTCATTCCTTATTCCCACAGAACTGAATTCAGCATATGCAAAATGAAGATCATCAAGACCCGCCCAACACTATGTTTCTGATTGTCTGCTGTTTATATTCAAGAAATGCAAACATGGATCAATGGTGAATGCAGCAACTATGATTTTTATTTATTACCAAGAAAAAAAAAAGCCGTGAAAGCTGTAAAGCTGAAACGGATATTTCTCTCGAAATATCCGTTTCATAATTACTGTTTCTTTTTTTCAATCCGATTATGCAACGTTTTTTTTTTTTTTTTTTTTTTTTTTTGCATCTGCTAAAGTTCCTAACGGAATTTGGCGAAATTTGCACTAGAACTTTATTGTGATGTATCTTAACTACTGTAAAAATTTTACTGTGTTATTTTCAAAATTCAGAAAAATGGATTTCTGAAAATATTCTCCTAGTCCTTTTGTGCTGTGGAAGTGATAAACAGGTGTTTGCTTTCTTCCCAACCAAGGGCTTCAGATCAGCGCTCCCAGCTGTCAATCAACCGTTGCTATGGTAACACCCTTTCTGCTGGAGGCTCACTCTGTCCAAAGAGGCACACATACTTGTCCATAATAAAAATTACCAATGCTAACTTTTAAAGTTTTAAACCGATTCAACTGGAATTTTGGAAGTGAGCTTCTGTAATCCAATTACAGTGAATGTAAAAATTTCAGCCACTTTCGTGAAAAATTCGCAAAGATAGTTTTCTTATTTTTTATCATAAGTAGTGGAAGTCTCTTGAGGGGAGGGAGGGTGGCATGCACATAAACAAGAAGCAGATGAATGTGTTTTTCAGGCATACTCCTCACTGGTGGATGCCAGCTGACTTGGTACATACGCGACCCCCTGCAAATGCCTCTTCTTTCCCCTTCTGTTCTCAATTGTCGGACGGACATCAAGCTCCCCTTCGGCCTACTAGTAATCATCCAATTTTATTGCACTGGAAGTAGTGCCTTTTTTTTTTCTTTTTTTCCCCCCAGCCAAATTAGGATTTGGTGCACATCGGAAACCGCTGCCGGTGGTTTCTTTGAGAACAGAGAAAAGGAACTTTAAAAAATGAAGGGGTAACAGTAACACGATTTCCTAAAAGGGCATTTTTTAAGCACTAATTTCAAATTTCAAGGCTTTTCAAGACGGCATTAAAAAAACACCGTTTTTCCAGGATATTCCAGGCCTTGAAAACGTAATCATGATTTTCCAGGACTTTCCAGGTTTTCAAGCACACGTGCGCACCCTGCGTAATGGTAAATTT
The DNA here is from genome assembly GCA_039090855.1 of Macrothele yani. Lineage (NCBI taxonomy): Eukaryota > Metazoa > Arthropoda > Arachnida > Araneae > Macrothelidae > Macrothele > Macrothele yani. The sequence continues at coordinate 2,210,460 of CM076997.1, forward strand.
ATTGGCGTTAATAACGGTTGTGTTTTTAATAAATAAGCTTACGAAAATTTTAGGATGAATAGCAAATTTTAGGTATAATTTTAGGAATTTAAGGAGGGTCACAAAATATTAGGAATTTTAGGAGGAATGCGATCCCTGATTTAGGTATTGGTCACATGCCTGCCAACTAAATAGATTTAATGTATGTATTTTTTTTTCAAGAAAATTAAATACATAGTACAATATAATGTAAGGGGGAAAATTGCTGATGAGGCCATATGCATAGAAAATCACTCACCTTAGAACAGAACGATGTCTTTAATCAAATGAGGAAATTAATCAAATGTCTTTATAAGATAAGAATGTTGTACGGAAATGAAATCTTGAAGGTTTGAAAAACTTCAGACATGTTTGTTGATAAGTAATAAAAGTTTGAAGAATAAATGTTCATTCTTGATGACACAAAATAATTAATGAAAAAATATGATAAATGCTTGCAAAAACATTAGACATTTTGTAGATAAATAATAAGTCATTCACAACTAATGAAATTTCATTTTCTTAAGTTGTTTCTGTCTAACAATTTGTTCTAACTTTCTTTTATGAATTAGCCGTTGATCATTTTATGAATCATTTGATTTTAATTTGCTGCATAAGTTTTCAGTGATATTTATCTCCTTTTGTCTTCTTTTCATTTCTTCTTCCTTATCCTTGTAATTCTTTCTTATATTATGAATATGATGATTTCATATTCTGGCATAAATCTCTATTTACAGGGTCATGCAAATAATCACTTTCTTAAAAAATTCTAAGGCTGACTTATCCTGATTTAGTAGCTTATATTTTATGGTTTGAACAAATGAAAATGTTTCAATTTTCATGCTGCTGAATTCTTTATCAAGTACGTCCCCCGTCATACTGAAGGAATTTTCCACTTCAGAACCATGAAAACAACTCAATAATGCCTTCATTATTTTTGAGAGGACACTGAATTTGTTTAACTTAAAAAGTGCATGTTTTGGGATTCACTGAAATTTATTTATGTAAATATTAAACTGGATAACATCACTGCATCCAAAGTATAAAATTACTGACATTTAACAACACAGGGTAGAGGGAAAGTCGTGCAAGTGGATATTACGATTGACGGCGAAATCTTTGCTCCGTCCGACTTCTGTTTTTGAACATTTTCTCTCCGTTTTTCAAGCTAAAATACAAATATTTATGCATTAAAATGAAACTTAATAACAATACTGGGAAAAATAAACATTGCGAGAAAAATAAATTAGGATTATGGGAAAAAAACTTCACTCCGTTTTCGAAAGATGAAATACCATCCCCAGACGGAAAAGACCCCCCCCCTCTCCCAAACAGCTTCTTTTCATTTTACATCGATCTTGAGAATGACCCAAATGATGACAGAAAAGCGGAATTCCGCGAATCCACGAAATATCATGTATGAGTAAGAAGTAACTAAGAAATGGAAAAACACGAATTTTATGGAAAATGAAAGTGAAAAATTGATACTGCGTTACTCACTCTGCCGTGAAACAATTTTACGGGACACGGAAACGGCGAGGATTCCTCCATGGGCGGAATTTAATTTTGTTTAATAAAAAGGAGAAAACGATTGCTCTCTATTGATTAGTTTTGAAGAAGTATGTATTAGAAATAGGGTAACATGCATTTCATTAGAAAAAATTCTTTAAAAAAACCAAAGTCGCTCCTTTTCCCTATTACTAAAGATATTAAAAACAAGGAATATGACAAGAAAACATCAAAAATAAAAAAATAATCAGGCAGAAGAGAGAAAGACAGTGGAGAGAGAGGGGGGGAGGGAGGGAGGGAGGGGGGACTTGGCCGAAAAAATTTTATATGAGGAAACGGAAAACAATGAGACATTCTCAACATCCAAGACCAAGAAACATTCCCGAAAATATTTAACAAGTGTTAGAATCTTGAATCTTAAAAACACAAAAATAAACTTTACACAGATAACGGAAGAATTGGGTAGACATACACCAGTAACACTAAAAACGCTGAAATCCGTTTTATTGGTGTAATATTAGAAACACTAGTACAAACACGCTAGCTTTCACCACCACGGGTGGCTTCTTCAGGCATAAGTATTCCCATGCAAAAACAAAAACAAACAAAAAAAACAGAGTTCCAATTATGAATTCAAAAATAGAAGTTTGCTATAGATATTATAGAACGTGCACGTCATATTCTAGATGTGTGATTAGGAGCGTGCATATTAATGAGCGTGCGCCATACATGTGGGAGGTCCATTGACGTTTTCTCGTTACATATCCCGTGACTGGATAGGATTTCTATAGTTTCTCTGAGGAGGGTGGCTCTGGCGGTTGTGTATCGTGCTATTTTCTTTATTTGTCCCCACAGAGGTGTTGCAGAGTTGTTGGCGACTTCACGCGCTAGTGCCATAGTGAGAAGTCCTCTTTTGACATCTCTTTGATGTTCCTGGAGTCTTAGTCTCAGAGACCTCTTTGGTCATGCCCACATAGTTCTTGTTTGTTCCGTCCGGGTACAAGTGGGGTATAATGTATACTCCCGCATCTTCCAGGTCCACGCCGGCATTTTTTGTTGATGCGAGACAAGATGTCCTAGGTGCTGTAATCCCTATGCCAAAACCAAGTTTTTTAGGAATTTTTTTACGAAATATGTGAAGCCTGGTATGTACTGGCATGAGCCAATGTATTGTAGTTTTTGGGCGAGGCATATGGTGCCACGGGATGCGAGTTTAGACTTTGTCAGGTGTATGATCTGATCGACCATGCTGGGTGAGTGTCCTGCAGAAAAGGCTAAAGATCTTACGGTGTCAAACTCGGCGTGGAGTGTGGCGTTGTCTGAACAAACAAGAACTATGTGGGCATGACCAAGAGGTCTCTGAGACTAAGACTCCAGGAACAACAAAGAGATGTCAAAAGAGGATTTCTCACTACAGCACTAGCGCGTGAAGTCGCCAACAACTCTGCAACACCTCTGTGGGAACAAATAAAGAAAATAGCATGATACACAACCGCCAGAGCCACCCTCCTCAAAGAAACTATAGAAATCCTATCCAGTCACGGGATAAGTAACGAGGAAACGTCAATGGACCTCCCACGTGTATGGTGCACGCTCCTAATCACACATCTAGAATATGACGCACACGTTCTATAATATCTACAGCAAACTTCTATTTTTGAATTCATAACTGAAACTCTGCTTTTTGTTTGTTTTTGCATTGGAATACTTATGTCTGAAGAAGCCACTCGTGGTGGTGAAAGCTAGCGTGTTTGTACTACTGTTTCTAATATTACACCAATAAAACGGATTTCAGCGTTTTTAGCTTTACATAGATGTTTAATAAAGTTATTTCACCGAGATTTTCGATTTCCATTGCATACTAGACGTTTTCCGTCGTTCATAGTAGACCAACGATTTCCATAACATACTCTATGCTTTCCGTCATCCATAGCGGACCGACAATTTCCATAGCATACTCGATGTTTTCCGTCGGTGATTTTTATAGTAACTAAGTAAAATTCCCAGTACTTGGAGTAGCTGAATCATTCTTCCCACCACATGGACTTACTCAGCATCAAGCGGAAGAGTGTGCACAGAGAATTTACCGTACCGAAGTCCCGACGATGACGACAGGGCACAGAGGTTTTGGCGCCCAATGGTACAAAACCTGCCTTTTGTAGCAAGATGGTGCAAGACGTTGGTTTTGGCACACTTTGGTGCAGAATTTCCATCCCTGGAAGAGGTGACGTCATTCCCAGCAGTAACCATCCCATCGTTCGAAGTCATTACGAATTTGGTTTCCGCAAGAGCGAGGCATACCCCCCCCCACCACCACCACCACCACAAATTTTTTTTGTTGCATTTATGGAATAATACTGGTAACACCAAAAACGGAACAGAAAAAAGCAGATTTCCACATGTTCGCGGAAGTCTTTCATGCCTGGTGACATCAGAGTTCTGACGGTCACGGTTTTTGGTGAGTTGTTTCCACGCGCTTGAAAGAAATGGAGTCGACGTCATGTCCTTGACAAGCAGTGAAGAGTTCCGGTATATGTGAAAAGCTTCTAATAAATTAAGCTTGATCGTTGAATCAGGTTTATCAATGAGCGTAGCGTTTCCAAACAGAAATTTATGGTTCTTTTCGTGACAATGCTGGGCTATTGACGTCTATAGCCCAGCATTGTCACGAAAATCAAGCTTAATGTACTAGAAGCTTTTCACATATACCGGAACTCTTCACTGCTTGTCAATGACATGACGTCGACTCCATTTCTTTCAAGCGCGTGGAAACAACTCACTAAAAACCGTGACGTCAGAACTCTGATGATGTCACAATAATTTGAATGTTTACGCTCCATTCCTCTTGATGAAGCCAAGCCAGAAGCTCTGCGAAACTATAGTTGATGCTAATTAAGCTTTTAATTTTGAATAAATGTTGATAATTTATTTTTAATCAACATCACAAGTGTGTAGTCTTGAATTATTCACACATAAATACCGAAATACCAAAACTGTCACTGAAAATATAACCAGGCTTAATTTCTACAAAATGTCTATATACTATACTATGCTGATTTTGAGAAAGAATTATTTTTCTATTTTTGCTTTCAGTTCAATTATTGAAGCAAATTACAGAATAAAAAAACAACACAAAACTCAAAAAAATATAGGTATAAAATCTATAGTTGGAACACAAAAGTGGCATTACTCTTGAAATGCTTGCATATACCACACAATCAATATCATCATCATCATCATTGTCAACCATTATCAATCCACTGCTGGACGAAGGTCTCCCCAAGTTTCCTCCACAACGGTCTGTCTTGTGCCAGTCTCCTCCATGTCACTCCCGCATATTTACGAATTTCATCCACCCATCTCCCATGTGGTCTTTTTCTGGGTCTTTTCCTGTCCCTTGGAATCCAATCTAAAATTTCGGCTGTCCATCTATGGTCTGTCCTTCTGGCAGTATGTCCAGCCCATTGCCATTTCAGGGATTTAACTCTGATCATGATGTCTTCCACTCTCGTCATTTTTCGGATCCACGAGTTCCTCTTCTTATCTCTCCTGGTTATACCAAGCATGCACCTCTCCATGCTTCTTTGAGTTGTCTGCAGCCTTTGTATGTCTCTTTTAGTTAAGGTCCACGTCTCTGCACCATACGTAAGCACTGGAAGGATGCATTGATCAAACACTTTTCTTTTAAGACATAATGGCATATTGCTCTTGAAAATTATGCTGTTTCTTCCAAAAGCTCTCCAGGCAAGTTTTCTACGCCGATTAATTTCTTCATCAATGTGACCCTCACTTGATATCTGCTGTCCAAGATAAACATACGTATCTGTTATCTCCAGTTTTTCTCCATCAATCGATAAATCTTCATTTCTTGTAAAAGCATTGAACATCACTTTTGTCTTCTGAAAGTTCATTTTTAATCCCACTTCTTTACTCTTGTCAGCAAGTTCCTGGATCATACTCTGCAGCTCTGATGGGGTAGTTGCAAAAATGACTACGTCATCAGCAAAACGAAGGTGGGTTAGATAATCTCCATTAATCTTTATCCCTTTGTTTTCCCAGTTCAGTGATTGAAAGACATTTTCCAATGTGGCATTAAAGAGCTTCGGAGATATGGTGTCACCTTGTCTCACTCCCTTTCCAATTTTTATGTGTGTTGTATTTTCAAACAGCCGAATCTTTGCACTTGCATTTTCATAGATGTTATTAATAATATTAATGTATGCATCTTCAATACCGCAGGATTTCAGAGCCGTGGTAACTGCTGATGGTTTCACCGAATCAAAGGCTTTTTCATAATCGATAAAAGCCATGCACAATGGAAGTTCATATTCCCTCGCTCTTTCAATTAGTTCTCTCAGTACGTGGATATGATCTATTGTGCTGTAGCCACTCCTGAATCCAGCTTGTTCTCTCGGTTGAGCCATGTCCAGTGTTACCTTCAAGCGGTGTGAAAGAACTTTAGTGAAGATTTTATAAACCACTGATAGGAGGCTGATAGGTCTGTAGTTCCCGAGATCCTCAATGTCACCTTTTTTATGTAGCAGGATCATTGTAGCATTGTTCCAATCCTCAGGAATCTTCCCTTCATTAAGGCATTGAGTGAAAATTTGGGCGAGTACTGTTTCAATTTCTCCACTTGCTTCTTGTATGATGTCTATAGTAATTCCATCTTCTCCTGGAGCTTTCCCCCGCTTCATGTTCTTGATTGCATGAGCAACTTCTGCTGGGAGGACTGGAAGAACTCTGGTACCTTTCATGATGTCTGGAGTACATGTATCACCCCTTTCATATAATTTGGAGTAGAAATCTTTCACTCTTGTCAAAATTTCGCCTCTATTTCTTGTTATAGAACCATCTTCTTTTCTCAGAGCCATAATCTGTTTTCTTCCCTTACTGAGATGTCCCTTTGCTATCTTTAGGCTTTGGTTGTTTTCAATTGCTTTCCTCACTAGCTCACAGTTGAATTTCCTTACGTCTTCAGTGATACTTTTTCGTGCTGTCTTGCATAGCTCTATATATTCCACTTTGGAAGTCACATCTTCTTTAGTTGTCCTCATCTCTCTTCTTTTTGCATCAACATTTTGGTTTTTCCTGATAATTTGTTTACATGCAACTTGTTCTTAGACCCAGCTAATTTTGTTGCTGTTTCCATAAGAGCTTTGGTTACTTTTCTGTTAACTTCCGAAATATCCACTTCTTCCGATGTTAGGCCTTCTAAAGCAGAGAATCTGTTCTTCAGTTCCAACTTGAAAGTATTATGGTGTTTTTAAGGTTGGTTATGTCAATACATTTTGTTTGTCTTATGAGCTTGCCACGTTCCAGTTTAGTGTTGAGGTGCATCTTACATCTCACCAATCTATGGTCACTACCTGTGTTGAACTTGTTCAGCACACTGCAGTCTTCGATGACGAATTTTTTGTTACACATAATAAAATCAATTTCACTTGTCGTCCCAATTGGATGTCTCCATGTCCATTTCCTGTGTGGCTTTTTTTGAAAAAGGAATTCAAGATGAAAAATCCTTCTGCCTCTGCAAACTCAAAACATTATTTATATTGAAATAATGCTTACATTGGAAATTTAAGGACAAGAAAAGGTGAAATATTTGAAACTTTTTCAAAGGAACAAAGGGATTATTATTTCTTTAAAAAATACTCATGGGAGCAAGGATTTTTGTTACATTTTATTTAGGGATGGAATTTTGAACAAAATATTGATGCTCTAGCTATATTTTAAATTTGCACATACCAGCAAACAAAGTATGCACAAAAAGTTCCAAAATGAAATCACAAAAAATAATGGGAAAACTTTAAATCCAAGGACTATGTGCACAGCTGCATTCATCAATGACCAAGGCATTTTGGATGCACTTCAATCTTCGGCCCCGTATCGTCGTCTGCTTAAGCTCTAACGCGCTGCTGGAATGCCGGGAGAACGAAAAATTTCGCGATAGGTGGCGCTGCAGCTACGTCGGCGTTTTTTGCTCCTTTGCTGCGTGCATTATGTAATCGGTGTGTGTGTGTTGTGCGGGAGGAGTGGTAGGGAGGCGAAATATGCGGCGTGGAGGTATTTTTGAAAGGATGGGGTTTATTTTGTAATATGGCTGGCCCTAAAAGGGCCTTTATGGAATGTAAGTAGTTCAGGTGTTGTTAAATATTTATAACGACGGAAAAGAAATGTTTCCTCCTCATTGAGAACCTGTCTATCTAGTACAAATATTTAAGTGGAAAATATTACGTACTAGGAAAGAACTGTTTGATGATAGCAATCATTACCTCAAAACATTGTTCAGAGGAAAGACGACAATTTCGTTGGAATAAATATTCCAGAATGTGGTCGGCCAAGTGGTCTTTGTGAATGCCATTAGATAGTGTGCGTTTGAGGGGCCGCCAATTGCTCTCAACACCTTGCGTATGCGCCCCAGTAGTCGGCTCGACGAAATTGAGTGAGTGGTTTACTGACAGATGTTGGAAACCACAGGATGGGAGATTGCGGTACGCAACCCACTGATCCATCATGACAGAAGTTCCGGGTTGAACAAGTTTCTGGATGAGCGGCAGCAATGTGTGAGCAGAGCGGTTATTCTGCGGGCAGATCTCAACCTTGAATCGTTTCGAATCTCGTTCAAAGATGCCAAGGATCCAGGTGCCCTCAACGAGACGACCATGATTATACTTCTGCTTCCCATCTTTGCCTCATCCACTTCTACGATGACACCAGGGCCTCCAAGCTGTCCTTCGTCTTGTTCGTAAGCTACCATAAACTCTGCGACTAGTTCTCTGCAAGACTGATAATAGTCACCGACTGTGGCAGAGGATGTGGAAACCACACCCTGGGAAGATTCCTACACCTGAATTGTCCTTAACGATGAGACATATCCACTCTCAAACTCATTGGATGACCTGCGGAACATCTTCTTTCGGTTGGAAGCAATCCTTTCCGTTCACACCATGCAATACATGTTTCTTCATCCTTCCCAACTTCGTCGAACAAACACCTCCAGTTCCACATGGCTACTGACAGAGCTACAGCGCACGCTGAAAAGAACAGCTTAGAACAGGGCAAACAGAAGATGGAAGACGCACTCAGCGATTACGTAACACACACAGCGCGGGAAAAAACGCTGAAGCAGCTACAGCGCCACCTATCGCGAAACGTTTCTCCCGGCATTCCATTCGCATGATAGCGAAGCAGACGATGGGGGCCGAACTCTAAAGTGTAGCCGGCATTTTAACTGGGCATGATGAGAAAACTAATTATAGCAGATGGAAAGTGATTAGTCAGCTCAGAAAATACTAAGAAACAACTAGATTTAAATTTTAGAAAATAATCAATTTTATGGCAAATTTTTACATAAAGTATGCATTAGCAAATTTTAGTAAAGGTCAAAGTAAGCCACAAAAAATAAAAAAATCAGTTACTTCCACCAGTGGCTAAAAAGTGTGTTATGAAAATTAACAAATGGAGCACAAAAAGTTTTTCATCACAAAAGGAAGGTATCAGAGACAGAGATTTTTAAATCAAACAGCTAAATGAAGAGATATAGAAGGAAAGATGATATAAACACTATGCCTTCTAGCGGAAGAATTTTGCATAACGGAAAAGTTGAAAATAGGCAAAAAGTATTTTCAACGGCAAAAGTTATGCTAAGAAAAATAATTCTTCAAATATGTCTTCCGGAAGCAGAGATAGCAAAAAAAAAAGGCTCTGACCTTTACACCCCCTTTGGGAAATTTGTGCATTATTTAAAAAAGATCTTATTGTAGTAAAAATCTTATTCATTCCCCATCTTTATTGTAGCAAATGGCATACAGTAAAAAAAGAAATTTCTCAATAGGGTTTTTAGAAGCGGAGATACAGCTGCAAACGGAAGTAAACAAGCACCACCTAGGGGCCGAACTGTGAACCACAAACCTCCTCAAATATAAACCTAAAATGTTCCATACGATAAATGACATCCGGTGTTAAAAGAATTTTTTAAATCAAACATTTAGAAGTACATATATTGAAAAAAATAGATTAAATATTTGCGCCCCCTTAGGTTCGAAATTGTGCATTATTTTGGGAAGAAAATATACACAAGGAGTTTTCATAGTTAGTAGTATCTGATAGAAAAATAATTTTTTCACTCGGGTTTTTAGTCCCGCAGATATTGTTGTAAACGGAAAAGTGAACTAACGCCCTCTAGTGGAACACTTGTGCATAAAGAAAAAGTTGAAATTATATGAGGAACATTTCGCACCGAAAATGCTCTCCAACAAAGAAATAATTTTTCAAATCAGATTCACAGAAACAAATATCAACAAAACTAAGATATGCATCTATGCCCCCTGGTGGAAAAACTATGCACTATTTTAAGCACGGTTTATTATCAAAAGGTTATTCTGGGTGAGCAGTATCGGTTCACAAAAGAATTTTTTCAATCGGATTTACAGAAGCTCAGATTATGTTGCAAATACATCAGAAGCCGAAATAAGCACTTAAGTCCCCCTAGTGGCAAAACGAGTCTTTACCAAAAATAAGAAATTATATGGAAAACACTTCCCATCAGGTGATCTGTTGACGTTTTTCCGATCTCTAAATTAATGGGCCAATATTTTTGGGTCGGAAAAACCATCACCAGATCCACGCACTCTCAATGAGAGTGAGATTTTTTGTCATGAGATGATCTCAAATCCCTTTGGCAAGGAGGGAGTTAGAAAAAAATAGATTTAAGAGTCAAGAAAAATCAAGTAAATTCTTTTCATTTCTTTTATTTTCTTTCTGATTTCTCTGTGAAGTGTTGATCTCTGTGTATGTAGTTAAATTTATGTGAATAGGTCTAGGTAAGTTAGCCTTGTGATGTCTGTTGCTAGTTAAGGGAGGTGTAACTAGCTGGGAAGTAGATTTAAGGAAGTTTGACATCATGCTATATTGCTGGTTTTTTTGTTGTTCTTTCATGCAATGTTTTTTTCTTCCATCCATTGCATTTTTTAGTGCACTGTTTACTTTCAGGGAAGAGATATTAGTGAAGTTTATTTTAGTACAGTATATGATGTAGTGTATATGAATTGATTTGCCTTAGTTTCTTAAGTGTATAGTGCAGTTTATATATGTATAGTGTTAGATGTATCAGTTTAAAATTATCGGCGACGCCGCGGCGTTCGGCGTTATTGATCGTCGGGATAACGTAGCGATAAAAAGAAAAATTGTAAGGTTGTAGTTCCGTATTTACCGTCGTTATCGCGATTTCTTTTATTGTATTATTATGTAAGCTTTAATAATGGAAGAGTAATTTGTAAACATGTAGTGTTTGAAGTATTTTATCTTATTGTAGTGGTATCTAATGAGAAAATCGCGTGTTTATGCCATATGTCAGTAGCGTGTATTAAAATCGTCGTTGTGTGTATCGGGCTTAATTTAGTAACCTTTTGAAATTAAAATCTTGCTTTGTATTAATATTTAGTTGGTTTTAGTATGAATCTTACTTGGTATTAACTAGTGATAGTATAATTCAGCGACTGATAGAAAAAGCGGGTCGGCGATCGCTCCGTAACGAAGAGACTTTCGTAAATTAATTGCGCGTGCGCTATCGTCAAGGATATTTAATAGTCATTTAGTAAAAGAATAAAATTGTGGCTTAATGCATCAGGGCAAAATAACACATCGTTGCGTTACGCTATTTTTTCGTAATTCCGATCGTCGTAGAAGATAGAAAGATATTCCTTGTTTTGAAAAGGGAAAGGAAAATTATTAAACAAAGAGGGGAGTAAAGAAATTGAAATTTTTTTTTATTATTTTGAGTGTGTGTAAGGTTTGGCCAGAACCAACAAATGTAGTATAATGTGTTACTGTAAATTAAGAAAAGATTTTTCCAGGTAACTGATCAAAAGCGGTGTGTTGTGAAAAAAAAAAAAAAAAAAGGAAAATTTTAAAATGTCACTCTTAACCATCCAAATCTAAATTGTAAAGAGCATTTAGCTCAAAGTTCAACAGTTATTAGATATGCACATGGAGCATTAAGCTCTTAGCACTCTTTGAGTGAATGATCACATTCTTTAAAGATTTTTTGTAAGGCAGGCTGGTAACCAAATTGTGCCACTTACCTCCTTCATCCTCTAAACCACACAGGTGAAAACTACTTGGTTTGCAGACCAGGGTTTCTCAGAGGATTATTTAGGACTGTCAACATACTCTGGACTCTAAAATTCATAGCTAAATTCTTTTTTTATTCGGCCTAGCCACCTAAAGTTTTCTTGTATCAAGTGTTTTTCCAACCTGTGCCTGGGAGCACAAAATAAATTTATAGTTAACCTGGAACATATGCTTAATCAAAATATTTTGTGTCGTATGTGAATTTCTCTTGTCGGTGGTGGTGGAATCACCTTCCACTTACTGGGAGTTTTTTAAGGATCGTACCTGGGGTGTTAGTCGTTGATGAAAAAAATTCTTAATTGGGGTCCCTAGATTGATCACCGGCCATTTTCTTCTTTTTAAAAATAAAAATTGGTAATATTTGCATTTTTTCAGAAGTAAGTTCATCATCGTAATAGAATAATATCTTAACAACCAAACCACGTCGTATCAAACTGGTTCCCGTGACCAGGATTCCACCCACTGTACCAGAGAGATTCACATTAATGATTTGCTATTTCTGATATTAGGTAATGCTGTGTGAAAATTGTAAAAAGATCAAATTACTCTAGCAACAGTTAAAGGATAAGGTTTTGACATAGAACATAGTTAATTGGGAAAATTTTCTTCATGTTAGGCATTCATTTTCGAAATTTTAGTCAGTATCAAGTGCTCGCAATCATAATTTTTTTAAGTGTGAATTGGCATTTGAATTTTAGTGTATTGCATTTTTGTATTGTGCTTTTGTTTACATTGGTGAGAAATATTGAGGTAATTATTTTCAATTAAGAAAAAGAGTAAGATATAACTTTAGGCTCAGGTAGAAAATAATTATAGCTCACTAATCTTGGGTAAAAGTAATCATTGATAGTAAATCATTACAGTAACAGCAATCATAGTATAGTGTACCTTGTTTAGATTTACAGTGTATTTTCATTTGTGTGTGTGTACAGAGCTGTAGGAAAGATGGTGATACCAGGGACAGAGGGAGCAGCTGGTTCAGCAGAAGTAGGGAATAATGGGGGGAATGCAAACCTCAACATTCCAGTCTTGATGAGTTTAGTTTCATCATTTTCAGGGGGATCAGATAGTGTTACTATTGGAGAATTTTTTGAGTCAGTAGAGGATGTAGCAGGTTTGGATGGTTGGACAGATGAACAGAGATTGCTAGTGGTGAAATGCAAGTGCAAGGGAGAGGCAAAACAATTTGTCAAGGGCTTGTTGGCCAGGGAACGAAGGTTGACTTTTGCAGGTTTGAAAGAAGCATTGTTGGAAAGGTTTTCGTCCGCAGTTCCTTTGGCAGTACGCATGGGGAAATTCACGGGCTGTAAACAAGCCCTGGGGGAATCGGTGAAACAATTTGCCTCCCGCTTAGAAGTACTAGCATTTAGGTATCTTGAGGAGGAATCAGATTCAGCTGCTGTAGGTTCATTCAGGGACAAGAGTCTTCTCTCACAATTTCTTGCAGGGTTAACACCCAAGTTAAAGAGATTGGTACTATCTCATAATCCACAGTCTTACCAGCAGGCCAAAGAAAAGGCCTTGTTGGAAGAGAATAATGAGGCATGTATGGGAAGCTGTGTGAGGAGCGTGAGTTTCGTTGAAGCGGAGGTAGAGCAACAAGAAGGTAACGAAGCTTCCTCAGGAAACTTTGCAGAGGTCGCAAGAAAAAGCCAGACAGCAATTCAGGCTCTGGTGGGAGAAGTGAGGAAAATAAAAGATCAGTTAAATGATTTGTCACTACGAAGTTCAGAATGCAAAAATAGGGAAAGTTCTCCGGCGAGGGATTTCAGGGACGGAAGCCGTTCCACTCAATCTGGTCCACCAGAGAGATACAGGAGAAGTAATCGCTCCACAGTTACTTGTTACAGGTGTAGGCGCTTGGGGCACTATGCTAACGAATGCCGTGAGAGTAGTTATCAGCCACAACAACAGTATGATGACAGGGGTAGAGGAAATCCAAGACCTGCAAACAGAGGTCCTCAAGGAAACAGGAGTATGTCAAGAGAGTACCATAACCAACAGCGAACCCAAAGTGAAAGAAATGGACATTCCAGTAATAATAGGGATTTAAACTAATAGGGGGAGAAGCTTCCAGGAGTCCGCTTCTATTAAGAAACCCCCTGCTGTAGAGGCTCCTATTGAGTCCTGCCATGCAGATCAAGCGCAGTTTGCAATGCCAGTGGTTCAGGGATTGGTAAATGGAAAAGCCCTGCGACTTTTAGTGGATACCGGAGCCACCATTAGTCTCATCACAGATAAATGTTTGAGTTCTCTTCCGGGAGACAAGTTGTGGGTGGGTAGACTGCCCAAACCTGATAGTCAAGGGTGTTTCAGGGACATCCCTGCCCATCAATTGTTGTGTCAAGCTCCAGTTCGAGTTCGCAGGAGAAAAATTTGTTCACCCTATGTATGTAACAAATGCAAAATTGTCTTTAGCTTATGATGCTATTATAGGGTTTGACCTTCTGAAATCTCAAAAATTCATTTTTGATGCTGCCACTGGGTGTATATGGAAAAGAAAAAGTAGAAGTCCACAATGTGAAATAGAAAAGGAACAAGCTATTGCATTAGTAAAGGAAGTTGTTGGTCCAAAGCAAAATAACAGTGAAAGGGAAGGGGCAAACACAACCCCGTGTAAACCTTCCACCCATACGAATCCCGAGTTAACTCAGTCATCATCTCATGGGCATGCTCCATGTAAGGTTACAGCTGGAAATTCATTTTCTGACTTGGGTGAGAATGTTGCTTCCAGATATAAACAAAACCCAAAATTCAGGAAGAAAAGAGAAAGAAAGGCAAAAATGTCACCTGTGAAACCAACTCAGTTAAACGCATTCCGTTACCTTCATCAGACATGTCAAGTTCTTGTCTCGTATGTTGTTTGGTTGATTACTGTGATTAGCTCCTTGGTACCTCGCCAAATTCCTTTCCCTTGGAAGAAATTTGAAAACCCAGAACAGTTACCGAGCCCAGTGTTATTTGGGAAAGTTATTCAAAAGGTAATGGTACCACCATGGTGTGAGAAACTCATTCCTATCCATGTTCCAAATTGCTCAGTCCTCGGAGATATTATGCTTTTACAGCCAGTTAACACTCTCCGTATAAATTCATTGTGGGTTGCTCGGTCAGTAAATGATACCAAAGGACAGGTTACATTCATTAAGGTTATCAATACCTCTGATCAAAGCATTCATGTGAATAAACATATGAAATTGGTCACTGCTGAATCCATTAAAGTGGGAAGAGTCGCTTCAGTGGAAAGCCAACTTGATGAATGTTCATCTTGGACAAATAACTTTGATGTGTCCCATTTACCTCCCCACCAACAGGAAAAATTATTGGCATTTTTAAACAAACACCACAAAATTTTTGCGAAGAGTGTGCTCGAATTGGGAAAGTGCGAGACTTTATTGCACCAGGTTCGTTTGACTGATGATATTCCAGTAAGACAGCGCCCCTATAGAGTACCTTATGCTTTAAGACCTGAGCTGGACAGGCAAATAAATGAATTATTAGAGGCAGGCATAATTAGGCCTAGTGACAGTCCATACTCAGCACCAGTACTCTTGGTACGAAAAGCTGATGGCACTTTTCGGCTCTGTACCGACTTCCGGCGCCTCAATGCGAAGACAGTTCCCGATTCTTTTCCCATTCCGAATTTAGTTGAAATGGTCGACGCATTAGCTGGGGCAACTTATTTCAGTACCCTCGATCTCACTTCAGGTTTTTTTCAAATGGCTTTACATCCTGAAGATGCATACAAAACTGGTTGGTTGGTTGGTTGGTTAGTGGATTTTAGTGGCGCAAGGGCCAGGTTTGGCCAAAGAGCGCCAGGCAAAGAACGATCAGTCACAGATTTTGAAAAGCGTGGAAAATGAGTAAGAGCAGACAGGCTTGGGAAAAGTTGAAAAAGAGTATGATGAAAGCAGGGAAGACAAGGTAGTTAATCAGATTTATAAAAAAAATTACTAACGGAGAAGGACGAACAGTCACTCTCCTCCCCCCACACTCCTCTGCAATGCTGGCAGAGGGCGGGGACGAACTGTCACTTTCCTCCCCCCCATGTTCCTCTGCAATGCTGGTTGAGGCTGGGGACGAACTGTCGCTCTCCTCCCCCCCATGGTCCTCTATAATGTCGGTTGAGGGTGGGGACCTCGCAGAGGCCGAGACCACAGTTTGATGGACACTGCACACCTTTGCGGATTGAGGGCCGGGTCTTCCGCACGTGCAGGCTGTCTGCTGGGAACCGGAAGAGGCGGGCGTCTTCAAAAGAGAAGGCGCAGACTCAGCTGGTCGAATAAGCTGGAGCTCGGTGAAATCCACCTGTGTCGCTTGTTCAACTGTAGATCGCTTGGCAAGTGCGGCGAGAGCTACAGGGCGCGGAACAAAGGGCTGCACGGGTTGTGGCAGAGACTTAACAACTGCGGCAAAACTACGCTGTCGGGTGTTGGGAATACCCAACTTGGCTTTGGCAGCAGGGTACGAGAGGCCTTCCAGGGTCTTGAGGCGCTGGATCGCCATCTCGTCCTTCCATTTCATACAGTTGCGGGAGTAAGCTGCATGGGCCTCACCGCAGTTAACACAGCAGGCCGCAGAAGTGCAACCATCCCCGTCATGTTCACCGGAGCCACAATTAGCGCAACGAGCGGAACTCTTACAGAATCGTTGTGAATGCCCGTACCTCTGGCACCTGAAACAGCGCAGAGGACTGGGAATGTACGGGCGAACTGCACAGACCAAGTAGCCTGCTTTGATTTCTGTCGGAACTTTCGGGGAGTCAAAAGTCAAGATTACATTTTTAGATTTAAGCAAAGAGCCATCACGCCGGAACATCATACGACGTGCAGCAAGAACACCCTGATCCGCAAGTTCAGTCACCAATTCATCCGCACTGCATGGCAAGAGATCAAACTCCGAAATAACACCCCGAGAGGTGTTAAGAAACGGGTGAGGTGTCACTTTGACAGGAATGCCTTGAAGACTAGAAAGGCGCAGAAAAGTGTTACTCTGAGAAACACTGCAAGTTTGGACAAGCAGGTCCCCAGAGCGAAGCATCCTCACAGACTTCAAGGGGCCAACCGCAGCGTTCAAAGCTTTAGAAATGAAAAATGGAGATCTGGTGGACAGTCTCTCATTCGGATCGATGGATTCTACAAGTAAGTGTGTAGCATGTGTAGTCACAGCAATCGAGGGGAGACGACGCTTCGGAGCGACTGGTACAGCTGCCGAAGAAGAGGTAGTACATTCTTGGTCCAGGTCATGGTCTAAAGAACGTTTAAGGTTTTGAGACTTGGTAGGTTGAGAAGACGAAGGAGAGTCGTTTGCAACTATCATTTTCTCAGGTGACTGAAATTTGGAGTGTTTATGTTTGGGTTTACCCATGGAAAAAAGAAGGAAGATTCGTCTACAGACTACTCCACCCACCACCGAGCCCTACAAGGGAGAACTGGAGGTCCGCAAGCCAAGAAAATGACGCTAGACACAGTTCTGGAGCTTATACGTTGCAGATATAGTCCGTTGGCTGTGATCACACGCACTCGGCGGACACTTCGGCCTTCTGGTACCGTCATGCCAACGCCTTTGGCATGATCCCACAGCCCCCGGGCTCACCCTGCCGTGCCATACGACAAAAAAGCCGCTAAAGCCCTGTACACAACTTGGTACAAGACTTCTGACTAGAGGTGGGTTAGTCTCTAGCCTCCCGTTTACAGCGAAGCCGGGGTCGAAGAGGAGTGTTGGTACACAGGAGGCACTTAACCGGTCTCCTGCGACCTCAGCCGCCAGACATCCCATTTCCGCCTCACGGGTCTCCGCACGCGGCAAACATGCAGGTAGGCCTAGCACCCAAACCAGCGAAAAGGAAAAAAAGAAATCCAAAGAAGACAAATCCTGGCAGGGAACCTAATCGGAATCTCAGCAACCTACGAACTGAGCGGTTAATATAAATCAGTTAGTGGTGGAGGGTAACAAAACCACAAGACCGGGGTGTTAGTACATAACGTGGTAGCGATTAGGTAGAATACAACACGGGCAACTAGCCAGTGGAGAAAATAAATAAAAACAAAAAGCGAGACACAAGACCAGCTCGGGATCGTGGGGCCGCGACTCCCCAACAGCTGGATGAACAGCCGTCCCTGCAAACACCAATAGCACCAAAATAAAAATCAAGCGGTGGCATGACATCAGATGTTGACCAGTCACAAGGTCAGCTCGGGCCGTGGGGGCGCCGCTCCCCAAATAACTGGAAAACCAGTTATCCCCGTGCGGGGCATACAAAACTGCTTTTGTGACAGATGGAGGATTGTATGAATGGCTGCGGGTACCGTTCGGAATGAGAAACAGTCCCAACAGTTTTCAGCGTCTGATGGAGATAGTTTTGTCTGGCCTCAGACCTCTCCAAATTGGCATTTATATCGACGATATCGTAGTGGCCAGTAAAACAGTTGGGGAACACCTTGAGAAACTTGAACTTGTTTTTCAAAGGCTCCAATATCACAATCTCAAACTTAAACCAGATAAATGCCACTTCCTGCAGTCTTCAATTCGCTACTTAGGGTTCATCGTGAGTAAGGACTGAGTAAAACCCGATCCTCGAAACATAGAAGCAGTGAGAAATTTTAAAGTCCCCAGAACAATTAAGCAAGTAAGAGCTTTTCTGGGACTTACCGGTTTTTATCGTAGATTTATTGAACAATATGCTAAAATTGCACTACCTCTCACTAACTTGATAAAGAAATCACAGACATTCAGTTGGACCCCTGAAGCTCAATGTGCTTTTGAGGAATTACAACAAGCTTTGCTGAAAGAACCCTGTATTAAGCTCCCAGACTTTGAAAAGGAATTTACACTGGCTTGTGATGCGTCTCAGAGCTCTATCGGAGCAGTCCTGCAGCAGGAATATGAAAGGAAATTACACCCCGTTGCTTTTGTTAGCCGTAAATTAAAGGGCGCAGAAATAAATTATTCTGTAGTCGAAAAGGAAATGTTAAGCGTGGTATTTGCTATAAATTATTTTAAACAGTACTTGTATGCCCGTCATTTCACTGTTATAACTGATCAGGCTAGTTTGGCATATGTTTTCAAATTGAAAGATCCTACTTCTCGTATTGCACGGTGGTGCATGTCTCTTCAACAGTTTGATTTTACCATACTTCATCGTCCAGGAAAATCTAATGTAGTAGCTGATTATTTATCTAGACATGTACAGGCAAATGAAGTAGAAGAGAAAATTTCCAACGTGACTTTGGAGCGAGCTAGGGTTAGAGAACTTCAGCGAAAAGATAAAAAATTGTCTAAGCAGATTGAACTGCTTGAGGGAATGGAGTGATGGAAAAAAATGCAAAATCTCAGATGAATTCTATTTGGATGATAGTATGCTATGGCATTATGCCCTTCCGAAATCAGGGAACACTAGGAATCAGCCAGTTGAACAGTTAGTCGTGCCTGAAACAATGATTCCAGAGGTACTAAATGCATGTCATGATGCAGTTGCCCATCAGGGTTTTCACAAAACACTGGAACGAATTAGGACACAATTCTATTTTCATAACATGTATGTCATTACAAAAAATTATGTTGATACTTGCCACTCCTGCTTAAGCAAGAGGGGGCACAAACCAAATATGAAGGCAGCTCTGATAAGGTCTCAGTTAGCTAGCCGGCCTTTTGAGAAAGTAGCGATGGATATTGTAGGTCCAATTACAACTACTTTTTCTGGGAACAAATATATTCTGGTGATAACAGATTATTTTACTAGGTGGCCTGAGGCATATGCTTTGCAGGATGTAAAAAGTGAAACGATCGCCAAAGTTTTGGTGGAAAATTTTATCGCCACCCATGGAATCCCGGATAAAATTCTGACGGACAGGGGGTCAAATTTTCTCTCAAAGGTAATGATGCATCTCTATGAAAGGTTAGGCATAAAGAAACTAAACACTCTGAGTTTTAGGCCCCAGACAAATGGGCAGGTAGAGAAACTCAATCATGTGCTTATACAGGCCATTAGTCATTTAGTTTCTGAGAGTCAAGAAGATTGGGATAGATGCCTCCCTCTGGCTTTATTGTCCCTTCGCACGTCAATACATACTAGTACAGGAGAGACTCCTGCATTTTTGACATATGGAAGAGATCTTGTATTACCTTATAACCTAATTGGAGGCCCTGCTATTCGTACCTACGCATCACAGTTAGAATACTGCGATGAAATGACCAATCGACTTAACCTTGCTTTTGAGGCGGTTAAGCAGAATTTGGAAAAGGCTGCAGACCTGCAAGAGAAGCAACGGGCAAAAACAGCTGTGGATAAGCACATTAAGTTGGGAGACAAAGTTTATCTGTACAGTCCTGTGGTGAAACCAGGTAAATCAAAGAAGTTGAGCAAGTTATGTACGGGGCCATTTAGAGTTACAAAATGTGTATCCCCAGTAAACTATGAAATTGTATTTATCGCTGATCCTCGTCGAAGAGAGAGAGTGCATGTGGATAGGCTTACAAAAATTAGGGACAGAATTGTTTTCTCAGGAGAAGATAGTAGTTCACACAGTCCGGTGCAACAAGAGGAGCACCAGGAAGCTGAGAATCAGCAGGAGAATGACCCAGAGGAGTATGTTAGTGATACAGTTCTGTATTTTCCTGCTCAAAGGAGGAGTACAAATATACCTATTCTCAGAGGAAATCCAGAGTTCATCGCTCCTCAGAAAAGCTCGAGAAGTAGCACTCATGTGTCACAGTCTCCGAGCCAAATAGTTGCTCCAAGAGAGAGAAGGTTAAGAAGTAATGTGGTTAACACCAATCCGTCGAGATATGTATTACGCCCCCGGGACAGCCGTGGTTTTGTGATCAGACAAAACCATGTGTGAGAATTTTGTTTTGCAAGAAAGTTATATAGAAGCTTCATTTGTATATACTTGTACAGTGGTAAAGGTGCACCTTGTATGTAAAAACAGTTGTTGAATTGTGTTAAGCCCATGGGCTTCTTCTGAGTGTAATTGGGGGTGTTCCTTTTGAGTGTAGTTTTTGCTTGTGGTATGAGAGTGAATGCATCTTGTTCTTTAAGTTAGGAAAAGAAAGGCTAGAACAGGAACAACTTCAGAAGTTAGAAAGAGGAAGACTTCAGAAGTTAGAAAGAGAAAGACTTCAGCAGTTAGAAAGAGAAAGACTTCAGAAGTTAGAAAGAGAAAGACTTCAGGGGTTAGAAAAACAAAGACTTCAGCAGTTAGAAAGAGAAAGACTTCAGCGGTTAGTTTGTGATGTGCCTCGAGATGGTATTGAGGTGAGAGATGTTTCTGGGGAAAGTGAATCCAGGAATAATGTGAGTCAGTGAATCAGATGAGAATTTTGTGAGATTTGTACGTGAAATTATTATGTAACATAAGGATGGTATTTAGGGATAACTAGATGATGTTTTTTATTCTCTGTTGTGGTTGGTAGCATGTAGTATTGCACAATGGTATTCTGGAAGTGACCAGATCAAGGTGAGTCCTGCATAAGTACTCCAAAAGTGAGAATGGTGTGACATTTTACCAGGTATTATGTTGAGTGAGACATGTTCAGTGCATGGGAAGAGAAAACTGATGCAGAAGTTTTCTAAGCCTTACCCTTACGGAAAACAGGATTTGCAAATTCTATCCTATGTTGATAGTTTCCTTTTTTCTTACTGGTCTGTTTCTGTGGGATAAGCCTTGCATAGTGTTGAAAAAAAAAATTTCTCTGTGTATTTTTTTTATGGTGTTTGGAATTATGTAATCCATGTTCAGTATTGCATAGCATTAGAAGTTTTGTTGGTGTAGCTTTCCGTTTGCGTCATGTGTAGGTTTCTTTTGTATCTCTGGTGTGAGTGTGAATACATCTTGTTCTTGCCTTTGGACTTTTAGTTCTTGGAATGAAAGAAAAAAAATTGTTTTTTTTTCTTTTCGCTTCGGAGGAGGATGTGATGATCTGTTGACGTTTTTCCGATCTCTAAATTAATGGGCCAATATTTTTGGGTCGGAAAAACCATCACCAGATCCACGCACTCTCAATGAGAGTGAGATTTTTTGTCATGAGATGATCTCAAATCCCTTTGGCAAGGAGGGAGTTAGAAAAAAAAATAGATTTAAGAGTCAAGAAAAATCAAGTAAATTCTTTTCATTTCTTTTATTTTCTTTCTGATTTCTCTGTGAAGTGTTGATCTCTGTGTATGTAGTTAAATTTATGTGAATAGGTCTAGGTAAGTTAGCCTTGTGATGTCTGTTGCTAGTTAAGGGAGGTGTAACTAGCTGGGAAGTAGATTTAAGGAAGTTTGACATCATGCTATATTGCTGGTTTTTTTGTTGTTCTTTCATGCAATGTTTTTTTCTTCCATCCATTGCATTTTTTAGTGCACTGTTTACTTTCAGGGAAGAGATATTAGTGAAGTTTATTTTAGTACAGTATATGATGTAGTGTATATGAATTGATTTGCCTTAGTTTCTTAAGTGTATAGTGCAGTTTATATATGTATAGTGTTAGATGTATCAGTTTAAAATTATCGGCGACGCCGCGGCGTTCGGCGTTATTGATCGTCGGGATAACGTAGCGATAAAAAGAAAAATTGTAAGGTTGTAGTTCCGTATTTACCGTCGTTATCGCGATTTCTTTTATTGTATTATTATGTAAGCTTTAATAATGGAAGAGTAATTTGTAAACATGTAGTGTTTGAAGTATTTTATCTTATTGTAGTGGTATCTAATGAGAAAATCGCGTGTTTATGCCATATGTCAGTAGCGTGTATTAAAATCGTCGTTGTGTGTATCGGGCTTAATTTAGTAACCTTTTGTAATTAAAATCTTGCTTTGTATTAATATTTAGTTGGTTTTAGTATGAATCTTACTTGGTATTAACTAGTGATAGTATAATTCAGCGACTGATAGAAAAAGCGGGTCGGCGATCGCTCCGTAACGAAGAGACTTTCGTAAATTAATTGCGCGTGCGCTATCGTCAAGGATATTTAATAGTCATTTAGTAAAAGAATAAAATTGTGGCTTAATGCATCAGGGCAAAATAACACATCGTTGCGTTACGCTATTTTTTCGTAATTCCGATCGTCGTACCTGTAGCTAGAGAGAATTCGATTTTTATGCGTTACGAAGTTAATTGTAACGATGTTCGTCAATGTTAGTTAATTTGTTTAATGAATTTTTGTAAAGGTGGTCTCCAAAAGTATTTGTTCAGAAAGAAAGAACGAAAATGGCTACAGTTCTGGTGTCGCTTTTCTAAAAGCGATAAATTCGTAGAATGGCATCTGTGAGGACGTTTTCCCAGCTTTACCAGTGCAGAAAGTCCGACTTATTTATGCTCTTGTTTACTTCGAAAAGGCATTTTTCGCTTTGCACAGGAACACTTCGGGATTTGGGTGGAATTCTGCGAAGTTCACCGCAGCGCCCGTTTTCGTGGGTCAAAGGTCAGTCATCCATCGAGGAAGTTTCTGCCTCCTGGCGTTCACGCAGCCAATTGGAAAGTCGGCGCTTTCTCGCACATGCGCGATGCGTAAGGCGAAGAGCATCGTTTTTTTTGTACGCTGAGAAGATGCAGAGATGCAGAGAGAGAGAGAGAGTTGAGCTAGAAACCACCAAGCACTAAGAAAGGGGAAGGAAAAAAGAAGCTATGCGGGAGAGACCGCGCTTCTAAATCGGAAATGCCGCCAAATTCCGGGAGGACGAAGGAAAAGATGTCAGCGTCATGGTAGGACCTTTTAATTTGTTTTTAAATGCCAAAACAGAGGAAGCTACTTGAAAGCCCTTATTCTCACAGAGAATTGTAGCTGGGCTGGATATCTTCCACCCGCCAAGTTCGCCAAGTTCGGGAGTCCCACGGAGACGCCGGAGAAATTGCGGCACAAGCATTGTTACTTAAGTTTGAACCTTCGTCCGAGGAAATCTTCTAATTCCTTTCTTATTGTCCACTTGAAGGGCAGGGAAATATATGTCCACGCAGTTCGGAAGCAAGCAAGGAAACTTGCGTAAATTCACGGCGACGGACAGACTCCGTGACGCCGAACCTCAGCAGTTAACAAAAAAAGAAAAAAAAACGTAATTCCTCCGCTCAGCTCAAACATTTCTATGCTGTTTAAGTGACAAAGCTTCCTTGAGGAGAGAAGAGAGAGAGAGGAAAGCAAACAAGGAAACAAGAAGAAAAAAAAAAAAACCGTCATCAACGGCAAACTTTCTTTCGGCGACCACCTAATTGTTTTTGGTTTTAATGTGAAAAAAAAAATGGTACGATGTTATTTCATTAAAAAAAATATATATATATTTAACTAAAAGAGACATACAAAGGCTGCAAACAACTCAAAGAAGCATGGAGAGGTGCATGCTTGGTATAACCAGGAGAGATAAGAAAAGGAACTCGTGGATCCGAAAAATGACGAGAGTGGAAGACATCATGATCAGAGTTAAATCCCTGAAATGGCAATGGGCTGGACATACTGCCAGAAGGACAGACCATAGATGGACAGCCAAAATTTTAGATTGGATTCCAAGGGACAGGAAAAGACCCAGAAAAAGACCACATGGGAGATGGGTGGATGAAATTCGTAAATATGCGGGAGTGACATGGAGGAGACTGGCACAAGACAGACCGTTGTGGAGGAAACTTGGGGAGACCTTCGTCCAGCAGTGGATTGATAATGGTTGACAATGATGATGATGATGATGATATATATATATATAGGGGAAGATTTTGTAGAAAGATATTCCTTGTTTTGAAAAGGGAAAGGAAAATTATTAAACAAAGAGGGGAGTAAAGAAATTGAAATTTTTTTTTATTATTTTGAGTGTGTGTAAGGTTTGGCCAGAACCAACAAATGTAGTATAATGTGTTACTGTAAATTAAGAAAAGATTTTTCCAGGTAACTGATCAAAAGCGGTGTGTTGTGAAAAAAAAAAAAAAAGGAAAATTTTAAAATGTCACTCTTAACCATCCAAATCTAAATTGTAAAGAGCATTTAGCTCAAAGTTCAACAGTTATTAGATATGCACATGGAGCATTAAGCTCTTAGCACTCTTTGAGTGAATGATCACATTCTTTAAAGATTTTTTGTAAGGCAGGCTGGTAACCAAATTGTGCCACTTACCTCCTTCATCCTCTAAACCACACAGGTGAAAACTACTTGGTTTGCAGACCAGGGTTTCTCAGAGGATTATTTAGGACTGTCAACATACTCTGGACTCTAAAATTCATAGCTAAATTCTTTTTTTATTCGGCCTAGCCACCTAAAGTTTTCTTGTATCAAGTGTTTTTCCAACCTGTGCCTGGGAGCACAAAATAAATTTATAGTTAACCTGGAACATATGCTTAATCAAAATATTTTGTGTCGTATGTGAATTTCTCTTGTCGGTGGTGGTGGAATCACCTTCCACTTACTGGGAGTTTTTTAAGGATCGTACCTGGGGTGTTAGTCGTTGATGAAAAAAATTCTTAATTGGGGTCCCTAGATTGATCACCGGCCATTTTCTTCTTTTTAAAAATAAAAATTGGTAATATTTGCATTTTTTCAGAAGTAAGTTCATCATCGTAATAGAATAATATCTTAACAACCAAACCACGTCGTATCAACGAGTCTTTACCAAAAATAAGAAATTATATGGAAAACACTTCCCATCAGGAGCTGTAGTAACGCAGGAAGAATTTTTTAAATCGGACTTTTAGAAGTGGAGATATCAGGAAAACCTTGATTTATCTTTATGCCCCCTAGCGGAAAATGTATGCATTACTTGAAAACGAGACTAACTAAAATAGTCTTCGATATAAATAGCATCGAAAGGAAAAAGAATTTTTTCAATCGGATATTTAGAAGCAAATATACAAAATAAAATGTATTTTTAATTTGATAGGATCTGCATATATGTCCTCTAGCAGCAAAGTCGTGCATATTAAAAAAAAAAAAAAAAAAACAGAAATTAAAGGTTATCATTCTTATATTTCAAGCTTTTCAATACAAAAAGGATTTTAGAAATTGATCTAATAGTTGCAGAAATATGGTGTCCCCAGCCAGACAGACAAAGTGATAACACACGAACAATCGTTTTTTACAAAAGATGTGCTAATAACGCAGCTTCAGAATAGAGGTACTGCATATCATCCCTGACCTCTATGCTAGACTGGAAACTAAATCTCTTGAAATTCTGCAACATCAGTCTCTTTATCCCTATGGTCTTAAATTCCACTCTTTCTGACAACAAGCATAATCCACATAAATTTTCTATCCGTGAACTTTTCTTTCTTGTTAACAAGATCAGCACTAGAGGTAAAAGAGGGCAGAGGCTTTTTCGTACTACAAGCAAGGTGGATTTTGCAAGCTTGCAAATAACTCTAAGTAGTTTTAAAAATGGTACAAGTTTTGTTAAAAATACTTGCAGAATACTTAAGTCCTTTAAGCACTCTGTCCTAAAAAGTTATTTCAAGTTCTGGAATGAAACTGCTAATCAAGTTGATAAGCATGTTTTTGTTTTAGTTCTGGACATTCTTAAGCATATTCTTAAAGAGAAAATTTCTCTTAAAGGAATTTCCAGGAATTATGTGACCATCAGATTTCTTAATAAAAGCTTTGATCATCTCAATGTTAGGAAGCTGTTCTACAATAACGCAATTTTTTTCCCCATACACAGGCACCAGTCTATTGTAAGTTATAAGTATGTTAAGACCTTAGGGTCTATAATTAAAAACTACAAACTTGGATCTTCACATTCTTTACCTGTAGTTACTGCATGTTCTTGTGAAGAACTTAAAGACACAGTACACTACGATAGGCATTACAAACATATTATCACTGGTAACTTGAACTTTGTTGATAATGACAAGCTCAGATATTTGTTAAGAGTATGGTACTAAATTTAGACCTTCTTTCCATATCTCCAAAAAACGAATTCTTGAGAATTTTACTCAAGATGTTAATAGATATATTATTAAAACAAGTTTAGCATACAATCAGCAAATTGAGGCCTTTGCAGAATGGAAATATAATGTAATTAATAGCTTCTCTAATAAGTTGGCAGGTCTTGATTTATGTTTTGACAGAAATCTTTTTTTCTCTGGAGATGCCAAAAGGTCACTCTCTAAACTACAAGATCAATATATTTTTACTACTACAGATAAAGCTAGCAATAATTTTGCAGTTACCTGCAAGAAATTCTATTTTGATTTGTTAAATCTAGAACTCAATAATAGAGTAACCTACGAGCCAGTAAGTTATTGTACCAAGCAGCTAGAAAATCGTTTTAAGGCCTTCTTCAAGAAGTTTAAAATTCCACAAATGAGGAGATATGAGCCTGAATTTCCCTTTCTTTTTGCAACTGTCAAGTTTCATAAAGATCCGGTAAGGTTTAGATTCATAGCTAGTGGAGTTAGGAGTCATAAAAAGAAAATTGATCAAGCTTTTGAAGCAATCTTGAAGAGGGTCTTGAAACATATTAGTAACTGTACTAATCTGAAGTACAGAGATTTTTGGATAATAAATAGTAATTCAGAAGTAATTTCCACTATACTCAACATAAATCCCATACATATTAATAGTTATGATTTCGAGAACCTATATACTAATCTGCCTCTTTCAGATATCATCACTACCTTTAAAGAACTGTATGTAGAATGTAAGCTTAACCAATTTGTTATTGTAGGTGCTTGGAACTCTTATCTCAATTGTTGCATAACAATAACCATATTTTATATAATAATACTCTCTATAAGCAAGTTAACGGAATTCCTATGGGAGTAGCTCACTCCACAAGTGTGGCTAATCTATTCCTGTTCTTTAAAGAATATAAGTTCATTAAAAAAAGCTCCTCATGCTCAGATAACTACCTATACACTTATAGATATATTGACGATTTGCTTTGTATAAATAATTCAGAAGTTATAGAAAGTGATTTTGCAAATATCTATCCTAGCTCTCTTAACTTATGTAAAACCAACTACAGTAATCAGGAACTAGATTTCCTAGACTTAAGCATTAAACTTAACTGTGGTAACCCGTCCATCAGCTATTTTCCTTTCAAAGTAATAAAATATCTGCACTGGAACAATAACATCTCGAACAAAGTAATTGAGAATGTACTAATTTCTCAGGTATTTAGAATTTCAAGAATTTGCAGCAACTATTTGGATTTCAATAACCACATTAGAATCTTATTAAACTGTTTCCTAGAAAACAAAATTCCAACTTTTTTCATCAAAAGAACTTTAAGAAAAATTGTTCTGAATAATGGAGTTAAGTTGGCAGATCTGTTTTAATTTATACACAGTTAATAAAATGATTCTGGCCAATGAAAGCCTTATGGAAGTTGGTCTGGAGGATGCATATTAACTACAAAAAGGAACATTTAGTGCTATGGACAGGACAGTCCTATTAAAAATTAAAAATAAAATAATGCAAATAAAATCACACAAAAAAAGTTTATAACTTGATTAAAAAGTAACAAAAATAAATAAAAAGTAAACTAGGTATTCTCCACTAGAATAACTAAACTAAAAATAGTAAAACTTACGTTAACATAAATAGGAACTTGAAGTGTCTGTAGAAGTACACAAAGGTAATTAAATACATATCATCATCATCATCATTGTCAACCATTATCAATCCACTGCTGGACGAAGGTCTCCCCAAGTTTCCTCCACAACGGTCTGTCTTGTGCCAGTCTCTTCCATGTCACCCCTGCATACTTTCGAATTTCATCCACCCATCTCCTATGTGGTCTTCTTCTGGGTCTTTTCCTGTCCCTTGGAATCCAATCTAAAATTTCGGCTGTCCATCGATGATCTGTCCTTCTGGCAGTATGTCCAGCCCATTGCCATTTCAGGGATTTAACTCTGATCATGATGTCTTCCACTCTTGTCATTTTTCGGATCCACGAGTTCCTCTTCTTATCTCTCCTGGTTACACCAAGCATGCACCTCTCCATGCTTCTTTGAGTTGTCTGCAGCCTTTGTATGTCTCTTTTAGTTAAGGTCCACGTCTCTGCACCATACGTAAGCACTGGAAGGATGCATTGATCAAACACTTTTCTTTTAAGACATAATGGCATATTGCTCTTGAAAATTATGCTGTTTCTTCCAAAAGCTCTCCAGGCAAGTTTTGTACGCCGATTAATTTCTTCATCAATGTGACCCTCACTTGATATCTGCTGTCCAAGATAAACGTACGTGTCTGTTATCTCCAGCTTTTCTCCATCAATCGATAAATCTTCATTTCTTGTAAAAGCATTGAACATCACTTTTGTCTTCTGAAAGTTCATTTTTAATCACACTTCTTTACTCTTGTCAGCAAGTTCCTGGATCATACTCTGCAGCTCTGATGGGGTAGTTGCAAAAATGACTACGTCATCAGCAAAACGAAGGTGGGTTAGATAATCTCCATTAATCTTTATCCCCTTGTTTTCCCAGCTCAGCGACTGAAAAACACCCTCCAATGTGGCATTAAAGAGCTTCGGAGATATGGTGTCACCTTGTCTCACTCCCTTTCCAATTTTTACGTGTGTTGTATTTTCAAACAGCCTAATCTTTGCACTTGCATTTTCATAGATGTTATTAATAATATTAATGTATGCATCTTCAATACTGCAGGTTTTCAGAGCCATTGTAACTGCTGATGGTTTCACCGAATCAAAGGCTTTTTCATAATCGATAAAAGCCATGCACAATGGAAGTTCATATTCCCTCGCTCTTTCAATTAGTTCTCTCAGCACGTGGATATGATCTATTGTGCTGTAGCCACTCCTGAATCCAGCTTGTTCTCTCGGTTGAGCCATGTCTAGTGCTACCTTCAAGCGGTGTGAAAGAACTTTAGTGAAGATTTTATAAACTACTGATAGGAGGCTGATAGGTCTGTAGTTTCCGAGATCCTCAATGTCACCTTTCTTATGTAGCAGGATCATTGTAGCGGTGTTCCAATCCTCAGGAATCTTTCCTTCATTAAGGCATCGAGTGAAAATTTGGGCGAGTACTGTTTCGATTTCTCCACTTGCTTCTTTTATGATGTCTACAGTAATTCCATCTTCTCCTGGAGCTTTTCCTCGCTTCATGTTCTTGTATAACTTTTTCCAAAACATCTTTTTATTTTTATTATTATTTTTTACTTGTGATGTCAGTTGTTGCGGAAGTTATGGGTACAAAAATCCTGTTTACTTTTAGGTATCTAATTATAAAAATGTTTATTCTTTTATTTTTTATTTTATAGCATTTTGGATAAAGCTTTTTTCACCACAAAGCATAAGACTTTGTAGTACTTTGGTACTGTTATTCATGTTTAAATTCTCTCTTAGGCGGCTAGGTTGCTTGGCAACAAGTTTTTTTTTTTTTTTTTTTTGCTGAATAATTATGTTGGTTTATTCAGACACTCTCACAACTTGTGGTTTTTGTAATCGTTTTTCTGTTTTTTGTGGCAGATGACGAGCGTGGGTTGGGCCAGGAAAGTTATAGATGCATGCAAAAACTTTTAACTAAATGATTAATCATGCAGCTCTGAGGAAGTTATAATTAAAAAAAAATTGTGGGCTTTAAACTTGCATCTATGGCTTTGCAGGAACCCATTCCCAACTACAGGGTTCGTACTCTTTTTGGGGGAAAAAATTCAAGGACTTTCCAGGCCTTTTCCAGGCCATATACAAAAAATTCCAGGATGATTACTACGCTTTACAGTATCATGCTCAAATTATTTTTTAAAAGCAATTTCAGTTTTAAGTAATAAAAATGATGAAAGATGCAAATGGATGAGTGTGCTTTATTACCCATTACATTTCTTTTTAATGTTTTTAATTGGCGAATTACCCAATAATGCTAAATTGAATCATGATGCAATTACCACAAGGCTATTCAGAAAATCCTTTCCCTCAATCAGAAAATGATTAATTCAATCAGTCATTTTAGCTGCATCACTAATTCTGCACTATCTTCCATGTAATCAGACTATTATTGATAACAACTGAAATTATTATAAAATAAAGTGAGGGCAGATTCAGAAATTAAGAATGGGGAGGGCGCACGTCTAACAGAGGACTGGTAAAAAAATCTCTGAGATTTATTTCCTCCAAAAAAACACGGTGGTAAAACATGGAGGACCCATAAGGGGAGATGGGGTGCTTGCCTGTCAGAGTACATCACAAACAGCAGTTCTGAAGTACTGCTGTGTGGATCACTGAAAAGTTCGGGCCAATGTAAGACAAAACGTGCAGTTGCAAAGTGAAAAAGTGTAATGTCTGAAAACAAGAAACGTGAGACAAAGCAAAGCACTTATCTACTTACTCAACCCCCCCCCCTTTTTTTTTTTTTTTGAAATGGGGCATGTGCCTGTTATGCCCACAGGTGGATTCTAGCTCTGATAAAAAGTGTTTCCATACATGGGAATTATTTTTTTTTTCTTTTTAACATTCCCAATGACTGCCACTTGTGGATGCATATTGGGATGTGACTTTTGAAGGCAATGAAAATCTTAATTACTAGACAGAATATGTTCCAGACTTGAGGAAAATTTCATCCAATTGTAGTACAGTTATGTTAAATCAAAAAGCATAAGCCACGGAATCACTATGCACCTCAAGAAATGATTCGGGAGTGGAGGATCATAGAAAGGTGAACCAATAGAGTTTAAAACAGAAAGTGTAATTTTAGGAACATGGCAACAAATTTCAAATAAGTTTCATCATAGAAGTCAGAAAGTCCTGGCCCACCACCCAACCCAAAAGAAAGGGTTAGGTGAACCAATAGAGTTTAAAACAGAAAGTGTAATTTTCAGAAAGTCCTGGCCCACCACCCAACCCCCGGTGAAACAGTGGCAAGGGTGTGACGACCAAAGAGGAAGCAGATCTAGCAGCCGCATCAGCACACTCGTTACCCGAGATTCCAACATGCCCAGGAATCCAGCAAAACTGAACTTGAAAACCGGCCCCGAGCAAACGACGAAGTAACTGTCTCACATTCACAAGAAAAGGATGGTCACGGCAATCTGCAGATGACAAAGACTGCAAGACACTCAAGGAATCCGTATAGACCATAGCACGATGATGAGAACTCGACTGAACATGGAGAAGAGCGAGATACACAGCATGCATCTCCACTGAAAACACCGTGGCCTCAGCTGGGATCCGCGCTACTGAAACGTCATCTACACAGACAGCCGCGGATCCAACGACTCCATGCATTTTGGAGCCATCAGTAAAAATAGGAGTGTAATCAAAATTTAGGTCACAGTGCTCAGCGAAGAGCTGCTGGTACACTGACGCAGGGGTTGAGGATTTATCGAAAGATGTAAAGGTGGTATCAACCATGATACCAAGTGGGTGCCATGGCGGATCCCCAAAGCCCCTGGTCTCTCCAACAAGTGACAAGTCGAGCCCAAGTATTAGTAGAGCCCCATATTCGAAACATCTATTATTTTAATGGATAAAAATGCATTTTGCAACATGACAATTGCTTTCATCTTTTTTAATCCATCCAGCATATTTAGGATTTATTAGCCAAAGATCACTAAAAGTACACTTACCCATATTTAATGGGGGGGGGGGTGAAAAAATGGGTAAATCAACTGAAACAGTAAATGAAAACCAAAAAAATATCTAAGATCAGGAACCACACAACTAAAAATTGAGAATTTCCCCTGAGTAAGGGGCTACACATGTGACCAATTACTATAGGCCAGATTTTAAGTAATTAAAGAAAAAGGGGTCTTACTGCTATGTTCTTTCCTGCTCCCCCAGCTTTGTCCTTTAGGCAGCCTGGGTTGCAAATGCTTTGGCATTGATTTAGTCTTCATTCAAAACAAGGAAACAACACTTAGTGAAGTTACTGTTTTATGACCTGTATGCCAATCAGTAGACAGAGTGTTGTGCTAAAAGACTGTTACAAAGCATCACCTCTTACAGCTGGGCTCCAAACCAGAGGAAAGGAAATGTTAACAAACACTTAGTGCCTGAGGGAAACAAAACTTTGTACTGGGTCCCCTCCTCCAAGTCTCAAATCTTTCATACTTACCCAGCTGGAGAGTGGACGTAGGGCTTCAAGCTTGGAGAATGAATACTGCTCTTATATCTATGCCTTTGAATTTAATTTCGACCATTTTCAACAGGGTAGGTTCCTAGGTTGTACCTAACAGCATACTAAAATTTCGCCAAAATCCAACCCCTTTTACGTGAATTATCGTACGGACAAATGGAAAAAACCAAAGCATAAACGTTTCTGCAACCTACAGTTCGAAAGGGTTAGTAATTTCTAAAATAAAAACATAACGAACAGCGTGAAAACTAGCTCATACACAGAATATTTGAAACTACAGTATGCGCTCTCAATTATTAGGGATGATAGGGGGAAGGGAATAGAACTGTCCATAATTAGCATGTTCTCGTTGCGCTAGGCGCTTAAGCACTGCTGAATTCCGTCAGACCCCCAATGGTCAAATGATTGAAATGTGCTGATGTTCATGGAATGAAATGGTTGATCAGCTATGATAACCGCATAAAAGTTCGAAGGGGGCGATTTTTTTTTACTTTATGCAACATTCTACATTACTAGAATATTTATCTTGTCATCATCAACAATAGCAATGTAACTACCACTTACGATCGCGGATATCGGCCAACTGAAAATCTGCCATACAACTAAGGGATACAGCACACAGGTATCATGTTACAGTGTATTGTAATTGAAAAAAAAAAAAAAAAAAGATTTCAGAAATTAAAACCGAAAAAAAAAAAACTTTCAGAAATTAATATCATCAAGTCATGGTGTTTCAAAAATCCGCTTTCCTTTATAATGTTTAAAAACATGTAATGTTTTTCTTTTTTACCTGTCGTGTATAATAAAATGGGTTGATTTTTTATGGAATCAGACGTCCATATGTCCGATTGTCTTCGTCTGAGTTCACACGTTAGCTACTGTGTACAAGTAGACATATTTTTTCAGCTCAAAAATATGTAGTTTTGTATGTATTCACAGTATAACTCATTCCGTATTCCCACAGAACAAAATTCAGCAGATACAAATGAAGAACATCAAGACCCACCCAACACCATGTTTCCGATTGTCTGCTGTTTATATTCAAGAAATGCGAATATGGATCAATGGTGAATGCAGCAACTATGGTTTTTATTTATTACCAAGAAAAAAAAAAAGGAGCCTGAAAGCTGTAAAGCTGAAACGGATATTTCTCCCCCTCCCGAAAACATTCCGATTAAGTTCAAACAGCAGGAGCACGCGTCCACGCACACGCAACCTCTGGAATGTCCTGATGGAACGGCTTCTTTTCATTTGGCACATCGCCATAAATCACCACCTGCAGCTCACTGAAGTGTCTTCCTCCTTCACCCTAACTATAGGAGAAAACGCAAAAAAAAAAAAATGCTGCCCAATTTTCGACAAAATGACCAAATTTACGTCATAACGTTGCAATTTACTAAAATACGTTTATCTGCTGAATTTCGCCTAAATCCATTGAAAACTTTTTAATTAGATTTTTTTATTAAAACAGTAACTCAGACATCTGAATAAAAATGTATGTTTGTAATTAAAATAGAGTCCATATCATCACAGAAACAAAATTTAAGGATCACTCTGTTTAAATAAAACCATGGCATCTAAAAAAAAAATAATTTGCTTGCTTTTCCCGTAATTTATAATTGCAGTTTCTTTTTTTGAATCCGATTTTGCAACGGAAGATTTTTTTTTTGCATCTGCTAAAGTTTCAAACGGAATTCGGCGAAATTCGCACTAGAACTTTATTGAGATGTATTTTAACCACTGTAAAAATTTTACTGTGTTATTTTCAAAATTCCGGAAAATGGATTTCTGAAAATATCTCTTAGTCCTTTTGAGCCGTGGAAGTGATAAACAGGTGTTTGCTTTCTTCCCAACCAAGGGCTTCGGATCAGCGCTCCCAGCTGTCAATCAACCGTTGCTATGGTAACACACTTTCTGCTCAAGGCTCACTGTCTAAAGAGGCACACATAATAAAAATTTCCAATGCTAACTTTTTAAGTTTTAAACCGATTCAAATGGAATTTTGGGAGTAAGCTTCTGTAATCCAATTATAGTAAATGTAAAAATTTCAGCCACTTTTGTGAAAAATTCGCAAAGATAGTTTTCTTATTTTTTATCATAAGTAGCCGAAGTCTCCTGAGGGGTGGGCCGGAAGCAAGCGTCTTAATGCAATAAACAAGGAGCAGATGAATGTGTTGTTCAGGCATACTCTTCACTGGTGGATGCCAGCTGACTTGGTAAACACGCGACCCCCTTGCAAATGCTAAATGTCTCTTCTTTCCCCTTCTGTTGTTCTCAGTAGTTGTCGGACGGACATCAAGCTCAGGGCTAGAGAATGCATCAAGCTCCCCTTCCCTAGCAGACCCGCTAGTAATCATCCAATTTTATTGCACTGGAAGTAGTGCTTCCCCCCCCCCAGCCAAATTAGGATTTGGGCACATCCGAAACACCACTGTAGCCGGCGGTTTCTTTGAGAACAGAGGAGAGAAACTTTAAAAAATTAAGGGGTAACAGTCAGTAACACGATTTCCTAAAAGGGCATTTTTTTTAAGCACTAATTTCAAATTTCAAGGTTTTTCAAGATAGCATTAAAAAAATACCGTTTTTCCAGGATATTCCAGGCCTTGAAAACGTTATCATGATTTTCCAGGACTTTCCAGGTTTTCAAGCACGCGTGCGCACCCTGCAACTAGGTCTTTGTGGAAGTGAGAAAATTCAGAGTTTTGCTGGTCCTTGATAAAGCCAAGGCTCGGCATTCTCGACACTTTCTACATTCAGGTTGCTATTACTTTATCTTCTTTTTTACTCATACCTGTTGGTTTTTGAGTATTTCTTTGTTGTTTTAGTACCTGATAAATATTTGTTTTTGCTTCTGTCTCTTCTTACTAGTATGTGAATTCTGAATATTCATAACTGATGCGTTGTGCGTCATGATCTTCAGGTTTTTTAAGCAAATTTAGTTTTAAATTCTTAGGTAAAAAATTTTTCTTTGACTCTGCTCTTGGGTATATATATATATAGTGAGATAACGGTATAGTAAAGCGACTACGCCCGATCGAATAGCAGCGCTCCTAGTGGTGAAATGCGGAAGTTAGCCATTGCAAATCGAAAAGAGATGGAGCAAAATTTCCCATTACACAGTTGTAGAGCATCAATTAATTAGTACAAAACGACATTTGTTTCACACGAATAAGATAAATTGTCGCCTGAATACCCTAAAATGTCCGAAATCAATGTGCGACAATTCAAATCTGCATATTCACATTTCGCAAATGTAGCCGTATGCAAATGCAGATTGTGACGTTGTACCATACCTACGATATAAAAACCAGTAGCAGGATGTACCTTGATCAGAAGTCTAGGTCTACGTATGCTGTGTGAGAATGGCGAGCTTGTATTTCTGGGGTTATGTAAAAAATCAGGTGTATGCAACAGCGCCTACAAGTCTGCTGGATCTACGTTGTCGTGTTACAGATGCTTGCAATAGTGTGACGCCTTCCATGCTGAGGAATGTGCATGCAGTTACTTTCACGAATACAAATGTGTATCGTGGGCAATGGCGAACTCTTTGAACATACTCGACATTAACTTTTTATCACGGTGCGCCAGTTTGCCTTTCTTGTTTTTGTTTTGTCTGACGTCATCAAACTGTATTGACACAAGTACACATTTATGCAATAAATCGTGTGTATTCGCTCATACCTATGACTGTTCCCTTCAAACATTCACACAAAAGGTTGTGCATTGATTTCGGACATTTTAGGGTATTCAGGCGACAATTTATCTTATCCGTGTGAAACAAATGTCGTTTTGTACTAATTAATTGATGCTCTACAACTTTATAATTGGAAATTTTGCTCTCTCTCTTTTCGTTTTCGATTTGCAATGGCTAACTTCCGCATTTCGCCACTAGGAGTGCTGCTATCGGTTGTATTGGATCGGGCGTAGTTGCTTTACTATACCGCTATCTCACTTGCATAACTGTACCTCTCTTTATTTTAAAGTTATTCCAGGCTAAAGGGACTTTTCTATGCACCCTGTATATATATAGTATATCAAAATGGTGGACAGTTCAGCTCTGTTTTTCTGAAGGTAGAGGTCAGGGCTCTGGCTCAATCAATCAATCAATCAATCCAACTTTTTGGATGTTTGTGTCCATTGAAATGTGAGAAGTATGCAATGGAGCACTGTCTATCTTATACAGGTATGTGTCTGCACTGAAGTGTTGCCACAGCACAGGCAGTGCATCATTGTCCAGGATATCTAGATAGACTTCCCATCAGTCCCAAGTCAAACAGGAAAAAAAAAAAAAACCTCATGCTACTTCCTCCAACTTATATTGTCAAGATGATAGTTTTATTTTATTTATAAATTTTGATTTGGAGTTTAACAACCACCGTGGACAACTTGATGGGCTCAAAGCAGTCACCCATCCTTAATTGAAAGCCACTGGTTCTAGGGAAGGGAGAGAGCCAGTGCCATAAGACAAACAAACTATCTGTGCCACAAAGGGATTCCAACCAGGACCGATTTTGGACAAATGGTCAGAAGCCAGCACTTAGACCACTATACCACTTGGGTGGCAAAGATTATACAGTCAGGAAGTAACAGCCACTAGGCACCGCCTCACATAGACATAGTAAAATCAAAACACAAACAATTTGTACTAGAAATATTTACAACCATGTTATTTGTACTTTATGTATAACCATTGGCAATTTCAGTAAACAACGATGATGCATCATGGAGATAGAGAAGTGCAGATGGTGGTTTTTTGTCTCTTGTGAAGAATTGGCGAGTCTGAACAGATACTTTTTTTTTTTTTTTTCTTTGTAGCACTGAATAGCTTTGGTGGCACCTCTGCAGGCCATGGCAAATCTCTTGGCATTAGGGTCTTGCTCTTTATGTTTTGCTATCCCTGCTTCAACTAGATGAAAGGCTTTGGCAAGTACAGTAGTTTAATGCTGAATTGCTTTGGCTCTGGAGTTTCAATATTGCTTTAAGCTTCCTCCTGTTTAAACATCTGGGCTTCCATCCCCATCAGGTGTTCATTGCTGAGTTCCTTCACATGTGATTCTAGCAACACTGTGATGTCATTGTCATTAACCCTTAACCCATGACAAATGTTTCTAAGTGTTCCCTTTTTTTCTACATGTGTGTGGTTAAAGGTTATTTTCTAAATACCGGTAGTATTTCTAGAACCACCACTGTCTTTTTCTTTTTTTTTTTTTAATTTGGTGATACTGTCCTCAGAAAAAAATTTGAAACTGTTCACAACTTGAAGACATAATTTTTTTCAAACTACCACTCATATTTGTTGCATTTACCTTTTTTGCCCCTAGAATTAGTTATGATTTTTATGGCATCATTAGAGTACAACTTCCAAAACTACTTAAATTTTTTCTTCACTTTCAGTTGCTCAACAGCCTGAGCAAAGCTACATTTGCAAATAATAGACATTGAATCACCCCTTGCTCTATTGGTTGAATCAGAGGTGTGTTGTATTTAAGGGTAAAAATGTGACATCAACATTTGGATGGATGTCATCTAAATTTGTTGGATGGCCAGGAGCATTATCAAGCACTAAAAGTACCCTCAAGCAAATATTCTTAGTGGTGTAGTAATGCTCAAACTTGGGCACAAAATAATTTAAAAAACACTAAGAATATCACCAACGTAACCCTTGACTTCTTATTGGCCTTCTAAATGACTGGTAATGCTGCTTTCAAAATGCCTTTGAGTGCACGTGATTTTGACTACGGTAAACCAGCAAAAGCTTCAAATTTAAAATCACCAGCTGCATTACCCACAAGCAAAATGGTGATCCATCCTTTACTTGCTTTATGGCTTGTTATTTACTTTTCTTCTGCTGCAATGCATGTGTGGTCAGATATTTTTTACCAAAATAAACCCTCTTTGTTTACTGGGTTGTTGTTTAAATGATCAATTCAAGGTTATTGTCATTTAGCACCATTCTGCTCAATTGGCACCGTACAGCAAACACACATGCGATATGTCACATGACACCTTGGACTGTGGGCTATGCAATAAGTTCATCAGTTTGGTTACTAGTGGTGGTGAACACAGTGAAGTGTAAGTGGGTCATGGAACAAAGAACAATTCTCATTATTTTTCTTCATGAGTTTACATTGGGACATTCTGCATTCAAGGTAGCAAGGAACATGAATACAGCATTTGGTGAGAGAACAGGTGGCGAGCAGATCTTGCATAGTTAGTTCACAAAATTCGAGTCTGGTGATACAAGTCCTCAAACTGAACCCAGCAGACACAAGCCCTGCAACCATTAATCCTGTTGAATTGAAGGAAATCATTGAAACAGATCCATGCCGAACAGTATGGGAGGTTGTACAGAAGTTAAATGTCCACAATTCAACAGTGTCCCAGCCCCTAGCAGTCAGAGGTAAAGTGAAAAAAATGTGATCAGTACGTGCTACATGTGCTAATCAAGGAAAACAAAGCACGTTGCCTCAAAATGTGCTCCTTTCTCTGCTTAACAGAAACAAAAAGGAAATATTTCTGCAGAGAATTGTGACCACTGATAAGTGGTTTCCATATGATAACCACAGACATTTTGCTCAATGGTCACATGCCAGTGAAGCGCTCAGGAACATGCCAAAGCCAGCCGTACACACCCAAAGAATGAGATGGTCACTGCATGGTGGTCATCTGCAAGCATGATTCTGTAGATGAGCATCATACAGTGACTTTCTTTCTTTGGGCATAGGACTTCACTCTTTAAGACCTGATCCAACCATCACAGCAGAATGCTATAAATGCATGGGAAATCGTGCAGAAAACAATCAGCACTAGTCAATAAACATGGTGCCCTGATGCTTCAAGATAACGCTCGCCCCCCCCCCCATGTCACATAAATAACTGTTCAGAAACTTTAGCAGTTAGGATATGAGACTCTGTCACACTTACTCTCCAGACCTTGCACCAATGGACTATCACTTCTTTTGTCACCTGGACCAATTTCTGTCCACAAGAAACTTACAACAATGATGCAGCTGTTTACCCAGGCACTTGAAGACTTCACTGCCTCCAGGGAACTCAAGTTTTTGAAGATGGCATGAACACCCTTGAGTCCTATTGGCAGAAGAGTATTGATGCTGCTGGTGGCTATTATGACTGATCAGGTATGTTGCTTCAGCTTTTATGCTCGCTTTCAGGGCCTCAATGAAATTGGCCATGGTATCACTGGTCAATGTATTTTTAATATCATTCTAAGTTGTTGTTGTTTTTGTTTACTTTCATAATCACAATAATATATTCAAACAGTCATACACTACTGGCATTCACATATCTGTGATTTAACCAATGAGTAATATTTAAAAAAAAACCTCCCAATGCAAAATAAACCTCATACATATATTCTCAAAAATTATTTTTAAGTATTCACAAAAGAAACTGCAAAGTAAAATATAGCACTGCCAGCTTAAGAAATCAACAACATACAAACAAAAGCAGAACATTTAAACATTCAATAGTTAAGCCATTTTTCTATTAGTCTGCATATAGAGTGATGATGCAAAAAGTAAGCATTTCTATAAGTATTAATAAAAACAATTGCTACACCTACTTGTTAGGTGATATGCCCTTTACTGAAGTTTTCTGTTTCACATAATCAGCTAAAATGTGATCGACAGTAACTCTACATGGAAGCTGCACAAGCTACAACAGAATAAAATTAGTAAATAAACTAATGAGAAAGCATAAGCAGTTCAAGAATTAGAAGTGCAGCAAATAAAACCATAATACACACATGCATGTAAAGGGTGATCCATTTGAAACAATAACCAGTTTAAAATACCCTCCGTGACACTGAAATTGAAGGAGTGATTGGAAGTGCATGCAAATGAGATGGAGAGAGAGAGAGAGAGATCAAATTTTATACCCAGTTAATCACATCTTGAATTTCAAGATGTGATTAACTGAGTATAAAAGTACTTACAATTTTTATACAAAAACTGTCAATGAGTTACTAACAAAGAATATTTACCTAATAGATGATTGTTATATATACAACAATAACTAGAATAACCTTCATACAGTGACATTTCTTCAAAATTTTAGAATAACGTGGTAGATTTTGAAGCATGGAGAAGCATACAGCCCTACCTGGCAATCGGGGCACCACATACGCGTTTCTTTGCGAACTTTCTTTTCCAAAACTCATCTAGTGCAACAAACTGCACATTTTCTTCTTGGCTCTCCTAACTTTGCAGCAGGGTGTATATACTCCGGAAAGTGCCTTCCTGTCAGTCTGAGTTCCTTCCTGTCAGTCTGATTGAGTTCCTTCCTCTAGCTGGTCTTCTGCCTTTCTTGTTAGCCCTCAGGGTGCAGTAAGTTTCAATGATCTTGTCTATGAGATCCAGCTTAAAAGCTATGTGATTAGGCTTATTACCTAACTTTGTGTGTAGTACAAAAGCATTGCACACAGAGATATCTAAAAGGTTTTTCCATAAAAGAAAAGCGAGGACGAGGTAAACATACCAATCCAGACAGTATGTGGCACTACCTCCTCCTAGCTTGGGACAAGCCAGAATCGTCTTCATTATCATCAGAACTCTCTGATGGGACATCAACATGGCTCTCATCACTTACAATTACATGTAAAAAAAAAATTTCAATATTTTTTATCTGATTCATTTTCAAAATCTCTTTCAAATAACGAGCAGATGTCTTGTGCTTCTGCAAACTCAGTGTCGAAGCCATTTTTACACCATGTGCATCCTTTAAGAGTTTGCTTCCTCGGGGCGCTCCATGGGCAACAATGGCACACAGAACAGAAACAAGCACCTCTGTGAATCTTGGAGAGGTAACAGCTAGTTCTGTGTGTCATTGCCAAAAAGACCCTAACTCACTGGGTTTTGTTCCAGAATCCTTAGGTTGAATGAACAAGTGGAACCCTCAGCTGTGGGCTAATCCCCCACACTGATGTACTTCCCTGATTACAAAGACTCAAAGAAAGAAATAAAAGGATTCTAGTGTGGGATATGGTGGACCTACCATACTTGAGAAGGATGGTCCACCACGGAATTGACCTGGACCTTCTAAATCGCACATGGGAAAGAGATCTCGGCTGAGTGAGTGTAAGATTGGTGTGTGGAATACTAGAAGTATAAATGGAAAGATAAATGAGGTGATTCAAGAAATGAATAAGTATAGACTGCATGTGCTGTGTGTAAGTGAAACTAAAAAGGAAGAAATTCAAATAGAAGAAATGAATGGAATGGTGTGAGTGTGATCTGGAGTGTCCGATGATGTGAGGACAGGCTGTGTAGGTTTGATTTTAAGTGAAAACACGAGGAACAACTTTTTCATTTAAGTGAAAGAATTCTCTGGATTCGTTTGAAAGTGAAACTTCCAAGATAGTAATTGTTGTAGTGTATGCTCCTTGTGATTCAGATCCCTCTGATAAGAAGAAAGATTTTTGGAATGAGCTAAAAGCTATTTTCAGCCAGTTTGGTGCTAAAGAGAAAGTTTTAATAGCAGGAGATTCCAATGCTAGAGTAGGCGTTTATAATGGGATTTCTGATAACATCCTGGGTAAGTTTTAATGATCCTGGTGTGAATGAAAATGGTGAAAGATTAATTGAACTCTGCATCGAAAATGGATTGTGGGTATCTAACACGTTTTTTGTTGTTTTTTTTATTGGAGGTTTAACGAAAACTGTGAGCAACTCAATGGGCTATACAAGTGGTCACCCGTCCCTAATTTAGAGCCATTGGTTCCAGAGAAGGGAGAGAGCCAGCGCCGTAAGACAAACACATCATCCATGTCTCACCAGGATTCGAACCTGGACCCATCTCGGATGAATAATCAGTAGCCATCACTTAGACCATTGTGCCACCGGGGTGGCTAATACGTTTTTCAAGCACAAGTATGTCCACACATACACTTGGGAAAATCGTACTCTCGGATTAGGATAAAGAGTAATAGATTTTGTTGTTTATGATCAGTGTCTGAAACACTTAATTGTCGATACCCGTGCGATGAGAGGTGGAGATGTTGGCTCTGATCATCGCCTGTTAGTGTCACGGGTGAAACTGAATGTTGGTTGTAGGAGGAGGTATAAGAAGATGCCTGTAGTGAAAAGAATAAAGGGTGAAAGGTTGTCTGAAGAACATCAGCATTACTCTGATTTACTCAGTGAATGTCTGAAAAAGTTGAAGGCATGCGAGAGGGGTGTAAAAAAGAAGTGGGCATGTTTTAATAACTGTGTTGTCACTGCTGCTGAAGAGGTCTATGGTACTGCATTAATGGGTAATTTTAAATGTGATACTTGGTGGAACAGTGAGGTTAAAGAAGCAGTAAATAGAAAGAATGAAGCATACTTGAGGATGTTGCAAGGTAGAGTTTCTGAGGATAAATATCGCTGCCAGAAGCGTGAAGTAGCAAAACTGGTTCGCCTGAGTAAGGCAAAAGATAAGAAAGAAAAGGAGGAAAGGCATGATTTGGCTTTTTGGAAAGACAGAAAAACATTCTGGAGGTACATAAGACATAGGAAAAAGAGGGGAAATAAAATTCTAAGTTGTGTGAAGAATAGGGTCAGAGAAATGATATGGGAGCCCAATGAGCTAAGTGAAAGATGGGGTGAGTACTTTGGTGGTTTATTAGGTCATGAAAGCAAAGATGATTCTGAGGCAGAAGCAAATGATGTCATGGCGAGAGATGGAAGCACAATAGGGATCAAGAGAAGAGGTGTGTAAAGCTCTTAAATCTCTTCAGAAGGGTAAGGCTTCGGGAGTAGATGGCATATCTGCTGAGATGTTAAAATATGGTGGTGACTGTGTGATAGACTGCTTAACTGAAATTTGCCAGTTATGTTGGGAGTTAGGAATGGTCCCTCAGAATTGGAGGGATGCTATCATTGTTCAATTATGCAAGGGAAAAAGTGATCAACTGAATGCAAGAATTATCATGGTATCAGTTTCCTGAATGTGCCAGGAGAAGTATTTGAGAAGATCATTATTGATAAGGTACGAGGTCTTATAACAGAGAAAGTGTGGAATGTACAGAATAGTTTTATGCCTGGCAAGGGCTGAAATAATCAAATTTTTGCTTTACGCATGTTGATTTAAAACTATCTGTCTGTTGGTAAAAAGTGTTTGCAGCCTTCATAGATTTAGAGAAAGCTTATGACAAAGTAAATAGAACTCTTCTGTGGAAGGTATTGAATAAATATGGTATTACTGGGAATCTACTTAATAGTGTGTAAGCCATGTACGCTGGCAGTATAGCATGTGTACAAGTAAATGGTGTTTAATCGAAATGGTTTTCCATTGGTGCAGGAGTCAGGCAAGGTAGTGTAAGGTCACCCTGGCTGTTTAATATATTTATGGATACATGCATGCATGATGCCAAAATGGATAATACTGGTTTATGTCTTGATAATGTATGTGTGTGTGTGGGGGGGGGGGGGGTTGCTCTATACTGATGACACAGTCCTGTTGTCAGAAAGCAAAAGTA
Source organism: Macrothele yani (assembly GCA_039090855.1). NCBI lineage: Eukaryota > Metazoa > Arthropoda > Arachnida > Araneae > Macrothelidae > Macrothele > Macrothele yani. The sequence goes on from CM076997.1 coordinate 2,254,576, forward strand.
AAGTGCAGAGTATGCTGTCCTGGATGTACAAAGTTTGTATAAAATTCAAACCGAGTATAAATAAGGGAAAAACCAAAGTTATGGTTTTTGAGCGAGGAAGTGTTCGTACTGAATGCAAGGAAAGTGTTAATGGCACAGAGATTGGCCAGGTGAACGAGTTTGTATATTTAGGAGGTATGTTTGACAGAGAGAACAAATTACATGGTGAAAATAGTAGGCGAGTGAATTCTTTGTTGAAAGTCATAGCTGCCTTAGGAGAATTTCACAGGAGTGATGAGTTCTCAAGGAAGTCTCGAATGCCTGTGTATGAAGTTGTAATTGTTCCTATTCTGATGTATGTTGGTGAAACCTGGGTACTGCAGAAAACACAAAGGAGTCATTTGTATGCTGGAGAGATGCATTACTTACGGAAGGTTTGTGGTAAAACATGGGCTGACCATGTGAGGAATGCAGATGTGTAATATGTGAAGCAAAATGCTGTTAGTTGCCTTCAATGCACGATCTTAAAAAACAAGAGTCATTCACAATACAAATTTAAATTCGTTGGCTGAATTTAAAGATTTTATTGTATATAAGAACTTTCGGGTTTCTAGAACCCATCATCAGATACAGGAGAAGGAATAAATTTAAATAAAGTGTTACGTGAACATAATATAGATATCAGATATGAATATGACATAATGTCACGTGGCATCAAATTGTCAAACGACGTGGCATGTATCATGAAATAAAGAAAATAAAGGAAATAGAATGCAGGTATACATAGAATACTGCATGGTAAAAATAAAGGAAGGTTAGTAGGTATAAATTGTGTTGTTCTCATCAGGAGCCACAACAAAGAGCACTACAGCAGAAGTGCTCTTTGTTGTGGCTCCTGATGAGAACAGCACTACAGCAGAAGTGCTCTTTGTTGTGGCTCCTGATGAGAACAACACAATTTATACCTACTAACCTTCCTTTATTTTTACCATGCAGTATTCTATGTATACCTGCATTCTATTTCCTTTATTTTCTTTATTTCATGATACATGCCACGTCGTTTGACAATTTGATGCCACGTGACATTATGTCATATTCATATCTGATATCTATATTATGTTCACGTAACACTTTATTTAAATTTATTCCTTCTCCTGTATCTGATGATGGGTTCTAGAAACCCGAAAGTTCTTATATACAATAAAATCTTTAAATTCAGCCAACGAATTTAAATTTGTATTGTGAATGACTCTTGTTTTTTAAGATCGTGCATTGAAGGCCACTACCTCGATTACTTTGGACTATTTCTACACGAATTCGAATTCTCCTAATAAAATGCTGTTAGTAAGGTGGAGACTAATATTCTAGGTGGTTTGGCCATGTTGAAAGAATGAGTGATAAGATAATTTTTTTAGCCCAAGTGACAGGGAAGAAAGGTAGAGGAAGACCGCGGAAATCATGGGAGGACCAGATTCAGAAATGTCTGCTTGAGAAAAAGATTCTGAGTATGAAGTAGAAAAGGTCTTCTGTGCGACGTGTGATGGATGTTAATGAAGCTTGAGCGGTTATCATGATTGTTGTAAATGGAGATATCTGATACACCTTCAACTTCTATCAGTTAAATGTGTACTTGACCAGATTCAGGAATGTCTGCTTGAGAAAAAAGATTCTGAGTATGAAGTAGAAAAGGTCTTGTGTGTGTCGTGTGATGAATGTTAATGAAGCTTGAGCGGTGTGCCATGATCGTCGTAAATGGAGACATCTGATACACAAACATTAAGTAAATTCTACTTCTATCAGTTAAATGTGTGCTTGGCACATGGTCTTTCTTTGGGGAGCTAATCTCTAAATCTCAGAGAACAGCTTAATGACATGTATGCTCAGGTATGTATGCATCCTTCAAGATACTCGCTTCTAGCAAGGGGGACAATCCATACAAAGTATACAAATGTCATTTCTCAAAGGAAACTACTGCCATCTATGTGTAAGCAAGAAAATTAAATCAAATGCATCTAGCATGGTTCTAACGCTAATAAAATGGGTTTCGTGGAAACACGCTTAGTGTGTACATAACACTAAAGAAATGATACCAATGAACAGCATGTTTGTAACAATTAAAGGGTTAAAGTTTAAAACTCTGTGATGGGACTAGATTTTACTTACTGTTGATGTGTCAAATGCTTCCATTTACAGCAGTCTCAACACACAATGTGGGTGATCATGGTGAAAAGTGAGTTTGCCCAAGATATGCACATTATTTAAATATGAGATCAATCAATCAGAAGTTTTGACTAAAACAAACAGATGTAGAAAGTGTGGAGTTCAAACCAACATGTGTGTGAGGAGGCTAATATGATTCTGCTTTATAGGAAATGAGTCACGCAGCTGTTGAATAGCCTCCTGCAGCATTTTTCACCAAATGCCTTGCACCTGGTCCCGCAGAACAACCATGGCCTGTGCTATCTACGGGTGGATCTGTAGATGGCGTTCAATAATGGCCCACACGTTTCATTCGGGAGAAATCCAAGAAGCTGGCTGGGCAAGTCAGTACGCCATGAAGACATTCAGAGGAAACCCCAGCAGTAATTATGTGGACGTTATCATGCTGAAAATGGTGTCAGGCATCATTTTGGTTAGGGCTACAGAATTTTTCCAATCAGAATTGCAGCAGCTGAAACAATGTCAAGATAAAAAATCTACACTTACTCTAACTCATAGTCATTTTGCATCACAAAAACCTGAAAACCTTTTAGTCAGATACACACCTTTTGGACTGAAAAGATTTTTCAAATTATATTTTTAGAGGAGGAAATATCTTCTTATTAAGTGCAAATGCACATTTATGTCACCCTACCAAAATACAAATTTGCTCCATGAAGTGACAACATTGTGCATCATGTAAGCAAGAAATGCAGAGTCCCAGCCCCAGCTATGGAACATAAAAATAATTTTGGTAGTCTGACCTTTAAAAGTATAGATATCTTGCCTAACTAGAAAATATGCTGTTGCCACCAAGCAATAAAATTGTGTGTCACAGAAAATTGAAGGCATACATGTGTATGAATCATCATGCACATGGTAAGCACTATTTGATACTAAAAGAATTTGTTGAATCTGTCAGGTAAATATATATAAAGAACACAATTGTACACCAAATTGTTACAAGCTATTAAAAAATCCAATTTTATTGGCATAAACAACTGGTATTGCCAAGCTTTCACACACCAACAGGTAGCTTTATCAAGGCAGACTGATGTAACCTATGCAGAGAAGACTTACAAGAAACGTTATTTGAAAAGGAATACTTGTTTTGAGCAGAGTAGCGGAATGAAGACGTATGCGGATAATTTCTAAATTATTAGCAGATTTTGCATAGTTTTTGCTTGTAGAAAAAAATATTTACAGCAATTAAAATGCTTATTCAAGGCTTTACTAAGATTAATATACTTAATTGTATTATAACTTGAACTTTCAATTATGTTTCACATCTTCTGAGTTCTTTTGTTTTTACAGATGTTTCTGGCCTCTAGGTTTTATCAAGGCCTGTTCTCAATGTGTAGGAACTGTATCAAAAGTTTCATTTACACTGAAAGAATTTTAATTTTATTGGAAGGTTCCTCTTTCAGTTGCTAGTTATTAAATTAAAATATTTTCCTTGTGTATTTTGTAAGTCTAGTATTTTGAATTAACTTGTTGAAAATGCTATTTATAATATTTGAAGGTTCATTGATGGAACTATTTTTTGGGATATAAAAACTTTCTTTAATTATTGTTTTGTTTTTATGAAGTTCATAGTCCAATATTTTAATATTTTGCCATAAAGGTCCATTTCACGTGCATTGCTGCACGTTCAATTGTAATGTACTTATTTTGTCCACATAGGAACCTGTAATGTTCAAATAATTATTTATTGTTTTATTAATTTTTCTTTAAATTATCTTATTCTGTTTTTATCGTGGTTGACACTTAGCAGGTTTGCAGCAAGTTTCCTGCTTCAGTGGTTGTGTATGCAGATAATTTTATTTTTATACAACTCTGGTGTTGAGTTAACTTCAAACTGTGTGTAAATTTGAAATGTGCACATAAGAAAAAAAACAGCAAGCAAACAAAAAGCCTTAAGACTTTAATATTCCAGGATATCTATCTAGAGGTGATGCAAGTCACGTGAGATGGAGTCATTGCATGCATATTGTGTTGTATTTCAATTGACTCTCTGATGGCAGTCCCAATTTGGGGAGTGTATGGGGTTAACATTTACATCCTGTCCATTGCGATGTTGCATCACTAAGATGAACTTCTTTTGCAAGGGCAGCATTGAGGATTCCATTTTTTACATTTCTTTTCTGTTCTGCTACATGGGTGCCAATTGACCTCTTAGTCATTCCTAATGATTAAGAGAAGTCAATTGGAATAACTAAGAGAACAACTGGCACCTGGATAGCAGAACACAAAAGAAATGTAAAAAATTGAACCCTTAAAACAGTCTTGCAAAAGAAGTTTATCTTAACGATGCAACACCTCAATGAGCAGGATATAAATGTTTAGCCCCATACACTATCCAAATTGAGGCTGCCATCAGAAAGTCAATCGAAATGCTCACAACACAATATGCATGCAACGACTCTGTCTCACTTGACTTGCACCATCTTAGGATAGATATTATTGAGCAGTTCTGTCCAACTGGCGGCCGCTGAAATGAAATTATATAGCCCACAAATGAAGAATAAGTCAAATTTTAGTTTTGACTGAAAAGAGATGGAATCAAATCTGAAATGTTACATTGCATTGTAAACCAACAAGCATGTTGGTCTTCAATGAGACTCAAATAGAATGGAAAAGGTAGTGAAAATAACATATTTAGTGGCAGAAACTGTGCTCTTACACACAGAAAATTTAAGAAATTTTTAGATGAACTTGATACTGAATATGGTGACTTGCTACTGCACAATCAAATTTGTTGGTTAAGTAAAGTAGAGATAAGGTTCTTTCTGAGTCCATCTTCAGAAAGAACCTTATCATTTTTTATCGGAAGAAATAAAATGCAACACTGATCTAATTAAAAGTCTAGTGATGTTGCTTTTTTCAGTTCACTAACTTTCCTAACTGATAACACATATCAACTGAATGTGTTAAATATTGATCCACAAGGGAAAGATCAAAGCATACGTAATCTTTACAATCATATAGCTGGTTTTCATAACAGCTGCCTTTGTTAAAATCATATCTAGAAAGAAGCAGTTTGACTCACTTCAAATCCTGCAAGAAGCTTTTTGATGAAATGATAAGTCAGTGAAACAAGATTTTAAAGTATTAATTCCTGAGTTAGACACTCTTATTACAAACTTTGATGGCAGGTATAAGCAATTTGATAAACTCATATCAAGCATACATCCATTCAGCATCCATTGAATGTTGGCTCTGAAAGCACAAACCTCATTTATCAAATGGAATTATGTGAAGTTCAAGCAGATAAATTTTTAGAGCATCAGAGTAGGGAAACACTTTTTCACTGAGAAATACCCAAACATAAGAAATTTGGGATTAAAAGTTACTTCATTGTTTTGAAGCACTTATGTGAGAGGGCATTTTCTGACATGAAATATATAATTCAAAACACAGGAACAGCATGAAAGTATACTTTTAAAGAATTACTTCGATTTTCAAGGATAAGCATCAAAGTGGACATGCAACGACTTCCAGTGGAGTTTAATCATCCAGAGCTCTCATTAAATGCAATTTTTTTTTTTTCAAATTTCCAAGTTCAACTTTTCTAATATTAATCAAAACAGTTTAAAAGTTTAATAAATTAAGTAGGGCATCTATATATTTATATTGCATATATATTAAAAAAAAAGTGGACTGTACAATTCTTTTAGGAACCTTGCCCATGGCTCTAGAAAAGTGTGGCAGCACTGTTCTGAAGTATTACTGTCTTCTGTTGTTGTTGTTCTCACGTGCAAATTTAGAATTTACACTCAATTTAAACCTAACACAAGTATCTAAAATCACATCATCGTGACCACCTCCTACTTTGATGTCAACAGCACGTAACCAATATCACTCATTGCTGTTATGGATAAAATGAGCGATTTATCAGATTTGCAAAAAGGGATGATTATCGGCTTTCAGACCAAGGGTGGCAGTATTTCAAAAACAGCGCAGTTTGTGAACTGTTTGCGTGCTGCTGTGGTTAAAGTGTATTGTGATTGGAGAAATGGCACCCTTGCAAATAAGTGATGTGGAAACTGCGGAGTACCACGTGCCACTGATGTGAGAGGTGAATGTCAGCTTCAAAGGTACACGAGGGCCGATCGACACACTACAGTGGGGCAACTCTCTGCCGAAGTGAAGCAACTCACTGGCCAGGGGGCTACTGGAAATGTGTCTAAAACCACAGTTCAGCTAACCCTGCTCCTTTTGGGGCTCCGATGCAGACGGATTATCACTGCACCTATGCTAATGAAGGTGCATCGGCAGAAAAAGTTTAAATTTGCACTGCAGTATCGGAATTGGACATCTACTGATTGGCAAAGGATTGCCTTCTCCGATGAGTCACGTTTTCTGCTTCATCGAACGGAAGGACGTTGGCGTATAAGGCGAGAAACATTGGAGAACAAACACTCTTCAACCATTGCTGGAAGAACACAAGCTGGTGGGGGCAGTGTTATGGTCCGGGGAATATTTTCGTGCCATTCTCTGGGTTCACTCATACCTGTGGAAGGCACTATGGACCGAATTCGTTATGAATCCATCCTTACAGACCACGTACACCCATACATGCTGATTGTCTTCCCTGGGGCGGATAGGATCTTCCAGCACGACAATGCAACGTGTCACACAGCTAGAAATGTCCCGAGAGTGGTTGGAAGAGCACAGACTTCAAAGAAATACTTCCCTGGCAACCTAATTCCCCAGACTTAAACCCAATTGAGCATGTATGGGACCACCTCGATCATGTTGTTTGTCCTATGGATCCTCCACCATGCACCCTCCAGCAGATGTAAGATGAACTGCAGTCAGCATGGCTCCACATACCTGTGAACACCTTCCGGCACCTTACTGAGTCACTCCCAGCCTGTCTAGCTGCTGTCCGCACTGCACACGGTGGTTATTCTGTATATTAGCTGGTGGTCACAATAATGTGACTCAACTGTGTATTTTTAAATATTAAAGTTTCTTGTAAGTTTTCTCCACATAGGTTAGTATCAGTCCACCTCAATAAAGACATTCATTGGTTCACAAAAGCTTGGCAAACCAGTTGTTTAAGAAAACAAAAATTTATTTATTTATTTATTTATTTTAGCCAGTTGAATACTGTAGTTTACAGTTTTGTGCCTACAAACAGATGGAAGGAGTGATAGTACATGCATATATTTTGAGAAAACATACTTAAAAAGCATAGCAAATATCAGTGTTAACAAGAGTTTCTTCAAATGTTAGTACTCTCGTGCTGGTTAGTAAGTACATAAAACATTACAAACAAAATGCAATACCTTTTTCTGTCTGGTTACAAGATCCCAATCATCAACAAGCCAATGTTTTAATTCATCAGGGATTTTCACCTTGATTTCTACTTTTGAAAGATAGGTGTCTTCCTTCAAAATGAAAAGTCATTTTTATCATCACCAATGGATTTCTACATAGCATTTTTGCATCTCCAAAACTTTGAATAGTACACTAATCTTAATCTAAGTATGTAAACATCACAAATCATACTCTCCATATGATAAAAAAGACATACAGTATCAGCAAGATGTACAGCATTGTGATGTTTTGCTATATATATTGAGAGAATACTAGGATGTTATAGTTTAATATCTATTACTGGTAAGTAAATCAGGACACATAGTATAATAACTGAAACATTAAACCTTGTCGTCACTACTATTATTACATCAAATGTTTCTTCATTGGCTACTCGCACCATTCAAGGTGAGAAAGCAAAATTTGAAACTCGCCTATTAATCGTTATTCCATGTAATCAGCACAAAAAAGTCATTTTTGACCTGAACCCTTTTGATTTTCATGAAACTAAGTGAACTTGCCACTTTTATTAAGAAATTGATCAGTGCAAAATTTCAGCTTCCTACATAAAATACTTTTATAGTTATAGGTTTTTAAATTTACCAAAAAGGCACAAATGATAACTGTAAACCTAATAGGTCAACACAGCTGATATTGGACTTATTTGAAAGCTTATTAAACGAGTTTTCTTCTGAGATATCACAGAATAATACTGTGGGCAATTTAGTTTTCAAAGTCATCCATTTTGACCTTTATTTTCTCAAAACACACACTATTAATTTTATTAAATAAAACAGAGGGAGGGAGGGAGCCTCTGAGTTGTAAGAAAACTGCCTGAGAAATAAAGCATTTCTTTTTGAAAATTTCTATTGTAAAGAGTTAGGTTTTTTTACATGCCCGATCAGGCATGTAGTGAAAAAAAAAATTACATTCCCGGACAGAATTTTTACATGCCCTGGCCATATCAGGAAATATAATTTTTGAGTCCTGCTTATAACAAGCCCAAAATTTGCGAGATCCCAGATTTAAAGAGCAAAACTGGAATATATATATCATCATCATCATCATCATTGTCAACCATTATCAATCCACTGCTGGACGAAGGTCTCCCCAAGTTTCCTCCACAACGGTCTGTCTTGTGCCAGTCTCCTCCATGTCATATATATATATATATATATCAAAATCAAAATAGGCGAATAAACAAAAACCTTTGAACAGATTTGAAATTCCATAGCGCCAGAGGCTGCATAAAAATAAAAAAACAATAGTGCAAAGCAAAATTTTGATCAAGTGAAACAAAAAATAATAAAAAGATTAGCAATCACCAAATACATCATCCAAACCAGGCTAGCTTCAAACAATGAAAAATACCGAATATAGGAATGCAGGGAAGCATATTAATGACTATATATTGGTGAAAGGTTAATTCAAAGGTTACCTGATCATTTTTAATGAACAAGATTTAATGAGAAAGAGAACAGCTATGATAAAAAAAAAAAAAAAGCAAAGTAACTAAATTTAATAAAAATCCATATTTAACAAAGCAGAGAAAACCTACTGCACACTGTCCTGGAATGAAAATAATGACATACAGGATGAAACTGCAACAGTGCAGTAAAATCTTGGCATGTTGGTGGAAGAATATTGATAGAAAAGCAACAGGAAGGGAGTACATCAAATACTCAACAAGCGAGTTGTGCAAGAGAATCTCCGCCACCTACTCCGAGGGAACAATAATAAAATATTAAGGTATTGCGTATCTAACATTGGAATGTACAATACACATTATATGCTCAGTGAGCCACGTGCTTCCACCTCGAGAGAAGCCAAATTATGCAAGCAAGTCTTAGTAAGTTAAAAAATATTTATATATAAAACATTTTAGTTAAAATATTAATTCACAATCAAACATTTACTCATTAGAACATTCATACATTTAAAACTATCCATTAACTAAATCATATCTCATTAGAAACGGCTTAATACTCATCGGGTCGGGAGACACGGCTCACTCGGACAACACTTCGTCGGTGTTATCACAGCGAGCGCTTTCACTGTCCAATGGACAGTATCCTCAGGCCACCAACAAACTGCACGAGGATTCACTGCGCGTGTGTAGCTGCAGAAGTTGCATGCTGGGAAAAGAAGAAAGAGGTGCGGCTTTTACTATGTGTTAGGTGAATCTCATTAAATACCGCCATCTATCAATTGAGTTGGTAAGTATCTATCGTAAATATAAATCTTTTCTGGTGATGTATAAACACTGATTATTAATTTTCTTTATTAAATGGTGTGATTTTTATAATACTCTTTTTTGTCTTTTTTTTATGTATTTCTTCGCTTTTAATAAATGACTTCCAAGCTGTATCAAGAGTAGTAGGGTCCTGTAAATTACATATTTTTCTTTTTATTATAACACTTTCTGAAATTCTCAATTCTTTTTCATTTGTATCAGTAGTTAACATTTTAATATTTTCAAAATCAGGATATTGTTTATGATTAATACAGTATTGAGTAAGTGCAGTTTTTTCTTCTTTTTTATTCCAGTTTTTTATATGTTGATGTAATCTTTTGGTTCATCTATTTTTTGTACTACCTATGTAAGAGATACGGCTCCCAGAATCCTGTGAAACAATAGGAATTTCATATACACCTGCTGATTGTAGAATATTTCTATTAGATTTTTCTTTATAACCAAATCACCAATATTTTGAACAGATATGCCAAAAATAATGTGTTTTTTCATTAATCTTAAAAATTTCCTACTTAGTGCTCTAATAAAAGAAAAAGAACCTGAGAATTTATATTTATTTTTTGTATGCTTTGATCAATTCAGAATATTGCTAGACCATTTAGAATTATTGTTCCTACATCAAAGTCCCCACTAATAAATTTAGAAAGAAAACTATACGAAGTTTTGGCTCCTCTTTTTATGAATAATGAATACAGTTTAAAAAAACAGTTTGGAGTTCATTGAGAAAATAAAATCTATTAATGTTTCATTATCTGATTTATATATGGCAAGTTTAGATGTAAAGTCATTATTTCCAGTACCCCTGTTCCAAAAGCTATTGATATTATCATAAAGGAGTTGAAAAATAAATCTCAGTTTAATAATTTACAATTACAAGAGTTATTTGACATATTAACTTATATTTTTAATAATAATTATTTTGAGTTTGATAAAAAAAAAAAATTATAGGCAAAAGGTTGGAGGCCCAATGGGATCCCCTTTATCTTCTTTGTTTTCAGAAATTATGTGTGATATAGAAAACATTAAAAAATCTTCCAGATTCACCTTATCGTAGATATGTAGATGACATTTTTATATTGTATATATTAAAACATGAAGAATTAGAAGTACTTAAGACTAAATATACTGCTTATTATCCTGAGATTGAATTAACATTGGAATTTGAACAAGATAGAAAGATTTCTCTTTTGGATATCAAATTAATTAAGAAAGATTTCAATTTTGAATATAAAGTTTTTAGAAAACCAACCTATTTACTTATTACGATCCCATGTCAATCTGAACACCCAAAAACTCACAAAATAAATAGTATCAAAAATTGGGTAAAATGTGCTTTTACATATTCCTCAAATAGAAAGTACAGAGTAAAAGAAATTCAATGGATTATTAACACAACTAAACAATATGTATATAATACAAAGACTGTTAAAAAGTTGATTTTTGAATATAAAAAGAAGTTACAGAATATTGATCAAAGCATACAAAAAAAGAAACAGAAATTCTCAGGTTCTTTTCCTTTTACTAGAGGACTAAGTAGGAAATTTTTAAGATTAATGATAAAACACATTATTTTTTATCATTCTGTTCAAAATATTGGTGATTTGGTTATAAGGTAGTACAAAAAATAAATTAACCAAAAGATTACATCAACATATAAAAAACTGGAATAAAAAAAGAAGAAAAAACTGCACTTATTCAATACTGTATTAATCATAAACAATATCCTGATTTTGAAAACATTAAGATGTTAACTACCCATACAAATGAAAAAGAATTGAGAATTTCAGAAAATGTAATAATAAAAAAAAAAAAAAAAAAAAGATAAAATATGTAAATTACAGGACCCTACTACTCTTGATACAGCTTGGAAGTCATTTATTAAAAGCAAAAAAATACATAAAAAAAGACAAAAAAATGTATAAAAATCACACCATTTAATAAAAATATTAATAATCAGTGTTTATACATCACCAGAAAAGATTTATACTTACAATAGATACTTACCAACTCAATTGATAGATGGCAGCACTTGTGAAATTCACCTGACACATAGTAAAAGCTGTACCCCTTCCTTTGTTTCCCAGCATGCAACTTCTGCTGCTACACACACGCGGTGAATCCTCGTGCAGTTTGTTGGTGGCTTGAGGATACTGTCCATGGGACGGTGAAAGTGCTCACCGTGATAACACCGACGAAGTGTTTTCCGAGTGAGCCGTGTCTCCCGACCCGATGAGTATTAAGCCGTTTCTAATGAGATATGTTTTAGTTAATGGATAGTTTTAAATGTATGAATGTTCTAATGAGTAAATGTTTGATTGAAAATTAATATTTTAACAAAAATGTTTTATATATAAATATTTTTAACTTACTAAGACTTGCTTGCATAATTTGGCTTCTCTCGGGGTGGAAGCACGTGGCTCACTGAGCATATAGTGTGTATCATGCATTCCAATATTAGGTACGCAATACCTCAATATTTTATTATAGTTCAATTAGAAGTACGTTTTTACCATGAGACTGTCCCTAGGGATATGTCTCATAATATGTATAATACTCCAAGGGGCTATACCATTGGAGTATTGCATCAGCAAAATTGAAAACAGGCACCCTACTCCAAAGTAAAAAGTGGATGGGTGCAGTTCAAGCACATGTATTGAGTGGGTTTTTGGGTGATGATTGTAGACGGGAATAAGGGAGTAATGGTACGGGGTTGTGGCCTGAGGGGCAAACAGGAGATAATAATTCCTGAACTTGTGTCCATTGCCCCTTCCCCTTTCAAGTGAGTGCTGCATTGGGAAGATCAGTGCTGCTTTTGCTTAATGTGTATTATTAAACAGCAGTCAACCTTACACAGCCATCAAGAATGAAATCTTAACTTTTATAAGTGACAAAATTTTCTAAGAGAAAAGTGTTATCCATAAATGACAAAGTTGCCATCATCAGAGAACTAGAAATGGTGAAAAAATGTACCATATGTTGAGATATATATCTTACATATCAGTGGGAAACAAATCTCCCTGAAGAAATAGTTCACTAATACATGGAAGACAATAAAAATGCAACAGAAGTGTTAAAAAAGATGTAATGCTGATTTATTAATTTGGCACAAACGTGCTGTATTTTCCCTGTTTCCATACAGCCACTTCCTCAAAGAACTTGAAAAATACAATACATTGTCCCAGAGTGGGAATCCAACCTGGATCTGGGAGACGAGGGTTTGATTCCCACTCCAGGGTGATGTAATTTTCAAGCTTCCTAAGGAAGTGGCTGAATGGAAACAGTGAAAATATAGCACACTTGACAATGATATTTATATGGATACATAACATAACACATATGCATATTTTTGCATGGCAAGATTCTTCACCCCAAAACGAATAGTGAACACCTGAATTTAACAAGGATTTCTGTTGATCACAGGCTCCTTGTTCTAAGCAGATTGCACTGTATTTTGTGAAGAGTAATTTCCTAGTTATCAAACAAGAAAGAATGTAGGCAAAATTAAAAGCTGGACATTACATAACCTGAAGAAAGAAATAGAATGTGCGAGCAGAATACTCCTTTTGCTAACAACAATAATTCATCTTTGCTAGAGGTTTTCAAAAATTGGCAGGGTACACAAAAAACAGGTGATGCAAGACATCTTGCTACATTCTGTATATACCCTTAGATTTATACATACACATGTAAATGAAGTTTCATTTAGGGACAAAGATAAGCATATCTTTCTTAGTAACAGACTTTCAATAATAAAAATTATCGTATGAGTGCAGAAAATTTTGTAATAGCACAAAACAGGGCCTGTTTTACATATGTAATTAAAATTACATATACATTTCAAAATTGGATTCTTTCTTTCTAATTAAGTTCTATGTCAATCAATTGAGAACATTTAATATTATATCAACATGTACTCACAGATTCCACATGAGGATCAAGTCTATTCCTTTTCTTTCTCTGGCTTTCAGCAGTAACTGCTTCAGTGGGCTGTGCTGTGACAGTAGCTGGAGCTGTTGATCATATGCATGTTTTTAATCCACACAAAAACACAAATTTTCAATTGCACATCACATAAAAAATGAAGGAAATGCTCAATTATCACACTGCATACTGGAATGACAACTGCACACAAAACAAAGGAAGAAAGTACAATGTCCTTAAATTTCAAAAATTATGAATTTGATTACTAACTTAACAATTTTAAAGAGCAATAAGGGAATTTGGGTATTGTGTAAAATGGAAAGATTAAATAAACTGAGGCCAGCTAAGTAACAGCTTCTTGTTCATGTACAAATTTTAGTCTTACTATTTTCTTGAAGGAGGGTGGCAGAAGTGTTTTGAAGGGCATTTTTTTCCCTTAAAGTTATTTTTTTGCACCTTTCAACTTTTTTCATATGCACAACCACATTAGTTACTGCATAAATGTATGCATGTGTGGCTTTTAATTTAAAATAAACAGTGAAAGAGTGAAAAATTAAATGTTCATTTTCAGTTACATTATATTTATAAAGTTTCACAGCATTAACATACTGTACAACTAATAACTATAAAAATGGCTAGTTGTGATTGGCATTTTTTTGTATGCACAACTGCCAATTTTCAAGAAACATTTTTGAAAGATTAGTGGAAAAGGAAGGTAAAAGTTGCATCCAGGCTCACCAATCTTTGAAATACAAACTGAGACTTTATCTTTTTTTTTTCTTTTTTTTTTTTTTAATGCCAAGCCACAGCAAGTTAAGATGTGCATAAAATCAAACCAAACTCATACCAACAGAATTTGATTATGATATAATCAACATTTTTTTTTTTACTAAAATTTTTTATGTGCAAATGAAGAGAAAAAAATAAAAGTACAAATGGTATAAAACCTACAGGCAACAAAATAAAATTCTTCAACCATGTCATACATCAGCAAAATAAAATAAATAATGCAGGCATATTATGGGGGTGAGGGAAATATTTACACTTTTATTATAAAAGCACAAAATATACAGCACATATGCAATGAGGGAAACAAAAAGTGGTTTTGTTTTTGAAAGCACATTGAATGTAAAAAATGGTTTACTTACACCAAATACATATGTAAAGATGCAATTTATTTTATTGGCATAAACATATATCAGAAAATCTTCAAGCTTTTACACAGCAAATGGCTGTCGCTGGCTATGTCCCTAGTAATAACAAGACTGTGTAAACAGCATAATTTCAACAGGGGAAAAAATAAAAAAAAGGAGAAAGGGTAATTCTACATGGGGACACCCAGTGAGTGTTGCGCCATAGCAACAGATTTTTTTTTTTTTTACTTTTACCATAGATACATATGATAGTGAAACCCACAAATCCGAATTTGGAAAATATTTTGCCCAATAATGGCAGAGATACAGGCATGTGAAAAATGGTCATTTTGACCAAATGGTGGCCATCTCGGATTCTGCACCAACGTCAATAAATGTAATAACTTGACAACTAATGGTTCAAATTCAATAATTCTGGTACTAATTTGAAGCTATCTATATCGGGAGTGTATGTCATATCAAATTTACACTTTAATATGTTTATTACATGAAAAGTGCAAAAATCACCTTCAGGTTAATGGTTAACTAATATATGAGCTTAAAGTAGAAAAACATGAGGATGGTAATATTTCTTATTAAAGTTTGACAAGCAATATTTAAATCAATCACTTTCACAAACACATTTTGAAAAAACACAGAATGAACAAAAACAAAAAAGGGAACTATTAATACTTGTAATAGTCAAAGCTAAATGAAGCCAATGGATTTAATAATCTCGAAGTTTTTGAATAATAGTTCAATGATTGATTTTCATCAGGTACAATGCGATAAGTTCTTCCTGTAGTAGTCGTGGGAGAAGACACAATTTTCATTATGTGTTCGTACGGAATCCAACATACATCTAAAGGTTTTGGCCATATATATGATGCACTTGGGCCATGAGGATGCATAAACATAATTTTATAGTCAGCGTTTTCTTCTCAGCATTCCGAAATCTTTCCAATCTACCAATTAATTCCATATGCACATGCAACATATTGTTCATTGAGAAGTGCAAGTGGTCTGATCTTTTTTTTAATCCCACACTAGCAACGAATGTTGAGGAACCTGATACCCTGGAAACCAATAATTGGCTTTTGTTTATAGGTACAAAGCTGTGATTGCATGGTTCATACGCTTTTTCAATCACAAATTTCCAGGACTTTTGGATTTTTTTCCAGGACATACGATCCAAACACTCTTACTTAAAATATAATGAAACCACAGGTCTGTTCAACCTGTAACCAACAACAAACAACTTCTTACATGCTTGGGCAAACTTAATGCAGAATGTTAAAAATGTTGTGCGCTTCAGCTAATCAGAAACTTAGAATCACGGATAATACTCAAATACCAAAACTGTCACTGATTTTGAGAAACTTTAATTTTTCTACTTTGGCTTTAGTTCAATTATTGAAGCAAATTACAGAATAAAAAACAACAGCATAAAACTAAAAAATACATAGGTATGTGGCATTACTCTTAAAATGCTTTCATATATATACCACACAATCAATACATAAAATACTATTTATACAATACACTGCTGGAAAGTGAAAAAAGAACACCAAGAAGGAAATGTCTGATACCAACGAAATTTATACACCATAATAACGGAATACAGAGGATAACGTGATCAAAACATTATGGCAAAATACAGCTGTATTTGCTGGTAAACTGAAAAATAACATTTCCATGTAACATGGTTAGCACGAGGTTGAACCGCCATGAACTGCGTCACACTGTGCAATTCTGGCATGGAGTCTGTCATACAGATGTTGGATGTAAGTTTGGGGTATTGAGTTCTAAGCATCCTCAACCTGGACGCGTTAATCGGGGATGGTCGTGGCTGGCCGTGGAGACCGGATAAGTCGTTGTCCCATAAAATCCCACACGTGCTCAATGGGGGACAAATCCGGTGAACGTGCAGGCCATGGAAGTTGTCTCACACCCTGAAGTGCATGTTGCGTTGCACGTGCCGTGTGTGTGGGTGTGCATTATCTTGCTGGAAAACACCATGATGGACCGACCTTACAAATGGCACAACAACGGGCTGAATGATGATGTTGATGTAGGAGGTGCTGTTTAACGTACCCGGTACAAACACTAGTTGTGTACGGGAGTGATAGCTGATCGCTCCCCAGACCAAGAGACTAGGTGTAGGCCCTGTGTGTCGCTGGCGGATGCAAGAAAGGTGGAGACGTTCCCCTGTGCGTCTGCGAACACGCATACGGCCATCGGAGGCTCCCAAGCAGAATCATCTGCTTTCATCGCTGAACACGACAGATCGCCATTGCATTCTCCAGTGCAGACGTTGGCGACACCACTGCAGCCGTTCCTGACAGTGGGCTGGAGTCAGAGGTACACATACCAGAGGCACACTTGCAGGTAGTCCTGCATCCAGTAGATGGTTGCGGATTGTTCGCACAGTCACCTCAGGTGCAACGGCAGCTCGGAGTGGATGTTCTGCTGGACAACGGCGCTCTTCTTATGTGTCGATCGGTCTGCTCATCAGTCCGTCTGTTACTCCTGGTTCCACGTCTTCTCGTGTGGGAATGTTCCTCGGATCATCTACGCCGCCATCGTACCACCACCGATACTTCCCGTCCAATTCGCTCCGCAATACGACCACCCGGCCTCACGGAGTCCGACTAGACGACCTCGCTCAAACTCCGATAACTGCTGAAATCGTACAAGTCTTCCATGTCCAGGCATTGCAGCTTCTTCAGGGTCTTCGCACGTGTCCGTACGCCGACGACTGATTACATTCACTTCGCCGTACTCCTTAAATACCACTGACGATAATTTGCATATTATGCCGTGCTGTGGCATAAGCGCTCACCGGTTGGCCCCAAAATTAACATCACACCTACGTAAACTCGACCCCATTAACATATGTAAATTTCATGATCGTCCGCCAATTCCTTCTTGGTGTTCTTTTTTCACTTTCCGCCAGTGTATTTAATTATTTTGAAATAATGCTGACATTGGAAATTTAAGGGTAAGGTAAGATGAAATATTTGGAACTTTTTCAAAGGACCAAAGGGGTTGTTATTTCTTAAACACATAATCATGAGAGCAAGCAATTGTGTTACATTTTATTTAGGGAAGGAAATTTCAACATAATATTTATGCTGTAGCTAAGTTTTTAATTTGTACTCGCCAGCAAACAAAGTATGCACAAAAGTTTTCAACATGAAATGAAAGAAAATAATGGGAAAACTTTAAATCCAAGGGCTGTGTACAACTGCATTCATAAGTGATCAAGGCAATTTAGCTGGGCATGATTAGAAAACTAATTATAGAAGATATTAGTTTGCTCAGAAAATACTAAGAAACAACTAGATTTAAGTTTCTGATATTAGAAAGCAATCTAATTTTATGGCAATTTTTTATGTAAAGCATTAATTAGCAAATTTCAGTAAAGGTCAAAATAACCCACATAAAAAAAAAAAAAAAAATCAGGTACTTATAAAAACATCAACTACTTCCAAAAGTGGCTAAAAAGTATGTTACGAAAATCAACAAATGGCGCAAAAAATGTTTCGCCTAGCAGAAGGAAGGTATTAGAGACAAAAAGATTTTCAAATTAAACAGTTAAAAGAACAGATGGAGAAGAAAACATGATATAACTATGCCTTTTAGCAGAAGAATTTTGCACAATGGAAAAGTTGAAACAGGCCAAAAGTATTCCTCATAGCAAAAGCTATGCTAAGGAAAAAAATTTTCAAATACTTCTCCCAAAAGCAGAGATAGCAAGAAAAACGCTTTGACCTTTACAACCCCTAGGGAAAAAGTACACATTATTTGAAGAGGATCTTCTTATTGTAGCAAAAATCTTATTCACTCTCCATCTTTATTATAGTGAATGGCATGAAGTAAAAAAAGAAATTTCTCATTAGAGTTTCTAGAGGCAGAGATAGGCTGCAAATGAAAATACATAAACACCTCCTGGCGGCAGAATTGTGAACCACAAGCCTCCTGAAACGCAAAATTAGTGGGAAATAAGGTAAATGGTATCTGTTGTTAAAAGAATTTTTAAATCGGACATTTAGAAGTACAGATATTGAGAAAAATATATTAAATATTTGTGCCCCCTAGTGGTGAAATTGTGCATTATTTTGGGGAAAAAAATACACACAAGGAGTTTTCATAGTTAGTAATATCTGGTCGAAAGAGAATATTTGTCAATCGGGTTATTAGTCCTGTAGATATTACTACTGTAAACGGAAACGTGAACTTGCGCGCTCTAGTGGCGCACTTGTGCGTTAAGAAGTATTTGAAATTATATGAGAAACATTTCGCACCAAAAATGTTTTCCAACAAAGAAAGAATTTTTCAAATCGTACTCCTAGAAACAGAGATATGGAGAAAAATAAGATATTTGTATATACGCCCCTGGTGGAAAAATTATGCACTATTCAAGCAGGAGGTATTCTCAAAAAGTTTTTGGAGGTGAGCAGTATCGGTCCACGTAGGAATTTTTTCAATCGATTTTCGAGCTCAAATTTTATTGCAAATACATTAGAAGTAAAAAATAAACACTTACGCCCCTGGCGGCCAAAACATTATTTACCAAAAATGAGGAATTATATATGCAAAACATTTCCCCTGAAGAGTGAATCCAATGCAGGAAGAAGTTTTCAAATCAGATTTTTAGAAGTGAATATTTTGGAAAATTGGGATTCACCGTTACGCCCCTAATGTAACAATGATATGTAGTCATTGATATGGATAGCATGAAACATGAGTTTAATGTTCTGATGGATATACAGTACAAACACACACTGAATTACCTTTGCTTCTAATAGTCACACATTCTCTTGAATGTAGTGAACAAAATTTAGACAGTCCAATTTTTAATTCATTAGGTTATTCTTTAAATGCAACATATAATTCTTTTAAACTATACAAAATCAATCTTTTTTTGTTTTAATAATCTCCCATTTTCACATGGAACAGATATGCAATATTTTTTCCAGGACACATACGACTGTTATTATCATCACAATAAAAATTAGTAATCTTTTCTATAGTATCAGAACTTAATTTAACACTTTTCCTTCCACTAGGCAATGATAACATCCCTTCTGTTTCTTTTAATTCTTTTGCTTTTTTTACTAAATGCTCTGTAGTATTGAAATAAGTCTTTCTTTGCTGGATTGTCCATGAATTTGGAACTAATGTCAGAATTTGAACCTTTTCTTTAAATGATGCATTTATAAACTTATTCAATAATTTTTCCATCATATAGATATGCAGTCTGGACAAGACATGTCTTTTGAATTATGTGGCTTACTAATGATGCTGCAAATGCTTTGATAGCAACACAGTTACTTAATTTCTAAACTTTAGTGTACATGTAACCAAGTATTCTCTTAGAACTAAATCTACTGACCTTTATTGGTGATAAATCCAACACTTCACAGCTTTCATTCAATTGTCCCATCACTATGGTGGCTTCACTATAATCTTGATCACTGGTGACTTCCATGTCAGCAGTAGAGATCTCTGACTCACTAACTGAAGAATGCAATGGAGAATAACAAGAAATGCACAGTTTTTTCCCTGGAATGAGTACTTCCGGATTTGTAACGGACAAATTCAGCGAAATTGGTTTCAGTGATTTTGCTGGGATGTTTATTAAATGGATCACAACAAACTCTCTGTCTTAAACTGTACCATTTTAGATATTCATCCTTGTGAACCTTGCAGATACTTCCATCCACATAAACATTTTTATTTGTAGACTCTGTAATCTCCTTTTTAATAATTCCAAATCATTTGAAAACAATGTAAGCACAGGAATAAACTCAGTATTCAATGACACATTGAGTTTTTTTTAATACAAAACATTCCATCTCTACAGCATAAAACTAAGCTGTACTGATATAATCATACAACATAACACTGTTTGTTGACTGAACATATTTCTCTGAACACTTAAGCACAAATGAGCTCTGAAAGGGATATATTGGGTTGTCGGAAAAGTCATGACGTATTTAGGCACCTGATGGCGGTTGGGCAGTTTTGGAAGTACTAGAGGCATGGGCCGTTATCGCTATGGCATTCGACAGGTGCCAGTTCTAGCTGCAGTCTAAAAGGAATAGTGAGCGATTTGGTTGATTTGCGGAGATTTGACATCAAGTTGAAGATGGAAGACCAAACTGTGCACTTTCTCCATATTTTACTGTTTTACTTCCGTAAAGGGAAGAACGCGTAAAGTGTACAGTGATAATGCTCTCTACAAGAATGTCAGTGCCAGCGGTGGTTCGCAAAATTCCTTGCTAGTGATTTTGACCTCAACGATGCTCCTCGGTCCGGAAGGCCAACCGAGGTTGATGACGACCAAATCAAGGCATTGATCGAGTCAAACCCACATTACACGACACGAGAGATTGCAGACACATTGCACATCCATCATTCAAGCGTTCACGACAACCTGAAGAAGCTGGGATACGTAAACAAGCTCGATGTGTGGGTTCCTCATGAACTAAAAGGAGCTCAATTGACGGCGCATAAAAACATCTGTGATATGCTCATTAAATGTGAGGAAAACGATCCTTTTTTGAAGCGACTGATAACTGGTGACGAAAAGTGGATTGTGTACAACAATGTGCTGTGCAAACAGTCTTGGTCCCGACGTGCTGCTTCGCCTCAAACGACATCCAAAGCAGACATTCATCAGCAGAAGGTTCTGGTCTCAGGGTATTGGAATTTTAAAGGTGTCGTGTTTTTCGAGCTCCTACCACCAAACGAAACAATTAATTTGAATGTGTACTGTCGGCAATTGGACAGTTTACACAAATTCATCATCCAGAAACATCCATAGCTTGTTCATCGTAAAGGTGTTGTGTTCCATCACAACGTGAGACCACACACAAGTTTGATCACCCGGCAAAAATTATTGGAGTTTGGGTGGGATCTGTTGCCACACCCAGCATACTCGCCTGACCTTGCGCCATCAGACTTCCACTTGTTTTGCTCACTTCAATAGTCCTTGTGTGGTATAACGTTCAATTCAGATGAGGCTGCAAACCAGCACCTTGTACAGTTTTTCGCCACGAAAGACAGGCCCTTCTATGAACGAGGCATTCTGCAGCTCACTGAAAAATGGCTAAAGGTTATCAAACAAAACGGGCATTATATCATTGATTGATCTTCGTTCTTTCTATCAATAAATTACCTTTGCAAAACATGGCTAAAATACGTCATGACTTTTCCGACAACCCAATAGAATAAAAATACCAACATTTCTCACAATGAAATGTTTATTTTACATCGACTATATTTTTGCAGAGCGTCTGGCTCGGCTTCATCAGGACGAATGGATTCATCCCAACAGCATTCATCCTGACGAAGCTGAGCCAGACGCTCTGCAAAAATATAGTCGATGTAAAATAAACATTTCATTGTGAGAAACGTTGGAATTTTTATTCTATATTAACAACGCAAGTTTAGTAGTCATAAATTATATATCTGAAAGGGATAGCCAAGCCCCTCAGATAGTGAATTATGTCATATTGCATCACACTTTGACTTCAACCAACCAGAAAACAGATGATGCAACACAAGCAATCATTTCAGGTATTTGCATGATAATTGCTATTACTTGTATTTAACAGAATTGTCTGTGCATAGTAAATATCTTTTTTATATTTCTAATTAAGATAATAAAACATAAGAATGCTAACTGTGTGGTGTTGAGGAAGCTTTGTAATTAGCATATTTTGGTACCAGGGATTTTTATACCTTGAATCTTATGTGTATAACAGCTATTTTTCCAGTAATTACAAAATATTACCATCCTCATTTTTTTACCACTTCAAGCACGCTCTTTGGCCAAGCCTGGCCCTTGCGCCACTAAAATCAATTAACTAACTAACACATGTTAGTTGGTGTTTCTACCAAGTTTCAGAAAAAAATATTATGTGCCATTTTGTTTACAGCCCATTACACAGTTTACTATTAATCTGAAGGTGATTTTTGTACTTTCATGTAATAAACATATTAAAATGTAAATGTACTATTGTTTTGATATGACATATACACTCCCGATATAAATAGCTTCAAATTGGTACCAGAATTATTGAATTTGAACCACTAGTTGTCGAGTTATTACATTTATTAACATTTTGGTACAGAATCCAAGATGGCCACCAATTGGTCAAAATTACAATTTTTCAGACGCCTGTATCTCGGCCATTATTGGGCAAAATATTTTCCAAATTCAGATTTGGGGGTTTCACTACCGTATGTATCTAGAGTAAAAAAAAAATTTTAAAACTGCTACAATGGTGCAACAATTTTTTTTTATAATGGGTGTCTTCACGTGGAATGACCCGAAACTGAAATGAATAAACTCCATATCACATGGTAACAATGTAAAATATATATATAACCATGATTTCCATTCAAGGCTTTTGTGAAACATTAGGTCAAGTAATCTTATTGCCATTAACTGCAATGTTAATAAAGCAAAATGAATCAAACATATAGATGTGATATATACACTGACGGAAAAAAAAATCCCAATACCACGAAAAAATAGTAGTAGAGGAATGAAATGGCGGCAATACATTTGTATAGGTAACATATTTAATCGATTAAGGTTTCAAGATCACAGCTTAATGTAAGCGCGAGAAGAGCCATTTTAAATGTGAAATGCTGGTACATTAATAACCGGTGTAACCGCCAGAATGTTGAATGCAAGCATGCAAACGTTCATGCATTGTGTCGTACAGGTGCTGGATGTCAGTTTGTGGGATGGAGTTCCATGCCTGTTGCACTTGGTCAGTCAATACAGGGACTATTAATGCTAGTTGGGGGTGATGCTGGAGTTGTCGTCAAATGATGTCCCATACGTGCTCGATTGGTGAAAGATCTGGTGACCTAGCAGGCCACGGCAACATGTCGACACTCTGTAGAGCATGTTGAGTTACAACAGCGGTATGCGGGCGAGCGTTATCCTGTTGAAAAACACCCCTGGAATGCTGTTCATGAATGGCAGCACAACAGGTTGAATCACCAGACCGATGTACAACTGTGCCGTCAGGGTGCGTGGGATAACCACGAGAGAGTGCTCCTGCTGTCATAGGAAATTGCTCCCCAGACCACATTTCCAGGTGTAGGTCCAGTGTGTCTCGGCCGCAGACAGGTTGGTTGGTTGGTTGCAGGCGCTCACCTGGCCTCCTCCTAACCAACACATGGCCATCACTGGCACCCAGGCAGAACCGGCTTTCATCAGAAAACACAACAGATCTCCACTCCGTCCTCCAATGAGCTCTAGCTTGACACCACTGACGTCACAAACTGCAGTGGTTTGGAGTAAGTGCAATGCACGCTACAGGGAGTCTGGCTCGGAGCTGTCCTTCAAGTAACCGATTTGTAACAGTTCGTTGTGTCACTGTGGTGGCAACTGCAGCTCGAATTGCTGCCGCAGACGCGGTACAATGCGCCACGTCCATACGCCGTGCACGGCAGTCTTCCCTCTCAGTAGTGCCACGTGGCCGGCCGGAACCTGGTCTACTTGATGCAGTACCTTCCCTTGACCACCGCTGCCAACAATCATGCACAGTGGCTACATTCCTGCCAAGTCGTTCTGCAATATCGCGGAAAGAAAATCCACCTTCTCGTAGCCCTATTACACGACCTCGTTCAAACTCCGTGAGCTGTTCATAATGGCTTCTTCGTCTTCTTAAAGGCATTCTTGACTAACATCAACACCCTTACGTTGAATCTTAACGATAACTAACGCTCAAGAACGTTACAGAGCGTATTTACATCAAACCTGCTTTGCATTTTCCGAGGGCGCTACTAGTGCCCCACATATGTGCCGAGCACGAAATTTGCATAGACGTCATCTTACAGATGTATTCTCACCGCCTACCAACGGTCGTTTATCTAACACAACCCCTTCTTGGTGTTCGGATTTTTTTTTCTGTCAGTGTATTATAACATATGTTATAATATTAATCAAAATTTACACGGTACAATAATTATGTACAATTGGTACGATCGTAGTGAGCGACGGGTTTGCCTCCTCGGGGCGCTCCAAGGGTAACAATGGCACACACAACAGCAACTTGGGCCTCTGTGAATCGTGGAGAGGTGCAAGCTAGTTCTGTATGACATTGGCGAAAAGACCCCAACTCACTGGGTTTTGTTCCAGAATCCTTAGGTTGAATGACCAACTGAAACCCTCAGCTGTGGGCTAATCCCCCACACTGATGTACTTACCTGATTAAAAAGACAAAAAGAAATATTAAGAATGACTCAAGTGTGGGATATGGTGGACCTACCACACTTGAGAAGGACGGTCCACCACGGAATCGACCTGGACTTTCTAAACGGCGTATGAGAAAGAGATCTCGGCTGAGTGAATGTAAGATTGGTGTATGGAATACTAGAGGTATAAATGGCAAGATGAGTGAGGTGATTGAGGAGATGAATAAGTATAGACTGGATGAGCTGTGTGTAAGTGAAACCAAAAGGAAGGAAATTGGGGTAGAAGAAGTGAATGGCACGGTGAGTGTGTGGTCTGGAGTATTGGATAATATGAGAGGACAGTCTGGTGTAGGTGTGATTTTAGGTGAAAAGATGAAGAACAAGTTGAATCACTAGAATCACTATAGTTGCATAAGTGAGAGAATTATCTGGATTCGTTTGAAAGTGAAACTTCAGAGAATTGTAATTGTTGTAGTGTATGCTCCTTGTGACTCGGAACCTTCTGATAAGAAAGAAGATTTCTGGAATGAGCTAAAAGCTGTTTTGAGCCAGTTTGGTGCTAAAGAAAAAGTTATAATAGCAGGGAATTTCAATGCTAGGGTAGGTGTGCAGAATGCAATTTCTGACAATGTTCTGGGTAAGTTTAATGATCCTTGTGTGAATGATAATGGTGTAAGATTAATTGAACTTTGCATTGAGAATGGTTTGTGTGTATCTAATACATTTTTCAACAACAAGTATATCCACACATATACTTGGGAAAATCATACTCTTGGTCCAAAGAGTGTGATAGATTGTTGTTTACGATCAGCGTTTGAAACACTTAGTTGTTGACAACTAAGTGTGTAACAACTAAGTGTGTGATGAGAGATGCGGATGTTGGTTCTGATCATTACTTGGTAGTGTCACGAGTGAAACTTAATGTTGGTTGGAGGAAAAGGAATAGGAAGAGACCCAGGATAGAAAGAATAAAGGTTGATAGGCCCCTTGAAGATCATCAGCGGTATTCTGACTTACTCAGAGAACAACTGAAGGATCTGAAGTCTGGTGAGAGGGATGTAGAAAAGAAGTGGCAATGTTTTAAGATCTGTGTTGTCACTGCTGCTAAAGAGGTATGTGGCACCACAATAGTGGGTAACAATAGAGGTGATGCTTGGTGGAATAGTGAGATTGAAGAGACAGTAAAGAGAAAGAAGGAAGCCTATTTGGGGATGTTGCAAGGTAGAGTCTCTGTGGATGAATATCGCTGTAAGAAGTGTGAAGCTGCTAAGCTGGTTCGCCAAAGTAAGGCAAAAGATAGGAAGGAGAAAGTGGAAAGGCATGAACTGGCTTTTTGGAAAGATAGAAAGTCCTTCTGGAAGTACATGAGACACAGGAAAAATAGGGGAAACAAAGTTGTAAGTTGTGTGAAGAATGAGATTGGGGAAATGATTTGGGAGCCCAATGAGTTAAGTGACAGATGGGGTGAATACTTCTGTGAGTTATTAGATCAGGAAAGCAAAGATGATTCTGAGACAGGTGCAGATGATGTCACAATGAGGGATGAAAGCACAGGAGGGATCTCAAGAGAAGAAGTGTGTAAAGCTGTAAAATCTCTTCAGAATGGTAAGGCTCCAGGAGTTGATGGTATAACTGCAGAGATGTTGAAATATGGTGGTGACTCTATAATTGACTGGTTAACTGAAATTTGCCAGTTGTGCTGGGAGTTAGGAGTGGTCCCTCGGGATTGGAAGGATGCTATTATTGTTCCCTTGTATAAGCAAAAAGGTGATCAGACTGAATGCAAAAACTATCGTGGTATTAGCCTACTGAGTGTGCCACGGAAAGTGTTTGGTAAGGTTGTTATTGAAAAAGTATGGGTTCTTACATCATTGAAAGTGTGGGATGTTCAGAGTGGTTTTATGCCTGGTAAAGGCTGCATTGCTTATAGCCCATTGAGTTGCTCACGGTGGTCGTTGAACCTAAAAAAAAAAAAAAAAAAAAAAAAAGGCTGCACTAACCAGATTTTTGCATTACGCACGACGATTGAAAAGTATCTGGCTGTTGGGAAGAAAGTTTTTACTGCCTTCATAGATTTAGAGAAAGCTTACGACCAAGTCAATAGGACACTTTTGTGGAAGGTATTGAATGAATATGGTGTTACTGGGAATCTACTTAATAGTGTAAAAGCCATGTATGCTGGTAGTAGAGCTTGTGTACGAGTGAATGGTGTTTTATCAAAATAGTTTTCCATTGGTGCAGGAGTTAGACAAGGTTTTGTAATGTCACCATGCTGTTTAATATATTTATGGACGCATGCATGCGTGAGGCCAAAATAGATAATAGTGGTTTATGTCTTGGTGATATCCGTGTGTGCAGATTGCTGTATGCTGATGACACTGTCCTGTTGGCAGAGAGCAAAAGTGAGTTGCAGAGTATGTTGTCCCAGATGTCCGAAGTTTGCATGAAATTCAAACTGAGTATAAATGAGGAAAAACCAAAGTTATGGTGTTTGAGAGAGGAACTGGTAGCACTGAATGTAATGTAAGTATAAATGGCACTGTGATTGACCAGGTGAATGAGTTTGTGTATTTAGGGAGCATTTTTGACAGAGAGAACAAATTGGATGGTGAAATTAGTAGGAGAGTGAATTCTTCATTGAAAGTCACAGCTGCCTTGGGAGGTTTTCACAGGAATGATGGGTTCTCTAGAGAGTCCCGCATGGCTGTGTATGAAACTGTAATTGTTCCTACTCTGATGTATGGCAGTGAAACCTGGGTACTGCAGAAGAAACATAGGAGTCGTTTGTGTGCTGGAGAAATGCGTTACTTACGTAGGGTTTGTGGCAAGACACGATCTGGTTGTGTGAGGAATGAAGATGTATTGCAGTTGTGTGATGTGAAGCAAAATGTTGTTAGCAAGGTGGAGACCAATATGCTTTGGTGGTTTGGCCATGTTGAAAGAATGAGTGATGAAATGCTTACTAAGAAAATCTTTTCAGCCCAAGTGGCAGGAAGGAAAGGCAGAGGAAGGCCAAGGAAGACATGGGTGGATCAGATTCAGGAGTGTCTGCATGAGAAAAGGATTATGAGTATGAAGTATAAAAGATCTTGTGTGCGGCGTGTAATGGATATCAGTGAAGCACGAGTTGTGTGTCAAGATCGATGTAAATGGAGAAGTTTGATACAACAACAATAGGTAAAAATATCTGGAAGTTTGTATTTCTTTTTGGAGCTAACCTCTGAATCTCAGAGAACAGCTTAGTGATATGTATGTATGTATGTACAGGTCAACGATGTACATCATATAACATTCTGTTCATCACATATCAATAATAATAAAATGGCTTTCGTATTATGTGCCGTGTGGGCTGTAAGCAAAGTAATGGATTAAATTGATTAAGTATCATAATTTTAAGTAATGACTAAGAACATATCCCATACCTTGATGATCCATGTGGTCTGGGATGGTCAACACTGCAGCAAGATAAAAAGGTTGATGCAGCTAGTTGTCTGCATACAGTAAAATTTAGGCTTAAGCCTTGTCTGTCACATGGCTAAGTTGTTAATATTTTCCTTTAGTGTACACTTGAGTTCATATGGAAGGTGGTTACAGTCAAGAAAATGTCAACCATGAGAGATATCAATAGAAAATATGATGGAATGGAAGGAAATTTACGTAGATGAAAACAAGTTGTGAATATTCGTAAGTCATCCTTTATAGAACAAAGAAACCTTGGGTTGCTATGATACTTATCACTGACAACAGAATAGCAATAGATGAAAGGGGGGGATTTGCCTCAAATAGTTTGAAAGGTGGGGGAGGGGGACCATAAAAAGCTGTTAAAATGTTTGGTAATTGCAAACGAAATTCAAACCGTATGACACCCTTAACATACAAATAGTTATCATAATGCAACACATTTCTTGCGGCTAGTTGCCAGCATTCTCAAGCTACAAGTGATCTAAGATCTTGGTTAAGATGTGGCCCAGATGTAAAGTACGTTGGAGATGTATGCCATTATTGTGGTTATGATCTTGTTCGCCATCTAGTAGGTAACACAGTACTTTTGTACAGCTATTACAATTATCAAACAAGCTAATATTAATTCAAAAATGATAATGGTCAGTCTTGAGGTTGAGTCTCTTTATACTAATACTCCAACCAAAGCAGCCATTGACTTGATTTAAATCAAAGTATCACAACATCTTATACCTAAGTCTGAAATTGAAGAGTTTCATGTCCGAGATATATTATGAACAACAATTATTTTAGATTTCAAGGAAAATTCTACAAACAACTTTTAGATGCCCCAGTGGGATTGTCAATCTCTAGAATTTTTGCAGAAATAACACTACAGGACATCAAAAATAAATTTTATGAACAACACTAATCTTAAAACCCCTGCCATAGTCATCAGATATGTAGAGGATATACTCATATTCTGGCAGTACAATATCAAGGAAATTGAATCTTTTGTTAAGGCACATACAAACATTTATTTATTGCTTATTAATGACAATAATGTTAACTACCAAGTATACAAGAAAATTACATATATACCATTGATTATTCCAGCTGATTCATCTCATCCCATGACTTACAAACTAGCCATTTTTAGATCTTTTGCACAACATGCATGTACCCACTCATCAAACAACAGATCTTTTTACAATGAAATTCAGTAGATTAAGAACCTTGCTTTTCAACGTGGTTATGATGATCATCACATGATAAATAACACGACTAAAAAACTTGAAAGAAGTAATGCTGAAAATACCATTATAGGAGTTAAGAAAACTGACACTGCAGATTATTACCATTCTTACCAGATACAACTAACATAATGAAACATTCATGCAAAAAAAATAAAAAATGAACATTGGTGTTAAAGCTAGATATCGGTAAAATTTTTAACCCAAAATCACAAAAAGACAAACATATCACTAAGCTGTTCTGAGATTCAGAGGTTAGCTCCAAAAAAAAATACAAACTACCAGATAGTTTTTACTTATTGCTGCCGTATCAAACATCTCCATTTACAGAGATCTTGACATACAACTCGGGTTTCACTGACATCCATTGCACGCCATACACAAGATCTTCTACACTTCGTACTCATAATTTGTTTCTCATGCAGACACTCCTGAATCTGATCCTCCCATGACTTCCTTGGCCTTCCTCAGCCTTTCCTTCCTGCCACTTGGGCTAAAAAAAATTTTCTTAGTAAGCAACTCATCACTCATTCTTTCAACATGGCCAAACAACCGAAGCATATTAGTCTCCACCTTGCTAACAACATTTTGCTTCACATCACACAACTGCAACACATCTTCATTCCTCATACAATCAAACCGTGTCTTGCCACAAACCCCCCGTAAGCAACGCATTTCTCCAGCACACAAACGATTTTTATGTTTCTTCTGTAGTACCCAGGTTTCACTGCCATACATCAGAGTAGGGACAATTACACTCTCATACACAGGCACGCAGGACTCTCTTGAGAACCCATTTCCTGTAAAAACCTCCCAGAGCAGCCATTACTTTCAATGAAGAATTCACTTGCTTACTAATTTCACCATCCAATTTGTTCTCTCTGTCAAACAAAATATGCTTCCTAAATACACAAAATCACTCACCTGGTCAATCACTGTGTCATTTACACTTACATTACATTCAGTGCTACCTGTTTCTCTCTCAAAAACTATAACTTTGGTTTTTCCCTTATTTATACTCAGTTTGAATTTCATGCAAACTTCGTACATCTGGGACAACATACTCTGCAACTCACTTTTGCTTTCTGCCAACAGGACTGTGTCATCAGCATACAGCAATCTGCGCACACGGATATCACCAAGACATAAACCACTATTATCTATTTTGGCATCACGCATGCGTGCATCCATAAATACATTAAACAGCCATGGTGACATTACACACCTTGCCTGACTCCTGCACCAATAGAAAACCATTTTGATAAAACACCATTCACTTGTACACAGGCTCTACTGGCAGCATACATGGCTTTTACACTATTAGTAGATTCCCAGTAACAACATATTCATTCAATACCTTCCACAAAAGTGTCCTATTTACTCGGTCGTAAGCTTTCTCTAAATCTATGAAGGCAGCAAAAACTTCCTTACCAACAGCCTGATACTTTTCAATCATCATGTGTAATGCAAAAATTTGGTTAGTGCAGCCTTTACCAGGCATAAAACCACTCTGAACATCCCACACTTTCTCTGATGTAAGACTACATACTTTTTCAATAACGACCTTACCAAACACTTTCCCTGGCACACTTAATAGGCTAATACCATGATAGTTCTTGCAGTTAGTCTGATCACCTTTTCCCTTTTGGGATTGGAAGGATACCTTATTGTCCCCTTATACAAGGGAACAATGATAGCACCCTTACAATCCCAAGGGACCATTCCTAACTCCCAGTACAACTGGCAAATTTTAGTTAACCAATCAATTACAGAGTCACCATCATATTTCAACATCTCAGCAGTTATGCCATCAACTCTCGGAGCCTTACCATTCTGAAATTTTAGAGCTTTACACACTTCTTTTTAGATCCCTCCTGTGCTTTCATCCTTCACTGTGCCATCATCTGCATCTGTCTCAGAACCATCTTTGCTTTCCTGATCTAAAACCCAGAGAAGTATTTATCCTATCTTTCACTTAACTCATTGGGCTCCCATATCATTTCCCCAACCCCATTCTTCACACAACTTAACACTTTGTTTTCCCTATTTTTCCTGAGTTTTATGTACTTCCAGAAAGACTTCTTATCTTTCCAAAAAGCCAATTCATGCCTTTCCACCTTCTCCTTCT
This sequence comes from Macrothele yani, assembly GCA_039090855.1. Taxonomy (NCBI): domain Eukaryota; kingdom Metazoa; phylum Arthropoda; class Arachnida; order Araneae; family Macrothelidae; genus Macrothele; species Macrothele yani. The sequence goes on from CM076997.1 coordinate 2,286,436, forward strand.
TATCTTTTGCCTTACTCTGGCGAACCAGCTTAGCGGCTTCACGCTTGTTACAGCGATATTCATCCACAGAAACTCTACCTTGCAACATGCTCACTGGGTTTTATTCCAGAATACTTAGGTTGAACGGCCAACTGGAACCGACAGTTACAGCCTAATCCCCCACTCTGATGTACTTACCTGATATTCACGAAAAGACTCCCATATTAAAAAGATCAGGAGTTTACAATAATCCCATAGTCAACAACAACCAACCTACTACAATTGCATACATCAGAGGTACTAAACGAAACCTTAACACCCAATTAAATGAGACTGGATTAAAATGGAAAATAAAATAGCATTGATAGAATACTGTATACAACAGCAAGCTTTGTCAGGTTGGATTGAAGGTTCAAATACTAATAGCATAAGACCTGGATTGAAATTCTGATCACTGAATCTATATCCACTGCAAAATATTCAAACAGGATATGCAATAACAACTGCTCTATTAATGATTAATCTATCATATGCTTGGAAACAATTGATGTCGGAAAAAGTATCCTGAAAAAGAAAATTGACGTGTACAAAAGTACTGCATTAGATGGCGAGCAAAATCGTAACCACAATAATGACTTACAACTCCAACATACTTTACATCTGGGCCACATCTCGACCAAGATCTTAGATCACTTGTAGCTTGAGAATGCCTGAGACTAGCCACACAAAATGTATCACAGTATGACGACCATTTGCATGTTAAGTGTGTTGTGAAGTTTGAATTTCGTTTGCAATTTATGAAACATTTCAATAGCTTTTATGGTTTTTATCTTTTCCCCCTTGTAGAGTCGTAAAAATCATAAAGGCACATCAGCGCAGGTGATCAGCCCACAGGTAGCGGTTCCAGTTGGTCGTTCCACCTAAGTATTCTGGAACAAAACCCAGTGAGTTGGGGGACTTTTTGCCAATGTCACATAGAGCTAGCTGGTACCTTTCCAAGATTCACAGAGGCCCTTGTTGCTGTTCTGTGTGCCATTGTTGCAAGAGTTGTTGCAATCTTACTAAGAGAATTTATTCAGCCAAAGTTGCAGGAAAGAAAGGTGAGGAAGACCAAGGAAATCATGGGAGGGCCAGATTCAGGAATGTCTGCATGAGAAAAAGATAATGAGTATTAAGTACAAAAGGCCTTATGTGCGGCTTGCGATGGATGTTAATGAAGCTCGAGCTGTGTGCTGAGATCGCTGTAAATGGAGACGTTTGATACAGCAACAGTAAATTCTTTCTGTGAGGAGCTAACCTCTGAATTTCAGAAAATAGCTTAGTGATGTGTATGTACGTATCTATCTCCCCTTAACTATTGAAGGCAATTTTTCCCCTTTCCTCTATTGCTATTTTATTTTCACAGATAAGTATCCTAGCGACCCATGGTTTCTTTGTTCCGTAAAGGACAATTTACGAATATTCACAACTCATTTCATCAACGTAAATTTCCTTCCATCTTAATTTGCATTGGTGTTTCTCATGGTCGACATTTTCTTGACTTTAACTACCTTCCATTTGAACTCAAGGGTACATTAAATGAAAATATTAGCAACTTAGCCAAGTGACAACAAATCAAGATTTAATATTATAAATATTTAACGGGAATTATAAAGGATAAATTTATTAAGGAACATTACCTCTCAAATTTTCCATCTATACACTAGATCCTCTATCAACAGTCAGCCAGTAACTGACTCAATTGGATAATGCTGCAGTGCCACCTTGTGGTTGCCTAGCACAACAATGTATTGCTTTAATATATTGCTGCTTTTCATGTATTGCCGGCTTGTGGGAGACTACAGTGCCATCTGGGGTGCAATACAATTATCACACAGATTCATGTAATGAGTAATATAGTAATACTTTTGACCATGGTAGCGACCTCTAAATCTAATCCGATTTGGAAAAAAAAAATAATAACTGATTTATTTTCTCACATGATGAAACATTTTGAACAGCTGGGAGAAACAAAATTCCAAACTTCAAAATAAGGCCCACCCTACTGTACTTGGGTCTTAAATTTTCATGTAGGTTTGTATTAAAATATGAGTAAGCAAAAAATTAATGATTATTTTGGTTGCTCCAGCAGTAAAAAAACAGCTTTGACTGGACTGTCCATCGTGCCTCCGAGGGATAACGATCTGCAGACGACAACAACAAACCATCCATGTGTTTCAACTGAAGAGAATCCAGGTGAAAACACCTTTTTCAGAAAATTTGCCATCATGCTGGTCAAACCAACAGGGTTTGCATCTCTCTATTCTTAAAAAAAGCAACTGGTGCCACCGCTGTTTTAGAAATTTTAAGACACTCACACTTTTCTAGCTCGCAGCGCAAAAAGAATTGAACACAAAAACATGAAATTTAGATTGTTTGCAGAGAATTGTTCGGATCACATGCTGAAATAAACCATTTTTTGCATCTGGTGATACTTCAAAGAGTTATTGTATTTCAAAGTTAAGGTAAGCAAAAAAGTGCTATCAGTTCGCGTTCCGGACACACTAACAACAGCAATAGAACCACGAAACTTTGCAGGCATATAGGACCATGGCTGGATTTTTGCATCTCGTTGCCCTTTTTTTGAATTTCGATTTAGTTTACAAGAAATTAAATTTCTAAATTTCATAAAATTCTTTATTTTACGATGGGATCCATTTTAAAAAAATCATATATATGGCAAACCATAAATCGTAATGCATTGCAATTTTTACAGCATAAACTCACAACTATCATTCCTCTTCTACAGAAAAAAAAAATTAAGAAAAAGTCATTTTCTGATTTTTAAGTATTTTTTAAAGATGCAAAGGAAAGGAACGAGCGGTTTATTCTGTCTTCAGCGTTAACCACCAGTAAAGTTCTGGTCCTGTGTGACCTGCTACCATGGTGACACAGCTACTTTCAGCACTCTTTTCTCATTGGGTGAAAGGACAGGCTACAATCAAACTGGTAATGATGCAATGCTTAATGACGAAGCTTAAAAAGGGGGGCTCTGGTACTTTTTTTTTTTTTTAGAAATTAAGCCCTAATGATAGCTGAAATTTGGTTCAATGGACCCATGGGCACTAAAGGTTCGAGATCATTTTAGGAACTGGCGGCAAAAAAATGAGTAATTTTGAACACTATTAAAGAGCATCTGAAACCAAGAGAAGAAAGCCATCATTCAAAGTGAATGACTCACGTAAAGGGAAAAAACAACAATGTAAAAACAAGTACAGCACTCATGTCTTATTAGATTCAAACGCACAGGCACTCAGCACCACAAAAGAAAATACTTGCACGTCTTACCTGGGATTTGAATTTGGGCCACTAGTACAACAAGTTAATGTTGTAATAGCTCATCCAGAGGATGGCATCACTTTCATTCACACATACTTTCAATTATGCTGGCAAAAACATTACATCACTTTGTGCTAACATGAATATAGTGGCAGTTTCACATATACCCAGTGTTTCTTTCAGGCATACCTCTGGGAAACCCAGAAGCTTGCAACACCCCTTCCCTCCATCCCTGGAGAAAGTTGATGTAATGTGAATAACAACAAATAGCCATGATGAAAATTTGCATTTTGCATACACCCCCTACCTTCCTTCCTGGAGAAAATGTTTTTAAATTAGGCTTGACGACTTGTGCCACAAACCCAAGAAGTCAAAGAAAAACAATTTCAATCGATTTTTTTCCTACTAAACTGACAGCTGATTACTTGTCCAGTTATATTTAATGCACCACCTTAATTATAATATCGGACTTACAAAATGTTTATTAGTTCTACAAATTTGGAAAGCCTAAAAGAATTCTAAGATCTAAAGGAAAAAGAGACAAACTTACGTTTTTGCTTAGCAGGCTTCTCCTGTTGTGGTGTAGCAGCACGATCTTTTTCTGGTTCTTTTTTTAGAGCTTTAGCTGCTTTAGGCTTTTTCGCTTTCCTTCAAAAAAAAAAAAAATCTGTTGATATATTGTATGAGAAAAATTATAAAGACAAAATTTTATTTTCCCAATTTGACAGATTTTTCCAACAGTTAAAAAAGAAGTAATGGTTTTATGACTCCAGTGAAGTAAATAATAATTTTAACTGTTGACAGAAACAAATGCTTTACATTTTCCAAGAAAAATTCCTGGTACAATAAACATAAACTACATAGTCAACTCGAACTTCAATAAACAAAATTCTTGAAAACTCAAAAAAAGAGTAAAATTCTCTGCACATGCCCTATGTGTGCAAATGTTTTTTTCGGTAACCCAATTTTTTTTTCGCACTCTCTTCAGATTCAACTCATCGAGAGTCACCTGAAATTGTTTTTTTTTTCTCTAAGCTACATCTAAACATGATATTTTCATGATGACAAACTATCATTACTTGATTAAGAATAAGTTGCATTACTAGCAAGCAGATTTTCTCCTTTTAAAGCACAAGGGCAGACAAATGAAATTAAACTCTGGTAAATCACATGGATTCTCTATATGTGCAACTTCACTTACTTTCCCATTATAAAAATTACTGTATGGTCAATCTTCTAATCAACTGATTCATGTTGGCACAATTAAAATGTGTTCTCCATAAATACCAATACACTTACAGTACAGTGGCAAAACTTGCTGCATTTTCTATTCATAAAATCTTTTGGGTTGCAGGTGGTACAAAAACCCATCTACTTCCTTGCATGTAGTTCTCCAACCTGAAGATTTAATTTCATTCCTTTTTTCTATACACAGTGAAAATGCAATCCTAACAGGGATGATCCAAAACATATATTTACCATGAGTGTAAATTCATCATCTAAAAACTGACATGCCTTTGGTGAAAACTCAGGAAGGGAGAGGAGCATTGTTACAATGTACTCACTGAATCAAAATGCAATTCAGATCATCTTGATTTAATTGACGTGCACAGTGGCTTTAGGTTTCAAAATTAAGTACTGTGTTTATAGTGCGCCATCACATTCCAGAAATTCAATCACAGTCATGAAAAGTGAGAACAAAATATTGCCTATACCTTTAGAAATTCTAAATTTATTTGGCAGAGGTAAATTTGGATGCTCCCTCTTTTACATTTTCTTTCTGGATAATAATGGCACCACCCTGGAGAATAAATCTTTTTTCCATGGAGTTGCACACCATATTTCAAGGTCAAACCTGTCCAAGCTTTATTTTGTGCACTCAACAGACAAGATGGAACCCACTCTGTACAGATATTTCCATTAAGATGCTTTGTAATGATGATGATATGGGTAACCCCTTCCTCTCAGTTAAAAGATACCCTACCCTTTTCTTTTCTATGTCTGTTTTCCTAAAAAAGTCAACCCAACAAATGACTGTATTTGTGAACAAACAGCATCAGTGACTTGCCATCCAAGAGCAATTGTTCTTGATTAAACCATTTGGTGCAAATCTTTACCTTCATCAAAGACATGCAATAGGCACCACAAACTGTTGTCATTATTTTATGAAGGTTGTTACCCAACATGTTTTTCTGCCAAGAGACGTACAACCCTCACTGCATTACTCGAGATGCTTTCATAAAGAATTCATATACACACATGCTCTGGAAGTTAATAGATATCAGACTGGCACAGTGAGTGTAACAGCTATCAAACTGGCACAGTGAGTGTAACAGATATCAAACTGGCACAGTGTTTCTCACTAATCAGTGACATTTACCATAAAATTAATGATTATCACACACTATACATTTATCAGTTTTTGTCAGCTAGTTTTTATTCGAGTGGAAACTATAAATCCATTACTTTGACCTACATTGTACATAAATTTCTGAATTAGTATTAGTCTTTTCATTAAGATTTTTGTTGGCAGTGTTAGAATTAGAAATAAATCTTCTAAAGGCCCAGCAGACGACTCAAATTTCCAAATCACTGGTCTGCCAAAATGTCCACTGGTCCATGCAAAAAAAATTTACACATTTAGTCTATGTAGAAATTAACTAATCATTTCACTGGAGCTGTATATTGCAAATTTAGAACAGAATGTGTACATGTACTCATGCAAATACAAGACCAGTGAATACCAAAAAGTTGGCAGTTCACTTATTTTCACTGGTTCAGAAATGGCACAAAGATTAATACACTTTGTATGCACTTGGTGCTAAGTACGCAGGATGGTGCACTGGTTATAATGGCACTGACATGAAGCACTATCTACTATCAGTGCACTGATTATAAAGCACTTTGCAACAACATACCAAAAGCCATCTTCATGGAATACCTTGCTTCAGTGTGAAAGGCAGGAAGTTTTCCCATGTGGACAGAAAAGACAGATGGGCAAAGCCAGAGCATAAATGATTCTTCAACCTCAAGTTGGAAAACATTAAAAAAAGATCCATATCTGTGATAACCATAATTAAGTTTTATGAAAATTTTGGTTTCCTACAGTCCAAAATTTTCATGAAACTTAAATATGGTTTGGAAATCAGATTTTGAGTAGTAAGTATCTGAATTTCAAAAAATTCATGAAAAAACCTGGATTAGTTTAAAAAAAACTGCCATAGCAAAAACTGCATATTTTGAAGTCTGATTCAATTCTTTATGAACTTACAAATTCCAAAACAAACTGGAAAAAAAAAAAAAAAAAAAAATACTGGCCACCCAAGCCAGTAACAAATTTTTTAGTGGTTTGATGGAATTTTTGCTAGCCAATGGCCAGCAGACCACCGGGTAATTCGAACGCTGGTTGGTATCCCTTTTCACTTTGAATATGGCTGTTTCTTGCTGTTTTGGGAGAAGTTTTTGGTGATACTTTCAGCTAGGTTATGAATTCTTACATTTTCCTTAGTTTTTACTAGCAGGTTAATTCAGTTCCCTTTGGAACACTTTTTGTTGAATTTAAGTACAGTGTGAGTTTGCAGTGGAATTTTTATTGACTTAAAAACTCAGGATGCCAAAATTAAATAAGTAAATAAAAAATAAACCATGCATTGCATTCAATATTTCCAATTAAACTACATCATTTATCATTACTGTAACATTGAGAAGAAAGTGCTTAGGGTGCCCAAAGGCAGGTCTGAAATCACTGTCCCTGTATTACCTGGCCAGCTTTACTTCTGTGTATAAGGAACTGTAATTACAGTCTCAGAGCCAAATGATTAAGTGATGATTCTAACTGTTACTTTTCTTAAAATTAGAATAAAATTTAACTTTCAGGAACATATGATATATAATATCAAAAAATACTCTCTGTATATGAAGAGAATGTCTAGAAATGAAAAAGATGACTGTGTCTAGAAACTGATAAACTGACAGATTATTAAAAAACAAAACTGTTCAAATATATATATAATAAAACACTATTTCCTAAAACCTAAGTATGCTGAACTTTAATAATGTTCTTCATGCAATCTACAAGTTTCCAAAATTATAGCAGTCCTTGCTAATCATGAACTGAACACATGAAAGGTTTTGTAGATAAAATTTATAACATGACTTTTTTGTAGATAAATTTATAACAGATTAATAACATGACATCCAAATTTTCAAATGCCATATTCAACTATTTTCGATCCATTGCTGGATCGATGTCTTTCTAAGTCTCTTCCATACTTTTATGTCTTGGGCAATTCTCTTCTACATTACTCCACCATCTTTTTGAATTTCATCCACCCATCTCCCATGTAGCAGGTCTTCTGGGGCTTTTTCTGTACTTTGGTATCCAATCTAGTACTTCAGTTGCTCAGTGGCATGATGTGGCCAGTTCCTCTAGCAATATGTCCAGCCCATTGCCACTTGAAGGTTTTTAATTTGATCATGATATTACCCACTTATTCATTTTTTGTTGGTCACACTAAGCATTCATCTCTCCATACTTTTTTGAGTTGTCTGACAGCCTCTGTATCTCTTTTTTCAGTTAAGGTCCATGCCTCTGATCAATAAGTACTAACTGGAAGGATGCATTGATTAAACACTTTTCTTTTAGAACAAAACTGTAAATTGCTCCTGAAAATTTTACTGTTTCTTCTAAATGCACTCCAACCAAGTTTAATATAGTGATTAATTTCTTTTTCAATGCATCCTCACTTGATATCATTGCCCAAAGTAGACACTGTTGGCATCACTTACTTCAAAACTTTGCCACATTAACAAACACCAAATGTTTCAGTTCTTATAAAAGCAGTGTACATCAAATTTGTTTATTGGGTCTTTCCATCAATTATTTATTAACCCAATTTTGAAAAAAAAAAAAAAAGTTGTATAATCGTTTTTAAAACATCTGAAATGTATCTTGTACTCCCTACTTCAGTGATACAAAACAATTTAAAAAAGAAATTCTCTCATATTTTTTTTTAGGAGAGAAATTGTGAATTTTTGGGTAAAAACAGTGTTTCTAAGGATTTAGATGTTCTCAAAAATTATTCATCAAATCCAGGTGGGATGAAAGTCATTCTCTCTTCAGTAAAAAATGTGCTTTTTAGGTATCTACTTAAGTTTACTGATATCTCTTACCAAGATATCACAAATTTGAATGGAAATTATAAAAAAGAAAAAATCTATGTTTTGGGTACTTTGGTTGCCGATAACTAACTAAAAAGAAAAGGTTACTTCTCCACTTACAATTTTTCATTTTTGTAAAATGTGCTGGTTTACGAATGTAATCGCTAGATGGCACAATATAACCCATGTATCTGCACCTGGGTGAAAGACTTTCATTGTGAAAAATGGCAACCACGCAACAGAAAGCGTTTTGCGTCCTGGAATTTGCAAAGTGTAAATCAGTAGTTACCGTGCAATGAGCTTTTCATGAACGTTACAAAATCGATCCTCCAGGTGCTCAGAGCCTTCGTCAGTGGTAGCAGCAGTTCGTGAAAACTGGATGTCTGTGCAAAGAAAAGTGTGCAAGATGACCATGTGAAAATGCGGTTATCCTGCACACTTTCACAGGAAAATGTGAAAAGTGGAAAGTTTTCAACATATCCCAAAGAAATCAAATTACTATGCCAGTCGCAAACAACTGTTTGGCATGTTTTGAAACGGTACCTGCTGATGAAACCATTCAGGTTGCAACTGTTGCAGGCCCTAAAGCCAGACGACAAAAATCAGAGAGCAAGCATTATCAATAAGAGGCACCAGAGAGAACCACTTCTTCAAACCAGTGGACAAAAGAACCCTTTTGGTGAAGCAGGTTTCAGTTTCTGACAAATCTTTTAAAGCAACTGTTGGTGATAAAACCAAAGAACTGGTCAATATTATTCCAGAAAAGTTTTATGTAGTTGTGTTCGACAGTAAGTGGCAGATTGGGAAGATACTAGACAGCTATGTAGAAAAAAGGGATGCTAAAGTTCAGTTCATGCATCTGCCTGGCCCTTCACCAAGATATTTTTGGCCAACTAAGAATGACTGCTGCTGGGTGCCCTATTAAAATATACTCAGAGAAGTTCCAGTTCCTTCATCATCAACTGTATCAGGAAGGACATATGTCAATAACGATAAGATTTATAAACAAGCGCAGAAATTGGCAAAAAGCATGATGTGACCTTTCACTACAAAGGTAAGCTAACGTTGAAATAATGTAAAAATAACATCAGATGACAGTGTGACATAAGAGGGTACAATTTTAGTTATTCCTACAAATGTAAGAATTATTTCAGGTTCAAAGGGACCTTAAACCAGTACAAAAAAAAATTGATTTTGAAGTAAAATTTTTACAAAATAAATTAATTTTATATTTTATAACCACAAAAAAACACCCTTCTTATTTTTTAAACATAACAAGTACATGGTTAGCTTATTCTACAAAAAATATGATACATGCATTAACTGTGGTTTGCGTGCTATGGCTCATCAAACCTACCAAGGAATAAAATGACTAAAATTAACTTTATATGCTCAGTAACCCTTTTTTGTGGCACTTAATACCATTTTTATACCTTATTTTGAAAGACAAAAATTAGCTTTAATTTGATACCAAAATAAGCCCAATTGGTTGAAAAATAAGCAAAACAGGATTTTTCTAAACTGATGCAGAAATTGCATTAGCCTAAATCGTACGAAAATCAAAATTTTTAAATATTTCTCCTGAGCCCAATTTTGGACCAAAAAATCTTTAAAAAAATTAATTTGAGGTTATCTTATAGGTATCTATCTACACATTTAAAAAAAAAAATTTAAAAATTTGAGACGTGATAGCACGTGGCACCAAGTGATTTAGAGTTAAATGACCCTATAATGAATTGAACGTCACCATGTTAGTATGAATCACACAATTGTAGCCCTTAGGCTACATATAAAACAACATATACAGTGCGCCAAAGAATTTTTAAGACTGGCGCTAGATTTCAGCCTACAGTGGCGCCACCAGTGTAATCACGAATATGTAATAAACCGTGACCATCTGCTTGCTTTCTGCCAAAAGTACTGCGCAGTTGTTAAAGTAACTCAAACGAAACGGCCGTTCATTAGAGAAGTAAATTTTTTTTCATGTTGAATTATTAAGATGGAACAAAGGGCTGTTATTAAATTTAACGCAAAACTTGGTAAAAGTGCCTCGGAAACGTACCAAATGATGAAACAAGTTTAAGGTGAGTTTTGTTTAAGTAGATCAAATGTTTTCCTGTGGCACAAACGTTTTTCGGATGGAAGAGAGACGCTAGAAGATAAGCATACCGGAAGACCAAGTTCATCTAGGACACCTGAGATTATTGAAAAAGTGCATGATTTCGTGGCAAACAATCGATGTGCGTCACTAAGAATGATGGAAGAGTCTTTAAATATCAACAAAGAAACGATTCGAACCATCCTGCATGAAGATTTGGGCAAAACAAAAGTCTGTACTAAATTTGTTCCACACACGTTAACCAATGAACAAAAATCAAGGAGAAGTGCACATTGCAGAGACATTTCAGCCGCTGAAAATGATCCAAACTTCTTAAAATCGATTGTTACAGGTGATGAAACATGGTGTTTTCAATATGATCCTAAAACAAAGCGACAAAGTGTGGAATGGAAGTCAAAAAACTCACCACAAGCCCAAAAAACAAGAAAAGTTCCATCGAAAATCAAAACAATGCTCATTACATTCTTCGATAGTAAGGGTATTATTATCCACAAAGAATTTGTTCCAAGTGGACAAACAATTACTGGCGAGTTTTATTTAAATGTTTTGAGGCGTTTGATGGGCAGAACTCATCGCATTCGTCCAGAATATCGGGATAAAAACAGTTGGTGTTTGTTGCACGATAATGCATCCAGTCACACCTCACTTCTTGTTCGTAGATTTTTGGCGAAAAATAACGTCTGTGTGTTGAATCATCCACCATATTCGCCTGATTTAGCACCCTGCGACTTTTCTTTATTCCCAAAACTTAAAATGACATTAAGAGGGTGTTATTTAGATGATATTTCGACCGTACAAACAGCTTTGACGCGTGCTTTGGAGGCAATTCTGCAAAGTGAACTGGAACAGGCATTCGAATCATTATTAAATCGCTGTAACAAGTGTATTGAAGCCAGAGGGACTTATTTTGAATAACAAACCAAAACAAATTATAATTTCTTGTTTCTATTTCATTTTACAGACCCAGTCTTAAAAATTCTTTGCCACACTGTGTAAGTACAAAAATATATCTCATTCCTTTCTTTTTCTTTGCCTTCCATTTTCTTTCTTTAAAGTAAAACTTATTTTACTGTACATAAATGAAATATAAAACATTTCTGCTACTTTTAAAGAAACACAATACCTTTCAGGAATTTCAGTTTCAACCTGTCTCTCAGAAATGGGTATAAAAAATTTAGAGTTCTAGTTGGTTAATAATTAAAATAGAAAATATTTTGTTTTATCAGAAGTTTTAAATCAGGGTTCCCACTCAAAAAGAGGAAAAAAATACCCTGACTTTTCCAGGTTTTCCAGGTGGTCCTGAGAGTTTTTCCAGAGCGGCAAATTAAATCACATTGCGACAAATTGTTACATTTCCTTACATTCTTGCGTTCCTTACGAAAGCATACATTTGTTAATTCTTTAAATAACTGTCCTTTATACAATTACCTGCTTTTTTTTAATAACAATTAAATGCATGAGGCATATTATTTTTGGTACCATTATTTAATTTTGTTACCGTTGGTTCAAATATTCTTTAAAACATGTAAACCATGTATTTACATGTTTTAAAGAATATTTGAACAAAGACTTAATTTAAATTCTACATATAATGAAATATTTCAATCGATTAGGTGAAATTATACAACTGATTTATCTGTATTTTAAGTGCGCACAAGTATATAAATAACATTTTAAACGACTCATAACATTTAGAGTTCCAGTTAGGTTTAAAAATGCAAGCTGGGAGAATTGTGACTGAAGAGAATAAATTGCCCTTAAATGATACAATGCTGAAGCTTTAAATCCTTTAAGTGCTTATTTTACATAAATATTAAACAACACTGAAATGTTTGCTGAAATTGAAGTCTAATGGGAATGATAAAATGGTGAGTGTCTGACAGAGTCTCTTAACATTTTGTTAGAGCGGTTCTATCAAATCGATCTACCAATTTGTATTTTCTATTGGAATTTACTTAGAATCTTTAAAGACAAAGCAAAGTAAAACAGTTATTAAAAAATAAAAAAAAGAAGAGAGAGAGAACAGAAATCGTGACAGCATTTCTGCGTCTGACGAAAAACGTGTGCCAGTACCATCCCAACAATTTCTAGCAATCAGGGAAAATACTGCTGACATTTAAAAATCAAAATTGTAATTATTTTAGCTAACGTTAGTTCTTGCACTTGGCAATGAGAACATCGAATCTATGCTATTTCAGAGGGGCTAACCTCTAGCAGAATGCATCAGTAATCAATAGGGGATTTTACAGTAATGTTTCAGTAATCGAACACAAACTTTCAGTAATGTAACACGCCATTTTTTTTTTCAAAGTTAAGGACAATATTATAGTATTACTGTGTAACCTGTAATACTTGGATGAGGTGCCTATGGGTAATCACCATACGAAGCCTCATCGCTAACGCGTGGAATGGGTACTTCATGAGAAATTAATGCGTGAAATGTGTAATAACTTTATATGTTTACACTATCCTCACAAAAAATATGAAATTAAATTATCAATATTGTACTTACCTCATGTCATTGCTGACATAAAAACTTCCCTTGTTGCTTGTTTTGCAGTGGTATATTCTTTTTCAGAAAACTTTTTATAACACAGCTCACCTGAGGAAAATGCTTTACTTTTCTGTATAAGAAGGGCACTTAATGTTTTGGTGCTCATTGTTGGGCAGAAGTATGCGAGGTTTTTCCTTACTATACTAAATATTCTCTACGTAGAGGAATTGCTGTGAGGGATAGTCAATATTGCCAACATTAGTTTAGACAATGCAGAATACTTGGGAAGGCCAGATGAATCCTTCATCTTAGATATTTCATTCCATGCCACATCTGCTCAAGGATATCCAGCTTCATCAATATCAGAGTCTGGGAACATAGCATGAAAGAAGCGACCAGCATGAAAGAAGCGACCAGCATAATCACAGATTGCTATAGGTAGGTTATGCTCCACAACGATTGCAGTAAACAGCAATTCAGCGTTTATCACGCTATTTTCATTCTTTTTTGCAAAAAAATTATCCAAAGGCTTTGATCGAGTCTTTAATTTTACACAATCCTGGCGTTTGTTTTGACTGGATATGCCTTCGGCAATCATCTCATCTCATCTCTCCTACATGGGCTACTGATTACTCTCATATTAGAAGGCACGCAAGGAAACCTTTATTTCAGCATTTTCCATTTCCTTGCTCAAGATTTGGGAGAAAGATTTGGATGTTCCTGGAGAAACCTCTTTGCATATTTATTTGTTTCAGAAACGATAATTCCAAGGATGAAATTGGTAAAAAAACAAGTAAAAATATGCAATAGGTGCCACATCAGTTGCAGGAGCATGTTTGGGCCCCTGCATTTCATGACAATCAAAAGGATGCTGAGGTTGTTCATCACTTCCCTCTATTACATCCTCCCATTCACTTTCAGAACTTTCATGATCTGAAGATTCACTATGAAGATCTTCACCTTCTGAAGAAGATATGGTGTGCGTGGCACTGTGGCTAGTTTTCTGGCTTGATGTTGCTTGGCCAATATCACTCTCAGATGATTCAAAATCATCACCATCACTTGGCAAACTTTCACTCTCACTACAAGCCATTTCAAATAACCTTAGAAAAAAATTTCACACAGTAGGAAAAAGCACGTCTGCTAGTCTGAGGAACAAGCTGTCAATAAAGTCATCCTCTGCTAACACGAGTTTGGAAAAAGAGGGGGATTCGTAATTCATGGAGTTTTGCGATTGTGTCCGTTTGTTTAGGAAAAAGAAATGAATAATGTGAAGAGCTTCTAGTAATAAAACACCGCACTTCATTCTCCCACGCGGCGAAAGTCCTCAAGAAATATAAACATCCGTCATCGCGGGACCACGCGTTGCTACGAGTTGATCGTTATTGCACTTCGAACGGGGCTCGAAAAAGTGATTTCCGGCAGTACGACGTCTTACAATACACCAACAATTCCGAGTGAACAGCCCTGCTTCAACTGCAGTAGGAAACGTTTTGGCTACAGTAACCTTTCTCCTGTCACACGGAGAAATTGCGTGGGGAACCGATAGCAAGCGCAAACTCTTTTACGATGACACTTACGGCATATTACCCGTAATTTTCGTCGTATTATCCGCAGACCGCAAAATTCACATAAAAAAAAAAAAATCCTTCGTATAATCCGCAGACTGACATTTAGGGAAAAAAATCGCCATATAATCCGCACATCATAGATGTTGAATCAGAAGTGGAATTTCCGACAGAAAAGTCGGTCACATAAACACATCGCTCTTTCCACGTTCCAGAAACACATAGCAACCGAAAAATTGTTTTCAGCCGCCGCCGGGGAATTGAGCCACGGATCTCTCGATATCTAACCGAGCGGGTTAACTTTACACCACGTTGGCCAACAGTCCACGGTGCTATGTGTATTTTTAAGTCAGCTTCTGACATCATAAATCTGTAAGATGGGCTCAGCTACTGAGACGTCTCCATCTGGTGGGTATTAACGGCACTGGCTATATATATTATAGCAGTTAATTCCAAAGGGCGAGATCCAAGGTGAAAATCCTCCAAATACGTGGAGTCAGTAAATAAATAAATACGTCGCTCTTTCCACGTTCCAGAAACACACGAGTCCAAAGAAGTAAGAGAAAAAAAAATATTTTAATAAATGAAGAAATTCATTTTTAAAGGTTACTGTTTTATATTTTTATCTCCGAACAGATAAAGGGTGAGGCATCCATAGATCACGCCGATGTAGCTCCAGAGTATTGCATTACACTGCCAATGACGAAAGGCTGATACAGAACAAGTCGTAGAAATACCGTATGTACTCGCGTATAAGTCGAAAATTTTTGGAGGAATTCCTGCTTTCAGAGTTGAGAGATCGTCTTATACGTGGGCCAATAAAAAACTTCCGTGAATTCTCCCGCGGAATTTACCAACGAATTTGTTTATGTTTTTGATCGCGACACAGAGGCTTTCCGTATGTTGCTGCCCGATTGTGTTCTGACATATCCTCAATTCTGTCCACCACTTCAAGTTTAAATTCGGCAGTGTAACTGAAACGTTTCCTTTTCAGAGACATCATGATTAGCAATGAAGGTAAACAGTAGCAGCGACGTTCGCCAAAACAACGAAAGCAAACTAGATACAAGGTCGTGCACATGAAATCCGAAAGGAGAAACGCATAGGTTCGTGCAGCAAGCGCTGTGAGTACTTCTTTGGCTTTTTGCCAAAAAACAGCGCCGGCACGACAGTCAGAGCTCTCCTCAACGATAAAATTACCCCTGCCGTCCCTCCCCACAACTATCCCGATCTTTCATTACGACATTCCTCCCCCTCCTCCCCGCTCCGTACAAACTCCTGAACTGAGGAAAATTCTTAGGAGGGAGTTCCTTTTCCAATTATTACATCTTTCCCTGCACAATCACGCTGCAGATTTTTTTTTAAATCGGAAGGTCTTATATATATATATATATTTTTTTTTTTTTAAATCGGCGTGTTAACCGCATCGGTGTATAATCCGCAAAACCTATAATTTTAACTTTTTTAGCAGATAATCCGCGGATTATACAACGAAAATTACGGTACCATTCTTCCGATAATATCGCTGTTTGACGATATGATTCATGGACATTCCATTTCAAAACGATATGATTGATAAATGATATGATTATTGAGACACCGAAATCCGCAGTCTGATTCGAAAAATATCGGATCAAAATCGAAGGCCGAGAAATCGGCAGCGTCGCACTAAAAGGGTTTAACAAAAAAGGATACAAAATTGAGATTCTCCAAAACACACTGAATTCCGTAATTCTTCCAACCTGTCCATAATTCCGTAATCTGACAGTCGAAACCATAATAATTACGGACAATTCGTAATAGTTGGCACCTCTTCTATTTGCTTCTAAATAACGCAGCATAGGATATTTAGACATTGTGCTGTTAAATTTCATAACCAATAAGCTCGCACACAGAGATCCTAATGCCATAACGGCAAAAAAAAAATTAAACCCAGGGATAAAGAAAAAATAATGGAAGCAACAAGTGGGGAAAACTAACAGTTAATACGGAATACCATTTTGCCTGAGAGGCTACAATTCATATTAGTCCTTCCAAAATCCGGAAGTCTTAAAATTGATTGGCTATGTTTGTGACGCAAACATTAGTACTGAACTTTTCTCGCAGGTCACAATTCATTTCCACGCTACGTCAAATTACTTGTACGGGAAACAATTAAAGGAAGTTTTGTGTGCATGGGTGCTCATAAAATCCTCCTAACACTTTTTTGTCAACATAATTTATCATCCTGTGGCGAGTGGCATGTTTATACTTAACAATATCTTTATGAAGGGCAATACATTTGTGCGATGTTGATCAAGCAAAGTGCGAGAAAGGTCTGGAACCCACTCAGGTCATTTGCAGTAACTCCCAACAAATAACGTCATCCAAAACGGAGACAGAGGCTTTAGCGCCTGCACTGACAAACCTGAAACGCACGGCAAAGATTTTCATCAGTAGTAACTAGGTAGATTTTTTTTTTTTTTTTTCGGCAATGTGAGGGTAAAGATGTGAAATGAATAATTTATGCAAATCTTGTGAGGTGCAGCAACGCAAGAAGAAGAATTTACGATTACAAGAAAATTTCTACCCCGTCTAACTTTTGTTCTCACAAATTTTTTTTTTTTCCTATGTATAAGCTGAAACCTTGGGAAAAATTACGAGAGAATGATGAATTTTATATTTCTTATTCTAAATAACGGAGATATTTGCGTTTTTACGGAAAACGGTTCTACTATGCACAAAAATTCAAAAAACAATATCTTCTAATCTATCAGAAACAAAAAAAATTGAAACTTTCAGGGGTTTTTTATAACTTGGAGGCAGCTACCCGTAAAAAAAAAAAAAAAAAAAAATCGCACGAATCGGAGATGTGTTGGTGGAAAATTATTTCAATATCTGACGATTTTGCATGGAATGACCCAGATGTGAAAATCTATGGTTCCGGGCGTCGGACTACCCTATTTTTCGCAACCAGCCAGCTCTTGCAGTAATTGGAATATAGTCTTAAAATAGCTATAAATAAATTTCTTCATGTATTATGAAATAGAAATATGACAGAATAAAAAAAAATCTCTTTCCAGCCGTAAAACCGGAAGACAACGAATCTAGAAAACGGCCGTGAAATCTGGGAAATATGGTAGGTATGCAATAGTACCAGCTTCATTGCATGGTATTTTTCATATATTTTTTGTCAAAATACTCGTAAGTACTATGAAAAAAATAAATCTTTCCCCCTGTTTGAAGAATCTTCCTATTTCATAATATTTTCCCTGTTCTAACATTTGAAGGTACATACTTTTCCAACTATACCAATTCTGCTACAGAATTACGAAAGCGAAGCTTTAGTTCGTAAGTGATACGAACCTTTTTCAAAATAAATTAGGTGCCCTCAATTTGCAACATTCATCCACACTGCTGTTGAAGGGGAAGTGTGGGGGGGATTTATTAGGATGACCAATATCCGGCAAAATAAAATGTTTTTGTATGGTATGATAAAAGACACGTAGAACATGCTAAAGGGGGGAAAAAAAAAAAAAGCTCAACTTCTAAAGTTTCCAATGAATTTCGGCGAAATTTGAAATGGAACGTTATTTTCATATATCTTGCCCACTGTAAAAATTTCAGTCGGTTATTTAAAAAATTGAGGAAATAGCTTCTTCATAATTTTTTCCCAGTCTACGCAGAGAACCGGGGCACCTACTCAGGAACAAATGACTGCCTCTCTTCGCGAACTCCAGCAGATAAGAGCCTGCGAAATGGGTGTGTGATTAATGGCTTTCTTTCACGCTTTGACTTGTATGTTTGTTCGGTTGTAGTTTAGATCAGCTGGAGACGGGGAAACCGCAAAGAGACGCACTCCCCTGCACAGCTGCACTTTAATCGGTGGGTGGGTTACGGAGTTGCCTCGAAGGATAAAACAACTCGGACTTATTTTAAAACTTAGCAATACAGAAATATATTTTACAAAAGTCTGAAACAAAATATTTTTCTGGCAAAATAAAAAATTCCCTGCCTTTATAGTTCCCTGATAAAAAATTCCCTGATTTTTACGAAAAAACACAATTTTCCCTGAGTTTTCCCTGATTTTTGGAACAATTTTAAAATTCCCTGAGAATTCCCGGTTTTCCAGGTTGCGTGGGAACCCTGTAAATGGCAGGAAATTAAAGAAAAATTTTATTTTTTCAATTTCTGACAAAATTAAAAAGCAAGAAAAGTGAAGGGGGAAATGCGATGTTTTGCTCTCCGCACAAATATTTTGGAGGGCAGGCTTGACATAGGACTGTTTTTAATGCAAAAAAATTCCAATATGACAAGCAGATACTCTACTAGTCATATCAATTTGAAAACCTTACCGATCAAGCAAATAACTGCATTTTTCCTTGGGTATATTTTTCTAAATTCTTTAAATTACTTGAAGTCAAAGGATGAGAATTTAGGTGCATAAATTTAAAACTATGGAATGTAATATAGTTACAAAAAACAAAACAAAAAAAAACACATTGTTCTAATTAAAAAATTAAAAAAAATGTTCCCCGATAATCTGTTCATCTACGAAAGAGTAACAAGTAGGTAGAAGATATATCATGTCCTTATTATTTTCACATAGAACCTTGTTCAATATCACAAAGATTTGCAAATCCATAGTTCAGAATTATTTGAAGGATATAATTCGTCTAATCATTAGAAAAAGTTCATATTGACATGCGCATTCCTGTATAAAACTAAAAAAAATGCAACTATTATCTTTGTATAATTAAAGATTTTGCACGTTTTCATGGCGAAATGAACAACTGCGAGCATAAATGCTCCCCACTTGTGTAGCATTGTTCTTTCAGCTATGGATGGAAGTACAAGGAAATGAAAAGCTATTTCCTGGGAAGGTGCCTGCGGCATAAACCACAAATGGCATCCTTGTAGCAATGTCGTTATTCTGATGACCTTAGTAGAGGGGGAAAGCAGAGGATCCCAAATACTTGCCACTTTTAACAGTCTATTCTGTGATGCAGGCTGACAAAATTCGGCAATGCTTTACTTAGTGGCCCTTGCCGCCCAGAGGGTTAAACAGTAGGTATTCTCAAAAGGTTTTCCAAGGTGAGCAGTACTGATCCACGAAAGAATTTTTTTAATAGAGTTTTCAGGAGCTCAGATTTTTGCTGTTCTGAGTGCCATTGCCCACAGAGCGCCCCAAGGAGAACAGGAACAAGGGCCTCTGTGAATCTTGGAGAGGTGCCAGCTAGTTCTGTGTGACATTGGCGAAAAGACCCCAACTCACTGGATTTTGTTTCAGAATCCTTAGGTTGAATGACCAACTGGAACAGTCAGCTGTGGGCTAATTCCCCACACTGATGTACTTACCTGATTAAAAAGACACAAAGAAATAAAAAAAGTGACTCAAGTGTAGGATACGGTGGACCTACCACACTTGAGGAGGATGGTCCACCACAGAACAGACCTGGAAATTCTAAAATGCGCATGAGAAAGAGATCACAGTTGAGTGAGTGTAAGATTGGTGTATGGAATACTACAGGCATAAATGGCAAGATGAATGAGATGATTGAAGAAATTTATAAATACAAATTGGATGTGCTGTGTGTAAGTGAAACCAAAAAGAAGGAAATTAGAGTAGAAGAAGTGACAAGGAAATTGGGATAGAAGAAGCACAGCGAGTGTGTGGTCTGGAGTATTCGATAATGTTAGGGGACAAACTGGTGTAGGTGTGATTTTAGTGAAAAGATGAAGAACAACTTGATCCATTACAGCTGCATTAGTGAGAGAATTCTTTGAATACATCTCAAAGTGAAACTTCAGAGAATAGTAATTGTTGTAGTGTATGCTCCTTGTGACTAAACCTTCTGATAGGAAGGAGGATTTCTGGAATGAGCTAAAAGCTGTTTTGAGCCAGTTTGGTGCTAAAGAGAAAATTATAATAGCAGGGGATTTCAATGCTAGAGTAGGTGTGAAGAATGCAATTTCTGACAATGTTCTGGGTAATTTTAATGATCCTTGTGTAAATGATAATGGTGAAAGGTTAATTGAACTTTGCATTGAGAATGGTTTGTGTGTATCTAATACGTTTTTCACCCACAAATACATCCACACATATACTTGGGATAATCGTACTCTTGGTCAAAAGAGTGTTATAGATTTTGTTGTTTACGATCAGCATCTGAAACACTTAGTTGTTGACACACGTGTGATGAGAAGTGCAGATGTTGGCGCTGATCATTACTTGGTAGTGTTGCAAGTGAAAATGAATGTTGGCTGGAGGAAAAGGAATAGGCCTAGGGTGGAAAGAATAAAGATTGAAAGGCTTCCTGAGGATCATCAGCAATATGCTAACTTACTCAGAGAACGACTGAAAAAGCTGGTCAAGTGAGAGGAATGTAGAAAAGAAGTGGGAATTCAGTGTTAGAACATCTATAGCACAGGCCATGGTTGTTTGTAATTTACGTGCATACAATTATAATAGGTTGCTTACCTTTTACACATTTCCCTGCACGTTTTATTCCTTTAGTTGTCTTGCTTGGCCCTAGTGCGGTGTTCCATTTTCGTCTTCAGGTTCTTTTAAATGCTCAACGAATGCTCAAGTCCACAAAGTGCACTGCTTTAATGACTCTAGGTCGCATAAACTGTACCTTCCTCCCTCCCCACCTTTCCCACCAGCTTGTAAAACCCAACCTTCGTTGATTGATTGACATATATTAAAAACCCCAATTCTTGAACTCAAAACCTTTTGGTACCATCAATGAACACAAACTGCCTATTTACATACATACATACAAAATACCGAACAAAATATTAAAAATGTATATACAACTATTTACATACGACTCATCTTATTCTTTCAACTCCCCTTCCCAACACCTCATGACAACTAGAACATTCATTCACCACACCCCAAGCCATTCCCATGCAGACTGCCTCCAGTACTTTCTACCCCCATCCGGGGTTATCCTCAGGAGGTGTTCTAGATGTTTTCTCCACTGCTACCACAGTGAGAGTGAGCGACACGTCCGTCCTCCCCGCCCTGCTCTAACGTCATTAACGAAAAACTTCCACTGTGGCTCCATCTTTTATTCACTTTAGTAAACTCTTCATTTTCTTCTTCTGTGTTTTTGGCTTTTTTGTTCAATTTTTATTAGTTCTTTCCATTAAAGGTACTTGGGTCGTTATTATTGCAAATTCGATTTCTATTTTTTTCAATCAATACAGACTCTGCAGTGCGTAGGTGTCTCTCATTGCAACACAATTTTATTATTTTAATCTCTTCAAAATTCGGGTATGTGTGGTTATCCAGACAGTATTGCATCAGTGCTGTTTTTTTCTTTTTCTTTTTTTGCCAATTTTTAATATGTTGTAGTAGGTGATGTTTTAATTGATTTTTGGTACTTCCAATATATGATATTGGTGGTATTCCACTTATAAGTATTTCATACACACCTGCCTTTTCTAAGATACTACATTTTTCAGTGTTATTAATTATCATATCTCCAATTGTTATTACTTTGTTTCCCATCTGAATTTCATATTTATGGCACAATTTATTGATTTCTGTAGATATTCCTGGAAGGTAAGGTATTGCTCCAACATATTGTAATTGTTTCTTTCTTTTAGGGAAAGATGTATCTTGCATTTTGACGTATACTTCATAAAACCATTTATTTATATTCTGTGGATGGTATCCATAGCTGTATGAGATTTATTTAATGTAATTTATTTCTTCAGTATGAAATTCTTCTTTAGAGGAATGTGAGATTGCTCTTTTGATTAATGTTTGTATGCTATTACATTTCTGTGTGTAAGGGTGTGTTGAGTTATATGGTATCAGAACAGGAACATATGTCTGTTTTCTATGTACCTTGTACTGCAGTTGGTTATTTTGCTTGATGATCTTAACATCTAAGTAAGGTAAGATATTTTCTTCTTCATGTTCTACTGTCAATAACACAACAGCTCTTTAACACAACAACTTGGTAATGTCTATCCCACAATTAAATTGACAGTAGAACATGAAGAAAATATCTTACCTTACTTAGATGTTAAGATCATCAAGCAAAATAACCAACTGCAGTACAAGGTACATAGAAAACAGACATATGTTCCTGTTCTGATACCATATAACTCAACACACCCTTACACACAGAAATGTAATAGCATAAAAACATTAATCAAAAGAGCAATCTCACATTCCTCTAAAGAAGAATTTCATACTGAAGAAATAAATTACATTAAATAAATCTCATACAGCTATGGATACCATCCACAGAATATAAATAAATGGTTTTATGAAGTATAAGTCAAAATGCAAGATACATCTTTCCCTAAAAGAAAGAAACAATTACAATATGTTGGAGCAATACCTTAACTTCCAGGAATATCTACAGAAATCAATAAATTGTGCCATAAATATGGAATTCAGATGGAAAACAAAGTAATAACAATTGGAGATATGATAATTAATAACACTGAAAAATGTAGTACCTTAGAAAAGGCAGGTGTGTATGAAATACTTATAAGTGGAATACCACCAATATCATATATTGGAAGTACCAAAAATCAATTAAAACATTGCCAACAACAACATATTAAAAATTGGCAAAAAAAAAAAAAAAGAAGCAAAAACAGCATTGATACAATACTGTCTGGATAACCACGCATACCCGAATTTTGAAGAGATTAAAATAATAAAATTGTGTTGCAATGAGAGACACCTACGCACTGCAGAGTCTGTATTGATTGAAAAAAATAGAGATCGAATTTGTAATAATAACGACCCAATGACCCAAGTACCCTTAATGGAAAATGGAAAGAACTAATAAAAATTGAACAAAAAAACCAAAAACACAGAAGAAGAAAATGAAGAGTTTACTAAAGTGAATAAAAGATGAAGCCTCGACGGAAGTTTTTCGTAAATGACGTTGGAGCAGGGCGGGGAGGACGGACGTGTCGCTCACTCTCACTGTGGTAGCAGTGGAGAAAACATCTAGAACACCTCCTGAGGATAACCCCGGATGGGGGTAGAAAGTACTGAAGGCAGTCTGCATGGGAATGGCTTGGGGTGTGGTGAATGAATGTTCTAGTTGTCATGAGGTGTTGGGAAGGGGAGTTGAAGGAATAAGATGAGTTGTATGTAAATAGTTGTATATACGTTTTTAATATTTTGTTCGGTATTTTGTATGTATGTAAATAGGCAGTTTGTGTTCATTGATGGTACCAAAAGGTTTTGAGTTCAAGAATTGGGATTTTTAATATATGTCAATCAATCAACGAAGGTTGGGTTTTACAAGCTGGTGGGAAAGGTGGGGAGGAAGGAAGATACAGTTTATGCGACCTAGAGTCATTAAAGCAGTGCACTTTGTGGACTTGAGCATTCGTCGAGCATTTGAAAGAACCTGAAGACGAAAATGGAACACCGCACCAGGGGCTTGAACCAAGCAAGACAACTAAAGGAATAAAACGTGCAGGGAAATGTGTAAAAGGCAAGCAACCTGTTAGGAACTTGTGGGAATGTTTTAAGAACTGTGTTGTTACTGCTGCTGAGGTGGTCTGTGGTACCACAATAGTGGGTAACAATAGAAGTGATGGTTGGTGGAATAGTGAGATTAAAAAGGCAGTAAAGAGAAAGCAGGATGCCTATTCGGGGATGTCGCAAGGTAAAGTTTTTGTGGATGAATACCACTGTAAGAAGTGTGAAGCAGCAAAGCTGGTTCACCAGAGTAAGCCAAAAGATAGGAAGGAGAAGGTGGAAAAGCACGAATTGGGTTTTTGGAAAGATAGAAAGACTTTCTGGAAGTTCGTGAGACTCGGGAAAACAAAGTTGTAAGTTGTGTGAAGAATAGGGTTGGGGAAATGATATGGGAGCCCAGTGAGTTAAGTGAAAGATGGGGTGAATACTTCTGTGAGTTATTAGACCAAGAAAGCAAAGGTGATTCTGAGGCAGAGGATGTTAGAGTGAAGGAGGGAAGCACAGGAGGGATCTCAAGAGAAGAGGTGTGTAAAGCTCTAAAATCTCTTCAGAATGCTAAGGCTTTGGGAGTTGATGGCATAATGCCGTGGTGTTGTAATATGGTGGTGACTCTGTAATTGACTGGTTAACTGAAATTTGACAGTTGTGCTGGGAGTTAGGAATGGTCCCTCGGGATTGGAAGTGTGCTATCATTGTTCTCTTGTATAAGGGAAAAGGTGATCAGACTGAATGCAAGAACTATCGTGGTATTAGCCTACTGAGTATGCCGCGGAAAGTGTTTGGTATGGTCATTATTGTAAAAGTATGAAGTCTTACATCAGTGTAAGTATGGGATGTTCAGAGTGGTTTCACGCCTGGTAAAGGCTGCACTAACCAAATTTTTGCATTACGCTTGATGATTGAAAAGTATATGGCTGTTGGTAAGAAAGTTTTTGCTGCCTTAATAGATTTAGAGAAGGCTTACGACCGAGTAAATAGGAAAATTCTGTAGAAGGTATTGAATGAATATGGTGTTACTGGGAGTCTACTTAATAGTGTAAAAGCCATGTATGCTGGTAGTAGAGCTTGTGTACGAGTGAATGGTGTTTTATCAAAATGGCTTTCTATTGGTGCAGGAGTCAGGCAAGGTTGTGTAATGTCACCATGGCTGTTTAATATATTTATGGATGCATGCATGCGTGATGCCAAAATAGATAATACTGGTTTATGTCTTGGTGATATGCATGTGTGCTGATTGCTGTATGCTGATGACACTGTCCTGTTGGCAGAGAGCAAAAGTGAGTTGCAGAGTATGTTGTCCCGGATGTACGAAGTTTGCATGAAATTCAAACTGAGTATTAATAAGGGAAAAACCAAAGTTATGGTTTCTGAGCGGGGAACTGGTAGTACTGAATGTAGCATAAGTCTAAATGGCACCGTGATTGACCAGGTGAATGAGTTTGTGTATTTAGGGAGCATTTTTGACAGAGAGAACAAATTGGATGGTGAAATTAGTAGGAGAGTGAATTCTTCATTGAAAGTCGCAGCTGCTTTGGGAGGTTTCCACAGGAATGATGGGTTCTCAAGAGAGTTCCGCATGGCTGTGTATGAAAGTGTAATTGTTCCTACTCTGATGTATGGCAGTGAAACCTGGGTACTACAGAAAAAACATAGGAGTCGCTTGTGTGCTGGAGAAATGCGTTACTTACGGGGGGGGGGTTGTGGCAAGACATGTTCCGATTGTGTGAGGAATGAAGATGTGTTGTAGTTGTGCGATGTGAAGCAAAATGTTAGCAAGGTGGAGACTAATACGTTTTGGTGGTTTGGACATGTTGAAAGAATGAGTGATGAGATGCTTACTAAGAAAAAAATTTCAGCCCAAGTGGCAAGAAGGAAAAGCAGAGGAAGGCCAAGGAAGTCATGGGAGGATCAGATTCAGGAGTGTCTGCATGAGAACAAGATCGTGAGTATGAAGCATAGAAGATCTTGTGTCTGTTGTGTGACGGATGTCAGGGAAGCTCAAATTGTGTGCCAAGATCACTGTAAGAGGAGAAGTTTGATATGGCAACAGTAAGTAAATAATCAGATAAAAATGATCTGGTAGTTTGTCTTTTCTTTGTGGGGCTAACCTCTGAATCTCAGAGAACAACTTAGTGATATGTATGTAGAATGCATGAGAACAAGATCGTGAGTATGAAGCATAGAAGATCTTGTGTCTGTTGTGTGACTGATGTCAGGGAAGCTCAAATTGTGTGCCAAGATCACTGTAAGTGGAGAAGTTTGATATGGCAACAGTAAGTAAATAATCAGATAAAAATGATCTGGTAGTTCGTCTTTTCTTTGGGGAGCTAACCTCTGAATCTCAGAGAACAACTTAGTGATATGTGTGTAGAATGTATTTAGATTTTTCTGCAAATACATCAAAAGCAGAAACAAATACTTACACCTCCTGGTGGCCAAACCATTCCTTACCAAACATCAGAAATTATATTCAAAACATTTCCCACAAGAAGCTGTTTCTGATACAGGCAGGATTTTTCAAATCGGACTTTCAGAAGCAGAGATATTGGGGAAAATGTAGTTTACCTTCACACCCCCCAAGCCGAAAATCTGTGTGTTACTTGAACAAGACACTGTGCCTAAAATGGTCTTCATTATATATGGCATCGAAAGGAAGAAATAATTTTTTCAATCAGATATTTAGAAGCAAACACATGCTATGAAATGTGTTTTGAATTTGATATCATCTGCATTTACACCCTCTAGCTGTGAAGTTGTGCATCAGGAAGAAACCGTAATGCGAGGATCATCATTCGCACATTTCAAGCTTTCCAAAGCAAGAAGAATTTTTACAAGTTGGGCTAATAGTTGCAGAGATATGGTGTCCACAGACAAACCAATAACATAACACAATCTTTTTTTTTTTACAAAAGACATGCTGAAAAGGGGGACTAGAGCTCTAAGGCTAACTTCACTGAAAAAGGACTACTCCTTTTCTCCATATGTTCATGCTATAAACATAAGTGTGCAGTAGAGAAAACCTGGAAAATAAAGACAGACTAAGAGAAATGGGGAAAAAAGTGGATTGGTGAAATAATCAATCAGTGTCAAATGCATCACACTTGAAATTTAGAAAAATCCATTCAAATAAACAATTGTATTATACCATCAGTAGTGACTGCTTGAAGTACAAGTAAAAAGAAAAGCAAATACCAGTTTATACTATATATATACACACAATGTGGTTTAATTCTTTTCTCAGCAAAAACAAAACTTTTTTATATAGAAAAAAAATTTTCATTAATACTCACATGTGAGCTTTTTGTAGTTCTTTCTGTTTTTGTAGATTAGCATCATTAAATTTAAGAACACGACTTTCAGGCACCCATTCGTCCCAACTATTAAACATTAAAATAAAAATGTGATTACAATGAAAAGATATTACAATATCAAGTTATAATGCAGAAATAATATAAAAATTCATAGAAAGTATTATGTTTAATGCATGGCAAATTATATACCAGAATACTGGTAACTCTGGATTAAGAAATACGTAAACAGACAGAAATCAAATTTACTCAAGAAAATGATCTACTTTTATTTTGATGAATGTTACTTAACTCATCATTATTTAACCACTGGGTTAGAATCCAAAATTGTTCACCACACTATGTGCAGATTTTCAAAAGTTTTCGCAATTCAAATTTACTAAGGAATAAGAACAAATATTTCAAATAAACTGTTAACTGCCACGAAGAAATTTTTTTGCATAGATATGTTTAGCATGTAGTGTTATCATAACTCATCTGGTCATGATCACTCAGGTTACATACAGAAAATGCTGATAAGCAATGTTTCTTCCTCAAGATATAGTGTTTTAATTGTTTGGTTTCCAGGGTAACAATACTGAATGTGTTTCAAAGCTATTTTAATATGTTGCAGTTTTGCCTACTCATCTACAAAAATAAAAAATATATAAGTAGTAGGTATGTATTTTTAAGATTTTTTTTTCATTTTTCCATTGTGAGCGTGTGCTTGACATCTTAGAAGCAGAAAAAAAATTTTAAGCAACTCCTAAATATTAAACAAAGCAAAATAAGATCTTCTTAGCTGTTTGTCACTTGTCTGGAAAAGACTTACTCTGTGTATCCTATGATGGGCTAATTGACAACCCCTGACCTTGTTATAGGATTAAAAGACCCAGTTCAAAGAATGCTGGCAGAGATTGTCAGCTGCAATATATTACTCCCATGCTTTCTCCAACCAAGCCCCTCTTTTGTTCTGCACATGATTAGACACAGGGCCATAGTGTAGCAGAAAATCTTAGGTATTCTTGACTATTTGAGAGTGGAAAGTTTTTTTTTTTTTTTTTTTGCATTTATGCTGGTAACTACCAGAGAGAGAGAGGGGGGGAACAGAGAGAGGGTGGGAGACCGCATTAGCAAATTTGTGGGATGACTGATATATAAGGTTCCATTATATTTATATTCAAACCAGCACAAGAAGAGAGAAAAATTCAATTTTATATATCTTTCCATCCTCCATTAAATTGCTACACTGGTATTCGCTACCATTGATGCCCGTGCTTCAAAATTTGCACACTGCAAGAAATCTAATCACCTATTGGTGACTGGCAACTGAGATTTGCAAGGGCTGCTCCCCAGATAGATGCTTCCTTCATCTTTTTTTACCATTAGTTTAATCTCACTCATCTACCAGTATCACATTTAATGTTACCCACTGTTGCAGTACAACAAACCATTTCAGCAAAAGTGACAACAAAGTTCTTAAAACATGTCCACTTTTTTTTTTTATTCCCCCACATCCCTATCACATGCCTTCAACTGATTCTGTAAATTCACTGAGCATTTCAGAGTAACGCAAATGTTCTTTAGGGAGGCTTTTAACTTTTATTCTTTTTCACTGCAGGCATCTTTGTATTCTGCATTCTTCAACCAACATTCAGCTTCACTCCTGACACTAGCAGGTAACAATCAGACAGAACATTTGCACGTTGCATCACACAACACGAGTGCCTACAACTATGTGTTTCAGATGATGATCATAAAAAACAATCTATTACACCTTTCTATCCCAGAGTAGGATTCTTCTATGTATAAGTGTGGATATACTTGTGGCTGAAAAGTATATCCTTGTGTGTCCAAATTCATTTTTTCCTATGACATACAAAACTGCAATTTTCAGATTAAAATTTAGAAGAACATACACTATATGCTCTAAAGCTGAAGCAACAGATGAGATTCCAAATATTATAAGGCAACCAGGCATGTGATTGTCTAAGCATCCAATTAATTGAAAACACCAAAAGCTGTTTCGAGACACACAAAAAAAAAAAAAAAAAAAAAAAAAAAAAATGCAAAAATCAAAAATTATCACGAATTTTATTATTTATACATATATACAGTTGCTAAGTATTTAAGCAAGTAAAATTAAATGCAAAAATAGCAATACTAAACTAATAAGGTGTTTTACTTACCCGTCTATATTTTTAAGTGTGAATTTCTTTGCTAACATTAAGATTCAATAAACGTATATATCATTTCCTATTTTTCCCTGCACAGTATCCCATTTATTAAATCAACTTTTAAATTAATTGATAATATTTAGTAGTGACAAATGTACTTACTCTTTCAAGAATGTGGATGGGTGGGAGGGCTCATCTTGTGCTGTGCCTAGGTCACCGATTCTGTGTAAATCGGGACCTGATCCCAGCCCGGCGCCGCGCATTCTTTCTTCCACTTAGCTTTCAAACAAGCAAAACACATTCCTCCTCCTCAGAAAACAAATAGGAAAGAAACAAAGAGCCACATCACAAACTTTGTTCAGAGGATTCCGGCAGACGCAATCCCAGTCAGGGCAAAAGAAACACGCCGGGTCAACGTGATCCCGGCCTGGTGCCATGCATTCCAAGGTTGGTGCATACTTTCCACTTAGCTTTCAAACAAGCAAAACAAATTCCTCCTCCTCGGAAAGAAAAATAGGAACGAAACAAAGAGCTGCGTCCCGAACTTTGTTCAGAGGCTTCCGGCCGACGTGACCCCGGCCAGGCGCCGTGGGCTCAGAGGCTTTTGCATTGATAAATTACAAAACCAGTAAAATGTTCTTAATAAGCAAAAATCTGAATTTCTGTAATTTGTATGTAGTCATCCGCAATTTTGGAGGATTATTTTGCCACCCAGCAAATAAATAAAACAAATAGCAGTGGAAAGGTCGGAGGCGAACTGAAACAGCGGAGTGTTCTCCTAAAAAAACTGTTTCGAGCAAACTGAGACGTTTGAAGTGATGTCACTCATAGCTATCTCGTTGGTTGAGCAGCAGCATCAGCCCGGAGCTGCCAGTCAGCCACGCAGCAGCAAAAAGATTACGCCTTACAACTGAAATATCGCCACCTACCCAACAAATATTTCTTTCTCTCTTTTGTGCCAATTTCTTCCCCCCACATATCAACAATCACAAACTTTTATCAAAAGCCTGAGATCGCAAATGACAAGTTTAGCGGATTTCAGTTTTTTTTAAAAAGTGAATTCACGGAATTTCGCTATTTGGCGGAAGAATCACATGCATGGGCAAGGCATGCTGGCACGATATAGTTATGTGAGAATGATTAGTATACTAAAGCAAGTAAAGGTGCCATGAATAAACAAGGAACAGCACAAAATATAAATAAGCCCAGGTTTGTAGAAGCTATTCTGTACACACCAGGGCATTCCTACTACGTATTTCAAGAACTTACTTAGAAATATTGGTTGTGAGGTTCACATTAGGTCTCCCAAATCTATTGGCGCACTTTTAACAAGTGGAATGAAATATGACACTGACAACTACAGAGAGATCTGTGCCATTCTTCTACATTATCAGGATGGAACCATACAGTTTTATGTAGGAATGACCAAGCTATCAATAAGGACCAGAATAAAATGGCAAGGTAGGGAAATAAACAACAAAAGACCGGCTCTTGCTAGGGAGGTCTTACTCAATGCAGCCATTCCTGTTTGGCAGGATTCATAATGCATATCCAGGTTGTACACCATCCACAAAGAAGCTGAAATGAGGGAGACTATCCAAATCTTGACGAGACCAGATGTCTGCAATGAAAATGTATCATACGAGCTGCCATCTGTATGGCACATCTTTAGATAAATATTGTGTTGTATAATTTTTCAATAATATGTAAGTCATGATCCATGACACGTGCTTCACATCAAATGAGTATTTTCAAAAACGATAAACACATAAATGAATTACAGTTTTGTTTATTCTGCATTGTGTACAGTATTAGTTTATAGCCTTGAAAAAGCCACCCAGTCAAAGCACAAAAGCTCAGCATTAAGTAAATATATATTTGTCTACACCAATAAAATAATGCATTGAAGCTTCTACTTTTGTATACATTATATTTTATTACATATGTGTACACAACCCACTCTCAATGCAAACTTCAAGTAATCTTTCACCATTATAATTTTCACTGGGATCATTTAACTTACCCAGAACATAGTCAGAAATCTTAAAGATAACATCTACTTCAGCTATATCAAAGTAAAAGTGG
The DNA here is from genome assembly GCA_039090855.1 of Macrothele yani. Lineage (NCBI taxonomy): Eukaryota > Metazoa > Arthropoda > Arachnida > Araneae > Macrothelidae > Macrothele > Macrothele yani. Next base: position 2,318,071 of record CM076997.1, read on the forward strand.
AAAAAATATAGGTAAACAGCAATGAAATATTACACTAACAAGTCATTGTAACTGACAGCTATAAGCACTGTTATAGAACCTTACTTTTTATTCCAACCACTGTAGTGGATAAAGTATTTAACCTGCTTATCTTTCACTTGTGACTTGATGCACTGAAAAGAAAATTTACAAATGGCTAAAAAGATATGGATGATAGTAAAAATACAAAAAAAAAAAAAAAAAAAAAAAAAAAATTCATATGTATTTTTAAAAAATACAGAAATAAAATTGAAGTCAGGTTTAAAAGTTAAATACAATATATACCATGAATGCAACACAAATTATGGATCTTGAATACAATGTGCAATATACAACATACACTATGAATACATGCAATCATGATCTTGTTTCCGTGACTGCATTTGCACAGGGTCATAAAGGGAAATGTGGAAAATTTATTTATATAATAAAACAATTAACTGAAACATGAATAAAACATTTTATTGAAGCAAAATCTTGTACAGGAATGAAAAAACCATTAGGAATAACCACTCACTCACCATAAAGATCATGGTAACCTCCAATGACCACACACTTCCAACACGTCATTCCGTGACGTGTTGGAAGTGTGTGGTCATTGGAGGTTACCATGATCTTTATGGTGAGTGAGTGGTTATTCCTAATGGTTTTTTCATTTATGAATTGCACGTAAACTATGCGCACTTTGCAAGAGGTTAATACCTTAAAAGTGCAAATATAATAATTGTACAGGAATTGATGCATAAACACACATTGTAATTATTCATTGAACTTGTCCTTGGCGGCAATGACTGCCCTGATCTTTAAGAGAAATCAGTCGCAGCCCTTGCCGACCTGGCCCTTGTTCATGTGAGGCATGATATTGGCGATGGCATGCCAGTGGAGTCTAGGGTGTTATTGGGATGCTTGTTGGTCTCCCCCTCAACTATGCACCATATATAGTCTTCCAGGGGATTCAAGTCTGGGGAGCTAGGGGTCCAAATGTCTGGAGACCAATGGTAGGGCACATTCTCTTCAAGCCATTCCCAAGTCGCTTTGGTCTCATGAGGTGGGGTGGAGTCTGTTAAGAGATGTAAGGCCTGTTAGCAATGGCATCCATCGAGGGCTTCACTATGTCTCTCAGCATCTTAATGTACACATCTGCACTGACCCTTCAACCCTTCTCAAAGAAGTGAGGTGGCATGAAATTTTCCTTGTTGAAGATGACCCTGAGGACCACAACGGTGGCAGGAAATTTTGTGTGCATGACACTGGGCACATTGTCAGGATTTTTGCACAACCACCTGTCATTCCTCCTATTGACCTTCTGGTCCTGATCAAAATTCTTCTTATCTGGGAAGTATCTCGGCAAGTTGTTCTTCTCGGGGTGCTTAGACTTCGTTCAGCAGTTTCTTTGCTTTCATCAGATGCCTTTCCTGCATGGCCTGGTCAATGAACTGACCCCTCTTAAGAACGCAGGAGCTGTAGCGGAGGTCCTCGTGGATGGTACCATAAGCAACACTCACCTCCTCAGATAAGGTGTTCATTGATTTCCTGGGGTCCACCATTCCTTGCATCTTGGTGACAAACTCAGGTGTCCTGATGGTGTCAGAGTGACAGTCATGCTTTTTATGCTTGGTAGGGATGTAGCCGGGGTTCTCTAGGTTGACAACCTTGGTGTTGATCTCATAGACTAAGGATAGACTAAGGATAAAGATAATTTGTGGAACTTGACAATCTCCTGTGGGGTTCTCCCGGCACTGAAAGCTGACAGCACAGATGCTTTTTTAATTTCTTTAGTGACAGTGATGTTCATGACTAGGGCTCCACAAATGTGGTCACCAGGTCGCCAACGGCGACTAAAATATTTTGGCTGGCGACTATGTTCTCAGCAGTTTTAATTAGTACAGTTTTTTTGTTTTTTTTAATGCAATGAAGCAAATTTTGGAATGGTTGTATTTTTATCTTTTACGGAAATCAGCAAACAGCGGCGTGCGTGCGTGCGTCCGCACAAACTGCAGTTTCTCTCCTATCTGCCTATCCTCCACCACACATCACGTGACCGGTGGGAAAGGCTGGCTCCTTGTAGTGCTTTCTGTCGCGATACAGGAAGAGTAGGGGGCCCCAGAATCCTTTGCGCTGAACGAATCTTAACTGGGAAGCATGCTTGCTGGCTGGCTGCTATTCTGCATAACACAAAATATTTGTTATAAAGGAGCTTCTGTCCCAGTCGCAACTTTCTTGACCTACTTAACAGATCAACAAAACAACTGCATTAAGAAAGTTCGATATGGAAATAAACCGTATAGATTTTATTTTCTTCGTTTACTGTAAAGAAAAAAGTATTTCAGTGATTACGTAATTCTGCATAAAAACATAATAGCTTTGCTTTTATTACTTCAATTTCTGAGTGCATGATATTTTTGTAAACAACTCCGTACTTTTATTGTGCGCTGTTAAAGTAAACCAAAGCTCTCCGTCTCCCGAGTGGAATATCATCGGAACTTGTGTCATCGCTTTTTCGAGTTACGAGTTTCGGCTGTAACGACGTAGCCTCGGTCCACTACGCATAGCGCAAATCGCCATCGCGAAACCCATTGTTCTTTTTTTTTTTTTTCGTTTTTTACCATGGAGAGATTGGGGCATGGAATGACAAGGTAAAAGGGCATTTCTTTTTTTAATCATAGAGAAGCGTGCGATCCCGATTTGTCTTACTTCATGCAACTATACATTTCTTGCATTACCTGACGCTAGCACCCTTTACGCTTCAAAGGGAGGATGAGCTACAAGGTTTGTTTTTTTTAAGTAAATTTATGACGGTAAGATTACGTAAACAACGTGTGTTGATTTCTGGAACTCCTTTCCAGAGGTTGGCGTCTCGTTATATAATTATACAACTCTGTATATATATGTGTGTGTGTGTGTGTTAATTATTTATTAGAAAAAACTAAAAATGCTTTTCTTCGTAATTTATTGACTCATAAATTGACTTTTGCACCATATTCTTCTCTTGATTTTTGAAATATCTTCTAGATGTTTTTAAGCAGTTTTCTAGATTTTCGGTAAAATTAGTTGGCAGGTATGCAATTAGGAAATTCACTTCCTTCATCAACTCTATTATTTTTAGCACCCAGACTTATGCAGATCTTTGAAGTTGAATGGTTGTTTCATTTATTTTTTTTTTTTTTTTTTTTGGGTAAAAAGCCGTCGTAACACAGCAGAAGGAACAAGAGATTGAGAGTGTCATCTTCCCCGTCACAGGTGTGCCATCTTTTGTCCCTCAGGACTTCGGGTGCACAATGACTGTGAGGGTCACAAGTGTGCTATCTTTGTCCCACTGGACTTCGGGTTCCATGCTGCTTATGGAGAAGCACGTGTTACTTGGCTGTTCCGATGCTTTGGAAGGATTCCGACTGTGATAATAAAAATTTATAACCAGCTTCATGCAACTTAAATATTTGGTGCTATTTTCTTCAAATTAAAAGTGCTTGACTTCCTCTGCTCACTTTAAGGCACGGTTCTTTTATGCTCAAATTGTTTTATGATGGAACAAAAGAGTCTACTTTCATTTTTTCAGAAGCGACCGCCATTTGGAACTCCGCAAAATGATGACAAAGGCCAAACTGAACAAGTGCCTCAGAAAAACAAACTTGGATTGCCTCAAAAGACAAGTGAAAATAAGAAAGATGGCAAGAGAAAATTAAAAAAAATGGTGTGAAGAATTTCCATGGTTAGTGTTTGAAAACGATAAAGCTTCATGCAAAGTATGCTCAAAATATCCCAATATTTCAGATAAAAACACAAAATTTTTTCGTGGTTTCCAGTGGCCTTTTAAAATTGAGACTTTCAAGATACACCAGCTATCAAAAATTCACAGAAACTGCATTAAGCATGATCTTGCTGTAGAAAAACCAGAGTGTACACCATTAGCAGTGTGTCACAAAAAGATGGATGAAAAAATGTTTAACCATCTTGAAAAGCTCTTCAACACTGCATATTATATGGCAAAATATAATAAGCCATTTACAGATTTTTCAAATCTGATTGTGTTATTAAATAAATGTGAAGTAAATGTGAGTCTTGAACAATATCAGAATGATATGAGGTGTAAAGAGTTCATATCACATATTGCAGATGAGGTTAGGCAAGAACTAATTGCAGAAGTTAAACAGTGTAACCATGCAACTATCCTTCTTGATGCATCAACTGATAAGTCCACAGTAGAAGAGTTATTTATATTCGCTATGTCAAAGACAAGAAAGTGAAAGAAGTGTTCCTGTCGGTAGTACCTCTACAGTCGTCTACTGCTGAAGCTACAAGGTCTTGGATGAAGAAATGAGAAATTTGGGAATTGGTTGGTTAGAAAGACAGTGGTTGGTCGGACTTGGCACAGATGGTGAGGCAAATATGATTGGGAAAGAAAATGGATTAACTACAAAAATAAAGAGAAACATGCCAGATGTAGTTTCCCAACACTGTGTTGCTCATAAATTAAATTTGAGTGTTCTGAGCTCAATAAAAAATGTGAAATATCTAGATGAATTAGATACTGTTCTCAAAAGACTGTACAAGTTTTACCGGAACTCACCTAAACGAATGAGACAGTTAAACAGTGTTGCTAAAATTCTGGAGTCAAAGCTTCTGAAATTTCAGTATCTACACAAGGTTCGGTGGGTTTCAAGCAAAGTTGGTGCTCTTACTGCTTTAGTAAGGAATTATAATGTAGTTATAGCTCATTTAGAAGATGTATCAAATGAGAAGGGGGATGATGCTGCTGTAGCCAGAGGAATTGTAAAAAAAATGAAAAGTTTCAGATTTGTTGCAATGCTGCACTTCTTACTGGATTTTTTGTTAATATTTAAAGAAGTTTCACTGATTTTTCAAAAAGAGCAGTTACTTTTAAGCCAAGTTGAGCTACACATTAAAAGATCACTAAATGAACTTAAGAACTTGGAATCTAGGCCTGCCTCATATGAAAGCCAATTCACAAATGTGACAACTACTAGTGGAAACTACTTGGGCATTCAACTTACAAACATTGACAGTAAAAGCTTTGAGTCAGACAAGAACAAAATGATCAGCGATGGGATAAGGTACCTTCAGGAACAATTTTTAAAGTCTGAGACTACTTTACAAAAAGCTTGTTCAGTGTTCGACACCTTTGTCTGGCCAGAAGAAAACCTGGAAGATTTTGAAAAAACTGAAATTGAAGTTCTTGCCAAGCACTTTCAAAGACATCTTTCCTCCCGTAATGAAACCTTATGGGAAACTAAAATGAAGTCTCTAATGAGTGAGTGGTATGAATTTAAAGTTTTAGGGCGAGGTTTGCAGATTGCAGATTTACTCCAAAAAACATTATCTAACCAAGAGAGATTTCCAGTTCTTGGCCACTTACTGGAAATTGTTGCAGTTCTACCAACACTGCATCATGTGAACGTGGTTTCAGTCACATGAATTTGATAAAAACAACAACAGAACATCCATGGAAGCATCAACTTTGAATGATCTCATGATGATTCACTTGAATGGCCCTTCCACTTAAAGACTATAAACCACAGAAAGCTATTGATAGGTGGTTCTTTGGAACCAAAATATCTAGACACACACAAGGACATATGCCAGTAGTTAAGAAACAAAAATTAGGAAACACAGAATTTGAAGAACTACATCTAAAATAGAATGTTAAGAGAAATTATTTTTATTTTTTTTTCTGTAGTGGGATGTCCTTTATAAGGCATACTACTGCACAAACATTTGAGAATGTGTTAATACAATTTTCATTTACTGTTTCTTGAACCTAGATTATGCGACATAAATTCTTGTTGATATTTTTTCAAAATCCCTATTAATTGTGAACATTTGAAGTTACCAAATGCAACATCTGAATTCACCGTCCATATTACTATATTAGCAATTACTCTTTCTCAGTTAACAAAATGTGTCCCACAAAATTCAAGAGATGAGACTAGACCACCACCACCACCACCACAGTTTTTCTTGCAGAATTGTATTCAGTATAAAGTACTTTTTTAGTTAATGTAAGAATATGAAAAGTGAAACTTTGGACACAAACATTTCAACTTATGTATATTGTTGTACAATTCCTCATTAATATTTATTCAACATGTTGGAAACATTCTGTGATCTCTTACAGAAATAGTATAGTCTACTTCATATAATTTCTGATTTTCACTTAAATAAATGTATGTAATTTATGTAAAAGCATATACAGTAACTTATACTTGTAACTAGAAGTCCACCAATATGTTTGCCATTGGAAATTATGGTTTCAGCAGTTTTATTAATATACCTTTTCAGCCATGCAATGAGCTACAGCTAAAAAAATTCTGTGTTATTGATCTATAACAAATCCTCAGTCTGTGAAAAAATAACAAAAAATAACCATGTTTATGCAATTTTTCTTCCATCAGAGTTTTTTCAATAATGCTTTCGGGAATCTAGGGGAAATGCTGCAGGTGTTTCATGTTTGCACCAGAGACCTGTTCCTTTCGTATTTTCCAAAAGGGACTGAAAATAAATTCTGTAAAATGTTTTTGTAAAACTTTTTTGGATACGTTTGTCACAGTCAAAAACAAATGGGGGGGGAGACCTTGGACTAACAATTTTTTTTTTTTTGGAGGTATGAACTATTTACGCTGAAAGAAGCGCATGAACAGCAATCCTGTTGGGGAGGGGGGCTCAAATATGTTCTGTACTTGAAAAAATGGGGTGGGGTGGGGGGATTTTTGCTGGCCACTAAAAACTTTTGCTGGCTACCAGATTTTTTTCAATTTGTGGAGGCCTGTTCATGACAATATTATCAATAATTTACCTGGGAAGACAATATTGAAGTTTCAAATGATGGCTTTGTAACTTTTCCAGGTTAAATAGTCTTTAAGATATAAGTATTTAAATCATACCTCATTTACCGTGATAACCCTGTACTCAATGCACCACATGTGCTTGAATACAATGTAATCACAGAACACAAGATCATACACATGACAGCTAATCCTGCAAGGAAGGCTATTAAAATATAAATATATATATATATATTACGAAGTCTTTATAATACAGTATAAATGCCAGCTAATTCTCATTACTTACTAAACCTCCTGCTTTAAAAATAATGCATCAACAAACAAATTATGATTATTATGCTCCATCTGCTGTGTGTGCTCACTAACTGTAATTTTTCATTTCAAGCTCCATGCCCACAAATTTCAAGGTGAACAATTCTATGGGTAAAACAAACCAAAGGCTTATGAATTTGTGCATGTTCCGCTGATTCTTACTGTTTCTTACCAGTAGTAATTTTGCACGCTGTGTGGTTCAGTTTGATTACTTTAACATATCCCCAAAGTAAATGGTATTGATGTTAAAATTGTGCCAGTATCAGTATCACTACAGGTGGTAAGAAGCTGAACTAGTACAGATCCTAACAAAAATCAACACCATGCCATAAGCACTCAGCTCAGTTACAATGAGACAAAGCTTCAATGCAATGCATTTTTCACAGATTGAGCAATTTAACCTCTGTAACCTAGAGATTATTAAAACATAAATCAAATGATATATTACACATATTCAAATTGCTGAGAATTGTTTATAACAAAAGTCCACAAACTGTTAATATTAAAAGTTGAGATATTTTGGCAGATCTTGCATACATTTACAGTGTAATCCTAGTTTTACTGTACTGTATAAAGGGTTTTCACAAAATGATGAAGCACTTTGGGTAGTGTATGCATAAAAGATTAGGTTACCAAACTAGTACAAAAATCCTTTCAATTATTGAAGGTACATCCCAGAGGTTTACAATGGGTCTTAATTTGGAAAACCTAGCCCCAAACTTTTGGGGCCTCAGCCCAGCTAAGGTTTTCGAGTTTATGGTAAAGCCCATTTCTGACTTTCACCTTGCCATTTTTAAAACACATAAGAGCATATACCTACATTTTGCAGTCGCCAACATGCAGAACTTATAGAAAAATCTTGTTTAGGAAGTTCTAGAAAGATTACTAAAAGAGTGAGAGTTTAAAAATACAAAGCTCCTGTTGTGTGCTTGTTTTTGGTTTTTATATCACCCTTTAAGAGACTGAAAATGGTGGGTGATCCTTAGGGTCTGTCAAATTCTTAGAATTTGTAAGCATGCAGTATGGTTTTCTATTAACTAAGGTACTCATGCTCGATCTCTAATTGTCCTAAATGATATTGTGAAGTTCATCCCCCTCATCCCAAAGAACCTAGCCTTCTCACACAGTGACAGTACTGGTTAAGCAATCTTGATGGTCCACTCCAGATAGCAAAAGAATATATTGCTGACTTTAAGGAAGAGAAAGGAGGGGGAGGGGTGGAAGTGGCATCAAAACTCATCAGCAGCAGTGATGCTACTGTGTTCAGTATCTCTTTACCTTCCATTTCCTCTTGAGGAAAACATGATGGAAGTCCCCAATTTGTGACAATGTAGTATATATAAAGCACACATATCACAGCAAGCTGCATTAAAAAAGGAAAGTCTTTTTTATTTTATTGTCAACTAAAGAGGGAAGATATTTCGGCATATTGAGCCACTCCATTCGTCTAAAGAAGGTGACTTTTTCACAGAACCATTTGTGACCTTGTTAGACAGGTTTCACTGTGTTTTGTTCTTACATCTAAGGAGTTTCACACTCCTTATAAAATCTCTGTCTTTTCTCTTAAAAACTGCACTTCTTACAATTCTGTTTATGTGTTTCTTGTGGCATCTCTGTGCAACATCCAGCAGTAGTTGCACATTATGTTGACAATCCATTTGCCTTGGGTCCTTCTCTCCATGTCCTTTATATCCTGGTGAAACTTTTCACACCTAGCTCTTTCCAAGAAGCTGTCAGATTTTCTGGAAAACAAATAAGCATCCAGGAAATTTATTTTGAAGCTTGCATTACATTCCAATGCCTTGAACTCCTAGAACTTCATGTTCATGATATCTTTGTAGTTTGAGTTCTTGAAGGTTTGAAAACAATCCATGCTAATTTTTCAATGCCAAGCAGCGAGTTTTCACAATTCTCACCACGAACTAGTAGTTCTTTCATTCATGCCTGGTCAAACAAATATGCCTTTTTTGAGCTTGCTATCCAACAATCGAAATATTTTGTCCAAAAAATTTTCCAAGCTGAAGTTGTGTCTCTGTGCAGTGCCATAACGCAACTTAAACTAACAGTTTTCATCCTTGTAAAGGGGTTGAGATCAGTTCAAGTGCAAGTTCAGACATGTTTGAACCCTGTTTCTACATGGCCTATTACCTCTTCCTCCCTCAGTACATATTTCTCCCCCTCTACACGTGTTACCAGATTCATGTTCAGACCTGTTACACAACACATTTTAACAGTACCATTACTTCGTTGGTGATTGGGGACAGAATCAGCAACTTATAAAACCTTTATTTTTTGCTTAATCTGATGATTTAAACATTTCTTTTTCTGGAAAAACTGTACATAATTAATATATGTACAAATCTGGGCATCATTTTTGAAATCAGCACTTCAAAATTATTAATAATTTAAAAAAAAGACAAATCTTGAATAATAAAACTTTTGCAGACCTGAATAATCAATCAAAATACAATTTACACAATTCTTAAAAAGAGCCAAAAAAAAAAAAAAATTAAAAAAAAAATATTTTTTATTTTTTTATCAAGTTTAAAATTATTTATTTTAAAATAGCTGGCCTCAACACATGAGCACAGATTGAATACCCTTTGAATGACTTAAAATGCTTAAGCATTTTAGACACGAAAGCAGTTTTCATTTATAGCAAGGAACGTTTCATATGCTTTAATATATGCATACACAGGAATTACAAAGAAAAAAACACAGCTGAACTTGTTAACAGCATGAAAAATTGGAAAATGTCATGAAAATGTGTGAATGTAATGCAGCATGAGCAAGATGGAATTCATTATAATTTATATATGCAAATATTAAACTGGAGAACATCACTGTATTCACAATACATAATGACTTAAATACAAAACAAAAAGGCACTGCTTCAGGGTTTGTTTTTTTACTTGATTGCACATCAGCTTCAATTTCCTCTGGGAAGCAAGCCTTGTTTTTTTCTCAGCAGGTTCCACAGCCATATTCATCATATATTGACTGCTGCTGCACAGCATCCACTGTTAATTTTGTTTTGTTTTTTGCTTATATCTTTTCTTTCTCATTTCTTTATACCATCTTTTTTTAATGTCCTCAGATTTTGGCAAAGTTGGAATCATTGCTTCTCCCAAATAACCCACTTTACTGAAAAAAATGTAGACTTTACCCTGTGCATTAAGTTTGTACAGTGAAATGTATTTCAAAGCTCATTCTTCCTGACTACATGACAACAATTTCAACATTCCTGACTACATGACTACAATTTCATCAAACATGCTAAAAGAACTTTCAGCTTGAGGACCATAAATGCCTGATATCATAGCTTTCACTATTTTAATAAATAGTGCATGCAACTTGGAGAAGAGAATACTTTTAAACTCCATGCATCAGTTCTTAAAAATTCTCCTACTTCATCACTTTCAGTTTGGGAAATTTTTCTCTCCCTTATCAAGCTGAAATACAAACATTTATGGGGGGGAGATCATATAACAACAACCTAGGAGTGGACACACTGCAAGAAAAACAAAATGTATTATTATTACAATAATGGAACTTACACCTTAGTATTATACAACTGGAAATATTGAATCCGGATTTAATTGGTGTAAACATTTATTAAACACACAACGACTAAGTGCCGAGCTTTCACACTCCGAACGGGAGGCTTTCTCAAGGCCAGTGAACACAAGAATATTTAAAGAACAACAATAATTTGAAATTTTGGAGCGCTTATCTATTACGTGTCTAGGTGATATTGCCTCACACGGAAGGTGGTGTCTCGTGACCTATCTTTCAGACATTCTCTCTCCTTTTCCCCTTAATGTTCCATTTCAGTAGAATCTTCCACACAGCCGAGAGTTCGAGGGAAGGGCTCTCGTTGCAAGGGTTGGGGTGCATGAATATTTCGACGCTTTCTCTAGTCAGTGTTCCTCTGTAGTCAGTGTACCGAGCGATCCTTTTCATGTTTTTCCACTTCGGTACGGCGTCATATTGGGCTACTTCTTTGCAAAGAAGTAGCCCAATTTTAGTTGAGAGACAAGAAGTCATCATGCAAGAGAAACATAGGAGAAAGTTATATATTTTATCCAAAGGACAACAGAAGCAAACTGCGAACTATAAAGTACCATTTGTTAATGTGTCAACAAAGATCCTGTCAAGCGAGGAAGTAAATGTACTTGAGAGGGGCCCGAAATTCTGCCTCGCAACCAAGCCCAACATAAAGCAAATCATCCCAGAGCTGGAATCAACTATCGGAAAGCTTTCGCCTACAGAACAAGAACCAGTAAGACATTTTTCATCCGCAAAGCTGAAGAAGATCGTCTTACCAAGCATGAAGCATGACACCAGAGCGTGGAGAACCCTGAAGGATCTAAAAAGTGATGAATCGATAATTATTATGTTCACTGACAAGTCCGGCCAGATAGCCCTAATGAACAAAACAGACTACGAAACTGAGCTAAACAGTTTCATAGCGGACACCTCACCTCTTCTCTAGAAACCAAAGCAAACCCTACCAACGCTCTTGTTGGTAAAGTGAAAGGCCTAACCAGATGGAAGCACTTACCTGAGAACATCAAAAGAGCGGCCATTATTCCACCAGGACCATCCATTCCTCCCCTGTATGGCAGACTGAAGCACCATAAACCTGGCCTTAAACTCAGACCCATTGTTAGCAAAATAAGAGCGCCAACGTATTATGTAGAGAAAGAGCTGGCTAGCTTCTCAAAAACCTACCTACCTACCTACCTACCTACCTCCTAACATGCCCTACGCTCAACTGCGGACTTTATAAGCAGAATAAAAGACATACGTTTAGATAAAAAAGAGATTATGGTTAGTTTCGACTTGACATCATTGTATCCGTCAATCCCGGTCAAAGAAGCATGTGACAACCTACAGAACTTTCTAACCAGAGATGGTGAACAAACCCCGGATGCAGTGCAAGACATGTGAAGGGTGTTGGACCTGGTTGTAAACAATAACTACTTCTAGTTCCTAGGAACACACTACAAGCAGACAAAAGGTGCCCCCATGGGGTCTCCAATATCAGGAGTGCTCGCGGAAGCTGTCCTACGCCCGCTAGAGGAAAATATCTTCTCAAGCAGTGGCAAGAAACCGAAATTGTGGTTTAGATATGTGGACGAAGTGTTCTTAATTTGGCAACATGACGACAGAGACCTCGAGGAATTCCGACAGCGAATCAACACCCTCCATTAAATTCACTTATGAAAAGGAAAAAGACGGGAAGCTTCCGTTTCTTGACGCTGAGTTCAGCAGATCCCAAGATGGCCGCTTATGCTCCACCGTATATTACAAACCAACAACAGTGACGAATTTCATCCCTCCTAAGTCTGCATCCCCTAGCTCATATAAAATGGCGGCATTCCGTACCCACTTCAATAGAGCAATCACGATTTGCTCCACCAAAGAAACGAGGGACAGAGAAATAACAAATATCATCAACAAAGGAGTCACTGTAGGATTCTCGGAACGAACTCTGCAATCCATATCACACAAGATGATAACCAGGAGCCACAAGACACCACGCCCAAGAGTCGACAACTTGCAGTTTGCTGGATCTATTTTGTTACACGGCACTAGCAGTGTTCCTGCCGAGTCTGCCGGTAACGGTGCTTGAGACCTGAAGTACAATTTAGTTGGCCACGGCACCAGGTGAGAATCTCAGGTGCACTGCTGCACTCAAAGATTCACACCAGAACATAAAAAATGAAAAGTTGAAGAATGACCCGAAGCATAAGGCTTGGGTGAATCCACCTTGTGAACAAAATAACAACAACAAATAAAAAATAAAATAATCTAAAAAAATGATACTTTGGGATCAGAGTTGTGATGAGGTTCACCCGCAATCACCAATTCGTGACTGAGTGTAGTGGTCCGGATCTTACTCCGGTACATTCAATCCCCAACCAGCCAGTACAACACTCACTTTCGCAAATAACACATGATTCTCAAATACACAACACAACATTTAATAACGTTCTGCGAGATTTAAACAGATCCGGCGCTCTCTAGGCGCATAGACAATTGCCCCTCATATGTGGGCAGCATACGGTGTCACACTTTACTGTCGGATAACGCAGCCGACTGAGTCTCCACCGGACTATCTGAACAAGAGATACTACTCGTTTACACACTAAATAGAGCTGCAGGTGATATTCATATACAATTGCTTAGAGAATGAAAAAAAAATTATATGCAAACGATCACATTAAAAATACTCGCGACACAAAATACACAAGCACGTTAATTTGCGGTATAAGATTATAGGTGCGAAATACTGCCAAAGTTAATTAACTAAATCTAATAAGCATGCACATGCAGAACCCTGCCCCGCTGACGTTGGTCCTGAACCAAAGTTAAAAGAAACTGTCCCGCCCAGCGGAATTTGTGGCCACACCCTCTCCCTTATTCATGTAAAAAAAAGTAATCAGGAAATGGGCCCTGTAAGAAATTGAAATCTGTATGTGCAGGTATTTCCTCTGAGGTTCAGTCACTCAGCATTACTGCATCTATGTCCATGCAGCTTTGGGTGTCGGGATGGCACAAGTTCGCAGATGTGCGAAGAAAGAAAAAGGAAATATTCATCTACTTACAGTTACGTGACTTTGCTGTGCAAATCCGTTGTGCATCACATAATATCACACGACAAAAAAACACACACACACAGACACTTGCACCATGTGGCAGCACCGATGATTCAACACTTCACTTTGACGCTTGATGTAAATGAAGCACACAATTAAAAATGGTAATATCACGCCGCACTTTGTTGCAATGATTAGAGTGCACACTGATCTATTCTCGTGACGATTTGAAGGTGGGCGTTAAGCAAAATAGGCCCTCTCACATCTGATGTTGCGGTTTCCAAGATTAATTTTCTCGGCCGAGCGAAATCAGACGTGCTTTTACCTTAAGCGTATATCGGCAACTCAACATTTCACCTGTATATTTGTTAGGTATCGAAGCCACCGCTCTTACGCTCATATTTTTCTTTCGACATGTTTTTATCCCGTCGCACTTACACGTAGTGGCTTCGCTGCTTACGCGACCACACACACGCACACATGGGGCCTCGCTTCGCCCCGTAAGACAAGCGCATCTCTTCACTTTCTCCACAGTAGGGGATGAATGGGGTGACGATTCCACACTGCAGTGGTTGGCATCCGAACCCGACTTTTGCTTGGCTTCGCTTCTCATTGGAATGACCACTGTCCACTCGCAGACTTCTTAATTCCCCTGTAACTTGGCTTTCATTAGGCCAAACAGTCGCTGAGTTCCATTACGCTCCAGCCTAGAAATTTCTGCTTTATCCTGCGGATTTAGGCATTCTGCTGTCTTTATGGCAAACTGGCATCTCCAGCTGCCTCGAGTTGTCTCCATTTCTTACCAAATGCGGGGAGGTTTGCTGCTTCATTTTTCCCAATTCATTTTTTGCAGATCCAAGGCATCCAGCCTTTCACATCGGAGAGCATACAGACAACTAAACTTTCTTCCTTATTTTCATGCCAAGTGCGAACTCTTATTTTTCTGCACGGACCACACAGAGAGCAATTGTTCTCGAAAATGCCCCAAACAATCGACGAATTTACGATTATTCGCTAAACCTTTCGTCCCCTATCTTCATTCATTCCTACTCAAGTGGCTCATTCGATACGTATTCCTCTTTCCCTTTCCGTGTTGCATAGGCTGCCCGTCAGCTGCGCCCTGATATTTATGACCTAACAGAGCTATTCTGAGACCACCCAGCCAGAGAGAGAATTCTTCGCCTCTTTTCTTTCCAAACCCCCAGCTAAAACTTTATCTGCTGTTTACACTTTTAAACTCCAATCAAGCCTCGAACAATTAATACTTAATTAATTTCACACATCAACCACGCCCATTAATTACTAAATTAATGGCGGGGGTGGGTCGTAACATCGGCCCCTCCTCAAGAAATCTAGAAGTCCTCTTCTGGGCCTATCGCTTTGCTCTTATCAATTTCCAGAGTAACCATTGAGTGCTAACTTTTCCCACAGATAGAAACAATTCAAAATGGCAAAAATATTGCATTTCTTGCCTTCACAAGCATTGGAGCGACTTCCCAATTATCCCGCAATTTTGTTAATTAATTTTAGAGAACATCCGAAAGAAAAAACAACGTAAATGAGAAATAAATAAAAAAAAACTGAACTGTAAAAGAACATGTGAGTCTGCCGAACTGTGATTCCTAGCTGCCTCATACAATACGCGACATGGCGGACAAATTTTAGAGTTTTCTTCAGGTTTTAGGAGGTGTCCACTGTAACATTCCATCCCCCCATGAAAGAAAAAAGGGGTGACTGGATGAAGTTTATTCATCCAATCATTCTATTTTTTTTTTTAACTGTAAACACTCAACCCTTTCCCACCGTCGCAAGGCACCTAATTCCGGATTTAAGTGCCCGGAGTGGAAGGAAAGTTTAAGGATTTCATCACACGTTCATTGCTACCCGTCGAGATAGGCGGAAAAAAAATTTAAATATGAGGCATAGCTTCGAGAATCCACGAGTTCCACAGATCTCTCACGTTCGATGCTCCTACGCCCGCTTTTATCTACGCTCGATGCCAAATTCTTGCGTTCCACTGTCTTCGAGTTCCTTCTCAACATCATAGATAATCGTAGTGTCACCGTCTTCCTGGGGATCCACTATAAACTCGACTGCTCCCCATAAACCATAGGTGGGGCTAAAGCTGTTTGTCTCAGCTGTGATGTACCCGCTGTACTTGTAACAGGTGTACTCTCTTCCGGTACAATTGCAGCCTCAGTGCTCACATGTTCTCCGTCAGAGTGACCATCAGAAACATCTGAAACCACGTGCCTCGCAGATGACAATTTCTTCGTGTTAGCCATTTTGTTTTTCTTACCCACTAAAATTATGGCAGTTCTTAGAAAACAGCTTAAGGCTTACTTAATGCTAAATTATACAAAATTCGCACCGAACAAAACTAAATAAAAATAGTAATGGCAGTCAATTCGCACTTATTTTACGAACATGAGTGTTGTTCCGCTAGCTGCAAAATATAGGTATCGATCCTGGGACAACGGCATCATTAATGTTACACGGCACTAGCAGTGTTCCTGCCGAGTCTGCCGGTAACGGTGCTTGAGACCTGAAGTACAATTTAGTTGGCCACGGCACCAGGTGAGAATCTCAGGTGCACTGCTGCACTCAAAGATTCACACCAGAACATAAAAAATGAAAAGTTGAAGAATGACCCGAAGCATAAGGCTTGGGTGAATCCACCTTGTGAACAAAATAACAACAACAAATAAAAAATAAAATAATCTAAAAAAAAAATGATACTTTGGGATCAGAGTTGTGATGAGGTTCACCCGCAATCACCAATTCGTGACTGAGTGTAGTGGTCCGGATCTTACTCCGGTACATTCAATCCCCAACCAGCCAGTACAACACTCACTTTCGCAAATAACACATGATTCTCAAATACACAACACAACATTTAATAACGTTCTGCGAGATTTAAACAGATCCGGCGCTCTCTAGGCGCATAGACAATTGCCCCTCATATGTGGGCAGCATACGGTGTCACACTTTACTGTCGGATAACGCAGCCGACTGAGTCTCCACCGGACTATCTGAACAAGAGATACTACTCGTTTACACACTAAATAGAGCTGCAGGTGATATTCATATACAATTGCTTAGAGAATGAAAAAAAAATTATATGCAAACGATCACATTAAAAATACTCGCGACACAAAATACACAAGCACGTTAATTTGCGGTATAAGATTATAGGTGCGAAATACTGCCAAAGTTAATTAACTAAATCTAATAAGCATGCACATGCAGAACCCTGCCCCGCTGACGTTGGTCCTGAACCAAAGTTAAAAGAAACTGTCCCGCCCAGCGGAATTTGTGGCCACACCCTCTCCCTTATTCATGTAAAAAAGCAATCAGGAAATGGGCCCTGTAAGAAATTGAAATCTGTATGTGCAGGTATTTCCTCTGAGGTTCAGTCACTCAGCATTACTGCATCTATGTCCATGCAGCTTTGGGTGTCGGGATGGCACAAGTTCGCAGATGTGCGAAGAAAGAAAAAGGAAATATTCATCTACTTACAGTTACGTGACTTTGCTGTGCAAATCCGTTGTGCATCACATAATATCACACGACAAAAAAACACACACACACAGACACTTGCACCATGTGGCAGCACCGATGATTCAACACTTCACTTTGACGCTTGATGTAAATGAAGCACACAATTAAAAATGGTAATATCACGCCGCACTTTGTTGCAATGATTAGAGTGCACACTGATCTATTCTCGTGACGATTTGAAGGTGGGCGTTAAGCAAAATAGGCCCTCTCACATCTGATGTTGCGGTTTCCAAGATTAATTTTCTCGGCCGAGCGAAATCAGACGTGCTTTTACCTTAAGCGTATATCGGCAACTCAACATTTCACCTGTATATTTGTTAGGTATCGAAGCCACCGCTCTTACGCTCATATTTTTCTTTCGACATGTTTTTATCCCGTCGCACTTACACGTAGTGGCTTCGCTGCTTACGCGACCACACACACGCACACATGGGGCCTCGCTTCGCCCCGTAAGACAAGCGCATCTCTTCACTTTCTCCACAGTAGGGGATGAATGGGGGTGACGATTCCACACTGCAGTGGTTGGCATCCGAACCCGACTTTTGCTTGGCTTCGCTTCTCATTGGAATGACCACTGTCCACTCGCAGACTTCTTAATTCCCCTGTAACTTGGCTTTCATTAGGCCAAACAGTCGCTGAGTTCCATTACGCTCCAGCCTAGAAATTTCTGCTTTATCCTGCGGATTTAGGCATTCTGCTGTCTTTATGGCAAACTGGCATCTCCAGCTGCCTCGAGTTGTCTCCATTTCTTACCAAATGCGGGGAGGTTTGCTGCTTCATTTTTCCCAATTCATTTTTTGCAGATCCAAGGCATCCAGCCTTTCACATCGGAGAGCATACAGACAACTAAACTTTCTTCCTTATTTTCATGCCAAGTGCGAACTCTTATTTTTCTGCACGGACCACACAGAGAGCAATTGTTCTCGAAAATGCCCCAAACAATCGACGAATTTACGATTATTCGCTAAACCTTTCGTCCCCTATCTTCATTCATTCCTACTCAAGTGGCTCATTCGATACGTATTCCTCTTTCCCTTTCCGTGTTGCATAGGCTGCCCGTCAGCTGCGCCCTGATATTTATGACCTAACAGAGCTATTCTGAGACCACCCAGCCAGAGAGAGAATTCTTCGCCTCTTTTCTTTCCAAACCCCCAGCTAAAACTTTATCTGCTGTTTACACTTTTAAACTCCAATCAAGCCTCGAACAATTAA
Source organism: Macrothele yani (assembly GCA_039090855.1). Classification (NCBI taxonomy): domain Eukaryota; kingdom Metazoa; phylum Arthropoda; class Arachnida; order Araneae; family Macrothelidae; genus Macrothele; species Macrothele yani. Next base: position 2,336,579 of record CM076997.1, read on the forward strand.
TACTTAATTAATTTCACACATCAACCACGCCCATTAATTACTAAATTAATGGCGGGGTGGGTCGTAACATCGGCCCCTCCTCAAGAAATCTAGAAGTCCTCTTCTGGGCCTATCGCTTTGCTCTTATCAATTTCCAGAGTAACCATTGAGTGCTAACTTTTCCCACAGATAGAAACAATTCAAAATGGCAAAAATATTGCGTTTCTTGCCTTCACAAGCATTGGAGCGACTTCCCAATTATCCCGCAATTTTGTTAATTAATTTTAGAGAACATCCGAAAGAAAAAACAACGTAAATGAGAAATAAATAAAAAAAAACTGAACTGTAAAAGAACATGTGAGTCTGCCGAACTGTGATTCCTAGCTGCCTCATACAATACGCGACATGGCGGACAAATTTTAGAGTTTTCTTCAGGTTTTAGGAGGGGGGGGGTGTCCACTGTAACAATTTCATACATCCTGAAATTTTCTTTTGTGTTTAAGAACCTTGTGAAACGCCATGGATTACGCATTGGAATTAAATCACCAATGTCCATTGCCACAACAACACATAAGGAGCCTGACGTGAATTCTGGAGCTGGGGTGTATGAGATACCATTAGAATATCCAGATGGCTTGTCTCCATCATACATCGGAATGACCAAAAGATCCCTGACAATTAGGGGAAAAGAACACATAAGGGACATTAAAGCAGGAAAAACACAAACAGCACTTTGCAAAGAAGTAGCCCAATATGACGCTGTACCAAAGTGGAAAAACATGAAGAGGATCGCTCGGTACACTGACTACAGAGGAACACTGACTAGAGAAAGCGTCGAAATATTCATGCACCCCAACCCTCGCAACGAGAGCCCTTCCCTCGAACTCTCGGCTGCGTGGAAGATTCTACTGAAATAGAACATTAAGGGGAAAAGGAGAGAAAATGTCTGAAAGATAGGTCACGAGACACCACCTTCCACGTGACGCAATATCACCTAGACACGTAATAGATATGCGCTCCAAAATTTCAAATTATCGTTGTTCTTTAAATATTTTTGTGTTCACTGGCCTTGAGAAAGCCTCCCGTTCGGAGTGTGAAAGCTCGGCACTTAGTCGTCGTATGTTTAATAAATGTTTACACCAATTAAATCCGGATTCAATATTCCAGTTGTATTATTATTACAGAGAAAATATTTGCTTTATCCAACTTCTGTTTTCAAATTTATTCCCATTTTCATACTGAGGTATAAATATATAAAGAATACAATATCAAACAACAGTACAGGGCAAAAGGAACTTGTGAAAAACAGAATTAACGATTAAAGGGATATTTTTGCTCTGCTTACCTTCAATTTTTTTAAATTGTAGACTAACTTCCAAGCTAAAATGCAAAACATTAATGCAGTAAAATCTTTAACAATAATACTGGACAGAGGAAACATCACGTGATAAAAAAAAAAAAAAAAAACATGGGAGAAATCTATTAGATGGAATTTTGTGAATCTGAATTTTGTACTTCTGTGTTCCATAAGTTTTCAAAGACAAAATTTGGTTTCCACATGGAAAACTTGCACACATGTTTAATGGGTTCAAGAATTGGGAGGGGATGGAGCATCATGAAATAACAAATGAAAATCCCATTTATCATAATGCAGTGGAAAATGAATGCAAAAAAAGTTTTACGTTTTCAAGCGATCGATTTCATCTTAAGAAAGCAGTAGGTGGAGTTTTCATTCTTCTGGCTGCAAAGCTCAAATGACATTGCTGCTCATCATAGAATAGAAAGCACTAAACAAATTGAACTCCGGATCCTCACCCTCCCACATTTCTTCTTGATTCTCAGCACTTGCTTCTAATATAAAATAGTGTTTTCAACTAGAAAGTGCATATTTATATATTCTTTACCGTAACCCCTGTTCAGTTTCTCACAGCCCGTATTGCATCCAAGGGTTTTCCTGTAGACTCTACAGGAAAACCCTTGGATGCAATACGGAGACTGTAGACTCTACAGGAAAATAATATAAAATTATAAGGTGTGTTTTCATCATACTGTTAAGGGGTCAGTGTGTTAGTTTTACTTTATAATACACTAGTTTTAGTTTGCAACTTTGAAAGAACTGTGCAATGCAGCACATGTGCTTCTTTGTGTTCTGAATGATTGCTGATAGTCACTTCAAAAGGTTGGCAGCTATGTGTAGAGCAACACCACCTAACCAACATAAAAAACTATCTCTTCAGTTTCGCATCAATCTTGAGAATAGCAATGATGATGAAAAAACAAAACCAAAAGACAATGGAATTTTGTGAATCTGCAGAAGAATCTCATGCCTTTGTAAGACAAAAAGCATCCTAAAATATTAAGGAATATTTGACATCCTCTTATATGACAATTACTTTGGAAGAAATCTTATGCTTTCACATCATTATGTCCACACAACCAAGAACGCAAGTTTAATGCAAGAAAACTCACTGTATGCATGTGTACACAAATACAATGTCCAGTAATGTGTGGGAAAAGATAAGGACTACCACCCACTGGGGTTTGTTCTAAGAGCCTTAAGTGGAATGGTACACTTGATGGAAAGATCAGTTGTGCCACACACACTAATGATGTACCTTTCTCTAGTTTTCAGAACTCAAAGAATAAAAAGGATATACAGTCGTGGCCGAAAGTCCTGCACCAGTAGACCGAAAGTCAAATTTTGATGTTTGAAGTCAACTTATACAGCGTAATGGTAAAGTCAGGAATACATATTATACATCATTTTAAAATACATTTTATGCTGAATTCAAATAGTTTTACAGAATGTTATTACCAGTAATAGAAGTGAAGTTACAAGCAAAAATGTACAAGTGAGGAAACACAAATCCAGTTCTGAAAAAGTGTTCACACCTCTCTAATCCACTATAGCTTTCTCTGATGTCCGCTAGTGAGATATAAAAAGATCTAGAATCATACGACTTAGAACGCAGCTGCTTATGGTCAGTTGACGGAAGTTTATGCAGAATTCCTGGTGATATTTGAATTTTGGAATGTCAAAGACCTGAAAATTGGTCCTGCCTCTTTTAACCAGGGCAAAAGTTATTACTTTGCATAAACATGGATTCAGTAGTCGTAAAATTGCTGTTAAATGTGGCTGGGATCATTCCACTGTCTTGCGCACCATCAAAAGAGTTGCAGAAACTGGATGTGTGGGAAACAGAAAAAGAACAGGTCGACAAAGGCTGTGTGTGTACTGAACGTGATGATCGCATGTTGATTCGTCGTTCCTTAAAATCAAGGTTTAAAACAGCCACTGATTTAAGAAATGAGTAGGAGAATGAAGTAGGCATTATTGCATCTGCACATACAGTTTGCCATAGGCTACAAGAAAATGGACTGACTGCACAAAAACGTTTCCTTACTGAACAACAACGGCTCAAAAGAATTGCTTGGGCCAAGGCACACAAGAATTGGACTGCTGATGAATGGAAAAATGTTATTTTCAGTGATGAAACAACTGTTACTATTTCCGCTAATAATGGAAATAATTATGTATGTCGTCGGGTTGGTGAAAGATAGGCATGCTGCACATAGCCAACAATTAAGCACCCACATTTGGTGATGTTATGGTACTGTATTTCAGCCAGTGGTGTTGGCTGTCTGCACATTGTTACTGGCACATTGAATGGATCGAAATATGTGGATATTTTGGAGTCCAAACTGCTACTATTTGCACAAGACATGGGTTTGCGGAATTTTATTTTTCAGGACGATAATGTGCCATGTCATCAGTCAAAGTTGGTTAACAAGTGGTTTAATCGAAAAGTTATAAGAAAACTTAGGTGGCCTTCACAGTCACCAGATCTTAATCCCATAAAGAATCTGTGGGTGAGATTGAAGCAAAAGATCCGTCAACAAGGACCCACATCTAAAACAGCATTAATTGAGCCTGTAAGGGTCATATGGCACCGTGTTATCACCAATGGACAACTAGAGAAGCTCATTAGTTCCATGCCAAGAAGGTGCACTTTGTTACTAAGAGCCCGTGGTTATGCAATTAAATATTAAAGCATATTTTGCTTGTTGGTAAGTTATCTCAAGTGTCCTGCAAGTTTCAATAATGTACTGTACAGTAATTTTACGTTAGATGCATTGTACACTAATTTCACAAATTCCACAATTTTTTGCTTTTTATGACTAGATGCTGTACTTTTGCTTGTTACTTCACTTCTATTACTGGTAATAACATTCTGTAAAAATATTTGAATTCAACATAAAAGTTCCTTTAAAATGATGTATAATATATAAACCTGACTTTATCATTACACTGTATAAGTTGACTTCAAACATCAAAATTTGACTTTCAGTCTACTGATGAAGGACTTTTGGTCATGACTGTAAGTAAGAGACATAAGAGACTGCCACACTAGTCCACCATAGAAATAACCTGCAAATGATACATAACTGTTGATAAAACAAATCACTGCAGCTTGAATGACTGTAGTACAGAACATTAAGGCATACCTGCCAACATTGGGTACAGCCTTGTCAGTAGTATCATTATCATGCGGCATACATAGACGCTTTTTTACAAAACGATCCATCTCTTTGTGAAAAATAAATACACACCACAACAAAACATTACAACAAACAAGGACAGCAAGGAAACAAACTTAACATGTGGGAAGAACAAAGTTGATTTCCCTGGTGAGGGCATGATAGGATTCAATTTCAAAAACTACCACCAGTAAAAATCAGTCAGATGCGTTCAGAATTTCACACTTGACAGATGGGAAATCCAAGCAAGTGAATACACAGTGCGCAAATCTCTATTTACCATATAATCACACTGCCTCTGACATGGCAGTTTATGGCAAGATGAGACCAAAGAAGGAAAAAAAAAGCTGAACATTTTAACTGGGAGGAAAATCAAAGTCAACAAAGAACAAACTGACAGTAGTAGAATGTGAACTACTGTCAGTTTGTCTTTTGTTGCCTCTGTAGCTGTACCGCATCCATTGCTTAATTTTTCTTTCTATTTTTCTCTTCCTATTTTTCCATTGTGGCTTTTCTTTCTCCTCCCCCCTTTTATGCCCTCCGATAATAATAATTTCATCCATCATGCTGAAAGAACTTTCAGCATGATGGATGAAATTATTATTATCAGCATGATGCAAATTAAAGCTTTGCAAAAGTTGCAGATATCTTAGTTAGAAGTTGCCATGCCATTTTAACAGAGAAACTGGGCATGCATCATGTATGCCAACAAATTGTTCCCAAAAACCTGACACAAGAAAAAATGGATGAATGCATGCAAGTTTGGGGGGGATAACATGGATGCAGTGGATTCAGAGCCTGATCTCTTGAATCGACTGATTACTGGCAATGAGACTTGGTGCTTTCTGTACGACCCCAATCCAACCGACAGTCAAAAGTGGAAATCATCGTCATCACCACAACCAAAAAAGTTCAAGGCTGACCGCTTCAAAGGAAAGGTCTTGTTAACAGTTTTCTTCGATTGTAAGGGGGTCGTACACTAGGAATTCCTTCAACATGGTCGTACAGTCACTAAAGAAGAGTACATCAATGTCCTGAAACATCTCCGAGAATCAGTGAGATGCAAGTGACCTGATCTTTGGAAGACCAACTCGTGGGTGCTCCATCACGATAATGCGCCAGCTCACAGACTCCTCCTGGTGTCCAATTACCTGTCCAAACATCAAAGCTTTAATTTAACTATTTTAGGTAAATGGTGTAACTTTGAGAATATTAATACTTTTGAACAATATGCATCAATTTTCACAAATATTCCAACTTTGTCACTTCCGTTTTGGGGAATTTCCACCTACCTTATCAAGCTTGAATGCAAAAACTTATCGGACGGGGGATATTTAACAACGCAGGATAGCGGGGAGATAACGGCGGGCGGGTTACGGAAGAACTCTTTGCTCTGTCCGACTTCCGGTTTTGAAAATTTCCCCCTATTTTCAAGCTGAATATATAAATATTTATGAAATAAAATGTTATTTAACAATAATACTGGACAGAGGCAATGCAAAAACTGACTCAAGTGTGGGATATGATGGACCTACCACACTTGAGAAGGACGGTCCACTACAGAATCGACCTGGACTTTTTAAACAGCATATGAGAAAGATCTCAGCTGAGTGACTAAAATTGGTGTATGGAATACCAGAGGTATAAATGGCAAGATGAATGGGGTGATTGAAGAAATGAATAAGTATAGATTGGATGTGCTGTGTGTAAGTGAAACCAAAAAGAAGGAAATTGGGATAGAAGAAGTGAATGGCACTACTTCTGGAGTATTGGATAATGTGAGAGGACAGGCTGGTGTAGGTGTGCTTTTAAGTGAAAAGATGAAGAACAACTTGATTCACTATAGCTGCATAAGTGAGAGAATTCTTTGGATTCATTTGAAAGTGAAACTTCAGAGAATAGTAATTGTTGTAGTGTATGCTCCTTGTGACTCGGAACCTTCTGATAAGGAAGATTTCTAGAATGAGCTAAAATGCTGTTTTGAGCCAGTTTGGTGCTAAAGAGAAAGTTATAATAGCGGGGGATTTCAATGCTAGAGTAAGTGTGCAGAATGCAATTTCTGACAATGTTGTGGGTAAGTTTAATGATCCTTGTATGAATGATAATAGTGAAAGATTAATTGAACTCTACATTGAGAATGGTTTGTGTGTATCTAATACGTTTTTCAACCACACATATATCCATACAACATCATCATCAACCATTATCAATCCACTGCTGGACGAAGGTCACCCCAAGTTTCCTCCACAACGGTCTGTCTTGTGCCAGTCTCTTCCACGTCACTCCTGCATTCTTTCGAATTTCATCCACCCATCTCCCATGTGGTTTTCTTCTGGGTCTTTTCCGGTCCCTTGGAATCCAATCTAAAATTTCGGCTGTCCATCGATGGTCTGTCCTTCTAGTAGTATGTCCAGCCCATTGCCATTTCAGGGATTTGACTCTGATCATGATGTCTTTCACTCTTGTCATTTTTCGGATCTACGAGTTCCTCTTCTTATATCTCCTGGTTACACCAAGCATGCACCTCTCCATGCTACTTTGAGTTGTCTGCAGCCTTTGTATGTCTCTTTTAGTTAAGGTCCATGTCTCTGCACCATACGTAAGCACTGGAAGGATGCATTGATCAAACACATTTCTTTTAAGACATAATGGCATATTGCTCTTGAAAATTATGCTGTTTCTTCCAAAAGCTCTCCAGGCAAGTTTTGTACGCCGATTAATTTCTTCATCAATGTGACCCTCACTTGATATCTGCTGTCCAAGATAAACGTATGTGTCTGTTATCTCCAGCTTTTCTCCATCAATCGATAAATCTTCACTTCTTGAAAAAGCATTGAAAGTCACTTTTGTCTTCTGAAAGTTCATTTTTAATCACACTTCTTTACTCTTGTCAGCAAGTTCCTGAATCATACTCTGCAGCTCTGATGGGGTAGTTGCAAAAATGACTACGCCATCAGCAAAACGAAGGTGGGTTACATAATCTCCATTAATCTTTATCCCTTGTTTTCCCAGCTCAGCGACTGAAAGACGCCCTCCAATGGGGCATTAAAGAGCTTCGGAGATATGGTGTCACCTTGTCTCACTCCCTTTCCAATTTTTATGTGTGTTGTATTCTCAAACAGCCGAATCTTTGCACTTGCATTTTCATAGATGTTATTAATAATATTAATGTATGCATCTTCAATAACGCAGGATTTCAGAGCCATTGTAACTGCTGATGGTTTCACCGAATCAAAGGCTTTTTCATAATCGATAAAAGCCATGCACAATGGAAGTTCATATTCCCTCGCTCTTTCAATTAGTTCTCTCAGTACGTGTATATGATCTATTGTGCTGTAGCCACTCCTGAATCCAGCTTGTTCTCTCGGTTGAGCAATGTCCAGTGTTACCTTCAAGCGGTGTGAAAGAACTTTAGTGAAGATTTTATAAACCACTGATAGGAGGCTGATAGGTCTGTAGTTCCTGAGATCCTCAATGTCACCTTTTTTATGTAGCAGGATCATTGTAGCGTTGTTCCAATCCTCAGGAATCTTCCCTTCATTAAGACATCAAGTGAAAATTTGGGCGAGTACTGTTTCGATTTCTCCACTTGCTTCTTGTATGATGTCTACAGTAATTCCATCTTCTCCTGGAGCTTTTCCCCGCTTCATGTTCTTGATTGCATGTGCAACTTCTGCTGAGAGGACTGGAAGAACTCTGGTACCTTTCATGATGTCTGGAGTACATGTATCATCCCTTTCATATAATTTGGAGTAGAAATCTTTCACTCTTGTCAAAATTTCGCCTCTATTTCTTGTTACAGAACCATCTTCTTTTCTCAGTGCCATAATCTGTTTTCTCCCCTTACTGAGATGTCCCTTTGCTATCTTTAGGCTTTGGTTGTTTTCAATTGCTTTTCTCACTAGTTCACAGTTGAATTTCCTTACGTCTTCAGTGATACTTTTTCGTACTGTCTTGCATAGCTCTATATATTCCACTTTGGAAGTCACATCTTCTTTAGTTGTCCTCATCTCTCTTCTTTTTTGCATCAACATTTTGGTTTTTCCTGATAACTTGTTCACATGCAACTTGTTCTTAGACCCAGCTAATTTTGTTGCTGTTTCCATAAGAGCTTTGGTTACTTTTCTGTTAATTTCAGAAATATCCACTTCTTCCGATGTTAGGCCTTCTAAAGCAGAGAATCTGTTCTACAGTTCCAACTTGAAGGTATTATGGTGTTTTTTACGGTTAGTTATGTCAATACATTTTGTTTGTCTTATGAGCTTGCCACGTTCGAGTTTAGTGTTGAGGTGCATCTTACATCTCACCAATCTATGGTCATTACCTGAGTTGAACTTGTTTAGCACACTGCAGTCTTCTATGACGAATTTTTTGTTACACATAATAAAATCAATTTCACTTATCGTTCCGTTTGGATGTCTCTATGTCCATTTCCTGTGTGGCTTTTTCTTGAAAAAGGAGTTCAAGATGAAAAACCCTTCTGCCTCTGCAAACTCAACGAGAGTATTTCCACGATGGTTTCTGTTGCCGTGACCGAATTTACCTACTGAAGTTTCATTCTGTTGCCGCTGTCCTATTTTTGCATTGAAATCTCCCATAATTATCTTCAAATGCTGTTTACCTTTATTATTTAGATGACGAATTTCCTCATAAAATTATTCAATTTCTTCTTCAGGATGACTTGTGGTGGGTGCATAAGCTTGAATAATCTGGGCCTGGCATCTTCTCCAGAGTTGGATAACGAGTCGTGCAGCTCTGTCAGAGGAACTTTCAACTTCTACAACTTTATCCTTCAGTTTCTTGTTTATTATAAATCCAACACCACTAGTTCTGCCAGTATCTGCCCCATGATAGTAGAAGAGATGTCCACTTTTCAGTTCAATGAGATCTTCTCCTTTTCTCCTTACCTCACGTAGCCCGACGATGTCCCACTTGATCCTTTGTAGTTCCTCTTCCAATTCAAGAAGCCTTGAATCAGAAGATAGGGAGCGTCCATTATACATAGCCAAGGTCAGCATCAGATGGCAGCCTAGTCCGGTCCTCCAGGGATTCTTAGCACCCTCTGCCTTCATGTCGCACTGGCCGATGCCATGGCCAGGTACATTCCAGCTCCCAGAGACTGAGGACCAAGATTTAAGTTGTGGAGTCATTTTGGAGGGGTTTAGCCATAACTCACCACGCTGACCAAGCGGGTTGGTGAGTGTGGGATAGAATTTTCTCTAATCCTGATGGTATAGTTATACCGCTATTGGCGGTCGTCAGAGCCTCTTTAGTGGGAACAGGATACACCACGGGAAGGCGGGGTTGACATTTGTCAAGGAGAGGCTGTGATGTTACGCATCACCTTACCTTACATCCCTATCCATACATATACTTTGGAAAATCGTACTCTTGGTCAAAAGAATGCGATAGATTTTGTTGTCTATGACCAACGTCTGAAACACTTAATTGCTGATACTCGTGTGAAGAGAGGTGCAGCTGTTGGTTCTGATCATTACTTAGTAGTGTGAAGAGTGAAACTGAATGTTGGTGGGAGGAAAAGGAAGAGGCCCAGGATGGAAAGAATAAAGGTTGAATGGCTCCTGGAAGATCATCAGCATTATTCTGACTTGCACAGAGAACGACTGAAGGAGCTGAAGTCTTGTGAGAGGGATGTAGAAAAGAAATGGGAATGCTTTAAGAACTGTGTTGTCACTGCTGCTGAAAAGGTCTGTGGCACCACAATAGTGGGTAACAAAAGAAGTGATGCTTGGTGGAATAGTGAGATTGAAAAGGCAGTAAAGAGAGAGAGAAGGAAGCCTATTTGGGGATGTTGCAAGATAGAGCTTCTGTGGATGAATATTGCTGTAAGAAGCATGAAGCCACTAAACTGGTTCACCAGAGTAAGGCAAAAGATGGGAAGGAAAGGGTGGGAAGGCATGAATTAGCTTTTTGGAAAGATAAGAAGACTTTCTAGAAGTACGTGAGAATCAGGAACAATAGGAGAAACAAAGTTGTAAGTTGTGTGAAGAATAGGATCGGGGAAATGATATAGAAGACCAATGCGTTAAGTGAAGGATGTGGTGAATACTTCTGTGAGTTATTAGATCAGGAAAGCAAAGGTGATTCAGAGGCAGAAGCAGATGATGTCACAGGGAAAGATGGAAGCACAGGAGGGATCTCAAGAGAAGAGGTGTGTAAAGCTCTAAAATCTCTTCAGATTGGTAAGGCTCCGGGAGTTGATGGCATAACTGCCGAGATGTTGAAATATGGTGGTGACTCTATAATTGACTGGTTAACTGAAATTTGCCAGTTGTGCTGGGAGTTAGGAATGGTTCCTCGGGATTGGAGTGATGCTATCATTGTTCCCTTGTATAAGGGAAAAGGTGATCAGACTGACTGCAAGAACTATCGTGGTATTAGCCTACTGAATATGCCAGGGAAAGTGTTTGGTAAAGTCGTTATTGTAAAAGTACGGGGTCTTACATCAGAGAAAGTGTGAGATGTTGAGAGTGGTTTTATGCCTGGTAAAGGCTGCACCAATGGCGGCTCGTGGGTTATTCAAATGGGGGTTCACAATACATAAATTGTAAAAATTAAATTTTCAGTAACGACATAACGTACAGGTTAAAATACATTTCTGTTTCTATAAGTTAAAAAAAGCAATGCAACTAAAAGAAAAAAAAACAAGCATTCATACATAGAAAAACTGTAACATTCGACTTTGTACAAAGGAAGATTCTACTACAATAGTCTTACAATTTATTTAAAAAGGTAAACATTCAAAGGGAATGTTGATTACTGGAGTGCAATTTGTGTAAATTAAGTCAATCCGCCTGTCTTTTTTTGAGGCAAACAAATCAATAACATTTTTGTTGAATTTAGGTATATCATTTATCATAGTGTTTTTTCAATTGAGAGCATGGCTTGAGCGCTCAGTCTGTCCTCAGTCATGATGCTTCTTAAAAATGTCTTAACTCGTTTTAAAGTTGAGAAGCATCTCTCAGCCTCGGCAGTTGTCATTGTAATAGTAGAAATAATTAGCAACAGTTTGCAGGTCTCCAAGAATGTAGTGTGCAAGTTATTTTCTGTAAGGAACTGTAGAAGACTAATGGCACCATTCATATTTCTGAAATCTGGTCTGTAAATTACTCCTAGTTCAGTTTTCAGGTGATCCTTCTGTGACATGGGATAAACATCTGTTGTTTGCTCAACAAGCTGATTTGGAAACTTTTTCTCGTACTCCTGAAATTTTTCAGCTTGGAGGAGAGAAACAGCAGAGTAGTGAGTTATAAAAGAAAATCTATCTTTTACTTGATTCCTGATAACATCACATATCTCTTTAGCTGCCACAGTTTTATTTATGTGAATATTTTCTCTCTTCCTTTTGTTTGATGTTTCCTCTGTTTCTGGTATCTTCATGGTCACTGTGTCCATTCTTTTCCTTTCTTTTTCCATTGACTGCTGGAAAGTGCTTACATGCTTTTGAATGAGTGCTGCATCAGTTAGTGTTTTCTGAAGCTGTTTGTATAACACATCCACATGTGGCATAATATTGTGAAAAACTGTAAGCCAAAACACAAATACAGGGTCTTTCAACATACTCTGAATAGCCTATGCTTGATTTATTGCTACAGCTTGTTTCGAAGATGACTATTTTTTCCATGCATTCAGTTAACTGTTCCCTGTATTCATACACTGTATTGATGGTTCGACTCTTGAAATTCCACCTGGTGGCTGAACCATGAGGTATCCTTTTTCTAACAGTTTCATCCAGAATAGCAATCCTCTGTGGAGAGTTACTGAAAAAGTTAGTAATGTCACTTAGGTTGGAAAAAAATACTCGAACTTCTTGATTCTGACTGGTTGCTTGGCCGACAATCAAATTGAGCTGATGTGTGTAGCAATGCACAAAATGTGCATTCTTATAGGTACATTTAATAATAGCCTGAACACCTGCGTGGTAACCACTCACCACGTTTGTACCGTCGTAACTCTGGGATATCAATTTTTTGGCTTTGTCTACAACTTTTTCCAAACTAGCTTGAATACATCCAGCGACAGATTCTGCATCATGTCCAGGGGGATTAGTGAATTCCCGGGATCACTCAACTGGTTGCCCGTTACCTAAAATGTATCGAAAAATGACAACCAATTGGAAAGCAGATGAAACATCAGTAGTTTCATCTGCTATCACTAACACAAAACTTGCTTTCGAGATTTCACTTTTTATGTGGTTCTGGAAAACAGTGAGCATACAGTCTAATAAATCGTTTTGAATTTCTTTTGGAGTTCCTTTAAAAACAGTGGCATTAGTGAGATGGTCTTTTAGAGATGCATCAAGTTCTGCTGAGAAGTTTATAAGACCTCTGAAAACGTCTGGATTTAATGAATCATCGCGTTCATCATGTCCTCAAAGTGCGAGCTCAAATGCGCCGCAAAACAGAATACAGTCAATAATTTTGGAAAGAACATAACGATTTTTGGTTACTTGCTCATTGCGTTTTTTAACATTCGAACGAAATGCACTGTCAAGCTGTTGGCGAATATCAACCTTTCCCAGCAAACTAAACTCTAATGTGGAGTTTAAATGTGATTGGGAGCAGTGATGTTTGTTTATTTTTTGAGTTAGATGTGATCAATCATCAACACCGTAACTCACCCAACTTGAATCACCACTATGTTTTGCAAACAGGAGACAGTGAAAACAAAAGAGCCTGTTAGTTAATTCACATCCACAGATCCATGGATATTTCTCATATGTCCGGTTTGAATTCCCTTTTGAAATCTTAATTTTTAAATTTTGTCACCTGGATCAGCTTAAGCCTAGGTGTTGACCTGAGCATTTTAATTTTTCTTTCCAGTAGCATTGTGGAAAAAAGTAATTGCTTTATCTCAGAAACACTGAAGTGTCATCTTAACTGTTTACACATGCTCTTACACACAACAATAAAACTAACCTATAAAAACTAATAAACAGATTAATAACAGATAAACAACTACACTAAATACTTGTTGCCACAAACCAAGGGAGAATCCGGACGAATAACCAACTGCCAATCCATCTGCGTGAGCTCCAGCACACTGAAGACTGCAAATTGAAAGCTTATGCGCTGCGCTTATTCCTCACACACGTGCCTTCTCTTGCCACATGACAAACTAGTTTTCAAGTACATTCTTCTATTGCATGTGCAATCAACGTAAGGCCGTATGATTTGTGCTGCTAACTTTCGAATTTTATACCATTACAGTTGCGTCTTGCCAGGGTATTTAGAGGGAGTGGGAGAGTTCGTCCCGAAAATGGCAAAAATTGGAAATGTGTTTACTGTTTTATTTTATTTAACTTGTTATATTTTAATTTGTTTCTTTCATTCTCTTTTTGTTTTGGGGGTTCACGTGCTCATGTGAACCAAGAGGAGCCGCCATTGGGCTGCACTAACCAAATTTTTGCATTACACATGATGATTGAAAAGTATCTGGCTGTTGGTAAGAAAGTTTTTGCTGCCTTCATAGATTTAGAGAAAGCTTACGGCCGAGTAAATAAGACACTTTTGTGGAAGGTATTGAATGAATATGGTGTTACAGGGAATCTACTTAATAGTGTAAAACCCATGTATGCCAGCAATAGAATGCCTGTGTGCGAGTGAATGGTGTTTCATCAAAATGGTTTTCTATTGGTGCAGGAGTCAGATAGGGTTGTGTAATGTCACCATGGCTGTTTAATATATTTATGGATGGATGCGTGTGTGATGCCAAAATAGATAATACTGGTTTATGTCTTGGTGACATCCATGTGTGCAGATTGCTAGCATGTTTGAGAGAGAACAAATTGGATGGTGAAATTAGTAGGCAAGTGAATTCTTCATCGATAGTCATGGCTGCTCTGGGATTTTTTCACAGGAATGATGAGTTCTCAAGTGAGTCCCGCATGGCTGTGTATGACAGTGTAATTGTCCCTACTCTGATGTATGGCAGTGAAAACTGGGTGCTACATAAGAAACACAGGAGTCGTTTGTGTGTGAGAGAAATGCATTACATATGGGGGGGGCAAGATATGTTCTAACTGCATGAGGAATGAAGATGTGTTGCAGTTGTGTGATGTGATGTGAAGCAAAATGTTAACAAGGTGGAGACTAATATGCTTCGGTGTTTTGGCCATGTTGAAAGAATGAATGATGAGATGCTTACAAAGAATCTTTTTACCTCAAGTGGCAGGAAGGCCAAAGAAGTCATGGGAGGATCAGATTGAGGAGTTTCTGCATGAGAAAAAGATTATGAGTATGAAGTATAGAAGATCTTGTGTACGGCATGTGATGGATGTGAGTGAAGCCCGAGTTGTATGTCAAGATCGCTATAAATGGAGAATTTTGATACGCCAACGGTAAGTAAAAATTATCTAGTAATTTGCATATCTTTGTGGAGCTAACCTCTGAATATCAGAGAACAGCTTACTGATATGTATGTATACTGAAGTGCCAGAGAAACTGGTACAGACGAGCTTATGCAAAATACATAGCAACGTCACCTATGCGCGTACTCGGTTGCTTCCGCCAGTGCGTATATAAAGCGATAGACATCCTTGCCAGCTGTCAGACCCGGGTACTGGCCCCCCGGTAATAAATAAAGGCGTCTTCCTCCCTCTTTCTACTTTGTTTCCGTGTCACTTTCCTATCGGGCACTCTAGCCCAAATCTCCTGGCTTCCTATTTCTAAGGATTGTTTAAGACCTGGGGTCAGACACACCCTTCCTAAAATCCTCTACATATGATCATATGATCATGCCAGCTGTCAGAGCTGTTTTTGGAACGAGAATAACAAGTAATAACGATTTAAGCGATTTTTAACGCGGTGTCATAGTTGACACTCGTGAGATGGGCCATAGTATTTCGGAGGTAGAAACGAAGTTCGAATTTTCACGGACGACCATTGCAAGGGTGTACTGTGACTACAAGAATTTCGGAAAAAACCTCCAACCTATGATACCAGTGTGGCCGTAAAAAGACATTGGGTGAGTGTGACCATCGTCGGCTGTCAAGAATCATTTCACGTGATAAGCGTGCAACACTCTCGCAAGCATCATCGGAATTCAATGCTGGAGCCTCAACAAGCATCAGTTTCCGGACTGTGCAACGTACCCTGCACGATATGGGTTTTGGGAGCCGACGCCCAACTCAAGTCCCCTTGATGGGTGCACGACACTGAGCTATGCGCCTCACTTGGGCACAGCAACACCGCCACTGTACACTTGATGACTGCAAACAAGTAGACTTGTCTGACGAGTCACGTTTTCAACTGTATAGGGCAGATGGAAGGATTCGTATGTGGTGCAAACCCCATGAAGCCATGGATCCCACCTGTCAACAGGGAACTGTACCCTCTGGTGGGGGTGGGGGTCCGTAATGGTATGGGGTGTGTTTAGCTGGACTTCACTGGGACCCCTGTTTCGTCTACAAACGTCTGTGACCGGCCAACACTATGTGCGCATCCTTTCTGATGAGGTACACCCGTTCATGGTCCTGCATTCATGCTGATGAGTTGGGCCTGTTCCAAAAGGACAATGCACCTCCACAGAAGTGTCGGGATGCCACATTATGGTTAGAGGAGCATCCATCTGAGTTTGGGGTGTTGCCATTCCCACCCAAGTCCGCAGATCTGAACGTGATAGAACACATTTGGGATGCCATGCAACGCGCTATCGAACACAGGAATCTGAGACTTCGGAATACACCCGAATTGTGGAACACTCTGCAAGAAGTATGGTGTGCATTGCCTACAGCATATTTCCAGAAGCTAGTGGAGTCCATGTCCCATCGTATTTCTGCAGTCCTGCACTCCCGTGGGGGACCTACCAAGTATTAGACTGGTGTACCAATTTTTCTGGCACTTCAGTGTATGTATGTATGTATATATATATATAAATGTTGCTGTCATTTTTTGTTGATTTAATGCTCTGTAGAGGACGTTTTTACGTGTTCACTCCCTTCTTTGCTGTTGTCTGATCCAAAGGTCGAAGCGGACCATCTTGATTTCATCCTATGTGTTGCGTCTCGAAACTGATTCAGGGCAGAAGGCCACCAGTGACAAAATACAGTATTTATTTAGTACATTTTTCAAACACAAGCATCCATGCTCATACATAGAAGAATCATACCCTGTAAAACAAAAGTACAATTTATTTTGACACCAGTGATCAACATAAACACCTGTGTGATGAGATAGCTGATGTTGCGTAATATTTTGTAATAAACAGCATTACTGAAACCTATTCAGTAAAAGTTGTATTCGTTATGTTAGTGAAACTTATATTAGTTGAACTTTTTTTCCAGATCTTAAGAATGCATAAGAAAACAAGGAGTGTTTTGAGAACTGTGTTGTCACAACTGCAGAAGAGACACTCATATGTTGTACAGGTTATGTATCAAAAGGAAGAAGCTTATCTATTGGGTGTGCACAAAAGTTCTATTCGTTTTTGTAATACATGCAAATTGCGATCGGAGTAGTTATGTCATAGATGACATTGTGATGCCGAATTTTCGGCCAATAAAGTGTGGAGCAGTACAGCATATAGAGGCACTAGGTTTGTCCAAGTAAGTCATTCGTAACGAAAATCACGAATGGTGTTTTAACATGGCATGCGATAAGGTGCACATTAGGCATTGTTTACTGTACGACTTCGATAAAGGCAGTACTGCAGCCGCGGCTTGCCACAACATCTGTCAAGTTTATGGGGAGGATGCAGTTGATGATAGCACATCGCCATTGGCTTCGGAAATTTTGAGACGAAGACAGAAGCTGTAAAGATCAACCACGTTCTGGACGTCCATCCATGGTTTCTGACGAGGATGTGGACCAAGCCATAACATATGATCCACATCCAACCATTCAGGAATTAGCGGAAAAGTTGTTGGTACACAGAACAACAGTCGAAAGACGGATGCATGCGCTTGGGTTCATCACCAAGTTCGATAACTGGGTTCCACACCAGCTTTCCGTAAAGCAACGAGGAGAAAATCCGTACCTGTGTTTCTTTGCTTTCTCGCCACAGAAATTAACCATTTTGGAGATGAATTGTAACGGGTGATGAGAAATGGGTACTGTACCGTAATGTAAAGCATCGGCGGACTGTGTGCCAAAGTGCGGAGCCTGCTCCATTGACCTCAAAAGAAGGACTGCATTTCCAAAAGGTTCTGTTGAGTGTTTGGTGGGATGGTCTTGGGAATAATCCACTGGGAGGTGTTGGCACCTAACCGAATGATAAATGCTGACCTCTAATGCCACCAGTTGGACAGATTGCAAGAACAACTGACATCGAAGCGGCCAGCACTCGTCAATCGCAAAGGCATGATCCTTCATTATGATAACGCCAGACCTCATGCTGCTTTAATCACTCGGCAAAAATTACTGGACTTTGGTTGGGAAGGGTTACCTCACCTGGCGTATTCCCTGACCTGGAACTTATGGACTACCACCTTTTTTGATCATTACAGAGCACCTTCACTCTCTAAACCTTCAATGATGTAAACGATATGAAAACAACATTACATGATTTTTTTACTCTAAAACACAGGAGGTTTTTCTGGCGTGGGATTCACCTACTCATAGACAGATGGCAAGAGGTCATACAGAATGATGGCAATTATGTGAAATCCTAGGAACTTTATTTGTTGTGTTTTCCTCCTTTCTTTGTAGCCTACAAAAATGGGTAGAACTTATGCACACACCCAATATATATATTGCAAGATATAGTTCTCAAGATGAATACCAGCTTAAAAACTGTGAAGCTTATTTGGTGTGACAACATAAGGATAAGTAGAAGAAAGTAAATTAAATGGAACCGAATTTTTTTCATTATAATTTTTTTAAAGAGTTAAAGATGCATTAAAGAAAAAGGATTTAAAAAAAATAGAAATTAAGGTTTTGCAATGTATCTACATCATGAATGAAAAGATGCTACAGCCTGGTGATATAACTGAGTGAAGTAATTACTTTTGATAAGCGATTGTTTTTTTTTTTTTTTGAAAAAACATATGCAAACAAATATAACTTTGAAGTTGACAGAGCTAACAACACATACTGCAGAGTTCTCCAAAGAAGAGGTTTTGTACAGCTATGAAATCTTGGCAGAATCTTAAATCTCCTTAAAAAGATTGTACTACAGATAAGATACTGAAATATGTAGATCACTGATCTGTCAGCTGAAATTTATCAAATGTGTTGGGAATAAGGTTATTCCCATGACTGGTAAGAGAATGACAATTTTTCCTGAAAACATGAGAAAACTGAAAGAAAAAAATATCAATTTGCCATGTGTTAGAAAAAGTTTTTGGAAGGACTGTCAAAGACAAGGTAAGTGGTATCCCCACTACCCAACTGCTCACAAATTTGCAGCCTTTAAAACTTATGTCAATCGTGCCAGGATTGTCTGCAACACTGAATCTTCCTTCAATGAAGAAATTGACACAATAAAGAAAATTGCTGAAGCCCATCAGTTCCCACCTTCTACAATTCAAAAATTCCTCCAAAATTCCCACTTGAAAAATCTGTCTGCTCTCTCACCAATAATAATGGGAAAAAGACCATTCATTGGTTCCATCCCTTTCCATGGACCCTTCTCTTATAAGATGTGTAAACTTTTCAACACTATGGGCTACATTCTCACAGTGAAACCAAACCCTTCTGCAATAATGTGCCTGCTTAAAGACAGGGATCCTGTCTCACCCTTGGGCACCCCTGGAGTTTATGCTATTCCCATTTCAACTTCCTCTGGTCTCTCAGTGTATATTGGAAGCACATACCGAAGCATCAAAACAAGACTTGAACACAAAAAAGATGTTTCCAATGGTCTTCCAAAGACAGCTTTATCTGCACTAACCCTTGAAGACACCTCTGCACTTCCCATTTGGAAAGAAACCAAAAAAGTTGCCCCATTCATCAACAAGGCATCTCTGCGTTTCCAAGAGAGCATTGAAATTTTGTTCCCCAAAAACTGCAATTCAGAGACCCCTCACCAAATTACATTTATTTGGATCTCTCTTCTAAAATCTGGCAACATTTCCAACACCCCAACTTCAAATTGTAGTTCTGGCAACCAGCCCATCCATTCGATCGCGGGTGATCAAGGTCGTAGGATGACCGAAAGCTACCACTAAACGAACCTTTTACCATGCGTGACTGTGTGTTTCACTCGTTTTATATGTTTACATCTCTTGTATGCTAAATTATACAAAATCATATTTAAAAATAAAAAAAACGAAGAAAATTCTCTCTGTCTCTTAGAGCCCGAACCAAATAAATATCATGCAGCTGAACACGCTTTGGGCTCGGCCCGTCTCAGCACTGCCACGGATATCATTTTTGTCTGCAGGACCAAAATAAAATCTGTGACATACAGTGCCTGTCACTGTGATTCTGCTAAGGGGCAGGAACATAGCAGATTTTCAGAACATTTCAGATACTAGTATGCCAGATAAAAGGTCATAAAAGGTCACATACTGTATTAAAAAGAAAATGGCAGAATTAGCAGTAAATCAATTAACTTCAGGAACTGCCACAATTAACTTCAAGGAACTCTCTCTCTCTCTCTCTCTCTCTCTCTCTCTCTCTAAATCACATCATTTTTGAAAGTTTTATGAATTAGCAAATCAGAAATCAACGAGCACCTTCTCTGCCTGATCCTTGAACAAGAAGTGTGTGCTAGCCAATTTTCGGTTTCGTAAGAGTACTTTCTTTTGACAAAAGTTCAAGTATGTTAAAAAAGTATTTTGAAGTATGAGATCAGCAGTTTTCTAAACACTGCATTTTTTTTTTCATTTGCTTCATTTTATTATATTCCTTGATTACAATGCAAAAAGGAATTTTTCCAGTTGGACTTGTATCTAACAGATATATTACGGAAAATGTAAACATAATATGTACATCAACCAATGGAAAATTTTGCAACAGAAACAAAAATGAAAAGTGCATAAAACATTTTGTGATGTTCACAGATTTCTGACAAGAAAAAATTCTAGTCTGGTAATAATACCACTGTACCTAACACAAATGCATGTTTATATTATCTAGTGGGGTTGTTTTTCATCAATAAAAACAGGGAAATACATGGATAATTTTTTTCATCTACCCTCTTCAAAAAGAATTTTCTAAACCAACTTTGAGGGAAGATATGATGTTAAACAGAACAATATAGTTATACCACCAGCTATGAAAATTGAAAACAGCTGAAAAAAATCATGGAATTATTGCTTACACTAACATCCGACAACAAAAATTTTCAGTCTGTCTTTTATGTGTGAAAATATAAACAAGATCAAGTATGACCAAGCAAATTTCTACATGAAGAAAAACTCAATTTTTTTTTGGATAATCCTGGCCTTGGTGCCAGTTATACACAGCAAACAGCATTTGGCAAATGCTACCTGTGGAAGCACAGGTTTCAAATGCAATTATTCTGCAAAATATCTAGTTGAGAAAATAATGCAACTGGAAGACGAGAAAATATGATAACACTGAGCTTGAGTTCATAGCTTCATCAGGGCTACAAACTTAATTGTGTGATAAACAAGGCAGAACAAACCAAACTGAAAATTGTTTACGTATTCACCTTTTTGAAAATATCCATTTGATATAAAGCATAAACCATTGCATTCAGTTTGTTTCATGTGACATGGTGTGCAGTAAACAAAAATGAAATATTACACTAATTAAAATCATGAAATAAATCATGAAATTTTTAGATAATTAAAATACTTATCTAAAAACATACCATTTGTATGGCAGCTCATACAATATGTTTTCATTGCAAACACCTGGTCTCCTCAAGATTTCTAGTCTCCCAGACAGAAGCTTCTCTTTGTGTGGTATTTGGATGGATTCAATATGAATAGCCAGATACACCATTCTCTCTCTCTCTCTCTCTCACCCTCTCAGTTTGGTTTGTTCTGCCTTATTCATCATATAATTAAATTTGTAGCCTTGATGAAGCCATCCAACTGATGAGCAAGAACTTGGTATTATATCTAGGTTTAGTTAAACCAATAAAAAACATATTGAAGCAACCAGTTTCTTATAACATTTCATTAAATGTATTTTTCCAATCTGATTTCGAAAAATTGGTACATCACCCGGATAAAATTTAAATTATACTTTCTAGCAGGAAAACTTTTACATGAAAAAGATAGAAAATGCATGGGAAAATTGTGGTCATCAAACAGCAATTAGATGTATAAAATAAATCTTTTAAATGGGCATTTTAGAAACAAAGATATATTGCTTCACACTCTAGCAGGAAAACATACCTGGAAAATAAAAAAAAATATGAGGAAAATATTAAAGATGATTAAAGCTACCAGCAGTCAAAAGAATTCGTCCAACCTGATCTACAGATGATGAAATACAGTTGAGATGAAAACATAACTTTGCACCAGACAGACCTAAACAATGCATTTAAGATTATGTTTGCACTTACAGCGACTGGATGCAAAAGAAGTTTTTCAATTCAGACTTTCAACATCATGCAAAATGAAAACATGCATTTATGTCGCATCAGAGAATCAGAGAACTATGCATTTGTGCCACTTAAGGAAAACAATCTGTGCAAAGTAGAAAACATAAAAAAAACATTTTCTTACAGTTCCAGCTCTATTTGAATGCTAAAAAACTTTTTAGTGCAACTTTTAGAAGTGTAATTATCGCACCAAACACAAAAATATGTTAATGCCACCTAGTCAGAAAACTGTACATTACAGAAATTTAAAACTATAATCAATGTATAGATCGTTTCTGAATCATAATTTCCAGAACTGTTGGGAAAAAGAACACGTTAGGTAATTGACACAGAACCCAATTAAACAAGAACCCCTCTGCTACTCTCTTACACAAGTTGACTTCCTTATCTATGTTTGTCATAGATACTGATGTAAGTACTTTCATGAAAGCCTGTGGATCGATTATAGTCAGGTCATGAACATCGCCGAGTGAGTACATGTGGACATTAAATTTTGTTAAAAACATGGGGAAAAGTGATGCTTTAATACACATGAAATTACAACAGGCTGAAGAGAATGCAGCACTGGGACAGCAGTCACTGAAAACATTGGGTATATCTGTCCAAATTTAAAAGGAAAATGTTACATTGCTGTAGAACATTAGCAGATGAACATAACATTAGTAAAAACATCCTAATATTTTGACTGAATATCAGGGCAAAAGAAAACTACACTGATGATTTGTGCTACAGAGATGGATACTACAGTAGAAGGGCCTTCATTCTGAAATGTATAATAATATTTTGCTTAAGTGTACAGAATAATTATCCAAGTTATTCCTTTATAACTGCCAGAGTTGAAACCTGGTGCCTGCAATATGACATCTATACCAAACATCCAAGAGCTCAGTGAAGAGGTACTCACTCACAAAATCTCACACATAGCCTACAAAATTAAAGATAACTGATACTACAATAGTGGCCAAAATTGTGGAAACCTTTTGGAAAATTTGAATTTCTGAGGTTTGATGTCTCATAACATGTCTCTTTTAGAATAATACCATAAAATTATATATTGTTAGAAAGACAATTTAATGCAGAAAGTAATGCAGCACACTTAATTTTTTAAATTGCATTTTAAAAGAAATTATACACAGAAAACCATTATAAAGCATATTTCTTAACTTCTCAATATTTCTGTTAGTACTTAGTCAGGAAACCTTTTGCCGCAATTACAGCCTTACAACGGTGCCCCATGGAGTGAACCAAGCGTTTTAGTTCATGAAGTGTTATAATGTGAAACTAAGATTGTACGATTGCTTCATCAACTGTGTTTATTCCTTGGTTGCTTCTAACTAACAAGTTTCTTTAATCCGCTCCACATATTTTCTACTGGATTCAGGTCAGGGCTATTACCTGGCCATTCTAGCAGTGTAATATGATTTTCCCGAAACTACTTTTTGCACACAGCAGCAACATGACAAGGAGCTGAATCCTGACTAACAAGTTTCTTTAATCGGCTCCACATATTTTCTATTGGATTCAGGTCAGGGCTATTACCTGGCCATTCTAGCAGTGTAATATGTTTTCCTCGAAACTACTTTTTGCACACAGCAGCAATATGACGAGGAGCTGAATCCTGTTGAAATGTATAGACTTCATTATTCTAGAAAAGATCACGTGCCGAAGGCTTCATTTTTGGCTCAAGTACATCAATGATGTATACAACCCCAGATAATAACACTAAATGGGTGCTTCATGGTAGCTGTAATACATTTAAGCAGCAAATCTGCATTTCTTTGTACATACTTTATATTCTATCACTACCAAATATGGATATCCTGGTCTCATCAATTAACATGGTTTTCAGCCCATTCTAATATCTTTCTCCTTTGTTTGGGAGATAGAAATAGCTTTTTCCTTGGAATTTAGAATTTAAACTAAAGTCTTTGATTCTGCATCTAACAATCCTAGCACTCATCTTCAAACCACACTGACACAATTCATTTTTGATTGACTCAAACGATTAAAAGTTATCAAGAAGATTTTTCTACTCCTTGATAACTTTGTCACCTTACTAAGTTAGCACGGAGTAGAAAAATCTGGGAAAAAAAAAAAAACAGTGGCCATCTTGATGGCACTCACACAACTGAATAGGAGTTCTATTATCAGCTCTGATACCCGGAAATGAGAGCTGACTTATACTAACACCTTAGTAATTCCATGATGTGTCATAATAACACCTGCTTGACTCTCAGAACAATGTCTCATTGGTAAGTTTTGAGTTAAGGAAATCTACTTGTTACCTAAGGCAATTGTGCTTTCTTTTTCTGGTTATAACTTTTGATAGAATAAAGATAATTCAATACAGTTTGTTGCATTACGTTCCACATTAAATGATCTTCCTAATGATATATAATTTTATGGTATTACTGTAAAAAGACTGGCGAGCTAAGAAAGAGATGGGTTTGTCTCCCCAGGCCGCTCCATGGGAAACAATGGCACACACAACAGCAACTAGGGCCTCTGTGAATCTTGGAGAGGTGCCAGCTAGTTCTGTGTGACATTGGTGAAAAGACCCCACTGGGTTTTGTTCCAGAATCCTTAGGTTGAATGACTAACTAGAACCATCAACTGTGGGCTAATCCCCCACACTGATGTACTTACCTGAGTAAAAAGACAAAAAGAAATGCAAAAACTGACTCGTGTGGAATGTGGTGGACCTACCACACTTGAGAAGGATGGTCCACCACGATACCAACACGGAACTGGTAAAAGGCGAATCAGAAAGAGATCTCGGCTGAGTGAGTGTAAGATTGGTGTATGGAATACTAGAGGTATAAATGGCAAGATGAATAAGGAAATTGAGGAGATCAATAAGTATAGGTTGGATGTGCTGTGTGTAAGTGAAACCAAAAATAAGAAAATTGGGATAGAATAAGTGAATGGAACAGTGCCTGGAGTATTGGATAATGCGAGAGGGAAGACAAGCTGGTGTAGGTGTGATTTTAAGTGAAAAGATGAAGAACAACTTGATTCACTATAGCTGCATAAGTGAGAGAATTCTTTGGATTCGTTTGAAAGCGAAACTTCAGAGAATAGTAATTGTTGTAGTGTATGCTCCTTGTGACTCGGAACCTTCTGATAGGAAGGAAGATTTCTGGAATGAGCTAAAAGCTCTTTTGAGACAGTTTGGTGCTAAAGAGAAAGTTAAAATAGCAGGGGATTTCAATGCTAGAGTAGGCGTGCAGAATGCCATTTCTGACAATGTGCTGGGTAAGTTTAATGATCCTTGTGTGAATGATAATGGTGAAAGATTAATTGAACTCTGCATTGAGAATGATTTGTGTGTATCTAATACATTTTTCAACCACAAGTATATACACACATATACTTGGGAAAATCGTACTCTTGGTCAAAAGAGTGTGATAGATTTTGTTGTTTACGATCAGCATTTGAAACACTTAGTTGTTGACACCCGTGTGATGAGAGGTGCGGATGTTGGTTCTGATCATTACTTGGTTGTGTCACGAGTGAAACATAATGTTGGTTGGAGGAAAAGGAATAGGAAGAGACCCAGGATAGAAAGAATAAAGGTTGATAGGCTCCTTGAAGATCATCAGCGGTACTCTGACTTACTCAGAGAACGACTGAAGGATCTGAAATCTTGTGAGAGGGATGTAGAAAAGAAGTGGGAATGTTTTAAGAACTGTGTTGTCACTGCTGCTAAAGAGGTCTGTGGCATCACAATAGAGGGTAACAATAGAGGTGATGATTGGTGGAATAGTGAGATTGAAGAGGCAGTAAAGAGAAAGAAGCCTATTTGGGGATGTTGCAAGGTAGAGTTTCTATGGATGAATATCACTATAAAAAGCATGAAGCAGCTAAGCTGGTTCACCAGAGTAAAGCAAAAGATACGAAAGAGAAGGTGGAAAGGCATCAATTGGCTTTTTGGAAAGACAGACTTTCTGGAAGTACACGAGACTCAGGAAAAATAAGGGAAACAAAGTTGTAAGTTGTGTGAAGAATAGGATCGAGGAAATGATATGGGAACCCAATGAGTTAAGTGAAAGATGGGCTGACTACTTCTGTGAGTTATTAGATCAGGAAAGCAAAGATGATTCTGAGGCAGAAGCAGATGATGTCACAGTAAAGGATGGAAGCACAGAAGGGCTTTCAAGAGAAGAGGCGGGTAAAGCTCTAAAATCTCTCCAGAACAATAAGGCTCCGGGAGTTGATGGCATAACTGCTGAGATGTTGAAATATGGTGGCAACTTTAATTGACTGGTTAACTGAAATTTGCCAGTTGTGCTGATAGTTAGGAATGGTGTCTCAGGACTGGAAGGATGCTATCATTGTTCCCTTGTATAAAGGGAAAAGGTGATCAGACTGACTGCAAGAACTATTGTGGTATTAGCCTACTGAGTGTGCCAGGGAAAGTGTTCAGCATTGAAAAAGTATGGGGTTTTACATCAGAGGAAGTATGGGATGTTCAAAGTGGTTTTATACCTGGTAAAGGCTGCTCTTACCAAATTTTTGCATTACACATGATGATTGAAAATTATCTAGCTGTTGGTAAGAAAGTTTTTGCTGCCTTCATAGATTCAGAGAAAGCTTATGACCGAGTAAATAGGACACTTTTGTGGAAGTTTTGAATGAATATGGTGTTACTGGGAATTTACTTAACAGTGTAAAAGCCATGTATGCTGGCAGTACAGCTTGTGTACAAGTGAATGGTGTTTTATCAAAATGGTTTTCTATTAGGGCTGGAGTCAGACAAGGTTGTGTAATGTCACCATGGCTGTTTAATATATTTATGGATGCGTGCATGCGAGATGCCAAAATAGATAATAGTGGTTTATATCTTGGTGATATCCGTGTGTGCAGATTGCTGTACGCTGATGACACTGTCCTGTTGGCAGAGAGCAAAAGTATGTTGTCCCGGATGTACGAAGTTTGCATGAAATTCAAACTGAGTGTAAATTAAGGGAAACACCAAAGTTATAGTTTTGTTTTTGAAAGAGGAACTGTTAATACTGAATGTAATATAAGTCTAAATGGCACGGTGATTGACCAGGTGAGTGAGTTTGTGTATTTAGGAAGCATGTTTGACAGAGAGAACAAATTAAATGATGAAATTAGTAGGAGAGTGAATTTTTTGGCTTTGGGAGATTTTTACAGGAATGATGGGTTCTCAAGAGAGTCCCGCACGGCTGTGTAGAGTGTAATTGTTCCTACTCTGGTGGATGGCAGTGAAACCTGGGTACTGCAGAAGAAACATAGGAATCATTTGTGTGCTGGAGAAATGCGTTACTTACCGGGGGTTTGTGGCAAGACACGTTGCGATTGTGTGAGGAATGAAGAGGTGTTGCAGTTGTGTGAAGTGAAGCAAAATGTTGTTAGCAAGGTGGAGACTAATATGCTTTGGTGATTTGGCCATGTTGGAAGAATGAGTGATGAGAAGCTTACTAAGGAAATCTTTTTAGCCCAAGCGGCAGGATGGAAAGGCAGAGGAAAGCCAAGGAAGCCATGGGAGGATCAGATTCAGGAGTGTCTGCATGAGTAAAAGATTATGAGTATGAAGTACAGAAGGTCTTGTGTACAACATGTGATGGATGTCAATGAAGCCCAAGTTGCACGTCAAGATCGCTGTAAATGGAGAAGTTTGATATCAGCAACAGTAAGTAAAAACTATCTGGTAGTTTGTATTTCTTTGTGGAGCTAACCTCTGAATCTCAGAGAACAGCTTATAGTGATATGTACTTCTAAAAAAGACTCATGTTATGAGTCATCAAACCTTAGAAATACAAATTTTTCTAAAAGGTTCAACAATGTTGGCCACCAGAGTAAGTCTTGCAGACAATCAATAAGTGTGTAGCTGCATAGTTCTGAAAAAATTTGAAACTTTGCTCAGTTGGTTGAATAATGGCCAAAAGTGATTTTAAAAAATTCACACCCCCCCCCCCTACACAATCTATAGGTTGCTTCAAAGATGACGGCTGTCACAATTTTTATTTAGCATATTGAAGCCTTTCCGATATTTCTAATACCTCCTGAACCAATACAGATATTGGAATGATACAAAAAGGTTTTGTTAAGCATAAAATGAGGATTCTGTAACACTAAGAAAATGTTCAGAAATCAGTCACATTCTTTACTTAAAAGCCCTTTAAACATTGATGATCGGATGCTGATTTCGTCTTACTTTGCGATTTTTTTATGAAACACAGGAAGCATAAACAAAGTTGCAATTCATACTGTAGAAACCTTTTCCCTTGAAAAACACATTAAAAAAAATCCGGAAATTAGGTACCCCTTCGTGCCCCCCCCGAATTTGAGAAAAAATACACTTTTCCAATTTTTGAGGTCTTATATCTCTGGTGGGGTGAGATACAAAAATCTGAATTTTTATGTACATAGCCATGTATATGATGGCTATTAACTCACAAAAATTGGTTATTGTGTTCAGCCTAGTTTTTGATATACAGAGCTTGCTATATTAGGAAAAAATATTGTTATAGGTACATTTGTAATACTTGTTTAAGTTATATCAATATTACATTATGTTTTTATTAAATGCGCTCACAAATAAAAAAGTTAACAGTTAGTCATAAAATACTCCAAGAAAAATCTGTTATAATAACTTTATAACTCTTAACAGTCAATGTCTCTGGATTTTAGAGTGAAGAGAAAAGATATCTCGTTCTTCAGTTTTTCATCAATTTTGTAGACTCTGCGAGAACCTGAAGTATAGAACTCAAATGGTGTCAAGATCTTCAGGATTTTGCTGTTTGGTATCCATGTTGATGTCCTGTCATCATTGCTAGGCACAAAGGACGTGGCAGGTACAGGAAAACTATAAAATTCGATGTAGGATTCCAAATCCACTGTGTTGCGTATACGTCCAACCCACCAGTTAGAGCCATAGATGCATGCAACGCAGTCTCTTTGTTTTGGAGTCACAACTGATGATAAGCAACTGACTTGATGTTCATTGAAGTCCATGGATGTTGAGGTTGTTTTTGTTAGCATTTTGCTTTCTGTTGGGATAGGAATAATACAGTGCATCTCACATATTCCTTTCAACTTTCTGAAGTTAGCATAATGCTTTTCAAGAGTATTCTCCACAGCAAGGACCTCAGCACTTTCAACAAAAATGAAATGGACTCCTTGAATATTACCAACACAAAATTCATACACAGAATTCATAAAGAAATTGAGCTGTAAGAATGGCCACTGCATAGGTTTTTTGCAGTGAAGCTTTCCTTACCAGACGTTTGACAGTACCTCCTATCCCATCACATGAGTTCTTGCCATGTGCAGCACTGCACACATGGCATTTTTTTCCCAATGATTGATGCCGAATGGCATTTCAGCATTGGCAAAGAAATGCCATTCGGCATCAAGCCCAAAATCAACCTTGTGACGTTAACCAACGTCATATCAGAAAACTTTGTCTACTTGTATCTAGTCGACCTATTATGTATGAAACAACCAATCTCCAGTATGAATTTCAAGGACATTTCTCCTCAGAACCCTACCTTAACCTGAGCTCTCTTCAACTTTCAGAAGGTCAATGCTCAGCCCTTAACCGAAGATCAAAATACAGTTTTCCTTTGCCTCCCTTCAGTCCATTGCACTCTCTCTCTCTCTCTATCTCAAGTGGAAAACATTGTCAATGCCCTTCCAGAAGAGAGGAACGGGACCCAACCCGCTACTCTCTGGCCAAGGCTTTTTGAAACCGAATCGAGTTTCACCGACTCTGAAATATGAAAGAGAACAATTGTTACAACTTGCCAAAGACCTGAACCTGTCCATTGTGGGAGCAGATAAAACCTCTCAAATTGTCTTGTTGGACCGTTCTGACTATTTGTCAAGAATGAACATGGCAATTAGTTTACTTCCACACAGAGTTATCAAGTCTGATCCGACACCGGCTACCATTAAGGAACTAAGCAAACTGAGGAACCAAGGCTATCTACCTTTAACTATTTCCACCACAATGAAACCACCTGTAGGTCCCAGAACCCCCGAAATATTTGGGAAAATGAAAACTCATAAACCGAATCAACCTCTCAGGCTATTAGTCTCAGGATATGCCAACCCGACTCGTCCACTTGAATCGGCTTTGGCTACCTATTTAAAACTACTTACACCCTTTGTTCTTTTGTTTCTATAAAAAGTTCCACACAGGCTTTGAATTTAATTAAATCTTTTGATTCTGATGGAACAGCGTTCACCATGGCATCATTAGATGTAGTGTCGTTGTTCCCTAATGTTCCATTTGAGCAAGTTCATCAAATTATTGCCGGAAAATTACAGAAAGACTCGTCTATCTTCCCTTTCGAACGTGAAGCCGTGATTTCGGCCCTAAAGCTAGTAGCGAAATGTTCGTATTTCAGATTTGACGATAGATTTTTTCAACCGTTAGAAGGTGCACCAATGCCCCCCCCCCCCCATTTTGGCTGAAATCCTTTTACAGACCCTGGAACAGAGAGTTTGACTGATTGCCTGTATAAACCTTCTCTCACTCTTCGCTATGTTGATGACATGTTAATCTTTTGGATTCACTCGATAGTTCATCTTGAAGAATTTAAGGATTGCCTCTCTTCCCAGTTTTCAGCAATTAGGTTTACCAAAGAACTTGAGGTTGAGGGTGAATTGCCCTTTTTGGACATTCTACTATCCCGCAACCAGGACACCAACCAGCTTGCATTTTCTGTATATCATAAACCAACGTTTACACCTTGTATCATTTTTTCGTCAGCTCACCCTCCTTAACATAAAGCCTCTACCCTACGGTTCCTAATTAAAAGGGCCTTCATGCACTCTTCGTCCAGCAGAATTCGGAGGGATGAAATGTCTACGATTATGACCTTAGCCCGCTACTTTGGTTACTCTACCCACTATATTCAAAGTTTGGTACAAGAAGTCCAGAAGTTGAGATTCACGACATTAACACCTGAATCCAGTCAAGTTAAATTTGTTGGTAAACTAGATTACCACCCTATGATTGCACCCTTTTTAAAAAGGGTATGTCACAAAAATAACTTAGATTTTGGTATAAGCACCACAAATATTTTCTCTTTAGTACGTAATGACAGGGATGCAGTGCCTTCCTTGCAGAAACTTGGTGTTTACTGTATACCCCTCATCAATGGGGACCCAAATGGTGCCTTAAAATACTATATTGGCTCTACACTTAGGACATTGAAGATCCGTTTGTCTGAGCATCAATATGCTCTACGCTCGGGCAACACCTCTACTGCCTTTACAGTTGCTGTCAACCAGGGAGGATACATTCCGAACTGATCTGAAGTGAAGATACTCAACTTCAATGTCACCAAACGAACTGTATTTTTCACAGAAAGCCTGTTTATTCTAAAGTATGGTGAAATGTGCTGTAATTTGGAACTTCCGTCATTCGTGCCCCGTGAGTGGAGACATTAGATTGAACCATCAAAGCGACGGTCTGAAGGTGAGGAATTATTTTGATTTCCATCGGTATTTTGAACTTTAACCATATCAAACTGGCATCACCAAAAGGTGAGGCTGGCAACCAGATGTATTGTGGGTCTACCGCAGACGCTTATAAGGTAAGCACCTCAGGTGTCTTGTCGGCACTTGACCTGATGATGGAGCCTAGTGAGCTCCGAAAGATCTTGTCTTTTTCAACTGACTTTTAGACTTGTAAATAAATATGGTTTTAATTTGCAATTTTGAAAGCTGGGTTTTTCATATCGTACGAAGACA
Source organism: Macrothele yani (assembly GCA_039090855.1). Lineage (NCBI taxonomy): Eukaryota > Metazoa > Arthropoda > Arachnida > Araneae > Macrothelidae > Macrothele > Macrothele yani. The sequence goes on from CM076997.1 coordinate 2,368,310, forward strand.
GCGTGATACTCAAATGATCATAATTTGCATTGCTTTGTTGTTCAGTTACTTTTTTGTTCAGAGCAAGAACACATGAAGGACAAAGAACTTTCCCTGGTATTAAAAACACAAAACTGTTGTTTGTAGTGTTCTCTCATTTCAGTTGTCATTATTCTCAGAGAACCTGATGCTCTGGTCTTCCTTTTTTTTTATTTTTAGCTGATTTTTTGTGAATTTTTAGTGGGTCACAACAACTATTTCCATAAAGGTGCTCAAATTTCAGTAAAAAAATTTTCTTATGGTACTCACAAATAGAGGTTATCTTTGACCATGTCCTGAGCTTTAGAAGGTTTTGGTCCTCTTCACTAAGCTCTATGTTGTAGCACCTGCTTAGGTACTTGACCATAACTTAACTTATGACAAGGCTCTTAACAGCACACTCCATATTAATTAAATGAATTCAGTTTAAGAATGAGCATTAAGAACACAAAGCCTAAACAGGAAGATCTTAGTCTAAAAGTAATCCAATAATATAAATAAAACAATAAGAAAGTTTACTTTCACACTTTAAAATAACATGAAAACTGTGAAGCTTACAGAGCACACCACTAGCATGTTCACTCCACAAAGACAAGCAGCAGACTACAGCTGATTTGTGGCTAACTCTGAATGTACAGGTTAAGACACTTTCCAACAAGTCTGAGCATGCTGATTTATGCTGGCTGTTAATGAAGCCAGGAACAGGCCTGATTTTGTCTGTCTGAACCTTGCTGTTTGCATTATCTAAACATAGAAAGGTGACTTGATCACGCTAGTTACGTTAACTAAAACTTTTACAAAAAGTTCGTAAGTTGGAAGCTTTCGACCTTATCTTAGGTCTTCATCACGCCAATGGAGGACTAAGATTCTTAGTCCTCCATGCCAATGGAGGAATCATCACGCCAATGGAGGAATCATCTCCATGCCAATGGAGGAATCAGTAATCATCACGCCAATGGAGGACTAAGGAATCTTAGTCCTCCATTGGCGTGATGAAGACCTAAGATAAGGTCGAAAGCTTCCAACTTACGAACTTTTTGTAAAAGTTTTAGTTAACGTAACTAGCGTGATCAAGTCACCTTTCTTTGTTAATATTGTTACGTGTTTTGCCCATAATCGTCATTATCTAAACATGTCCAGTGTTTATAATAATTTTGCTCCATCACATGTAGCTTTAGATATTGGGTCATAAAAATGTTCACACTTTTGCAAATAAAGAAATGCAACATTAAACACTAGTAATTTGATAAAATCTTAATAAACATAAGACAAACAAATTTAATGTAATATTGCAGTTTCCACTTTTTTTTTTTCTTCTTTTGAGTTTTTCCCTTACTTAAGCTACTGTATCTCAGTGACTAGGCTGAAAACAAGAACCAAATTTATTTAACAGATTTTTTTGGAGCATTTTATGGCTAACTGTTATTTTTTTTATTTGTGTGCATTTAAAAAAAGTGTAACATGATATTGATATCATGTAAACAAGTATTACGATTGTACCAATAACAATATTTTCTCTGATATAGCAAGCCCTGTATATCAAAAACTAGGCTGAACACAATAACCAATTTTTTTGAGTTAATAGCCATTATATAGGTGGTTATGTACGCAAAAATTCAGATTTTTGTATCTCACCCCACCAGAGATATAAAACCTCAAAAATTGGGAAAGTGTGTATTTTCTCAAATTCGGGTCTGGGGCATGAAGGGGTACCCTAATTTCAGGATTTATTATTTTTGTGTGTGTGTTTTTCAAGAGACAAAGTTTCTACAGTATGAATTGCAACTTTGTGTATGTTTCCTGTTTCATAAAAAAAAAAAAAAAAAAAAAAAAAAAAAAAATTAAGACAAAATCAGCATCCAATCACCAATGTTTAAATTGCTTTTAAGTAAAGAATGTAACTGATTTCTGAACATTTTCTTAGTGTTACAGAATCTTCACTTTATGCTTAACAAAACCTTTTTTGAATCATTCCAACATCTGTATTGGTTCAGGAGATAAGAAATGTTGGAAAGGCTTCAATATGCTAAAAATTGTGACGGCCGCCATCTTTGAAACAACCTTAGAGGTGGGGGGAGTGAAAAAAATTTTTTATTATTTTTGGCCATTATTCAACCACACAAATAAATGAGCAAAGTTTAAAATTTTTATAAAATCATGCAGCACAACACCTGGATGAATCTCCATGGAATGACCCAATAATAATAATTCTTTAAAAACCCTATTTTATACTTAAAATTTGAGTCAAAGACAATGTTGATTACATTTTTTGACGGCACTAGAAATTGTGCCTGAAACACAGATTTCAACCAACAATATTACAAAGGTACTACCCTTCAATGTTTACAACTGAGCATCCATCAGTGTTGTCCTGCGCTATGGAAATCAGAGGCGGTTTCTCCTGCATTCTCCACATTTTTGGCACTAGCCATTGTTTTGGAATTTCTATATTATTTTCCTAACCTGTCACTGTGCAATATTTTCTATTCCCATGATTCAAACTGCACATGAAAAGTCATTATGACAGCTATGAAAAAAAAAATGTTCAGCATTCCAGAAAGTTTTGAAGATGACAATCCGATTTGTGGTGTAAATGTGACAAGAATGGTAAGTCAGATAATATCCGAAAACTTGAAAATTTCATCGTTCCTAGCGGGACTCGAACTCACGTTTCCCAGATAGCGCCCGGGGATGCTAACCACTACACCACCCAGAACAACCAAGTCTCAAGTCTCCAATTAAATTGAATATAACCATCACAGGATTCACTAGTTGGAACAATATATTCAAATTAATCGGAAAACGACAAAGTCTGGAAAACGACCAAGTCTGGAAACGACCAGGAAACTTGAGACTTGGTCGTACTGGGTGGTGTATAGTGGTTAGCATACCCAGGCGCTATCTGAAAGACGTGGGTTCAAGTCCCGCTCCCAGACAATGAAATTTTCAAGTTTTCTGAAATTATCTGACTTACTCGTCACATTTACACCAAAAATCGGATTGTCATCTTCAAAATTTGCATTATATGGTGCAATCCCGTATTTCTTTCATGATTCCAGAAAGTGCCTGCAACATTGCATCAATGCTTGAGGACTAAAAATAGCCAAAAGCAGTAGTCTGTAAGGTTCACGTAAGTCATGTGTCCCAGATGTTCTGAAATTCCTGAGACACATGATACACATGAATCACCATTCTCATTGTTAGCACTGCCAGGTGCAAAAAAATAATTTTCCAAGTCAAACTTATGGATACATAGATATATCATCTATGGAAGTACAGTTGTATTGTGTGAGTATGTGTTTTTAGAACAAAAGAAATGCTAAATGTTAATTCCAAAATAAAAAATTTTAATAAAAGAAACAATAACTAACTTCAAGGATTTAAACAATATACCATTCTCAAAAATTTTGCTAAAATGCAAACCCTTTTTCCCCAACAGAAAATCACACACACTTTCTGGTCATATCATTCACAGTATGCCCACAAATTGTAAGTCAAACATTCATAATAAGTGCAACATTTTAAAACACTAGTTTTACCAGAAGGAATATACTAAGAACAAATTTAATTTGACAAAACCTGTTTAAGGCTCTGATATATGGAAGCAAGTGATTTTTTAAAGAACATGTGAATTCAAACTGCTATTTTTAAGGTCCATTCATACCCTAAACATTTTAATAAACAGTGCATATCTCCATAGCTTAAAACTGAATAACTTTGGCTTAATAATATATACACACTGAAATCTGTCTAAGGCAGAAATTCAGAACTAGAACATTTCTGTATTAGGCAGATTTCCACCTAATACAGATTTTTAAAAAAATCATATACAAGTAATTACATATAATCACACTCATAATTACATATATTGTAATTATGAGTAACAGTGTCAAAAATTGACAGTTAGAAATGTGAACATGCACACCTGTGTTAAACATCTGACCCCCTGCCCCACCACTATTTCAATGTTATGTTACCGTCTGATTTATGTCCTAATAGCAGAATGTTTACATGTTCCAGGCATATCAGGCAACACTGATTTCAAGGCCTGGCAGTCTCATTTCAACTCCATCATTAGTGATGTAATTAAAAGTTGCAACCAAGAAAGTCCAAAATAACTACACAGATTTGTTTAAAAAGTAAGCAGTACTTACGTTTGGTAATCCTATTCTTATTTCTTCCTTATTTCACACATAAAGTTTCAGGAAAGCTGAGATGTGTAGTCATTGCTGCTGAAAGTAGTCCATTAATTGTGCTCCGTTTGAATTTTTTTACGACAATGCATTTTTGTTTTTAATTTCACAACGAGCATCATTGAAAATTTCCAGTAATTTTGTGTTATTGGCATGCAAACTAAAGTTTTGCAAGTGCTGGACATGAGGTTGAGATAAAGTATCTTTGTAAGATTCTATTAGTTCTTGGTTTCACATTCTTTCTCATGCTCTTTTGTATTTTTTTTTTTTTTTATCATTACATATGTTTAAAAACTCTTTAACAGACTATTCTTGGCTCTGAACATGCTCTGTGTTCAATGTTTACAAAGTCCTAGTTTCCAAGCTTGAAAACATTCATTTTCATCAGATGAATCCCAAAGCTCAGCACCATTTATAGAAAACCCACCTTCTTAAAACATTTTACAAGTATGCCAGGCCTAATTTCTTCATAGGATTCTGACATCCAATTAACAGCGTCTAGAACCATTGTGGATTTAGCTACTTCAGATGCACTTTTATGTGTGTCCATACCAGCTGACAAGAATGGCAAAAGTGATTGTCAGTATTTCAGCTTCATGGTGTAAATTTCAATCTGGGACTGTGTCATTGAAGTTGGGAAAATCGGAGAAATGCCAATTTAAAATTTGACAAACTGATATGGGGATGACTGGGCATTCTGATGCTTCACCATGTTTTTGAACCTATGAGAAGCTATTCCATTAAATTTTTGATTTCCATACAACAGGAAGTTATTTAATCTTAAAACACCAAAAGCTTTTCTAATTCATCCATCACTCTGCAGCACAAAAATATGGCGAGTTGTTCTTTAATAAGTTTACCTTCTATGCATTTTTCACCTGTGCATGAAAATATTCTAAAGAATAATCCAGTTACATCTCCATTAAAATTGACTTTCAGTTTCCAACCTTGAATCAAGCTTTGGTGTTTTCTTTCCATGAAATCATAAGTGCAAATGTGAACATGTTTTGCTTCGCTGCAGAACACTTTGAAAGAAATACTACACCTGCTTTTGATACTTACTGACCACCCAACACACTTTGAATTAATTTTTCTCAAGTTTTTCCCAAATTTCTCCTACCTTGGAGGACTGCAAAATGGGAACAGATGCTGGTGAGTTTTTGGCTTGGGCATCAACCAACCACTCCCAAATTAAGTCACACATATCCTCAATTTCTACTTTCCTTTTCCTCCACCATGTATACATTCCTCTTGCAACTCTTTCTACAGTTTCAAAGTACCATATATCCATCTTGTCACACCAAAAACATCTCACACAGTTTAACATTTATGTCACTTAAAGCAATATTTTTTTTGTTTTTTGCTCAAAAGACTAAGTTTATACCTACTGACTTTTGCCAGCAGTTGTGCCTCATTTCCTTGATATGTGACTCAGTAAAATAAAATAATAGTAAAAGACCAACTCATAAAATGTTTCTCTATCAAGTGGCAAACCCACTCACAAAATTGTGGAATTTTGAATTCCCTCAGAGTATATCTTCATTTTCTGCTGTTTTTGCACCTGCACTCAGAATGTGCAATCCACTGCTGCACCCAACACCCCATTGCCAATTCCTCTCTTTCAGCTATGTTGCCAGACCAGCAAAAAGTGTGGATAGAACCAGTTTTGTACAGGAAAATTTGCACTAGTGTATCTACTTAAATTTGTATGTTCATCTATGTACCTCCTTTTCACTTGTACATTGCTAACTCCTATGATTGGTTCAGTGTACTGTATTCCTGAATTCCTAACTGGTCTCATAAAATGGAGAAACTGTACAAATTGAAATAAGAAAATTTCTTCTAATTGTATGATCATGGAATGAGGTAGTTTGAACTTTCCACAATGTGCAGATTTTTCTTTGTGTGCATACTAAATCCCCCCCCCTTACACGTTTGTACAGATTTCCACTTTGACGTGTATTGAACACAATAACGCTGAGGAAACTGAGAAAATTCAACAGTAAACAGATTTCTGCCTTAAACAGATTCCAGCTTAAAATAGATTTTACTGTATTTATATCTTTTGGCAGCTTGTAAAATATTTTTTTCCTTTATTCTTCCTTTTTTCCCCACCATCAGTTTTAACTTTAATCTGGCTGATGAGCTTTCTTTGAGGAGCTAACATCTGAATATCAGAGAACAGCTTAGTGATATGTATGTATACACATATTCTTTTTTTTTTTTTTCTAATTGCTACCCTATGAAAAGTCAATCACTGCAGTTAACAGCTAGTGCAGGACTAAAGACTAAGGAGATAACACAGCAGGCTGACAGTATCAAACTGGCCATAAGTTACAGAGACAGAAAACCTTGCAAAGGGGAGTTTTGAATTAATCTGAATTAACTTTGGTAGTATACTGCCAAAGAGTAAGTGTATGCATAAATGATACAAGTTACACCACTCTAGGTATTTTGATATGCAGGAATCTTGACATGATACATGTGTAATGTACCAAAACTATTAAACTGCTTTATCTACTTTTCCTAGGTACATTAACATCCCTCAAGATATCTGAGGGATGTTAGTATCTAAAGAAGCTTGATACTATAGGCCATGTCATGGTCAAGCTTACATAAAATACAAACAAATTAATGATCCGAGATAAAGCTTCCTCAATGCACATGTTAACATTATGTTGCAGACTCCATACCATTTTCATTTAAAAAATGAAATATTTTCTTAACATCAAATTTTCAACACCATGAAATGCAAATTTATCTTTACCCAGGGTAAGCCAATGTCAAAAACTTTGCAACATGTATGATTTGACAATATATACATCCTACATTTTTACCATTTCTCAAGTAGCCATTCTTCAGAAAATGTGAAAATTACATTGCCCTGAAATGGGAATCAAATCCACAACTCTCGCTTTACATCTGAGCATGCTCAAAGGATGGCTACATGAGAAACAGCAAAAATGTACTGCATCTAATATGCCATCAAATCATACATATATGCCTTTTGTGTACTTGAGAAGAATTGATTCTTCCAGGGATTCACTTTGCATTGTTTCTTTGCAACAAGTTGAGTCAAATAACATTAATATTTTTGAGTAATTAGAAAAAGAAAAGTAAAAGAAGAAACAAAAGCTTAACACTTCTACTTATTCTTAAACAATGAGAAAGCAAATTTCTTGCACAAAAACAATTATCAAGGGCGATACTTAGCATTTTGTGACTTATGATACAATAACAGGTAACTGCATCTACAATTTGGGAGAATCAATATGAATTACACTGTTATTGCCAAAATCTGAAAAACTGAGAGAAGAACCCTACCTTTGCTTCATAAAGAAGAGGTCCATGAAAGCATAACACTTTTTCACCTGAAAAGGAAATAACTTTGTATAAATTTTGAGTATTTTATGCAGCAAATTAATCAGTCTCTCTGTCTCTACACTGAATATGCAGTTCATTATACACATACTGCACCTATCCATAAACTTTCTCTACCCGGCCACAATAATCCAAACACTCTCTTTTGTCAATAACAGGGCTTTACATTTTTGGGAGAGCACTGAAATATTTACCTCTTCAAATGGCAATACCGATAGTTCTTATTTTGATCCCTCCTATCGTTTGGCAACAGCCATAATCAAGAACTTGATAACTATATCTGACAACTAGTTCTGCCCCACTGTACTTTACAAGTGATCAAGATCCAAGATGGGTTGAAAGCTTCTGCGTATCTTTAGTTACTTTTGGAACATAGCACGCATGATCTTTCACAGCCTATATAGGGTGCTAATTCTCCACTATTGTAGAACATCAGGGACTTTCACACATGATCATCACATATCTACCAAGACTACCACATCCTACATAGGATGCTCCACCTCCACTACTGTAGAACATATGGGATTTTTACATGCATACCAGGACTATATCGAAACAGGCAAAGCCAAAAGCCATCTGGAAAAATGTGTCTGTTGATGTTTGAAGTGAGTGCTGTCTCCTCCATATCACAATGTTGGAATGATGGGCCATAGTCGAGAGGATAACATCAACATTTAACGATGGAGATGCTAGGAAGGTGTTTGTAAAGACCATTCAACATATGATAGCATGACAGCTCCATGACAGCTGACTATCACATTGATCACTGTGCAATGAGGCTGAAGTGGGCAAAAAAACATAGTGACTGGACCATGGAAGACTGAAAAACAAGTAACTTATAACTCCATAACAATCATTTGGCATATGTTTCCATAAGTATCTGTTTTTATACTTTTCTAGAGGGAGAGGGAGGGGGTCCAATTAGGGTTTACTCTTTACTTGCCAAATTCAAAATTTTCTTTTGCTGGGAATAAAAATCCCAATGAAATGAAGAAGTCTACTCTAAATCTACACAGGAATCTGTGGTGAGAAAAAGTAGGAACAGAGAAAATCAACCACAGAGTTATTGTTAAGTGATGTCATCGTGGTTCAAATCACCAGAATCCATTGCATAGAGAGCAACAGGCAGATTAGCAAGCTGGTGGCAGAACTGCTTAATGTCACAAAGCATCAGCATATGCATGAATATGCACAAATAGCAGCTAACACAAAAAAGACCAACTTACTACTAGACAGCAACAAACATTCACCGAGTTCATGGGAGGATGTATACCCACACAAACTTTGTGCAATTAGTCTCACCTAGTAACAGCTGCATGTCTGGCATTCAATAATGTGTGTGCTCCTCACTGCATATCATCAAAGAGCCCACAAAGAGTGAGCTAACAACCATCATGGTTGGACCACAGTCTTTGGTAATAAGTTCTGTGTTCAAAGTCTAAGCTTTAAGGATAATCCTCCCCATAACCTTGTCTGACATGAAACAAGGAACATGCACAATCTATCTTACATCCATCAGTGAGGCGACGGTGTTCTGATGTGGGGAGTGCATTACTGTTGGCTGCCATACCACCACTGGAAAAGATCCGTAATAGCAGTGAGATAAATAACAAGATCAGATTCTGTAGCTTCTAGTCTTTACTCTATTCCAAAGCAGTTAAAGAAACATTTCCTTTTTCATGTACAGTATAATGCAGGCCCATGATGGCATAACTGTAAGGCTGCATGCTCTACTGACCTAAACCCTATTCAGCATGCATGAGACACAGCGAGATGTGTTGCAACATAGCAACCCTCTCCTGTGTCACTTCAGTGGCTTGAATAGGGCTTCAAAAAGCTATAGCACAGAATTCTCCACAAACTGCAAAATAACCTCATTCTTTCAATGCCACTTTCATGCACAACTATTTTAATGGTAGCATAAAATCATACTCTCTACTTAGGGGTGCATTTTCATATGGCCACATCACTCTTTCCCAGCTGGATTACACACGCATTCAATATCACATGTTGAAGTTGGCTACTATTACTGCTTTAAAAAAGAAGAAATGTGATTTCCTTTGTATGTCTTATATCTCCATTATCCAACATTTATGTTTTCAATACCAACAGCCTTTATATGCAGGTCGATTTCACGATATCTCTCAGTTCATTTCAGCAGTGTAATTTCCCACTGTTTTACATTTCTTTAATTCATCCAAAATTTTGCTCACAAGTGTAGCAACACTACTAAAATATGCAGCATAACTAAAATTAAAAAGAAATTTCTCATTTTCTGCACATTACATTTCCACTCTACTGAGGCCATTTTGAAAACTCGCACAGCACTCATACATTAGCAGAAAAGTGATGCAATTACTATCAGCATCACATCCAATGAATGCTACACTTTGGAAAATTTCATATATTTACATATTTTTAACTTGTAATGAACTGCAAGTTTACATATGCCTACTTAATTATTTCACAAAATGCAGGTTGGCAAGGACTCACTGTGACTAGTAAAAGAAATGCATGTTGTACAGCACTGTGACACAGTGTTACAGCTCAAACACATCTTTTGAGCAATAAAAACAATTTAATTATCCACAATGCCTTATAAGAAATTTGTAGTGATACTATAAAGAAACACAGATCAGTATCACATTGGACATTCTGCATTTCATCAAGACCATTCAAACATTAATGATGACACATGAAGTGACATGAAAACCCTATCAGAAGGAATCCAGGAAGACTTTGACCTCAAATTCAAGGAAGGGAAGGAAGATGGAGGGGACACAAATTTTCAAGCTTGCTAATTATCTGGCATTTGCTAGTTTTACAGCTGATTTTATTGCACATGAAAATTATATCCATAAAAAGTTTCACTTTCACATAATTCTCACCAGCTACATCAGCATGGTTTAAGGAATTACTATTGGAAATACTCAAATTTGGGCTTTCTGGGACATTGTTGCTTCAAACTGTATTGTCTTGCGTGGTATAATTATTAATGTACTTGGGCAAAAATCAGAAAATGCAGGTTTGATTCCCACATCAAGGTAATATGAGAGTCAAGTTTTTTGAGAAGTCGGCCACATGCTTGATAACCAAGAACAACTCCACACACAAAGTTATTACAATTACATTCCATATTTTTGTTAGTTTGCCTCCATCTATCATTTCCTGCAAAAGATCCTCCTCCAAGTTGAATATAATCAATTACAGAATAAAAGTACAGGATAGTGAATGATTCTACCACAGTTAATATCAAATGTAACAACCAGAGGAACTGAAAATTCTACCAATATATCGATGGATAGCGGAGTGCATTTGAAGAGGTGAGCAAAACCATGTTGAGTTCATTATGTTTTTACCTATATTCGAAGTTATTCGACATCCGCAAATTTTTACCGTCGAACATTATATGTTGTCCAGTTGAACTTTATTAACAATTTAACATGTTAAACAGAAACATTATGAAATATCTTAAGATTATTTCATATACCATCTCGAAGAAAACTCTTTCTGCATCAACAAAACTTATAGGTAGACAACATTTTTGCAAGTTTCATAAAACTGGAAAATTCTTCACATTCTGTAACAAGCGCTTTTTAATAGTCTTTTTGCATCGTTAGTGAATGAAACTTCTGTTTTTGGTAATTTTTGCTTGCCTAAGTTGAAATGCAAACATTTATGAGGGAAAATAACATTTGACAACAATACAGGACAGAAGAAACACCAAGAGAAAAAATATATTATGACAATGGCAGAAGTTTTTTCTCGCTGTAACCTTCCATTTTAAAAAATTTTAGCCTCTTCTCGCAAGCTGAAATGCGAACATTTAATGGGGAAAAATTATATTTAACCATGGCGGGCAGAGCGAATGGTGCAAGAAAAAGAATCAATGTATGGTTAAAGAGAAATTTTTGCTCCGTCTAACTAACTTTCCTTTTCGTGAATTTGTCTCCTTTTACTTTACAAGCTGAAATACAAACATTTATGAAAAATTCCAAATACATTTAACAACAATACAGGAAAGACATAACACTGCGAGAAAAAAATATGATTACAGGAGAATCTCTTCTCTGTCCATTGGCATGAACTATGAGAAGAAAGGTGAATCTTGCCCCTCCAATTCTTTTTTAAGGGCATTGCTCGCCCAAATCCAATAATTTTCATTTTGTTTAAATATTTAAAAATACAATTATAGGAGAAAAATAATAATTATTATTATTATTTCTTATTTTTCTTTGTGTACAACATTTTCAAAAAAGAAATAAGATCACAAATTAAAATATCTAAAGATGACACATCTGCTTCATGCCCAATCTCTTTAAGTTTGCCCTCCTCAATAATTCAGGGAAGTCAGTGATTCTGGCTCCATCTAATTTACATCTTTAGAAATTTTTGAGAGACAACAGAAATTCATCCTCATAATGGAAAACTTTTACCATGAATATACATGCATACTTCCCCTCCCCCTCCCAAAAAAAAAACTGGGATTAAATAAACTGAAACTAACAACTTTCAAAAGTTTGAGATTATCACACGGCACTGACAACCAATGATCAAACACTCTCTCAATGTATGTTTTCAGTTACATAAGTTAACATATGAAACAGAGACCATTCCCTAAAAAGTAAGGAAATTGACAATCTAAGGAGCGTAGGTCATTTTACTGTGAGCAATGAGCTTGAAATTTCTATACTGACTAGTCTTTTACAGATTACAGAGAAAGATACATAAGACACCTGAGTCCTTTATTGTTGCCATTGGCACAGACATGCCACATTTTCCATGTCGCCTTCTCTTCAGAAAGCTAAATCACATAACCCAGGAGAGTGAATCAAATCAGCATCTTTTGATTTCCATTTAAGCATGTTACTATTGTAACACATGACTCATAAGAGTATCAAATCTCCTTTATTGGTGTAAATACAAACACTCTATAATTGTCGAGCTTCTGCACTCCAGTGGGAAGTTTCATCAGGGCTTAAATCTAAGAGCTTAGAAGCCCTGACAGACAACACTAAAATATTTTTTTTAATTTTGACCATCTGGGCTTCAGGGTTCATCCCCTTTTCTGTGGGTAAAAAATAAGGACTTTCTAAGGAGCTACACTGCAATTGATATTTTGCATCACTGGAATATCACCAGGTGTGTGTGTATGTACAGAGCTTGACAAATATGTTCTAGATCTAGGAACCAGCTCCGAAATTTGGGCTCCAGGTGAAACAAAGTCAATAACGTATGAACAAAAACATGTTTGGTTATGACGCTGGAACGAGAAGTGGTAAACCATATTTGCCGTCATTTTTTTTTCTTTTTACCTAAACCATTTGTTGCAAAATAAAATTGCAATTTACTTCACATTTTTTTTTCTATTCTTTCAGCAGATGATCTCAAAAAAATTAAAATTTCAGATTTTGATTTTATTAAAATACTATTTGCAGATGTCATATTTTGTGCATATTAATTCAAAGTACCATATCTTTTTTCTTCGTATAATCTGTAGACCATATAATTTAGAAAACAATTCCCTTCGCGAGATACGCAAGGGCGTATAATTCAAAGGTTGTGAAAAAAAAATCCCACGTATAATCCGCTGCGGCATATGATACGTCGATCGTGAAATTATGAGAAAAAAAATTTTTTTTTCCTTTGCATAATCTGCGGCAGCATGCCTCAGACCATATTTCAAAAAAAAAAAAAAACCATTACGATCCTGCCACAGTCTTGTTACTAATAACTAGTATTGTGTGATATTCATACTTTATTTTACGAAATGATCCATCTCTTTGTAAAAAACAAGTATGCGCCTCGACAAAACGTTACAACAAACAAGACTAATAAAATAAACTTAACACGTGCAAAACACAAAGTCGATTCCCTGGCGAGGGCATGATTGTGAAATTTAAGTTTGAAACTTCCACCAGTAAAAATCAGTAAGATGCATTCAGACAGGAAATCCAAACAAGTGAATGTGCAGTGCACCAACCTCCACTTGCCATATGATCATACTGGCTCTAAAATTGCAGTTTAAGACAAGATGAGACCAAAGAAAGGGGGGGGGGACTGAACATTTTAACTGATGAAAAATCAAAACAGACAGCAAGAATGCAGACTACTGTCAGTTTTTGCATTTTGTTGACTCTGCAACTGCACAGCACGGCTGATTAATTTTTTCTTTCTTTTCTTGTTCTTTACGCTCTCTGATAACCATCAGCCTGAGCACCATGAGTGCATGATTTCAAAGCTTCAACTATTTTAGATAAATGGTGTAACTTTGGGAATATTAATACTTTTGAACACCATGCATCAATTTTTACCAATTTTCCAAATTTGTCACTTCCATTTTCGGGAATTTCCTTCTTCCCTTATCCAGATGAAATGTAAAAACTAATGGGGTGGGGGATATTTAACAGCAGGCCTCGATTTCATTTTATTTTAGCAGTAGCAACACTTGCTAGTGGTCTTATTTTTTACTAGCAAATTGCATTATCTACTAGCGAAAGTTTATTAACATTATACAAAAGAAACTTTAACATGTCCTTCTGCATTAGTCAATGAAAAATTTTGATTTCACCCCAGTAACTGTCACATTGTAATGCTGAAAAGATTACAAATATTTAGATATCTCACCTTTGCATGACCTGACAGATTAATTCTAACAATTTAATTCAAATGCAAATATTTAAAAAACATTTTTTATTTTATTTAACTGTATTCACAAAATTCAAGAACACTATTCAAAATCTTAAGTTATTTTCCGTATGTTTACGATCTAAGTTTCGGGTCTTTTCATTATACCACTTTAAAGCAGCAGGCCTGGGGTCACACTTGTCTTCAGATGGACTTTCAACCTGAATGCTCATGAGAGCATTCAATGTTTCTAAGTTTAAACTGCCCCTCCAATCACCTTGGATTCTCTTCACGAAACTGAACCACATGCAGAAGTAGATAAGGGAAATGTACTGGATATTTCTACTACTGCCAAAATGTTTTAATAATGTTTGTGCTTTTCAAGAAACATTTGTTTCCAGAAAGCAGTTGTTTCTTTTTGTATGTGTCTAAAATATTACACATGCGCAATGCAGTTGGTGCTTTACATTTCACACTAAAACATTCAAAAATTTTCCACTAGCAACTTTTGCTAGAACCACTTTTTATCACTAGCAAAATGCATTTGCTGGCTAGCAATTTGCTACTAACTACCAGTTGAAATCGAGCCCTGTTTAACAGTGCTGGTGTGGGAACGTCGCAGGGGAAAGGAGGGATTACGAGAAATTCGCCCGACTTGCGGTTTTGGAAATTTTTCTATTTTCAAGCTGAAATACAAAAATTTATGCAGTAAAATGATAATTAAAAATACCGAACAGAGGCAACATCGCGAGAAAAAAGAAATTACGATTACGGAAAAAAATCTGAACTTTGTCGACTTTCCGTTTTCGAAAGTTTTATGAAAATGAAATTTTGTCCTCCGACGAACATCTCCCCTCCCCCTCTAAATTCTGTTTACTTGTGCATCGATCTCCTGAGTGGCCAAAATGACGAAAAAGGTGAAATTTCTCGAATTCACGGAAGAATCTCATGTTTGAAGATTAGGAGGAAATTTTCACGCCGTCTAACTTCTGTTTGCGCAAATTCTTGCCTACAGTTTCAAGCTGAAATATGAACATATATGCCATAATATTTAACATGAATATTAAACACAAAATATATTAATATTAATCACAAAATATATTAAACACAAACACATCATCAGGAGAAAAAATTATGATTAGGGAAAACTCTTTTCACTCCATTTAACTGATTTCGAAAGCTTTGAATTACTTGTGCATCGATCTCCTGAGTGGCCAAAATAACGAAAAAGGTGAAATTTCTCGAATTCACGGAAGAATCTCATGTTTGAAGATTAGGAGGAAATTTTTGCGCCGGCGAACTTTTGTTTGTGCAAATTCTTGCCTACAGTTTCAAGCTGAAATATGAACGTATATGCCATAATATTTAACGCACTGTTGTTGTTGTTTTTTTGTTTTTTTTTTATCCGTGTTCGCAGTACCTAAATTTATATTTTTTAATAGATAATCTATGGATTATTATACAACAGAAATTACTTGTTTTAAAAAATAAGGACTTAAGGACTTTTAAGGACCTTAGAAATGCAAATCAAAAATAAGTTCTTAAGGACTTTTTTGGGCTGTACGAACCCTGGGCTTAATTCTTGAAGCTTCAACAGATCACAAAAAACGCTGAAACAATTAAAAAAATTTTACTGTTCTAAGTTCCAATAATTAAGCCTTGCAGTGTTGAGTGCAAGCTTGGCAATGTTGAGTATTTGTATTGACACCATTAAAGGAGATTTTAGACTCCTATGAGACATGTATTATACAGGGTGATCCATTTAAACCAGTACCATGGGATTTACTTATAACTTTTTAATAAATAACAACAAAATCATACCGTAAGTTGAGAATTATACATGTGGTATTGGAGAATCATTTTATCAAAGCAAATGTTGGAATTGTCCTCCATTTTCTTGTAAACACAGTTGAACACGCCGCACCATATTCAGTGATGTCTCATGTAGAGTACGAGCAGTAACATTGCCAATTTCAGTTGTGATTGTTTCACGCAATGCATCCAATGTTTTTGGATGGGTTTTGTAAACTCTATCCTTTAAGTAGCCCCATAAAAAAAAGTTAAGAAGTTAAGTCCGGAGATCGGGGAGGCCATATGTTTTTTGAAATTAATCTGTCATCAAAGAAGCTGGTTATGAGTTCCATTGGGACTTTCCATGTGTGACACGTAACGCCATCAGTAGCCCTCTGTCAATTCAATGTCATCAAGTTGTTCCACAAATTCATTGAATATGTGGCAATGAACGTTAGTGTTGACAGTCTCAAAGAAAAAAATGGGGCCAATAATTTTCGTAGACGAAACCGCACACAATACACCAACCTTTTGTGAATGCATCGATGTTTCACACATAACGTGTGGGTTTTCGGCAGCCCAGTATCTGCTGTTTTGCAAATTGACGTAGCCTCACAGATGAAACCAGGCTTCATCCGTAAACCATGTGATGGAGAGAATATCAGATCGCAAATTAAGAAAATTTTGAAACCATTTCCAGTAACTTACTCTCTTTCCCTTGTCTGGTTCCTGCAGCTGATGGATTACGGGCACTTTAAATGGTCGAATATTAACATTTTTTGCTGTCCTTTGACAAGTTCCGTACGAATATCCTGTCTGTTGGCTTAATCTGCGCAACGATTTCCTCGGAGATTGAAGTAAACGTTGCCGAACATCGTCTACACGTGTTTGGGGCATCGGAGGGTGATGTCTACCGCTGAGAAGAGAACCGGTTTGCTCCAGTTTTTTTGCCATCGACAGATTTGCTGACTTGCTTGGCTCTCTTCGAAATGCTCGTTGTGTTTTGATGACAGAATTGGTTACCCAATACGATTTCACTAAAAAAAACACGCTCTGGAACAGAGTACTGCATGTTTCCGAATGCACGCAAGTGAATGACAATGCAACAACAAACAAATCATGAGCTGAGTTACGGTTAACAATCTTCTTCATGGTGGCGGTTTTCATTCTCCAGGAGTTGCTGCTTCTATTGAAAAAAGAACTTCCTTGTGCGATCCCTTGCAAAAATGTAAGATTTTTTTTCAGGGTACTGGTTTAAATGGATCACCCTGTAATATATAGATGGTGTAGTGTGTTTGATGATTATGCAACAGTTATACCACCCAAGACAATGAAGTTCCAAGTAATCAAAGCTAAACAGCTATAAGCTTAGAAACCTGAACAACTTTCAGGTTTACACTAGTCAAAGCAATAAAATGCTTCCATGTAGAGTTTACAACTTTTTCTAACCCAGGTGCAGACAGAGATCACAAATCAGTACTTCATAAAACATCCTGGATATTAATGAGAAATGAATCCTGAAGAAATAATTCTTCACTATTACACACAATGCAGAAACAATTGTCATTATTGGCACAGAAGTTCCATATTTTCCACTGTTTCCATCTTTTCAGAAAGCTTGAAAACTGCATAGCCCTGGAGCAATAATGGAGTCTACATCTTCTAATTTCGGCCTGAACATGACAATTCAGATTAATCAAGTTCTAATCGACTGAAGCTCAGTAGCTATACTATATTGGATGCAGAGCTCTGCTTAACTTTAGTTATTATATTATACTAGGTGAAAGCCTGTCAATAATGAGGGGGGTAATCCGATATGTAGAGAATTTTTTAATAACCAGGCATTCTTTTTGTTTGTGAAGTCCAAATGTGAAAGCATCTTTCATGAACATTACAAAAATAAAAAAAAAAAGTATGGCAGGGATTCAACAATTAAAGCGCAAGCAAGCGCTCTTTCCACTGCACCATCAAAATGGGACAAACGTTCAGACAAAGGAAATTGTATTGTTTGTTATTATTGGAAAAAATAGCTCTTCAAGTGGGGGCTGGGGGTTTCTTATTAACATCTATGATGCCACCTTCCTTTATATCATGCATTGTTAGAGCAATATATGTGCAAAATTTCAAATATAACAATCAAACTTATTTACAAGTTAATAAAACAAAAACAAACAAAAAAAAAACACTAACTGGTTTGTGTTGGGATTTTTTTATTATCATTACTTTTTTTAACACAATGGCATTTTCAAACTTGTGTTGTTTTTTCTGGGAACATGATGGATTTACAGATCAATTTGAAGTTTAGATACATCCTATTCAGGACCAGCTGGACTATCGAGACAACAGGGGCAGCCGCCACAGGCCCCATGCTTTTACAGGGCCCCACAGTTTAGGAAATAAAAACAAAATCCTCTTCACATTTTTTTTTCTTATATTTATTAACATTAAGTGTTGGGACATGAGCTCTTTAAAAAGGCATTTTTATATTTTTTTTTTAGTTTGGGGGCACAAGCTCTTTAAAAAGATAGTTTTTATAATGCTTTTTTTAGCTTCCAATCCTTTTCCCTTTCAAATAAGCTATTGCCCTTTGTCTTACAGATACTGAAATTTGCAGATTTCAAATAATTATTGTAACAACCTTAATATTTGCAGTATTCATGAAATAGAAATTAAATTTCATCATTTTGTGGCTCCTTATATATTCAACAATTTCTATGTAAACCAGATACTTAAATTAAAAAAAAAGCAATACCAAAGTTGTTACGGTATGGCAGGCAGGCTACAAAATCACGAAAAAAAAATTCCCTAACTTTTCCAGGTGAAAATGCACTTTTTTCCCTGACCACCACTGCATACAAACCAGAAAAGTTAATGAAAACAAAAGGCCAATAATAAAAAAAAAAACTTTTTTTATTCTATTTTTACAAATGCAGTCAACTCTTGATAACTCTAACTTTGATAACACTAAATTTCTCATAACTCAAAAAAAAAAAAAGTAGAATTCCTTGCAAGTGCACATAATGAAGTTATGGTCTTGATAAGTCAAAAACATTTTTAGTGGACAACATAACTCAAAATATTCTTGTTTAAAAATAAAAAATAGCCCATAAAATGCAAACAACATAAGGATTTGATGCACAACTCATTCATAACAATAGACAACAAAGGCAAACATTCCACGCTAACCACTTTAACCTTGGAAAGTGACCTCCCTCTGAAATAATTCTGCCACCACTCAGCCAGGGACAGACTGCAACTACTCCCTACAGCACATCTTCAATTTCCACCAATAAGCAATCAAACAGTCATCTTTAACCAACATTCAAAAAATTTCAGACTGGCATCTTACCATTCAACCTAATAAACAGATGGTGTTCAGTAGCACTTTTTGTTAAGTTTATGTTGCATATTCTTGTTCTGAACAAATTCAAGCTTTGTTTCATAAAACTTATTTTTCTAAACTTGTGGCTTCAAATCACAAGTTGAACACATCGTCCTTTGCTGATAAAGTTAGTTATTAAAGATGTTGAAGGCAGCCAAAAAAGAAAAAAATTGCACAGCATTTTGTAATACTGTAAATCACAATGTCTACAATTCTAAAGAATAAAAAAGTCATTTATATTGATAACGAGGAACAGTACACCAATTATGTACGAAATAGTAATACAGTACTAGTGATCCGATTTATTGGCGTAAGAACTAGACATATAAGCGTTTCCAAGCTTTCGCACATCAACCAGATGGCTTTTTCAAGGAAGTTATACAAAAACTGCAAAGTGAATAAAAAACCACCTCTCTGCTGCAAAGCTGGTGTTTATGCGATCCCCCTACAGTATCCAGACGGCTCTAAACAATACTACATTGGAATGACCAAGCGTTCGTTTGGAACGAGAGTCAACAAGCATAAAAGGGACACAAAATACGGTAAAGTAGTCACGGCACTATCCAGAGAAGTCAAATTCAAGTCCGCTACTCCTATGTGGGATGATATTAAGAAATTAGCTACCTATTCTACCTCTAAATGTACAGCCATTCGAGGAAACCTTGGAGATCATTACCAACAGCGATACTTGCAATGACAGCGTCTCACTCGAGTTGCCACGAATTTGGAACCAGTTCTTCAAGTAATGCTTTCTTCCTACCAGGATACCGTGTGCACAAACGTGATGCCTCATATCTCTAAATGAATATAACGTGGTATATATTTATTGTCAAGTCAAGTCAAGTTCCTGCATTCAAATTGTTAAAGTGTTCTATTATTCAGTTTGCAGTTTCTGTCTAACTTCCCTGAAAAAGCCATCTGGTTGATGTGCGAAAGCTTGGAAACGCAAGTCTAGTTCTTACGCCAATTAATCGGATCACTAGTATTGTATTACTATTTCATGATTTATATTTCTTTTTTTTTTTTTTTAAATGAAGTCTCAGCAAAAAGAAAAGAAAGAAATGTGCAGAGTATTATAATATTTGAGGGATGTTTAATGGAAATGAAATATGTATTCAGTGTAAAGATAAAAATGTGAAACTGGGAAAAAATATCATGAGAGGAAGCTAAAGTCATTGGAAAGCAACTAGATCAAATGATTTCTAGTTTCAGAAATTGTCACAAAAACAGATATCATAAGCTTTGTGGTGAAAATGTTATCACGGATGGAGAGATCTGCTCCAAATGGCTGAAGAAACTGACTACCATTTTAAAAGATTATGACCAAAGATCAGGGCCGTAACCAGCCAAGAAGGCCAGAGGGGGCTGCGAAACATGCAGGGGAGCTCAAGAAAAAAAAGTCCAGTGTGCAGCTCAAGTGCTGACGTTAAGGGTTGAAACGCCATAAGGCCCTAGGTCCCCAGTAAAATTGCTATTGAATCGAGTAGAAACGATTTTTTAATTTGTTTATTTTTCTTTAATTTAATGTTAAAAAAATTAATGGTGTTAAAATTTTGAGACTTTAACAAAACTTTTGCATTTTAATAAAACTTTATCACGCAATTTGTCGTATTCAAAATAGCAGATGATTTTTTATTTGAAATGTTTATTTTTCCTTTATTTAATTTTTTCATGCATTACTTCCAAGGCTACATCAAACGGCAAACGCACCAAAATAATCGCCAAATATAGATTTTTACATCTATCTCTAGAACTACGTGTCGTAGCTCAATGAAATTAGTTTCATTCGATTCTAAATGCTAAATTACATATAAAATTATACATTGTTGGCCATTTCCCACCCAAAACGTTTTTTCAGTGAATTTTCAAAGTTTTGGAGGCCCCACTTGGGTGCCTTATTACAGACCGATTTTACTGGTTAACAAAATGCAAGGGATAACAAGACTAATTTTTGTACCAAAAATCAACTCAATCGGTACATAATTGTGGACGCTATTGTGTTGACGGGCTAATACATATAGGATACATAAACTTTTGAGATATTGTTCAGATTCACATTTTCCACCCTCTGAAACATGTAGAAAACACCATTTGAGTTCAAACTCACATTGCCAAACCAATTATAATAGCTTGTCCTATTCTTTTTTAATAGAAGGACAAGCTAAAAAATTTAATCATTACACAAAGGTAGCCGAGCTTTAACGATTTTGCTAACGCATTTTATGCAAATTTTGACGTAGAATAATTAAAAATACAACAAAACATACAAGAATCCATCGGGTGTCTATGACGTCATCTAGTCGGAGGTCATAGACATACTAAATATCAACGTCCAGCACCCTGAATTCATACAAATGGCATATCAACACCAAATTACAATATATTATTAGATAGTTTGGTGCATTCGTCCATTTTTTTATTTACATGTCACAATAGGCAAGTCCATGGCATTGGTATAACAGAAGGGGTTTCATCGTTACAGCACTTTTTTCCGCATGTTTGGATGAACAGGCTTTCACAGTTAAGAGTAAGGATCGTCTGGATTTGTCCGTAGCCAAAATACTGAGGGCGTTCCATTCAGGATAGTGTGTTCCTGCGTTAACTGTTCTTGAAGGTGCTGTAGACTCCATTTTATTCCTAATAGTGTACTTGTCCTCCGAAATCCTTTTCGATACATTTTGTGTTGTGGAGCCAATATATACCAGATCTCTATTCTGACTATCATGGGCTTTCAACGGAATACAAACTCCATGTCTATTTGCCAGTGGGATGGGCTCACGGTCCTTCTTGACGATTGACAAAATATTTCGTGTACTGTCTCCGAAGTTTATATGATGTTTCTTGCATACGTTTTTTAGAATAGGTATGACATCTGGTAGGTATTGCATTGATCCAACGTATTTCGTTGTGACCGTGTCTCTTTTGAGAGTAGAGAAATCAGCTTGCAGTACCCTGTCGAGTATCTTATTTACCACCATCCCTGAATATCCATTGGTTTCGGCAATTCGGTTCTATATAACTAATTTCACTGCGTCTGGACTGCAAGCTAGAAAAGTGTGATATCACTCGTCTCACAAGGTAGCGGAGGGAAGAAGCATCATATAGTTGTCTTCTAAAAAAACGTATGCAAGAAACATTATATAGTTGTCTTCCCTCCGCTACCTTATGAGACGAGCAACTCTTCTAGCTTGCAGTCCAGGCGCAGTGAAATTAGTTATACACATTAAGAAAAGCTTTTCGCATTTCATAGAGTTTTTCTATCAAGTCCTCCGTTCTTGTTTCAGATTTAATATAATTCTTTGCAACTACTGTTTCTCCTCTTTGGGGAATATTAATTCCAAGTTCTTTCAGGGCATCATACTTTTCTAAATCCTCATTCAATTCCTCAATAGCAGTTATTGCAGCAATCAAATCTTGGTTGTTGCTGCGCAAGATCTTTCGAAGTGAGATCTTTCTGTTTCAAAAAATATGATTTTTTGATACAGTGGTTGTAGGAAGGTAGCCAAGGTTGAGGTGTTAGTCTATTAAATTAATTACGATTAGTAAACTAATTAAATGTCAGTTTGGAGAAGTAAATATTCCTCATATAAACCCTATAAATTGTGTTTTTTTCCCCGTAGGTAATAATGTTTTTAGTAATGATTGTTTTAGTAATGATAGATTATGTGGATAGTGTAATAGAAATGGAGGGCCGGGTTGAAGAAAATTTATTGAAGAACACAAAGCGATGAAAATGAGAATGTTTTCTGTTTTTGATCCTGTTTCGGTATAAGGGGTGTTGTTGAATTGGTTAGCTCTAACGCTATTTTTGGTAGTTGTTCCATTAGGACATTATCAGGTCGAGGGGGAGGGGTATTTAGGATTTAGGAGGGGAAGGCGGTGACTTTAATATTCAAGGATATTTCTTCACCCCATTATTTGGGGCAGGTGATTTTTAGAGTAGGGTTGTTTGTTTTTATTGGGGTGAATAATGCTTTGGGGTTGTTTTCTTGTGTGTTTACTAAAACTAGACACTTGATGGTGACTATGAGATCAGGGGTGGTGGCGTTGTTGATGGGGTTTGTTATGGGATGAGTGATGAAATTCAAGGAGAGAAGTGCTCATCTGGTGCCCTTTGGTATTAACTTCTTTTATAGTTCTTTGAATAAAGCTCATATTGAGAAATGGCTTCCTAGTTTAATTGAATTAATAATCTAAAGCAACTTATGGGAATTTACTAGGAAATTTTTTCATTTATAGCAAATTTTCGGAGAAAACTCTTCTCCTTCTTCAGGCTCTCTTGTTGTTGTCACTTTTTGCTTGTCACTATCATGGTTACGGTTTACCTTGACGGTTACGGTTAACCTTGACGGTTTAGGTTATTTTTCAACAAATCCTGCCAGATGTTAGGCAGGGAAAATCCTTTGCAGTCATTGATGATGGAATTTTGATTTTTCTCAATCTCTATTCCTTCTTTCAGTTTTCTTTTTGGAAATTGCTTTGGAAACTGATTACTTTAAGGGAATTCCAATCCATGCTGTGCCCAGTTTCTCTAACATGCCTATCTAATCCAGTCTTGTTGGAGCAATTTTTTATAGCTGCTTTATGCTCAGCTATACGAGTTTCTAGTCTGCGACCTGTTTCACCTATGTAAGATAGTCCACAACTACAATTTACTTCATAAACTACTCCTTGCATTTTTAAAAAATCTTCTTCTCTTTGAACTATTTTAGGGAAAAAATTTTTAACTTTGTTCTCTAAACTTGGAGCTAGCCTAATATTGTATTTTTTACTAATTCTCTTTAAAGCCTCAAATAAACCTTTGTGATAAGAAATTTTTCTAGTGAATTTTACTTCTTGCTTTTGTGGGTTCTTCGTACCATTAAAATTCAGAAGCTTCTCAATTAGAGCCTGAAGAAGGAGAAGAGTTTTCTCCGAAAATTTGCTATAAATGAAAAAATTTCCTAGTAAATTCCCATAAGTTGCTTTAGATTATTAATTCTTTTATAGTGTTAATTGAAAGAGTGAGTCATTTGATTCATCCTGTTACGTTGTCGGTTCGGCTGGCTGCAAATATGATAGCAGGACATTTGATTATTGGATTTAATTCTAGAATTAGTTTGGCTTGTTTTGGAGGGTTTGCAGTGTCAGTGGTTTTGCAAAGTTTAATATTGGTACTTGAGTGGGCGGTGGCGTTTATTCAAGCGTTCGTTTTTAGAGTATTGGTGATACTGTATTCTTTGGAAAGTTATTAAATTAATAGTTGTATTTCATCCTTATCTGACATTTTGTAGACATGACTTGGTTATTTTTATTTTCAGTAGTTTATTGGTGAGGGGTGTAAAAGAGCAGTATGTGGTGCGATTGATTTTCAATTAATAAGAGAAAGATTTATTTGATAATAGCTGTATTGGGGGTGGTTTTGGTACTAGCAGTGTACTGTTTAGAAAAATGTTATTGTTTTTAAACAGTAAACACCTCCAAGATTTTTTCAAACAGTACACCGCCACTACAGGCAATTGTAATGTCACTACAATTGCCTGCAATCCCCAAGAACTCCTGCGCCCCCTCCCACTCACTTCCAGGAAGGATGAAGCTTTGTAGTAATTTAAAGTGACCTCTACATACTTCTGCACATTTGTATTATTTCATGAGTCCAGGGTAGTGAGAAAATTTTCAGTGGGAATGGTAATTCGGACAAAGTATTTTTTCTGCAGTGGTCCTTAAGCAAAGATGGTCGTTAAGAGGTGGAGGACTGTCTTTTAATAGGGGGAAGTCGGATTCTGTGAAATTTTAGCTATGCGGAAACACTGGTCGTGTGAGAGATACTTTAACTTTAAAATTTATAAAAGTCTGGGAATTACTAGAGGGGGCTCAGCCCCTCTTCCCCCCCTCCTGGTTACGGGCCTGCCAAAGATGCTTCCAATGATGACAAAACGAGACTGTTGAAGTGTCTGCCTGACAATACTATATCTTTGAACGGTGAAACTGCTCATTGCGTGGGAAGCACAGCAACGATCATGTATTGTTATTTTTAGCAGCTAACATGTGTGAACCTAAGAAACTTAAGCCAATAATGATAGGCAAATCTAAAGCACCTTGATCTTTTTCGGGAGTAAAATCTTGACTCACTGACAATCAACCAAATAAAGACACCTGAATAACTAACAAAAATTTTCAAAACTGTATGTACAAGATTCTCATCATTAATAATTGTACTGTGCATGAATGCATTTCTGAAATTCAATCTGTAAACATCCAATTTTTACTAGCCGATATATCATTGAAATTGCAACCATTAGAAAATGGCGAAGAAACTTGAAGATCTGGTGCGACATAAACTTGACAAATACTGAAACCTAGTTTTGCAAAATTTAAAATTAGATAAGAAAGAAACATTTTGAGCACATGAGAATATTGATACTGAAATAAAGGTTTGAGAATATTTAAGAGTGGGGGATGAAGACATAGGCCAATTAAATCCCCAACCTGCCAATGAAGATGAGTCAAAGGAGTGTCCTAACCTCTACTGTTAGGGGGAAAAGCCCTGGCAGCAACAAACATTTTGCAAAACTTTTTTGAAGCCACGCTTGAAACAAGTGATGAAATTTTTAATGCAACTGCACACTTGAAATTGTTGTTGAACATGAAAGGCCAATAAAAGCAGCAAACTATATTAACAAATTTCTTCAAACATTAGCCAGGTAATTCAGTATATTAAAAGTTTATTCTATTTTATTGTGATGACTCAAACATTTTGAATACATTAAAATATTTACACTTTAAAAATATTCAGTTAAAGGTGTAAAATAAATACACATTTAAAGACGTACCTAAATATGTAATGATTTCGTGTAACTTTCAGTTGACAACTTGAATTTTTTTCTCACTTCCCTTTGGATCTGACTTTTGAAAAGTCAGCTGTACTTTCAAAAAGTGTGTAAGCTACAAAAATTTATTTTTTGCTAGAAATTTAATTTTTTTTTTTAACAATAACTGTCTTTTGCATCTTGAAGAATTTTTGCTTTCTTGACCTGTAGCTGCTGCACCATCATCGAAACCTTCCTTTTTTCATTCTGTGCTTTCTTTTTCTTATCATCTTCACTTTAAAGCAGCCTTCACAACTTCTGCATATTTAGATCGAGAATTTCAGGCTGCCAGTAATAAAGGTTTTGTTAATCCTTATGTTTTGAACACCACCAATTTGTGTTGTTGCATCATACACAGTCCTGTACGCAACCAATATTGTCTCCATGTTATCAATAAGGCTCCCAGAATTAACAAAGAGACCCCCTTTCAACATGAGCATTGCCATGAGACAAGAAAATTTTAACAACTGAATAGTTCTCGACATTCGTGCTTTTGTTCTGTCGTGGGATTTTTTTCTTGTGAATTTGAAGAAACCTGATCAATTTTCTCAAAATTCTAGAAAAGAAAAAAATCCTCGTTCCAGAACACGCTTTTTCTTCTGGGAAGGATTAAATGGGAGAATGAGCATGCAGTTCTTTCATTTTATCTGACCTCAAAAGAATGAAATTACATTTGAAAAAAAAAAAATTAACTAAATGTTTTGTGATAGACTTTCAAACTCCATTCCTTTTAATTTGTAGTGGCATTTTTTTATCACGAAACTAGGGAATTTTATTTCGTATGGAAGGCAAATTTATTGTATGTGAACGTGGACAAAATGTACTTTTTTTCTTCAGCATTCTGGCCATTTGGGGAATTTGGTTGTTGAGAAAGTGTCTCAAAAAAGCTTAGTCTTTTTGAGAAGCAAAATGTGAGCATGCTATTTTTACTAATTTAAAATTGAAGCTCATGTTTAGGCCTAATGTATAGGCCAGACATCACTACTATTTGGTTTTTACATGCGTTATTTCAACATATATTGGAATATTCTACAAAAGAAAAAAATCCTCGTTCCAGAACACGCTTGATTTTTTCCAGAAGTGGACCTCAGAGGTAAGCAATACATTCTGCAATATTCCAATATATACTATTTTTAGCGAAAGGACAGGAAGTTATTGCGTTTTCCACCCCTTCGGAATTCCTGGGGTCGGCAAGCAAGGTCAGTCAGTTGAGGGAAGAGATGGCATCTACTTAGCTTCACCCTTTTGGCACAAAAGTAACTGACCCTCCTGGTTGGATGGCAACCTTGTTGTTATGCAGATTTTAGCCAATGAGCAGAGGTCAGGGGTCAGCAGCCAGGCCAGTGCGTTCCCAGGAGAAAAAATTCTCGCTCTTTTGCTGTTGGAACTCTGCTGCAGCAGATCACGTAAAAATGACCCAGCAGAGAGATAACAAGAAAGATGACACCGAATTTTTGGGTGTAATGAGCAAGTCTTTTGAATCCGTTCTGACGCAAATTAAATTTATCAAAGCTATTTCAAAGTAAATGGAACTGGTATGGAAAACAATAGTATCTGACAGAAGAAAGAAGTTTTTCAATCGGGTTTTTAATCCCGCAGATATTGCTGTAAATGGAATCATGAACTTACGCTCTTTAGTTGTAGACTTACGAGTTAAGAAAAATTTGATTTATATGAGAAACATTTCGCAGCAGAAACGCTCTCCAACAAAGAAAGAATTTTTCAAATTAGACTCTTATAAGTAGAGACATGGACAAATTTAATATATGCATCTATGCCCCATAGTGGGAAAACCATGCATTATTTTAGGAAGAAACTATTCTCAAAAGGTTTTTCAATATGAGCGGTATTGGTCCAGGAAAAAATTAATTTTTAGTCGTTTTCAGGAGCTCAGATTTTGCTGCAAATACACCAGAAGCAGAAATTAATAACACTTATGCCCTCTGGTGGCCAAACTATTCTTAACCAAATATTAGAAATTATATGAAAAACATTTTCCATCAGGAGCTGTATGCGATACAGGAAGAATTTTTCAAATCGGAGTTTTAGAAGCAGAAATAACACAATGTAACTTTGCGCCCCTAGCGAAAAGTCTATGATTTACTTGAAAATTCTGAATTTATATGAAAAACATTTTGCATCGGAAACACTATCCAACAAAGAAGGAATTTTTCAGACTCCTAGACATAGAGATATTGAAAAAAATATTATATACTGTACGTCTACGCCCCCTGGGGAAGAAACCATGCAATATTTTAAGAAGAAAATATTCCGAAAAGGTGTGTCTATGTGAGTAGTAACGGTCCACAAACGAATTTTTTCCAATCGAGATTTTAGATGCTCAGATTTTGCTGCAAATACATCAGAAGCGGAAATTAAGAATTATGCCCCCTGGTGGCCAAACCATTTTTTACCAAAAATTAGAAATGATATGCAAAGCATTTCCCTTCAGGAGCTGCATCTGGTACAGAAAGAATTTTTCAAATCAGAGTTTTAGAAGCAGGGATACCGGGAAAATGCAATTTACAATTACGCCCTCTAGTGGAAAGTCTATGAATTGCTTAAATTTTTTTTAAATTATATGAAAAACATGTCGCACAGCAAACTATATAATAAAGAAGGAAATTTTCAAATTGGACTCTTAGAAGCAGAGATATTGACAATAATAAAATATAGGTACATCTACCCCCTGGCAAAGAAACCATGCATTATTTTAAGAAGAAAATATTCTGAAAAGGTGTATTGACGTGAGTGGTATCGGTCCACTAAATAATTTTTTCAATCAAGATTTTAGCTCAGATTTTGTTGCAAATACATTGGAAGCAGAAATTTACGCCACCTGGTGGCCAAACCGTTTCATACCAAAAATTAGAAATTATATGCAAAACATTTCCTATCAGGAGCTGCATCCGCTGCAGAAAGAATTTTTCAAATCGGAATTTTAGAAGCAGAGATATTAGGGGAAACACAATTTACTTTTATGCCCCCTAGCGGAGAATCTATGCATAACCTGAAAAAGTTACTATACCTAAAGTAATCTTCTACATGAATAGAACAAATAGGTACAAGAATTTTTTGAATCTGATATTTAGACACAAATATATGGAATAAAGTGTATTTTGAATTCGGTATCTGCATTTATGCTCTTTAGCGGCAAAATTGTGCATCATAAAAATAATAAATTATCATTATTCGCACATTTCAAGTTTCTCATAAAAAAAAAAAAAAAAAATTCAAATCGGACTATTAGTTGCAGAGATATGGTGTCCACATACAGACGGACGGACGGACATACCGATAACACAAGCACGATCTTTTTTTACAGAAGACGTGCTAAAAAGACAAAACATGCAAATTTTGCTGAAAACCCAGCTGGTCTTGTGCAAAGGATGTCTCCTCAAGATCACTCCTAAAGCCGAACCCGAGAAAATGCGAAGTGTACGTATATTGCGATCTCCGATAACGAACTTTTGTACCCAAACAATGAGAAGGGAAAAAAATAATGCACACAGCGGGCATCCGTCCAACGCAAAAGGTACTTCAAAGCACACAAAGTAAATAATTTATACTATTACACTTCGTAAATAAAAGAGAAAATAATACCTATAAACATGAATTAAAAACAATCGGATTCTGAAATTGTTTGTTTCTTTTTTTCAACACATTATTAAATCTCTATTCAATTTTTTTTATCGTGTGCACACACATAATTCAGTCTGAATGATGTATATTTACAACATGAAGCCATTCCAGAAACATCGTGTTGGCATTAGGGGCAGATGCGGAATTGTGGATTGATTGAACAAGGGTGCGTTGGAGCCTGAGTCAAAGAAAACAGGACCATTTAGACACTAAAACTACATCGTTTTAATGAAGTAGTATGCAAGCATAAAGCTCGCAAATATATTTGGCTAAAACAACATCCAATGTTTTATTATTTTATCGCTGGCACGATGAGCTAGGACGACGGAAATAAAAACCCCAGACTTCGTTCGATTTGCCACAAATTTCCCCGACTTTTCCCCGATCGAACGAAATTCCGACTTTTCCAGGTCTGTCGCCACCCTGTATGGAGGCCAATTATTGAGTGACCTTAAAAACAGTATTGGAAGTTTAAAAAAAAATATTAACATATAAGCATCTATCAAATTTTTAAAAAGTCACAGTTACTTTACCCTGCAATCAAAAATCCATCACTAAAGCATGTATTAGGGGGAAATCAATTTATATGAATTTGTAAGGATCCTTTTTATTTGCTAAGCAGGTTTGTTCAAGTTATCATTTTGTGACGTTTTTAAAAAATCACAATATGTACAACCTGAACTACCTCTTCCTGGAAAGAAAATCTTTCCAGGAAGCATTTTACCTCTCTCTCTATTTTAATGCATTTTACCTCTCTCTCTAAACTTGCATTCTATATTATTGTCTTTTACTTTAGCTTAAAGCAAATTTACTTTTTTGAGATAATCATTTTTTCCTTATGAAGGATTTAGTGTGTATTTCTTTATTGGATGATATTTTTTATGGAACAACTTTATTAAAATATGAGATTTAGTTTCTTGTGCCCCACAACGAAATCTCATCCCAGGCCCTCCAAAAGTTCCATCCAGTTCTGATCCTGTTAAAAAGAAATCAACGATTTTCCAAAATTTTGACTCTTATCAGTTATCACAGACTACAAAATACTCAAAGCAAAGTACAACAGTTTTGATATGTATGCAGTACTCTAAAATTGCAGCAAATTTAATAATTTTCTTCATAAACAAACACTTTCAGTTATACAAGATTTAAAAAAGTGTCATGGTAGCATTTTGCTGAAGTGAAAGATTTTGCCTAAATTTTATTGAATTGCCATATTTCAGAAATTACTCACAGTAGGAAGCTTAAATTTTTTCGTAGCTGCATACGTTGTATCTCTTTCCTTCTATTTCTCCAAGTGATTCAGCTGTTTTTGCAGCATTTGCTACATTGCATAAGAATAAAAAAACATATGCTATACTTTCAGCAGTCATTTCAATGTAAGTACTCTCTCACATTATCACTGAAAATCACAAAGTACTCTTTTGAAAAGGTCACACAAAAAAACATTCTACTGAAAAATCAAAATATAGCCTTGTCTATTTTCAAAATAATGTGCTTGCCAGTGGCAATATAGAAAGTGCACTTAGTCACTAGTGAAGATTATCAGATACAGGCTTTAGCTTCAAAACTGTCACTCATATTCATGCTCTACATTTATTTGTCAATGGCAATGAATTTAAAAAGGAAACAGTTAAAAATCCTGATCCATGCATGTATAATACTGCAAAGAGAAAACAGCATTTTCATAGCTTTCATTCCTAAATCCTTTCAAACACAAATCTGAACTCAGGAAAACCTTTTTTCGGAATCACTTCCAAACTATTACATACATCCTTCCTGCGACAGTTGCTGGCAAATTTGTTTTGTTTGACATTGCGGCTCTACACAACATAGTTTCACAATGAAATGCAAAACAGGGTCATATTTTTTAAGAATACATACATATATTTCAATGAAACACAAGTAAAATATGTAGAATGAAATATGAAAAATACTGAAAATCATAATTTTCTTCCTACTACTTCTGCGTAGAAACAATACCTTCATCTGCAGTGCACCTACTGCGTTGGCTGATCGAAGGAGTGCCATTTCTCTACCATGTCTTAAGAGCAGAATATTCACACATGGCAGTTATTTATCTATAGCTGTGCCCCCTATACTGGTGGAGGGCATAGCAACGGATAAAATTGACAGAAGGTCATAAAACTACAGTGTAGTGACACACGGAGAGCTGCAGTCCGGAACATAAACGCGCTGCCAACTGTGGCAAAAAAGTCCAGCCATTTTTCGATTTTTTTATTTTTAGAATGGTACAAAAACCCCACTCACTCTGCTTTGAGCAACATCTTTCAATGCAGAATCAAGAAGTACTCTTAACATTAACATTCTTAATTCTTAAGTTACAGATCAGTAAAGTGCTTAAGGTGGGGTTCAATCATAAAAAGTAACAAAAGACAATGCAACCAATGTGCAACTAAATAAAATGTCTTTTTTTGGTTACAAGGTCAGGACTTTTTTACAGGGAGTTTGGCAGGTGCTTGGGAGAAGTGTGGCCCTCTGAATTTTTTCATACCATAAGAAAGCAAGTAACAAATACTTAAATCAACATTATTTGTTAATATGCTTTTTTACATATTGTAAGATGATTGCACAGCTTTTACGTAAATTGATATTTATTAATTTTGTAAAAATTTTGAGCTGCTTACTATGTAACTAAAAAGTTTGGTTGTATTACACATTGGACGTGAGTTGGTTAAGCTTGACGTTTTAAAATATCTACCCACATATAAATATGTACTTGAATCTCCTGCTCATTTTACTTGCATTATTTTTAAGAATTCTGATAAGCTTACACTTACATCACCAAATGTTGATCTGTTCAATGGTGTAAAAATGAAACTCTGCTTATGATAACCTTTAATTTTGCAAACTTATACAGATAATTTTATAATCTCCACATGGTTAGAGCTCTCAGCTTAAGAATTGCTGTTTCTCATGATACAATTTTCTTTAGAACACAACCTAGAAATGTGCTACAATTTCTTTCTTCCATCTCCTCCAAAGCTGCTTCATTTAAGTGTTCTCTAGATATTTTTATTTTGTAATTCAATTATCATTTGTGAATAATAAATGTTAGTAAGAGTTTCTTTATTTCTGACAAGGGTTATTGACACCATTGAAGAAAAGAACAAGAATTAAAGATTCTACAACCCACTCAACTACTAAATAAAATAATCAGATTAACCATAACTGCAAGAAAAAAAATCCACCTTGTTTTCTGCTGTCAAACAAATTAGGAATAAGGTATTGTAATATGTGAAGTACTTATATTACCCAGTTAAAACTAATGATATATTATTGAAATAACCAATCACTTACCCGAAAGATCATGGTAACTTTTTTCCTTTAACACTTCAAAACACGTCAATTATCATCATGTAATGTTGTTGGCCTTTAAAGGTTGAAATACTCCTTGCCTATGAGATTCATTTTTCCGGGCATGAAACATCGTATTTTCCTTTTTTTTTTTTTTTTTTTGTTATTTACTGGACAAAAAACGCAGGTTTCCCTCTGCCATATGAGACATAAATATAGCTCGTCATCTCCATAAAAACCTCACAAACATACACACCATACCACTCATTCATACATTCAGTTAAAAACACTATGTACATAATTACACTATTTACATTCCCAGACAGTTAAACCTTTGTCAACTGTGACTAAAAAAGTGCTCCATCTGTTTCAAACTCCGTGCTAACCCTACTGCAAGTGTCAACCTCATTCAGCCTGTCATACACAATCCTCTAGCGCTTTCAACAGGCTACTGTCATCATCAGGAGGCAGATGTGTCTCACATGCCCACCACAGCTCAAGTGAGTAGAGCTATTGAGGTTTGGGCTTCAGTCACAATCTCTGCATCTTTGTGTCTCTGGCGCCATCTATTGTCAGTGCTGCTCTCTTTTCGTTTTTTCCCCCTCTTAGCTGTTGTTCAATTTTTATTAAGGCCTTTCATTGTTCGCTTAAGTTGCTAGGCTCATTAATGTTGCATAATCTTAATCTGTTTTTTCAATTAATACTGATTCTGCAATTCTCAACTGCCTTTCATTTTTACAGCTCTTAATTTTAATATCTTCAAACCTTGGACATTGGTGATTTTCCAGACAGTATTGGGTTAATATAGTCTTAGCTTCCTTTTTATTCCAATTACTTATATTCTGGTTCAATCTATACTTTAATTTGTTCTTGGTGCTGCCTATATATGACAAAGGTGGTAGCTGGTTTATAGGAATTTCATATATTCCTGCTCTATCCAATTGGCTGACTTTTTCATTTCTAAATTTTTTATAGTATGTACCTGATTTCCTATTTGTACATCATATTTGCCCCAAACTTTATTATTAAATCTTGTCATTATTTGCTTGAGTTACTTCATAAATCCATTTCTTTAATACCTGTTTAAGGTAAACAAAATCCTGTGCAATTTTTTCAATATATTCAATTTCTTTTTTTTTACATTGTTCCATTGAAGAGTGTGTTAAACTTCTTTTAATAAGTGTTTTAACACTATTTCTTTTATGTGTTAATGGGTGCGATGACTGAAAAGGTATAAATACAGGAATATATGATGATTTTCTATGCACTCTGCCTTGCATATTATCATTTGTTTTGATTTTCATAATATCCAAAGATGCGAATGTATTGGTATCTTCTTTTTCTACGTCAATTCAATAGAAGGATAAATATCATTATACTTTTTTGTCAAGTCTTCAAGTTCATCATTTCTTCTTTTAATTAGTGTTTTAACACTATTTCTTTTATGTGTTAATGACTGGAAAGGTATTAACTGGAGAGGTATTAATACAGGAATATATGATGATTTTCTATGCACTCTGTATTGCATATTATCATTTTTTAGCCTGGACAACAGAAAAATGTCATCAACATACCTGCAGTATACCAGTGGTGGATCTTCTAGTTTACTTATTATTTTTGCCTCTATGTCACTCATTATAATTTCAGCAATGACAATGGTGACCCCATAGGTCCACCGAAATTTTGTTTGTACACCTTGTTATTAAACATAAAAATGTTATTTTCATATATGTACAATAAAATTTCTCTTAATTCCTCAATTTGTATTGCATTCATTGTCCAGAAAAATGATGAACTTGAAGACTTGACAAAAAAGTATAATGATATTTATTCATCTATTGAATTGACAGTAGAACAAGAACATAATACATTGGCATTTTTGGATATTATGATAATCAAAACAAATGATAATATGCAATACAGAGTGCATAGAAAATCATCATATATTCCTGTATTAATACCTTTCCAGTCATTAACACATAAAAGAAATAGTGTTAAAACACTAATTAAAAGAAGTTTAACACACTCATCAATGGAACAATATAAAAAAGAAGAAATTGAATATATTGAAAAAATTGCACATGATTTTGGTTACCCTAAACAGGTATTAAAGAAATGGATTTATGAAGTAACTCAAGCAAATAATAAGGGCAAGAATGATAAAAAAACTATTAAAATATGTAGGAGCAATCCCATATGTTGAAGGCGTTTCAGCTGAAATTAATAAGGTTTATGGCAAATATGACATACAAGTAGGAAATCAGGTACATACTATAAAAAATTTAGTAATAAAAAATGAAAAAATCAGCGAATTGGATAGAGCAGGAATATATGAAATTCCTATAAACCAGCAACCACCTTTGTCATATATAGAACAAGACCAAGAACAAATTAAAGTATAGATTGAACCAGCATATAAGTAATTGGAATAAAAAAGAAGCTAAGACTGCATTAACCCAATACTGTCTGGAAAATCACCAATGTCCAAGGTTTGAAAATATTAAAATTATTAAGAGCTGTAAAAATAAAAGGCAGTTGAGAATTGCAGAATCAGTATTAATTGAAAAACAGATCAAGATTATGCAACATTAATGAGCCTAGCAACTTAAGCGAACAATGGAAGGCCTTAATAAAAATTGAACAACAGCTAAGAGGGAAAAAAAGAAAAGAGAGCAGCACTGACAATAGATGGCACCAGAGACACAAAGATGCAGAGATTGTGACTGAAGCCCGAACCTCAATAGCTCTACTCACTTGAGCTGTGGTGGGCAGGTGTGACATCTGCCTCCTGATGATGACAGTAGCCTGTTGAAAGCGCTAGAGGATTGTGTATGACAGGCTGAATGAGGTTGACACTTGCAGTAGGGTTAGCATGGAGTTTGAAACGGATAGAGCACTTTTTTAGTCACAGTTGACAAAGGTTTAACTGTCTGGGAATGTTAATAGTGTAATTATGTACATAGTGTTTTAACAGAATGTATGAATGAGTGGTATGGTGTGTATGTTTGTGAGGTTTTTATGGAGATGACGAGCTATGGTTACGTCTCATATGGCAGAGGGAAACATGCGTTTTTAAAAAAAAGGAAAATACGATGTTTCATGACCGGAAGAATGAATCTCATAGGCAAGGAGTCTTTCAACCTTTGAAGGCCATCAACATTACATGATAATTGGCGTGCTTGAAGTGTTAAAAGAAAAAAGTGACCATGATCTTTCGGGTAAGTGATTGGTTATTTTAATAATATATCATTAATGAATTGCACGTAAATATGCGCACTTTGCTGGTGTTTTAATTCCTTAAAAGTGCAAATATTATGACAGTTAAAACTAGTTTTATCTAAATTGAATCACCTTACATTAATATTGTTCCTCTTATATTTAAGAAAATAAAAAAGGTAATAATCCCAACTTCACAGGGAGTCTCACAGCATTTTGTTTAATTTTCACTGCTTAATTACAATGCACTAACACTTGAGTCATAAATTTACCACTCAGAGATACAATGAAGAAGACAACTAATGCCCAGTTATCCATGGGGTGTAAAATACTCTTTTCCTAGCATGACCCTGAAAATAGGAAATGGATAAAAAAAAAAAACTTCCCAACAGGGAATGATGGATGCAGTGGTGCAGCAGGCACAAAATAAGTAACAATGAAGGCAGTTATTATATTAAGTACAGCCACCTTTGCAAACAAACTTCCACAAACCTAATTACATACATACATATCACTAAGCTGTTCTCTGAGATTCAGAGGTTAGCTCCAAAAAGAAATACAAACTACCAGATATTTTTACTTATTGTTGTCGTATCAAACTTTGCAATTTACAACGATCTTGACACACAACTCGTGCTTCACTGATATCCATTATACGCCTAACACAAGATCTTTTATACTTCATACTCATAATCTTTTTCTCACGCAGACACTCCTGAATCTGATCCACCCATGTCTTCCTTGGCCTTCCTCTGCCTTTCCTTCCTGCCACTTGGGCTGAAAAGATTTTCTTAGTAAGCATTTCATCACTCATTCTTTCAAGATGGCCAAACCACCGAAGCATATTAGTCTCCACCTTGCTAACAACATTTTGCTTTACATCACACAACTGCAATACATCTTCATTCCTCACACAATCAGATCGTGTCTTGCCACAAACCCCACGTAAGTAACGCATTTCTCCAGCATACAAACGACTCCTATGTTTCTTCTGCAGTACCCAGGTTTCACTGCCATTCATCAGAGTAGGAACAATTACTGTTTCATACACAGCCATGCGGGCCTCTCTAGAGAACCCATCATTCCTGTGAAAACCTCCCAGAGCAGCTATGACTTTCAAGGAAGAATTAACTCGCCTACTGATTTCACCATCCAACTTGTTCTCTCTGTCAAACATGCTTCCTAAATACACAAATGCACTCACCTGGTCAATCACAGTGCCATTTATACTTACATTACATTCAGTGCTACCCATTCCTCTCTCAAACACCATAACTTTGGTTTTTCCCTTATTTATACTCATTTTGAATTTCATGCAAACTTCGTGCATCCGAGTCAACATGCTCTGCAACTCACTTTTGCTCTCTGCCAACAGGACAGTGTCATCAGCATACAGCAATCTGCACACACGGATATCACCAAGACATAAACCACTATTATCTATTTTGGCCTCACGCATGCATGCATCCGTTCATAAATATATTAAACGGCCATGGTGACATTACACAACCTTGTCTAACTCCTGCACCAATGGAAAACAATTTTGATAAAACACCATTCACTCGTACACAAGCTCTACTACCAGCATACATGGCTTTTACACTATTAAGTAGATTCCCAGTAACACCATATTCATTCAATACCTTCCACAAAAGAGTCCAATTGACTCGGTCGTAAGCTTTCTCTAAATCTATGAAGGCAGTAAAAACTTTCTTCCCAACAGCCAGATACTTTTCAATCATTGTGCGTAATGCAAAAATCTGGTTAGTGCAGCCTTTACCAGGCATAAAACCACTCTAAACATCCCACACTTTCTCTGATGCAAGACCCCGTACTTTTTCAATAACAACCTTACCAAACACTTTCCCTGGCACACTCAGTAGGCTAATACCACGATAGTTCTTGCATTCAGTCTGATCACCTTATACAAGGGAACAATGATAGCATCCTTCCAATCCCGAGGGACCATTCCTAACTCCCAGCACAACTGGCAAATTTCAGTTAACCAGTCAATTATAGAGTCACCGCCATACTTCAACATCTCTGCAGTTATGCCATCAACTCCTGGAGCCTTACCATTCTGAAGAGATTTTAGAGCTTTACACACTTCTTCTCTTGAGATCCCTCCTGTGCTTTCATCCCTCATTGTGACATCATCTGCATTGGTCTCAGAATCATTTTTGCTCTTCTGATCTAATAACTCACAGAAGTATTTGCCCCATCTGTCACTTAACTCATTGGGCTTCCATATCAGTTCCCCAATCTCATTCTTCACACAACTTACAACTTTGTTTCCCCTATTTTTCCTGAGTCTCATGTACTTCCAGAAGGACTTTCTATCTTTCCAAAAAGCCAGTTCATGCCTTTCCACTTTCTCTTTCCTATCTTTTGCCTTACTGTGGCGAACCAGCTTAGCAGCTTCACGCTTCTTACAGCGATATTCATCCACAGAGACTCTACCTTGCAACATCCCCAAATAGGCTTCCTTCTTTCTCTTTACTGCCTCTTCAATCGCACTATTCCACCAAGCATCACCTCTATTGTTACCCACTATTATGGTGCCACAGACCTCTTTAGCAGCAGTAACAACACAGTTCTTAAAACATTCCCACTTCTTTTCTACATCCCTCTCACAAGATTTCAGATCCTTCAGTCGTTCTCTGAGTAAGTCAGAATACCGCTGATGATCTTCAAGGAGCCTATCAACCTTTATTCTTTCTATCCTGGGTCTCTTCTTATTCCTTTTCCTCCAACCAACATTAAGTTTCACTCTTGACACTACCAAGTAATGATCAGAACCAACATCCGCACCTCTCATCACACAAGTGTCAAAAACTAAGTGTTTCAAACGCTGATCGTAAACAACAAAAGCTATCACACTCTTTTGACCAAGAGTATGATTTTCCCAAGTATATGTGTGTATATATACTTGTGGTTGAAAAATGTATTAGATACACACAAATCATTCTCAATGCAGAGTTCAATTAATCTTTCACCATTATCATTCACACAAGGATCATTATACTTACCCAGAACATTGTCAGAAATGGCATTCTGCACACCTACTCTAGCATTGAAATCCCCTGCTATTATAACTTTTTCTTTAGCACCAAACTGGCTCAAAACAGCTTTTAGCTCATTCCAGAAATCTTCTTTCTTATCAGAAGGTTCCGAGTCACAAGGAGCACACACTACAACAATTACAATTCTCTGAAGTTTCACTTTCAAACGAATCCAGAGAATTCTCTCACTTATGCAACTATAGTGAATCAAGTTGTTCATCTTTTCACTTAAAATCACACCTACACCAGCCTGTCCTCTCATATTATCCAATACTCCAGACCACACACTCACCGTGCCATTCACTTCTTCTACCCCAATTTCCTTCTTTTTGGTTTCACTTACACACAGCACATCTAGTCTACACTTATTCATCTCCTCAATCACCTCACTCATCTTCCCATTTATACCTCTAGTATTCCATACACCAATCTTACATTCACTCAGCAGAGATCGCTTTCTCATACACCGTTTAGAAAGTCCAGGTCGATTCCGTGGTGGACCGTCCTTCGCAAGTGTGGTAGGTCCACCATATCCCACACTTGAGTCATTCTTAATATTTTTTTTTGTCTTTTTAATCAGGTAAGTACATCAGTGTGGGGGATTAGCCCACAGCTGAGGGTTCCAGTTGGTCATTCAACCTAAGGTTACCTAATTGCACACCTCAATTAAAGCTTTGAGTTCTGTAAATTGTAGCATCAAAATTACACTATTATCAAAGGTAGACAAAAACCCAAAATTTTCAGACACCTGCTTTTTTTTTTTTTTTTTTTCAGGAGCTACCACCTTTTAACAAGAGATGAGGAGAAAATCATGATCAATATGAACGACACATTCAGAATTCTGACCTTCATCAGTCTAAATTAATATATTTCGTACATATTGTTAAAATAATTCAGTGCAAAATCTGCAACTTAAACTGGGAAGCATATTACACACTTATACTAATTGTTGCACTTCAAATTGGGTTTTCATTAGAAAATTTTCAGCTTTGTCTTCTGGTGTACCATATTCAATAAGAGCACTAATGAATAAATACACTCTAAGCACCCCATGCAAAATCAGTGCCATGGCTAAGAACATTCTGATGCACACTCCAAATGAGTGCATGTATCTCTCTTAGTTTGCACTGTGGAACTTCAGCAATAATAACCGCTGGCAAGATTGTAGCAGAATGCATAACTCTGCTGGCAGTAGAACCAAAAATTCATGTTGGAAACTTCGTTTCACTTATTGTACTTGTGTTTAGTCTGTAAAAAAAGGCACGAACAAAAAGAATTCATATACCATATTGCTTTTGGGGAGATTTTTCATCATCAGGAATTTCCCCTACTAAGCGGATTTCATCGACTATATAGTTCAGCCAGTCTTCCTCCACTTCTCTCTACTGTGAATTCAGTTTGGCATTATTACAATTTGGTCTTTTAGCATTTGTAAAAATTTTACGGTGAACGAGGAGCTGGCCCGTCGCACCAACCCCCATTATGGAGGACCAGGGTACCCTTCTTAGTCTGACCACTCTCCTTAAACCTGTCCAGCAGTTTGCTGAAAAAATTTTTAAAGGAGTATTTTTACTCCTTTGAAAAAATTTAGGGAGTAATTTTCAAAAGTCAGGAATATTTTAGAAAAATTAACAGATGAAATAAAATACTTACGAAAATGCTAGGCAATTATGAAAAATCAATTCGGATTTTTTTCATATAAAAAATATTTCACTACTGCTCAATGTATTTAGAATTTGGATCCGTTTTGTTTCTTGTGTTAGAAATAAATATAATATATTTGTATTTTAAAACAATAACATTAAATTTATCATGTTTTGTAATGACCACATGGTACAGCAATGTGTTCAAGAAGTGAAAACATTGCACTTTTGAGGTTCTTATAGGCATCTAAAAATATCTAATAAACTTCTCAGCAAGTTCTACAGTCACATTTGTTTTTCTGCACAGCATCTAGTGCTTAAATTTTCATTTTGCTGATATCTTTGTTTCCCTTCCCATTTCTTTATTGTAGTGTTTTTTTTTAATGCCCTTGGATGACAATTTTATCCATCATGAATGCATGATAGTATTCACTATTTTAGATAAAAGATGAATAGTGTAATTTCGAAATTTTTCAGCTTAGTCACTTTCATTTTCGGACACCCCCCCCTCATCAAGCTGAAATGCAAAACTGGGGGGGGGGGATATTTAAGAATACGTAATACATGCTGTGATCATCGTTGGGGGAAAAATTACAGTTATGGGGGAATCTTTGCTAAGTCCAATTTCCGTTTTCGCGGACATTTTCCCTCCATTTTCTAGTTGAAATACAAATATTTATGAAATAAAATGATATTTACCAACAGTACTAGGCAGAGGAAACATCACATGAAAACTAAAATTACGATTACAGGAGAAACCTTCACTGCGTCTACCTACCATTTCCGAAAGTTTTGAAAGACGAAACTTCCGCGTTCGAAAGTTTCAGGCGGAAAACATCCTCAACCACTACTAATTGCCCCAAAATTTCTGTTCAGTTATGCATTGATCTCAAGGATAACCCAAATTATGACGGAACAGGAGAAATTCCTCGAAGCCATCGCACTCTCATTGCTAAAGATTTCAGCGAAATTTTTTCACCGTCGATTTTCTGTTTTCCAAAATTTTCCCTTCATTTTCAAAGTGAAATACAAATATTTATGGAATAAAATGATATATAACAACAATACTGGACAGAGGCAACATCACAGGAAAAAGAAATTATGATACAGAAAAAATCTTTATTTCATTTACTTCCATTTCTGAAAGACGAAATACCGTCTCAATGCATATTTTTACGAATTGGTACAATTCTTCGATGCATAGTTTTACGCGCCGAGAAAAATTCCTGACACGTACTTTTATGCATTGAGAAAAATGCTCGATGCGTATTTTTACACGTTGGTAAAATTTTAGCGCGTAAACACACTCTTCAATGCGTATTAGATGCGCAATTAAGCATTTTGGTGAACTCTGCTATTCGGCTTAGGTGGCCCTACTAGGAGCAAATGTTCCCGCTGGC
This sequence comes from Macrothele yani, assembly GCA_039090855.1. NCBI lineage: Eukaryota > Metazoa > Arthropoda > Arachnida > Araneae > Macrothelidae > Macrothele > Macrothele yani. The sequence goes on from CM076997.1 coordinate 2,410,828, forward strand.
ATAGCTTCAAGCTATGATGGCAGGAACATTTTTCATAAAAAATTTTATAACAAATTCAAAGTTTTCATAACAAAAAATTCAAATTTTTTCATACGAAGATTTTTCATAACCGAAATTCGAGGATGGAATCTGAAACTCGGGCACCTGGTGAAAATTTTCAGTTACCATTGCAACTTGGATTTGTCTACCTCTTATAATTACAATATAATGGTGCCATAATTATAGATCTAAATTTTATCACGGAAATAGCTAAAAACGTAGTATTTATACTTTCCACCAAAGTTCATTTCCACATTTACTACAGGGGTCATTCTATGTCAAATCAACAAGGCTCACAACCCAACATTTTTTTATTTTTATGAAACTTGGTACAATTGTAGTATTCATCAATATAAACAAATATGATTTTTTTTCAGAATTTTTAATGCATCTATTTTTGAGTTATTGATTTTTGAAATTTAAAAAAAACCCTGAAATTTCATCATCTGAGCAAACTTTAACTGCCAATTACTCGGGTTCTAGTGGAGCTAGGGTCATGAATTATGGCTCATTTTAAATATCTTGAATTGGGCTTTCATTTAATATGCCACATGACACTATTAAAAAAATTAATGTCGATTTTAAAATTTTAAAATTGAAATATTAAAAAACCTGTTTTTTTTTTAAATCTGAAAAAAATATATATTTAATAAACATTATTTTTCTACATATCCTGAAAGTTTCATAATGGGATCGCTATGGGATCACTATAAAAAAAATAATAACGTAGAACAATGCAACTGAAATGTGCCAGATGTACTTACCGGTTCCACCAATGACTGTTGGGGGTATTCTTTATGTGGTTTGTGTAAAATGTCATACTTGTTCTTTTAAACATTGTGAATGTTAAAGAATGAAAATAAACATCTAAATAATTTGAAACTGTGTCCCAAAGTAATTCATTTCATAATTCAGTATAAGGTTCTGTGTGCATATTTACACTTACAAAATTATTTTATCTTCTATATGTATCCTGCTTTTTTTCTTTCTTTTAAATTTTGCCGCACTTGTATGCCAGTGCTTGATTTGCCTTCTTTGTCTCAGTCATTGTTAAATTATATACTCTTCCAGTAGCTGTTGTAGGGTCAACTTTTAACAAAACATCAGATTTATGAACCAACAGTATATCCGGTGATTGAGGATACTTGTATGATAGAGATGGACCGTGCGGCTCCAGGAAGCTCACTTTTACCTCTTCTGTGTCCTCATTCACACCAAGTACACATCCCAACCACCAGTGCTCTGAGTACTTACTAATCACAAAACCTACCATATTTTCAAAACTAATGTTCTCTTCCCCTTCATCTGTTGCACATATCTCTTCTTTAAAATGCTCAGAAAGTGAGTAAGTTTTGATTAGTAATTTGTGTTTTCCTACAGGAATGAAACACTGGAGTTTCTGAGTACCACTTATTGTATTAGCAGAATGACAGGCTCCTTGAAGATCATCAGCGGTATTCTGACTTACTGAGAGAACGACTGAAGGATCTGAAGTCTGGTGAGAGGGATGTAGAAAAGAAGTGGGAATGTTTTAAGAACTGTGTTGTTACTGCTGCTAAAGAGGTCTGTGGCACCACAATAGTGGGTAACAATAGGTGATGCTTGGTGGAAGATTGATGAGGCAGTAAAGAAAAAGAAGGAAGCCTATTTGGGGATGTTGCAAGGTAGAGTTTCTGTGGATGAATATTGCTGTAAGACGCGTGAAGCTGCTAAACTGGTTCGCCACAGTAAGGCAAAACATAGGAAGGAGAAAGTGGAAAGGCATGAACTGGCTTTTTGGAAAGATAAAAAGTCCTTTTGGAAGTACATGAGACTCAGGAAAAATAAGAGAAACAAACTTGTAAGTTGTGTGAAGAATGAGATTGGGGAAATGTTATGGGAGCCCAATGAGTTAAGTGACAGATGGGGTGAATGCTTCTGTGAGTTATTAGATCAGGAAAGCAAAGATGATTCTGAGAAAGATGCAGATGATGTCACAATGAGGGATGAAAGCACAGGAGGGATCTCATGAGAAGAAGTGTGTAAAGCTCTAAAATCTCTTCAGAATGGTAAGGCTCCGGGAGTTGATGGCATAACTGCAGAGATGTTGAAATATGGTGGTGACTCTATATTTGACTGGTTAACTGAATTTTGCCAGTTGTGCTGGGAGTTAGGAATGGTCCCTCGGGATTGGAAGGATGTTATCATTGTTCCCTTGTATAAGGGAAAAGGTGATCAGACTGAATGCAAGAACTATCGTGGTATTAGCCTACTGAGTGTGCCAGGGAAAGTGTTTGGCAAGGTTGTTATTGAAAAAGTACGGGTTCTTACATCATTGAAAGTGTGAGATGTTCAGAGTGGTTTTATGCCTGGTAAAGGCTGCACTAACCAGATTTTTGCATTACGCACAATGATTGAAAAGTATCTGGCTGTTGGGAAGAAAGTTTTTACTGCCTTCATAGATTTAGAGAAAGCTTACGACCGAGTCAATAAGACACTTTTGTGCAAGGTATTGAATGAATATGGTGTTACTGGGAATCTACTTAATAGTGTAAAAACCATGTATGCTGGTAGTAGAGCTTGTGTACGAGTGAATGGTGTTTTATCAAAATTGTTTTCCATTGGCGCAGGAGTTAGACAAGGTTGTGTAATGTCACCATGGCTGTTTAATATATTTATGGATGCATGCATGCGTGATGCCAAAATAGATAATACTGGTTTATGTCTTGGTGATATCCGTGTGTGCAGATTGCTGTATGCTGATGACACGGTCCTGTTGGCAGAGAGCAAAAGTGAGTTGCAGAGTATGTTGACTAGGATGCACGAAGTTTGCATGAAATTCAAAATGAGTATAAATAAAGGAAAAACCAAAGTTATGGTGTTTGAGAGAGGAATGGGTAGCACTGAATGTAATGTAAGTATAAATGGCACTGTGATTGACCAGGTGAGTGCATTTGTGTATTTAGGAAGCATGTTTGACAGAGAGAACAAGTTGGATGGTGAAATCAGTAGGAGAGTTAATTCTTCTTTGAAAGTCATAGCTGCTCTGGGAGGTTTTCACAGGAATGATGGGTTCTCAAGAGAGTCCCGCATGACTATGTTTGAAAGTGTAATTGTTCCTACTCTGATGTATGGTAGTGAAACCTGGGTACTGCAGAAGAAACATAGGAGTCGTTTGTGTGCTGGAGAAATGCGTTACTTACGTGGGGTTTGTGGCAAGACACGACATGATTGTGTGAGAAATGAAGATGTATTGCAGTTGTGTGATGTGAAGCAAAATGTTGTTAGCAAGGTGGAGACCAATATGCTTCAGTGGTTTGGCCATGTTGAAAGAATGAGTGATGAAAATGCTCACTAAGAAAATCTTTTTAACCCAAGTGGCAGGAAGGAAAGGCAGAGGAAGGCCAAGGAAGACATGGGTGGATCAGATTCAGGAGTGTCTGCATGAGAAAAAGATTATGAAGTATAAAAGATCTTGTGTACGGCGTGTAATGGATATTAGTGAAGCACGAGTTGTATTTCAAAATCGCTGTAAATGGAGAAGTTTGATACGACAGCAATAAGTAAAAATATCTGGTAGTTTGTATTTCTTTTTGGAGCTAACCTCTGAATCTCAGAGAACAGCTTAGTGATATGTATCTATGCAAACCGAAAGTGAATGGAGGCAATATTAGCAGTGGCCCATTCAAAGAGTTGGTATGGGGTCATAATTTGATTATTATAAACAAGTTGTAAACTTGCCTTTGCAGCTAATCGCTTCACAGTACCCCTATCCCATCACATGCATTTGTGCCATGTGCTGTTGCAAAAAAATTCCATTCTGCTTTTATATTAAAGTCAGTCTCGTGGTAGCACAAGCTGAGGAAGTTTGACTTGTTTTTGTATAGTGAAGCTGCTCCATCCGAAAAATAAAATATTTTTTCAGGTTTTTGAGAAAAATGTGACTGCACGAAATTAATTAGGTAACGCTGAAACAGATGGACAGCTATACTGCCGTGAATTAGGCAGTCGGATATAATCACAAAACTTACATGTCCTAGGTTCTGAGTTTTCTCATCTCGATAGTATATAACTATAGGATGCAGGGTTGCTTGGGCATTGTTCCAGTGAAAACCCTGAGCTGCATCTTGCAATACAAAAGAATAATTTTCAGCAAAGTCACAAATTACTATGTATTGATTTTCTGTTGTGTCTTTAAGATGTCTTAAGTAACTTGACTGTTGAGTTGCTATAAAAGAATGGTGAAGCAGGGCTGGAAGTTTTCCAAACAGCAGGTCTAAAAACTCCTGTGTGGATTTTGATAATGTTTCAAGTACTGTCCTCTTCTCTAATTGCATCCATTGCTTGAATATCACATTTTCTATACTATTTAGGGCAAAACAATCTTCAAATCGTTGCTTGAGCTGTTCTAATCCTGGACAGTTGTTGCACTGACGGAAGTAACATGCAGGTGTAGGGTTTCCACAAATTATGTTTGCAAGGACATCTTTATAGGAGTTTATTGGCTGAACAGTGTCCCCTGTTAATTCAGGTAACTTGCATTGTGTCATCATCAGTGTAACATTCTGATGCATTACACAAACAGAATGTGTGCCACTTGCTCCTGCAAGAACGCAGTGCTTAGGGCGAAGTTCACAGAACTTGGAGAACCCCACCTTTTTCTCTTGAAATCTCTTTAAAAAGAGTATACAATTCCCGCAAATTACTCAGAAGCAATTTATTTTTTTTTTACCTGTTGATGCTCATTATCTATTTTAATGGAAACAGTCTTTTTTTTCCTGGCATTTGGCGGCTTGCATAGTCACTCTCATAAAATTCTTGTACACAATTTGCTGTGTCTTTGTCTAAAGTCTTTCCTGGCTTTGGAACAGGAGAAGACATACCTTTTTCTTTTACTAGCTTTTTAGCCTTTCTAGCCATAAAATTTGAAACTCTAAATTCTGTTTCAATTTGTTTCAGTGACCTAGATTTAGGCAGTGTACTCAATATCTGCATTCTTATGCTTTTATTTTCTGTGGAACGAAATTTTTCTTTCAACTGTCTTATAATTTCTGGTTCAGGAGATGAATATCCTTTGGTTCCGACGCAGGACTTAACTTTAATAATTTTGCTCGAAATGCTTCTTGGGCTTTTTTATATTTCTCTTCCGGGTATTTTTTTTTCTTGCAGGCGTTTCATCCAGACATTATAAACTTCTGTTAAATGCTTCTATAGCATGCTCTTTTTCAGGAGTTAATACTTCAATGTTTTCAGATGGAACAGCATGGCCTTCGGCTTCTTGTTCATTATAGCTGTCAGAAGGTGAAGAGGAATGTTCAGCAGCTTCAGAGTGAAATTTCTGGATTGCTTTATGACAACTGTCACTGATCTTGTCTCCAGTTTTGAGCAACTTGTTCTGTAGCAATAGATTCTTGGAAACTGGTCGCCGATTTTTTTTGTTATATTTATGGTTTGGTTTCCCAAGGGGGTTGCAACAGTAAACCACACTTGAAACTTTTGATGTGGATGATCTGCTGGCATCCATCTTTTACTTTGCTTTTACTTTAAAACCTAAGAAAGAAATACAATTTGTTACCCTTATGGATATATATTAACTTTTTAACTAATTATAGTTAATTCATTAACATTTGCAGTGTTTGTAAGACCAGGGATAACATTTTAGACAGACAAAATAAACAATTCCTCAGTCGCTGAGGTGTGTTTAGCAACATCCTTCTATATTATTTATTTTTTTATAGTGATCCCATAGCGATCCCATTATGAAACTTTCAGGATATGTAGAAAACTAATGTTTGTTAAACATATATTTTTTTCAGATTTAAAAAAAAAACACGTTTTTTAATATTTTAATTTCAAAATTAAAATTTTAAAATTGACATTAATTTTTTTAATAGTGTCATGTGGCATATCAAATGAAAGTTGTCCAATTCAATATCTTTAAAATGAGCCATAATTCATGACCCTAGCTCTATTAGAACCCGAGTAATTGGCAGTTAAAGTTTGCTCAGATGATGAAATTTCAGGGTTTTTTTTAAATTTCAAAAATCAATAACTCAAAAATGCATGCATTAAAAATTCTGAAAAAATTCATATATGTTTATATTGATGAATTCTACAAATACACCAAGTTTCATAGAAATAAAAAATGGTCAGGTTGAAAATGCTATTTTTGCTGGTTGGTTTCACATGGAATGACCCACAGAATGTTTTTCAATCACTGAACTGGGAGGACAAGATACATGAAAATTGCTTAACCCATCTTCATTCTGCAAGTGCAGCCACAATGATGCAGGACCTAGCTGACAAAAGTAGTACTGCAGATAGGTGAAATATTTGTAAGATGTGTGTTATTGATGATAGAAGCATCGAACTTAGGGCACATATACTACATATATGAAGGTTTAATTTTGGCTATGAGGCCATCTCAGATTTCCCCTATTACATTAATGGCGGATATTCAAAATGGCGGCCTCTGAAATTAATTTATCTGCTCCTTCGTATTGTTATTTGATGATGTTAATGCAGTATTATATGTGATTTTGCATGAATTGATGTTATAAATATGTGTGCATGTCAGCATTATATTTTCATAATATGACTTTTTTTCTCAGATGAAGCAGTAAGAAGAAAAAGATAAAAATATGGATAAAGTACATAAGCTAATGAATCTGTTCAATACTGATACATCTAGACAATTCAAAGAAACAAGAGTGAAACAAGAAGTCAAAGCGAGCATTATCTGCTATTGCCATTGATTAGGCCCATGAACAAAATAATGCATCAGTCAACGGTGATGGAGGGGCTGTAAACCTGACAGAAAACTCAAAAGCTCTGCATCGTTGGATGGTGTCTGGTCCTCAGATGGCCCGCTTAGTTGAAGAATTTAATTCTACCAAGACGAAGAGATGGGAAAAAGATGAGCGTCACCACAAGGCTAACAAACATTCACAGATGGCATTTGCAAAAGATGTCAAGTCTCTTACTCATGCAATGCAAGATATGGGAAACCCATTCAGAGAAAACAGCTCTGATCTTCTGGTACTTGGCAGCAGAAATATCGTACATACAGCAGTTGCAGACACATTTTTAAATATTGAAAAAATTGCAGTTGAACAGTATGAGTTATATGTCAGCGAGAGGCTTATTAATAAAACTAAACGTATCTCAGATCCTATTAAGCGGAATAACCTCCACCTCTTCAGCCGTCCTCCAGTTCGTGAAAAGTCTAATAAACAGTTACAGTTGACATCACTGAAGAATGACTGCTCATTATTTTCCAGATTGTACATTGCATTACAGATACGTAATGGAGATTTGGATTAGTTCTTTAGACACGAAAACCAAGCCTATCCTCCAGCACTGTCGAAGCTAGGGAGTCTAAGAACCGGAACAAAGTCTGATTTATTGACTTGCCTTGAAGAACTCACACCCGGAAAAATCTCTACTACCAAACCAACAGTAGAAATTTTCATCATTGATGGTGCTACAATTGTCAATATGCTGTGAACAGGATTTGCAAAAACATTTGAAGATTATGCCAGTACTGTGTTCATACCCTACATCAAATCTCAGCTTCAATATGTAAGAAGGCTAGATATCATCTAGGACGTGTACATGCCTGACAGCTTGAAGAGTGGCATATGCAGCAAAAAGGGAAAAGGTGTTCGAAAATGTGTTGAACCAAGAAGTCCACTTCCTAAAAACTGGCAGAAGTTTCTCCGGGTCGATGAAAATAAGACTGAATTGTTCTCTTTCTTGGCTACAACCTTAGCAGCTATTGACACGAACAAGCAAGTGATTACCACAAATGGTACCAATGTTCCCGCTATAAATTGTCAAGATATCTTAGGACTGGTTCCAGCACACACGAAGAAGCAGACACTTGAATCCTACTTCATTTATGTGATGCTGTGCAGCAGGGATATGACAAAGCCGAAATACGCCCTGTGGACACCGATGTTGTAGTTCTAGACATCACATCAGCACAGCATCTAAACATTGGGGAACTATGGGTTGCTTTTGGAGTTAGGAAGAATTACCGGATCTTTGCCGCGCATGACTTAGCAAGATCTTTGGGTCGCGATCAATGTACTGCCTTAATATTGTTTCACGCAATAACTGGGTGCAACACTGTATCCTTCTTTGGAGGAAGAGGCAAAAGGACCGCATGGGACACTTGAAATGCATATCAAGATATCACTGCGACTTTTTGTACATTGGCTGACAGACCTACTCAGCAGACTGTACAAGAAATGCTGAAACCATTGGAGATTTATAGTTTTGCTATATGACCATACTTGCAGCGACGAATGTGTTAATGAGACAAGAAAACACCCGTTTACTCAGAATGGTAGAGCAATTGATAATCTGCCTCCTTCGCAAGAGGCTCTCATTCAGCGTACAAAGAGAGCTGTCTACCAGGCTGGTTACTGCTCGGCCCAAATGACGATGGTCGCAACCCCATTGCTCCCACTGCCAGGTGATTGGGGTTGGAACAAGAAGGACGAAGGTGGATGGGAAATATCTTGGACAACCCTACCACAGGCTTTGCAAGCATGCAGGGAATTTATACGATGTGGCTGCATGAAAGGCTGCACACGACAGTGCAAGTGTAGGAAGGCTGCCCTACAGTGTACCGCTCTTTGTACTGAGTGAAATAAAGGGGGTTATTACAAAAAATGTGTTCATTTCATTAAAATCAGTAATATAAGACAAAACAGTATTCAATATCAGTATTTCCATTAAATAAACATCCATCAATTTTTTATAAATATAAATAAATATATTTATACATATATTTATACAGGGATATATAAATATATTTATATATATATTTATACAGGGATGTAAGGTCAGGTGATGCGTAACATCACAGCCTCTCCTTGACAAATGTCAACCCCGCCTTCTCGTGGTGCATCCTGTTCCCACTAAAGGGGCTCTGACGACCGCCAATAGGCGGTATAACTATACCATCGGGATCAGAGGAAATGCTATCCCACACTCACCAACCCGCTTGGCCAGCGTGGTGAGTTATGGCCAAACACCTCCAAAATGACTCTACAACTTAAATCTTGGCCCTCAGTCTCCGGCAGCTGGAATGTACCTGGCCAAGGCAGCGGCCAGTGCGACATGAAGGCAGAGGGTGCCAAGAATCCCCGGAGGACCGGACTAGGCTGCCATTTGATGCTGACCTTGGCTACCTATAACGGACGCTCCCTATCTTCTGATTCAAGGCTTCTTGAATTGGAAGAGGAACTACAAAGGATCAAGTGGGACATCGTCGGGCTAAGTGAGGTAAGGAGAAAAGGAGAAGATCTCATTGAACTGAAAAGTGGACATCTCTTCTATTATCGTGGGACAGATACTGGCAGAACTAGTGGTGTTGGATTTATAATAAACAAGAAACTGAAGGATAAAGTGATAGAAGTTGAAAGTTCCTCTGACAGAGCTGCACGACTCGTTATCCAACTATCGAGAAGATACCAGGCTCAGATTATTCAAACTTATGCACCCACCACAAGTCATCCTGAAGAAGAAATTGAAGAATTTTATGAGGAAATTGGCCATCTAAATAATAAAGGTAAGCAGCACTTGAAGATAATTATGGGAGATTTCAATGCAAAAATAGGGCAACGGCAACAGAATGAAACTTCAGTAGGTAAATTCGGTCACGGCAACAGAAACCAGCGTGGAAATACTCTCGTTGAGTTTGCAGAGGCAGAAGGATTTTTCATCTTGAACTCCTTTTTCAAGAAAAAGCCACACAGGAAATGGACATGGAGACATCCAATTGGGACGACAAGTGAAATTTATTTTATTATGTGTAACAAAAAATTCGTCATCGAAGACTGCAGTGTGCTGAACAAGTTCAACACAGGTAGTGACCATAGATTGGTGAGATGTAAGATGCACCTCAACACTAAACTGGAACGTGGCAAGCTCATAAGACAAACAAAATGTATTGACATAACCAACCTTAAAAAACACCATAATACTTTCAAGTTGAACTGAAGAACAGATTCTCTGCTTTAGAAGGCCTAACATCGGAAGAAGTGGATATTTCGGAAGTTAACAGAAAAGTAACCAAAGCTCTAATGGAAACAGCAACAAAATTAGCTGGGTCTAAGAACAAGTTGCATGTGAACAAATTATCAGGAAAAACCAAAATGTTGATGCAAAAAAGAAGAGAGATGAGGACAACTAAAGTAGATGTGACTTCCAAAGTGGAATATATAGAGCTATGCAAGACAACACGAAAAAGTATCACTGAAGACGTAAGGAAATTCAACTGTGAGCTAGTGAGGAAAGCAATTGAAAACAACCAAAGCCTTAAGATAGCAAAGGGACATCTCAGTAAGGGAAGAAAACAGATTATGGCTCTGAGAAAAGAAGATGGTTCTATAACAAGAAATAGAGGCGAAATTTTGACAAGAGTGAAAGATTTCTACTCCAAATTATATGAAAGGGATGATACATGTACTCCAGACATCATGAAAGGTACCAGAGTTCTTCCAGTCCTCCCAGCAGAAGTTGCCCATGCAATCAAGAACATGAAGCGAGGGAAAGCTCCAGGAGAAGATGGAATTACTATAGACATCATACAAGAAGCAAGTGGAGAAATTGAAACAGTACTCGCCCAAATTTTCACTCGATGCCTTAATGAAGGGAAGATTCCTGAGGATTGGAACAATGCTACAATGATCCTGCTACATAAAAAAGGTGACATTGAGGATCTCAGGAACTACAGACCTATCAGCCTCCTATCAGTGGTTTATAAAATCTTCACTAAAGTTCTTTCACACCGCTTGAAGGTAACACTGGACATGGCTCAACCGAGAGAACAAGCTGGATTCAGGAGTGGCTACAGCACAATAGATCATATCCACGTACTGAGAGAACTGATTGAAAGAGCAAGGGAATATGAACTCCCATTGTGCATGGCTTTTATCGATTATGAAAAAGCCTTTGATTCGGTGAAATCATCAGCAGTTACCACGGCTCTGAAATCCTGCGGTATTGAAGATGCATACATTAATATTATTAATAACATCTATGAAAATGCAAGTGCAAAGATTTGGCTGTTTGAAAATACAACACACATAAAAATTGGAAAGGAGTGAGACAAGGTGACACCATATCTCCGAAGCTCTTTAATGCCACATTGGAAAATGTCTTTCAATCACTGAACTGGGAAAACAAAGGGATAAAGATTAATGGAGATTATCTAACCCACCTTCGTTTTGCTGATGACGTAGTCATTTTTGCAACTACCCCATCAGAGCTGCAGAGTATGATCCAGGAACTTGCTGACAAGAGTAAAGAAGTGGGATTAAAAATGAACTTTCAGAAGACAAAAGTGATGTTCAATGCTTTTACAAGAAATGAAGATTTATCGATTGATGGAGAAAAACTGGAGATAACAGATACGTATGTTTATCTTGGACAGCAGATATCAAGTGAGGGTCACATTGATGAAGAAATTAATCGGCGTACAAAACTTGCCTGGAGAGCTTTTGGAAGAAACAGCATAATTTTCAAGAGCAATATGCCATTATGTCTTAAAAGAAAAGTGTTTGATCAATGCATCCTTCCAGTGCTTACGTATGGTGCAGAGACGTGGACCTTAACTAAAAGAGACATACAAAAGCTGCAGACAACTCAAAGTAGCATGGAGAGGTGCATGCTTGGTATAACCAGGAGAGATAAGAAGAGGAACTCGTGGATCCGAAAAATGACGAGAGTGGAAGACATCATGATCAGAGTTAAATCCCTGAAATGGCAATGGGCTGGACATACTGCCAGAAGGACAGACCATAGATGGACAGCCGAAATTTTAGATTGTATTCCAAGGGACAGGAAAAGACCCAGAAAAAGACCACATGGGAGATGGGTGGATGAAATTAAATATGCGGGAGTGACATGGAGGAGACTGGCACAAGACAGACCGTTGTGGAGGAAACTTGGGGAGACCTTCGTCCAGCAGTGGATTGATAATGGTTGACAATGATGATGATGATGATGATTTATACATAAAATATGGTATGTACATTACTGAAAATAAAATGTCATTATCTACCATTAGGCTTTATTTTTACTTCTAATGTGTACTATAGGCATTTCATGACCACAAGTAAATGATTGAACATGAATATCTATAGTAATTAAGAAACAAAAATACCAATTACTCACCATTTTTTTAAATGGCTGGCAATTTTGTTACAGGAAAAATCTGAGATGGCCTCACAGCCAAAATTAAACCTTCATATATGTAGTATATGTGCCCCAAGTTGCCTGCTTCTATCATCAAAGGCACAATTATTTCACATATCTGCAGTACTAAAGTAAAGATGCGAGATAAAAGATGAACCAGCAGAAAACAAAAGGTTAGACTTCTGAAGTGTAACATCTTTTCTTCTGTGGCAGTTGTAGGCAGGTTCCTTTACATTTGATATGGTAAATCTCCATGCAGAATAAAATAGTTCCACAGTGTAGTTCTACAAACATAAACAATAGTTCCACAGTAAAATGTGAAAGAACACAAAATAACCAGTATTTCAGATATTTCTGGCTTTTTTTTTTTTTTTTTTTGTAATGACTGAAATTTATTTTTAAAATAAGTCTTTTCCTCTTTTCCATTTCGATACACGATAGTTTTCTTCTGACCTTTTGTCAGCTGTAACCCACCCACCCACCCTCCCTCCACCTGGGAGGCATGGATAACTGACACGATTATTCTGCTCTCAACATATGCTTTCCATCTGCCAATGGAGTGTGGGCATTGCAGGAGACTTTTTTTTTACATCTAAGTAGTAAAAAGAAAATTACAATTTGAGATATTTTTCACATTCCTACATATTTTACTTGTCTCACTGAAATATATATATGTATTCTTAAAATCTGACCTTGTTTTACATTTTGTTGTGGAACTTTTTACATCACCTAGTGACACACAGTGTGGTGAGTGGTATGATGTCAAGCATAACAAACCCACTGACAATTGCAGCAGAAGAAAACACATAACACTTCAGAAGCACTTCCAAACAAAATCAATATACAATGTTTTCACACGAAAGCTCAAAGTTGTGTGCTGATATCTCTATAAATTATACATTTGATATAATTGCACCATGAGTTTCAAACTTTAATCTTGCAGATGAGCATTCTTTGGCAAGCTAACCTCTAAATCACATAAAACAGCTTAGTGATATGTATCCTTTTAAAAGAACTCAAGATTTAGAGGTAGATGGAGCAAATTTAGAAGCAACTGAGCCTACATCAACTTGGCACTACAGATATAAAGTGAGGGTGACTTCACAGAAGAAACTAATAGCTGTATAAAACTATAAAACTTGGCTCAAATGCACTTGGAAAAAAAACCAGTACAATTTTCCAAGACCAATTTGCCATTATGTCTAAAAGTATTTAACCAGTGCATCATTTCAGTTCTTACTTATGGATCAGGGACATGAATGCTAACTAAAGAAAAAGACATACAGAGGCTGTGGGCAACTCAAAGAAGCATGGAAAGATGCATGCTAAAGGGCAACAAAGAAAGGTAGAAACTCTTCGATCTGGAAAATGACAAGAAAAGATGGCATCATGATCAAAAGCCCTCAAGTCACAATGAACTAGACATATCACTAGAACTGACCACTGCTTCACAACCGAGACACCCAAGGACAGGAAAAGACCCGATGGAAGATGAAATCTTAATGCATGGCAGAGTGACTTGGAAGAGAATTGCTCAAGACAGAGTTGTAGAAAACTTCTGGCGACCTTCATCCAGCTGTCGATTGAGAATGTAATGGCGATTTATACTTAATTGCAATGACATAATGGTACAATAATAAATAATGCACCTCAAAGTTTTGATATGCCACCCTCATGGCTGAGTGGTACAAGGCATTGACTTCTAATCATTTGTACCACCCTGGCTCTTTCCCTTCCCTAGAACCTCCAGTCCTAAATTACAGGCTGACTGCAAATTAAACAGAAAATCCCAAATTCATTTTTCCAAATTTAAAAAGCCCCCAAATTTTTGTTTTACTACTAAGTTAATTTATGAAATTCCGGTTAAAAATCGGTACTACCATTGCTTACACTGCCCCCAAAACAACTTTTTTGGTCAAGAAATACACTGAGGAGCAAGGTAAATACAGTTTCAAAACACAATTTCGCTAGAAAAAAAATCTTGCACTGATGATAGATATACAAGTACAAGATTATAAGAAAAGGGCTACGTGCATTTTATTAGAATTAAAATACACGTATATACATATGTTAGCGGATCTTCCAACCACAGACAATTATGCTTTGTATTTCATTTATTGCCGGCAAGAATTTACACTAAACTTTAATCTGTGGTATAAACAACATGTACTATATTTTTTAAATTTTAACAGCTCTGTTCATCTCGCCGTAAATCCAACTTCATCCTACAAAATTAAAATAGTGTATGACAAATTTTTATAAACCGGAAAATTTTAGTAAAAATACCTTCTGCAAACCTGGACTTAGGAGCCATAACCAAGCAGCCGTCCTGCGGCCTCCGTCTTCTTAGGTTCTTACTCTTATTCAGTATTGCCACACTTCAATGAGAAAGTAGCAGACTTGCTCTGAAAAGCAGCCAAATTAATTCAAAAGTAGCCCAATTTTTATTATTGTTTTTTCAATAAAAAAAATTTAAATCTCCTTTGTTCATCACAAATCAAAATTTGTCAGTTTTTAAGAAGTTTATTGGCGAAGTAAAAGGGACAAATGTAAAAATTACGTGTTGTAGAATATCAAATTTTACTAAACTGTCTACAGAATGTACATAGTAGTCCATATAGAAATTTATCGCCACCCTGGTGGCGCAGTGGTTTCAGCGCTGACTTATGATTATTCATCCGAGAAGAGTCCGTGTTCGGATCCCGATCAGGCATGTATGTTGTGTTCGTCTCACCATGCTGGCTCTCTCCCTTCTCTGGAGCCAGTAGCCTTAAATTAGAGACGGGCGACTGCTTATAGCGAGTTGCTCGCGATGGTCGTCAATCCCCAATAAAAAAAAAAAAAGGAAAAAAAAATACATTTACCAGCATGTCCATATGTATTTGGAACACAGTTCAGCAAAAATGTGTGTCAAATTAAAAAATATATACATATACAAATGAGGTTAAAATCTATTTCAAAATAAAAACAAACAGCATTTACATTATTTTTTTATTATTTAATTAATTTATGATATGATTGGTAAATAAATGAGATTGAAGCATGTTAATTAGTGTATACAACTCTTTTGGGGGGGGGGGGGAATCGGCCCTAATTTAAAATAATTGGTTCCAGAAAAGGTAGAGAGCCAGTGCCGTAAGACAAACACAACATGCATGCCTCACCAGGATTCGAACTCGGACCCATCTTGGACGAATGGTCAGAAGCCAACGCTTAGACCACTGCGCCGCCGAGGGCGGCTCAATATTATGTTATCTACTAGAGATTTTTAAATAATCTACAGAGAGAAATACTTAAAACAGGCAGGTAAAAAAGTAAGCCAAAAAGCAGCCTAGTAAGAAAAAAACAGTATCACATTGTTTTTCAAAGTAGCCCAATCTGCTACAAGTAGCCCAAGCTGGCAACACCATGGAGGTCGTTGAGCAACACTGCGCTTATTACATGGAGCTAGGAAATATAAGAGACACCTTAACCAGTGGTGGCTAGTGGTTGGAAAAATAGGTGAAGAGGTACAAGAGCAGTATAAAAAGAAATATACTGTCTACAATGAAAATCCCTTAATGAGGACTTACTTATTTTTTGTATAATAAATCAATTTTTCTTCCTTTTAAAGCTGCAAATTTGTCGATTATGTCGTCATAAGATGGTTGTTTCTTCGTGAGCATCAATAAAATGTCTTCCTGAATAGAAATATTTGCCAGAGAAGCAAGTCTATCTTGGGAACTAGTGTTTCTTGAGCAAGTTTGTATTCTTTTAAGAAAACTTCTTTCCACTGGCACACTTGTAGCAGGGCCGTAGCTAGAGGTATTGGCGCCCGGGGCAAGCAGTAAAATTGGGGCCCCCCTTGCCCCGGTTCAACTGGAACAGGTGACGGTGTCAGATTTTATTATATACCTGTTTGCAGATATAGTACAATACCTGTTTAATAAAAACATTGCGATTTTTATTGTTATTTGCAATTATTGTCCTGTATATAATTTGCTTATTGTATGAAATAGTAACAAAATGTTAATTTTTTATATAACATATTACTCATAATATAATTTTTTTTAAAATAACTTATATGCGTAATCCTATTCAATAGCCTGTGGTGATTATGTGAGCTTCAATAGAGATTGTAGAAGAAAGTAAAAACATTGTACATAGTTTGAATGAAGAATAATTTTCATTTATAATTAATTGCTACCTCAAGTGCTTATGAACAACTGAAAAAATATGTACAATTAGCATTTGTTTAAAATTATGATTAAGCCTTAACAGAAAGATTTTGTATTTACAAATGCACCTTTCGAGCTTTAATAGCAGCAAAATCATTTATTATTTGATCATATTAATATTTTTAGCAATATCTTTTTCTATTGACAGTATTGCCAGGTGCGTTAATCTGGTCACCATTTTATCCTTAAAGCATAATGAAGTTCAAATTTTATACATTTTTTAATTACGCGTATAAATTAATTTCACATTTTTTTACATTTATAAAAAAATCTACGTCTCAATGGCGCCGGCCCCCGGCTCGGCCGCCCCTGCTGCCCCCCCCATCGCTACGGCTCTGCTTGTAGATGGAATTGTTAAACTGATGAAAACCAATTTATAATCTTCTGTAAAAATGTCTTTGTCTCCGTGAAACACTCGAAGGAGTTCTTGAGTCAATATATTCCTTAATTTTTCATCGGCATATACAAGACTCAGTTCATTTTTAAGGCGCTGGTGTTTAGTAAATATGTTTCCGTAAAAATGTAGATTTTCAAGAGCGCGAGTGGGAAAGCATGCATTAAATTATTCGAATTTGGTTGTGTCAGCAAGTCAGACAAACTGAAGTTTCTTACAGTCTTGAAATCTTATATCCATTTCCATAAGAATGTGGTCCAAAATTTCAAAAATCAAAATACAATTGTTTATAATTTTGAAAAATTGTTTCCTGTGTAAAAGCAGCATATTCCCGTGCTTATTTCTGTGATTTTGCTAGCTTTTCCAACTTGTGTTTCAAATAACTCATCGTTCCTTTTATGGCTCAAAATTTCACGAGGTTTTTTTTTTTTTTTTTAATTTGAGTTACACAATAGTTTATGTTTAGTTATTTTTTCTTCAAAAGTTCGAATAATCGATCGGTGGAGCCAAAAATGTAAATTCGAAAGTGTTCATATCATTCAAAAACCCCTTGGCAAGATGAATTGATTTTTTGTCTGATTATTCGCTATTCGTCAGAAATCCAAACACTTTCTTCAATTTATCCCAATCTTCAACAACTACACTTACTAATTTCGAAGTGGAGGACCATCGAGTTTCTGTTATGGTTGGTCTGCATCTTGCGGCTGTTGATATAAGTGTATAAGACCGCTTCGCAGAATGGTGAACAAACGAAGCAATTCCACCGAGGCTTGCAAAAAGTATTCGACACTTAGAAATTTTAGAAAAACTCTGGTGTAATACAAGATTCAAACGATGAACTAAACAATGAACAAAAACAGCTTGAGAAGCTTTATCCTTGATTTTTTTTTCTGTAGCCCATTTAAGTGTCCAGACATTATATTTGCCCCGTCGTAACATTTTCCTATTTATTTGTGTTGGTAATCAGACTCTTCCAAAATTTTGTCTAGCATTTTGTATAAAGCTCCTGACGTTCTATCTTCATTCACATCATGGAAACTCAAAACTCCCTCAAGCAAAACACCTTCCGAATCAACAATCAAAATTTATTTAATTTTTGACGTGATCGTTTATATATTCAGAAATGCATTCAATTAATTCATTTTGAATAGTTTTTTATCCTTTCGTATTGAGTTTCAATTTCTAAAGAACTTCTTCATATCAACAATAAAAGTAATTCAATGAAATTTCCACGATTTATCGAGCCCATGCTTTCGTCATGGCCATGGAATGCTAGTTCTTGTTTGCTCAAATACAGTATAAACTAATACTGCATCAATCACTGTCTGCAGGAAAAGTCTATTTAAACGAACGTTTTCGTTAAAATGCGTTTTCAAAAGCTTAGCATTCTTCCTCAGGGCATCGGCAATGGTTTTTTGAATTTTTTCAAGATTCCTTAACATTAATCCGCAATTCAGGTGTTCGCTAGAATCACGATGTTTATGAAGTGACTGTGTTATGCTTAATAAATCTGAGGAACCGTCTTTATTCCACGCCGAATGTTTATTACTAAAAAGTAAGCAGGGCCAAAAAAAAAAAATTAAAACAGAAGTGCTGCAAATCCATTTATATTTTTTTTTTTTTTTTTTTGATTGGAGGTTTAACGACCACCGTGAGCAACTCAATGGGCTATAAGCAGTCGCCCGTCCCTAATTTAGGGTCACTGGTTCCAGGGAAGGGAGAGAGCCAGTGCCGTAAGACAAACACAACATCCATGCCTCACCGGGATTCGAACCCGGACCCCTTCGGACGAATGATCAGAGGCCAACGCCTTAGACCACTGCGCCACCGGGGCGGCCCATTTATATTCAGTAAACCAACAATTTTTTAAATTAATATTGTTAGATTTACCGCTCTTCTTGATTTTGTTCTTGGCAACAATTGTCAGTGAATCCGTTGGTAGTCCTTGAAGCAAAATGTCTCTTTCATCTTCATCTTTCCACAGAGTAAATGGAGTTTGCAATAAATTACAAACAATGTCGTCCACAAGATGCATACTAAAAACTCTCACCATCAGTTATATTGTACACAAACCTAAAATATCAGTTAAAGCTTTCAACAAATAATCACAAAGCACGAAAGAACAAATTCCTTTCGGAAAATAATGTACCACAGCTATAGCGTCTAAAAGGGGAAGTGTGCCGTGCGAACTCAAAATCTGCGTTCGAAATATGTCCCACGCCGCATCGCGGCGCTGCAGACGGCGTCTGTGTCAAAGATTGTGTGTACTGTTGTGCAATGTGAACCAAACAACAGGGGTTGGATTAGGATATGTACGATTTTCTTAAGTGTGTGATTATGGAAACACATTTTATGGTTCAGTGAAATGTCTACGTCTGGCGCAGAGTGCAGCGTCGGCAAATGTAATTGAAAGTATAATTATGCGTGATTTAAATTGATATGCTACCTCCTCGAAGAATGCCTACCAAAAGGCTAACAAATGGCTTGTATGTGCCAAGTAAAGAAGTGCTGTTTGGAAAATTTAAATGTATGTCACTTAGTAGCGGCTAGTGGTAAGCTGAGTCGAATCTGACGAAAAAGACAGGCTACGGTGCGAAATAGTCACGTGCACAACTTAGTGCTGTCGCCAAGTCAATCGGTTGAACAGCCATTGCGTTTCATTGTTGGTTCACATTTGTTTGTATTGAGTGAGTGTTCCGTTTATTGCCATTTGGATACACGTATAGTTTTGTAAGGTAGGTATTATTATATTTCTAAGGTAAGGTTAATTCTTAGTAAACGTTTTATTTAGTTTTAGTAATAATTATAGGTTTAATGAGTAGATCTTAGTTTCACACGTGTTGAAATCTGTTCATGTCTCGTGAATAGTGAAGTATAAAGAAGTGAGTTATTCTGTAGTGTTGAATTCTTATTTCAAATAGAATAATTAATATATTTTGCCAATGCCGATTCACATAGAGCTTGAATATTACCAGAAATCAGGGCAACTTTTCAGGAAATTAGCCTTCGTAATTTGTATAACATTTGCATCTCCAACAATCGTTAGCCCTTTCTTTACGAAATTAATGCTTGAACTGTTGTTGCATTGTAATGTGTCTCTGAATTAAAGAGTACATTTTTAATTTCGTAACTTAATGCAACTGTGATATAGCATTTGTCTGATTGAATTTACTAAAGCTGTCTGAACAGTGTGGACAGATTATGTTGAAAAACTTGCATGATCAACTTTATTCTAACTGTACAAAACATAGGGAACTACTTTCGATTAAAAATTTCATATCTAGTTCTTCACTTGTATTAAAAGGTGTAATTCTTTTTACAGGAATTGCCAAAATTTGCCATGCCACAGTGTTGCAGTGTTAGTGGCTGCTAGTTAAATTATAGAAGTCAAAAGGAGACTTACAACTTTTGCCATACCAATTGTCTTATACAAAATCTGCTGCATACATTTAAACAGACAAAGTTCTGATTTTAGATTTCCTTGTTCATTTTCCGTGGAATGTTTGTGTATGAGTAGCTTGAAAACTAAATAGGAAAACATAACTCTCCTCAGCTGGAAAATACTCTTGAACAACTTAGTGAAAGCCAAACATGACAACTGAAATTATTTGAAATCACGTGAAAGGAAAATTAAGAAGTTGAAAGTCTGAACGCTTAGTTTTGTGTGCCTCTCCTTAGTGCATAGTGTGCACAGAGTAAGTCCTGAGATAGGAAAAAGAGTTCAAACTTATCAAATATTTTATATGCAAAAGTGTATAGCCAGGTTGGTTAAAGTATTGAAATGTATTTTTCTTCTGTAATAAATGAAGATAACATTTCTGAAAAGTTATCTTTGAAACTGGAAAGTAAAGATCCGTCATATTTGGTTTAATTTTATTTGAAACTTGTATACCAGGAAGCAGTACTTCAGTTAGCTTCTCGTAACATATTTCCAATCTTTTTTCTGCTTCATCACATATTCACACAGTGATGCGGAGTGGTTGGTGGCATTCTGTACTGAAGATTTGTATTTAATATTTGGTGGTGTCTTTTTTTTTTTTTCAAATTGGAACTAATACTGTTTGTGCAGTGGTTGCCCGTCTTCAAAATGGACCAGAGGTCCTCATTTACTAGCAGGTTTGATTTCATCTGTCAAAATTCATTTGAAAATCTATGGACTATTTTCTTTCCGTGGAAGATGATGCTGTACTCCTTCGCGTCATGGGGTCCGGCTAGTCCCTCAACGACACCATACCCGTACGAGTTCCATGTCACTTATTTTCAGATTAATAAATGTTAGCAGTAATATTGTAGCATTTTTGTTTGTTTCAATACTGTACCAAAAAATTCCAGGAAATTTCTCTTATTTTTCATACTTACCACTATGACTTCATTGCCATAAAATTTTTGATAAAAACACCTGTGAGAAATTAACTGAAGTGTTACTGTGTGTGTGTGTGTCAGAGCTGAGTTCGGGCTGAATTTCAAGATCCTGAGCCTGAAGTATGTCAGCTCGAACGAGCCCGAAAACTATGATTAACCTGTTAAGCATTGAAAAAGTCTTCCAGACTTCCACTCTTTCCTACCCATGCAATTAACTGATGTCTTTCTCAACTGCGGAGTGGAGAAGGGATGTCTATCTATTTCTATAGTTACCTTTAACCATTCATTTATTCCCGAAATGTTTTTTTGGGGGAGGGGGGGGACATCTGGAGGCACAACAAACTATGTCGTATGTTGCTCAATAGAATTAGCAGGGAGCTGCCCCTTTGAGGTAGGGAGCAAAATTCCGTCAGCTTGCTATCTACTATCTATGCTTCTTAAAACTTATCCTTGGCAGAAATCCTGTAATTCATGGCCTATGGTATTTTGTTATCCAAGCCCGGAATGGATAGCCCTGCAGAATTCCTACTCCCCATTTGACCCAGTTGCTGAAGAATTCTCTTTCACAACTAGAAAGTGTAAAAAAAGTCTCGTGTGCTAAATTATATAAAATCACATTAAAAGAAAAAGGAAGAAAATTCTTCCCCTCTCTCCAAGCCCGAACTCCAGTAAGTATTACACAGCCAGCGCCCGGTTCGGGCTCGGCCCGTCTCAGCACTGGTGTGTGTGTGTACTAGTGCTTAGCTTGACATTTATAGTAGGTATATTGAAAGTAAAAATTTAATTTTACTATAATGAGCAAATTTGGCTTCTAGTAAAGAATGTTAGTAAAATGTATAAATTCCCTAGTGTTATGAAAAACTACTAACCAATTCTGCTTAATTCCTTTAGAAATGTGTGGGAAATATTTATTTATACTGTTAAAATGTTGTCTAATCTAAAAAGTGATATCAAATATGTTTTATAAAAAAGTAGATCACAGGTATGAACATTACAAGAGTAGATTTTAGGTAAAGAAAATAATTGACATAACTCATACATAAAATATTCAGATGGTAACACACACTGGAGGATCTAAAGCTGAGATAATTTTGATGTAACTTGTGATGATTCAAACTATTTGAAACAGATGTCTTAATTTCTGCCATTGGTTAGCAAGAATTCTTTTTTTATTTTGTTGTGTGTATCTATAACTTTGTTGCAGATGCTATCACATAAAGGAAGTTTGGGTAACAATCTGAAGCTGAATACTGTTTAGCTTGTGATGACTTCCTTCTTTCAAACTATTTGAAACAGACATTTGAGGTACATTTATGTAAAAGAATGGACCCATTTGTTTATTTTTAATAGTATTTTTTACTTTGTTCCGCTTGAAGATACAAGACAAATTCATAGTCAATAGGTAAGTTGATACTTTATCCAAATGTAGTATTTATGCTAATTTTTAAAACAAACTAAAAAATTAATTTCTGAATTGTAGCAAAGTGCTTTAATAATATGAGGGTGGATCAAAAAGTTAGTTACACTGTTGAATAAAAAAATCAAGGATATACTCAGGGGATGTATGTTGGTTTACAACATTAATTCATTTTCGACATAGTCGCCTAAGGACTGTAAACATTTATCGGAACGTGCGATTAACTTTCCCATACCTGTACAAGAAAAGTCCAGTTTGGTGCAACTAGTTAAGGACCGCACTTTTCACAGCCTCATCCGTTGGGAATCATTGTCCACTAAGCTCCTGTTTCATTTTACCGAACAAATGGTAGCCGCATGGGGATAAGTTGGGGCTGTAAGGTGGATGCTGCCACAATTCCGACTTGAATTAATGCAGCAATTCCCTTAGTTTTCCGTGCTGTGTAATGTTCTTGGACATCAGTGTGACACCTTCGCTCAACTTACCCCGGCATCTGTCCTTAATTGAAT
Organism: Macrothele yani; assembly: GCA_039090855.1. Classification (NCBI taxonomy): domain Eukaryota; kingdom Metazoa; phylum Arthropoda; class Arachnida; order Araneae; family Macrothelidae; genus Macrothele; species Macrothele yani. The sequence continues at coordinate 2,433,955 of CM076997.1, forward strand.
TTCGCAAATTTAATGGTGTTTGGCAATATGAGTCACTTGATGGTTGTCTCTTTTGACAGAAATTCTGTGTAAACAACAGATTCACAGTCATCATGACCACTCCCGCAGACAGAGACAGTTGGACTTTTCACGTCTTCCTTGTTGGGGAGGTGACATGTTTCCATTCCATGGACGATCGTTTGATTTCAGTTACGTAACAGTAAATATGTGATTTCAGATTGCTTATAGAGATATATTTCCCACGTATAATAAGAAGAAATATTTCTTCCCCAGTGTTTACCTGTATAACTGGGAATTTGCTAAGCATCGACCTGACTCTAAATAGCTGAGCTACGATGAAGCAAGGCTCGCTTTGACTGGCGAAAATCTGATATGAAATGTAAACTAGAACAATCTGTAGGATGCATAATGCTGTATTTAGTTCCAGAACAGTCTGCTGATATACCAAATGTCTTCCACATATTCCTGGTCCAAGAAGCCCCATCACACGTAATGAAATTAACAAACAGACCTGCATTTTCAGTGAGAATAACAGCTTTAATAATTAATTTTGCTAGCAAAGTTCCACTTATATTGTTACTTGTGGCAAAAACACCAATTATTTGGGTCCAATCTCCATTTAATGGCTGAAACACCATTACCAGTCCGTGATTACATGGGGTATACTTAACAGTTTTTGAAGTGTATGGCCCAATATGAACAAACCCTAATATTTCACCAGATGATTTTGCATGCAGTTTTTCTGTAAGCTTCACTTCATCTATTAATATACCACCATGTCTTGCAAAAGGCTCCATTTCACTTGTTTTCTTTGAAATAGTTTCAAACGTCAGTGCATTGAATCCAAAACTGCTGTTGTAATTTGAAATATACTTTCTAATAGTTGTTCTATTAGGTAGGATCATGATTTTGTGTTTCCGTATGTGCTCGTACAATTTTGGACTTTTTATGTGCATTAGTAAGCATTCAAGTAACCATTCTTTGGTATATGACATACCTCTTGCAGATTTCTTTTTTGCTGCCTTATAACAATGAATAACCATTTGCTGCTGCTTAATGCGTAATTCTGCTATTTTTTCATTAATGGAAAGTTCTGTAAAATTCCTTTTTTTTTTATTTTTTTTTTTTTTTTTTTAAGTTTAATTAGAGAGCGAAATAACTAGTTTCTTCAGCCTGTTGATTTTCCGAACTGTATTTTGATACTTATTTTTAAATGTAGCCTTTCTTCTATGATAAGCTATTTTGTGCAAAAGTAAGCCCTGCAGATACTTACATCTGAGGCAAGTCTTTGTTGTTCCTTTCGTTACACAATTTTTGCTGTACAAATTATTCTAAAAAATAACTCCACTTTCAAGGTACTTCATGTTATTTTCAAATTCTGAAATGGAGCCTGTGCCATGACATACTGTTAGCCTATCAGTGTCTCGAATAATGGATTTTGATTCATCTTTAGAAGTAATATTAGAAACTGAGTTAATTTTTATTCCACGTAAATACACTTTACAGGTAACCTCTGGTTAACTTTTGGTAACAACAACCAGTTTTTCTGTTGTCAATGAATTTGACAATTCACATTTGAATGAATGAACATGGAAAATTATGCACTTTGAATTATTTGCAGGAATTTGCTTACCCCAAAATACTGAAGGCTGTGATATTCAGAAGGCAGTTCCGTGTAACTCTTTGGGAAGTGAATTCCAAGCTATTTAAATTACCATCAGGCTTATCATCGGTTTCCCTAACTTTCCTGTATTTTGCCAGAGTTTTTGACAAATAATGGGGAAGGTTTGGAAATATTGTTGGAATTGCATCTGGTGTCAAGATGGGCCGATCTCTGGGTATTAACACAGTCTCCTCATTTATTTTATGCACAAAATTTCGAACCACAAATCTCTCAAAGTGCAGTTCACATACAGCACTAAATTTGTCGTAAGTTTTTATCTGCACATCTGCACCGGGAATCAATCTTTGCCACTGCTGTAAAAGTTTATCATTTTTGGGTATTCCAAAGAGTGACGGCTTACTGTTTTTGTACTGAGTATTGCAACCTGGCACAAAACTATGGTTATTTCTCTTCCGCATAATGAGCTAAGTATAACTTATATACAATATTTAGGTAATCCACATTCCTTCTAAAACCTAAAACATAACACGTTTTCGTCTAAATTACCGTTCTTTTCACAGTAAGCAACACGAATTTAGTTTCCCGCTCCCATCACAGTAAGAAAGAGGGAAGGGAAGGCGATCGAAGCGCCATCTACGAAGGGGACAAATTTCGGTATCCACGCCAATCATTACGTACGCTAGGCGCTCGGCACACTTTCCCTTCTAGACGCTATACCACAGCAGCACAAGGAAAAAGCCCGAGCAGATTGCATGGTACCCTGGTAGTCCGCCCACTCCACCGTGATCTCTCACGACTTTACGCTCAAAAACTGAAAGATGCAGAGGTAAGGCGCGTGAAGCTGAAACACTTCACTTGAGCGAGAAGATTGGGAAGGGTGACGTCACGGTTACCATGGCAACTCGGCGGAAAACTGCAGACTTCCAAGCGTTCTTATTTCGGCTTTTCGCTTGCACTGTTTTGCGTATAAGGATTTGTTTTCCGTATTGAGCGCGCCATGTGAATTAATATCTATTCAAAATTTTGAGTATTTTGGAACTGAATAAAGGCAAAAAAGAATATATTATAAAAAAATACTGAATAAAACTTTATTTTGAGTAAAATAGGTGAAGAGGCACTTTATCTACTTCACCTGAAAAGCCGCCAGTGGCCTTAACCAAGGAGGTTATATTACTGGAGATGCCACTTCTATCCACGCAGCATTGGCCGCCATAAATCACCGTCTGTGCTGCAAATGACGTCATGAGCAGGCACGACGTACCTGCAGAAGAGAAGCTGCTTGGAAACCAATGGAACAAAAGCTTCTAAGCGTATAAACAGATCAAATGAGTAATTCAAAAATCTTTATCAATGATACACAAGCTTCCTGTTTCATCAACGGTATAATTTAGTTCATTTTGCCTGCTTGTGACGTCACACCACAGATTAGCTGTGACTTATGGTGGCAGAGATCAGATCAGATCATATGTAGAGGATTTTAGGAAGGGAGTGTCTGAGCCCAGGTCTTAAACAACCCTTAGAAATAGGAAGCTAAGAGATTTGGGCTAGAGTGCCCGATAGGAAAGTGACACGGAAGTGAGGTAGAAAGGGTGAGGAAGACTCCCTTATTTAGTACCGGGGGTCCAGGGTCAGACGGCTTAACGTGCCCATCCGACGCACGGCGTGTATTTAGTGGTTCGAGCGTTCGTACCTGCCCAGGATCGAACCTGAGGTCATCTCCTTGGCAGCCACGAACGCTGACCACTAGGCCACCCGGGGCAGAGCCATTGGTGTCTCCAGTAATATAACATCCTTTGCCTTAACCGCAGATTTCTGAAGCCGACCTGTTAACTGCTATTATATACTTCCGCGTGCTTGGTTACCCTCTTGGCCGTGTCTGCCATAGGAAAGCATTGAAAATTTGTGATTTTAGAAGCTCATATTTTTCGTTAAACTGGTTCGTCAGCGTAGATTTTTTTCTGTGTTTGACAACATACTTTAGCTTGTTCATATTTAGTTTCCATGGGATCCTGCGTAGCATTCAGCTGTGCAAATAAATTTAAAAAGAAAATACCAGGTATGTCATTCCACCGGTTAGTATCACTTTATTTTCCGTTTACTAGGTTTAATTAAGTTCTTTGGGATTCAATCGTCGATTGCAATTTACTGTGAATGACAACTGTATATTTTGCTGTGATTTGCTTGCTTTTAGCATATTATGTAATGTTCTAAATTTGTAGCAAAATTAAAGAAGTCGCTAGGTTTACGTAGGTTATACAGATCTGTTTACGAAAGTTGTAGCAAATTTTTCTGGAATAGTGCAGGTTATGTAATCGGAGGAGTATTCATAACTGAACCCTGTTTAAAAGGATGTTCAATATAACTACATTATTAAGATAATTGTCTTTGAATTATTAATAACCCACCTATAATTATGACAGTGTTCATTTTCAAAAACTTTGAACTATATACAACAACGATAGGGGTCAGGAGGACAAAACATTCTTTATTTAGAGAAGTGTAATACATCCACTGTCGAGGTAAGGAAACAATGAGTAGAGAACAATTACAACATATCATGAAAATGTACAAATACCAGAATGTCCACTGGTAAGGAAACAAAATTATACAACTCGAAGCAATTCACTGTGGAAAGATGAATATGCTGACACCAAAGTCACAAAGGTGAGCAAAACGTGAAGCGTTCATTACAAGGAAGATTTGTTCTCTGGCAATGGTAAACAGCACGCATTACAAAAGTAGGAAACACCCGCAGCGAGGCTATGTGACACAGTAAGGAAAAGCCAAAGATGAGTAGTTCAGTGAGCACTAAAACCGTGTCCACCACAATGTGACAAGCGAAGCAATAACAAGCAGGAGTATACGTAGAAACAACGAACACTGCTTAAATAGCAGAAGTCTGCCGTAAGTGCAATACACACAGAAGAAATACGGAAGTAGGACAATCGAATCGGCAACGTGAAAGTCTGAATCATCGGTGCTCTCAGCAGCATCCGAGTAAGGCTAGGAATCTTCGGTAACAGATATAACTCGTCACCAGAAGTAGGAAAAAGACGCAAGGCAGCATTGATTAGGTGATGGCACCGATAACGGAAAGCAGGCAGCCATGGTTTAATCAGTGGGCAGTGCCAAGCTTTCTGTGACAGCACAGCACGTAGGGAGCGACAAGGAGGTTATATTACTGGAGACACCACTCCTATCCACGCAGCATTGGCCACCATAAGTCACCGTCCGTGCTGCAAATGACGTCATGAGCAGGCACGACGCAGCCGCAGAAAAGAAGCTGCTTTGAAAAAATGGAACAAAAGCTTCTAAGCATATAAACAGATAAAATGAGTAATTCAATAATTTTTATCAATGACACACAAGCTTACTGTTTTATCAACAGTATAATTTAGTTCGTTTTTGCCTGCTTGTGACGTCACACCAGATTAGCTGTGACCTATGGCGTCAGACCATTGGTGTCTCCAGTAATATAACCTCCTTGGGGAGCGAAGCTGATTAACCAGAAGAGCAGATTGGGCGGGATGGAGAAGCGCACCCACACTTCGTGTGGCATGACGGTGAAGTGGAGCAAAAAGCGAAAAATGTATCACATCAAGAGTAAGCGGCCGAGATGGCGCAGACCCCGAAGCCAGAAGCGAAGCAAGCTCATCAAGCGACAAAGGAGCATCGGAGTGTCTGACTGGTTGAGGAACATCAGGAACAACAAGGGCATCCTTTGGAGGACTTGGAGACCAAGAACGCAAGGTCGGATGGGAGGCTGAAACATCCAGGAGACGAGGTATCTTCACAGAAGGAGAGAGAGTGCGAGACGACCGCTTGCGAACAGCAGCATCATCAGAAATGAGAGATACATCAGAAGAGGCAGAATCCGAATGATCTGAGCAGCAGGCCAACGACCGAGTCGGCGACTCATCTCGTGTCAGGGAAGAAGACTCATGGAGAACTGAAGCTTCCACAGGAGGCGAGCGCGTGCTGGCAGACGTGTCAGCTAAGGACTGTGAAACAGGCAGATGAAGCAGCAAAACACCATCCGGAGACCGCAGAGGTAGAGAGGCCGGTGACACCTCACGGGAAAACAGAGTTGCAGAATTCTCAGGCATAATGACGGAGTCCTGTTGACTAGGATCATTCCGAGACAGCGGTTGTGACGACGTAGCAGAAGACGGCTGTTGGCGAGAGGCAGTAGGTGACACTTGTGGAAGAAAACTAGACAATTTCTGTCGACGAAAGGCTGGAAATGACCGCCGTTGACGAAAGTCTGTAGATGATTTCTTGGGAGGGGAAGGTGACGACGACCGAGCAGTGCGTACAGACGTCATACCAGGAGAGGAAGCAGAAGTTGGAGCACACGTACACTGGGATGACAAATGTCCAGAACCGGAGCACAACATACAGCGAAGCAAAGGCAGGATTTCAACGCGACTTTGATGATGGCCGCAGCGAATCTGGAGAACAGAAGGAAGGGCAAGAAGCTGTGCATCGCAAGAAAACATCTGGACTTGACGGCGAAAGCCGGCCATGTCACGATCTCGTGGTGCTGCAGAGAATGTTACAAATGGGCCTACCACCTGGCCACAACGACTAAGCACCTCCCGAAGCATCTTATCGGACACTTCGGGAGGGACAGGATAGAGAGTTACTGAGACAGGGCAAAGGGAAATAGGCACAGGCAATAAATGTCGGGTACCGAGGGTAATGCCTCGGGAGAGCACTAAGGAAGCCAAAGCAGGAGAGGCAAAGTACACAATTACAGATCTATTCTGCCGAGCCATATGAGTAATGGCTTTGCCGGGTAGCAGGGACTTCAAGGCAGTGCAATAACGCTTAAGAGGGGTATCGTAAAGGTCTTCGTGACATCTGTTTTATCGTTGTGAAAGAATATCTAAGAGCTTGGTTCACAGCATCCTTTCTTTGCAAGCACCGAGAAATGACCTGAAACTTCTTCAGCGTTTTGTAGCATACAAAGAAAACACCGATATCAACTGTGACCGTTGACAAACTGTCACATCTTTGGTATTTCAGCGAGCATCTCGTAGCATTGGCTTTCTTCGACTCAGATGTTTCGGCCGAGGAAAAGCGAAAGATGGTAAAAGTCCTTTATGAACGAGATGGTGAGGATGAACCACTGAAGCGCGCAAGACAACGAAAGGAGGAAGTTGTCGATTTGACAACTAAGACGTTATCTGACTTTGTAATAAAAAACACAGACTTTTTTAGCCAATTGAGGAGCGCGCAAGCAAAACCAAACCTATGTATCAGATCTAGATTTGCAGTAGGCAGGAAAAACGTTCATTGAGTTATGCGCAATGAATTTCTTATTGTTTAACTATCAGCCACTTTCCTTTTGATGCTCCAAACAGGTCTATGGATCTGATTCAGATTAAATATGTTTTAAAATCAAAATATTAAACTTTTTGCTGTTGACATGTTTGTTTTTGTTCGGGCTTCAAGTGACATGTTTGTTTTTGATCAGATGCCCTAGTGACTTGTTGGATTTTTTTTTTTTGATTGAATGTTTAACGACCACCGTGAGCAACTCAATGGGCTATAAGCAGTCGCCCGTCCCTAATTTAGGGTCCCTGGCTCCAAGGGAAGGGAGAGAGCCAGTGCCGTAAGACAAACACAACATCCATGCCTCACCGGGTTCGAACCCGGACCCATTTCGGACGAATGATCAGAGGCCATCGCTTAGACCACTGCGCCACCGGGGGGCAACTCTTGTTGGATTTTGCTTGAACATATTCTGACTTTACTCTACCTATCTATGTTATAATCAACCTGCTTTTAATAGAATACCTATTATCTGACAAAAATCTCAAGCTTTGAAAGAAAAAGCTGATGGAGAAAAAGAAGCATTTTCACTTTTCAGTTGATATATCTTTTTTAATTTTTGTTCATTATTTACCAAAGTTTCTGTTACATGTTGGTATGTCTTTATTTCGCTCAATTTATTACAAATTAACGAAAATAATAATAGGTAGTATAAAAAACGCTTGACTGAGAAGAACGGATTTTAATGAAACTTAGAAAACAAGTACATTAATAAAACTCAAATACACTGCTGGTCACCCAAAATGCAACACCAAGAAGGACACGAGATAGCAAAGCCAGATTTACTGGACCAATAACAACAGATACAAAGATGAAACGATTAAGCTTACAAGCCCGTGCGACTTGCGGAACACGCAGACATCAATAGTTCGTGTGGCCGCCATGGCTGGCAATAAGGCCGCTACACGGCGTGGCATCAAACGAAAGAGGCTTTGGATGTGGGCTTGGGGTATGTCGGTCCAGGCTGCTTCCACACGTTGCCACAGTTTATCAGGCGTAGCAGCGGGTGGTGCTTGCCAGGCAACTCGGTTGCCGATCAGTGACGAGACGTGTTCGATGGGCGACATATCGGGAGAACAGGCGGGCCACGGCAGCAGTGGCACCTGTTGGGCTGTGAAGAATTGTTGCACGATGCGTGCTACGTGTGGGGGCTCATTGTCCTGTTGAAACGTGGCCACTGGCAGGTCCTGCAGGTAAGGGAGGACTACAGGCTCCAAAACGTCGGAGATGCAGCGGTGGCTGTTGAGTGTACCGGCGATGCGTACCAGAGGGGTGCGGGTGTCATATCCAATTGCGCCCCAAATCATAACGCCAGGCGACAGACCGGTATGGCGATGCATAATGCAGGCTTCATAGTCCCTCGCCGCCGTGCCGCCACTCGCAGATCCGACCGTCGTGGTGTTGTAGGCAGAAGCTGGATTCGTCGGAGAATACGTCGTTCCATTCCGTAGTCCAGGTGCGGCGTTCAACGGCCCACTGCCGCCGCACTCACCAGTGGTGTAACGTCAATGGTAATTGGAGCAATGGCGCCGTGCGACAAGTCCCTGCTCCTGCAGACGACGTTGAACGGTACGTGCTGACACACCCTAATTCCTGCGGTAACGTTCGTGATGTGGCGGTGGGAGCTATCAATGCCCGCCGCACAACATGCCAGCCCTCCCGTTCGGTGGTGTGCCGCGTCTGCGGCAATCGCTCACGTCAGTACGGCCGTTCCTCCTGCACCCACCAAATCCATACTCACCTCACTGTGGCTGGACGGCGTCCCACACGGGCGCCGATGTCTCAGTACGATAAACCGCTGTCCCGATAAGCCACTATTCGTCCTCTGTCGAACTCTGCTGGAATGACTGCAGTATTCTGCGACGAGGCATAAGGAAGCTTCCCACGCACAGGTCCGGCAGCACAACATACTTCCACTACTTACACCCCGCTTTCTGTGCACCCTTCTTATAGTGCTTCTTGGTGGTGTGCCGGGCAAACATGATTTGCATATGCCCTGCAATGCTGATCGTTTGCATATGCCTTGCAATGTTAATCGTTTGCATGTCCTCTCGCGGGCGACGCATGCTGCGAATTTCAGGCCAATCGGATGCTTCCTTCTTGGTGTTGCATTTTGGGTGGCCAGCAGTGTATGTAGACCACAGTCGTCCTACAAGCAATCACATTTTTCCTGATGTTCATCATTTTCATTAGGCTGTGAAGCAGGTCCATCAATCAGTCTTGCATACCAAATTCTTCGTGGGAACTTTGCAACTTCTCTCCACGAATTCCCAAAAAAGGTCTTTGAAAAGAGAATCCGCATACTTTTTTTCGCACCTGAAATTCTATGCTTCAATGGTAAAACGTGCGTAATAAAATTCATGGCTGCACGCGAAGTAATCCCTTTTTTTAGAAGAGTCACTGGTGGCTTTTCATGTTCAAATCTATAAAACAATTGACCAATGACTTGCATGCTGCAAGTGCCTCGTTTACCTTTTACTTTGGATATTTTAACCTTTTTCATGCCATTCAAAGTCTCGTAGATTGCTGAAAGTGACTTACACCCAATCTTTTCCTAGGCATCTCACTGCCCCAAAATCGCTATACACTTTCAGGTACTCATCTGTCGTATAAATGGGAGGAATTTTTCTTGTTGTTTTTCGATTCTCCTGAAAACTATCAGCCAGTAAAAAAACTATGGCCGAGCACTAGAAAATACAAAGTGATGTTTTGGACAGAACACGTCGGGTTTTTAGCGACAACGTTCTTTAAGGCATGAACATTTTTATCTTGACGTGGCAATAACTTTTCACGAATGAATAATGCATCACATGGACAAATTTTATAGCACGAGAACTGAGTGTTCTGATGCTTGGAACCAATGAAAATTTTGGAACCATCTGGTGCACCATAGTGTTCTCTCTTAGCTTTTTCTTTCGTACTTTCTCTTTTCCTTTGTACTTTTGGACCTTCCTTCACCGTTACTAAATCATATCCGATATCTGACCTGTTCCATATCTCTATGACAAACGCCCGAAAATAATCACCACGTTTTAATAGAACACGCCGACTGTCTGAAAACATGAATGCCACTCCGTCACACTTATCAGCTTCATCACATGACCGAATTCTGGAGCTATGATTGGTTCACTGAACATGTTTGATTTTGCTCGAGCCAGCTACTGGGACATGTTCGATTTTGCTCGAATCGCGCATTTTTCGCCTATAAAATGAGTAGGAGCTGTTTGGTTTGGGTCAGCTTATGATACAGAAATGGAATCAGACTGAGGCTGCAGCTTCTGTTTGTGGTGACAAGAACAGAGACTGTTTCATCAGAAGTCGCCTGCAATCTCGTGCAATGATGCCAAAATTTGGACAAAAATCTGATTACAAGCCATTTACATTGTAACTGTCAAACAATATTTTCGTTTGCAATATTATGAACACTTTGTAACACTTTACTAGCCTTATAAGATGATATGAAAATAGTTTCAGAGCTGCAAATAAAGGAAACATCTTGTTCTTTTAATTAATTTTGCTGTTTTTTGAACATAAATGACACAAAATTAGGATTTTCATTATGCAATAGTGTGGAAAAGTTGCCTTTGCCCAATGGTAGCAAGTGTGCAAAACCAAATTAAAATCGGTTAATATCTTCCGGTGCCACAAGACCACTGAAACGTTTTACCAGCCAGCAGATGGTGCCACAGCTTGTAGAAAATTTCAAGTGCATTGTGGCACTGGAAGATATTAACTGATTTTAATTTGGTTTTGCAGTCTTTCTGCTGTTGGGTAAAGACAACTTTTCCACACTATTACATTTTGATTTTCTAAATTTAATTTTTTTCAGCCCACCCTTATTAATAAGCATGTCTTTTTGAATCTTTTCTATGTGAATTAAATCTACGAAAGTTGTTATTCAAAGTCAGTGCAACCAGTTAGAAAAAAATCAACCGGATTTCTACAATTGATAAAATGTCCAGAAATAGAAACAGCTACTTAACTTCCACCAGCAGCTAAAAAATATGTTGCAAAAATTAAACTCTGCACAAAAAGTCTCTCATAGCAGAAGGAAGGTATCAGAGACAAAGAGATTTTCAAATTGAACAGTTAAGAGAGAGAAAGAAGGAAACATATAAGTCTACACCTGCTAGCAGAAGAATTTTGCATAATGGGAAAGTCGAAAATATGAGAAAAATATTCTTTTTGGAAAAAACTATGCAAAGGAAAAAGAACTTTTCAAATACGTCTCCCAGAAGCAGAGACAGCGAGAAAAAGGTATTGACCTTTAGGCACCCTAGTGGGGAAATCTGTGCATTCTTTAAACAGGATAATGCCCCGCATCTCTATTGTGGAAAATGGCATATAGTAAAAAAAGAAATTTCTCAGTAGGGTTTTTAGAAGCAGAGATACAGCTGCCACAAGAAGTACACAAACACCACCTAGCGACAGAGCTGTGAACTATAAAACCCAAATACGAAACAAAGGTGTTCCACAAGGTAAATGGCATCTGGTGGCGAAATAATTTCTTAAATTGTATATGTAGAGGCATAGATATTAAGAAAACCAGATTAAACATTGGCACCCCTAGTGGTGAAATTGAGCATTATTTTAAGAAAAAATACACACAGAGTTTTCATAGTTAGTAGTATCTGACTGAAAAAGAATCTTTTATATTGGGTTTTTAGTCCTGCAGATATTGCTGTAAACCGAAACGTGATCCAGCGCCCCTAGTGGCAGACTTGTGCATCAAAAATATGAAATTATATGAAAAACATTTTGAGGCAGAAACACTCTCCAACAAAGAAGGAATTTTTTCAAATCAGACTCTTAGAAGCAGGGGTATCGACGAAAATAAGATATATGTCTACACATTAAATCACTTAATCAAGGCTCCCAGATATATTCATTTGGTTCTAGTTCCAGTTGAAGAAATTTTGTTTAAGCAACCTTCCCTCTGGGTTCTTTTGGATTTTTACAGACATTTCTGGCCTCTTGATTTTAGTCAAGGCCTGTTCTCAATGTATAGAAGGATTAACAAAAGTTTTGTTTACTACTGAAGAATTTAAATATTGTTGCCAGGTTCCTCATACTGTTGCCAGGTTCCTCATACTGTTGCCAGGTTCCTCATACTGTTTCCAAGTTTCTCACACTGTTGCCAGTTCCCAAACTGAAATGTTTTCATAGTGTATTTTGTAATTTTGTTGTAATTAAGTTGTTTAAAACACCACTTATTAGTTTAGATGGCTCATTGATGGCTCTGTTTTTTTGGATGTAATAGCTTTCTTTAATTAGTCTTTGTTCTTATGAGATTCATAGTCCAATATTTTGATTTTTTCCCATAGAAGCTCACATTTGCAAAACTGCATTTTTGATCTTTGTTATTAATAGCCATTTGATGTTCCTTAATTCTGATTTCCAATTTTCGAGACCTTTGTCCAATATGATTACTGTTGCAATTAAGTGGAATTTGATATACAACATTTTTTCTTTCTATCTTGTCTATTGTATTTCTGTATGTTTATGTATTAGCTAAATATCCCATTTTTTTCTGCTGTAGTGGCTACCTTTATGTTATTCTTTATTAAATGTTTATTAATTTTGGCATTTAATTTTCCAATAATTGGCCATTGGTATATACTTGATTATTTTATCAGATTTTTTAATCTTTTCATTGAAAAAAAGAAAAGATTGAAAAATCTTTTCTTTTAAATCAAGTAGAAGCAATGATAAAAATGACATCAAAGTTAATAGAAAATGATCCCCCCCCCCCAAAAAAAAACTGAAAAAAAAAACAACAACTGAAAAATGACAGTTTTTTTTGGGGAAAATCATTGCCTATTAACTTTAATGCCATTTTTATCATTGCTTCTACTTGATTTTTATCTGATGAAAGTAATTTAGCTCTCATTATTAAATTTCCTGCTGTGTTAATTTTCACTGCTTTTGAGTGATACAAACCAAAATGCTGCAACATATTATAATAACAAAAGAATAATTAAAGAAAGTTATTACATAAAAAACAAACAAAAACAAAACAGAGCCATCAATGAGCCTTCAAAACTAATAAGTGGTGTTTTAAACAACTTAATTACAAAATACACAATGAAAACATTTCAGTTTGGTAACTGGCCACATATCCAACATACCACTCTGAGTGGCTCGTACCACTCAGAAGCAGTGAAAATTAACACAGCAAGAAATTTAATAACGAGAGCTAAATTACTTTCATCAGATAAAAATCAAGTAGAAGCAATGACAAAAATGGCATTAAAGTTAATAGACAATGATTTTCTCAAAAAAACTATCATTAATATTGTGCAAAATGTCAGACAAAAATAATCTAAAACGAACAACGAAAAAACTGATAAAATAATCAAGTGTATACCAATGGCCAATTATGGAAAATTAAATACCAAAATTAATAAACATTTAATAAAAAATAACAAAGGTAGCCACTACAGCAGAGAACAAAGTAGCATATTTAGCTAATAAAGAAACATACAAAAATACAATAGACAAGATACAAAGAAAAAATGTTGTATATCAAATTCCACTTAATTGCAACAGTAATCATATTGGACAAATGTCTCAAAAATTGGAAATCAGAATTAAGGAACATCAAATGGCTATTAATAACAAAGATCAAAACGCAGTTTTGCAAATGTGAGCTTTTATGGGAAAAAATCAAAATATTGGACTATGAATCTCATAAGAACAAGAGACTAATTAAAGAAAGTCATTACATACAAAAAAAAACAGAACCATCAATGAGCCTTCAAAACTAATAAGTGGTGTTTTAAACAACTTACTTACAACAACAAAATTACAAAATACACAATACAAACATTTCAGTTTGGTAACTGGTAACAGTGTGAGGAACTTGGAAACAGTATGAGGAACTTGGCAACAATATTTAAACTCTTCAGTAGTAAACAAAACTTTTGTTAATCCTTCTATACATTGAGAACAGGCCTTGACTAATATCAAGATGCCAGAAACATCTGTAAAAATCCAAAAAAACCCACAGGGAAGGAAGATTAAGCAAAATTTCTTCAACTGAAACAAGAACCATATGTCTACGCCCCTTGGTGGGAAAACTATGCACCATTTTAAGCAGGAGGTATTCTCGAAACATTTACTGAAGTGAGCGGTATCTGTCCACAAAAGAATTTTTTCAGTCGAATTTTCAGAAGCTCGGATTTTGCTGCAAATACATCAGAAGCAGAAATAAACACTTACAACCCCTGGTGGCCAAACCATTCTTTATCAAAATTTAGAAATTATATGCAAAACATTTCTCATCAGGAGAAATATCTGACGCAGAAAGAATTCTTCAAATCGGAGTTTTAGAAGCAGAGATATTGGGGGAAACACAGGTTACCTTTACGCCCCTTAGTAGAATGTCCATGCATTACTCGAAACTATATGAGAAACATTTTGCACCAAAAATACTCTCTAACAAAGAAAGAATTTTTCAAATTGGACTCTTAAAAGCAGAGATATTGGCAAAAGTAAGATATACATCTACTTACCCTGTTGGAAAAACTATGCCTTATTTTAAGAAGAAAGTGTTCTCAAAATGTTTTCCAAGGTGAGTGTTATTGGTCCACAAAAGAATTTTTTCAACCGAGTTTTCAGAAGCTTAGATTTTGCTACAAATACATCAGGAACAGAAACACTTACGCCTCCTGGTGGCGAAACTGTTCCTTACCAAAAATTGGCAATTATATGCAAAATATCTCTCTTAATATCTCTGCTTCTATATATACAATTTGACATTTCGCATGAGAAGCTGAGATATTGGGGAAAACAAAATTTATTTTTACGCCTCCCAGCGGAAGATCTCTGCATTACTTGAAAAAAAACTCTGCCTCAAACAGTCGTTATAAATGGCATCGAAAGGAAGAAATAATTTTTTGAATCTGATATTTAGAAGCAAATATATGCAATAAAATTATTTTAAATTGAATATCAATCTGCATTTACACCGTCTAGCGGCAAAGTTGGGCATCCTCCCAAAAACCGGAATGCCAGGGTCGTCATTCTCGCATTTCAAGCTTCCCAATGAAAAATGAAAAAATAATTTTTCAAATCAGACTAATAGTTGCAGAGATACGGATTACACAGACAGACGGATTGACAAACTGATAACATAAGCACAATATTTTTTACAAAAGATGAGCGGAGCTAATTACCTGCCAACTACTTTCTACACCACGGTAATTTCTCGAGATCCCGGAGATTGCAGTCACAGCACAAAAACATGCAGCAGCCTTTGTCATGACTTGGAACGATTTACAGTTTTGGAATCGTACTGATCAAAACCTGTTCAAACATAATTTCTGCTGGCAGATAGCAGTAGATGTGAATTCAATTATTTCTAGCATCGTCAACACAAGGCGTCCTGATAAGAACAGGTTTGAACATCGTATTTGCTTCGTGATGGATTACCATCACGCGTGAAGTTCCGATGCCTGCGACGCCATCGTGTGGTGTCACCAACCTCGTACTTTACAATACACTGTGATCTCGTGAAGCACGACACATCATAGTACCATTAGTTAAAAACTCGGGGCTTCGATGTAAAACTTAAACCGTTTTTTTCGCAATATACCGGTACATCGCTCAGCCCTAATGACTCGCAACAAATTTTTCTATGAAGCGAACAAGCAGGTTATTGGTAGCTTACATTCAACAACAACAACAACAACAAAAAACTTACTGTGAGCTTACAGTTGAGAGAACTGTGGTTGGCAGAGTGCCAAGAGGAGTCTATGAACGCTGAAGGGGAGAACAGTATTATGGTGTGTCCCTTCAGAACTTGTCGGAAGGAAGGAAATGATGTCATCCTCATTGGCAAAGACCTCTTTTTTAGCTCAAAGCTGAAGTTCAATTTTTACAGAGTAAGACACAAAGGGGAAGGGGATGAAAAAATTTACCGTGGCCTACGACCTTAATTCCATGACCTTTCGGTGACTATTGTGACCTGGTAGACACCCTGTAGAGAGACAGAAGAAAGGGTACAGAAGAAGAGGACACAGATGAAAATGGGCATTTCATTCCAGGATCCTAGAAAAGCAAAATTTCATTGTACAGATCCCTATTAATTGTAACATATTATAATCACCTTGTAAAAATTCATTATCATCCTTTCTAAATCTGAAAGAGTATATGAAATAATTTGTTGTATGTTCAATGTAGTAATTGAGTCTGTGGTTGAAAATTAAATGGCCAATCGGTTCCTAAAGAAAAAAAAAATTGTTCGTGGGGCAGAACGAATCTCCAAGTCATTGCCATCATTAGGCCCTCTGCCCAATAGCATTTCATACAACGGGGCTCAGGCTGGAGCAGTCTGGTGATGGTCCTATGGGGGCAACAGTAGCTTGCCAGGGGTTTGGGCCTTGAGGTCAATGTCTGGTGGGTTTGCCTTCGCAGCGCCTTCAAAATATAACAACTGAGAGAGTTCCATTTAACCCTGCGGAGCCAGTCTTTTGGCGGAGCAAGATGAAGTCATCAGTCTTACCACTTCAAATAATTACAGGTGCAGTCTTCCCCAGAAGACAGTGTGGCCTTGTTCAACAGCGATGTATGAAATTGTCACTATGAATTAACTGAATTTCGGTATTCTAAAGCTAGACCTGATTCCCAGATATGGTTTTACATGCTTCCAACATTCCTATATTTTCTTTCTAATTGCAGGAGAGAGTGTAACAGGAGAACTATATTAAATTTCTAACTGACAATGTTCACAAAAGAATTGCTGTTTGATATGTTGTCAAATACTTCTAGATTTAAAAGATCGTGCTGAGTTGTCTAGTGCTTCAAAAGACACCCTTCACCATTACAGTATTATTTTCCATGGCTACTTGCACTGAATAACCACTTCCTTTTATTGCCAATTTCTTTTTAACTGACTGAACTGATATCTGCTTTCAATCTGTGCAGCAGCTCCATCTTATAAATACGAGTGGTGTTTGCCTAAATTAAATTTGGTCATTGGATTTAAACTACTCTTCAGTTTTGCTCATAGACAGCAGAGCATGGAAAGAATTAAGTACAATGTCATCAGGAACTAAGATACTATAGAAAAAAAAACCCCCAAACCCCCACTTTTCCTTTGTAATATGTTACACATGTAAATATTGATGCCTGGGTTGTATTTTTCCCAGTAATATGTCTCGATTTCATTTTGCAGTATAACATAACAGCTCAGCAAAATAAGCTAAGTACAAAAAGAAAAGAAAATCATCACTTTTTTCTTTAGTCTTTTTCATCTGAAATACATCACTGAAGTTTATGAATGTAACCATGTGATCCTTTTAGCATCCACTTTTGTACTTAAAAAAGTACATTTTCCAATGGGAAACTGTTTCTTAGAAGACAGTTATATTTTTATTTCATCAATAACATTTTGAATTAGGACTACAATTAACATAAAATTAACCTTTCAATCAATTATGAATTTTTTCACATATTATTATACTTGACAGTACTGGTTATTACGCTACATGTTAGGCTGCGTAAAAAAAATTACAACTGAAATATTTCCCGTTTTTAATGCTCTGTCTTATAGTAGCATATAACAGCTATTGTCTACTAAATTTCAGATCTCTGAAAAAATTTTTTAATATTAATTTTTGAAATTTGACACCTTTTCTTAAGTCTTGTTTTACAATATTTGGATGTTTATCATTGCAAAAGTAAAATTGAAATGCAAGGAAAGCATTTTTTAACAAACATTAGCAAAGGGAGGAACCACCTGTACATAAATTTAAGGTGAAACAATTGTATAATTTTCTAAAAAGAATTAAAAATTGAATGTTCACATTTTATTTTTTTATATAAGCATGGGGCATAGCCACATTAAAAGCAATTGTGCATATTAAAGCCCCTATGTTGTGCTTCTACTGCAGAAAATCCCAGCTGTACATTTAAAATTTCAAAAGTTATTAGTTCCAAAATATCAGAAATTTGCTTCTGCTGCAAAAGCTTCCCTGCAGTGCATCATTTTAAAAATGTTATAATTTGCATGCAAATTTTTATATTTGAGAAATAAAATAGATATTTTCTTTTCTCGTATGCCTAGGGCTTTCACATATATTTTTTTCCCAGGAAAATTCCGGATGGTCGCCAGACACACCTCTTCTTGATCTGAAATGGAATGAGCTGTGGTCAACTGTTTTACAATAGTAGCTTCCTACATTTATTTTTTTGCTAATCCATATTAGAATATATTTTTCAACCCTATATAGTTAATTCGTAATACAAAGGTTCTCTCCAGTTTTTTTACTACTTAAACCCCAAAATATTACAGAAGTGTCTACGACAGATATTTGTGTTTACGATACCTTTTTGAGTGTACAGTCATTTGATCTACTTTGAAAACATCTGAGTATTGTTCATTAAGAAGTGTAAGTTTAAAAATATTATTTTAGGTAGATAGCAAATGATACTGATACAATTATGACAACATTTGGGCAGATGTCATCCTGTTCTACAAAAACATTAATTTTAATAGTCTTCATTATTTTGTAAAGCTGATCATTAGTAATGATCAGCTTTTGAGAAAAGTTAACCATGATTGCACTGTTGTGAATTTACATGTAGGTGTTGAATTGTAGTGTGTGGATAACTGGTGTTATTTGAAATTCTACTGATTTCTGCTGCTTTTTTTTTTTTTTTTTTTTTAGTTCTGATCTACAGGTTTCAGCTGCAAGTCTCTGGCAACTGGCAACATTGCTGTACCCATCAGATGCTTACAGCACACCTAAATTTTTGGAAGATACATCACTGCTGCAGCTTCACTTGGAGACTGGGAAGAGGTGCCGACACCAAGTACCTTTATCTGTTGGTGGTATACGTTAGCACAGATATTTTTAAAGTTGGGTGTCTTACCCCTGCAGTGACAATTCCTGTGAAGAAAAAAGCAGAAATTGTACGGTTTTGATCCTACTTAAAATGGAGGTCATCATAAGTTCATGCTCGGCACCCCCTCCCCCGCCATACCCTGCAGAGATAAACTCAAAATGTGAGGTTCAAAATCTCCCTCGGTAGTATTTCCCCCCCAGGGATTTTTTGTAAAACAGATAACATAGGCAGTTGATAAACAGGATGATGGCAATGGAAAATCCTCAAGGCAGATATCTGTCATATGTACAGGATTCTCATGGTGAGCAGGAGTGGTGGGACACCAGCAGAAGCTTGTGGCAGTGGAGAATAGTAATCTCCCGAGGGACAGGATGCATGAAAAACCAGTAGCACAGTGGTCTAAGTGCTGGAACCACTTATCCAGGATGGGTACAAGTTTGAATCCTGGTGAGACATAGATCTTGTGTTTATCTTAAGGCACCATCTCCATTTCTTTCCTGGAACCAACAACCTTAAATTAGCAGTGGGCTACGGTTTATAGCCCATCAAGTTGCTGACAATGATTGTTAAACCTCCAAATGAACGAAGAATGAGAAACCATCCCCGAAGCCATATTGAAATCCTCACAAGTAGAAGGTGTTGGAGAAGTTGGCACATCGAAGGTAATGGTTGGAGGAACACTAGAAAAGGATAAAGACTTTCAATGATGACACTCCTAGCTGAAGGGCAGTTTGCAGGCATACGGTCCATGCCTTTACATTCAAAGCACCAGACTTCTGTGGAGATGTAAAAAGCAGGGACCTCGTGAGACCATTTCAGGGTGGTCTAAAGCTCCCCCACCCACCCAACTCAGTAATGTTGAAAATTGTTTAAGTTTTAAAAAATAGTTTCTAAACCTTCACTAAATTTGGAATATCATTTCTCATTTTAAATCAATTGTCAACAGATAAATAAATAAAGACAAAAGTTAATGACAAATTTACATTTAACCATTATATGCTATCAAAGGATGTGTAGGGAACCACCTTGCTTGAGAATGCACCTCGAAGATTCGAATGTGTAATGCAGTTTGTTTTTGTTTCACTACTTAGTTGTAAGTTTCTTTAAGAGTTGGTAACACTGCATGAGTCTGGTGGACACGTCACCACTTCAATAAACCATATCACCCAGTCAACACACAAAGAATACATGGGACCCACTATTCACTCTGTCTTTTGTTTAAATGCTCGTGCCATAAAACTGAAAGTTCGGCTTCCTTACTGTCTGCATGCAGAATCTGTTGCTTATCCTAACAAAGGCCACAAATGAAAGTCCTCCTAAACAGAAAAAATATGATCCCATTGCAGCACAGCAGCTTGGGCCATCTAAATAATCACAAAAATCCATTGATGATGGGAAGAAGATTGGTTAAATAATATTAATGTTGTTCCAAAATTATTGAACTAAACTGCAGAACACGTGGTTACATTGGTTGTAAGTGAAATCAATTAATGCAATGATTTGAAATTTGAAAAGCAATCAATTAAAAGTGACAACTATCAATTTTAAAATTCTGCAAGGTTTTTATTCTCATTCCTAAAAGAGGGCATGTTCTTAATATAGCAGTGCCCCTGGTGAAAAGCATAATGAAGTCCTCCAATAGTAAGTCGGAACACAATGGAGAGCCTTGGTGGCACAGTGGTCTAGGCACTGGCTTCTGACTATCCATCCGAGATGGGTATGAGTTCAAATCCCGACAAGGCATGGATGTTGTGTTTGTCTTACGACACTAACAGACGTGCCAACCTTCAAAATCCAAAAATCAGAAGATTTCTTACAGCTTATAAAATCACATGAGCGCTATTTTTTATCGACATTTTTCAGATGCAGGAGCAATTTTCCAGAAGTATTATTATTGGTACATAGCATTTTTAATGTTTAAAAAGTTATTCTAAATGCAGACTGTATGTTTATATGCAAACTAAAAAGCATAGTGAAAATAGTTGTCAACCAGATACAATTAATAACATTAATAATTAATACAAGATATGTACTTAATTTTTGATACATTATTTAATCATAATTACATAATTAATCTTTATCTTTATTTAGTGAATGTACAGTAACCAATTTAGCTCTCTTTAAAAAATATCTACAAAAGTTTTGCTCAAAGCATTTTTCTTTCATTCTGGACTTAACTGTCAGCAGTTTTTCCAGTGTTGGAAGAGAGAGAGAGACAGAGGTATCTGTCAAAACAAATGTGGAAGTGTCAAGCTTTCTTCTTGGTTGGAGGTTTAACGACCACAGTGAGCACCTCAGTGGGCTATAAGTAGTCGCCCATTCCTAATTTAGGGCCACTGGTTTCAGGGAAGGGAGAGAGCCAGTGCTGTAAGACAAATACAACATCATACTTGCCAACTTTGGAAAATGTGTATCAGTAAAACTTCTGCGCTAATGCCATTTACCACAAAACAAAACATAATTATATTAATAAATATGCAATAAAAATCTCTGCATATGCCACAATAACTAAACTAGTATTATCTGTGTTTAAAATAATAATTTAAAAAACCATAAAATAAAATCTTAATTTTGTTCAAAGCAGTGCAAACCTGTGGTGTTTCAATACTAAACTAAAATTTTCATTTGCTGATATCTTTGTTTTCCTTCCCATTTCTTTATTATCGTCTTTTTTTTTAATGCCCTTGGATGACAATTTTATCCATCAAGAATGCATGACAACTTTCACTATTTTAAGACAAATGATGAACAGCGTAACTTTGAAAATATAAATACTTTTGAACACCATGCATCAATTAAAAAAAATAATTCAGCTTTGTCACTTTTGTTTTCGGACTACCCCCCCCCCCCCGTTTATCAAACTGAAATGCAAAACTTGGGGGGGGGGGGGATATTTCAGAATACAGGATACATGTTCTGATCATCAATGTGGGAAAAAAATTACAGTTACAGGGGATATATTTGCTATGTCCGAATTCCGTTTTCGGACATTTTCCCTCCATTTTCAAGTTAAAATACAAATATTTATAAAATAAAATGATATTTAACAACAATACTAAGCAGAGGAAACATCATGTGAAAAATAAAATTACGATTACAGGAGAAATCTTCACTGCTTCTAACTTCCGTTTTTCGAAAGTTTTGAAAGACGAAACTTCCTCTTTCGAAAGTTTCAGGTGGAAAACATCCTCCACCACTACTAACTGCCCCAAAATTTCTATTCAGTTATGCATCGATATCGTGGATAACCCAAATTATGACGGAAAAGGAGAAATTCCTCAAAGCCGTCGCACTCTCATGTCTAAAGATCACAGCGAAACTTTTTTGCCCTTGAATTTCCGTTTTCGGAAATTTTTCCTCCATTTTTAAACTGAAATACAAATATTTAAGGAATAAAATTATATATAACAACAATACTGGACAGAGGCAACATCACAGGAAAAAGAAATTACGATTACGGAAAAAACAGCGAATATCTTTGTTTGATCTTTATTTCGTTTATTTCCGTTTCTGAAAGACGAAATACCGTCCCGATGGGTATTTTCACGAATTGGTAAAATTCTTCGATGAGTAGTTTTACGCGCCGAGAAAAATTCCCAATGCATATTTTTACGAATTGGTAAAATTCTTCGACGAGTAGTTTTACACGCCGAGAAAAATTCCCAATGCATAATTTTACGAATTGGTAAAATTCTTCGATGAGTAGTTTTACACGCCGAGAAAAATTCCTGATGCATATTTTTACGCGTTGATAAAATTTCGATGCGTACTAGACGCGCAATTAGATTACGCATTTTGGAGAACTGTGGTCGGCACGTCGCCTGAGTGCTCCTGTGGAGAGAGAGAGCTACCACACTCGTTATACTTAATGGCTCGGCACGAAGCTGGTGAGTCAAAGATGACATAATCGCGTAACATGGCGCTTGTAAGGTCCGGTAGAAAATCTAAATGGATGGTTGCAGAGGATTGAAATATTTCGATTGAGCAATTGAAATATTAAAAAATCCGTAAAAAAAAGACTTTTATCCGTAAATCAGTAAAATTAAGTAGAAATCCGTAAAAAAAGACTTCTATCCGTAAATCAGTAAAATTAAGTAGAAATCCGTAAAAATTAGCAAGTATGCAACATCCATGCCCCACTGCGATTCGAACCTGGACCCATCTCGGGCAATTTGTCAAAAGCCGGTGCTCAGTTTCACAACTTTATTATGCAGCAAAGACAATAACAGCTAATATGTTAAGAAGTAACAAATTGCCAAATAAAAATAAAACATTAAAAACCGCGAAAGTGGCGTAATGCAAAAGGAAAAAATCTCCCGCAAAAAAATACGCGAAAGGAATGAGAAAAAAAAAAAAAATCACAAACTAAGTGTACACAAAATGCTACAATAGAAGATAAAACAAAGCTGACAATAACAGATTCGCAATTAGAGATGAACAAAGGAGCACATTAATCTTCTACAAAATGCGACAAAGAAGGAAAAAGAGACAAACATGGTGCAAAACAAGAAATAACAATTTCCACAGTAAGAGCAAAACTGAAAAGCACTCCGCAAAACTCTGAAGAAAACAGAGCGGGGAGACGTGAAACGATAAGTAGGTCACATTTGGCGCGCGAGTGTGTTTGTAACCAACATAAAATAGACCACTGCGCCACCGGGGTGGCTTTCTTTTTGCAGATATGAGGAGAGGAAAAGTACGATACTGATGACTGTAAATGATGTCTTGCATCGGTGAAGAAAGAAAAAATTTCACAGGCGGTTCGAAATCTTTTTCTTCTGCATCGATCCAAGGCGGTGGTTGATGGAATTTCGACCATCGTAACAGCTAATTATCGGCGAAAATCGGGAGAATTTGACATTTATCCAGAGGGCAAGAGGAATGGCTGAAAATCCGGAGAGTTGGCATGTCTGCACTAGCTTTCTTCCTTTCCTGGAACCAGTGGCTCTAAAGTAGGGAAGAGTGACTGCTTATAGCCCATTGAGTTGCTTACAGTGATTGCAAAACCAAATATCAATGTCATTAAGGCAGACGTTACAATAAGTTGCAGCAGAGTCCCACCTTAGGAGACTGTTACTATGGCTGCAGTCTTAGCTGGACAAGAGAAATGAGATTCAAATGAGGCACTAAATCAATAATAATGAATTTAAAAGGGATTAAGACCTAAAGCTCTGAGGATACAAAGGATCTGCAGACCTTCACAGAACCTCACACATCCAAAACAGAAAAAAAAAAAAAAAAACAAGGGAAAGGGGGAAGAAAAACCACAAAAACAAAACAAAACACATACGCAAGCTCACGAAACAGATGTCTAATGACCGCTATGATCAACTCAACGGTCTATAAGCAGTTGGCTGACCTAATATTCCATTCTCAATTACAAGTGTCGTGATTTTCATAATCAAGTGAACAGCTAATTAAACTAAAAGTTACATCATTCTATGACCTCATCTGATCACATGTGATTAGGGATCTCACAGCTTATGGTTTTGAGAATGATATGTAAGTACATAGGCATTTTTAAAATGTACTCAATAAAAAAAGCATATCAATTTCATTAAATTATTGTAAAAATATTAAACATTCAAGTCACAGAAAATCAATAAAGTTTATATATCATTGCACATATTAATATATTTTTTAGATACATACACAGTTTTTGTTTGTTTCCAACATTTTTTTAAAATGTACTTTGAAATCATAGCAAAATGACATAAAAACAATTAAAAAGCCATTTTCAAACAGCCTTCTTTGTACACTTATATGATCACCTGAGAAAAATTCCTTTTTTCTTTTTTGTTTCTGAAAACTACTTTCATCAATGAAAAAGATTAATGTTATGAACAAACTGGAAGGTAGTGAATTTACCTGAGCATTATTGCAAGTGTGCGCAAGTTCAAAACAATGATTATGTAGTTACAAAATGGTTTAGTTTCTGCTCAAAAATGAAATGCACTTCGAGTTCCACACTATTTACATCTTCTCATACTGAAGAGTATAACCACATGCAGTGCAAGTTTTTTGATATAAATCATCATCCTTCACATATGATTCAGGGCCATATGTGTGCTGATGAGAAGTAGCTGTTTTTCTGTACAAACTACTTCGCACTTCCATGCGCAAAGCTGTAAAACAGACATTTTGCCATTTAACAACACAACAGTATAACAAAATAAGTATAAAAGCTATAACATGGATGAAGTTCAAAATGTCAAAAAATATACAATAATAATAATCAGAGATGCCAACCTGTTTCAGATATTTTCAGTAGTACTCGTACAAATTTTCAATAGTTTTGGCCATTTTTCAGTAGTCATACCAAAAAGAATAATTTTAACCGAGGAAAACAACTCATTTAATTTAATTAGCATTTTTTTACTTACTTATTCATTAATATACATGAAAATCTGTATCAAAACATTCCAAATTTTTCCCATGGAAAAAATATACACCATGACCGATACATTTTTTACACAACAAACAATTGATTAAACAGCTTTCTTTAGTGATTTTGCTGTACAGTGTTTTGCAGATTTGAGTTCTTCAGCAGAAAATATTTTTTCATAACACATTTGCCCAGAGGAGAACATATTCATGTTTGCAATAAGAAGTGCTCCTACAGTTTCTAAACCTAAATTAGGTTGGAAACGGGCTTGATTTTTTTGCACTAAACTAAAATCTCTCTTACTCACAGCATTCGAGTGTGGAACTACAAGTATTGCAAACATTACTTTCGAGAGAATAGTATACTTAACCGCTCCATTACAGCCTCTTAATTTTGAGATTTCTGACCAAGTGACATTTATTCTATCTGTTACTGCTATGGTCTCTAATTTGTTAGCTTGATAACAAGGAATTCCACTTACAGTATATCAAGTTCATTTTCAGTTATAAATGGAAGGCGTTTGACTATGTGTAATACAGAAGTAAATGATGTTATGGCTCTAAGTGAAGGATCTATTACTTCTGCATGTTTTAAGAATTCATCACAGATCAGTATCTTTTCTTGAATATAAGAACATTCTTCAATGTGAAATTTTCCGACAGATGTATAGAACTTAGAAAGTTCATTTTCGTTTAAAATGATTTCGCTTTAATACATTCTTGTTTTTACTCCAATTGCCAGTTGTGTCCTTTCTGATTTTTCTGTTTTGAAAAACTGTTATTTGAAAAATTAAGATCAACATCACCATTAGCTACGACAGTAGGCTTCACAAACCCCTTGGATGCCATGACAATTTTATCCATCATGCTGAAAGAACTTTCAGTTTGAGGACCATGAATGCATGATAGCTTTCACTATTTTAGATAAAAGGTAACGTAACTTGGAGAATATGAATGCTTTTGAATATCATGCATCAATTCTTACAAATTTTTCGGCTTCGTCACTTTCGTTTTCGGACTATCCCCCTTTATCAAGCTGAAATGCAAACCTTTTTTGGGGGAATATATAAGAACGCAGGATACACATTCGGAACATCGTTGGGGGGTGGGGAGAATTACAGTTACAGGAGAAACCTTTGCTATGCCCGATTTCCGTTTTCGGACATTTCCCTTCCATATTCGAGGTGAAATACCAAATATTTACGAAATAAAATGAAATTTAACAACAATACTAGGCAGAGGAAACATCGCGTGAAAAATAAAATAACGATTACGGGAGAAATCTTCACTGTTTCCGAAAGTTTTGAAAGACGAAATTTCCGTTTTCGAAAGTTTCAGGCGGAAAGCATCCTTCACCACTAACAATTACCCCAAAATTTCTGTTCAATTATGCGTCGATCTCGAGGATAACCCAAATTACGACGAAAAAGCAGAAATTCCTAGAAGCCAAAGATTACACGGGAATTTTTGCGCCGTCGAATTTCCGTTTTCGGAACTTTCCCCTCCATTTTCAAAGTGAAATACAAAGATTTATGGAATAAAATTATGTATAACAACAATACTGGACAGAGGCAACATCGCAGGAAAACGAAGTTATGATTACGGAAGAAATATTTATTTCGTTCACTTCCGTTTTTGAAAGGCGAAATGCTGTACCGATGCGTATTTTTATGCATTGGTAAAATTCTTCGATGCGTAGTTTTACGCATTTCTCGATGTGTATTTTATGCGTTTCTCGATGCGTATTTTTACGTGTTGATGCATACTTTACGCGCTTCACGACGTGTATTTCTACGCTTCGCGAAAAATTCCCGATGCATATTTTTACGCGTTGGTAAAATTTCGATGCGTACTAAACGCGTAATTACGCATTTTGGCGAACTCTGCAACCAAATTCAAGCATACTTTTCTGCAACGCAAGAAAAAAAAACTTCAAAATATTAATTACTGACATGAATGGTCGACGCAATATTAAAAAAAAAAAAAAAGCTACGATGCCAGGCAATGACACTCCGTTCTGCACCAAACGATTTTAACAGCTTGCCGCTGCACTGCGAAAGAGCTTCAGGCCGAACTCCGCCAAAACCCCTAAATATTAAGAAAGCCTCTGAACTGGTCTGTGATGTCGGATCTAGTGGGCCGACCGACTCCAGCCTCGAGCTCTTTGCTCCTGAAAACGCCGACAGAGTACCGCGATGTTTACGCAGAGAAATAATTTCTCGAGTGCGATACTAAACAATTTCCGCACCCAGCAATAAATCGAATTTTTTTTTCTCTGTATTTTTTGTCCTCAGATAACATCAAAAGATTACATCCTTAGCTTTCATTTTTTCCCCCTCTCAGTTTCCAGCAATGATATCTGTAAATCCGAGAATTCCAAAGTTTCGCTCTTGTGCTGGGAAATGATTTCATGTACGGGTCTTGAAACTAAATATTTCAGGAAATTTTTCCTTTAGTTTTCAATTTGGCTAAATTAGCAAAAAAATAAGCTTTTTTCACGCATAACGTGAAAAACCCAGCATTTTACGTTAAACATTTTTTCAACTACAATCTTTTTAAGTGCGTTAATGACAAATTGGTAGGACTGTATGTAGATAATCATTTCACTTAAAACTTTAAGAAATTCCCTTCTCGTTCGATTTAATAAAGTGAAAAAAAAAAAAAAAAAAAAAAGAAAAGACTTTTCTGTAATTACATTATGAACGCGAAAGCAAAATTTTCAATTTAATAAGTATATTTACTGAAAATACGGTAAGATGTGTCCTCAAATCTTGCAACTATTTCTAGAAGATAAACAAAAAATATATAAATTGAAATCATTTAGGAAAAAGTTCTTTGTTAAATGAACATGGAATATATTAATTCCAAACATTCGGCTACATTTGTTGGACATTCCAATACACTTTTCTTTGGGCTAGCCTTCAGATTATCAGCGCATCAAGTAGTTCTGTACATTAAAAGAATCTTAATTCGTGTATGAGTCAATATAAACAACACTTGCCGTTTCTACACGATATGATAAACAGTATATTTACTGAAAATGTATCATATCGTGTAGAAACGCAAAGTGTTGTTTATACAGTTCTGTACATTTCGTGCGAATTCTTGTTTTAATTAAGACACTGTTACACAGCAATTTTATGAAGAAAAACGACATATACGTTTTACGGAAATGAAATGTTGATTAATAAATATCTTAATTATTTATTTCCAGTTTTTTTGCCTGGTTAACCTTAGTACTTGATGCGCTGATAATATCTGTACATCCCCCCCCCCATTTTTTTTTTCAATTTGAACACTACAAACTATGAATTTTGTAAAGAAGAATAGCATTTACTTTATGGAAATAAAATGTTGAAAGGTAATTAATATCATTATTTAAACGACAATAAATAGTGAGCTGATAATCGTAAGGCTAGCCCTTAAGTTTTACTCCGTCAATCAAAAAAAAAAAAAAAAAAAAAAAAAGACTAACAATTTATTAAATTATAGTTGTATTTACAGCGAAAGCAGAAAATGCTGTCATGAGAACAATTAGGCTTAACAAACCTTTGAATTCACGATGGGTTCAATATTAGATCTATATAAAGGCACTCAATAATTTCCAGATATGTTGTATAAAAATGCTTACTCACGTGCACGATTACCGAAAGCTCAATACTGACCAATGGCGCATGAACACGAAGCTAATATCGGCATTCCCTTTACGTTTGCCCTTTGACCTCTCTGGAGAGAGGGATTGCGATGGCCCTCTGACCGTGACGTCACACCCCTTTGTAGTTAACGCGCTGGGGCTTGCTCTCCAGGGGGTTTTGACTCCGCCCACGTCCACCACCAAAACGAGCTACGCTCAACGTCCCCAGAATGTTGCATGCTGGGGAGGGAGGGTTTTCACATAGAATGACTCAGCGCAAGGCCACACTCGTCGAGTCGAGTGCCGGCCACTCGCGCTATGATCTGAGCAGCTTCGAGAGGCAGAACTGGAAGTGCAGGCAGCATCGTAAGCATGACGGATCGTCAAGTGGCCGCCGTTGCGTTGAGAACGGGAACAAGCAAAATAAAAATTAATAACTTCCGTTAATTTTCCGTAGAAAAATCACGGTTTTCCCTATTCCGTAGTACAAGAGCTTTTTCCGTAGTAGTTGCCATCTCTGTAATAATAATAATAATACACTGGTGTGCAAAAATTAAGGACGAAGAGGAGAAATTAGCATAACAGCGGAACGAGGAGGCAGAACGGACCGAAAGACCACTCAGGAGATAGACTAGAGTCCGGTACGGTAGGGCATGCGCATATATGCAGCATGACGTAGGGAGGGGGTGTCGGAAGGGTATAAAGCACACGGGCGGTGTACGCTCAGCAATTCGGGGGCCGCAGGTAGCCTAGTGGGCAACATTCGTAACTGCCACGGAAGGGACCTCATGTTCGATCCCAGCAGGTACGAACATTCGATCCACTAAATATCTGCCGTGCGTCGGATGGGCACGTTAAGCTGTCGGACCCGGGGTACTGGCCCCCAGGTAATAAATAAGGGTGTCTTCCTTCCACTTTCTACTTCGCTTCCGTGTCACTTTCCTATCGGGCACTCTAGCCCAAATCTCCTAGCTTCCAATTTCTAAGGGTTGTTTAAGACCTGGGGTCAGACACTCCCTTTCTAAAATCCTCTACATATGATCATGCTCAGCAATTCGGGGTCGCGGGTAGCCTAGTGGGCAACATTCGTAACTGCCACGGAAAGGACCTCATGTTCGATCCCAGCAGGTACGAACGCTCGATCCACTATATATCCGCCGTGCGTCGAATGGGCACGTTAAGCCGTCAGACTCCGGGTACTGCCCTCCCGGTAATAAATAAGGGCGTCTCCCCCCTTTCTACTTCGCTTCCGTGTTACTTTCCTATCGGGCACTAGCGAAAATCTCCCAGATTCCTATTTCTAAGGGTTGTTTAAGACCTGGGGTCAGACACTTCCTTCCTAAAATCCTCTAGATATGATCTGATCTGCTCAGCAATTCGGTGAAAGCTATTGCACGGTGTATATCGATTTGAATGACGTCGAGTTGCCACCACCGTGTGATATGGCCAACAGGCAATCCAGTAGACGACATCTAGATGACTTTATCCGTGGTCGCATCATTGGGGAGTTGGAAGAAGGTCATAGTGTGACTAGTGTGGCCGAGGAGTTCGGGATCGCTCACAGCATCGTTTCACGAGCTTGGAGAGCATTTCAAACGACAGGAACAGCTGTCCGAAAGTTTAGCAGTGGTCGTCCACGAGCAACCACGGCGGCGGACAACCGGTATATTGTCCTACAGGCGAGAAGAGACAGACGGCAGACAGCGGGAGAAATTGCAGGGCACATGCAACAGACAACTGAACGTCCGTTATCGCATTTTACCATGGCCAGGAGGCTGCACACAGGTGGTATATTTGCATGACGACAAGTACGGTGTGTGCAGCAATTAACGCCTGATCATCGGAGACAGCGGTTTCTGTGGTGCCAGGAACACAAGAACTGGACACATCAGCAATGGGTCGAGTTCTCTTTACGGATGAGAGCCGATTTAGTCTGACGAGCGATTCTGGATGTATACACATCTGGAGAGCAGGGAACACGTAATCACACCTCCAACATCATCGAAAGGGACCGGCTTGGAGGTGGCGGAGTTCTCGTTTGGGGTGGTATCATGCTTGGTAGCTGTACTGACCTCCACATCTTCCAAGGAGGTTTAGTCACTGGTGTCCGCTATTGTACCGAGGTTCTCCTGCCTCACGTGCGTCGTTTTAGAGGTGCTGTGGGTCCTGAGTTCCTCTTCATGGACGACAACGCTACACCTCATCGTACAGTGGCTGCCGCACAGCTGTTGGAGAGTGAAGATATTCAACGCATGGATTGGCCTGCAAGGTCCCCGGACCTAAATCCAATCGAACACGTGTGGGACATTCTCGGGAGATGCTTGGCAGCACGTCACCAGCCGCCAGCAACGATTCCGCAGCTGTGATTGGCACTACAAGAGAAATGGACCGTGATGCATCAACAGCTCCTTGACAACCTCGTCCTCAGCATGGACAGACATTGTAAATCTTGCAACGCAGTCAGGGGTGATCATATCCCCTACTAAAGGCTGGATTTTTCTTGGCAGGCGCCTGTCACATAGACGTTTCTGTCTTCTGTCTTGTTGTGCTCGAAGCTACCTTTTCAATAAAGTGCCTTTGTATCCTTTGGATTCCTTGTTTGGACAGTTTTGTTCACTTGTCCCATATTCTTACATTTTGGGGATCTTATGGTATCATTTGAGTCGATGTGGAGCACTTCTGCACGACATTACATTCGAAAAACCGTCTCGTCCTTAATTTTTGTACGCCAGCGTAATAATAAACTGACTGCTTTTGACCATGGCTTCACATTAAATACAAATGAACACAAATTATCAGAATCCTTATAATCTGAATTGCTAATTAACTGAATCACAAATGAAGAATGTAGGCTCAGTTTGTGATGTAAGCCTCCTTCCACTCAGTGAGTCAGTTCACATGGTGGTCATTATTTTGGTCCATTCTAATCTGTTCCCAGTTGTTGATATTCTACATCATGCTTAATGTGTTCTGTTTGATTTTCAGATCCATTTTGACTGATCAGGAAATCATTGCCAACATTTAAGCAGAGTATAACAGTGAAGGAAAAGAAAATAAGAAAGGAAATTATAAACCAACTCTCATAGTGAAGCCACCAACTGTGTTGAAATAGCAGTGAAATGGTACAAAAAGTAGAATGAAAGCTCCTAACACTGAAATGCTTGTGAGCCTTATAACTAGGAAACAAGTTTTGCATGTTAAACAAACTTTGTTGTTGGACATTTTCAAATAAAGTGTTTTGAAAAAATGGTAATGTAATTACATTAATTTTTGATGTTTTCCCTGTGTTATGTTTTTTAGTTTTTTTTTATTAATATTACAACAAGTACAATTAATCTGAATAAGAGTTCTATTGCACTTCAAAACTTAGAACACACTTTATCTATTCCATTCTTTGCGATATGGATTTTGAGAAATGCAAGGTATGCATTGCTTTATAAATTCCAATTCACATATTAGTTACATGTTCTCTTTTCTGATTACACAGGGAAATACATTTAACATTACCTCAGATAGATGATATCCTACTGTACATCGTCAACATATTTGTTGAGTTACTCTGAAAACACACATGCATGCACACACTTTAACAGCACAAATCTGACATACACCATACACGGTCGTATTAAAATGATATAACCACCTACCTAATAATGGGAATAACCACACTTGGCCTAGATGACAGTGGTGAGACGAAGTGACGTGGATCAATGAGGTCTGAGGCACAAGTGCTCATTCAGACTGCAGCAGAGCGTGGAGGTCCCGGAGATGACATGCTTGTGGGTTGGCATGTCGAACCTGTTGATCCAAATAGTCCCACAAGTGCTCTATGGGATTGAGGTCAAGTGATTTCACCGGCCAAAAGAGAACGGAGACATTGCTGCCATGTTCCTGGAAACAGTCATGCACCCCCTTAGCAACATGGCAGTGCACATTGCCTTTTTGATAGACACCATCACCACCAGGGTAAATATCTAACATGAAGGCATCCATGTGGTCAGTGAGGATTGACAGGTAGCCATTGGCATTCAGGGATCCATCCAGTGGTACTAGCGGTCCCAGGTCATACCAGGAAAACACCCCCAGACATGCACACTAACACGGCTGGCCTGTACTTGACCGATAAGCATGTCCATGTGTTGGTTCTCGTGTGTCTAACACTGTATCCGGCACTGGCCGTCACTTCTGTGGAGTAGAAAACACTCGATTCGTCGGAGTAGGCAACCTTTAGTCCTATGATTCATCGGAGTAGGCCTTGATGCAGCGTCGACTTTTGAGACTCATGCGTAACAGGGTTCACTCTGCTGTTATCAAGGGCACGTACCTCGGCACCTCAGAGTTCATTTCCGTGGTCAATGGCTGCACTGTTGCACGTTGATTGCCGTTTACCGGTCAAAGAAGGTGATGTTCTCCTCTGGGGGGCAATGGCCTTGTGGCTTCACAGTTATGACGTCAGTAGGTACTTGGTGCGCCAGCGGTCCATTTGGTACACCCTTACTACAGCACCTCACAAACAGCCTACAAAGTCTGCTGTTTCTGAGATGCTTCCACCCTTGGCACAGTAGCTGATGATAATTCCTTTTTGAATGTCAGTCAAATCACAACCTCTGCCCATTGTGCTCATGTAATGCATTATGGCTTATCTGTTCTGGCTGGCCGATTATATCTTCGTGTGGTCGACCTTATACTGTACACTCTGTGTCATGCCTGGGTAGGTACACTGTGATTTCAGGGGTGGTCTGGTCATATTATTCTGATACAACTGTGTACAAAGCCAATGCTCAGCCTGTTGAAGCAGAAGACATGAAGTCTTCCATGTGAAAGTGTCGAGAGACTCGAGCAAAGTTTTCTAACCACTTTGGTAGGTAAGAAAGCAAGCTTTGGTGAGCTGGCCCTACCTTTTAAGTTAAAGATGATCAACTCAACCCGATTAACCAACATGCAGTTGGTTGATCAGGTTGAGACGATGGCCACTCTGCCATCTGAAAGTCTGTCCAATAAATACTGCACAAGGTTGTGCTGTTTCCTGCTGTGAAGTTTTCCTATCTTCCTTTATTAGCTGCCAAACCTTTAAACTTCTTTCACAGTTCGGCTTCTTTTTATAAAAAACAGTTAAGTCAACAAATACGCAGAAGTCTGAATGTATCACCCATGCCTAAGCATATTTCCAGGATCCTGGTTGTTCATGCCAGCTGTATGTTTGATAACTCCATGTGATTCATGATGCAATTTGCTTATGCTCACCAGAGTTGTATATAAAAAAAAATGTATCTGCATACACAACTACTGAAACAGAAAACTTGCTGCAAACCAGCGAAGTGTAAACCATGATAACAATAAAATAATTTAAAGAAAAATTAATAAAACAATAAATAATTATTAGAACATAACAGATTCCAATGAGGACAAAATAAGTACATTACAATTAAAAGTGCAGCAGTGTGAGTGAAATGAACCTTAATGGCAAAATAACAAAATATTGGATTATGAACCTCATGAAAACAAGAGACTAATTAAAGAAAGTTTTTATATCCAGAAAAACAGTTCCATCAGTGAACCTTCAAAAATTATAGATGGATTTTCAATAACTTAATTAAAAAATAGCAGACTTACAAAATACATAAGGAAAAGAATTTAATTTAATAACTGGCAACTGAAAGAGGAACCCTCTGGCAACAAAATTTAAATTCTTGCTGTGTAAACAAAACTTTTGATACAGTTTCTATACATTGAGAAGAGGCCTTGATAAAAATCTAGAGGCCAGAAACATCTGTAAAATCAGAAGATATGAAAAATAATTGAAAGTTCTTCAAGTTAAAATAGAATTAAGTACGTTAATCTGAGTAAAGCCTTGAGTAAGCGTTTTAATTCTTGTAAAGAACTTTTTATAAATCTACACACAAAAACTATCAGTAAAATGTGCTAACAATTTGGAAACTATCTGTGTACAGTGTACGTGCATATGTCTACATT
The DNA here is from genome assembly GCA_039090855.1 of Macrothele yani. Taxonomy (NCBI): domain Eukaryota; kingdom Metazoa; phylum Arthropoda; class Arachnida; order Araneae; family Macrothelidae; genus Macrothele; species Macrothele yani. The sequence continues at coordinate 2,468,757 of CM076997.1, forward strand.
CTGCAACTCTGATGCTCACAACGCACTTATCTTCTTGGAAGTTTACATTAATTTAAATATATATCAAACACATGAAAATCACATATACCGACCATGAGTCTATGGTAAAAATAACAATAAATTATAATTTACCTGGATACATATGCATTTTAATGTACTTCCAAATCCCTCTTTTTGCTCTGTACAGGTTGGAAAAACAAACTCCGGTGGGTTTCACATATTTCAGATATTACAATTAGAGAAACAAGTGTGTTTGTCTGTTCCCCTTTTAACATTTAACCACAGCTAATCTCAACAATGGCAGATAACTCATACAAGGCAGAAAGAGAAGAGATATGATCAGACATTTTGTTATTTTAAACACCTAGTAATACCATGCACACAAAGAATTCAGAAACTAAGTTGCTGAAAATCACACACACACACACACACACACAGTTTGTCTATATTTAATCAACAATATCATGCCTGAAGACATTGACATGTTTAGGTACTATGGAAAGCTTGATGCTGCCCAAAAATCAGGTGTCTGCTATTTAAACTTCATATTACAGATGCATGCTTGGTGTAACCAGGAGAGATAAGAAGAGGAACTTGTGGATCAGAAAAATGACAAGGGTGGAAGATATCATGATCAGAGTAAAAGCCCTGAAATTGCAATGGGCTGGATATATTGCCAGAAGGACAGACCATTGACGGATAGCCGAATTTTAGACTGGATTCCAAGGGACAGGAAAAAGACCCAAAAAGAAGACCACATGGGAGATGGGTGGATGGAATTCGAAAGTATGCGGGAGTAACATGGAGACTGGCACAAGACAGACCGTTGTGGAAGAAACTTGGGGAGACCTTTGTCCAGCAGTCGATTGACAATGGTTGACAATGATGATGATTACAGAAATGCTTCAAAATTTTGTGAAAGAGATATTTTAAAATTTAAAAGTAAAATACCAGTTGTCCTTCTTATGGTGAACATTGGCTAATGATGTGGCTACAATTTTGTCTCTGCCATAGCTCAAAATATTCAGTGGTCTTATATTCTCAAACTCACTGTACAAAGTTTGCCCCTATTCAGAGCAGTGAATAGACCAGCCACCAGATGTCTTGACCTAGACATTACTAGTAAAAAATTCATTGCGGCCATATCTTTTAAAGCAAAGAACTCCAATCTGCTGAATATTTTGTAAAATATGATTTATCCGGAAAAAAAAAAAAAAAAAAAGCGTACCAGCCTCAACAGACTCGTGTTTTGCACAACCTAATAAAAATTCACATAAACATGTATAATTAACAGATTGAACAGATAGACATATCCAACTTGCTTTGGTAAAGAATGAGAAATGAGTTAAATAAATAATGAGGAATTGCACACTATCCTTGCTTTATCTATGTTTTAGCCATCCTCACAAAAGCAATCCTTCACCCAGTACAGCATCATATATTCTCCAGCATCCCCCCATAGCCTACCACCTGGCTATGATATGAAAACAACGTATTTTTCACATGGCTTCAAGGAAAGGAGACTCCTATTTTTCTTTGGTAAAATCAATTACATACACCCTATGATCAATTTCATTATGGAGCTTAAACACAATGGTGCCATACCTTATTTAGATGTTTTACTAAGCAAATTGCCTGACAATCATCTTTGTACACAAGTCAATTATAAACTTACATCTGACCCCACCTGATGCTCCACAACTCACTGTGTCCCACAGAATACAAAACAGCTATCTTCTCTTCTCAAATTAGAAGGGCATTTGCTGTCTCCTCAGATGCCTATTCAAGACAAGGTGAACTGAAAAGCGTCATTGCCGTCTCAGTGGTGCAGTGGTCTAAGCGATGGCCTCTGATCATTCGTCCTAAAGGGCTCTGGGTTTGAATTCCAGTGAGGCATGGATATTGTGTTTGTCTTACGGCACTGGCTCTCTCCCTTCCCTGGAACCAGTGACCCTAAATTAGGGACGGGCAACTGCTTATAGCCCATTGAGTTGCTCACGGTGGTCGGTAAACCTCCAATCTAAAAAAGAAAGAAAAAAAAAAGGTAATTGAATTAGCCACTGATGCAGGATACATCTTGAACCAGATACATAACTTTGTAGAAAAAACAAAATCAAATGCTCTAATCTTTCTATGCCACAGCTATGCTACCTGGGATCAATTCCCTACATACCAAATGTTTCCTACCTACTCAAAACGTGTTCAAGATGAACCACAATGTTGGCAAAAAGTCTCCTGCAGCTTTATATACCATGCTTATCAAAAATACAGACAAACCCTCTCTTTCCAATGAGGCAGGTATTTACATGACCACCTTACAATATCTGGATGACTCTAGATGATACCACATTGGAATGACCAATTGGATAAAATCCACCAATTGGCATAAAACACCAAATTGCATTTCAAAAAATTAAGAATTTGTTACAGACAGATATATCTTACATAAATTTAACCAACTGCCATAAAACACAAAATCACATTCTACAAAATAAATAACTATGTACAATTAAATTTTTGGCTACTATTTTATGGATGTATGATACTCTTTTAGGGACCTTAAATGAACCTAAGCAGATTTATAGAAAGTAGACCAGCCCACAAGAAAGCTTTTAACTAAATTCAGGTTTCATCATTCAAATTCTCATACAAAAAGTTACATCTGAAAAGACAGATGGAGGTATAAAGGGCAGGCAAATATTCTTAAACTACCACTGAAAACAACAAAGGCAACACACACAAAATTTCATTGCATTAAAACACACCACCACAGCTCCGGTAGCTGCAGCTTGTGCAAGTTGTACATAACTGAATTCCAGTAACACTCAAATACTTTTTCATTCTGAAAAAAACCTATAACCATTGGTCAGTTTAGAAAACATAATTTTAAAGGAGACTGACAAGCTCCCTTGAATTGGAAAATGAATGTAGATTTATCACTACAATGGTTTAAAACGGTTAGCTCTCTCCAGCAACCAAAGGCTTCTTTTCTTTACTTGTATTGAGGATCATACTTACACAGCAACCCAGAACCGCAAAAGGTACAAATCAAAAGTCACAGAGAATGACACATGCAAAAAATACGATAAAGACACTGGAGCAGTATACAGTGAATAAAAGCTCACTGTATTCTCACATGAAAAGAATACCTGAAAAAACATTACTAAGACGTAAAGAAAGCATCCTGCTTTTCTTGGGCTACTTCCTTGAGTTCTTTCATCTCATTCACTTGTTTCTCTGAGCCATGGAAGCCTTGGCCTAGATATGATCTAATCCAAAGCTGCTCAGCATCCCATTGTAAGTATTGACAAGAACCTGTTCTCAGAAATCAGAGTGTGCACTTCATCAGAATTACAATCAAAGAAGAGACCACTGACTACAACTGATCCAAAGAACAATGCCTAATGAAATTTTCAAATACTGGACTCTATAAATAGAAATCCAGATGGTCTGGAAGCACAACATAGAACAGTTCAAACCAATTGTTATTTTATCAACTACTGTAGTGCATAACACTTTATTAAAAAAATAATCAATCAAGGAATTAGATTGCCACACTGCTGACATCACTCAGAAAAAAAAAAAAAAGATAGTTTATGAATTTACAAACATATGTTTCTCAGAAATTGCAATATGGCCAAAAGAGTGAATGGAATTTTTTATCTTATGCTCACTGCTTTATGCCAAGGAATTAAAAACAATGATAAAAATAAGATAGTGCACATAACTCGGGGGAACAAAGGCTGATGCCACGATCAAACAGTTTAGCAACAAAAAAATCTGAATCTAGTTTGCTTACCTTTAACTTTTTTATCAAAAGCTTTTTGCTTTCTCTTTTCTTGGGCTTCTTCCCTGAGTTCTTTCATTTCGTCTATTTGTTCTTCAGAGCCATGTACTTCCAGAGCTCGTTTCTCCACCTTCCATATAAAAAGGCACACAAAAATATTTGCTGAATTATTATTTACTGCACCAACTTCAGTAGACAGCATAAAAAAGACATCACTACTTTTTCACATTTTTATAGAATTCACAATAATCATGCTGGTTAGGTAAGAATTTTTTTTCTATTACAATGTCCAGTCTTTATTTATATTACTGCAAAGAGCCTTGGTAATGGACAAATGTTTGATGTTTGGTTGGCAGTCAGATCAAAAAGTCCTGCATCGTAGTACACATTTTTTTTTGTCTATAGAAATCAAATTTCTAATAAATTTTAGCAGAAAAAAGCCAGAGCCAAAAGCCCATTTCAATTTGATGATGGCATTAAAGATATGGTAACAGAAGGAATGAGGAAAGCAACAACATGGACCACGTTGTCAGCCGACGACAGTGCTCTGTGCCAAGAGCTAACACAAAGATGACACTATGTTCTTGAGTGTAATGAGCATGCATTTTGACATAAAAGTCTCAAACCTAATCAGCTAAAGCTATTTAACAACAGCAAAATGTTTATAAATTGTAAAATAAGTGTAAGGTGACGGAGCCGGGCCCCACTAATTATTTTCATGTAGTAATATGTTCTGCAATTATTTCTCATTTCAAAGGCAATGTAATGTAAATTCAAACGCACATGTTGGCACGTGGTGCGTTTCCTTTGTATGACAGATTGTGTAATACCGAGCGAAGCACGTGACTAGCAATATCTGTTTACTTCGACGGGGTCTGATGCATAGGTCAAAGGTCATCACTTCATGTGAACGGCTAACTCCACACCAAAAGGATTTCCAGAAGCAGAAGGGGGGGGGGAGGTTAAGTTAAGGATATAAAAGGAAGCGACACGTTCGCTAGAGAGGCTTTTCATGTTTCACCTTCCACGGAGTTGGACGTCGTGTTTTAAAGCAGAGAGTGTCGGTTAGACCTCTTGGGGTTTTACGTTTTTACTGACGGAATAGTCATGGTTTTTTTTTTCGGCGATAAGAGATCGGCCGGGTTTTAGACGGAACGACTCAAGTCACGTGGCGGAGGGTCTTCCGGGATATCAGTGAGATAGTGAAGTGTTCGCTAGCTGGAAACCTGTTGGCACCTGGAGATAGCCAATCGAACGGAACTTATTCTTTCATCTATTAAATTTTGTTTTGTCTAACCAAGGACTTGTTATTGGAGTTATTCATTGTCGTGAACGGAAGTGATTACTGACTACAAGTTCCAGTTTTTTCAACGATTGAGTTTAACTCGACGGCACTCAAAGGAACCTACGTCAGGCCTGTTTGAGAGTTTCGGATTCTGTAAGTAAGGCCTAGTGGCAGATTGAACTCAGCGGGGGCCTGACATATTGTGGCACAGTCGGCAGTACATGTTTTATCGGCAGTGCATGTGGTATCGGCAGCACGTGGTCAGAGATGACAGACAAAGGAACTTAGTGCACGTGGTTGCCAGGAATTCCGCTGACAACAGACAGAGGAAAGAAGTGCATGTTGTTATCGGGAATCCAGTGACACTGGACAGAGGAAAGAAGTGCACATGGTTGAAAGGAATTTAGTGACAACAGACAGAGAAACGAAAGTGCACGCAGTTGAAAGGAATTCAGTGACAAAGGTACAAACGACACGTGGCGACAGTGATGGACTTGGTTTAACAAATGAAGCAGTACAGATAAAAAAGGAGGCTTGAACGCCTCCGGTAATGTACCATTTTCTTGACCTGTTTTTGTTTTTTCTGTTGTTTTAACCTGTGTCTAGGATAGGAAACAGGAAAGTGTTAGGATATTTCCCATCATGGAATTAGGGCTAACATAGTACAAGTCAGATAGGCCTTATGCAAAGTGTTAATAAGAATTTGTGTATTATCTATTATGTTGCATGCAAGTAATCAGTAATTCGTGTTATATGGTGCTTAATCAGTTAGAAGGTATTGTTTTTTAGATAACCAAATAATGTCCAGAGAAAATAACTCCGTGTCAGAAACAAGCAATGAAGATAGGAACGAAGATGACTTTAATTCCAGTAATGAAGTAGAAATAAATCAGGATAAATCTATCTTAAATCAGGATAAGATGGAGTGGGAATTAAAACTACAAGTTTTAGAGCTAGAAGATAGGAAAGCAGAAAGTGAATTAGTAAATAAGAGAGAAGAGAGTTAGAATTATTAATAGGAGAGAAGAGAGAGAGTTTGAGTTAAAAAAAATTGAGCTAATGAGTAAAAGCCATGATAAATCGAGATAGGAGTAAAAGCCATGATAAATTATCTGATTACATTAAAATCCTAGAAAAGACATTACCTAGCCATCCAAGTAAACCGGGCGAAATTTTAGATTTTTTTTATTCTTTAGAAAGAGCTTTTATGTTACATGAAGTTCCAGATGTGTTAAAAGGTAAATTAGTAATTGCACTTTTTAACTCTGAGTGTGTGAACCATTTGTTCCGAAGGCTGACGTTGGATGAGTGTAACGATTATGAGGTAGTAAAAACTGCTATTTTAGCAGAGTGTCATCAAACGCCGGATATCTATAGGAAGCAATTTAATAAGGTCTCTAGAGAAAAAGGGGAAAGCTACATGCAACTAGCAAGGAGATTAAAAAGAATATTAACATACTATGTTAACAGCAGTGAGGTCAAAGAATTTGACCAATTAGCGAATCTCATTGTATGTGATAAGTTTAAGACCTTGATATCTCCTGCACTAAAGACCTACATTTTGCAGAGAGGGGCAACGGGGAAGCTAGAGAAAATTGACTATCTAGCGGAATTATGTGACCTGTTTACCAGTCACGTGGGGTCAAGAGGCAGCAAAGAAGAAAAGCCCAGACAAGGATATAGCAGTGGGTTTGCAAGGAGCCAGGTTAAGGGTAGTGGACCGGAACACAGCTATGGGCCTAAATTTCCTAAGCAAGGAATGAAAGTAGTGAGCAAACCGGGTAATTCTGAGAAGATTGGAGTTTGCTTTCGTTGTGGGATGAAGGGGCATTTCAAGAATAATTGTCCCTAGAAATCATCACCCAAGGGGAACGAAGGTAATCCAGGGAAACGGAGGAAAGAAGACCTGAGAAGAATTAATCGTGTCAGCCTAGAGCAACGAGTTGAGATGGATGTAGTTCAGGACAGGCAGGCCATAATTCAAGAGAAAACGGCTGAAGAAAGGAGAATCACCACAAGGGTAGACAGGGTGTCCGCATGGGATAAATTACGGGCGGAGATAGCAGAAATTCCTTTAGGAGACGCGGTGAGGCTTGTAGGTGAAGATGAATTGGAAGCAGTAGCATTAGTAGACACTGGGTCGGAATTTTCCTGTGTAAAGGCAGAGGCTTTAGGTGAACAGTCAGTTGAACCACAAGGTTCAGTGATTTTGACAAGTTTTCATGGAGGAAAGAAGGAGTTTCCTATCAAACAATTCAGGGTCAGAATTGAAAAGGAAGGTATGATCAAAGCAGACAAAGGGGTAGGTTCGTCTGCCGAGATTTTGTGTGCCATTGTTCCCAACCTCACTAATCAGGTAATTTTAGCACCAGATGATTTTCTGAGGTTAAGGGAGTTACACAAGAAGCAACGCCTCAGTGCAGGAGGGGAAAATCGGAGATATTAGATAAGCACGTGGTAGGAAAAAGAAAAAATTCTGAGTCGGAGGAGATGTCAGAAAAACATGTGGCAGAAGAAAAGGCGTAGTCAGAGAGGTCAGATAAGCATGTGGTAGGAGAAAGCCGGGTGATGAGTCATGAAGACGAGCATTTTGCTGTCAGAGCCATGCATAGAAGTGGTAAAGATAGCCGTGGGGTAGAGCAATGTAGGGGCGGAGTAGATAGAACAAAAGAAGAGAACACGTTGCAGCCACGTGGTGAGGTGAAAGAGGATAACCTCAGGGCAGATCAGAGCTTGATGCCAGGCACTCTGCAGGTAAAGGGGGAAACTCAACCGGCACAGCATAAAACATGGGACGAAGAACAGTCATAGGCAGGAGGGAGGGATTATAGAGAGACGCAGGAAGAACCGTCGGAGACTTATATGTCTGACACCAAAGCATTCATCAGGGAGCAGATTAATGACCCACCTTTAAAAAAAGTGAGGCACTGGGCAAAAATGAAGAAAGGAGGTTATGTGATATGGGACAGCATGATATATCACAAAGAGAGGGTACAGAATCAGGATACTTTACAACTTGTAGTACCAGAAACCAGAACAGAGCAAATTTTAAAATTGGCCCACGATTCAGTTTTTGGAGCACACTTGGCAGCCAAGAAGACCCAAAAACGAATTGTGTACTCTTTTTACAGGCCCACATTGAAGAAAGACATAAGGAAATATTGCAATTCGTGCACAGCATGTCAGTTAAGGGGTCCGATTACAAAAAGGGATGAAATACTGATTCAACCGGAGAGGAGGCTGAAACTTCCGTTTCAGGTGGTAAGAGGTTTACAAAATGCAGGGTTTATGGGGAATTTGTCTAAATGTTGTTTCGCATGGAAGGAGGTGCATTATTTAGGACATGTTGGGGGATCGGGGAGCCATCACCCGGATCCGGAAAAGCTCCAGGCGATTAAACAACTTACTCCCCCTCGAACCAAAAAGGAAGTTAGAAGCTTCCTAGGTTTAGTTAGCTATTACAGAGACTATGTGCTGAGATTCACAGAGACAGCGAAGCCTCCGATGAATCTCACTGCAAAGAAGGTGCAGGACAAAGTGTGTTGGACGACAAAGCTGGAGTGTCTTCCAGCAGTTAAAGGATAAGCAATGCCAGGCACCAGTGTTGTACTCTCCAAATTTTGACAAACTATTTTTATTACATACCGACGCTAGCGCTTTTGCGGTAGCGTGTTGTTTAAGTCGGCGCAACGAGGAAGGTCAGATTCGACCGGTGGCATATGCCAGCAAAAAATTGAGTGATACGCAGGCACGGTGGGCGGCGAGCCATAAAGAGGCATATGCTATTGTCTGGGGGTTGCAGAAGTTTGAAGGGTGGATCTTCGGACACAAGATTGAGGTGATGTCAGATCATAATCCATTCACATTTCTCACTAACTCAGCCTCTCAGAGTTAGAAACTGCAACGATGAATTTTAGCCATCTCACAATTTAATTTATGTTTAACGAAAAATGTGGAAAAAGAATTCCACATGTGGACACGTTGTCACGTCTGAATTTTGTGGACTACGGCAGCGCCATGATGGGGTAGGCCGAGATAGCTGTAGGTTATACGGCAGAGGGTCAGGAGAGTGGTACCCGTGGCTTATTCCCAACGACCAGAAAATGCTACATGTGAAGTGAGTACGAAATGCTGCAAGAAATATATGCACTGAACTTTATGGTGATAGCAAAAGTACAAGAACTTTCCTTTGTAAGTTGTGTGATCAACAGTGTAACTATTGAACTTTGTCATCGGACTTGGGCATTCACTCGCGGGACATTATAAACGTGCCCTCGAGTTCAAAAAGCGGGGAGCTGTAAGGTGACGGAGTCGGGCCCCACTAACTATTTTCATGTGGTAATATTTTCTGTAATTATTTCTCATTTCAAAGGCAATGTAATGCGAATTCAAACGCACGTGTTGGCACGCGGTGCGTTTCCTTTGTACGACGGATTGTGTAATACCGAGCAAAGCACGTGACTAGCAAGATCAGTCGACTTCGACGGGGTCCGATGCATAGGTCAAAGGTCACCACTTCCGGTGAATGGCTAACTCCACACCAAAAGGATTTCCAAAGGCGGAATTAAGGATATAATAGGAAGCAACACGTTCGTTAGCGAGACTTCTGGTGTCTCACCTTCCACGGAGTTGAACGTCGTGTTTTAAAGCGGAGAGTGTCGGTTAGACCTCTCGGGGTTTTATGTTTTCACCGACGGAATAGTCAGGGTTCTTTTTTTTGGCGATAAGAAATTGGCCAGGTTTTAGACGGAACAACCGAAGTCACGCGGCGGAGGGTCTTCCGGGATATCGACGAAACGGCGAAGCGTTCGCTAGGTGGAAACCTGTTGGCACGTGGAGACAGCCAATCGAACGGAACTTATTCTTTCATCTATTAAATTTTGTTTTGTCTAACCAAGGACTTGTTATTGGAGTTATTCACTGTCGTGAACTGAAGTGATTACGGACTACGTGTTCCAGTATTTTTCAACGATGGAGTTTAACTAGACGGCACTCAAAGGAACCTACGTCAGGCCCGTTTGAGAGATTCAGATTCCATAAGGCCTAGTGGCAGATCAAACTCGGCAGGACCTGACAATAAGGTTTTCTGGTAAAAAAAAAAAAAATTAGGTCATCCACACAGCAGAAATATTAGCACTATAAATGCTGGCTAGTTGGTTATTTGAGTGTATCAGTACAATGGTCCAAGTGGGCCAAAGAATGTCAAGCACCACGGTTATTTATGAAAAAGAGGGTGCTAAGAATCCCCGGAGGACCGGACTAGGCTGCCATCTGATGCTGACCTTGGCTACGTACAATGGACGCTCCCTATCTTCTGATTCAAGGCTTCTTGAATTGGAAGAGGAACTACAAAGGATCAAGTGGGACATCGTGGGGCTAAGTGAGGTAAGGAGAAAAGGAGAAGATCTCATCGAACTGAAAAGTGGACATCTCTTCTACTATCGTGGGACAGATACTGGCAGAACTAGTGGTGTTGGATTTATAATAAACAAGAAACTGAAGGATAAAGTTGTAGAAGTTGAAAGTTCCTCTGACAGAGCTGCACGACTTGTTATCCAACTCTCGAAAAGATACCAGGATCAGATTATTCAAACTTATGCACCCACCACAAGTCATCCTGAAGAAGAAATTGAAGAATTTTATGAGGAAATTTGTCATCTAAATAATAAAGGTAAGCAGCACTTGAAAATAATTATGGGAGATTTCAATGCAAAAATAGGGCAACAGCAACAGAATGAAACTTCAGTAGGTAAATTCGGTCACGGCAACAGAAACCAGCGTGGAAATACTCTCGTTGAGTTTGCAGAGGCAGAAGGGTTTTTCATCTTGAACTCCTTCTTCAAGAAAAAGCCACACAGGAAATGGACATGGAGACATCCAAATGGGACGACAAGTGAAATTGATTTTATTATGTGTAACAAAAAATTCGTCATAGAAGACTGCAGTGTGCTAAACAAGTTCAACACAGGTAGTTGACCATAGATTGGTGAGATGTAAGATGCACCTCAACACTAAACTTGAACGTGGCAAGCTCATAAGACAAACAAAATCTATTGACATAACCAACCTTAAAAAACACCATAATACCTTCAAGTTGGAACTGAAGAACAGGTTCTCTGCTTTAGAAGGCCTAACATCGGAAGAAGTGGACATCTCTGAAGTTAACAGAAAAGTAACCAAAGCTCTTATGGAAACAGCAACAAAATTAGCTGGGTCTAAGAACAAGCTGCATGTAAATAAATTATCAGGAAAAACGAAAATGTTGATGCAAAAAAGAAGAGAAATGAGGACAACTAAAGAAGATGTGACTTCCAAAGTGGAATATATAGAGCTATGCAAGACAGTAAGAAAAAGTATCACTGAAGACGTAAGAAAATTCAACTGTGAACTAGTGAGGAAAGCAATTGAAAACAACCAAAGCCTAAAGATAGCAAAGGGACATCTCAGTAAGGGAAGAAAACAGATTATGGCACTGAGAAAAGAAGATGGTTCTGTAACAAGAAATAGAGGCGAAATTTTGACAAGAGTGAAAGATTTCTACTCCAAATTATATGAAAGGGATGATACATGCACTCCAGACATCATGAAAGATACCAGTACCAGAGTTCCTCCAGTCCTTCCAGCAGAAGTTGCACATGCAATCAAGAACATGAAGCGGGGAAAAGCTCCAGGAGAAGATGGAATTACTGTAGACATCATACAAGAAGCAAGTGGAGAAATCGAAACAGTACTCGCCCAAATTTTCCCTCGATGCCTTAATGAAGGAAAGATTCCTGAGGATTGGAACACCGCTACAATGATCCTGATACATAAGAAAGGTGACATTGAGGATCTCGGAAACTACAGACCTATGAGCCTCCTATCAGTAGTTTATAAAATCTTCACTAAAGTTCTTTCACACCGCTTGAAGGTAACACTGGACATGGCTCAACCGAGAGAACAAGCTGGATTCAGGAGTGGCTACAGCACAATAGATCATATCCACATGCTGAGAGAACTAATTGAAAGAGCGAGGGAATATGAACTTCCATTGTGCATGGCTTTTATCGATTATGAAAAAGCCTTTGATTCGGTGAAACCGTCAGCAGTTACAATGGCTCTGAAAACCTGCGGTATTGAAGATGCATACATTAATATTATTAATAACATCTATGAAAATGCAAATGCAAAGATTAGGCTGTTTGAAAATACAACACACGTAAAAATTGGAAAGGGAGTGAGACAAGGTGACACCATATCTCCGAAGCTCTTTAATGCCACATTGGAAAATGTCTTTCAATCACTGAACTGGGAAAACAAAGGGGATAAAGATTAATGGAGATTATCTAACCCACCTTCGTTTTGCTGATGACATAGTCATTTTTGCAACTACCCCATCAGAGCTACAGAGTATGATCCAGGAACTTGCTGACAAGAGTAAAGAAGTGGGATTAAAAATGAACTTTCAGAAGACAAAAGTGATGTTCAATGCTTTTGCAAGAAATGAAGATTTATCGATTGATGGAGAAAAGCTGGAGATAACAGACACGTACGTTTATCTTGGACAGCAGATATCAAGTGAGGGTCACATTGATGAAGAAATTAATCGGCGTACAAAACTTGCCTGCAGAGCTTTTGGAAGAAACAGCATAATTTTCAAGAGCAATATGCCATTATGTCTTAAAAGAAAAGTGTTTGATCAATGCATCCTTCCAGTGCTTACGTATGGTGCAGAGACGTGGACCTTAACTAAAAGAGACATACAAAGGCTGCAGACAACTCAAAGAAGCATGGAGAGGTGCATGCTTGGTATAACCAGGAGAGATAAGAAGAGGAACTCGTGGATCCGAAAAATGACAAGAGTGGAAGACATCATGATCAGAGTTAAATCCCTGAAATGGCAATGGGCTGGACATACTGCCAGAAGGACAGATCATCGATGGACAGCCGAAATTTTAGATTGGATTCCAAGGGACAGGAAAAGACCCAGAAGAAGACCACATGGGAGATGGGTGGATGAAATTCGAAAGTATGCAGGGGTGACATGGAGGAGACTGGCACAAGACAGACCGTTGTGGAGGAAACTTGGGGAGACCTTCGTCCAGCAGTGGATTGATAATGGTTGACGATGATGATGATGATGATATAACATCCAAGCATAATAAAATAATATGGACCCTTTCCATCTCAATTGAGGCAGGTATGCCCAACATGTGTCAGTTGATCACCTCCAAGTTTTTTTAAAAAATAATGGCAGTTACTCCTAATGGAGATATAGATTACTGCAAAAGGATTTTTCATGAACAGTTTTTTGGGGGGAGCTGAGCTACAGCATTTTGAAAATAGGCAAAAAATACAGCTGTGGCAAAAATCACATGAAACACAGGGATCATAGCATACTTCTGGAAAATTTTAGGTAGGAATTTTAGGACTTTTTAGAAAAATTTTAGGAAAATTTTAGGAGTGTATTTCAATAAAAACTAGATGTATATTTGTATACATCTAGTAAAACAACTTTGTATACATTGTAAAGAGTTTGCTTCACACCCTTCAACCATATATACTGATAGACTGCGCATGACATCAAAATTTCTGGCTCCAACATAAAATCACATGACATCAGTCAAAAGGATGGGTTACACCTGCTGTGCTTATGGTTGCTCTGAGCGATATAGTAAAGGAAGTTCTATGATTTTTCATGGGTAAGAAACGAATTAAATACCTAAGTCAATAAAGTTCAATTACTTAACCAGAAACTTGCAGCTATTGATATAAAAATATATTAACTTAAGAAAAAAAAAATGGAATATGTGTTCCAAATTCTTCGCAAATGTTCATCACATTATAAATCACGAAATGTAAACAACCCGATCATGCATGTATATAGCTCATAAGTAAACTTACCTGAAGAGTTTTCATTATATATGAGGCGCATTCACATAATACACCGAAAACACTGAAGTTCTGCAGCGTAAATTAGTAATCATAACAGCATTTTTACACGAAATTTGGAGTCTGATGATGACGTGCCCAATGTTGGAGCCATGGCGGCTTTGATGCAGCTATTGCCAATGCGCAGTCCATTAGTATATATGATCGAAGTTCACACCCAAATTTTTTGCATAACGTGTAATGTCTAAAGTTTAAGTCTGATTTACTTCTAATGTTTCAGTTCTTATCTTTTCATGTGTTATTATCATATTCAAGTATATTTACCACATTCAAGTTTCACTTTGAACATTAATATGCTGTTGAACCAGAAGCAATTCACGATTTTCACAGTAAAGTTTTCAGGTTTCACATTAAACTATAATATCCTAAAGAGGTAATTGAAAACCAAGAACTATGTACAATTCTTCACTGAATTACTTTTTTCATATTATTGTTTTAACCTTTTCCTGATTAAGCCTATCTTTTTCTGCTTCCACCACAACTAATTTACTTTCAGTTTTCTTTATTTCAGCTGAACCTTGTATGATCAAGTTAGAGGCAACTGCTATTTCAACAGTATTTTGTTTTTCTACAGCTTTTCTCATTCTTTCTGTTCCCTCTTGAATTACTGCTAGGGAGGCTTCTTTATCTTTTTTAAGTCTATTTATTTCTGCATCATTTTCTTTTATTTTGTCATCAAACTCAGCTTTTCTTTTTTCTCTAGCTGCTTTTCCTTATTTTCCCTCTCTTTCTGCTTCCTTTCTTTTACCTTTTTTGATTCTTCTTCCTTCAGCTTATCAACATACTCTTTATAAAATTTATGTGAATCACGAACACTATTTAACAAATTTCTTGTTATGGGAACTTTACTTACACATCCATAGTGTTTAATGGCCCCTTTAACTATTCTTAATGATGTTATAGTTGAGTCTTTTAAGTTAGCCTTGTCCTTCCTTAACAGAGCAGTGTTAACCAAAAATCCCCTTTCTGCATCAGCATTACCATGAGGTAAAACTAAAATTGACTTGATGAGTTTAGCAAGATTTGAGTATTTTTCTTTCCCACAAGAGTCTTTAATACTAAATATATTATGCCAGTAATGATCAATCAGCACTGGAATATGCCCTTCCTCTCAAAATTTCACTAGTTCATCTAGAGTTGGCTTATCAGAATTTAAAAGTTTCCACTCTTCTCTTACTCTATCAATTTGTTCCTCAGAAAGATGCAAAACACTTGAAATTCTGGTTATTTCCAAAAGTCCTTCAGTGACTGAAAGTTGAGTAGACTCTTTCTTTGGTTCTCTTACCTTTAAAACTTCTATGTCTCTTAGCTTTTGATTGCAGAATGGCAAATTTGACTTTAAATATTTTGTGGTTGCAATTAGTGATGATCTTACATCTAAGAGAAATAATTTCTGCCTGGTCTCCTGAACATTCCTGAGGAGATTTTTTGTCTTCATACCAACTTCTAACTCCCCTAGTTTTTTCCATGAATTTTTGTTTTCAAAATCTACATTCTTTAGGTCTTCTCCAAATTTCCCTGCAATAACATCATCTTGGATAAACTGAGCCATAACATTCCTCATTAAAGTATTTAAATCAGAATATAACTGGTGTATTTTTGGTTCTTCACTCTGATAACATAATGAAAACTTTTCAAAATTTCGGTGTGAAAATGAAATTAATGCTAAATAGCAAGGAGTTAGCTCATTTTTCAGGAAACAGTGAATTCTTTTATACCTTGCTGAATTGCATAGTTGTTTTTCAAATATTTTTTGAGATGGCAAGAAGTTTAAAAAATATTCTGTAATATTTAGCCACTGATCCAAGAGCCTCTGGGCTACAGAACCAACGGCTAACCATCTGTTGCTTACATGACGCAAAAGAAATTTGGCTGTGACCAATGTTATATCCTCGACAGATTTATAATCCTCTCGTCTTGCAGCACTACTCTTTAAAAAGTAATGCATATCAGTAGCAAATTCGTCAAAATCTATATTTAAGCTTGTCAAAAAAATTTAAACGCATTACTAACAACACGCAGGTTGCAAAAACCAAGTTCCAAAGATTTCTGGCCTGTTTCTTGTTTTACAACTTCATTGAATTTGCGTAAAAAGCACTTATTTACATTTGGGCTGTCCATGGATACACAAATAATTCTGTTCAACGAAATATTGAAGGATGATAACACATCAAGAATTTCTTTTAGCAAAATATCTGCTGTTGCATGACCCAGAAAAACGCTTGTTAGGTATCGGCAAGAAACTGAATTTATTTCTGAAGACCAGTACCTGAGATACACATCCAACTGCCGTTTCACTTGTGCATTTGTAGTTTCATCAAATGCTATAGTAAGTCCTTTCCTGGGCTACTAGATGCAATGTCTTTTTTCAAATCCTCTTCAAAATATTTTGACAATCCATGTGATATCACATAAGCAACTTTTTTCTTTAAGTTGCATTTTGGCTGCAATAGCAGAATCAGGAAACATTACTTTGAAAAGTTCAACTGTTTCAGTGCATGAAACAAAAGACATATTGTCCTTAGCAACTTTCATGGCCCACAATGCTTCAGCTTTAGCCAACTGTAAATCATGACTCAGTACTTCACTAATATTTGTTTTGGGCTGAAGATCCCGTCCTCCAAAGGCTTTCAAGGATGGACTTATTTCGAAATTTACTTTGAAATTTCTGCAAATGTTTTTTCCTTTATGATGCGCTTTTACTTGTGAAAAGCCACTATTAGAAATATTGAAAATTTCTGAACACAATATACACTTAGCAGAAAATATTGTTTCAGTTGCAGAACACCATTCTTTCAACTTCACTCCGTCCAATTCTTTGGCGAGCCACGCATCTTGAAATTTCGTTTTGGATTTAGGCATCTTAAACACTTGTATTACTAACCAGAAAATGAAAGGGAAGTACAAAAACACGTTCCAATATTGCAAAACCAGACAACTCACCGAAGTTTGGCTGCAAGGATGTCAGAAGATAGAAAAAAAAAAAAAAAAAAAAAAAAAGCAAGTCACCACTAGAGAACTGAACCTGCACACAGCACACCATAAAAGACGCAAAACCAGAAACTATCATACGCATCTCACGCAAGTTCAGTCAAAGCGAGTCGGAGCCAAGATATATTGCGTATCGAAGGTCACTGTCGCCGACGCACAATCGAAGGTTAATGATCACGTGCTCTACTGCCTGCCACGATAACACTCAGCTACCATCCCATCGTCATTACCGGAGGTTACGGAAGGAGACCACATGTTTCCTCTTTGCTTCCACCCACCTGCGGTTTACAATAACAAAACATCAGCAGAAAGAGGAGGTTCCACGAGGCATGTCCCAAAAATAAAGTACGATCTTCTGCGTGCCACTGAGTTCGTCTGCAAAGCGCAAACCAGGGGTGAAAATGACCCCTCCCCTTTTCCCTTAGATCTCTTGTTACTCTCGAAAACTGTCCGAAGGCACAAAAGTAGAGCGCCCGCCCCGAAACAAGTGCATCTCGATGGCGTCATTTTCCCTCCCTTCAGCAGCACAGCATATAGGCTGTGTTTCTACAATAACAGGTCTTTTTACCTTACCGTAATGGTAAATTTATTGGCATTAATAACAGTTGTATTTTTAATAAATAAGCTTACGAAAATTTTAGGAAGAATAGCAAATTTTAGTTATAATTTTAGGAATTTAAGGAGGGTCACAAAATATTAGGAATTTTAGGAGAAATGCGATCCCTGGAAACACCAAATTTTTAAATGTACACTGCTCTTGAACTATGACAGATAGAGACTTGATTTTTTTTTAATTTGAAGCTATGGAATTGAGCTTTCTTTGAGTTCACAGCAATTAATCATAGGAATGCTGCCAGATGGCAAAAAAAAAATCTATATTTATTACAACAAACTTGAATTTTACACTAATTTTTTTCTTTCTTTTTTTTTTTTTTTTTTAAAGAAAAAGACTTATCAGGTGGGTAAGTGTGGCAACCTGTACCCCTACTTGGGTTGTCTTAGCAGTAATTTTATTTCAAGCCTGTGACGCATGTAACTCATAAAATTAATTTTTAAAATATACGAAATTTCAAAAAAATAAACATTTCTGAATTGCAATATCTCAAAAACCCCATTTTTTTTTATTCTGAAATTGTGGCCAAATAATGTCCTAATGGTAGGAAGTTAACTGGGGAAATCAGGTTACTGGATTTTTGCCTTGAAAATTTCTCATATATTTTTAAAGACACTTTTTTTTTCAATTTTTGAAAAATGGTATTTTTTTTCAAAATTTTCTGAATTCAAAGAAAAAAGAGAACTGTACACATTATTTAATAAATTTTTAATAACATGGTAATACAATTCCTGGCAGGGCTCACACTAAGCATTTGCCAAGTCGCCAAATGTGACTAAATCTGAAAATGGTCAGAGAAAATTAGAATCGCCAAAAATGGTGGCGAATGATTTTATGAATCTTAGGCAGTTTTTGACTCATGAGTAAACTGCAATTTACAGTACTTTTTTTTTTTTTTTTTTTTTGGAAAAAATGCGGCTGATATGATTTCAAAGTTATCATTTCCCAAAGATGTGGTGCTTAAAATGGTGATGCCCAGTGTGATTGTCATGCAGTACCCTCAAAGACCTATTAAGGCCGCTTGAGAGTAATTGGGGGAAGTCAATGAAAATAAGAGCTACTGAAGGGGGCGGGGGCTGTCGGGAGGGAAGAAATTCTTCCGTAATTTATAACGAGCGGGTCGGCAGATGATTCCCCTTAGGTTCATCCCGCTCTATGTGCGACACACCACCAACACATAGTCCAGTGTTGGTGTTGCATTTTGACTTTGCTGAGAAATGAAGTGCAGTGGCAAAATGTCCAGATCTTACTATTTACATGCATTGCATAGTTGCAAAATGAGTAAGTATTTCATGGAAGCATGCAATGATGTACGCTATGATACAGCACATGGTCTGTGTGTTATTTGTCTCATAAAAAGTGAAACTGCTAAGACTTGTCCTTTGGAAGAATTTAAAACTATTGTTTACATCTCAGATGAAGCAGCAGACTACTTCAAAAACAAATATCAGTTCTATGAACTTACGAAGGAGGACCCAAAAGTAAAAAGGAAGTGGTGTCTTCTCAGCCACAGGCCTCCAGGCCATCGCAAGAGTGCATGTGACAGTGAGGATGTCTAGTGCAAATATTATTCTACTAAATTAAGCTTTGCAAGCTACAAAAGATACACCTTCATTTGTTGAAACTGTCTCCTCCTTGATCCCAAAGACTAAACTTCTACTTTTCACAACTGATGAAGTTCAGTCCTACCGAACCCGCAAAGCAGAAGAGTGGGATACAGTAAAATCTGTTGTTGAGATACAGTCACAGCATTCCTGGCTTGTACAAGGAAATTAACCATCAATGGCCAGAACAATCCAGCACCCACATCAAACAGGGCAATTTTCAAGCCAACAACAAAAAAGAACCCATTTCCTGTGAACGATTTTTAAGTAGGAGAATTTATAGGATGCATTTATGACAATTACTGGTGGATGGGACAGATTACAAACATATCTAAAGAACTTGAGAACATAACAATACCCTTCATGCACCAGCCAGAGGTTTTCAGTGGCCAGAGGAATGTGGCAAGAAGACGAGACAAGCGTCCAGTGCCCTTTAAAAACGTACTTCTAAAGGTGAACGCTACAACTCCTGTCGGACATTCTGAATGACTTCATACCTTTTGATGAGAAGGAAATCAATAAAATCCAGCAGCTTTTCTCAGCTTGAATAATTTGTAGTGGTAAACTTGTAATTTTGTTTTTTGAGGCCCTTTTTCTTACTAAATAGAAACTGAATCTTAACTGCAGCCGAGATAATGTATTGTATGTGTGTTGATTATGGATTAAATAAGAAATTAAACAGGGTGTCCACAGAATTATCAAACCTGATTTCCCTGACCAAATATATAAGAAATCCCTGACCTTACACAAATAGGTTTATTTGAGTTTTTCAATATATGTGCCATGATAATAAATAAAATTGAATTGGATAATTGTGAAACTTATATTATTTAAAAGTGTTTCCGTTTGACATATAAAGTTTCCCAAATAACCGATTCATTTAATTATTATTATTTTTTTTTTTTTTCGGCCTCCACCTTTCCCATAGCCACCCAACTCACAATTTTTTAATTTTAAGTTTACTCTTTTTTTCATGGTTTTACATTTATTGAAGAAACACTCAAACAAACCCATACACAATATTCAGAACAGTTACTATAATACAAGGGTGCCCACTCTTTTTAAGGGAAAAAGTTCAAGGACATTCAAGGACTTTCAAGGACCTTCAGGAAAAAATTCAAGGATGAATTTTTCAATGTCCTAAACCGCAATGAATATATATATATCAAGAATTATGTGTGTTATATTATGATACTCATTATTTTCATAAAACATCTATATGCATTGCATTAATTCTTTCTGTGTGTTCAAAACTCCCAATTTCTCAAACACAAAATTATAACAATAAAACACTTAATATCTATTTTAGAATTATGTACAGGTATGTATAACACATTAAGTCACTTTTGTACGATTTTTAGATTTATGCTAATACCAAATTTTCATCTAATTATTTATATCATACTTTATAATATAACATTTACCTTTTACCATTAATAAAAGAAATATTTAAATTTAATGAATTGAAAAAAAAATACAAAAGATTTTAATAACATATTAGCTCACTTTCATATTGAAATTTCAACACAGCAAAATTAGAAAACTTACATGTTATTCAGAAATAAAATCCTTTCTTCACTTTCACATTAAGAAGCCTTCATAAAGTCTCAACATAATTGATGGATTTTGGATGCATGTAATTTTTTAAATACTTCTGTGGGGTAACCAGTTTTATACACATTGAATTAAATACCAAGAATGAAAACAGATACTTTAAACATTTTGGAAACACAGACATGGGGTGAGGAGACTGAATGATCTTTTCTTTAGTGGGCAATATTTTTGGACAATATGATGTGGTCATATTTTATCATTAAATGTGAGAAACGACACACAATACCAGCATTTAAATTTTCCTTTCGGTTTATCTTTAAGTTTTAACGATAGACAGTTTCAGTTATTAGTAGTTAGGCACGCACTACAAAACAAATTATGGATTCGAAATCCATTGAATTAGGTTTCCACCACAGAGAAATTAATAAGATCCTATGGGTTTATCATTAAAATGGTTTTAAACACCTTACATATGACACAGTACGAAAGCAAGACCATGGTGTATTTCTGTTATTATAAGAAAACTGAACCAAAGAAATTAACATCAGTATTTGTAATTGGTATAAAAAAAAAAAATTTTAGCAACAATGCATCTCCAAATTTTGCAAAAAGTTCTTTACTGAATGACAAACTTTCTTCAGGTGAAAATATTTAACAAATGAAAATACTGTAATCAATTTTTAAGTAATTCGAATTTTTTTCTACTCAAATGTCAGTACTTTTAACACAACATTAAATTTATCATTGTTAAAATATAATTAACAAGTATATTAAAAAAATATTAAGCAAATGGGTGAATAATTTATTTACAATTATTCACTAAATCCAGTTTTTTCTTGAGTTCAGAATCTATTTCTTTTATCACTGATTGTTTGTCTTGAGCTGTCTTTCTAAAGCTATTTGATTTAAGAATGCATTTAAAATTATGAGTATCTTCTGCTTTTGTTGCCAAGTCATCAGCTGAATTTAACAAATCTAATACTTCATTTTCTACACATGTTTTTCTTTTTTTCATACTTTCTATTTCATCCAGTATTTGTTTTCTCTGTTGGGCTACAGCAGAATTAGCCTTTCCCCGAACTTTTTCTTCTAAATTTATTACATATCTTTGCCTAGCACATCTGACATTACTCAGAAGCAATTTTGAAAACTCATTTATTTCCATGCCACCAATCTTACTTAGATGGTCATATATTATTCTTTGTGAACCAATAGTTTTCTCTTTCATATTGTCAATTGTTAGTTCCTTATTAATGGAGAATCCTCTCTCCACTGATGCCTGTCCATGCGAGAGTAACAGCAGCTTTTTAGTTACTTCCCACAACAGATCATAGTTTTTACTTGAGGATAAATGCTCATAAAATAACACATCTATTCTCAATTCCTCATAATTGTTATCAAAAAGTTTGAAATCTAAAGTTACTGCTGCAACACTACTTATAAAATCCTTTAACTGCAGCACAATAGTGTCAACAACACCAGGTTTCAGACGATTTGCATCCACGAGAATTTCTAGAATAATCTTGAAACTTTTTAAGCAAGATTCCTTCTCAGCACTCATTAATTTAGGATCTAAACACTTCATGTGCCACACAAGAGCATACTGCAGTGGGCATTTAGTGAGCAATTTTTTTTTTTTTTTGGCAAGGTTTTGCAAAATTGATCTGCATTTCATATGGAATTCCATTATCTGCTTTTCACTTGCATTTGATGGCTAAGTCTTCACCTCCTTTTCAGCCTGGAATCCAATATCAATCATCCTATAAGTGGAACAATTTTTATTATCAGTTGGATCAATTTTTAGAAGTGCTGTAATCGTCTTTGTTTGTTCTAATACATCCATTTTAACAAAGCAACTCATCAGATTCCTTAACATTTTCTCTAAGTCTTTAGCCATGAATGGCAGCATTGGCTTATCTGCCTGATACTTTTTTAAAAAGAGAGCCAGTTGCTTTGCAATAGAATTAAAAAAATATAATTTGGCAAGTGCCAATGGATCCTTCACCCATTTTTGGACATTAAAGGAAACTGTGCAAGGATTATTTACAATTTTCTGGGCTACCAAAGTTTCATACTTCAAAACAAAGGGTCAAATTTCTATAGCACCTTCACAAACAGGAGAATTTTCAACCCACCTGTGTGAACAGAACTTTAGTGGCATTTTACAACATTATCCACATTTAAATAATCCTCACGCCGTGCAGGTGAATTTTAAATAACCTGTATAGGCTTCAGAGAATTTTTTCTATTTCTCAATCGCTCAGAGTAGTAGCATGTCTCAATGCATTATGCACTATGTGCAATCCACAGGTACCGGTGCTTAAGAGAGATGCATTTGAATTGTCCGATAAATCATCTTGAAATAAAGAAAAAAGCTTTAAATTCACATTTGGCCAATCCATAGAAAACTGAACTGTATTTTTTAAAGTCAAATCCTTCAAAGACTGCTTAAGTTTGTCTAATAAAATTTCTGCACTTGTGTGGCCTAAAAACACAGAAGTCAGATACTGTGATGTTACTCTGTTCTTGTCCCAAAATCTTACATGAATGTCCATTTGTTTTTGTTGAGAGTATTTATTTAAACTCTCATCAAACAAAACAACAAAATCTTTGCTTTCATTAATCTGTTGCAACAAATATATGAACATTTTGTTTGCCCACAAGAAAAGTTGAGAGCCATTTCACTGTCTGGAAACATCAATCGAAACAACTTATCAATTCCAGCACATGATCTGTACGAATACTGGCTTTCTACCACTTTTAAAGTCCATAATATTTTGGCTTTTGTAGGATCTTTTCTGGGTAAACAACCTGCTGATGACAATGAAGATGGCTCTGGTGATGATGGTGCTTGTGATGCTGGTGCCAGTACTTTTTCAAATCAGGGTCATTCCATGTGAAATCAACCAGCAAAAATAGCATTTTCAACCTGACCATTTTTTGATTTTTATGAAACTTGGTATATTTGCAGAATTCATCAATATAAAGATACGTGAATTTTTTCAGAATTTTTATTGCACGCATTTTTGAGTTATTGATTTTTGAAATTTCAAAAAAAACCCCTGAAATTTCATCATCTGAGCAAACTTTAACTGCCAATTACTCGGGTTCTAGTAGAGCTAGGGTCATAAATCACGGCTCATTTTAAAGATCTTGACTTGGGCTTTCATTTGATATGCCACACAACACTATTAAAAATGTTTAATGTCAATTTTAAAATTTTGAAATTAAAATATTAAAAAACATGTTTTTTAAAAAATCTGAAAAAAAAATATATGTTTAACAAACACTATTTTTCTACATATCCTGAAAGTTTCATAATGGGATCGCTATGTGATCACTATAAAAACATAAATAACATAGAAGGACGTTACTAAACGCACCATCAGTGACTAAGGACTTGTTTATTTTGTCTGTCTAAAATGTTATCCCTGGTCTTACAAACACTGCAAATGTTAATGAATTAATTATAATTAGTTAAAAAGTTAATATATATCCATAAGGGTAACAAATTGTGTTTCTTTCCTAGGTTTTAAAGTAAAAGCAAAGTAAAAGATGGATGCCAGCAGATCATCCACATCAAAAGTTTTATGTGTGGTTTACTGTTGCAACCCCCTTGGGAAACCAAACCATAAATATAACAAAAAAATTGGCGACCAGTTTTCAAGAATCTATTGCTACAGAACAAGTTGCTCAAAACTAGAGACAAGATCTGTGACAGTTGTCGTAAAGCAATCCAGAAATTTCACTCTGAAGCTGCTGAACATTCTTCTTCACCTTCTGACAGCTATAATGAACAAGAATACGAAGGCCATGCTGTTCCATCTGAAAACATTGAAGTATCAACTCCTGAAAAACAGCATGCTATAGAAGCATTTAACAGAAGTTTACACTGTCTGGATGAAACACCAATCATCAGACAGTTATTGTGTCTTTAAGACATCTTAAAGACACAATAACAGAAAATCAATACATAGTAATTTGTGACTTTGCTGAAAATTATTCTTTTGTATTGCAAAATGCAGCTCAGGGTTTTCACTGGAACAATGCCCAAGCAACCCTGCATCCTATAGTTATATACTATCGAGATGAGAAAACTCAGAACCTAGGACATGTAAGTTTTGTGATTATATCCGACTGCCTAATTCACGGCAGTATAGCTGTCCATCTGTTTCAACGTTACCTAATTAATTTTATGCAGTTACATGTTTCTCAAAAACCTGAAAAGATATTTTATTTTTCGGATGGAGCAGCGTCACAATACAAAAACAAGTCAAACTTCCTTCAGCTTGTGCTACCACGAGACTGACTTTAATATAAAAGCAGAATGGAATTTTTTTGCAACAGCACATGGCACAAATGCATGTGATGTGATAGGGGGTACTGTGAAGCGATTAGCTGCAAAGGCAAGTTTACAACTTGTTTATAATAATCAAATTATTACCCCACGCCAACTCTTTGAATGGGCCACTGCTAATATTGCCTCCATTCACTTTGGGTTTGTAACAACAGAAAATTACAAAGAGGAGGAAATTATCCTTAAAAGTAGAATAGCTTCTGCTAAGACAATAAGTGGTACTCAGAAACTCCGTTGTTTCATTCCTGCAGGAAAACACAAATTAGTAGTCAAAACTTACTGACTTTCTGAGCATTTTAAAGAAGAGATATGTGCAACAGATAGAGGGGAACGGAACATTAGTTTTGAAAATATGGTAGGTTTTGTGATTAGTAAGTACTCAGAGCACTGGTGGTTGGGATGTGTACTTGGTGTGAATGAGGACACAGAAGAGGTAAAAGTGAGCTTCCTGGAGCCGCATGGTCCATCTCCATCATACAAGTATCCTCAATCACTGGATATACTGTTGGTTCATAAATCTGATGTTTTGTTAAAAGTTGACCCAACAACAGCTACTGGAAGAGTATATAATTTAACAATGACTGAGAAAAAGAAAACAAAACAAGCACTGGCATACAAGTGCGGCAAAATTTAAAAGAAAGAAAAAAACAGGATACATATAGAAGATAAAATAATTTTGTAAGTGTAAATATGCACACAGAACCTTATACTGAATTATGAAATGAATTACTTTGGGACACAGTTTCAAATTACTTAGATGTTTATTTTCATTCTTTAACATTCACAATGTTTAAAAAAACAAGTATCAGGGTTCGTACTCTTTTTGGGGGGAAAAAAATTCAAGGACTTTCCAGGCCTTTTCCAGGCCATATACAAAAAATTCCAGGATGATTACTACGCTTTACAGTATCATGCTCAAATTAGTTTTTAAAAGCAATTTCAGTTTTAAGTAATAAAAATGATGAAAGATGCAAATGGATGAGTGTGCTTTTTTACCCATTACATTTCTTTTTAATGTTTTTAATTGGCAAATTACCCAATAATGCTAAATTGAATCATGATACAATTACCACAAGGCTATTCAGAAAATCCTTTCCCTCAATCAGAAAATGATTAATTCAATCAGTCATTTTAGCTGCATCACTATTCTGCACTATCTTCCATGTAATCAGACTATTATTGATAACAACTAAAATTATTATAAAATAAAGTGAGGGCAGATTCAGAATTTAAGAATGAGGAGGGCGCACGTCTAACAGAGGACTGGTAAAAAAATCTCTGAGATTTATTTCCTCCAAAAAAACACGGTGGTAAAACATGGAGGACCCATAAGGGGAGATGGGGTGCTTGCCTGTCAGAGTACATTACAAACAGCAGTTCTGAAGTACTGCTGTGTGGATCACTGAAAAGTTCGGGCCAATGTAAGACAAAACGTGGAGTTGCAAATCCATAAGTGAAAAAGTGTGATGTCTGAAAACAAGAAATGTGAGACAAAGCAAAGCACTTATCTACTTACTCACCCCCCCCCCCTTTTTTTTTTTTTTGAAATGGGGCATGTGCCTGTTATGCCCACAGGTGGATTCTAGCTCTGATAAAAAGTGTTTCCATACATGGGAATGATTTTTTTTTCTTTTTAACATTCCCAATGACTGCCACTGGTGGATGCATATCGGGATGTGACTTTTGAAGGCAATGAAAATCTTAATTACTAGACAGAATATGTTCCAGACTTAAGGAAAATTTCATCCAATTGTAGTGCAGTTATGTTAAATCAAAAAGCATAAGCCACGGAATCACTATGCACCTCAAGAAATGATTCGGGAGTGGACGATCATAGAAAGGTGAACCAATAGAGTTTAAAACAGAAAGTGTAATTTTAGGAACATGGCAACAAATTTCAAATAAGTTTCATCATAAAAGTCAGAAAGTCCTGGCCCACAATGTGAAGTCCACAGCTCCCTGTGTTTAGGAGTTGGACATTTGAGTCAGCACTAAGTGTTGATTGCAGCATATCAAAAAACTTCCAATTAACATTGGGTCCATTCATTGATAACTGCACAATGTTACACAGTGGGAGGCACGCCATGCATTCAAGAAAATTTTCCATCATTATGTCTGCACTAGCATGACCCAAAAAACTGATGACAAATATCTGGTTGAAACTGTTCCTTTTTCCCATAAACGAACATGTATATCAATTTGTTTTGACTGACTAAACTTGTTTAAACTTTCGTCAAACAAAATCACAAAATTTTCATTTTCAGTTTTGACTTCCTGAACCAACACTGATTTAAAGTGAGGTGCCAAACCAAAGCAACAAATGTAGGAACATTTTTTTCGCCACAGCTGAAGTTTCCAGCAATTCTGCTGTCAGAAAACATTAGGCGGAATAAAACATCATTACCTGCACAAGACCTGTAAGAGTAATGGGATTTAACCACTTTTAAACACCACAATGCTTCTGCTTTAATGGTTGCATTTTTTTCAAGAGGAATATGCAGAGGATTAGATGTGGATGCAATAGGCTGTACTTGTTTATCACTTGATACACATAGCAATTTATCAACAGTTAGTGGAACATTTTTACAGCTTTCTGTCAACATACTATGTTTTTTTTTCCTTTCATGTGGCTTTTTAAAGCGGATTCCCCCATATTCGAAACATCTATTATTTTAATGGATAAAAATGCATTTTGCAACATGGCAATTGCTTTCATCTTTTTTAATCCATCCAGCATATTTAGGATTTATTAGCCAAAGATCACTAAAAGTACACTTACCCATATTTAAAGGGGGGGGGGGTGAAAAAATGGGTAAATCAACTGAAACAGTAAATGAAAACCAAAAAAATATCTAAGATCAGGAACCACACAACTAAAAATTGAGAATTTCCCCTGAGTAAGGGGCTACACATGTGACCAATTACTATAGGCCAGATTTTAAGTAATTAAAGAAAAAGGGGTCTTACTGCTATGTTCTTTCCTGCTCCCCCAGCTTTGTCCTTTAGGCAGCCTGGGTTGCAAATGCTTTGGCATTGATTTAGTCTTCATTCAAAACAAGGAAACAACACTTAGTGAAGTTACTGTTTTATGACCTGTATGCCAATCAGTAGACAGAGTGTTGTGCTAAAAGACTGTTACAAAGCATCACCTCTTACAGCTGGGCTCCAAACCAGAGGAAAGGAAATGTTAACAAACACTTAGTGCCTGAGGGAAGCAAAACTTTGTACTGGGTCTCCTCCTCCAAGTCTCAAATCTTTCATACTTACCCAGCTGGAGAGTGGACGTAGGGCTTCAAGCTTGGAGAATGAATACTGCTCTTATATCTATGCCTTTGAATTTAATTTCGACCATTTTCAACAGGGTAGGTTCCTAGGTTGTACCTAACAGCATACTAAAATTTCGCCAAAATCCAACCCCTTTTACGTGAATTATCGTACGGACAAATGGAAAAAACCAAAGCATAAACGTTTCTGCAACCTACAGTTCGAAAGGGTTAGTAATTTCTAAAATAAAAACATAACAAACAGCGTGAAAACTAGCTCATACACAGAATATTTGAAACTACAGTATGCGCTCTCAATTATTAGGGATGATAGGGGGAAGGGAATAGAACTGTCCATAATTAGCATGTTCTCGTCGCGCTAGGCGCTTAAGCACTGCTGAATTCCGTCAGACCCCCAATGGTCAAATGATTGAAATGTGCTAATGTTCATGGAATGAAATGGTTGATCAGCTATGATAACCGCATAAAAGTTCGAAGGGGGAGGAGGGGGGCGATTTTTTTTTTTACTTTATGCAACATTCTACATTACTCCAGTATTTATCTTGTCATCATCAACAATAGCAATGTAACTACCACTTACGATCGCGGATATCGGCCAACTGAAAATCTGCCATACAACTAAGGGATACAACACACAGGTATCATGTTACAGTGTATTGTAATTGAAAAAAAAAAAAAAAAAAAAAAAAAAAGATTTCAGAAATTAAAATCGAAAAAAAAAAAACTTTCAGAAATTAATATCATCAAGTCATGGTCTTTCAAAAATCCGCTTTCCTTTATAATGTTTAAAAACATGTAATGTTTTTTCTTTTTTACCTGTCGTGTATAATAAAATGGGTTGATTTTTTTATGGAATCAGACGTCCATATGTCTTCGTCTGAGTTCACACGTTAGCTACTGTGTACAAGTAAACATATTTTCAGCTCAAAAATATGTAGTTTTGTATGTATTCACAGTATAACTCATTCCGTATTCCCACAGAACAAAATTCAGCAGATACAAATGAAGAACATCAAGACCCACCCAACACCATGTTTCCGATTGTCTGCTGTTTATATTCAAGAAATGCGAATATGGATCATTGGTGAATGCAGCAACTATGGTTTTTATTTATTACCAAGAAAAAAAAAAAAAAGGAGCCTGAAAGCTGTAAAGCTGAAACGGATATTTCTCCCCCTCCCGAAAACATTCCGACTAAGTTCAAACAGCAGGAGCACGCGTCCACGCACACTCAACCTCTGGAATGTCCTGATGGAACGGCTTCTTTTCATTTGGCACATCGCCATAAATCACCACCTGCAGCTCACTGAAGTGTCTTCCTCCTTCACCCTAACTACATTCTTCTAGGCACTGTACCCTAACTATAGGAGAAAACGTAAAAAAAAAAAAATACTGCCCAATTTTCAACAAAATGACCAAATTTACGTCATAACGTTGCAATTTACTAATATACGTTTATCTGCTGAATTTCGCCTAAATCCATTGAAAACTTTTTAATTATAGATTTTTTTATTAAAACAGTAACTCAGACATCTGAATAAAAATGTATGTTTGTAATTAAAATGGAGTCCATATCATCACAGAAACAAAATTTAAGGATCACTGTTTAAATAAACCATGGCATCTAAAAAAAAATAATTTGCTTGCTTTTCCCGTAATTTATAATTGCCGTTTCTTTTTTTTGAATCCGATTTTGCAACGGAAAGATTTTTTTTTTTTTTTTTTTTGCATCTGCTAAAGTTTCAAACGGAATTCGGCGAAATTTGCACTAGAACTTTATTGTGATGTATTTTAACCACTGTAAAAATTTTACTGTGTTATTTTCAAAATTCCGGAAAATGGATTTCTGAAAATATCTCTTAGTCCTTTTGAGCCGTGGAAGTGATAAACAGGTGTTTGCTTTCTTCCCAACCAAGGGCTTCGGATCAGCGCTCCCAGCTGTCAATCAACCGTTGCTATGGTAACACACTTTCTGCTCAAGGCTCACTGTCTAAAGAGGCACACATAATAAAAATTTCCAATGCTAACTTTTTAAGTTTTAAACCGATTCAAATGGAATTTTGGGAGTGAGCTTCTGTAATCCAATTATAGTAAATGTAAAAATTTCAGCCACTTTTGTGAAAAATTCGCAAAGATAGTTTTCTTATTTTTTATCATAAGTAGCCGAAGTCTCTTGAGGGGTGGGCCGGAAGCAATAAACAAGGAGCAGCGTCTTAATGCAATAAACAAGGAGCAGATGAATGTGTTGTTCAGGCATACTCTTCACTGGTGGATGCCAGCTGACTTGGTAAACACGCGACCCCCTTGCAAATGCTAAATGTCTCTTCTTTCCCCTTCTGTTGTTCTCAGTAGTTGTCGGACGGACATCAAGCTCAGGGCTAGAGAATGCATCAAGCTCCCCTTCCCTAACAGACCTGCTAGTAATCATCCAATTTTATTGCACTGGAAGTAGTGCTTCCCCCCCCAGCCAAATTAGGATTTGGGCACATCCGAAACACCACTGTAGCCGGCGGTTTCTTTGAGAACAGAGGAGAGGAACTTAAAAAAATTAAGGGGTAACAGTCAGTAACACGATTTCCTAAAATGGCATTTTTTTAAGCACTAATTTCAAATTTCAAGGCTTTTCAAGACAGCATTAAAAAAATACCGTTTTTCCAGGATATTCCAGGCCTTGAAAACGTAATCATGATTTTCCAGGACTTTCCAGGTTTTCAAGCATGCGTGCGCACCCTGAAGTATGATATTTTACCCAAACCACATAAAGAATACCCTTCCAGTCATGGGTGGAACCGGGTAAGTACATCTGGCACATTTCAGTTGCATTGTTCTACGTTATTATTTTTTTTATAGTGATCCCATAGCGATCCCATTATGAAACTTTCAGGATGGGTCTGGTATGATTCGTCCAACGACGATTGGTCCAATGCCGATTCGTCCAATGGACAATTGGTCCAATGGGACGATTGGTCCAATTCCGTCCTTTCTGTCCGAAGTGCTACTCGTGGTATAAAAGTCTCATCTGTTCTGATTCTATCTCCGATGTTATACGAAAGTATCGGTAGTCCAAAGAATGTAAAATAATGTTACATTTCATGCGTAATATTGTGGTTACAGATTTCTTTTTCTTTTTTTTTTTTTTTTTGAATCGCGTTTTCTTGTTATACTGTTATACTGTCCTTGCTGCCGTCTATCAACTTCAATGTTTCTCTTTTGCATGAAATAATATAAAATACTAGTGTTCCGTTTCTGTTTGCAGAATGCGGTGGGGTTTTCCGCCAACTGCCCAATAACAACTGTTCGGGGTTTGGACAGAAGCCTTTTCAACAGTTTTTATTCCAGCGATGTCATATTCATAACGTTTACATATTAAATCAAGTTAATAATGTTGCACTTTTACTTAAACATGAAATATTAATTCATAGGCCTTTTTAACGGTTTATATTCTACCGATGTCATATTCATAACGTTTACATATTAAATCAAGTTAATAATATTGCGCTTTCACTTAAGCACGAAATATTAATTCATAGGCCTGCGGCCTAGGTACCTTGCAAAGACCTCAGAAATGATACGATGAATGCCTTTTATAAAGTTTTATAAAATTTTTACAAATACCAAATATCTAGGTTGTAACTTAAAATCTTCTAAAAAGGCACGCGACCTAGGTGCCTGGTAGATAGCTGAGAAATGATTTGTCGAGTGCCTTTTATAAGGTTTTATAAAATGTTTACAAATACCAAATACCTGGGTTGTGACTTAAAATCTTTTTAAAAGGCCAGCTGCCTAGGTGCCTTGTAAAGACCTGAGAAATGATACGATGAGTGCCTTTTATTAGGTTTTATGAAATGTTTACAAATACCAAATATCTAGGTTGCAACTTAAAATCGTCTAAATAGGCCTGGGGCCTAGGTGCTTCGTAAAGACCTGAGAAAGTATGAGCTTCTTTTATTAGGTTTTAAAACATATTTACAAATACTAAATATCTAGGTTGTAAATTAAAATCTTCAAAAAATGCCCATGGCCTAGGTGCTTTGCAAACAGCCGAGAAATGCTCCATTGAGTGCCTTTTACCAGGTTTATGTAAAATGTTTACAATTACCAAATATATGGAAATTATCTTTCTAAAGGATATAAAGAGGAGAATAATATAAATTATTATTCCTTTCTGGAAAATGAAAAAGTTTACCGTTGGCAAGATGATACCATTGGACGAATCAGTGTTGGACCAATCGTATCATTGGATGAATCGGCATTGGACGAATCGGATATTGGACCAATCGTCCCTTTGGACGAACCGGCATTGGACCAATCATCGTTGGACGAATCGTCCGGGACCGTTCAGGATATGTAGAAAAATAATGTTTGTTAAACATATATTTTTTTCAGATTTTTTAAAAATCACATGTTTTTTACTATTTCATTTTTAAAATTTTAAAATTGGCATTAATTTTTTTAATAGTGTCATGTGGCACATCATATGAAAGCCCAATTCAAGATCTTTAAAATGAGCCATAATTCATGACCCTAGCTCTACTAGAACCCGAGTAATTGGCAGTTAAAGTTTGCTCAGATGATGAAATTTCAGGGTTTTTTTGAAATTTCAAAGATCAATAACTCAAAAACGGATGCATTAAAAATTCTGAAAAAAAAAATCATGTTTGTTTATATTGATGAATACTACAATTATACCAAGTTTCATAAAAATCAGAAAATGTCGGGTTGTGAGCCTTGTTGATTTGACATGGAATGACCCTATGATCCATTGTTGCCTGGCGCACGATTCATTGATCCTCTCTACCGGTGGTCCTCCTGGTCCGTCCGGAGCCACTCTGCCACGTGGCAGTGCAGTCATGTGTCCACTGCTACCAACACAGTCGGACAGTATGGTCAGAACAATACACATGGCGGGCTATACGGCGCGCCAACTACCCTGCAGTTTTCAGCTCGATGATCAGGCCTCTCTCAAAAGTCCATAAGCTCTACCAGCATTCTTGTCACCCTGTACTCTTCCTTGCATCGGCCGGTGCTTTTTGCTTTCATGGGGCATCGACTACACGCCAGTTTATAAGGTTGCCGGTTCGTGCTTGCAGTGCCATCACAGGGTGTGCGGTCATGCGTAATCGCACCAAACGTGGATGATTTGCATACCAGGATGCAACTCTGGCTATTTGCAAAGTTTCGCGGTTGTAGCATGTTTTCTTCTAGGTGCGCAAATTTCATTGTTTATGAGTGTAGATACGAGCAGCACCATGATGAGCTTTGTGAAACAATGTCATAAATGAGTTAAATAGAAAGTGTGTACCAACTGTTTCAGAGTTATGAACTGGATCAAAAAGCACTCAGAAGAAATCTGAAGATAAGATAAAATAAAATAAAATAAATACATGCACAAGAAACAGAGAGACAATCTGGTAGCATTCAACTTAATTGGGACAAAAAAAAATCTTTAAATTTTTAAAGTATTTTAAGAACAAAAAAATGCAACATTACAATAACCTTACTTAACATAATTTCGGCACTGACTCCACCGATGTAGAGCAAATGTTTTTTATTTCATTATCGTAGACCCACACTTTTATTACATCAGTTATCAAACAATCCTTTGTTGAACAGTCCATTTTCCCAAGGTGTTTCTTCAGAATACTCCACAAATTTTCAATTGGATTTAAGTCTGGAGAATTTCCAGGCAAATAAAACACATTGATTCTGTTTTTCAGCATGGACTTTTGAATTAAGGTACAGGGCTAGGTCATGTGAAATGTACATTTTTTACCTGCAAGAGTCTGTAGGAATGACAAAACTCTACCTGTTAGAATTTCAATGCATTTTAATGAATTCATTATGCTGTTCACTGGACCTAGGCTTCCAAGCCCACTTGTGAAATACCCCCAATACACCTTTTTGGGAGGGTGCTTTACAGTCTGTTGAAAGTGTCAGTTTGCACTGGCTCTACACTGCTTCATCTAACAAGGTTTGCTTTGTAACCTTGAACAACAAAATGTGTTTCATTACAGGAAACTACCTTTTTCTAGTTATCAATTATATACTTTGAAACTACCTTTTTTCTATTTAATTACTAATCTAGTTATCAAGATTTATACTTTTGTGGCCATGCCTGACATTTTTCTTCATGGCAAATGTCAACAACTGCTTTTTTATTGGCTTTCTTGACTTCTGCCCAGTCGTAAGAAGCCTAAATTACACAGATGACTTAACACCAGTAACCAATAAATATCTCTGAAGGTCTTTACTTGTCTTTTGAGTGTGAATCTGGCTTTTTCTGAGTAGAATTTTATCAGTTCTTGGAGTGGCTTTTCATTTTCTTCCACATTCCCCTTTCCTCTTTGGAGACAGTGATCCAGAATCTGTGTGCAAAGTGAAAATTCTAGAGGCACTAGATTTCTCCACACTAATAGCAGAGGCAATTTCTCTCACCCATTGATGTGTGCTCTTTAAGAGTAAGAACTTTTTTGTTTGCTTCTTTGGAGTGATGCTTATTTTAACATAACAAACAAAACTAATTACAGCACAAAGAGTACGAAAACTTGCCACAAAACCAAGCACAACTGAGGGTAAAGTGGCTTCACTTGTATAAAACTAGTCAAATCGGTTCCTGTTGGTCAAAGTCAGTCTGTTATAACAGTCCAGTGTAGATAAAACTAATTTCAGACCACACCTCTCAGCCAAATTAAAATTTCATAAAAATATGGGCTTGTTCCAATTAATTTGCACAATACTGTATATTTTATATATTGTTATTGTGTAATAAACATTGTTACAGTGGCGTAACTAGCACAATGTGTGACCCCCGCAAGATATACTTTCAGCACCCCTAAGCACAGTAATTTTCCCAGGATTTCGAACACGAGGGAGGATGCATTTTTTGCAGTGTAGTGTGTGCGTGGTGGTTGGAGGGGGGGGTAGGAAGTCAGGGAGAGTGTCTGCAAAAGTAATGGCGGTACCTAGAGCCCTTTAATTTTAACTTTTTAAGTAATAGATTTGACAATACGTGTAATTGCTTTGTCCCAAACTAAAATAAATCACTTGAAGAATCACCCCCTTACACATGGCAGATCTGCGGCTGCTGTGAATAAATGTTGACGCCTGTCGTGCACGTAATCCTGACTGTTTTCCCACATCCTCCACGGGGAATACCACTGTGGCCTCGCCCTTTTCCTCAGCAGCTCAGAGAGAGGGCGATTGGAGAGCGATCGTATTATTTACAACCCATTGCAGAGCGATTATATTACAACCAAAGTCAAAGAGCTGAACACTTTCAATCTGTGGGACATTCAGTGTTTTAAAAGTAAAACTAGGAATTTTTTTCAGCAAAGCTAAATATAATATAAAACAAAATGTGAATCTTTGAAGGTTAATTATTATGCGTGTTTGATTTTTTTCATAAAACTATAACTGGTAGCTGCAGTATGCCCCTTCATTACCTGCCCCCCCCCCCCCAGCTGCGAGGGTGGTAGTTACACCACTTTATTGTTATACTGTGAAAAAAGAGCACTCAATTGATTTTTTCTCACAGCTACTATTACTTGAATCGTAATCAACAATGAAGAAAAAAACATTTAAATGATTTTCATTAAAATTAAGGAAAACAAAAGTAAACTAATAGCAAATAATTACGACTATTACATAAAAAGCCACGTACATTATTATTATAATCTCCACATGAAAACAAGATCAGCTGGCATGCAGATCAATTTTAACTTCCATTCATTATCATAATATTTACACACTTAAGTTATTAAACACCAGCAAAGTGCGCATATTTGCGTGCAATTCATTAATGAATGGAATATCATTAAATAGCCAATCACTTACCCGAAAGCTCTTGGTCACTTTTTCCCTTAACACTTCAAAAGCACGTCAATTATCATCATGTAATGTAGTTGGCCTTCAAAGGTTGAAAGACTCCTTGCTTATGAGATTCGTTCTTCTGGGCATGAAACATCGTATCCCCCCCCCCTTTTTTTTTTCTTATTTTTTATTTTATTCACTGGACAAAAAATGCAGGTTTCCTTCGTAAACATAGCTCATCATCTCCATAAAAACCACACAAATATACACACCATACAACTCATTCATACATTCATTTAAAAACACTATGTACATAATTACACTATTTACATTTCCAGGCAGCTAAACCTTTGTCAACTGTGACTAAAAAAGTGCTCCATCCACTTCAAACCCCGTACTAACTCTACTGCAAGTGCCAACCTCATTCAGCCCATCATACACAATCCTCTAGCGCTTTCAACAGGGCCACTGTTGTCATCAGGAGGCCAATGTGTCTCTCTGCCTACCACAGCTCAAGGGAGCAAAGTCATTGAGGTTCAGGCTTCAGTCGCAATCTCTGCATCTTTGTGTCTCTGGCGCCATCTATTGTCAGTGCTGCTCTTTTTTCTTTTTTTCCCTCTTAGCTGTTCAATTTTTATTAAGGCTTTCTTCCATTGTTCGTTTAAGTTGCTTGACTCATTAATGCTACCCAATCTTGATCTGTTTTTCTCAATTAATACTGATTCTGCAATTTTCAACTGCCTTTCATTTTTACAGCTCTTAATAATTTTAATATCTTCAAACTTCGGACATTGGCAATTTTCCAGACAGTATTGGGTTAATGCAGTCTTAGCTTCTTTTTTATTCCAATTACTTATATGCTGGTTCAATCTATACTTTAATTTGCTCTTGGTGCTGCCTATATATGACAAAGGTGGTTGCTGGTTTATAGGAATTTCATATACACCTGCTCTATCCAATTGGCTGATTTTTTATTTTTTTATTACTAAATTTTTTATAGTATGAACCTAATTTCCTACTTGTATGTCATATTTGCCACAAACCTTATTAATTTCAGCTGAAACACCTTCAACATATGGGATTGCTCCTACATATTTTAATAGTTTTTTATCATTCTTGCCCTTATTATTTGCTTGAGTTACTTCACAAATCCATTTCTTTAATACCTGTTTAGGGTAACCAAAATCATGTGCTATTTTTTCAATATATTCAATTTCTTCTTTTTTATATTGTTCCATTGACCAGTGTGTTAAACTTCTTTTAATTAGTGTTTTAACACTATTTCTTTTATGTGTTAATGGGTGTGATGACTGAAAAGGTATTAATACAGGAATATATGGTGATTTTCTATGCACTCTGCATTGCATATTATAATTTGTTTTGATTATCATAATATCCAAAAATGCTAATGTATTGTTATGTTCTTTTTCTACGTCAATTCAATAGAAGGATAAATATCATTATACTTTTTTGTCAAGTCTTCAAGTTTATAATTTTTTAGCCTGGACAGCAGAAAAATGTCATCAACATACCTGCAGTATATCAGTTGTGGATCTTCTAGTTTACTTATTATTTTTGTTTCTATGTCACTCATTATAATTTCAGCAAATAAAGTTGACAATGGTGACCCCCATAGGTCCACCATAATTTTGTTTGTACACCTTGTTATTAAACATAAAAATGTTATTTTCATATATGTACAATAAAATTTCTTTTAATTCCTCAATTTGTACTGCATTCATTGTTTGTAACATATATAATTTTTCGACAATTACGTCAATTGCCTGAGGTACTGGTGTGCTAGGAAACAATTGTCGAAATAAAATTATATATGTTACAAACAATGAATGCAGTACAAATTGAGGAATTAAAAGAAATTTTATTGTACATATATGAAAATAACATTTTTATGTTTAATAACAAGGTGTACAAACAAAATTATGGTGGACCTATGGGGGTCACCATTGTCAACTTTATTTGCTGAAATTATAATGAGTGACATAGAAACAAAAATAATAAGTAAACTAGAAGATCCACCACTGATATACTGCAGGTATGTTGATGACATTTTTCTGTTGTCCAGGCTAAAAAATGATGAACTTGATGAAGACTTGACAAAAAGTATAATGATATTTATCCATCTACTGAATTGACAGTAGAGCAGGAACATAACAATACATTGGCATTTTTGGATATTATGATAATCAAAACAAAAGATAATATGCAATACAGAGTGCATAGAAAATCACCGTATATTCCTGTATTAATACCTTTTCAGTCATCACACCCATTAACACATAAAAGAAATAGTGTTAAAACACTAATTAAAAGAAGTTTAACACACTCGTCAATGGAACAATATAAAAGAAGTAATTGAATATATTGAAAAAATAGCACATGATTTTGGTTACCCTAAACAGGTATTAAAGAAATGGATTTATGAAGTAACTCAAGCAAATAATAAGGGCAAGAATGATAAAAAACTATTAAAATATGTAGGAGCAATCCCATATGTTGAAGGCGTTTCAGCTGAAATTAATAAGGTTTGTGGCAAATATGACATACAAGTAGGAAATCAGGTACAGTAATTTTCGGACTAAGAGCCGCATCGGCGTAAGGGCCGCAGGGTGAGAAATTTTGCAATCTTGGAAGCAAAAGTTGCCGTAAGGGCCGAACCTGTGAAGTCGTGGTGCTGCTCAGAAAACTAAATTATCTTCCTTTTTTTCATGAATTAACTCACACCCAACGTGATTATATGTATACTTCAAAGGCTAATCTGCAATTCAGTGTCGATCTGCTTTATGCACTTATTTTTTAATACTGGCAAAAATTTTTATTTATACATTTTTTATTAATCATGCTAATGATACAAATTTTGAAGATGACAATCCAATTTTTGGCGTAAATGTGACAAGGATGGTAAGTCAGATAATATCCAAAAACTTGAAAATTTTCATCGTCCTGGAGCGGGACTCGAACCCGCGTCTCCCAGAAAACGCCCGGGTGTGCTAACCACTACACCACCCAGAACGACCAAGTTTCAAGCTTCCGATTAATTTGTATATATGGCTATATACAAATTAATCGGAAGCTTGAAACTTGGTCGTTCTGGGTGGTGTAGTGGTTAGCATACCCGGGCGTTTTCTGGGAGACGCGGGTTCGAGTCCCGCTCCAGGACGATGAAAATTTTCAAGTTTTTGGATATTATCTGACTTACCATCCTTGTCACGGGTGCCGGTCAAAACACCGACACCCAAAACACCGACAGGACAAAACACCGACACCCAAAACACCGACACCCAAAACACCGACAACCAAAACACCGAAAGGACAAAACACCGACAGGACAAAACACCGACAGGACAAAATACCGACAGGACAAAACACCGACAGGACAAAATACCGACAGGACAAAACACCGACAGGACAAAACACCGACATCTCGTTTCTATTTTGTTTCTCCAACAGCAGTCGGCGCTGTATGTCAAGGATCAAGTAATATCAGAAAGTTTGTACGACGGCTTTTAACGGCAAAACAAAAATTTTGCGGCATTACTGTTTTTAATTTAGAACTACCAAATTTGGTGTACAATCTCATAGTACTCCAAGTGCTCTAAGTTAGCCTGTAGACGGTTTGAGGAAGGGTTCGAGGCGGGTCAAAGAGGCCCCCATACAAAATTTTCGTAAAATCTACAGTTTTCAATTTAGAACCACCAAATTTGGTATACTACCTCATGGTACTCTAAGTTAGACCGTAAACTCTTTTGGGAAGGGATCGGGGCCCAGGGTCAAGGGGCCCCCCATACAATATTTTCGTAAATTCTACAGTTTTCAATTTAGTACCACCAAATTTGGTATACTATCTCATGGTGCTCTAAGTTAGCCCCCAGACGGTTTGAAGAAGAGGTCGGGGCCCGGGGTCAAGGGGCCCCCATACAAAAATTTCGTAAAATCTACAGTTTTCAATTTAGAACCACCAAATTTGGTATACTATTTCATGGTGCTCAAAGTTAAACCGTAGACCGTATTTGGAAGTGGTCGGGGCCCGGGGTAAAGAGGGCCCCATACAAAATTTTCGTAAATTCTACAGTTTTCAATTTAGAACCACCAAATTTGGTATACTACCTCATGGTACTCTAAGTTAGACCGTAAACCTTTTTTGGGAGGGATCGGGGCCCGGGGTCGAGGGGGCCTCATGCAAAATTTTAGTAAAATGTACAGTTTTTAATTTAGAACCACCAAATTTGGTATACTATCTTATGGTGCTCAAAGTTAAACCGTATACCGTTTGTGGAAGTGGTCGGGGCCCGGGGTCAAGAGGGGCCCATACAAAATTTTCGTAAAATCTACAGTTTTCAATTTAGAGCCACCAAATTTTGTATAACAGCTCATGGTACTGTAAGTCAGACCTAAACCCTTTTTGGAAGGGATCGGGACCGGGGTCAAGTGGGCCCCATACAAAAATTTCGTAAAATCTAGAGTTTTCAATTTAGAACCACCAAACTTGGTACAATATCCCATGGTGCTCTAAGTTCGACCGTGGACAGTTTGAGGAAGCGGTCGGGGCCTGGGGTCAAGGAGGCCCCATACAAAATTTTCATAAAATCTACAGTTTTCAATTTAGAACCACCAAATTTGGTATACTACCTCATGGTACTCTAAGTTAGACCGTGAACCCTTTTTGGAAGGGATCGGGGCCCAGGGTCAAGGGGCCCCCATACAAAATTTTCGCAAAATCTACAGTTTTTAATTTAGAACCACCAAATTTGGTATAATATCTCGCGGTGCTCTAAGTTAGACCGTAGACAGTTTTTGGAAGGGGTCTGGGCCCGGGGTCAAGTGGGCCCATACAAAATTTTAGTAAAATCTACAGTTTCTAATTTAGAACCACAAAATTTGGTTTACTATCCCATGGTGCTCAAAGTTAAACCGTTGACTGTTTTGGGAAGTGGTCGGGGTTCGGGGTCTAGAGGGCCCCACACAAAATTTTCGTAAAATCTACAGTTTTCGATTTAGAACCACCAAATGAGGTATATTATCTCATGGTGCTCTAAGTTAGCACCTAGACGGTTTGAGGAAGGGGTCGGGGCCCGGGCTCAAGGGGCCCCATACAAAATTTTCGTGAAATCTACAGTTTTCAATTTAAAACCACCAAATTTGGTATACTATCTCATGGTGCTCAAAGTTAAACCGTAGACAGTTTTTGGAAGTGGTCGGGGCCCGGGGTCAAGAGGGCCTCATACAAAATTTTCGTAAAATCTACAGTTTTCAATTTAGAACCACCAAATTTTGTATACCACCTCATGGTACTGTAAGTTAGACTTAAACCCTTTTTGGAAGGGATCGGGGCCTGGGTCAAGGGGGCCCCATACAAAATTTTCGTAAAATCTACAGTTTTCAATTTAGAACCACAAATTTTGCATACTACCTCATGGTACTGTAAGTTAGACTTAAACCCTTTTGGAAGGGATCGGGGCCCGGGGTCAATGGGGCTCCATACAAAATTTTCGTAAAATGAATTAAAATTTATTGGCTAAGTAAAAGAGCAATGCTATTAACTTGGTTTGATGTGCAAACGTTATGAATATGACATTGGTATAGTAAAAATATTAAAAAGGCTTAGACCTTAGGAATTAATATTTCGTTCTTAAGTAAAAAAGCGCGATATTATTGACTTGATTTGATAGGTAAACGTTATGAATGTGACATCGGTAGAATAAAAACGGTTAAAAAGGTCTAGGCCTTGGGCTTATGAATTAATATTTCGTGTTTAAGTAAAACCACAATATTATTAACTTGATTTGATATGTAAGCGTTGTGAATATGAAACCGGTAGAATAAAAACTGTTAAAAGAGTCTAGGCATAGGTCCTGTGAATTAATATTTAGTGCATCAGTAAAAGCGCATATTAACTTGATTTGATACGTAAACGTTATGAATATGAAGTCGGCGTATTAAAAGCTGTTAAAAAGGCCAAGGTGTAGGGCCTATGAATTAATTAAGTTACAAAAAAATATTACAAGCTGGACATGTTATGTAAATACTTAACGCCTAAGTAAAAATTCAACTTTTTTAAAAAATCCCACCTTATCGTCCTTTTCTGAACACAGCGTGAGTCGTGCTGTAGTTCCCTCGAACACTGCACACCGTAGTTTAAAGAAATGTACGGAGTCCGGCAATTTATTTCGTCAAATTAAAGTACAGTTCTCGTTTGGCTTACATATTATAGAGTTCCCAATTCAATTCTCAATATAGTCCAAGAAATAGCAATCTTTATACCCCCCTTCCCCCCTTCCCCGAACTTTTATGGCCAGTTGTGAGTCGGCATGAAAATTCAGACAAACAAAAGAGCTCCTTTCCGTCGTGAGGCCGCTTGGAAAACTGCCACACATAATTCGGAAACTTGGAAAACTGCCTGACTGAAAATATGCCACACATTCAAAGTGTTCCCCAAGGGAACAACAATTTGTGGCCAGCCCCTTAGTAAAAAACATGTGGCAATTTTCCTGTGTGACACTTTGTCAATGTGTGGCAGTTTTCCACGTTGCTGAAAGATGTGTGGCGGTTTTCCTGTGTGTCAGTTTACAGTGAACCGCATTTTTGTACGACGGCCCCTTAGTGAAAACTATGGGGAAGTTTTCCTGGGTAACAGTGTTCCAATGTGTGGCATTTTTCCAAGTTGCTGAAGAATATGTGGAGCTTTTCTTGTTTGACGGTTTACCGGATATCTTATAAAACATCTGAAAGTTGCGGGAAAAATGGAAATACCGATCCCGGCAATTCACCCTCCACATATTTGTTTTAAGCAGCGTGAAAATGAAAATCACCAGCAAGCCCAGAAATCTCCCCCACATTCGAGGTTTTGAGTAAAAACGCAATTTGTGTCAAAAAGATGGGGAGATTCATGTGGGGGAATTTTCCTATGTGGGGGACTTTTCGTGCACCTGTATGCAACATATTGCCATTTATTATTTTGCCATATATTATTTATATTGCCATATATTATTTTGCAGTGGAGCCATTAGCAACGGCTCCACTGCAAAATAATTTTTGCCGAATATTTTCGTTGGTTGCCGGAAAACCGCCACACATAAAAATTGCGACACGTTTTTCAGTAACTTGGAAAACTTCCACACAGGAAAATTGCCACATGTTTTTCATTAAAGGGCGGGGCACCAATTGCCGTTCCTCCGAGGAAAACTTTGAATGTTCAAGGGAGGGGGGGGGTATAAAGATTGCCGTTTGTTGGCCTATGTGATGGAGAATTGGATTGGGGACTCGAAACAAATTTCGAGAAAACTTTCTATGTAAGACAAGCGAGAAATGTACTTTAATTTGAAGAAATAAATTGCCATGACTTAGTACATTTCCTAAAACTGCAGTACATTTCCCTCCCCTGCTGGTGGTGCAGGCATATGACCAATCGTCCAAGTAGGTCCGGATTCGAATCCCAGTGAGTCATGGATGTTGTGTTTGTCTTATGCAGAAGCGCCGACTACGGAGGCGCAAGGCGAATCTTGCCCCCTCAATAATTTTACTGGAAGAGAAGTGCCCACCTAGTGTCTTTCAT
The DNA here is from genome assembly GCA_039090855.1 of Macrothele yani. Lineage (NCBI taxonomy): Eukaryota > Metazoa > Arthropoda > Arachnida > Araneae > Macrothelidae > Macrothele > Macrothele yani. Next base: position 2,512,542 of record CM076997.1, read on the forward strand.
TCTGTTCAACTAAATAATCGCTTGGTTCTCATAAAGTAGACCAAGCTCCATTTATGAGGCCAAAGCTCTTTATTTCCAAGAAAATAATAAATAGCAAAATAAGTAAAAACGTTTTTTACATATTCAGTATTGCTCATTTGATAGGAAACTTGATTGCCATCCCCGTATTGTGTTTGATATGTTCTCACGATGTGTGGGAAATGTTTAAAACAATTATCATAAATAAAATAAATAAAAATACAGAAACGGATAACCTCTTGCGCCTTTATTTCTCAATTTATTTTTTGTGCTTCTCGTTCTTTGTAGGAGTAACCTCACTAATTTCTCACTTTTTTTTTTTTTATAAATGTTTGGAAATAAAGCATTTCTGGATATTTCTATAAAATCACAGGCTCAATTTTATTTTTAAAGAAAAGAATATTTCTGTTTCCTTGTGCATTTACTAATACAATTGTGTTTTAAAATATACGACGTTGACGTAGTTTATCTTTTTGCCTTTTTTTTATTGTTATTTTGAGAATAGAAGAAGCGTGACCCCCAATTTGGTGAAGCCCCCCTGGTTTTACGGAACTGGCTCGCTCCCTTCCATGGAACCAGTGGCATTAAATTAGGGACAGACGATTGCTTATAGCCCACTGAGTTGAGTTGCTCTCGGTGGTTGTTAAACTCTCAACAACAACAACAACAAAAAATCCCTTATATGAGAAAGTGTAAGAGTTTATCGGTACAAAACTTTTTCCATATAGAATTTTTCGCCAAACGTCCAAAACCACATCGTGAGAACTTGCAGTACCAATGTGCCTCTCTCACCCAATCACTTTAATACTGATATTTTTCATTTTTGCACTGATAAGGTTTTAGTTTCAATTTTATTGGTTTTTAGCATAATCAATTAAATATCCCTTTCTAGAGATTTGGCTATTTAGAAGAAAAGCGAAAAGGAAACATACACGTGTAAGTTTTTTTACAAAAAGTAAAGCAAATTGTTCAGTTTACGTGAAAGCATTCCGAGTAGTGAACTACTCGGCATTCTTCTCGCCGTAATAAGAAAAAGACGAACTGTTAGCTCCCCATATATTCATATGGATGGACGGAAGAGTCCCCCACCTCTTTCAGTCAGGGACCGTACACAAATTGCCTTTGACACAAAATATCGAACGTGTAGAAATTTTTGGGGTCGGCTTTTTCTTATTTTCTAATGCAACCTACATATGTTTACCACTTTTACAGTAGTTTATGTTAGCAAGATGGGGTGGGGGAAATTTCCGGATTAGTATTTCGACTAGTATCGCGGTTTTCAGTGAAAAACGATCTTACAATTAGTAGGCTGATGGGGTAGGGGAAAATTCCGGTTTTGGTAATTCCGTATTCACTGCAATCTACAGATGCTTTGTAAGTAGTAGAAAAATGTGGGAGACATTTTCGGGAACAGCACTTCGACTTTTATTCTACTGTAGTTTGTAGCAAAAAAACGATATTACAAGTAGCAGGATGGGGTGGAAGAAATTTCCGGGGTCGGTTATTCTTTCTTGAGGTCTGCAATGTCGTTATACTGAAAGCCATGCGCAACAGCCGAATAAATTAAAATCAGGTTATCCTCTGAATCGATGGCGCGCACATTTATTTCTTCTCGAAAGTTTTCGGTTGCAATTTTTTTGTTGTTTGAGGAGTTGCCATTGTTTCACGATTTTGATAGAATCACCTGAAATTTCAGGATTCGTTAGAATATAAACATTGCATCCGTCGGTTCGCTTGCGTTCACTTACGAAACATGTGGTGTTCATAAACTCTGTATTTGATATAGATGTAGCCATTAGCGCACTCACGGAGGGCTTTGGGGGCTTAAACGCCTTCCAAGGAGATTATGAGCGACGTACGTCACAAATTAAACATTCAAAAATATTATTTTACTAGTTCAAAAAATTACATAGTGTCTGACATAATGTCTTCCATTACATGGTGTCTTCTTTCCAAACCCACAAGGAGATTAAGAGCGACGTACGTCACAAATTAAACATTATTTTACATGTTCAAAAAATTACATAGTGTCTTCTATTACATGATGTCTTCTTCCCAAAGCCCCAAAGAGATAAGGAGCGACGTACGTCATAACCGTATATAAAAAATAGACGTACACTATATATATATATATATATATATATAAATGTGTGTACACACATTGTGTGCGTATACTATATATACGTATATATAGCCCCCTCCGATACATGTACTCCAGACATCATGAAAGGTACCAGTACCAGAGTTCTTCCAGTCCTCCCAGCAGAAGTTGCACATGCAATCAAGAACATGAAGCGGGGAAAAGCTCCAGGAGAAGATGGAATTACTGTAGACATCATACAAGAAGCAAGTGGAGAAATCGAAACAGTACTCGCCCAAATTTTCACTCGATGCCTTAATGAAGGGAAGATTCCTGAGGATCGGAACAACGCTACAATGTTCTTGCTACATAAAAATGGTGACATTGAGGATCTCAGGAACTACAGACCTATCAGCCTCCTATCAGTGGTTTATAAAATCTTCACTAAAGTTCTTTCACACCGCTTTAAGGTGACACTGGACATGGCTCAACCGAGAGAACAAGCTGGATTCAGGAGTGGCTACAGCACAATAGATCATATCCACGTACTGAGAGAACTAATTGAAAGAGCGAGGGAATATGAACTTCCATTGTGCATGGCTTTTATCGATTATGAAAAAGCCTTTGATTCGGTGAAACCATCAGCAGTTAAAACGGCTCTGAAATCCTGCGGTATTGAAGATGCATACATTAATATTATTAATAACATCTATGAAAATGCAAGTGCAAAGATTCGGCTGTTTGAAAATACAACACACATAAAAATTGGAAAAGGAGTGAGACAAGGTGACTCCATATCTCCGAAGCTCTTTAATGTCACATTGGAAAATGTCTTTCAATCACTGAACTGGGAAAACAAAGGGATAAAGATTAATGGAGATTATCTAACCCACCTTAGTTTTGCTGATGACATAGTCATTTTTGCAACTACCCCATCAGAGCTGCAGAGTATGATCCAGGAACTTGCTGACAAGAGTAAAGAAGTGGGATTAAAAATGAACTTTCAGAAGACAAAAGTGATGTTCAATGCTTTTACAAGAAATGAAGATTTATCGATTGATGGAGAAAAGCTGGAGATAACAGACACGTACGTTTATCTTGGACAGCAGATATCAAGTGAGGGTCACATTGATGAAGAAAATAATCGGCGTACAAAACTTGCCTGGAGAGCTTTTGGAAGAAACAGCATAATTTTGAAGAGCAATATGCCATTATGTCCTAAAAGAAAAGTGTTTGATCAATGCATCCTTCCAGTGCTTACGTGTGGTGCAGAGACGTGGACCTTAACTAAAAGAGACATACAAAGGCTGCAGACAACTTAAAGCAGCCTGGAGAGGTGCATGCTTGGTGTAACCAGGAGAGATAAGAAGAGGAACTCGTGGATCCGAAAAATGACAAGAGTGGAAGACATCATGATAAGAGTTAAATCCCTGAAATGGCAATGGGCTGGACATACTGCCAGAAGGACAGACCATCGATGGACAGCCGAAATTTCAGATTGGATTCCAAGGAACAGGAAAAGACCCAGAAGAAGACCACATGGAAGATGGGTGGATGAAATTCGAAAGTATGCGGGAGTGACATGGAGGAGACTGGCACAAGACAGACCGTTGTGAAGGAAACTTGGGGAGACCTTTGTCCAGCAGTGGATTGATAATGGTTGACAATGATGATGACGATGATGATAGCCCCCTCCAACAAGAATTCCTGGGTGCGCCACTGGATGTAGCCATGTAAAGCTACTTTAATTCCCCGCGTATGTTAAAGAATTTTTCCATTGCTAAGGATGTGGAGTCTCTCAACTAAATGAACGACCGGAAAGTCAGGACTCGGGAAAACTATGGGGAAACCGGATGTCCTCATCAAGGACACAGAATTTTCGGGTGTAGGAGAAGTGGTCACCGGAGAAGTGGCCACCGGAGAACTGACCACTCGGAGAACTGACCACAAAAATTTTTAGGGGTCGTATAAAAATTGCGTTTTTGACCGCTTCATGCCCACGACACCCAGAGGTTGGTTATCTGAGTCATATAAAGTTTCCGTAATTTCGTCTTTTCTTAATTGCGATAATTAATAATTTTTTTATAAAAAAATTTATGATCTACATTTCAACAGAAGATTTCAGGGTTTTCAAACTACAAGTCTTCGAATTATCTGAGCGCATGTGCTGACTCAGGAAACTTTTCGGGGGGGAGGGGGGTGTACCAAAAGTATAAAATATAAAGCATTTCTCGACCGATCCGAAGATTTTCAGCATTTACAAGCTACAACTCGACACATTATCTGAGCGTATGTGCCTACTCTGGAAACCTGTGTGTGTGTGTGTGTGTGGTAGTTTCCGTAATTTCGTCTTTTCTTAATTGCGATAATTAATAATTTTTTTATAAAAAAAATTTATGATCTACATTTCAACAGAAGATTTCAGGGTTTTCAAACTACAAGTCTTCGAATTATCTGAGCGCATGTGCTGACTCAGGAAACTTTTCGGGGTGGGGAGGGGGGTGTACCAAAAGTATAAAATATAAAGCATTTCTCGACCGATCCGAAGATTTTCAGCATTTACAAGCTACAACTCGACACATTATCTGAGCGTATGTGCCTACTCTGGAAACCTGTGTGTGTGTGTGTGTGGTAGTTTCCGTAATTTCGTCTTTTCTTAATTGCGATAATTAATAATTTTTTTATAAAAAAATTTATGATCTACATTTCAACAGAAGATTTCAGGGTTTTCAAACTACAAGTCTTCGAATTATCTGAGCGCATGTGCTGACTCAGGAAACTTTTCGGGGGGGGGGGGGGGGGTGTACCAAAAGTATAAAATATAAAGCATTTCTCGACCGATCCGAAGATTTTCAGCATTTACAAGCTACAACTCGACACGTATGTGCCTACTCTGGAAACCTGCGTGTGTGTGTGTGGTGGTGGTGGAGGGGGAGGGGGTAATACCAAAAGTGTAACATATGAAAAATTTCTCGTCCGATCAGAAGATTTTCAGCATTTATAAGCTACAACTCGGCAAGTTTTCTGACGGCATGTGCCTACTCAGCATACTGTCGGGGGGGGGGGGATTACCAAAACTGTAAAATATGAAAAATTTCTCTTCCGATCCGGAGATTTTCCGCATTGAAAAGCTACGTACAACTCGACATATTATCTGAAGGCAAGTGCCTACTCTGCAAAACCGTCTGGGGGGGGGGCAAGGGGGTTAGTACCAAAAGTGCAAGATATGAAGAATTTCTCGTCCGATCCGAAGATTTTTAGCATTTACAAGCTACAACCCCCCCCCCCCCGACAGGATTCCTGAGCAGGCACATGCCTTCAGATAATGTGTCGAGTTGTAGCTGCTAAATGCTGAGTATCTCCCGATCGGACGAGAGATTCTTCATATTTTACACTTTACAGTTTTGGTATCCCCCCCGGACAGGTTTAATGAGTGGGCACATGCCTTCAGATAATGTGTCGAGTTGTAGCTGCTAAATGCTGAAAATCTCCCGATCGGGCTAGAGAATCTTCCTATTTTACACTTTTGGTATGCCCCCCCACACACACACACAGGTTTGCTGAGTAGGCACATACCCTCAAATAGTTTGTCGAGTTGTAAATGCCAAAAATCTGCCGATCGGACGAGAAAATCTTCATATTTTATCTGCCGATCGGACGAAAAAATCTTCATATTTTATACTTTTGAAATTAACCCCCCCCCCCCGGACAGGTTTGCTACGTAGGTACATGCGCTCAGAACAGAAAATTTGTCGAGCTGCAGCTTGTAAATACTGAAAATCTCCCGATCGGACCAGAAAGTCTTCATATTTTACACTTTTGGTATCCCCCTCCCCCTCACATACACAGGATTGCTGAGTAGGCACATGCCTTCAAATAATGTGTCGAGTTGTAGCTTGTAAATGCCAAAAATCTCCCGATGGGACTAGAAATTTTTGATATTTTACACTTTTGTTACCCCCCCCCCCCCCCAACGCCGACAGGTTTCCAGAGAGTGCACATGCGCTGAGAAAATTTGTCGAGTTGCAGCTTGTAAATGCTGAAGATCTCCCGATCGGAAGAGAAATGAGAAATTTTTTTTTTTTTATATTTTACGCTTGTGGTATCTTTTTTTTTTTTTTTGATTGGAGGTTTAACGACCACCGTGAGCAACTCAATGGGCTATAAGCAGTCGCCCGTCCCTAATTTAGAGTCACTGGTTCCAGGGAAGGGAGAGAGCCAGTGCCGTAAGACAAACACAACATCCATGCCTGACCGGGATTCGAACCCGGACCCCTTACGGACGAATGATCAGAGGCCAACACCTTAGACCACTGCGCCACCAGGGCGGCACTTTTGGTATCCCCCCCACACACACACACACACACTACTTTCCTGAGGCAGCAGACGCCCTCAGGCAGGCAATTCGATGACTTGTAGCTTGTAATGTCTGAAAATCTCCCGATCAGACCAGAAATTCTTTATACTTCATATTTTAGGTTTTAAGCCCCCCCCCCCCGACAAGTTTCCTGGGTTTGCTCATACTCGCAGAGAATTTGTGTAGTTATAGTTTATAGAAAAATATCGTAAATAAAAAAATACGAAATTACGGACATTTTATGTGTGTCAGATAACCAATCTCGGGGAGACAGAGCAGCCCAGAACACAATTTTTGTACGGCCCCTTAAAATTTTTGTGGCCAGTTCTCCGCTTAGTCTTAGCCCCGAAAATCATGGAAATGTCTAAATTTCTTGCTGAAAATGAAATATTAAAAAAAAAAAAATTATGAACAATAGTTGCTCAAGTAGTGGAGAATATAGCCACACGAAATTTGTCTATGCAGAACAATTTTATGGCACTGAATTTGCAATGTTTCCAGTTCTCCGGTGGCCACTTCTCCGGGGGCCAGTTCTCCGTACCCGAGAATTTTCAGCATTGGAACTAAAATTACCGGTAGCAAAACCCAGGGAGCAAAACCTTCGAATGCGATTACGAAAATGTGTGGTGTTACTTTTTCTACAATCCAATATACCCGTCAGAATCCTGTGGGGAAGGGGGGGGGGGCTTTACTGGTAATATCAGTCTACTTATGGGGAAGTAAAGAACTTTTCTTTCTTCCGCGAAACTATACTCTGAGCAAAGGTAAGCTGATTACACTGTCAACGCTGTGAAACCGATTCACCCACGAGTTCGTATCTCTTGTTTATCTATATTTCTCCCCGCACCCTTCCCCTTAGGACCCTAAGGGTGATGGGAGGAAAGACAAAAGGAATCCTCCCGCTCATGCTTCCCTCAACTAACAACCACCAGACAAACGATTTCTTCGTTTTCAAAAACACATCTGGGTGGATAAGATACACCTTCGTTAAACATATTCCTTACTATTCCATTTCATCAGTTATACATAAACTTTCGGTGTTCCAAAGATATTTTTTTAGTTACATGTTGAACGTGTATGCAGTACTCATTTTTTAATTTTTTTTTTTTTTAGAAATACAGTGGACTGCGCTACTTTTCCAGATGTACTGAGAAAATAGTATGTTATCACTGTGGGAAATGATATTTTATTTATTATTTAGCTAAAAAAAAGTTTTTGAATGAATGAAATGGGAAATCCACTGTGCAAATGTTGTATAAAGCACAGAAATTTCTCAAAGGTTTTCGAATGTATTATTTGGTTTTTAGCACATTACAGCGATACGGAAACTCCTGGATTCAGGATTATTTCTTAATACATACTCTCAGGGCCGCCTGGACGATCGGTGCAGTCGCCCAGGAAGCGCACTTACGAGGCCCTGCAGTTAAAAAAAATTAAAACAAAACCTTTTTGGGGAGACTTTCTCATTTATTATTATTACGTTTTTTTAAGTTTTATGTAATGTTTTCTTAGTTGCCAATCGCCCCGACTTTCAAATTCTTATCGCCCTTTGTCATACAAATACCGAAATTTGCAGATTTTGAATTATTATTATAACCACATTAATCGTTTCCCCATTCGTTAAATAGCAAATTAAACGTGTGGCTTCCTTCTGATATATTCTACAATTTGTGTGTAAACCAGGAACTTGAATTTAAGAAAACGAAAAGAATAGTATCAAAGTTGTTTGGAAGCTATTGCAGTATTATATATGGAGGCCAATTTTTCATTGACTTTAAACATATTACTGGAAAATTAATATATATATATTATAACGAAGTAAATTTCTCCGTCGTTTACTATTACTGTTTAAAGACCTAGGCTTTTTAAACAGTATTTATTCTACCGATGTCATATTCATAACATTTACGTATCAAGTTAATCATATTGACATAACTGGGAAGTATAAGAAGAGGGAGGTCCGGACTAAAGCCCACAGGACACTTGCCCACCGGATACATGCCCACTACGGATAATTTGTAGATAATGCGTAACGTCTGAGGACGTTTCCGATCTAGTGTAAGAAAACTGATCAAATAAATATTTATGAACCTTATAAAAATTGCACTTTGTTTTAGAAATGTTGAAATTTAAGGGCGTTACCCCCAAACCTAAACTAATATATATCACCTTTCTTATGGGTTCAAGAAGCTCAAACTTAAAACATTAGACAACGCTATCAATAGACGAAAGAAAATTTTGAATTAAGGGGGTGTTAAACCCCTAAAGGTAAACTAACATATATGATATTTTTCATGGGCTCTAAAAGCTCTAACTATATCTAGGTTGTAACTTGAAATCTTCTAAAAAGGCTCGCGGCCAAGGTGCTTTGTAAAGAACCGCGAAATAATTTGTTCAGTGCTTTTTATTAAGTTTTATAAACTGTTAACAAGAATATCTAAGTTGCATAACAAATATCTAAGTTGTAACTTAAATCTAAAAAAAGCCGGCTGCCTAGGCGCCTTGTAAAGAGCTGAGAACTGATCCATTGAAATAATCTGTTCAGTGACTTTTATTATGTTTTATTAAATGTTTACAAATACGAAATATCAAGGTTGTAATTTAAAATCTCCGAAAAAGGCCCGTAACGTGGGTATCTTGTCAACACCTGAAGATCGATTTGTTGAGTCCCTGTAAATTAGCCTTTATTGCATGACATGCAAAATATTAAAGCCATAACTCAAGATTTAGTGAGTGGCAAAGCTTCTACATAAACCTTGTGTCGTTATAATCTTACAAACGCATTTATATCCCTAGGAAAACTCGTACATTTCGTTTTGTTCTACTAGGAAAACTTCCACACTTTGACAAGATCTGTGAAAGAAACGCAATTGCGGTGTATGCATTTTGTATATGACCCCGTAACGTCGCTGACTCGGGGCGGGGGCAATCTCCCTGGTACGAATTTGCCATTTCCCGTAGAGATCTGGTGTGTTGTTTTTGATTTGCATTGCATTTGCTTTATTTTGGGATCCACCCCCTCCCCCCAGTTGAGACAAGTCGGATTCTTTTTCAAAACGTGTGTTGGGTCACACTACATGCAAATTAAAAATTCGGCGGGTGGACAAATCCCGTGGGTGTACATCATGTCCCAAACGTGCGTTGGGCCACACGGCATATACGAAATTAAAATTTCGGCGGGTGTACACCATATCCCAAATTCAAAGCAGGTCCTGATGCTTAAATTTCGACAATATGATAGCACATACCTGCCAAGTTTTACGATTTACCCGTAAAATTTACGGAACTTTTTATTTAACTTAATCCATTCAAAGTAAAGCGCCGATGTAAGTTACGAATAACTTTTCAGTTACATGTGTTTATGTGGGAACATTTGCAGCAGTTTTTCCACGGTTTAGGTTTATTGTTTTGCGTTGTTTCAGACACTAAAACAGTAAAACTTGCGCCGCGCTTAAACTGGACTGCACCAACTAAGTGGTCTTGTTTAATCTTGGGCTTGGTTCTGTCCATCTCTCTCTATTTTTCTCTCGCTATGCCCCCCCCCCTCCTCTCCTTTTCAGACAATGCGTAGGTTTTCTGTGTAGGTTTTCTCGGTTTTCAACCACTCTTCGACGTCTTTCTTTTTTATTTTTTCTCCTTTGACAGCACGAACCAAAGCATTGACTCCACCAAAAGCTCCTTCTCGGGATGGGTTCCGGTAAATCTCTTTCATCATGTTCTCCATTACAACAATTAAATTTAACACTTTCAACTGTTAGAGAAAAACTCATGTTCACATATCCGTTCACAGAATACAAATGGAGAACAAAAAATACAGTCAACATCTTTTAAGCTCTCCGTAAAAGAAAAAAAAAATTTGAGACATCAAAAAATATTTTATCACCATCATCCATTTGAAAATAATAATAAAAAAAAAAAACCTAATCTTAATTCCCCCGAAGTTCGGAGGACACAAAAAGAAACAAATTATTTTTAATTTTCACGAAAATGACAAGTTTGTGAGACATCAAAAAATGTTTTATCATCACAACCATTAAAATAAAAACACCACCCTCATTTATATTCCCTTCCTCCCCTCCAGAGTTCGGAGGGCGAGAAAGGAAACAAAATGATTTCAGCCTCCTGTGTCCGCCATAGCTCAAGGCACCACCACGCGCCATCCCCCGATCCCCCGAGGGAGCCACCACCACCCACCACAGTGGTGGTGTGGTGGGGCTAATGTTAATCCTATGGCCCCACCACTGGCCCAGCTCCCCTAAAATCCCACTACTGGGGCGCAAGGCCCTTAAAATATATTTTTGAACTTATTCGTTTGTTTCCAATCTCCTCATTTTCGAACACGTTATCCCCCCTATTCGTCGTACGGACACTGAAATTTGCAGATTCAAAATTATTTTTGTAACCACCTTAATCTTTTCCGCATTCATGAAATAGTGAACTAAATTTCATCATTTCGTGGTCCCCTACTTTTATATATCCAACAATTTGTGTGAAAACCTGATACTTGAATTTAAGGAAATAAAAGAACAATATCCAAGTTACTTTCGGACTACACATGGAGGTCACTTTTCCAACATTACAAGAAATTGAAAAAAAAAAAAAAAAAGGCAACTTTCATATATGAACGCGTATAAAAGTTTATAATGTCACTAATTTGTCAGTTACTCCACTGTGCATTAAAAATCAATCGCTAAACACGCATCAGGAGAAAAAACTGTTTATACCACTTTATTTTAGAGGGATCTTTATTACATTTCCTATACAAAAATATTCGCTAAGCAGGTATCGTTTTATCATTTTGTGAATAAGCTGTTATAAGAGTCTCAATGCAACCTAAACATCTCCTGGGAAAGAAAATCGTAGATTTTAACACTTTTTACTCTTTCTCTCTCTCTCCCTCCCTCTTTTTTTCTCTTTTTCTTTCTCTATCTCTCTCCCTCTCTTTTTCTCTCTCTCTTCCCTCCTGTCTCTATTTCTCTTTCTTTCTCTATCTTTTTCTCTCTCTTTCTCACTCTATTTCTCTTTCTTTTCTCTCTCTCTTCCCTCCTGTCTCTATTTCTCTTTCTTTCTCTATCTTTTTTCTCTCTTTCTCACTCTATTTCTCTTTCTTTTCTCTCTCTCTCTCTCTCTCTCTCTCTCTCTCTCTCTCTCTGAACTTTCAGTCCGTATTATGGTCTTTTCTTAAGCTTAAAGCAAATACTTTTTTGAGATAATAATTTTATCTTCCTCACGAACGATAATTTTCAGAAACGACTTTATTAAAATATGAGATTTATTTTTTAGTGCCCGCAATGAAATTTTGCTCTGGGCCCCACAATGAAATTTCGCCCAGGGCCCCGCAAGAGCTCCATCCGGCCCTGGCTTCAAATTAAATCACGTTCTCATTTTTCAGCTGCTTATTCTTTTATAAGGTAATTTAACAAGGACAAATTTGTATTGGTTGTATCGAAGCTCAGAAATGGTGGTACAGATTCTGTGATTCTGTATGCATATACATATAAATTATAATAGTTAATACCATACATTACAAGATTTACTTAATTTTATTAATTAATTTATTATTAGTTGAAATATTTAAAACAATAAATATAATATATTATTCGTTGTTATTTTGCGTTATTTATTTTTATTTCTATCATTTAACTTAAATTTTTCAAAAAGGATTTTTTTTTTTAAGAAAAGGAAGGTGTGTAATTAAAAATAGGCACATCTTTATCTGACAAACAAAACAGAAGGAAAAATATGAAAGAAAAGAAAACTGTTAAAAAATATTGCGGTAAAAGAAACAGATTCTAAACAATGAAATGGTTTCGGAGCCCTCTTGGAAGGGCGGGGCAAAAGCAATATGGGTTAGCACACCTTTCTGTTGATAAGGCCCTGACATATCAACAATTGAGAACTGAAACAACAGAACTGAGTACTTTACTTGAGAAAAGGAAACTTAGTCCATCCACTCTTGTCTTTGTATAAGTTTGCACTTTACACTGAAGTGAGAGAAGTGCCATAATGTGCACTCGCACGACACCCTCCCACCAGTATACGAAGCCAGTTACAGTGAACCCGTAAGTGCACTTTGGCTGATTTTTGCCCAAATCACCGAAAACACAGTGCCTCCCCTCCTCTATGAATATTGCAGTTATGAGGTCAGATCGGCAGGTGATACAGTCACACCCCTTATACACACACCACGGTTCCACAATCAAAAGCACATGGACCCCCGATACATGCTAGCAAAGAGAAGAACTCTCAAAGGCCCATTTCATCCCACCCAGCGGTGACTCTCACCTCCGCCAGGCCTCACACACATTCTGAACCGGCACACCACACCCATCATAGTTCCCACTTTCAGTCACAAACATTCAAAAAACAAATAAATGAACAAACACACACGCACCCCCAGGAATCCTTAACCTGAAAAAAAGAGGCAAGCTTATTATTATTAGTAATGCATGAAAGAAAATTAGTTATTTACGTTTTCATAAAAAAAAACTGGTTTTCTACGCCAAGTAAATTGCTAGTAAATTACCCGTAATTTGCGTAAAATAAGTGACGAGTAAATTACCTTGCCAAAAATGTGCAGCACATGCAAAAACTTTTATTAGAGTGATCATATTTAAATATCACCTTTTTTTTAACTTCACAAATTTAAATTATAGGCTATGCCTCTACAAAATTCAATAATCGTGCGTTCCTCTCGGCTGTTTACAATTCTTTCTTCGCGGGGAATCAAACTTTTCTTAATTCTAAGCGGAGCTTCTCCGCACATTATTGTTTCTATTTCTCTTTGGACAGAAGCTTCTTCCTTTCGCAGTTCCCTTATTAACCGAAAACACGAAACATGGGCACGTCCAATCAGAAGCTTCCATCGTCGATGCCACGCTTCAACTTTGTTCTGAGTGCGTGGGATCACTCCTGAATTCACTGACCACAGAGTTGGTGGGAAGATTGGCTCGTTTCGTCGTTCTTCACCGCTACGTGCTGTACGACGAACTTTTCCCAAGACATAGTACTCTTCAAACCATTTGACTAAGTCTTCCGCTTCGTCATCAAACAATAGTTTTATCTCGTTAAAGGCATTATCAATATCTTCAGGAGGAAGAAAAACAAGCGCCGGAAGATGTCGAATTATCAAGCTGAACTCTTCATTACCACAATATCTCGATTGCAGGCCAGGAGTAGCCTGAACTTAGCGCCAAATGTTTTGCCCAAGATGAAAGAAGCATCCGTGGTGTCTAGCGCCTGGAAAGGCGGCCCTTACAGCATTGATAACTGACATCTCAAAATCAGTGATCGCCCACTGTGGATCTAAAATAATATCTTTCTGAGTGGCAAATGTCTTTAGCTCTTCAAAGAATGAGAAGTAACTGGTTAGCGATTTGCTAGTCATCAGAGCGTAAACTAACGGCAAAACTCTACAGGTGTTCATAGGACCCACGGGACCGTGAATGGAATACAGCTGTTTAAAAATATTGGGCACTGGTTTAAAAGTCCCATCCATCACCCAAAATGCAGCTTCACTCAACATTTTGAGGTTAGCTTCTGTTGAAAAAATTAAACTTTTTTCATTCCTCTCATAGAAGTCTTTTAATAGGAATAATTCCCCGTCCTCTGTGTATTTTAAGAACTCAGGTATATTTAGTATTTCCACAGTTGCAGGTTCAGGTGGCATTTCAACCCTTCTAGTTCTTTTTATCAATTTCCTCTTTGCTTCTTTCGACGGCATGCTCTGATGAGCCACAAGAGACATTTCGGAGGCTACATCCTGTATAATTCGCAGGGATAAATCGTTGGTGGTTCTGGCCTTCTCTTTGATGTCCGCAATCTTCTGGGCTACTTTAGATCGAGCACTTTCAGGAGCATGGTTATGCTCGGACGCACTTATAAGATAATGTTCTTCACCTGCAAGTGATGTAATTGCTCTACTTCTGCAGCCATTACTCTTCTGATCGCATATCCAGTAAAATTTATTACACCGTTGTCTTTCTTTAAGGAAAAGAAATCAATTTAAACTCAGTTTTTTCCCTCCCTTTTGTGAATCGACAAACGTACATATTTCCGACATGGTTGTGCTTGGAACTTCTTCAAAACCTCTGTTACTCATGGAACTGAGAAACAGACTGATTACAAAACGACTAGTGCTCTTAGATAACGTGATTTTTCCTCGCTCCGAGGATTTGGGTTCGGTCCAAGGTTAACGAATTTAATAACCTGCTCCCCTCTCACCTTTTCGTAGGAGTGTAAGTAAATGAAGGTCATTAGATAGTTGGGAGGCAGCTCTGGGTGGGAGGTAATAGCTTTCATTGTAAGATAATTTTTCGGCCACAGTTTATTGCTTATCTCTATCATACCAACAAAGCGCATTGTGAGGCTGGGAGAAACTGGGTTTCTCCCAGGGTTTTTTCCTGTGGTTAAAACTTGCAGTACCCCGCAGCACCCTGGGTGTTGTACGTGGGCAGTGATGTCTCTGGGGTGTTTCCTGCTAGTCCTTGGCTGAAGGGAGACATCTTATTCTTTCTTCAATACATTGTCTGCTTATCTTTTCTATTACATCTCTGAGCTTTCGTAAAGGTGGCGACATACCAGGGCTATAGAAAAAGAAGGGCTGGGTCGTTCCTTTGTTTCAAGATTAGTATTCTAAGCTTCTGCAAAGAACGGTTCATGGGGGCTGTGACGTCATAGCGAAAACCAGAGACGTGCCAAGTAGCCAAATTCCAAGGGTAGGCAAGAATCCCAAATAAAATTTTACGTTTAATAAATTAATAACAGAGACATGGCAAAAGCTATAAAAACGTTTTATTGTGAAAAATGGAAATGCTACGTGGCACGTTGATTTTTTGTAAAAATTTACGTCATTATATAATTCAATAGAAAACGACTAAAAATCAGAGCAAAATTATTTATTCTTTTGTTCACTAACGGATACCACGGGCAAAGGACTAACATTTTATTTTCAATTTTTTTTTAAATTTTGAAGATTTCAGCTTTCATGCCAGGTCCAATATGATGGAATAAATGGGGGCCAGTATGAAGGAAAAACACAATGGACTTAAAAAAAACATAATTTTTTTTTGATTGGAGGTTTAACGACCACCGTGAGCAACTCAATGGGCTATAAGCAGTCGCCCGTCCCTAATTTAGGGTCACTGGTTCCAGGGAAGGGAGAGAGCCAATGCCGTAAGACAAACACAACATACATGCCTCACCGGGATTCGTACCCGGGCCCCTTACGGACGAATGATCAGAGGCCATCGCTTAGACCACTGCGCCACCGGGGCGGCCATAATTTTTGGACAATCACTTAGGCATTTTATGTACGTTTAAAAGCATTAACATGTCTTGCTATATAAACGTTATGAACATGAGTACAGGTGATTAAGAATTGTTGAAACTGCCCAGGTCCCCGCGATTAAAAAATACGAAATTAAAAACGTAACCTATGTAGCTGAGAAAAATCTGCAAAACCGAGGTAATTTATATCTCAAACTAGCAAGGGTACCCGGTATTTCCCGGGTAAATATTACTATTCGTTTAAACACCAAGCTCACCTGGTGAAAGTTAATATATTAAAAAGGTATTCCTGTAATTTTCCAGTAAATTTATTTTAATTCATTTAGGTTATTGCTTTTTGATAAACTCTACTTTTAGTTTATCAATTGGGAGCAAAAATGTAAAGAGTTTCAGGATTGCCAACCCTTGAGCACGCAACGTTAAGTTGTCCATGTGAAAAGCAGGGTTCTTCCAAATTAATGCCCGCCAATGCCAGTGTCTGGCTGATGCAGTAGTATTTCTGCAAAAAAAAAAAAAATAGGAGCAGGGATGGCTGAAATTGTGAAAAAAAAATTGATTTACTTAATTTACTTATACGAAACAAAAAAAGAAAGGAAAAGGAGTGGAAATATTTACCTTCGAAAAGACATCTATAGAAGAGCCGTGCACTGGCG
The DNA here is from genome assembly GCA_039090855.1 of Macrothele yani. Taxonomy (NCBI): domain Eukaryota; kingdom Metazoa; phylum Arthropoda; class Arachnida; order Araneae; family Macrothelidae; genus Macrothele; species Macrothele yani. The sequence goes on from CM076997.1 coordinate 2,528,938, forward strand.
TGCGCTTCTGAGAATCCAGCGACACTGAAATGCAATGTACCTATGACACGTCGAGTGCATGCGACTTGACATTGGCATTGATCATCCTTTTGTTTACCATTTTGTATATCTGGAACTCTCTTTTTACATTACATTGTATTTCTGCCTGATGAAGCAGTCCGTTGGTGGTGAAAACTAACGTTTACTCATTTGTGTTTTTAATACACCATTAAATAGATATTTTCTCACTCTATTGTTATCTACGGTCCCCAACTTAGACCGTACATCGGATATTGGAGTGCTAAATTGCGTTGAAGTTCTTAAAAGTACAAAATGGAACTTTTTACGAAAATTTTGTATGGTCCCCCTTCACGCCGGGCCCGACCCCTTCCAAAAACTGTCTACGGTAAAACTCAGAGTACCATGATATAGTATACCAAATTCGTTGGTTCTAAACTGAAAACTGTAGATTGTATGGAAAAGTTTGGGTGGGCGCCCTGTGACTTCGGGCTCCGACCAATACAAGGCTCCAACTCCTTCCCAAAACCATCTACTGTGTAAGTTAGGGCACCATGAGATAGTATATAAAATTTGGCGGTTCTAAGTTGAAAACTGCAGATTTTACGGAAATTTTGTATGGGCCCCCTTGACAACGGGCCCTGACGACCCCTTCCCCAAACCGTCTAGGGGCTAACTTGGAGTACCATGAGATAACCAAATTTGGTGTTTCTAAATTAAAAACTGAAGATTTTACGAAAATTTCGTTTGGGGTCCCCTTGACCCCGGGCCCCGACCACTTCCAAAAATTGTCTACGATTTAACTTTGACATGAGATAGTATACCAAATTTGGTGGTTCTAAATTGAAAACTGTAAATTTTACGAAAATTTTGTATGGGACCCCCTTGACTCCGGGCCCCGATCCCTTCCAAAAAGGGTTTACGGTCTAACTTAGAGTACCATGAGGTAGTATACCAAATTTGTTGGTTCTAAATAGAAAACTGTAGAATTTACTTTAAAAATTTTGTGAGGGGCCCCTTGACCCCGATCCCTTCCAAAAAGAGTTTACGTCTAACTTGCAGTACCATGAGGTAGTATACGAAATTTGGTGGTTCAAAAGTGAAAACTGTAGATTTTACGAAAATTTTGTATGGGGTCCTCTTGACCCCGGGCCCCAACCACTTCCCAAAACGGTCAACGGTTTAACTTTGAGCACCATGGATACTAAACCAAATTTGGTGGTTCTAAATTGGAAACTGTAGATTTTACTAAAATTTTGTATGGGCCCACTTGACCCCAGGCCCCGACCCCTTCCAAGAACTGTCTACGGTCTAACGTACAGTACCACGAGGTAGTATGCGAAATTTGGTGGTTCTAAATTGAAAACTGTAGATTTTACGAAAATTTTGTACGGGGCCCTCTTGAATTCGGGCACCGACCACTTCCCAAAACGGTCAACGGTTTAACTTTGAGCACCATGGGATAGTAAACTAAATTTGATGGTTCTAAATTGGAAACTTGATTTTACTAAAATTTTACTAAAATTTTGTATGGGCCCACTTTACTCCGGGCCCCGACCACTTCCAAAAACGGTCAACGGTTTAACTTTGAGCACCATCTGATAGTATACCAAATTTGGTGGTTCTAAACTGAAAACTGCAGATTTTACGAAAATTTTGTATGGGCCTCCCCTTGACCCCGGGCCCCGATCCATTCCAAAAAAGGGTTTACGGTCTAACTTAAAGTACCATGAGGTAGTACACCAAATTTGGTGGTTCTAGAATGAAAACTGTAGAGTTTGCAAAAATTTGTATGGGGACCCCTTGACTCCGGGCCCCGATCCCTTCCAAAAAGGGTTTACGGTCTAACTAGAGTACCATGAGGTAGTATACCAAATTTGGTGGTTCTAAATTAAAAACTGTAGATTTTACGAAAATTTTGTATGGGCCCCCTTGACAACGGGCCCCGATGACCCGTTCCCCAAACCGTCCAGGGGCTAACTCGGATTACCATGAGATAACCAACTTTGTGGTTCTAAATTAAAAACTGTAGATTTTACGAAAATTTCGTATTGGCCCCCCCTTGACTCCGGGCCCCGACCACTTCCAAAAACTGTCTACGGTTTAACTTTGAGCACCATGAGATAGTATACCAAATTTGGTGGTTCTAAATTAAAAACTGAAAATTTTACGAAAATTTTTTATGGGACCGCCTTGACTCCGGCCCCCGATCCCTTCCAAAAAGGGTTTACGGTCTAACTTAGAGTACCATGAGGTAGTATACCAAATGTGTTGGTTCTAAATTGAAAACTGTAGAATTTACGAAAATTTTGTGTGGGCCCCCCCCCCCCTTGACCCCTATCACTTCCAAAAAGAGTTCACGGTCTAACTTACAGTACCATGAGGTAGTATACGAAATTTGGTGGTTCTAAATTGAAAACTGTAGATTTTACGAAAATTTTGTATGGGGTCCTCTTGACCCCGGGACCCAACCACTTCCCAAAACGGTCAACGGTTTAACTTTGAGCACCATGGATACTAAACCAAATTTGGTGGTTCTAAATTGGAAACTGTAGACTTTATTAAAATTTTGTATGGGCCCACTTGACCCCGGGCCCCGACCCCTTCCAAAAACTGACTACGGTCTAACTTACAGTACCACGAGGTATTATACGAAATTTGGTGGTTCTAAATTGAAAACTGTAGATTTTACTAAAATTTTGTACGGGGCCCTCTTGAACCCGGGCCCCGACCACTTCCCAAAACGGTCAACGGTTTACCTTTGAGCACCATGAGGTAGTAAACCAAATTTGGTGGTTCTAAATTGAAAACTGTTGATTTTACTAAAATTTTGTATGGGCCCACTTTACCCCGGGCCCCGACCACTTCCCAAAACGCTCAACAGTTTAACTTTGAGCACCATGCGATAGTGTACCAAATTTGGTGGTTCTAAACTGGAAACTGTAGATTTTACGAAAATTTTGTATGGGCCTCCCCTTGACCCCGGGCCCCGATCCATTCCAAAAAGGGTTTATGGTCTAACTTAAAGTACCATAAGGTAGTACACCGAATTTGGTGGTTCTAAAATGAAAACTGTAGAGTTTGCGAAAATTTGTATGGGGGCCCCATGACTCCGGGCCCCGATCCCTTCCAAAAAGGGTTTACGGTCTAACTAGAGTACCATGAGGAACTAAACCCAATTTGGTGGTTCTAAATTGAAAACTGTAGATTTTACGAAAATTTTGTATGGGGGCCCCTCTTGACTCCGGGCCCCGACCACTTCCCAAAATGGTCAACGGTTTAACTTTGAGCACCATGAGATAGTATACCAAAATTGGTGGTTCTAAATTGGGAACTGTAGATTTTACTAAAATTTTGTATGGGCCCACTTGACCCCGGGCCCCGACCCCTTCCAAAAACTGTCTACGGCTAACTTAGAGCACCACGAGATATTATACCAAATTTGGTGGTTCTAAATTGAAAACTGTAGAATTTACGAAAATTTTGTATGGGGCCCTCTTGACCCCGGGCCCCGACCACTTTCCAAAACGGTCAACTGTTTAACTTTGTGCACCATGAAATATTATACCAAATTTGGTGGTTCTAAATTGAAAACTATAAATTTTACGAAAATTTTGTATGGGCCCCCTTGATCAACCCGGGCCTCGATCCATTCCAAAAAGGGTTTAAGGTCTAACTTAGAGTACCATGAGGTAGTATACCAAATTTGGTGGTTCTAAATTGAAAACTGTCGATTTGTATAGCGGACATACAAACAAACAATTTTAAATATACAGGAAAAACTGAAATTTTTATATAGCTCCTTACTGCAGTTTTAACAAAGGAAATTTTGCATTGGTACTGCAGCGCCGACTATTGTCAAAGAAGTATGATACAAGGCTTGAAGTTTAAAACTGTTGAAGTAAAATGTTGACAGTTTGTCGGTGTTTTGTCCTGTCGGTGTTTTGTCCAGTCGGTGTTTTGTCCTGTCGGTGTTTTGGCCTGTCGGTGTTTTGTCCTGTCGGTGTTTTGGCCTGTCGGTGTTTTGTCCTGTCGGTGTTTTGGTTGTCGGTGTTTTGGGTGTCGGTGTTTCGGGTGTCGGTGTTTTGTCCTGTCGGTGTTTTGGGTGTCGGTGTTTTGACCCAGACCCCCTTGTCACATTTACGCCAAAAATTGGATTGTCATCTTCAAAATTTGTATTATATGGCGTAATCCCGTATTTCTTTCATGCTAATGATGTTATTTGTTTGCCTTTATTAAATGATCAAAACCATTTATGTAATCAATATAAATCACAGTTAATCTTAAGACTCACGTTAGAATATCGCATTGCTCGTAAAACCGCACAATTGTTTATATTCCATTCAATGTGGATGTCTGCTACAGGATGGTTCTCTGTTCACCGCAATAGAATTCGTTTTAGAAGTAATTAACTTATAAATTATCGCTTGTAATGCTTTCGATTAATGTTTTCTTTAATAATATGGTCCTTCTATGTTATGCTTTTTTCTCATCTCCAGATGTTTTTGTTAGAATGAAGTTGCGCTTCCTTTTACCAGCTGCCTCGCACGTGTTCGCGGATCTGGCTGCCAACACTTCGAAACAGCAGTGCCGCTTTCTCTTTCAAGTGGTTTGACCTACTTTCATTTACTGCGCACTGAGCCTTCGCGTTGAGCTAAGCTTTTATATGAATGGGAAAAATCTCCCTTCTTTTTTTCTTTTCCAGCCAAAGCCTTCAACTTCCACTATCGTCAGTCAATAAAAAAAAAAAAAAAAAAAAATTAAAATCGAAGCAAAACTCAGGAGCACGAGCCAAGAAACACCTGTATCGCATGCCAGATTAACCAAGAAGAGTGAACAGAATTTGTCTTTCCGTCCTGCCAGTATTGTTTGGAATAGGTCTCTGCTAATGGAATCATCCTGGGGCAGACTTTTGCATTGTTCATGTTCTTAAGCTTTTGTTCAGAAAAGTGCCCATCAAACCAGTCTCCCCACCCCAGTGAAAATCAACATTCATTCCCTTGGCTGCATCGCACCTTCCTGCATGATGTACACTGCAGCCAACGAAAGAGATACGCTGGGCGCGCTATCCACAGAAGCCTCGGACGTCACGCTACTTGTCTGTGTACTTATGTCCCCATTCCATCCCCCACTCTTCCATGCAAAGGGCATTTAAGTCAGGCATACCTGTCCTCCCCCACTTTCCCTCCTAAACCAACATCAGGACAGCAGAGTTATCGTTTAAATAGACGTGTCTAACGTATGAGTACAAGGGGGGGGGGGGGGACTTGATCATAGTCGAGTTTGTGAAAAAAAAAGGGGGGATTGAAGAAACAGTCTTTTCGAAAACAAATTCGGCATAAGGGCCGCTTCGGCATAAGAGCCGCACACCCGAAAAATTTCACTTTTAGTATCGTAAGAGTCGCGGATCTTAGCCCAAAAATTACGGTACATACTATAAAAAATTTAGAAATAAAAAATCAACCAATTGGATAGAGCAGGTGTATATGAAATTCCTATAAACCAGCAACCACCTTTGTCATATATAGGCAGCACCAAGAACAAATTAAAGTATAGATTGAACCAGCATATAAGTAATTGGAATAAAAAAGAAGCTAAGACTGCATTAACCCAATATTATCTGGAAAATCACCAATGTCCGTAGTTTGAAGATATTAAAATTATTAAGAGCTGTAAAAATGAAAGGCAGTTGAAAATTGCAGAATCAGTATTAATTGAGAAAAACAGATCAAGATTGGGTAGCATTAATGAGTCAAGCAACTTAAACGAACAATGGAAGGCCTTAATAAAAATTGAACAGCTAAGAGGGAAAAAAAGAAAAAAGAACAGCACTGACAATAGATGGCGCCAGAGACACAAAGATGCAGAGATTGCGACTGAAGCCTGAACCTCAATGACTTTGCTCCCTTGAGCTGTGGTAGGCAGAGAGACACATTGGCCTCCTGATGACAACAGTGGCCCTGTTGAAAGCGCTAGAGGATTGTGTATGATGGGCTGAATGAGGTTGGCACTTGCAGTAGAGTTAGTACGGGGTTTGGAGTGGATGGAGCACTTTTTAGTCACAGTTGACAAAGGTTTAGCTGCCGGGAAATGTAAATAGTGTAATTATGTACATAGTGTTTTTAAATGAATGTATGAATGAGTTGTATGGTGTGTATATTTGTGTGGTTTTTATGGAGATGATGAGCTATGTTTACGAAGGAAACCTGCATTTTTTGTCCAGTGAATAAAATAAAAATAAGAAAAAAAAAAGGGGGGATACGATGTTTCATGCCCAGAAGAACGAATCTCATAAGCAAGGAGTCTTTCAACCTTTGAAGGCCAACTACATTACATGATGATAATTGACGTGCTTTTGAAGTGTTAAGGGAAAAAGTGACCAAGAGCTTTCGGGTAAGTGATTGGCTATTTAATGATATTCCATTCATTAATTTTTAATTTCTAAGATATTCGTTTTATTGGAAATCTTCACTTAACCATCTGTATTGTAGGCCACTGCTAATATAACCCATGAAATGGGTGCAACTGAGTCAGCTGTGTGGAAGAAATGTGCATAGGGACAACTTCATTGTAACTTATCTATGTAAAAACACAAGCAAGAAGCGAGAACCATGATACCGCCAGGACCCTTTCCCCCCCACCCCCCAAAAAACCCAAAAGGCCCTAATCATGGCACACAATTTATGTAAGGAGCAAGCACTAATTTATGTAGGTCAAAATAAACAGCACTTATTCGTTCAGACAGAAGAAGAAAAAAAAATCTTCCTTTTTTTTACTAGAGAACTAACTACATTACATACCTTTGAATGCATTTGGTACAAGAAAAAAACCTTTACCTGAAGTCTTAAATACAGCTTCATAGACCCATGCTTGTTATGAGGATTTTTCTTCAAAATAAATTTCAGAGGAGGCTCTCTCTTTTCAAGATCACAATCCTTCAACAAGTACTCTTTCTTTGCATCAGTTTTACTAACGAGACTATGAGCATCATCATTCTTCCTAGGGGATTAATTTGGTACGTGAAATATACAAAGCGCTTCATCAGAATTAATAAGAACTTTTCTCTTTAAAACATTTATTAATTTTCAGTACATATATGTTACTAATAATGAAACAGCTCATCTTCTAACTAATAATAAAACAACAGGAACTGTTTTGACAAAATTAGCAACCTTTGTCCCTTCCCCTCTTTGTAGTTAAATGACTACAATGACCAGCAGATGAGTTGTCCTTCTCAGAAAGGAAAAACACAACACAATGGGAGATGAACACTGGTCCATGGCACGACAGACCTAAATTTATGTATATATAATTTCTAATACATGTAAGCTTCATACACTTTTGCTTGAGAACATAAGAGTAAATGCTTGACTAACGATAAAGAGCAACAAAAAATTAATGATATTACATTAATAATCACAAATGCACATTTCTCAGGTTATTTAAGAACTAAAATATTGATATGCAGCTGCTATAAGAATTCATAAAAATTTTCAACACTATCCATATAACAGGGAGCCAGATTATTTTCAGGGATCATAGCATACTTCTGGAAAATTTTAGGTAGGAATTTTAGGAATTTTTAGAAAAATTTTAGGAAAATTTTAGGAGTGTATTTCAATAAAAACTAGATGTATATTTGTATACATCTAGTAAAACAACTTTGTATACATTGTAAAGAGTTTGCTTCACACCCTTCAACCATATATACTGATAGACTGCGCATGACATCAAAATTTCTGGCTCCAACATAAAATCACATGACAACAGTCAAAAAGATGGGTTACACCTGCTGTGCTTATGGTTGCTCTGAGCGATATAGTAAAGAAAGTTCTATGATTTTTCATGAGTAAGAAACGAATTAAATACCTAAGTCAATAAAGTTCAATTACTTAACCAGAAACTTGCAGCTATTGATATAAAAATATAGTAACTTAAGAAAAAAAAATGGAATGCATGTTCCAAATTCTTCGCAAATGTTCATCACATTATAAATCACAAAATGTAAACAACCTGATCATGCATGTATATAGCTCATAAGTAAACTTACCTGAAGAGTTTTCATTATATATGAGGCGCATTCACATAATACACCGAAAACACTGAAGTTCTGCAGCGTAAATTAGTAATCATAACAGCATTTTTACACGAAATTTGGAGTCTGATGATGACGTGCCCAATGTTTGAGCCATGGCGGCTTTGATGCAGCTATTGCCAATGTGCAGTCCATTAGTATATATGGTCGAAGTTAACACCCACATTTTTTGCATAACGTCTAATGTCTAAAGTTTAAGTATGATTTACTTCTAATGTTCAGTTCTTATCTTTTCACGTGTTATTATCATATTCAAGTATATTTACCACATTCAAGTTTCACTTTGAACATTAATATGCTGTTGAACCAGAAGCAATTCACGATTTTCACAGTAAAGTTTTCAGGTTTCACATTAAATTATAATATCCTAAAAAGGTAATTGAAAACCAAGAACTATGTACAATTGTTCACTGAATTACTTTTTTCATATTATTGTTTTAACCTTTTCCTGATTAGCCTATCTTTTTCTGCTTCTACCACAACTAATTTACTTTCAGTTTTCTTTATTTCAGCTGAACCTTGTATGATCAAGTTAGAGGCAACTGCTATTTCAACAGTATTTTGTTTTTCTACAGCTTTTCTCATTCTTTCTGTTCCCTCTTGAATTATTGCTAGGGAGGCTTCTTTATCGTTTTTAAGTCTATTTATTTCTGCATCATTTTCTTTTATTTTGTCATCAAACTCAGCTTTTCTTTTTTCTCTAGCTGCTTTTCCTTATTTTCCCTCTCTTTCTGCTTCCTTTCTTTTACCTTTTTTGATTCTTCTTCCTTCAGCTTATCAACATACTCTTTATAAAATTTATGTGAATCACAAACACTATTTAACAAATTTCTTGTTATGGGAACTTTACTTACACATCCATAGTGTTTAATGGCCCCTTTAACTATTCTTAATGATGTTATTTATAGTTGAGTCTTTTAAGTTAGCCTTGTCCTTCCTTAACAGAGCAGTGTTAACCGAAAATCCTCTTTCTGCATCAGCATTACCATGAGGTAAAACTAAAATGGACTTTATGAGTTTAGCAAGATTTGAGTATTTTTCTTTTCCGCTAGAGTCTTTAATACTAAATATATTACGCCAGTAATGATCAATCCGCACTGGAATATGCCCTTCCTCTCAAAATTTCACTAGTTCATCTAGAGTTGGCTTATCGCAATTTAAAAGTTTCCACTCTTCTCTTACTCTATCAATTTGTTCCTCAGAAAGATGCAAAACACTTGAAATTCTGGTTATTTCCGAAAGTCCTTCAGTGACTGAAAGTTGAGTTGACTCTTTCTTTGGTTCTTTTACCTTTAAAACTTCTATGTCTCTTAGCTTTTGATTGCAGAATGGCAAATTTGACTTTAAATATTTTGTGGGTTGCAATTAGTGATGATCTTACATCTAAGAGAAATAATTTCTGCCTGGTCTCCTGAACATTCCTGAGGAGATTTTTTGTCTTCATAGCAACTTCTAACTCCCCTAGTTTTTTCCATGAATTTTTGTTTTCAAAATCTACATTCTTTAGGTCTTCTCCAAATTTCCCTGCTATAACATCATCTTGGATAAACTGAGCCATAACATTCCTCATTAAAGTATTTAAATCAGAATATAACTGGTGTATTTTTGGTTCTTCACTCTGATAACATAATGAAAACTTTTCAAAATTTTGGTGTGAAAATGAAATTAATGCTAAATAGCAAGGAGTAAGCTCATTTTTCAGGAAACAGTGAATTCTTTTATACCTTGCCGAATTGCGCAGTTGTTTTTCAAATATTTTTTGAGATGGCAAGAAGTTTAAAAAATATTCTGTAATATTTAGCCATTGATCCAAGAGCCTCTGGGCTACAGAACCAACGGTTAACCATCTGTTGCTGACATGACGCAAAAGAAAATTGGCAGTGACCAATGTTATATCCTCGACAGATTTATAATCCTCTCGTCTTGCAGCACTACTCTTTAAAAAGTAATGCATATCAGTAGCAAATTCGTCAAAATCTATATTTAAGCTTGTCAAAAAAATTTTAAATGCATTACTAACAACATGCAGGTTGCAAAAACCTAGTTCCAAAGATTTCTGGCCTGTTTCTTGTTTTACAACTTCATTGAATTTGCGTAAAAGCACTTATTTACATTTGGGCTGTCCATGGATACACAAATAATTCTGTTCAACGAAATATTGAAGGATGATAACACATCAAGAATTTCTTTTAGCAAAATATCTGCTGTTGCATGACCCAGAAAAACGCTTGTTAGGTATCGGCAAGAAACTGAATTTATTTCTGAAGACCAGTACCTGAGATACATATCCAACTGCCGTTTCACTTGTGTATTTGTAGTTTCATCAAATGCTATAGTAACCTTTCCTGGGCTACTAGACGCAATGTCTTTTTTCAAATCCTCTTCAAAATATTTTGACAATCCATGTGATATCACATAAGCAACTTTTTTTTCTTTAAGTTGCATTTTGGCTGCAATAGCAGAATCAGGAAACATTTCTTTGAAAAGTTCAACTGTTTCAGTGCATGAAACAAAAGACATATTGTCCTTAGCAACTTTCATGGCCCATAATGCTTCGGCTTTAGCCAACTGTAAATCATGACTCAGTACTTCACTAATATTTGTTTTGGGCTGAAGATCCCGTCCTCCAAAGGCTTTCAGGATGGACTTATTTTGAAATTTACTTTGAAATTTCTGCAAATGTTTTTTCCTTTATGATGCGCTTTTACTTGTGAAAAGCCACTATTAGAAATGTTGAAAATTTCTGAACACAATATACACTTAGCAGAAAATATTGTTTCAGTTGCAGAACACCATTCTTTCAACTTCACTCCGTCCAATTCTTTGGCGAGCCACGCATCTTGAAATTTCGTTTTGGATTTAGGCATCTTAAACACTTGTATTACTAACCAGAAAATGAAAGGGAAGTACAAAAACACGTTCCAATATTGCAAAACCAGACAACTTCCCGAAATTTGGCTGCGAGGATGTCAGAAGATATGAAAAAAAAAAAAAAAAAAAAGCAGGTCACCACTAGAGAACTGAACCTGCACACAGCACAGAGAACACCATAAAAGACGTAAAACCAGAAACTATCATACACATCTCACGCAAGTTCAGTCAAAGCGAGTCGGAGCCGAGATATATTACGCATCGAAGGTCGCTGTCGCCGACGCACGATCGAAGGTCAATGATCACGTGCTCTACTGCCTGCCAAGATAATACTCAGCTACCATCCCATCGTCATTACCAGAGGTTACGGAAGGAGACCACATGTTTCCTCTTTGCTTCCACCCACCTGCGGTTTACAATAACAAAACATCAGCAGAAAGAGGAGGTTCCACAAGGCATGTACAAAAATAAAGTACGATCTTCTGCGTGCCACGGAGTTCGTCTGCAAAGCGCAAACCAGGGGTGAAAATGACCCCTCCCCTTTTCCCTTAGATCTCTTGTTACTCTCGAAAACTGTTCGAAGGCAAAAAAATGGAACGCCCGCCCCGAAGCAAGTGCATCTCGATGGCGTCATTTTTCCCTCCCTTCAGCAGCACAGCATATAGGCTGTGTTTCTACAATAACAGGTCTTTTTACCTTACCGTAATGGTAAATTTATTGGCGTTAATAACGGTTGTGTTTTTAATAAAAATAAGCTTACGAAAATTTTAGGATGAATAGCATATTTTAGGTCTAATTTTAGGAATTTAAGGAGGGTCACAAAATATTAGGAATTTTAGGAATTTTAGGAGGAATGCGATCCCTGTATTTTTAACTAGGCAAGCTACAAAACCCAGGGGATTTCAAATAATAATTAACATATTAAGAAACATGCAAATTTCTTAGGTTTGACTAAAAGAATCAAGTGTTCAGTCAAGAGTCTCCGAAACAACCTTCCCGAAAACCGGTCACCACTCGCCAAATGGCGCCTAGTATTTTTTAAATGGTTTGTAAATTTATGACATCACTCGCCAACCGTGGCCGGTAGATTTTTTTTTTTCTTTTAAGACTGCAATAAGCAAGTTTTGCTGCATGCATTTTTTTAAATGCTGTCTTATTTACTTAGGCTTTAATTTTTGATTCATTCTTGAATGATGCTTTTTCTCCACGCTGCGCAAACCAGCCTCCATCGACTGGATTTCCTATCGACGTTGCAGCGTCTTGCGGGGACGAATGCCTGCTTATTTGCCCATTTGGATCGGGAGTGTGCATACGAGGGAGGGGTAGCAGCACTTCTGTGGGCAGCCGCGTGTCAGACAGAGTTTGAATGGACAGCAAGCTGAGGCACTTTAAAAACACAACTAAATTTTTTATAGAAAACAACTGTAATTTGGGTTTAAAAAGGGGCTCTTCGAAAAGGATCGAAGTTTGTACTGCGCCAAATATCCTATTTGTCATTAAATTTGTACATGTTGTACATTATGCTGAATCAGCTGCTGACATTTTCAGAAAATGGGGGTAGGTGGTCAACTTCCTCCAGAAGGTTACGTAACCCATGGTTCAAGGGTAAAGGTCAAAGTCGATGGGGGTGGAGGGGTCGGATGACCTTCTGGTGGAAGAGAAAGGGAAGATTTCAGAATTTTCTGCTCTGGTATCGTACAAAGAATTACGTCATTTAACTTGCGCTGTTCTGCAAATGATTAGTTGGTTACCTTAGTTTTCCTAAGATGTCGCAACGTAATCTGCTTGCTGTTTGGGGGGCAAAGCGGAAGACAAACACAAACAGTTGTGAATTAAATAATTGTCCTACTGATGATATTAGTAGCCATGAAAAAAAAAACTGCTTTATTTGGGAACGTACAGCTTTGTGCAACTGAATCCTCACTTATTGAGTCAGTTAATTTGGCATTATGTAGCGTGGAAAGTATTCCACGGCCAAAGAAAATGCGTCAATTCAATCTCATGACTTTCAAGAAACGGAAAGAAACTTTAATTGGTTGGAGGAAGAAAGAGGAAAACTTTTTGCAATATTTGCAGATGGAATGTGATTGCAAACCAGACAAGCTTCGTTGAGGGATGCACAACGTTCAAACTTGAAGCGGTAAGTCAAAGTTTTCTTTCCATTATTTTCAGTGAGATTTTTATAATAAAATTTCATGCTGTCTTTCTTCCAACTAAGGGCATAAAATCCAGTCATAATTGCTTTTATTTTTTTCTGTAGTAAAATGTTCTTACTTGTTGAACAGATAACTGGCTTCTTATATATGTCCTTGGAAAGGAATGGGGTTATGAAAATCGTGTGCAAATTACAGATATATCATAGGACTTTTCTAGAACATTTTAGTGGGTATAAAGCCCCCAATAAAGTTAAAGCGTTTGAATTCATAATACGAGATGAAACTTCCGTATAAGTTTCCTCCCATTTGTGCGCCATTCAATGCTACAAATTCACCTTAACGCCGAATTTACATTGATGAAACATGTAATCGGGATCGTTTTTATTCGGGGGTGGTGTAACCATTCCGCGGCAATCTGCGGCCAACGAAATAAATCTGGGACGTTCGTCGCCTATCTCGCAAATTCTGCTATGGGAATGGGAGTCACAGTGGCGTACCGGAACCCCCCTACTTCCTGCAAATAATATCTTTGAGGCCTTATTGCAAAAATCTATTAGCTTTCAATTGCTGAAAATTTTAAATTCCATATCATTAACTTGGTTTTATGGGTGTTTTAATAATTCATATTCTGTGGAACCTACAAGTATTTTTCGTAAAACCAAAATTACTGCACTTTATTTCCTAAAACACAAATGTGCATGTTGTAATTAAAATTATTGCCCTAATTTTATACCATCACAAAGTACTACAAAAATATTTGTAAATTTATAAAACTAGGCCAAAGTTAATTGTATTCTTTTAGAGAACTAAGGCCAGTCTCTTTGAAATACCTCACGATCACACACACACAAAACACCTTAACCTAACTGCGTGTAACAGTGTCTAATGACCTTTTCCGATTTACACAAAACATAAGTAAGCAAATAAAAAAAGTGACAATTAAGAATTATGTGCTCCTGAATATATAAAAAATACATTAAATTATTTACTTTTGAATGTATAAATAACACACTTAACCTAATGCCACAAAGTTTTGGGCATTGTAATTTTTTTTCCTTGACTTTGTTATAAAAATATGGCAGAGGAGCTCCATTTCTTCACCCCCCGAAGATCACCTTTCAATTCATTATATTCTGAATGATGCGTAGTTATGTGCAAACAACTGTTATACAGCACCTGACATCTTATCCTCATTGCTATAAAAATTACATTCATTGAACTGATATTTCTTTCACATTTTGCTGTTAATATTATAGAAACTATTGCTATGGCTGAGAAAAGGGGCCTCCAGTTGCTTGGAATAACTGCTTTCCCGTCATCCAGTTTTTATAAATTTAAACCGTGAAATGGTTTTCAAATGTTTTACTTATTAGATGAAAAAATACCAAAAATGTATTTTACTTTTTAATACTTCATTCAAAGCTACAGTAAAAAATTCCTAGCTATTTCTTTAACCCGCTTCATTACAGTTTCCAAAAAGTTTTGCTAAATATTTTTCCTGAGATTAAGGCCCTCTTAGAATTGAGGCCACCCCGCAATGCGGGGGTTGTGGGGGCTATCAGTAAGCCCCTGGGGGGGGGACGCCAGTAAAAATAATTGGAAGGTATACAAAATAAACAGAGAGGGGACAGAGATAAATACCTTTAGTTGTTAAGAATTTGGATGCTGTTAAAAAAAACTATATCAGGGTCTATATTGAATTATTTGTATAAATGCGAGATATTTAAGGTGCTGTGGGTACGAAAATTGTGTATGTTAATATTTGCATACAATTATAGTAAAAAAAAAAAAAAAAAATACCAGATTGACTGCACCAAACAGTTTTGCAGTCAAGAAACAGACAGTCCATGGACTATGTGCAGGTAAAAATACAGTATCTATATTTTTTACAAAAATGTTCCAATACTTTGCGCTCTTTTTTAAGTAACGAACATGATTTTATTTTTTTCATACGTTGTCTTTAAAAAGCCTATTAATCTCACTGCATTATTTTCTTGTGTGGCATTGAAGAAAGTGTAGTAGATGTATATAATATGATAGATTTTGTTTTTAATTTTCTGTTTCGATTCCATTAACTGCCACTGCTCGTAGTTCAAGCATTGATGCTCATAAATAATCTGTCTAAGGACAAAATTTCTTTGTTGTTGACTAATTTACTTCATTTTTCCCATTATCTATGTGGAACTGCAGTGAATAAAACACTTGAATTGAAAGTTTAATCAAACTCATACATACATACATATCACTAAGCTGTTCTCTGAGATTCAGAGGTTAGCTTCAAAAAGAAATACAAACTTCCAGATATTTTTACTTACTGTTGTCGTATCAAACTTCTCCATTTAGAGCGATCTTGACATACAACTCGGGCTTCACTGATATCCATTACACGCCGTACACAAGATCTTTTATACTTCATACTCATAATCTTTTTCTCATGCAGACATTCCTAAATCTGATCCACCCATGTCTTCCTTGACCTTCCTCTGCATTTCCTTCCTGCCACTTGGGCTAAAAAGATTTTCTTAGTAAGCATCTCATTACTCATTTTTTCAACATGGCCAAACCACTGAAGCATATTGGTCTCCACCTTGCTCACAGCATTTTGCTTCACATCACACAACTGCAACACATCTTCATTCCTCACACAATCACACCATGTCTTGCCAGAAACCCCCCGTAAGTAACGCATTTCTCCAGCACACAAACGACTCCTATGTTTCTTCTGCAGTACCCAGGTTTCACTGCCATACATCAGAGTAGGAACAATTACACTTTCATACACAGCCATGCGGGACTCTCTAGAGAACCCATCATTCCTGTGAAAACCTCCAAGAGCACCTATGACTTTCAATGAAGAATTCACTTGCCTACTAATTTCACCATCCAATTTGTTCTCTCTGTCAAAGATGCTTCCTAAATATAAAAACTCACTTACCTGGTCAATCACACTGCAGTTTATACTTACATTCAGTGCCACCAGTTCCTCTCTCAAACACCATAACTTTGGTTTCTCCCTTATTTATACTCAGTTTGAATTTCATGCAAACTCCGTACATCTGAGACAACATACTCTGCAAATCACTTTTGCTCTCTGCCAACAGGACAATGTCATCAGCATACAGCAATCTGCACACACGGATATCACCAAGACATAAGCCAGTATTATCTATTTTGGCATCATGCATGCATGCGTCCATAAATATATTAAACAGCCATGGTGACATTACACAACCTTGTCTAACTCCTGCACCAATAGAAAACCATTTTGATAAAACACCAGTCACTCGTACACAAGCTCTACTACCAGCATACATGGCTTTTACACTATTAAGTAGATTACCAGTAACACCATTTTCATTCAAAACTTCCACAAAAGTGTCCTATTTACTCTGTCGTAAGCTTTCTCTAAATCTATGAAGGCAGCAAAAACTTTCTTACCAACAGCAAGATACTTTTCAATAATCATGCGTAATGCAAAAATTTGGTTAGTGCAGCTTTTACCAGGCATAAAACCACTCTGAACATCCCACACTTTCCCTGATGTAAGATCCCACACTTTTTCAATAACAACCTTACCAAACACTTTCCCTGGCACACTTAGTAGGGTAATACCACGATAGTTCTTGCATTCAGTCTGATCACCTTTTCCCTTATACAAGGGAACAATAATAGCATCCTTCTAATCATGAGGGACCATTCTTAACTCCCAGCACAACTGGCAAATTTCAGTTAACCAGTCAATTACAGAGTCACCACCATATTTCAACATTTCGGCAGTTATGCCATCAACTCCCTGAGCCTTACTATTCTGAAGAGATTTTAGAGCTTTACACACTTCTTTTCTTGAGATCCCTACTGTGCTTCCATCCCTCACTGTGACATCATCTGTGTCTGTCTCAGAATCACCTATGCTTTCCTGATCTAATAACTGACAGAAGTATTCACCCCATCTTTCACTTAGCTCATTGGGCTCCCATATCATTTCCCCGATCTCATTCTTCACACAACTTACAACTTTGTTTCCCCTATTTTTCCTGAGTCTCATGTACTTCCAGAAGGACTTCCTATCTTTCCAAAAAGCCATTTCATGCCTTTCCACCTTCTCCTTCCTATCTTTTGCCTTACTCTGGCGAACCAGCTTCACGCTCCTTACAGTGATATTCATCCACAGAGACTCTACCTTGCAACATCCCCAAATAGGCTTCCTTCTTTCTCTTTACTGTCTCTTCAATCTCACTATTCCATCAAGCATCACCTCTATTGTTACCCACTATTGTGGTGCCACAGACCTCTTTAGCAGCAGTGACAACAAAGTTCTTAAAACATTCCCACTTCTTTTCTACATCCCTCTCACCAGACTTCAGCTCCTTCAGTCGTTCTCTGAGTAAGTCAGAATAACACTGATGATCTTCAAGGAGCCTATCAACCTTTATTCTTTCTATCCTGGGTCTCTTCCTATTCCTTTTCCTCCAACCAACGTTAAGTTTCACTCGTGATACTACCAAGTAATGATCAGAACCAACATCCGCACCTCTCATCACACGGGTGTCAACAACTAAGTGTTTCAGACGCTGATCGTAGACAACAAAATCCATCACACTCTTTTGACCAAGAGTACGATTTTCCCAAGTACATGTGTGGATATACTTGTCGTTGAAAAATGTATTAGATACACACAAACCATTCTCAATGCAGAGTTCAATTAATATTTCACCATTATTATTCACACAAGGATCATTAAACTTACCCAGAACATTGTCAGAAATTGCATTCTGCACACCTACTCTAGCATTGAAATCCCCTGCTATTACAACTTTTTCTTTAGCACCAAACTGGCTCAAAACAGCTTTTAGCTCATTCCAGAAATCTTCCTTCTTATCAGAAGGTTCAGAGTCACAAGGAGCATACACTACAACAATTATGATTCTCTGAAGTTTCACTTTCAAACCAATCCAGAGAATTCTCTCACTTACGCAACTATAGTGAATCAAGTTGTTCTTTATCTTTTCACTTAAAATCGCACCTACACCAGCCTGTCCTCTCACATTATCCAATACTTCAGACCACACACTCACTGTGCCATTCACTTCTTCTACCCCAATTTCCTTCTTTTTGGTTTCACTTACACACAGCACATCCAGTCTATACTTATTCATTTCCTCAATCAGCTCATTCATCTTGCGACCTCTAGTATTCCATACACCAATCCTACATTCACTCAGCTGAGATCTCTTTCTCATACGCCATTTAGAAAGTCCAGGTCGATTCCGTGGTGGACCGTCCTTTTGAAGTGTGGTAGGTCCACCATATCCCACATTTGAGTTTGGATATTGATTTCTTTTTGTCTTTTTAATCAGGTAAGGATATCAGTGTGGGGGATTAGCCCTCAGCTGATGGTTCCAGCTGGTCATTCAATTGAGGATTCTGGAACAAAACCCAGTGAGTTGGGGTCTTTTTGCCAATGTCACACAGAACTAGCTGGCACCTCTCCAAGATTCACAGAGGCCCTAGTTTCGTGTTGGTAGCAAAAATATTTTTGAGAGGGAGGAGGGGGGGGGGGCAGAAAAACACTGAAGAACAGACACTTCTGGTTCCCCGATTTGTACCAAATCCTAACAAGCACATCTAGTTATCAGAAAACTGCGAAATATGATATTGGGCACAACAAAAAACACTGTTTTGTAGAGACACACACAATATGGTCTTCTCCCCATGCCACTCCTACTTCAAACAAGTTTAATTTGTTTTTTTGTTTTTTTTCTCTTGAACTGTGGTATTCTATTTAACGGCAAATGAAACAGTTTAACGGATTTTTGCCAATAAGATTCACTGTCCTGTCAGTTGGCAGAATTAAAAAGAAAATCCCTTTTTTATTTATTGTTTTTAAAGCTTCAAAGAGAAAATAAATATGTGAATAGAAGAAAGTGTGGTTTCCATGATTGCTTGCTGCAATTTCCACATAATGAGAAAAATGAAGTAACAACAACAAAGAAATTTTGTCGTCAGCCAGATTATTCATTAGGATCAACACTTGATCTACAATCAGTTAAGAGAATCATAGCATAAAAAAAAAAAAAAAAAAAATACCATGTTCAAGAGTTTAGTTACATACACTGAAAGAAAGTATTTTTACATTTAGGTAAAAAGCCATAACATTTCTGAGGTTCACCAGCAAGGGTGTTCTGTGTATAAAGCACAAACAGCACCATCTGAGACCCCTCTGGCCATTGCAATAAGCAGAATGAGTGATGATTTGAAGAAAAATATGGAAGTGCTTTTTTCAATAGCATATACTGTAGCAAAGGAAGATTTTTCTTCCAACAAATTTAAAAGTCTGTGCATTCTACAGAAAAAAATTGGTGTGCAAATAGGGGACACATATATTAATGACCAAGCTGCAAGAGTTTTTGTCCACTACATAGCTAAAGCCACTGAAAAAAAAAAACATGTACGAAAGATCAACACATCTGACTTTTTATCAATTTTGTCAGATGCCTCAACTGACAGAGGTACAGTGGAAAGTGAAATAATGTATGTGCAGTATATGGATAAAAAAAACTCTTAAAGTGTGCTTCCTTGGTCTTCAGCCTCTTTTGAGAGCTGATGCTTTAGAAACAAAACATGCAAATTGAAGAATTGATGGACAAACGAGACATCATGGAGTGGAAAGAAAAACTAGTTGGATGTTGTTTTGATGGAGCATCTGTGAATATGGGAAGTATAAATGGAGTTGCAAAACAACTGAAGAATGAAATTAGTGGATTAATTTTAGTACACTGTATGAACCACCACTTAGAACTTGCTTTGACAGATTCATCTAAAGAGATAGAATACTTGACTGGCTCTGAGAATGTGATAAAAGGCTTGTACAAGTTATACAACAAAAGTCCTAAATTGCTGTGCAGTCTAAAAGACGTTGCAGAATTTCTGGATGACAAATTAGTGAAATGCCGCACCATCAAGAGCATTCGGTGGATTTCATCAAAACATAGGGCAGTGTATGCATTGTGCAAAGGTTACATTGAGGATCTCGGGAACTACAGACCTATCAGCCTCCTATCAGTGGTTTATAAAATCTTCACTAAAGTTCTTTCACACCGTTTGAAGGTAACACTGGACATGGCTCAACCGAGAGAACAAGCTGGATTCAGGAGTGGCTACAGCACAATAGATCATATCCACGTACTGAGAGAACTAATTGAAAGAGTGAGGGAATATGAACTTCCATTGTGCATGGCTTTTATCGATTATGAAAAAGCCTTTGATTCGGTGAAACCATCAGCAGTTACAATGACTTTGAAATCCTGCGGTATTGAAGATGCGTACATTAATATTATTAATAACATCTATGAAAATGCAAGTGCAAAGATTCGGCTGTTTGAAAATACAATACACATAAAAATTGGAAAGGGAGTGAGACAAGGTGACACCATATCTCCGAAGCTCTTTAATGCCACATTGGAAATTGTCTTTCAATCACTGAACTGGGAAAACAAAGGGATAAAGATTAATGGAGATTATCTAACCCACCTTCGTTTTGCTGATTACATTGTCATTTTTGCAACTACCCCATCAGAGCTGCAGAGTATCATCCAAGAACTTGCTGAAAGAGTAAAGAAGTGGGACTAAAAATGAACTTTCAGAAGACAAAAGTGATGTTCAATGCTTTTACAAGAAATGAAGATTTATCGATTGATGGAGAAAAGCTGGAGATAACAGACACGTACGTTTATCTTGGACAGCAGATATCAAGTGAGGGTCACATTGATGAAGAAATTAATCGGCCTACAAAACTTGCCTGGAGAGCTTTTGGAAGAAACAGCATAATTTTCAAGAGCAATATGCCATTATGTCTTAAAAGAAAAGTGTTTGATCAATGCATCCTTCCAGTGCTTACGTATGGAGCAGAGACGTGGACCTTAACTAAAAGAGACATACAAAGGCTGCAGACAACTCAAAGTAGCATGGAGAGGTGCATGCTTGGCGTAACCAGGAGAGATAAGAAGAGGAACTCTTGGATCCGAAAAATGACAAGAGTGGAAGACATCATGATCAGAGTTAAATCCCTGAAATGGCAATGGGCTGGACATACTGCCAGAAGGACAGACCATCGATGGACAGCCGAAATTTTAGATTGGATTCCAAGGGACAGGAAAAGACCCAGAAGAAGACCACATGGGAGATGGGTAGATGAAATTCGAAAGTATGCGGGAGTGACATGGAGGAGACTGGCACAAGACAGACCTTCGTCCAGCAGTGGATTGATAATGGTTGATGATGATGCATTGTGCAAGAATATCCACATCATCTATACACATCTGCAACACATATCAGCAGATAGAGCTGAAGATGGGAAGCTCAGGGCTAAAGCCAAAGGTTTTCTCAAGCACAAATCAAGTGTCCGTTTCCACAGGTTCCTTTTTGTTTATGTGTGATCTCAGCAAATTGCTTGGTAACACTTCCCTTTTTCTTCAAAAGAATAACCTGGGGCTGCCCGATGCTGTTAGTGAAATAAATTCATGTTTAATTAAGCTAGAAAACCTTCTGAGAATAAAAGGTGAATGTGAAAAGGAGTCAGAAAGCATAATAAAAAATGATGAAATGCGGGGAATCAAGTTGGTTTTTGAGGTACAGTGAGGTGAAATAGGATGTTTTGAGGAAGATAGATGGAGACTTCTTGTTAAAGTTAAAGCATATATCAGTGAAAGGATGTCTTTTACAACTACCAATGTAACAATCACTTTATTGAAGCTGCTGGATCCTTTTCATTTTCCAGATGGTTCTGCACTGGTAGAATATGGTTCTAAAGAACTGCCTGAAATATGCAATTTGTTGCCTGATTCTGCGATTCCAAATACGGAGATAGACACTGTTATGATGGAGTATTACAGACTTAAAACTTACACAGATAGTTTAATGAAATCTACTGGAAACAGAGTCACTTTGGAATTCTTGTTTCAGCATTTATATGCAGAAGATAATGAAACACACTGCTTTAGCAATGTATTAAAGCTGATGAAACTGATGCAATTAATACCATGCAGTACTGCTCCATGTGAACGTGGTTTTTCAGCCATTAACCGGATTAAAACAAATTTTAGGGCAAATTTGCTGGACACTTAATTAAATGGTTTAATGATGATTAAATGTAATGGACCCTCTATTGAGGAATATGATGTACATGAAGCAATCCAGTTGTGGTGGAGAGACACTTTTAATGGAAATGTCAGACGTGCAGATTACAAACGCTAAATGAGCACTGTTATTGCAAAATTAAAATTTTAATACTAATTTAACTTCTAATTTTATTTAAAAAAAACATCATCTTTAGAAAATTTCATTGCTGTGGAACACCTCATTCTTAGAAACAACAGTTTTTGTAATTAAAATATGTCCTTATTAATTACCTTGTTCATAGTAACTTACAGGAATGCCAATTGTTATCAAAATGCAGGGGAAGATAAGGTCTAAAAAGATTTTTTTATCCTAAGAAAACAGCTAATCTTCATTTTCTTTAAGGAATAATTACACAATATTCACGTTAGTGAATACTAGGAACCCCATCCAGTTATTTTGAGATTAATTGCATTTAAACTAGAAGAATGGCGTTGGGCGACTGTGATAAATATTTTATATGCAGCATGTTGAATATATATACTCAGTATTCACAAAATTCCAAAAATTTATTTTCATCTATGGGTTTCACGTGTTTTAATGTAAATATAGCTTATTTATTCTTAAAAGTTCCGTGCAAGTCCAGCATTACTTAAATATGGTAATTTTCTGGCATAGGCTGTGCATTAATTTCAATGGATAAGAAAAAAATAACCTATAGAAAGTAAAAAAAAATGTCACATTTCTAGAAGTAAAAATGTGGATTTATTTGTAATTAATTGTTTGTCAGTTTTTCAGAGTAAAAAAAAAAAAAACACTTGTGCATGTCACAAAACACAAACTTACGTTACATTTGGCCTATCTATGTCTTTAAACGTTTTTAAAAATGCAAATTTAACTCCTGTTCATATGTATAGAAGTATTAAACTTTGCTCTCATGCATTCATAAATTATGTTTTAATTTTATACTGTAATGATGTAAACGAGAAATTTACACTGATCCCTAGAAAAATCATGTTAGAGATTTTGTAACCCCTCCTCTCCCCATATTTTGCTAATTACGCTATACTGTATTGTGTCTGTTAAGTTTTTCCATTTGGCTGGTAAAATATCAGCCCTACAGACCACACTGGCTGGTAGAAATTTTAGGGTTTTTGGCAAGGTTGCTCCCAAACATGACCATACTGCTTTCTTTGGCTTTGCTGGCTCACGACAAAGCCATGACAGCCAGATCCACATTGTATTCCCATGACAACAGGGTAAGACAGTAGCTAACTGCCTGTGCATTGGCAAGTCTGCACTCAGAGAAGAGCTAGACTCATCATATTCACCCTACAAGAACTGCTGCTCCAACCCAAGAAAGTACATGTTCTACCCTAGTTGTTTTAATCATTTGCCAAATGCAATTAGAATGTGCTAGGTATACTATTGCTTTTGGATAATGCAATATGCAATCCTCCTTTTGAACTGTCAAATGTAAAACTTGTATGGTTTCCACCAAACACAATTGCCAGCCAATGGATCATTCAATGTGTCAAAATTCATTATTGGAAACTTGTTACGCAGTTGCTTCTTGTAAATATGGAATCCACATCCTCTTCTAGCAAACTAACAAAATTCATAATTGTTCTTCATGCTATTGGATGGCTTGCAAAAGCATCATGTGAGGTGCCACCTGAAGTGATTAAGTTGTGTTTCAAAAAAATAAATTTTCCTTTTTAGAGCTTACCAGATGTGTGTGGAGGAAGTACCTATGATTGCAGGCAGCACTAAACAGAGCCAATTTTGTAACATCATCAGTGCAAAGGACTATGTAACATCAACAGTAATGTTGTGACCGAGCCTTGCAATGAAGATCTTGATGAAATTACTGAGTGATAAAAAATTGAAGAAAAAGACAATAGCAGTGGGAATGATGAAATAGAGGAGGTGAATATAAAAACCACATCTAGGACAAAAACATATCAAACATTGCAAAATCTTCTGGATATTTGAGATTTTGCACTTCTTTCAGGTGACTCTTTCTATTTCAGTTAATGAGCAGTGCATGTGCTCTCACTGAGCGCCATATTGTAAATGTGACTGTACAAAAAATCAATGCTGGATTATTTAAAAAATAGAAGTTTGTGAATTTTAGCTGATTAAGGCACATACAAACAATACATTTCTTTAAGCAATCACTAATCATGTGGAATCTATTATTAGCGTGACAAAAAACTGCTTCCATGGATTCATCTGTATAAAATGGAAAACAGTTCCAATACCTTGGATTCTGTCTTAAGCAGGTTTCACTGCAACCACAACCTTTATTTGCTTCTCAGAAGCGTGTGTAATGATTTTCAACATTTCAATTCCATCATAATTGTACTATACACAGAGAAAACTGTTTGAAAAGTACATAATCAACTTTCTGAGTTAGCTCAAATTCCCTCAATGTCCTAAATCTCCCTTATTGTGTACTGGGATCCGTTACCACAGCGTTACAAATAGAGTCCTAACAGAAGGAAGAAACAAGTGCCTGACAAATGAAAATGTAGTCATATGATCCATACACTAACCTGCAACCATCACAAACAAGATGATCAAAATATTTTTGAAGAAATGAATCAGTGAACTCTTGATTGCATAATTCACATTTTGGTCTATCAGAAGCTGGAAGAGGAGCAGGTGGGTGAGTAATTGGTCTGTCTTCAACAGTTTGATCATCTGCACCTTCATCTTCAAGAAGGAATCCTCCGCCTGTGTCTCTTGGTCTTGAAACAGCATTAACTTCTTTCTGATATATTACTCTGGTCAAAAGAAAAATATAATAATAATAATAAAAGGCAGATACACCAACTTTTATGGAAATGAAAGCAGTATCAGTAGTTTTTGCTTTTTTCAGCAGTAATAAATAAAATTTTATTACACACTCTGTAACAAACAAATGGGGAGAGGGGCAAAAAAATAACAATTTATGATATCATTTATAAAAAAGTGTTGTATATCAAAAAATTGTCCATAACTTGAAGACTTCCAGGTGAAAAACTAAGTGGTACCAACAATATTTTTTTTTTTCAGTTTTCCTCAAAAATCAATTTATGTTGTGATTGGAATGCTGCAGTAACATACTAAGGGCCTTCACATCACAGGTTGGACACTGCTTGTGGTGGTCACTAAACCATGGAAAAAAAAATGAGGAACATGGTCATAAAAAATGGTTATAGAGAAGAAAAGTGACTTTGGATTTTAGAAAATGTTCCCAATATTTCATTAAGAAAATTTTCTAAAAAGTATGAAGCCACTTTTCTGCCATCATAAGAAATCCTTTTTCATGCATATTTGAGCATAAGTGATGAAGTACCATCTTCACAGGATTTAAAAATGGGAAATGCTTAAAACGATGACCCGTCAAAAAAATTTTAATCTAAAAAACACTCACACAATATAACACATAAGATCTTTTGGGCTTACCGAGCTCATCTTCAGATGTGATGACAATGAAACACATTTCAGGGTTACAAGGTAGTATATAAATGATGATGTCATGTGAGTTCCACTTAAATACTACCTTGTTGCCCTGAAATGTGTTTCATTGTTGTCACATTTGAAGATGGGTATTTAAAAATACTTTTTAACGTGTCATCGCTTTAAGCATTTCACATTTTTAAATTGTGTAAAGACGGTACTTCATCACTTACGTTCACTTTTCCACATTGTTATTTATTATATTAAAATTTCTTAAATAAAAGTGAGACTCGTGCAACAGCATCATTGTATAATTACACAGAGCTGTGCATTTGTGCAGGCAGATGACATGTCATGTCTTAAACACTCTACTTAAACTAGTTCAAAAAGGAAGAAAATTTAGTGGATTTGAAAACAGACAAAAGTAGGTTAATTACAATTATGGATAGAGAAGATTCTCAGAAGAAGAGTTAAAAAAGCATATTTACGAAGAGATACAAGAAAACCTGTTACTAAAAAAGTTACAAAACTTATTTCAGAACAGAAGGAAAAAGCCAATACTCAGATAACTTTAAAAAAGTTCTCAAAATTGCAATTCAGGTTGCCTCAGCTATATGGAATACTAAAATTACATAAGATTAACAACCCAATTAGGCCAATTATAGATTTAAAATGCTCAATACTTTCAAATATGAACTGTTTTCTTAAGTCACACCAAGATTTATTAGAAGAACCTCATTCCATTATAAAAAAACTCCTCAGAATTAAAGAGTAAATGCTTATGGTAGACATAAGCATTTTTATGTCTACCATTGCCTTGAAAAAGCCTCCCAGTGGAGTGCGAAAGCTGGGCGAATCTCTGTGATTATTACACCATAAGAAATCAACGGATTTAATATGCTATATGCGTTTCTTGAATATTCATATTGTGGTGTATTAAAAATAATGTTTCTATGTACATTAGTATAAATTTAGATCAGCTTATAGAGTTTTTAGCAGATGATCTGGCAGACAAAATTGTTTTTCATAATCAAGCAAGGAATTTATTAGTAGGTATTTTTGAAATGCTGATTTTCTCCTTGAAAAACAACTTTTTTCAATTTGAGAAAAAAAGATTTTTCCTCCAAAAGTTTGGCCTGGCAATGGGCTCTCTCCACTCTCAACACTTTTGGCAAATTACTATGCGGGAAAGCTGGAAGAAAAGGTACTGGTTCAGCACTCGTACTTTTGCCTTTATCACAGATATATGGATGATATCTTATTCATATAGATAGCAAGGATAAAGATCTTCCAGAAAAATTCTATGGGGGCTTTAATGAATTAGGTGATTCCCTTGGAGGTTCAAACCAGGTTAAGCTACGGTTGCTATTTTCGCAAAATGTGATTAATTAATCTTCATCAAACAGAGGTCATCACTCTTTCCATGTTTATAAGTGAGTCACGGAAAAATTCTCATTGGTTCACTCTTTCCATGTTTATAAGTGAGTCACGGAAAAATTCTCATTTGTTCAGTTGCTTCACCAAAGATGGTAAGTAGCAACTGAACAAATAATTAGAAGACGAATGAATAAGTAATACAGACATTTGACGTGGACTAGGAACATCAAACAGAGGTCATCGCTCTTTTCACGTTTATAAGCGAGTCACGGAAAAATTCTCATTGGCCGCCACCGGGAATCGAACCCAGGGTCTTCCAGTTACGTGCCGGATATGCTTCCACTGCACTATAGCGTCCTCGAATTCCCCCAGACTCGCACACACTAAGTGCCAAGCCAATTTGACAGGTTGCTTCTTGGAGCACCATCGTTACCATCTTTGGTGAATCCCCCAGCATTGTGCGAGGCTCAAAGAAGCAACCTGCCAAATTGGCTTGGCAGTTAGTGTGTGCGAGTCTGGAGGAATTTGAGGCCACTGAAGTGCAGTGGAAGCATATCCGGCGCGTAACTGGAAGACCCTGGGTTCGATTCCCGGTGGCGGCCAATGAGAATTTTTCAGTGACTCACTTATAAACATGGAAAGAGCGATGACCTCTGTTTGATGTTCCTAGTCCACATCAAATGTCTGTATTACTTATGAATTAATCTAAAAAGTGTGAGAAAATTAGCATCCATCGCAAAATGGCACCAGACATTTTAATATCACAGAGGTGATTGTGTTCCGAAATTTCCAAAAATTTGAACTCCCATAGTCCAGGGCAAAAATTTAAATTCCGCCGTTATTTCATCGATAAAAGTATTACGTCATACGTTGGAAACTCCGTCATCCATTGTTCAGTCTGATGGTGTCATGCTGATTTGTCGCTTACATCAATTCGTTGCCAGCATCAGTTTGTCTCGCATCAGTTCGTCGACGACGACGATTCGCTGCGCGTAAGTTCGTCCACTACGATGATTTGTAGCGTGTCAGTTTGTCCACAAAAGAGATTAAATTTCTTTAGCATTTTGCTACAACTTTTTCCTTCATTTCAGCATTTTTTGAGCCAGCTTAAACTCTGGTTCAAACTGAAGTAAAATTAATCTTCTTGGATTTGACTATCTATGTCCAGGAAGATAAGTTCCTCACAAAAATGTACAAAAACCTTTGGATACAAATACTGGATTTTAACTCCTCTCATCCTTACTCAATGAAGAGAAATGTTACAAACCAATTTTTAGAAAAAATAAATAATTTAGTCTCCTCAGAAGATATGAAAAAAGCCCACATGGATGACCTGAAAGTATTGCTAAAAGAAAATAACTACCCAAAAAAGGAAATAGATAAATTACTCACACGAGATAAACAAAAAAATACAAGCAAGCAGGAGTTTAGGTTCACACAAAAAATTATGTATCAAAAGGGTTTGTTTGAATCTTTAAAGAGAATTAGCAGTAAATATGATATAAGATTAGCACCAAGTTTAGACAACAAACTTAAATTTTTTTGCCCTAGCTTGATTCAAAAAGAAGAAAACTGGGTCATTCCATGTCAAATCAACAAGGTTCACAACCCGACATTTTTTTATTTTTATGAAACTTGGTATAATTGTAGTATTCATCAATATAAACAAACATGATTTTTTTCAGAATTTTTAATGCATCCGTTTTTGAGTTATTGATTTTTGAAATTTCAAAAAAAACCCCTGAAATTTCATCATCTGAGCAAACTAACTGCCAATTACTTGGGTTCTAGTAGAGCTAGGGTCCTAGGGTCATGAATTACAGCTCATTTTAAAGATCTTGAATTGGGCTTTCATTTGATATGCCACAAGACACTATTTAAAAAAATTAATGCCAATTTTAAAATTAAAATATTAAAAAAACATGTGTTTTTTAAAAAATTTGAAAATAAAATATGTTTAACAAACATTATTTTTCTACATATCCTGAAAGTTTCATAATGGGATTGCTATGGGATCACTATAAAAAAAATAATAACATAGTACAATGCAACTGAAATGTGCCAGATGTACTTACTGGTTCCACCCATGACTGGAAGGGTTGTCTAAAATGTGGTTTGTGTAAAATGTCATACTTGTTATTTTAAACATTGTGAATGTTAAAGAATGAAAATAAACATCTAAGTAATTTGAAACTGTGTCCCAAAGTAATTCATTTCATAATTCAGTATAAGGTTCTATGTGCATATTTACACTTAAAAAATTGTTTTATCTTCTATATATATCCTGCCTTTTTTCTTTCTTTTCAAATTTTGCCGCACTTGTATGCCAGTGCTTGATTTGCCATCTTTGTCTCAGTCATTGTTAAATTATATACTCTTCCAGTAGCTGTTGTCGGGTCAACTTTTAACAAAACATCAGATTTATGAACCAACAGTATATCCGGTGATTGAGGATACTTGTATGATGGAGATGAACCATGCAGCTCCAGGAAGCTCACTTTTACCTCTTCTGTGTCCTCATTCACACCAAGTACACACCCCAACCACCAGTGCTCTGAGTACTTACTAATCACAAAACCTACCATATTTTCAAAACTAATGTTCTCTTCCCTTTCACTTTCTGAGCACTTTAAAAAGAGATATGTTGCACATATCTCTTTTTTAAAGTGCTCAGAAAGTGAGTAACTTTTGACTAGTAATTTGTGTTTTCCTGCAGGAATGAAACAATGGAGTTTCTGAGTACCACTTATTGTCTTAGCAGAAGCTATTCTACTTTTAAGGATAATTTCCTCTTCTTTGTAATTTTCTGTTGTTGCAAACCGAAAGTGAATGGAGGCAATATTAGCAGTGGCC
Source organism: Macrothele yani (assembly GCA_039090855.1). Classification (NCBI taxonomy): domain Eukaryota; kingdom Metazoa; phylum Arthropoda; class Arachnida; order Araneae; family Macrothelidae; genus Macrothele; species Macrothele yani. The sequence goes on from CM076997.1 coordinate 2,558,848, forward strand.
CATTCAAAGAGATGGCGTGGGGTAATAATTTGATTATTATAGACAAGTTGTAAACTTGCCTTTGCAGCTAATCGCTTCACAGTACCCCCTATCCCATCACATGCATTTTTACCATGTGCTGTTGCAAAAAAATTCCATTCTGCTTTTATATTAAAGTCAGTCTCGTGGTAGCACAAGCTGAGGAAGTTTGACTTGTATTAAAAGAAATCCGTCTTGTTGCATGATGATATTTATTCAGCTAAAAAATGAAATCTATATACAGTTTAAAAACACATGAGCACTTTCGGTGTCACATTGACACCTTCATCAGATGTAATTTCACCATGTGGCTACATGCTGGTCTTAAGTACTTGGAGTAGATGCATCATGGGAAAGGTAATGTCAATGATATACCAGATAACAAGACAATCAAAAAAAGGCATAATTAGCCAATGATCACTTAACAGAAGCAATTGCTATTGTGCTGTCCTTCCCAACAAGATTGCTCCAAGGTTCAGGTAAAACATAAGGATAATAGTCATTACAGCAACGTGTATTATAAGCCGAAATATAGAGGCTTTCTGCAAATAACAAGGAATAAACAGAGTTAGGTGTGTTTATGATCTTAGCGTTGTCCCAGTCTGGGATGGAATTTCCAGCACTTATGGTTCTTGCAAAAGAGGTGCTTTGGTGATTCATTTTTAGATCATATCTGTGTTCATTTAATCTCAAATCCAAATTTCTTTTGGTAGAACCCACATAATGATTGTTTAGTTCACCAGAGATAGTGTCGAGCATAGGAATAACATACACACCCCATTTTTTCCCTTTGTCAATTTTGTCACGATCGTTGCGGATACTGGTATATAGATTGCATGATCGTATTCCAAATTGTATTTTATGATGAGAACATATGTTGGTAAGGAGTTTTACAATATGTGGATTAAAATCAACAGATCCAACATATTTTTTAGGCACTTGCTCACTAATTAAAGCAGTTGACATAGAAAATCGTACTTTATTGTGGACTCACTTAACAACGTTGTCCGGGTAACCATGGTTTTTAGCGAGGGATGATATCCATTGTAGTTCTTGAGCTCTGGCGAAATGGCTAGCAGAATGTGAATATGCTCTTCTAAATAGGAAGTGCAGAGCAGAAATTTTATGCTGAAAAATGTGAGCAGAATTGTACGGAATTAGAGTGGGTGTGGAAGTAGGTTTTTGATAAACGGCAAAAGACGGGGAATTGTCAGAAGGGTTATGAGTAATTTGAAAGTCAAGATAAGGTAAGACGAAATTATTTTCAAGTTCTATCGTGAGTTTGATGGAGGGGTATCGAGCAGACATAGCATTGACAAACTGATGTAACTGATTTATGGTATATGGCCAAATTACCAAGATGTCATCATTGTAACGGATATAGAGACTAGGTTTTTGTGGGAATTCTTGTATGACTTTATTTTCAATATGCTGTAGAAGAATTTCTGCTAAGACTGCGGATAAAGGTGAACCCATGGCTGTCCCGTCGGTTTGTTGATAAAAATGTACTGAAATTTGAAAAATGAACGCTTTTTAATGAGATGAAGGGCATTCATTATGAAAGCAATATCATTGGCAGGAATATCAGAATCAATGAGCAAAGCCTGAATCAACTGAAATGTAGCTTCCATAGGTACATTCGTGTATAACGAAACTACATCTAGGGACGCCAAAAATAGGAATTTGGTAGTGGCTGAATTAACTTTAACCTATCAATCAGTTAATTCAGCACTACCAAACTCGCATTGCGGAGCAAAAGGCAGCAATAAAAATTGTTTAAACAAGACAGGATTAGACAGGCACGTTAGAGAAACAGGACACCACATGGACTGGGCCTCTTTAACTGTCACTGGACATCAATCCAACTTCCTGAAGCGTAAATTGAAAGACGGACTTGAAATTGGAAAATACCAGAACTTCATCATTAATGGCTGTAAATGATTTTTGCTGCCTAACATCTGGCAAGATATCTTGCAGAATCGCCCAAACTGTCAAGGTTAACTGTAACCAAAGACAATGACGGAGATAGAATGAATGACTGCCTGAGGAAGGAGAGTTCTCTTTGAAAATTTGCAGAATTTTGAAACTTTACCTAGATAAATCCCATAAAAAAAGTTAACTAAATTGAATTTAGTAATCTAGGAAGCCACATAACAAAGATAAAATTCTGATATTAAAGAATTATTAAATTACTAAAATATGCTATATTCAACACTTGTAAGTACCAGATATCAGAAAAAATCAAGTTCATGAATAAAATGCAATAATTCCACTAGAGTAAAAACTTACTTATCAGAATTTGGCACATTTGTGACACGGGATTTTCTCAGCAACAAAGCCTTCTGCTTGTTACGCTCAATCCTTTCTCGTTGCCTAGCAGTCAGTTTGGTAGAACTATCACCTTTACCTAAATCAGAAGAAATTCAAATTATGAAATACACAAAATTCTGCCAAATTTATATCGTAATGTTAGCAAACATGCTATTTCTTTGTCAGATGTTAAGTCTTTTAACGTTTTAGCAGATGGAATGAAATCCTTACATTTGTTTGAAAGCAATAGTTCTTTTGTGATTCTCACAATAGCATCAGGAAAATTTGGTTGCATTTTTCTCTTGCTTTTGTTTTAACTGGGGTTACAAGAGAGAATATATGCTCCGAACTACGGATTACTAACTGCTGTTATTAGACAAGTAAAGGCAAAAGTGGCAAGCCCTTTAAATGTCTGATTTTGAAGCCTGCCGATCCAAAACTGTCCACTGTCTGTAGGGAATCCATCTTTCTTAGATAGAGCTTCTTTCCATTTGACAAAACACATTTTTCTGTATTGTTCTTCAATAGTGTTGATTAGTGTCCTCCCTAGATTTTTTTACAGCCAGGCAGCAAGAAATTTTAGCTGGGTGGTACTTTTAATGACCCCTTCTTGAATCGGGGTGGTGAGGGGATATAATGTTTTCCTTAACATTATTACACTTAACCAACATCTTTAGCGTGTGGTAGGCGTTAATGTAAAATAACATGATAAACAGAAAATTCTACAAAAGTGGTTAAAAAAAATGAGTATTTACTAACAATTGATATTCGACACAGATTTCTTCTTCTTTTTTTAATAGATTGAAGGTTTAACCACCCCCATAAGCAACTCAATAGGATATAATCAGTCGCTTGTCCCTAATTTAGGGCCACTGGTTCTGGGGAAGGGAGAGAACCAGTGCTGTAAGACAAACAATATCCATGCCTCACTGGGATTCGAACCTGGACCCTTCTCGGATGCGTAGTCATAAGCCAGCGCTTAGACCACTGCGTCACCGGGGCGGTGACACAGATTCCAGCCAGTTTTCATCAACACTGATGGTGTATATGCGAATAAGTTTTCCATTCTTACTATTATGTGCAATGTGAAAACATTCACTAAAGGAAATGTAGCCGGGCGGCAGACGAAATTAAGTGGGCGGGCCACCCAGTAAAAAGGCTGTAGGGAGAACACTACTGATGTTCTTTTCTGCAAGGTGTATAAAGGGTAACTCTGAAAACACAGTCTTTGAAACATGATTTAAAATGACTTTACGGCTCAATTTTGACAGATTTCGAAATATGTTGCTTGCCGAGACAAGCCGACATGTAACTTGACTGAGAGCTTCTAGCATACACATACATCTTTCTTTGATGCTTTTTATTTCTAGATGAGCCTCAGCATTGCTGTTTTTCTGCAGAAACATACCACATTTTGACAATACAAAAATATCATTTTAACAAACCAAAATCAATTTGATGAATCTTTTTTTCTGTCTACTGACATCATAGTCTGCTCTGAAGATTTCTGGTGTAAGAAAACTAAAAATAACTTTTTTGAAGGAAAATTATTTTAAAAGAGGAAGGTATGTAATTTTTGTGCAACAAATGTTAAAAAGCAGGGCCGCAGCTATCGGTAGGGCAGTTGCCATCCCAGAATAGTCATTTCAGGGTGTAAATTATGCTATTGGGGAAGTAAAAATAGAAGTTGTAACCAAAAAAAAGAAAGTTACGCCCTTTAGTATTTTTCTTTTAAAGACTAGTTCTTCTCATACATGTATGAGAATAACTACAGTCTTTAAAAAGAATTTTTGTTTTTTTTTTATTGAAGATTTAACGACCATCGTGAGCAACTCAATGGGCTATAAGCAGTCGCCCATCTCTAATTTAGGGCCACTGGTTCCAGGGAAGGGAGAGAGCCAGGTCCGTAAGACAAACAACATCCATGCCTCACCGGGATTCGAACACGGACTCCTTTTGGACGAATGATCAGAAGCCATCGCTTAGACCACTGCGCCACCGGGGATTATACATTTTCCTATAATGACAGTAAGAAACAAAAATTACGTATTATTTGAGTGGAACTCGAAAGGGCATAATTTTGATCTCGAAGGGGCATAATTTCAAGTCTCGCCTTACCAGATAAGAAAAGCTTGCTACGTACAGTCCTGGTAAAAAGCCAAATGATTTTTTTTTCTTTTTTTTTTTCGGTTGGAGGTTTAACGACCACCGTGAGCAACTCAATGGGCTATAAGCAGTCGCCCATCCCTAATTTAGGGTCACTGGTTCCAGGGAAGGGAGAGAGCCAGTCCAGTGCAGTAAGACAAACACAACATTCATTCCTCACCGGGATTCGAACCCGGACCCCGTTCGGACGAATGTTTTTTTTTTTTGATTGGAGGTTTAACGACCACCGTGAGCAACTCAATGGGCTATAAGCAGTCGCCCGTCCCTAATTTAGGGTCACTGGTTCCAGGGAAGGGAGAGAGCCAGTGCCGTAAGACAAACACAACATCCATGCCTCACCGGGATTCGAACCCGGACCCCTTACGGACGAATGATCAGAGGCCATCGCTTAGACCACTGCGCCACCGGGGCGGCGCATCAATTTTTCTGACACCAACTGAAAAAAAAAAACGCCAAATTTCGGGGATCTGGCGTCAAAAAAGCCAATATAGCAACCCTGATTACATGTAGCACTGAAATTTTTTTACTTAGATCAAGAAAGGTGACCTTATTAGTCATCTCCAGGCCCATAGGAACTGGTTGCTACTTAGATCAAGAAAGGTGACTTTACTAGTCATCTCCAGGCCCATAGGAACTGGTTGCTGTCAATTTAACATATCACCTCTGCGTAAATCTTCTACGTACGCAAATACCGTTTACACTCGAGCACAATACAAGAAATTAAAATCCCTAACGAATTACAATAACATCTTTACTGCCGTTAATAGGGAATGCCATAATGCAAGAACTTATGATTTCAGTAAAACTACACTGCAACACTACTCCCTTCACATAACGCTTCCTATAACTGTAATTTCTTACATGCACAGATATATATTTGTCACTACAATTCGCTGATACAAATAAAATCAACTGAAAATAACATTACACGTACAGTTTACGAATATACACCAACATACCTTCGACTTCAACATTATTTTCACTTCTATAAATCCCGGTTAAATCCATCGTCCATGCTATTTAAATACTCGGTTACAGTTCACACTTACAGTCCGTTGCAATACCGAGATAATTGAAATATCAAAGAAAACTCGCGAAGAATTTAAGAAATTATTCTGTAGAATCATAGCTCCCGTAAAGGTAGAATTTAAGAATTATACTTAATTTAATCAGAGATTATTTTGTTTGTTTGGAGGTTTAACGACCACTGTGAGTAACCCAGTGGGCTATATAAGCAGAAGCCTTTCCCTAATATCGGGCGAAGAGCCGCGGAGGGCTTAGTGGGTAGCGCGTCAAATTATCAATGCAAGGTCCTCAGGTTCGATCCTGGGTTTCAGAGATGGTGGGATTTACTAGCCATCGCTGAATATCGGACGAGCACGTTAAGTGACGTCCCCCAGGCTGGACCCACTGGTTAAATGGGTATCCTTTCCTATGCCCTCCCCTGAAATTCCCTCACCCCTCTATGTGCAACTTCGTACTTGTACGGTGGCGCCATCTACTGTACTCTAATCTCACTACAAACTGTTCTTTCAAAGTCGGCTCTAATTCCTTCTGTTTCTGTGTCCAACTCGCTGCAGGTGGCTGGGACCTAAACTCTACTTACTGTGGACGGAAGTCTTACAAGAAAATGACGAATACAAACCTAGTGACCGGGGAGGGATCATCCACGCCTCACCGAGATTCGAACCCGGACACATCTTGGACGAATGGCTAAAAGTTCGCGTGTTTCACTTTCTTAAATGAATCACTTTGACTTCAGGAACTTTTTTAGACATTATCTTTTTCTTTTCATTCATAGGAGGGACACAATATTCATCCAGATTTTCTACCCATACGTGGTCGTTTTGAATACAGGGAGTCTTATATAATAGCAGAGCAAAAGGCTTCCCTGAGAGCCGCGGTCACAGTGCTCTGTGGTATGTCTACGTCGCTGGTTCTGGTTCTCGTCCCTTCCATAGAATCAGTGGCCATAAATTAGGAGAGGAAAACTCCTTAGATGCTCATGTGGATCATTAGACAGAAGAACAAACAAAAAAAAAGCGTAAGTCTTGCGATGGATTTTGCACTCAGAGTTTTGCATGTATACAAGGACGCCGTTTTATAAAACCATAATTGGTATGGGAAATCTCGGCCAATCAGAGGGCGGTATTCAGCTTCCTTTACGACAGATATGGGTGGAGCCATGTGTCTTGTAGACTTATTTCTGAGGTACGAGGGCCGCGGGGGGTCTAGTGGGCAACGTTCGTGACTGACACGGAAAGGACCTCAGGTACGAACGCTCGATCCACTAAATATCCGCCGTGCGTCGGATGGGCACGTTAAGCCGTCGGACTCCGGGTACTGCCCCCCCCGGTAATAAATAAGGGCGTCTTCCTCCTCCTTTCTACTTCACTTCCGTGTCACTTTCCTATGGGGCACTCTAGCCCAAATCTCCTGGCTTCCTATTTCTAAGAGTTGTTTAAGACCTGGGGTCAGAAACTCCCTTCCTAAAATCCTCTACATATGATCATTTTTTCTGAGATACGATCTGAGCTGCTTTGGTTTATGTGATTTCATGCCATTTTCACGTTCGCTGCCTTTTGGATTACAACATTAAAGTAATTTACATACATAAACATAATGAAGACATACACAAATAAATACAAATAAATACAAAAATATAAAGGTGTTTTTTTTTAATTCTGCAACGGTCATTTCATATCTTAGGTAGCGATGTGAAATGCAGAATGATCCAATAGTCTCTTATTGAGGAATATCGGGTAATGTTTTTCACTGAGATGTGTTGTATATTTCTTCTATTTATGATTGACTCGGAATGCTCGAGGAATCATGTCTGTAACAAGATAGAGAGCTCTTTGAGGAAACAGAGATGAACTTACAAAATTCCCAATTATAGAAATAAAAGTACAGAATGCTAGATTCTCTGTGAGTAAAATCTTTGAAAATCTAAGATAACCACTGGAAGAGGGAGGCAGCATTTATCTGTTACACTCTGCAAATAAATACTACTGCACTCTGCAGAAGTATTTATTTTACCTAAGTTTAAATTAAAAAAAGAAAGAGTACAGGCGGCAGCGGCGTATAAACATGCAGGTAGAATTTCAGCCCTAGATTTTAGTAAAAAAATTGCATGCTATATGCCGAGAAATACGGTATTTCTTTAGGAGTGTTGTAAAATATTTTATTTCTGTTGGTGACAATCTTTTTTCTGTGGTGGCACTGATTTTAATTCTTTCCAAGTATAGTTCTATGTTTTTGTTATACCCTTTAATGACCCCTAAAATTTGGTATCACTCTATATACCATAACGCCCGAAACAATTTGCTGTTACACTTCTTTGCTTAGTAACAACAATGGTGGTTGACAGTGACTGCTGCTGATCCCTCATGGGTCGTGTAAATTTAAAGAACAGGTAAGGATGCGAAATCTGTCTCACTCTAGACAGGCGTTTCGGGCGGCTATGGTCGTTTGTGTGTACGGGCGTTATGGTCGTTAAAGGGTTATACTGTAGCAGAGATTGAAGATATGGCTTTTCCATAATTTTAGAAGATGAAACAATGTTTATTGTTAAGTATCATTATTGTTAAGTATCATTATTGTTAAGTATCATTAAGGGGATGTAAGGTCAGGTGATGCGTAACATCACAGCCTCTCCTTGACAAATGTCAACCCCGCCTTCTCGTGGTGCATCCTGTTCCCACTAAAGGGGCTCTGACGACCGCCAATAGCGGTATAACTATACCATCGGGATTAGAGGAAATTCTATCCCACACTCACCAACCCGCTTGGCCAGCGTGGTGAGTTATGGCCAAACCCCTCCAAAATGATTCCACAACTTAAATCTTGGCCCTCAGTCTCCGGCAGCTGGAATGTACCTGGCCAAGGCAGCGGCCAGTGCGACATGAAGGCAGAGGGTGCTAAGATTCCCCGGAGGACCGGACTAGGCTGCCATCTGATGCTGACCTTGGCTACTTACAATGGACGCTCCTTATCTTCTGATTCAAGGCTTCTTGAATTGGAAGAGGAACTACAAAAGATCAAGTGGGACATCGTGGGGCTAAGTGAGGTAAGGAGAAAAGGAGAAGATCTCATCGAACTGAAAAGTGGACATCTCTTCTACTATCGTGGGACAGATACTGGCAGAACTAGTGGTGTTGGATTTACAATAAACAAGAAACTGAAGGATAAAGTTGTAGAAGTTGAAAGTTCCTCTGACAGAGCTGCACGACTTGTTATCCAACTCTCGAAAAGATACCAGGCTCAGATTATTCAAACTTATGCACCCACCACAAGTCATCCTGAAGAAGAAATTGAAGAATTTTATGAGGAAATTTGTCATCTAAATAATAAAGGTAAGCAGCACTTGAAAATAATTATGGGAGATTTCAATGCAAAAATAGGGCAACGGCAACAGAATGAAACTTCAGTAGGTAAATTCGGTCACGGCAACAGAAACCAGCGTGGAAATACTCTCGTTGAGTTTGCAGAGGCAGAAGGGTTTTTCATCTTGAACTCCTTCTTCAAGAAAAAGCCACACAGGAAATGGACATGGAGACATCCAAATGGGACGACAAGTGAAATTGATTTTATTATGTGTAACAAAAAATTCATCATAGAAGACTGCAGTGTGCTAAACAAGTTCAACACAGGTAGTGACCATAGATTGGTGAGATGTAAGATGCACCTCAACACTAAACTTGAACGTGGCAAGCTCATAAGACAAACAAAATCTATTGACATAACCAACCTTAAAAAACACCATAATACCTTCAAGTTGGAACTGAAGAACAGGTTCTCTGCTTTAGAAGGCCTAACATCGGAAGAAGTGGACATCTCTGAAGTTAACAGAAAAGTAACCAAAGCTCTTATGGAAACAGCAACAAAATTAGCTGGGTCTAAGAACAAGTTGCATGTAAATAAATTATCAGGAAAAACGAAAATGTTGATGCAAAAAAGAAGAGAGATGAGGACAACTAAAGAAGATGTGACTTCCAAAGTGGAATATATAGAGCTATGCAAGACAGTAAGAAAAAGTATCACTGAAGACGTAAGAAAATTCAACTGTGAGCTAGTGAGGAAAGCAATTGAAAACAACCAAAGCCTAAAGATAGCAAAGGGACATCTCAGTAAGGGAAGAAAACAGATTATGGCACTGAGAAAAGAAGATGGTTCTGTAACAAGAAATAGAGGCGAAATTTTGACAAGAGTGAAAGATTTCTACTCCAAATTATATGAAAGGGATGATACATGCACTCTAGACATCATGAAAGATACCAGTACCAGAGTTCCTCCAGTCCTTCCAGCAGAAGTTGCACATGCAATCAAGAACATGAAGCGGGGAAAAGCTCCAGGAGAAGATGGAATTACTGTAGACATCATACAAGAAGCAAGTGGAGAAATCGAAACAGTACTCGCCCAAATTTTCACTCGATGCCTTAATGAAGGAAAGATTCCTGAGGATTGGAACACCGCTACAATGATCCTGCTACATAAGAAAGGTGACATTGAGGATCTCGGAAACTACAGACCTATCAGCCTCCTATCAGTAGTTTATAAAATCTTCACTAAAGTTCTTTCACACCGCTTGAAGGTGACACTGGACATGGCTCAACCGAGAGAACAAGCTGGATTCAGGAGTGGCTACAGCACAATAGATCATATCCACGTACTGAGAGAACTAATTGAAAGAGCGAGGGAATATGAGCTTCCATTGTGCATGGCTTTTATCGATTATGAAAAAGCCTTTGATTCGGTGAAACCATCAGCAGTTGCAATGGCTCTGAAATCCTGCGGTATTGAAGATGCATACATTAATATTATTCATAACATCTATGAAAATGCAAGTGCAAAGATTCGGCTGTTTGAAAATACAACACACATAAAAATTGGAAAAGGAGTGAGACAAGGTGACACCATATCTCCGAAGCTCTTTAATGCCACATTGGAAAATGTCTTTCAATCACTGAACTGGGAAAACAAAGGGATAAAGATTAATGGAGATTATCTAACCCACCTTCGTTTTGCTGATGACATAGTCATTTTTGCAACTACCCCATCAGAGCTACAGAGTATGATCCAGGAACTTGCTGACAAGAGTAAAGAAGTGGGATTAAAAATGAACTTTCAGAAGACAAAAGTGATGTACAATGCTTTTACAAGAAATGAAGATTTATCGATTGATGGAGAAAAGCTGGAGATAACAGACACGTACGTTTATCTTGGACAGCAGATATCAAGTGAGGGTCACATTGGTGAAGAAATTAAGCGGCGTACAAAACTTGCCTGGAGAGCTTTTGGAAGAAACAGCATAATTTTCAAGAGCAATATGCCATTATGTCTTAAAAGAAAAGTGTTTGATCAATGCATCCTTCCAGTGCTTACGTATGGTGCAGAGACGTGGACCTTAGCTAAAAGAGACATACAAAGGCTGCAGACAACTCAAAGCAGCATGGAGAGGTGCATGCTTGGTGTAACCAGGAGAGATAAGAAGAGGAACTCGTGGATCCGAAAAATGACAAGAGTGGAAGACATCATGACCAGAGTTAAATCCCTGAAATGGCAATGGGCTGGACATACTGCCCGAAGAACAGACCATCGATGGACAGCCGAAATTTTAGATTGGATTCCAAGGGACAGGAAAAGACCCAGAAGAAGACCACATGGAAGATGGGTGGATGAAATTCGAAAATATGCGGGAGTGACATGGAGGAGACTGGCACAAGACAGACCGTTGTGGAGGAAACTTGGGGAGACCTTCGTCCAGCAGTGGATTGATAATGGTTGACAATGATGATGATGATGATCATTATTATCATCGTACACCTGCGTACCAATTTCTGTTAGCGTATGGCTTTGGTTCAAACACTTAACTAAAAGTAAAAAAAAATATCAATACTGGTTCATATCAACTTCCTTCACTATTTATTTCAGTTTAATGTGTTGATTCTTTCATCATACCACCCATGTGGTGCAGTGATCTAAGCACTGGCTTCTGACCATTTGCTTGAGATGGGCCTGATGAGGTATGGGTGGTGTGCGTGTCTGATGGAACTGGCTGTCTTGCTTTCTTGGAAGCAGTTCCCCGAAATTACAGATGGACAACGAGATACAAGTACGTAGAGTGCTTCTGTTATTGGTTCTTCGCTGAGGCAGCTGAAGCCAACGAGAGGAGAGCCTGCCATCTTTGATGAGGTATAACTTCTGTGTGTGTGTCAAGGAGTCACCTCAGTTCTTTTAGCTGTTCGGCGATCGTGTTATGTTCCATTACAGAGTTAAGGCTACAGTTTCGTAAATATTCTCAAGTATCAGCACATTTTGGATAAATATTATCAACATTAAAATGAAAATTTTTTGTGTAGCTTTTAATTGTAAGAATAAAAGAAACAAGTATTGCGGAATTACATTTCCCAAATAAGCTTCGTTTTTAAATGAGGTTGAGCTGCAAATGCCCAGTTAATCAAACACAAGAAATAAAACATTTAAACTGTTTAGTTGGTGATTAAAGCAGGAGATAAACCTTTTTAATATCTGTGTTATTTTAAGACTTTTTATTCCTCATATTTTATAAACGGAGTCGTACTCAGTGCGGACACTGAATTATTATTACTACTGGGAAGCTGAGGTTAACTGCATGGATTACCAACTTGGAGATTTTTTTAAGAACAATTTTTACTTACGTAAGTTTTTTTTTTTTTTACGTATGCTGAGCATGTCTTGAAACTGATATTTGCATACATATTCTAGAATCTGTAGAATGTACATGTAACTTGTCTTCCAGGACAACAAAATTTCAAAATCTTAGGAAAATGCAATTTCTTTTTATGCTGCAAAAATCATGTACCCATGATCAATAATCATTAGATAGCAAATGCTGGTAAAGAAGTCAATTTATAGTTACTTAAATTGCAGAAGTAAGAATTGTGATTGGTAATATAAATTTATTGCTTGCTGACACCGGTCAGGAAACAATCTAGTATTCTATCTGAAAGCACAGGGTCACTCAGCTTGTCTTCTAGGCATTTGTCTCTGATTAGTGATTAATCCGTAGTATTACTGCAACAAAGTGAGAGTGGAGAGCTTGAAAATTTCTTGACATAATACTAGCTTTTGTTTATGAATGTGTAAATACAATGTGTGTGATCTTTTGCGTAGCAAAAAAACCACAGACAATATTGATTTAAAACATAAAATGGGAAACGGAGTACAATTGTAGCTCAAAAATTCAAACAACATAAAGTATTTATGAAAATGCACAAAATATTATTCAATGACAATTGAAAATAAAAGGTTTAATACTATAAGCAAATGGATTAATACTAAAGAAAAGGACTAACAACTTTTTGTAAAAACTACTTGCATCGATTTTTGTGTGATAGGTGTTTTTTTATTTATTTTCTCTTTAAAGAATGTGACCTCTGATTCATGATGAATGAACGGTCAGTATGTCCGTGCAACAAATTTCCAGTTATTCCTTTTTCGTCAACCATATGAGAGGTAACTATTAAACAAATATCACTCACGTAAATCAATCTTTTTTGAATTGAACAAGTTGTGCCTGTATTTCTCTAAAATACAAATCAGTCACATTTGTTGTGTTTCCAGTAAGACTGCTGAAGGAGCCCACGAAATAATACAAAACATAAACATCTGCTCACCAAACCTTTTGCATACCATGAATGCAAATCAGTGGTTGTTACTTTTTCACTTCATATTAATAAGAGGCTGTGCCCTTAAAATAAAAATAAAAATAAAAATTATGTGCAGCACATCGTAACAATTGTCAACATGTGTACAAATATCAGGTGAAAACCACCAAATTGGAGCTTTGGGACTGCAAAATACTAGGCTTATTAAAAAAAGGAAAATGTGAAAGTGCAAATAAAAAATATTAAGTTCTTAACGTTGAAACAAAAAAAAAGAAAATTTTTTGTTCCATAAAAAAATTAAAGTCCGTAATCTGAATTTTTTGGTAACTGAGCCCAGGACTTGAAAAATACCTAAAACAATACATGCCCAGGAATTAAAAGCAGGATGTGTAGAAAGATTTTTCTTTTGATGCCAAAAATTAGAAGTCTTTTTTTAGGTTCAAAAAGTACATAAAACTATTTTTAGCTACTCAGTACTGGCATTGCTAACTGTAAATAGCATTTGGAGCAAGGAGGTTATATTACTGGAAACACCACTGGCTCTGCCGCCATAGGTCACAGCTAATCTGTGGTGTGACGTCACAAACAGGAAAACCGAACTAAATTATACCGTTGAAGAAACAGTAAGCTTGTGTATCATTGATAAAGATTACTGAATTACTCATTTTATCTGTTTATATGGTTAGAAGCTTTTGTTCCGTTTTTTCAAAGCAGCTTCTTCTTTTTTTTTTTTTTTTTTTTGATTGGAGGTTTAACGACCACCGTGAGCAACTCAGTGGGCTATAAGCAGTCGCCCGTCCCTAATTTAGGGTCACTGGTTCCAGGGAAGGGAGAGAGCCAGTGCCGTAAGACAAACACAACATCCATGCCTCACCGGGATTCGAACCCGGACCCCTTACGGACGAATGATCAGAGGCTAACGCCTTAGACCACTGCGCCACCGGGGCGGCAAGCAGCTTCTTCACTGCGGCTGCGTCGTGCCTGCTGATGACGTCATATGCAGCACGGACGGTGACTTAGGGCGGCCAATGTTGCGTGGATAGGAGTGGTGTCTTCAATATTGATATGGAGCATCATATTTCCCCAATGTCTGTCTATACTTAGGTCACAGGGGAGTTGCAGAAGTGATATATACATATATATCTCTGACTGCAGCAGAAATTAGGCCACCAAGTTTATTTAAACTGCACTTAAGAATAATTATTTTCAATTCCTTTTCTTACATATAAACCTTGGAAGATAGTTAAATAAAACATAGCAAATAAACATATATAGATACATAAATAAAATATTAGATTGGATTCCAAGGGACAGGAAAAATACCCAGAAGAAGACCACATGGGAGATGGGTGGATGAAATTCGAAAGTATGCAGGAGTGACATGGAGGAGACTAGCACAAGACAGACCGTTGTGGAGGAAACTTGGGGAGACCTTCGTCCAGCAGCGGATTGATAATGGTTGATGATGATGATGAAATAGCCGCCCCGGTGGCGCAGTGGTCTAAGCGATGGCCTCTGATCATTCGTCCGAACGGGGTCCGGGTTCGAATCCCGGTGAGGCATGGATGTTGTGTTTGTCTTACGGCACTGGCTCTCTCCCTTCCCTGGAACCAGCGACCCTACATTAGGGACGGGCGACTGCTTATAGCCCATTGAGTTGCTCACCGTGGTCGTTAAACCTCCAACCAAAAAAAAAAATGATGAAACAAAATAGTTTTCATCAAAAAAAGGATTAACCTGTTCTTGCTGCTAAAAGTCATTAAAAAGTAAACGGACAGAATAGAAAATACAGGAAAAAGGTAAGTAATGTTTATATGTAATATTTTATATATATACAATTATGCATATACATATATATATAGAGAGAGAGAGAGAGGGAGAGGGAGAGAGAGAGTAGGCGACATCATTCATGACCAGGTATACTGTATAAATATATACTGTATGTACAGTGGCGCCCATATGAGTATTTTTAGGGGGGGGGGCTAAGAAAAATCTTTTTCTCCTTCAAGGCTGTCAAACATTTTAGTAAATGTACACGATATGTAACGTACCAGGAGATGTGACGTACCTGCCAGAAGGACGCACACGGCATAAAGGCAGATAGCAAGTAGAATCAATGTCCGCGTAGCTCAATTGGTAGAGCAACTTATTCCGGAATGAGTGGACCCGGGTTCGAATCCTGGCGAAGATAAAAATGACGGAGAAATTTACTTCGTTATAATGGCGCCCGAACTATCCGGATGACCCGACCGTTCACAATCTCGCAATGGTGTGATGTTATTTCCACACCGCGAGATAGGAAAAATAAAAAGCAGCACTTCGAAAAAAAAAAAAAAAAAATAAGGGGGAGATGATGTAACGTACCAGGAGATGTGACGTACCTGCCAGAAGGACGCACACGACATAAAGGCAGATAGGAATCAGAATAAAATGTCCGCGTAGCTCAACTGGTAGAGCAACTTATTCCGGAATGAGTGGACCCGGGTTCGAATCCTGGCGCGGATAGAAATGACGGAGAAATTCACTTCGTTATAGATACTAAAATACAACAAAAATAATTGATACAATCAATAATTAATACCTTACTATTTTTAAAAATGCTAAAAAAAGGTTTCGTCTAGTGTAGTGCTTTAAATTTATCAAAAATTTGGCTATACCAACGGCTGGGGGGGTGCTCGAGCCTCCCCTGCTCCCCCTTATGGGCGTCAATGTGTATGTATGACCTTAACTGAAAAAGACATGCAAAGAATGCAGATAACTCAAAGAATATATATATAGAGAGAGTGAAATAACTGAAATGACAATGGGCTGGATATGTTGCCAACAGAACAGACCACCGATGGACAACCGAAATTTTGGACTATATATATATATATAACATCAACCATTATCAATCCACTGCTGGATGAAGGCCTCCCCAAGCTTCTTCTAGAATTGCCTGTCTCCTCCATGTCACTCCTGCATGCATTCGAAGTTCATCCATTCATCTCCCATGGGGTCTTGTTCTGGGTCTTATATATATATATATATATATATATATATACATACATAGAGAGAGAGCGAATTATATTGTGTGAAGTATTTAGTGTATGTGCTGGGAGATACCTTTATTATGGGCAAGTTACCACTATTGCCTTGCCTACCTACAAATAAGACTTACAGATCTGTGTTGTCGAATGTTAGGGCTAACAAACAGATTAGAAACATGCCCAGTGCTAAGGAGTTTTAATTTTTATTAAATAAAAACCAGTTAAGTGGTAGTTTTCTTCTGATTATATAAAAGAGGGGCAGTTGGTAAAAGTATTAAAATATTGGTGCCTCTTGGCTGTGTAAACTCATTGTTTGTTTTCCGTCTTTCTCTGAACATTATTTTTTTCAGTTAAAACTCTCATAAAATATTTGGCATCTATGTATTTGGTTTGGAGTGATAAGCTGTGGGATGATTCAGCATTCTGTTGGTGATGACCGACGAATATCTAAGATTTTTACTGAAATTGCTGATTGACTGCAACTGTAGTTTTTCTTTCTTTCTTTCCTTTTTTTTTTTTTCATTTACTGTATTACTTGTGATTTATATTTCACTGAAAAATTTTCCCAAAAAATTTCTGTGAAATGCCAAAAAGTTATGGCTTGAGATTTTATTCAACGAGAGCAAGCTGCATCCATTAAAATATCATCTTTTTAAAACACTATTGCCGTCCACTAATGATAAAAAAGTGTTATTTGATACGTTAGAATTTTAGCCTCACCCCTAGGTGTTTATAACAAAATTTCTGAGTTATATCCTCATTTAACATTAAACCACATATTGCGAAAAGTCCCTTTCGTAACACTGAACGGAAGTTCGTTCTGTACCTCATCGAACATGGCTGCCACTTTTTTCCGATGGCTTTTTTTTTTTTTTTTTTTTTGATTGGAGGGTTTTTTTTTTTTTTTTTTATTGCAGGTTTAACGACCACCGCGAGCAACTCAATGGGCTATAAGCAGTCGCCTGTCCCTGATTTAGGGTCGCTGGTTCCAGGGAAGGGAGAGAGCCAGTGCCGTAAGACAAACACAA
This sequence comes from Macrothele yani, assembly GCA_039090855.1. Classification (NCBI taxonomy): domain Eukaryota; kingdom Metazoa; phylum Arthropoda; class Arachnida; order Araneae; family Macrothelidae; genus Macrothele; species Macrothele yani. The sequence goes on from CM076997.1 coordinate 2,576,047, forward strand.
CATCCATGCCACACCGGGATTCGAACCCGGACCCCGTTCGGACGAATGATCAGAGGCCATCGCTTAGACCACTGCGCCACCGGGGCAGTGGTCTAAGCGATGGCTTCACCCATTCGCCGATGCAAGAACTCTACGTACTTCTATCTCGTTGGGATGGATGACTCGTGGTGGTGGTTAAACCACAAAGCAAAAAATTTCTTCTACTGTTAATGGCTGGTGGGAATGTTACTTTGCTACAGTAAAATATGCCTCAATGATTTATTAAACTGTCATATGAAATAAATTATTCTCCAGGGAGCATTTTTTATTTATTACAGATAACATTTCTTCTAAAAGCTGTGTGGTCACATGGCTCTCATCAGAATTATCCTACTTCCTTTTACTATGCTTTGCATTAAAATGTAAAATTCATGGATGCCTTCCACTCATTTTGCAAGGTGTACTCTACTATTGGTGAGCTATAGGTTCTCAAAGATAAAAATTGAGCTCAAAAATGATTATGTATTCATTGGAGAGATTGAATTCATATTTTAACTATATATAGATCAAAATAGCTTCATTATTGGAGTACAGTATAACGAAGTAAATTTCTCCGTCATTTCTGTCCACGCCAGGATTCGAACTCGGATCCCCTCATTCCGGAATAAGTCACTCTACCAATTGAGCTACGCGGACGTTTTATTCTGATTCCTATCTGCCTTTATGTCGTGTGCGTCCTTCTGGCAGGTACGTCACATCTCCTGGTACGTTACATCATCTCCCCCTTATTTTTTTTTTGTTATTCGAAGTGCTGGAGAAGGGATTCTCTTATTTTTCCTATCTCGCGGTGTGGAAATAACATCACACCAATGCGAGTATTTTGAACGGGCGGGTCATCCGGATAGTTCGGGCGCCATTATAACGAAGTGAATTTCTCCGTCATTTCTGTTCACGCCAGGATTCGAACCCGGATCCCCTCATTCCGGAATAAGTCCCTCTACCAATTGAGCTACGCGGACGTTTTATTCTGATTCCTATCTGCCTTTATGTCGTGTGCGTCGTTCTGGCAGGTACGTCACATCTCCTGGTACGTTACAACAGTGTTAACAGGAAAGAAAAGTATAAGTGAAATTAGTCAAACTTTTTTTTTTTTTAATTTAAAGTGTCTTGTGAAATCAAAATAGCTTCATTATTGGAGTACACTATTGCTAGGCCAAAGAAATCATGGGATATCTACTTGAGAAAAAGATTAGGTCTTGTGTGTGGTGTGTAAAGTTTGAATTGTTTGCAGCATCTTTCATATAATACTAACTGTTGTTAATAAATGTGTTGGAGAAAAATGTTATAAATTCCCCCTCAATCTTAGACAACTCACTAACACATTTGATGTGAACATTCTGACGGGTACACTCTTCCAGTGGTAGAGATAAATGATTTTAAAGATCACTAACATACACCATTTGATTTGAACATTCTGACTGGTACACCCTTCCGGTGGTATGGATAAATGGTTTTAAAGGCGAGTGGTTATCTTACGGTTTCAAAGATTTTTACTCACAGAGAAACTAGCATAAATCTTTGAAGTATGTTTACATGAAATGTGTTAGCACAAATCTTTGAAGTGCGTTTACATGAAATGTGTTAAAATACTCCGACAGGATCTCAGAAGTAATTTCCCCAGTCCCCTATCAATGTAAGCTTTGCTTAAATGCACCCCGGTGGCCCAATGCTATAAGCGCTGGCATATGGCCATCGCCCAAGATGAGTCCAGGTTTAAATCCCGGTGAGGCATGAATGTTTTGCCCTTCTAACGACACTGTCTTTTTCCCTTAGCTGCACCAAGTAGCCCTAAATCGGGGAAGGGGGACTGCTTATAGCTTAGCGAATTGCTCAAGGTGGTCGTTAAACAACAAACAAAAATGAGATCAGTAATATTATTAGAGAAATTTTCTGATCTGGATCCTTCCAGAAGCTTTAGAGAGTCACCAATAATTTGTTTTGAAGCTACAATGGTTAGAGCTGGACAATTATGTTATACAGTGTGCCACGCCGGTGGCGTATTTCACAAGTGAATGTACGGAATTGCGATTAAAGCCATTTCCGCCACACGATTGGTTTAGAGCTACTTTGGAGATTGCGAATAGGCGGGGCCTGTGAGGAGAGTCATGTGACGGAGACATGTAAGCTTTGCTGCACACGCCATAAGCCATTTTAAAGTTCGGGTGTTTTCATTGCGACAATGGTTACAGTTGTTTTACCCATACAGCCGAAATGCGACAGGAGGTCAATAGAGAGTGTACTTTATTGGTTGGGGTACTTTTGAGTTTTTATAGCAAGATTTTTTTTTTTTTTTTTTTTTGATTGGAGGTTTAACGACCACCGTGAGCAACTCAATGGGCTATAAGCAGTCGCCCGTCCCTAATTTAGGGTCACTGGTTCCAGGGAAGGAGAGAGCCAGTGCCGTAAGACAAACACAACATCCATGCCTGACCGGGATTCGAACCCAGACCCCTTACGGACGAATGATCAGAAGCCAACGCCTTAGACCACTGCGCCACCGGGGCGGCTTATAGCAAGATGACTTCATGGACTTGTGAGTTATCTTCACAAGTACTTTCAGCCGCCTCGGTGGCGCAGTGGTCTAAGGCGCTGGCCTCTGATCATTCGTCCGTAAGGGGTCCGGGTTCGAATCCCGGTCAGGCATGGATGTTGTGTTTGTCTTACGGCACTGGCTCTCTCCTTCCCTGGAACCAGTGACCCTAAATTAGGGACGGGCGACTGCTTATAGCCCATTGAGTTGCTCACGGTGGTCGTTAAACCTCAAATATAAAAAAAATAAGTACTTTCAATCTATATAGTTTTCACAGAGCCTAGAGAGAGAGAGAGAGAGAGAGTGCCGCCCCGGTGGCGCAGTGGTCTAAGCGATGGCCTCTGATCATTCGTCCGAACGGGGTCCGGGTTCGAATCCCGGTGTGGCATGGATGTTGTGTTTGTCTTACGGCACTGGCTCTCTCCCTTCCCTGGAACCAGTGACCCTTAATTAGGGACGGGCGACTGCTTATAGCCCGTTGAGTAGCTCACGATGGTCGCTAAACCTCCAACCAAAAAAAAAAAAAAAAAAAAAAGATGAGCCTAGAGATGTCAGCACGTCAGCGCTCAGTACTCTAGCACAGGATAAGTACTGATGTGTTTTGTATGGACACCCGTGAGCTGTTTAACATTTTTTTTTCGGGGAGAAGAGGGGTTGAAATGTGGAATTGAAGGCATTTTTGATGAAGTTTGGAGAGACATAAATATGAAGAATTTCCTAAATATTAAATATATACATATATATATGACAGATCACTTACTATTTTATCAGACACAATATATGGCAAAAACATTCTGGAATTTTTATTCCAACGGAAGTGTCTTATTTCAACAGGACACTGTTGTGAGGTCTTACTTCGTGTCATTAGGTAGTTCTTTGCTAATACGAAATCACTTGTTTTTTCTAGCTAGACCTCTTCACATTCATGAGGAAAAAAACTTGGTCGTCAGAGTAAATATTTCGGTGTGGAGACATACTTTTCATTGTTAAAGGTCCTTTTAATATTAAATAAATATATATATATATGACAGATCACTTACTTTGCGTGAAGCCTATAACCGCGAGTGACAGCCGTCAAAGTGTGGGCAAGCTGATAGCGAAATTCAAAACATTTGCGACGAAAGAAGGCGATCTGGTCAACACACAATGCATTGCAATAGCATTGGAAACCATCAGTTTTCCCACACTTTGACGGCTGTAGCTCGCGGTTACTGGCTTCACGAAAAGTGGTACTGCTCCATTAACAAGGGCATCTCCAGATATCTTATTCTAACTACCTTGTTTGAATCCCGGTAAGGTATGGATGTTGTGTTTGCCTTACGGCACTGGCTCTTTCCCTTCCCTGAAACCAATGACCCTAAATTAGGGACGGGTAAATGCTTATAGCCGATCGAGTAGTTGCTCACGGTGGTCGTTAAATCTACAACAACAAAAATGGTATACAGTGTAGCCGAAATTTCTGAGATCACAGAATCTTAGACAACTGTCGTGTGTTGTTTCGTGTGGTAGTCACTGCTGGCTGCAACTGTTCATAATGATGTATCTTATAGCCGTAACTGTGTAACTCTGTATAGTTTTATTCATGTGTTTACTAAATACTGATGTTGACGGAAAAATTGATGGTGATTGACGAGGATTTCTAATGCTTGTGTGTTTTTTCTTTTTTCTTTTAATAATGGCGATTAATTTGTCTGTACAACTCAGTTTTTTTCGTTCAGGATTGTTGTGATTTATTAAAGGGAATTATATCTAAAAGAACTGAAATTGTTTATCGTTGCACAGTCATCTAAACGGTGTGTAAACTTGTAGGTCAAAGTATGCCGTTACCACCAGCTTTAGCAGCAAGACTCTCCAGGCGGGGAATTTTAAAGAAGTCTGCTGAACCAGGCAAGTACTGTGTTTTGGTAACTTCTATTGATGCATGTCATGATCTGTGCGTTTCCCGACTCTAAGCTTGAAAGGTTTTCACGGTTTTACTGCAGCTTTTATTTTTGTCACTTAAAAAAAGGAGGGGGGGGGGGCAAATTAGATCAATGTTGATTCATCGCTATGCTTCCTACTTGCTCTATGAACTCTAGTGGGCCGCCCCGGTGGCGCAGTGGTCTAAGCGATGGCCTCTGATCATTCGTCCGAACGGGGTCCGGGTTCGAATCCCGGTGAGGCATGGATGTTGTGTTTGTCTTGCGGCACTGGCTCTCTCCCTTCCCTGGAACCAGTGACCCTAAATTAGGGACGGGCGACTGCTTATAGCCTATTGAGTTGCTCACGGTGGTCGTTAAACCTCCAATCAAAAAAAAAAAAAACTCTAGTGGACGCAGTGGTCTAAGCGATGGCCTCTGATCATTCGTCCGAACGGGGTCCGGGTTCGAATCCCGGTGAGGCATGGATGTTGTGTTTGTCTTGCGGCACTGGCTCTCTCCCTTCCCTGGAACCAGTGACCCTAAATTAGGGACGGGCGACTGCTTATAGCCCATTGAGTTGCTCACGGTGGTCGTTAAACCTCCAATCAAAAAAAAAAAAAAAAAACTCTAGTGGACGCAGTGGTCTAAGCGATGGCCTCTGATCATTCGTCCGAACGGGGTCCGGGTTCGAATCCCGGTGAGGCATGGATGTTGTGTTTGTCTTACGGCACTGGCTCCCTCCCTTCCCTGGAACCAGTGACCCTTAATTAGGGACGGGCGACTGCTTATAGCCCATTGAGTTGCTCACGGTGGTCGTTAAACCTTCAATCAAAAAAAAACAAAAAAAGAATCCTAGTGGGCCTTGTGGTCGATGGTCAGCTGCGCAGAATTCTGGTTAATCGTACCTGGGTTCGCGGATAGCGATGAATCAACATTGATCGGAATAGATACGAAATTGTGTGTTTATCCTACCTTGCAGATGTTTCCTCTTCTCTGAAAATAATGGTTATAATTTAGGAGCGAGCAACTCCTTATGCCTTAAGTCTCGTGGGGGTTATTAATAAATTACACATATCACTAGGCTGTATTCTGTGATTCAAAGGTTAGGCCCTCAAAGCAAAATCAGTTGTCAGATCAAAGTTACTGACGACATTCATGTTTTCATGTCGATCTCATTTACTGTTGATGTATCAAAGATCGCCAATTGCAGTGATCTTTGCATGCAACTTGAGCTTCACTTAGATCCACCACGTATCACACAAGACCTTTTGTACATCATACGTTTATCCTTTCAATTATTCCTTAATTGGTTCCCCTGTGATATCATATGGGCTGAACAAATTAACTTATCACCTTGCTACACAGAAGTCAGCATTAGAAATTGGCAAAATCGGTACTGTTTAGTAATTGTTACTTTCTGTATTAGTACCGAAATCGGCACTTTGGTATTATATATATATTGATTGGGGGTTTAAAAACCACTTTGAAAAACATGATGGGCTTTAAGCAGTCATCCGTTCCTAATTTATAGCCACTGGTTTCAGGAAAGGGGAAGAGCCAGTGCCATAAGACAAACACAACATCCATGACTCACTGGGACTTGAATCTGGCCTGGACCCATCTCAGACAAATGATCAGAAGCCAGCGCTTAGACCACTACACTGCTTGGTCAGCATGAGAATGTTTTAAGTTTTTTTGTCCAGTAGGTCAATGGTCTGAGTGCTGGCTCCTGACTGATTTCCAAGATGGGTTCAGGCCAGGTTTAAATCCAGGTGAGGCATGGGATGTTGTGTTTGTTTTACAGTACTGGTTAAGTTGAGAGTACGCTTAAGTTGTGTAATTTAAGTGTGCTCTCAACAACCATCAACTTAACTGGTTTTTTAGTTACGTGCATTGCCTACCACTCGTTTATGGTACTGGTTCTTTCCCTTCTCTGGAACCGGTAGCCATAAAGTAAACGAAGAAAAACAGAGTATTTAAGTTTCAAGACTGTTATTTAGGTACCGTTTCAACTGCTCGCTTACTTTTGTCCAGGAAATTTATTTTAAAAATTCACATCTCTTTGCCATTAAGCAATAACAAAATAAAAATAATAAAAAAACAAAACAGAAAATAAATGAGATAGATTAAGTATATATTTTATCATGGTTTTGACAACTGAGCTTTTTATTACTTTTTCTCTCGAGTACTTCTGTAAGTGAGTTCTTGTTCCCAAAAAATAAAAAACGTCAGGCTCAGGCTGTAATGAGATCTAAGGAACAGCTACTGTCAATTGGTATTTGTCCCAAGAAAGAGAAAGTAACAGATGGCTTCTGTAAGGCAGTTCCAAAGAACAACTGCTGTAAATTGGTACTTATCCTAAAAAGGAAAAGTAATGGCTCCTGTAACCAGGTCCAAGGAAACCATTGCTGTAAATCAGTACTTGTACCCAGTGGCGACTCGTGGTTGGAAAAATAGGTGAAGAAGTACAAGAGCAGTATGAAAAGATAAATACTGTCTATAATGAAAATCCCTTAATGAGGACTTACTTATTTTTTGTATATTAAACCAATTTTTCTTCCTTTTAAAGCTGGAAGTTTGTCGATTATGTCGTCATAAGATGGTTAGATGGTTGTTTTTTCGTGAGCATCAATAAATTGTCTTCCTGAATAGAAATATTTGCCAGAGAAGCAAGTCTATCTTGGGAACTAGTGTTTCTTGAGCAAGTTTGTATTCTTTTAAGAAAACTTCTTTCCACTGGCACACTTGTAGATGGAATTGTTAAACTGAGGAAAATCAATTTATAATCTGTAAAAATGTCTTTGTCTCCGTGAAACACTCAAAGGAGTTCTTGAGTCAATATATTCCTTAATTTTTCATCGGCATATACAAGACTCAGTTCATTTTTAAGGCGCTGGTGTTTAGTAAATATGTTTCTGTACAAATGTAGATTTTCAAGAGCGCGAGAGGGAAAGCATGCATTAAATTATTCGAATTTGGTTGTGTCAGCAAGTCAGACAAACTGAAGTTTCTTACAGTTTTGAAATCTTATATCCATTTCCATAAGAATGTGGTCCAAAATTTCAAAAATCAAAATACAATTGTTTATAATTTTGAAAAATTGTTTCCTGTGTAAGAGCAGCATATTCCCGTGCTTATTTCTGTGATTTTGCTAGCTTTTCCAAACTGTGTTTCAAATAACTCATCGTTCCTTTTATGGCTCAAAATTTCACGAGGTTTTTTTTTAATTTGAGTTACACAGTAGTTTATGTTTAATTATTTTTTCTTCAAAAGTTCGAATAATAGATCTGTGGAGCCAAAAATGTAAATTCGAAAGTGTTCATATCATTCAAAAACCCCTTGGCAAGAGGAATTAATTTTTTGTCTGATTATTCGCTATTTGTCAGAAATCCGAACACTTCCTTCAATTTATCCTAATCTTCAACAACTGCACTTCTAATTTCGAAGTGGAGGGCCATTGAGTTTCTGTTATGGTTGGTCTGCATCTTGCGGTTGTTGATATAAGTGTATAAGACCACTTCGCAGAATGGTGAACAAACGAAGCAATTCCACTAAGGCTTGCAAAAAGTATTCGACACTTAGAAATTTTAGAAAAACTCTGGTGTAATACAAGATTCAAACGATGAACTAAGCATTGAACAAAAACAGCTTGAGAAGCTTTATCCTTGACTTTTTTTTCTGTAGCCCATTTAAGTGTCCAACATAATACTTGCCCCATTGTAACATTGTCCTATTTATTTGTGTTGGTAATCAGACTGTTCCAAAATTTTGTCCAGCATTTTGTATAAAGCTCCTGACGTTCTATCTTCATTCACATAATGGAAACCCAAAAATCCCTCAACCAATACACTTTCCGAATCAACAATAAAAAATTATTAAATTTTTTACGTGATCGTATATATATTCAGAAATACATTCAGTTAATTCATTTTGAATAGTTTTTTATCCTTTCGTATTGATTTTCAATTTCTAAAGAACTTCTTCATATCAACAATGAAAGTAATTCAATGAAATTTCCACGATTTATCGAGCACATGCTTTTGTCATGGCCATGGAATGCTAGTTCTTGTTTGCTCAAATACAGTATAGACTAATACTGCATCAATCACTGTCTGCAGGAAAAGTCTATTTAAATGAACGTTCTTGCTCAGGGCATCTAGCATTCTTGCTCAGGGCATCGGCAGTGATGTTTTGAATTTTTTCAAAATTCCTTAACATTAATCCGCATTTCAGGTGTTCGCTAGAATCACGATGTTTATGAAGTGACCGTGTTATGCTTAATAAATCTGAGAATCCATCTTTATTCCACGCCGAATGTTTATTACTAAAAAGTAAGCAGGGCCAAAAAAAAAAAAAAAAAAAAAAAATAACACAGAAGTGCTGCAAATCCATTTATATTCGGTAAACCAACAATTTTTAAAACTAATATTGTTAGATTTACCACTCTTCTTGATTTCGTTCTTGGCAACAATTATCAGTGAATCCGTTGGTCGTCCTTGAAGCAAAATGCCTCTTTTATCTTCATCTTTCCACAGAGTAAATGGAGTTTGCAATAAATTACAAACAATGTCGTCCACAAGATGCATACTAAAAACTCTCACCATCAGTTATATTGTACACAAACCTAAAATATCAGTTAAAGCTTTCAACAAATAATCACAAAGCACGAAAGAACAAATTGCTTTCGGAAAATAATGTACCACAGCAGCACAAGGAAAAAGCCCGAGCAGATTGCATGGTACCCTGGTAGTCTGCCCACTCCACCGTGATCTCATAACTTTACGCTCAAAAACTGAAAGATGCAGAGGTAAGGCGCGTGAAGCTGAAACACTTCACTTGAGCGAGCAAATTGGGGAGGGTGACGTCACAGTTACCATGGCAACTTGGCGGAAAACTGCAGACTTCCAAGCATTCTCATTTCGGCTCTTTACTTGCACTGTTTTGCGTATAAGGATTTGTTTTCCGTATTGAGCGCACCATGTGAATTAATATCTATTGAAAGTTTTGAGTATTTTGGAACTGAATAAAGGCAAAAAAGAATATATTATAAAAAAAAAAGACTAAATAAAACTTTATTTTGAGTAAAATAGGTGAAGAGGCACTTCACCTACTTCACCTGAAAAGCTGCCACTGCTTGTACCAAGTTGGGAAAGCTACAAGACATGAGGACCGAAAATGGAAGTAATGACTGAAATATGGAAATACCGATTTTCTGTACTTGTTCTATTGTAACGGTTATAGATGTACTGACCCATTTCTAGTTAGCATGGCTGTACTATCTTAGAATATTTATCTCTACCCTCCTACATGGATGGATCCAGAAGCTTACCTGGGTAGAGGGAAGGGGTTGTTCTGGTGTATGCAATATATAAAAAAAAAGAGAGGGACTTTGTGGAGGGTGCACATTCTACTAACTTACAGTGCTGTCCCGTCTTGGCATTACACAGCTTTCAAAACATTTTGACATTAAAATAATTGTTCTAAAATTTAAAATCACAACCTCTGAGCAAGAACTGAAAAAATTAGCACTATTTTACATTGCATTCGATTGCCACTTTTTGAGAAAACCTGCTTGGTGCTTTTTAAATCTCGCATCTGAATAAAAATTTTCAAAAGTTTGATCCCTTTTTTTCCAGATGTGTTAATTTAATAGAAAAATGTCGAAATTTGTTATGGGATTTTGTATGTGGCCCAATCGAGTTACGTACTCTCTGTCACACACAGTCCAAAGTCGATCCCCACATATTTTCTCTTTTTCCAGTTACTAATGATCAGACCAGAGCCTACCCATTGCTTTTCATGATCAGTCCAAATCTCTTTTCACTTATGCTCTCAGCTTTCTTTGTTTCAGAACCTCCAGTCATTTTTTTCTGCTGGAACTAAAACAGAATGCTTTATTTCTAAAGTTACAGCAAATTTTAACTATCAAAACTTTTACAAAAGTTTGTGCATTTGTTACTTTAATTTTATAAAAATAAAAACATTAATTATTTATGATCTTGGCCATTTATGAAGGAAAAACTTACTTTAGGGGGTTGATTGCCCCAGTTGCCCCCTGCTGGATCCACCACTGCCATACCAACAACATTCTGTTCCAAATTACACATCTTCTCTTTTTTCTTCTCACTTCTTCTTGCTATCTTCCTTGATGCCAATGTTAGAATTATAAATAAATCTTCTCCTGGCCCAGTGGACCACAAGAATTTGCAAACCACTGGTCCGTAAAAAAAAAAAAAAAAAAAAAGAAAACAACAAATGGAATTATCTCAAATATTTGTTTCTAAACCTACCATTAGTTTGCAGCCTAAAAAGAAAACTGTACAGCAAGGCAAAAGAAATAGAAATTCATTTTTTAACTTGTGACAAATTATATAAAAAAAACCAAAACAAAACAAAACTTACTAGCCATCCGGGCCAGTAAAATCAATAGTTCAGTGGTCCGACGGAAGTTTTACAGTGGCCAGCAAACCACTGGGTAATTTGAACGCTGCATGCTATTAAAGTATTCGAGGGCTGGGGGTGAATCTTTCTTATTTTACTTTACTGTTTTTCTTTTTAGGCAGTGGGAGTCTGCCTTCTCACCTAGCTGGCAGAAGCTATAAAATGTATCCTCCAACCCGTCTGGCCAGTGTGGGGATTAGACCGATTTACCCCCCTCCCCCTCCCCCCAAAATTAAAATGAAACGAAAGATGAAGAGGATGCCAGAGAATAAGATGAAGAGATGACCTTCAGAAATTTATGGGTGTTAAATGGTGGACTGAGGCTAAGGATTAAGGAAGTTGGAAAAGACTTGGGGAGGCCTGTACCCTGCAGTGAGTGTCAACTGGCTAAGAAGAAAAAGACACATCTGCAATGCATTTCCATTCCACGTATGATTGGAATGAATCTTGCCAAAACTTTCTGTAAGTAAAGCATCTGTTCAGTATTCAAATTACTTCCATGTCTCTTCTTCAGTATCCAGGTTTCACTGCAGCACACCAAAGTAGGAACAGTCATTTTGGATCTTTTTGAGAACTTATTAGACCTGTGAAATCCTCCTAAAGCAACTATAACTTTTAAAACTTAATTTACTCAGTTACTAATTTCACCATTTCTTCTGTTTTCCCTGTTAGTGGCACCTCACATGATGCAGGTTCTCCAGTTCCTGTACATTTTAGGGTGGTGGTGATTTAGCGCAAACCCGCTTTTCTAAGTTGAACCACAAATGTTTGATTGGGTTCATGTCAGGTGAATTTGGAGGCCAGGGCATTAACAGAAAGTCACCAGCATGTTCCTTGAACCACTCCTTGACAATTCTGGCTGTGTGGCATAGCACATTATCCTGTTGGTAATCGCCATCGCCAGCAGGGAACACTGTTGCCATGAATGAGTGAACTTGGTCTGCAACGATGTTCAGATACCTGACAGCTGTCAGGGATTGTGCTATTGGGATAATGGGGCCTAAAGTATCTAAAGAAAACATCGTCCACAGCACAATACCGCAGCCGCTACCAGCCTGTTTCTGCCCAACAGTGCATCCAAGTGCCATATCCCCTGTTGGTAATCGGCATTTCCGCACTTGGCCATCTATGTATGCACCATGAATCTTGATTCATCAGACCAGGCCACTTTCTTCCAGTCATCCACGGTCCAATCTCGATGATCTGTGGCCCATTTTATGTGTCGTTGGCAATGACGTGCAGTGAGCATGGGAACTGTGCTGGGTTTTCATCTATGCAGACCCATGCGCAGAAGGCTGCGATGAACTGTGTGCTGTGACACATTGCCCTGATCATTACTGTTGTAGCTGCAGGTGATTTGTCGCACTTTGGCGCTGCGGTTGCTGTGAACAATGCGTGACAGTCTCTGCTCCCCTCTGACATCAATGAGCTGCTGACGACACACGGCTCGATGACAGTTCATCGTTTGGCCATCTGTGCACCACTTTTAATATGTACTCACTACAGTGGCACATGAACAACCTACAAGCAGCGCTGTTTCTGAGATCATAGTTCCGAAGCAGCATGCCATCACAATTTGACCTTTATCAAACTCCAATAAATCTGCAGCTTTTCCCATTCTGACTCTGAACACTGTACTAACTGAAAGCCGATCCTTGGGTTGTATATATACTGCTCTGTGAACTTCACCTGCACCACCATTCATTCTCCAGGCGTGCTCATTTCTCTAGGGTGGAGGTGGTCATAATGTTGGCTCATGGGTGTATATTGTTTGTTCACAAGCTTGAGTACCTTTTGCTTGATGCCTGAAAAGCATTGTTTAGATGACTTGCTATTAGTGATGCAACGGATATCCGGTAAATATCCGGTATCCAGCCTATCTGGCTAATAAGCCGAATGTTTGTCAGTAGCCGGATATTAGTATTATCCAGTGGAATATTCGGTCATATAAATAATATACAGAAATGCAAAGTATTTTTAAGAACTCAATAATTAATTAATAGTAATATTAAAATTTTCCGGTTTCTCAATTTCTATCATCGTTTCTTAAACTAAATCTTAATATTCAAAATCTCCTATAATTCTACATCTTTGCATAGGAATGTTACTTTAACTTAAGATTTACAATTAAATAAATTTTCCGTCAACAGCATTTTTTAAATTATTAATTAAACGTTCAGAAAAAGAAAATATGTCTTGTCAAACATTGTAACAAAAAATTAAAAAAAATATAAATTTGTTTCACTTTAAAAAAATTCTTAAATTGTGATGCATAAACAGTAGTTTTTCTGTTTTTTTTTTTTTTTTTTGGCAAAATTCTATTTCTCTTCTTTTCGTAAATTACTCCTGCTTCAGAAAACAGTCTTTCACTGTATATACTGCTTCATGGTGGGGAAAGATACTTTTTTATTAATTGTGATAAATTAGGAAACTTACTCGCATTCATTTTCCACCAGTTAAATGGTGACATTTTTCTTTTGACAATAACTGGTTGTAAAAGATAGTTTCTCAACTTTTCAAAGCAGGCTGACTCTTCATCTTGTTGCACTTTTGATATGTTAGAAGTAACAGTGTCAGTTATTTCACTAAAGCAATCCCAAAAAGATTTATGATTCTTTGCACAGTTAGAATTTCCATTACTTTGACATTCTGATTCTGTTAGGAATGATTCTTTATTTTCTTTGGGATAATTCAAAGCTTTAATTTCTTTCTTCATTATTAATAATAAAGAAGATTTAATCATTTCATCATATCCCTGATCTTTATTGAAAAAATGGCCTTTGAACCTTGGGTCTAAAATTGTTGCCATTGAAAAATGTTCCTTCAGCTGTATTGTTGAAAAACGTTTATTTATGTTTTTTTTAATGTGTTCTTCATTGTTCCAACACCAGATCCTTCACAAGATTTTGACAAATATCTGTTCAATGTTACAACCATTGGAATTGCTTCTGAAATCAGTGATTTTGAAGAACTTATTTGCTTAGTAATTTCCTCAAAAGGTTGAAGTAGAGTTAAGACCCTTTCCATCTCAATTCAGGCAGGGGGTGTCAGTTGACCACTTCCAATTTTTTTGAAAAAATTATGGTAGCTATTCCTAATAGAGGTATAAAATTGCTGCAAACGGATTTTGAATAAAAAATTTTTTTGGTCGAGCTACAGCATTTTGAAAATGGGCAAAAAATACGCCCGTAATGAAAATCATGTGAAACGCCAAATTTTTAAATGTACACTGCTCCTGTACTACACTGGTGTGCAAAAATTAAGGACGAAGAGGAGGAATTAGCATAACAGCGGAGCAAGCAGGCAGAACGGACCGAAAGACCACTTATGAGATAGACTAGGGTACGGTACGGTAGGGCATGCACATATATGCAGCATGGCGTAGGGGTGGGGGTCTGAAGGGTATAAAGCATACGGGCGGTGTATGCTCAGCAATTCGGTGAAAGCTATTGCACGGTGTACATCGGTTTGAACGACGTCGAGTAGCTGCCGCCGTGTGATATGGCCAACAGGCAATCCAGTAGACGACATCTGGACGACTTTACCCGAGGTTGCATCATTGGGAAGTAGGAAGAAGGTCGAAATGTGACTAGTGTGGCCAAGGAGTTCGGGATCGCTCACAGCATCGTTTCACGAGCTTGGAGAGCATTTCAAACAACAGGAACAGCTGTCAGAGAGTTTAGCAGTGGTCGTCCACGAGCAACCACGGCAGCGGACGATTGGTATATTGTCCTACAGGCGAGAAGACACCGACGGCAGACAGCGGGAGAAATCGCAAGGCACATGCAACAGACAACTGGACGTCCGTTATTGCGTTTTACTGTGGCCAAGAGGCTGCACAAAGGTGGTCTATTTGCATGACGACCAGTACGGTGTGTGCCATTAACGCCTGCTTATCGGATACGGCAGTTTCTGTGGTGCCAGGAACACAAGAACTGGTCACATCAGCAATGGGGTCGAGTTCTCTTTACGGATGAGAGCCGATTTAGTCTGACGAGCGATTCTGGACGTATACACATCTGGAGAGAGCAGGGAACACGCAATCACACCTCCAACATCATCGAAAGGGACCGGTTTGGAGGTGGCGGAGTTCTCGTTTGGGGCGGTATCATGCTTGGTAGCTGTACTGACCTCCACATCTTCCAAGGAGGTTCAGTCACTGGTGTCCGCTATTGTACCGAGGTTCTCCTGCCTCACATCCGTCTGTTTAGAGGTGCTGTGGGTCCTGAGTTCCTCTTCATGGACGACAACGCTACACCTCATCGTACAGTGGCTGTCACAGAGCTGTTGGCGAGCGAAGATATTCAACGCATGGATTGGCCCGCAAAGTCCCAGGACCTAAATCCAATCGAACACGTGTGGGACCTTTTCGGGAGAAGCTTGGCAGCAGGTCACCAGCTGCCAGCAACGATTCCGCAGTTGCAATTGGCGCTACAAGAGGAATTGGCCACGATGCCTCAACAGCTCCTTGACAACCTCGTCCTCAGCAGAGACAGACGTTGTAAATCTTGCAACACAGTCAGGGGTGATCATAAACCCTACTAAAGACTGGATTTTTCTTGGCAGGCGCCTATCACATAGAGGTTTCTGTCTTCTGTCCAGTTGTGCTCGAAGCTACCTTTTCAATAAAGTGCCTTTATATCCTTTGGATTCCTTGTTTGGACGGTTTTGCTCACTTGACCCATATTCTTACATCTTGGGGATCTTATGGTATGATTTGAGTCTATGTGGAGCACTTCTGCATGGCGTTACATTCGAAAAACCGTCTTGTCCTTAATTTTTGCACGCCAGTGTATAACAGGTAGAGACTTGAATTTTTTTTTATTTTAAAGCTACTGAACTGGCCTTTCTTTATGTTCACAGAAATTGATCAAAGGAATGTTGCTAGATGGCAAAAAAAGTGTTTTTATTACAAAAAATTTTAATTTTTCACAAATTTAGGATTTTTTTTTTAAGGAAAAGACTTATCAGGTGGGTAAGCGTGCCAACCTTCACTCCTACTAGGGTTGTCTTAGCAGTTATTTTATTTTTATTCCGTGATGCATGCAACTCATAAAATTAATTTTTAAAATATACAAAATTTAAAAAAAATCAACATTTTTGAATTGCAATATCTCAAAAACCCTATTTTTAAAACTTCTGAAATTTTGTCCAAATAATGTCCTAATGGTAGGTAGTTAACTGGGGGAATCAGGTTACTGGATTTTTGCCTTGAAAATTTCCTACAAATTTTTGAAAATGTACTTCTCTCCTGCTCGAACCTCACGGATGGGTTATTATTGAAAAAAAACCAAACTTCGAAAGATATTTCTGAAAAGTTTACCTGAGTATATATTCCAAATTGCAGTGTCAATCTATATTTTAAAGTTCTTTATATGATTTTTAATAACTGTCACCTACGTACAATACATGTTTAATTTTTTTAAATCCATAGTCTGTACACATACAATACATTATCTCAGTTGCAGGTAAGATTCAATTTCTATTTACATAAGAAAAAAAGGCCTCAAAAAACAAAATTATGAGCTTACCATCGTAACTACAAATTATTCAAACTGAGAAAAGCTGCTTGATTTTATTTATTTCGTTCTCATCAAAAGTATGAAGTCAAGCAGAACGTCCAACAGTTGGGGCATTCACCTTTAAAAGTACATTTTTTAAGGGACACTGCCTGCACTGGACACTTGCTCCTTTTCTTGCCACATTCTTCTGGCCACCAAAAACATCTGGCTGGTCCATGAGGGTGCATAAAGGATACTGTTATGTCCTCGAATTCTCTAGATATGTTTGTAGTCTGTCCTATCCACCAGTTATCATCATAAATGCATCCTATAAATTCTTCTATTTGAAAATCATTCACAGAAAATGGGTTCTTTTTTTGTTGGCTTGAAAATTGCACTGCTTTATGTGGGTGCTGGACTGTTCTGGCCATTGATGGTTTATTTCCTTGTACTAACCAGGAATGCTGCGACTGTATCCCACTCTTCTACTTTGCTGGTTTGGTAGGATTGAACTTCATCAGTTGTGAGGAGTAGAAGTTTAGTCTTTGGGACCAAGGGGAAGACAGTTTCAACAAATGAAGGTGCATCTCTTATAGCTTGTGAAGCTTCTTTCTGTAAGTTGAATTTAGTAGCAAAATGTTTGCACAGGCCACCCACACCATCACATGCACTTTTGCCATGGCCTGTGGCTGAGAAGATCCACTTCCTTCTTACATTTGAGTTCCCCTTCATAAGTTCATAGAACTGATATTTGTTTTTCAAGTGCCCTGCTGCTCCATCTGAGATGTAAACAATTGTTTTAAATTCTTCCAAAGGACAAGTCTTAGCAATTTCACTTTTTATGAGCAGAATTGCACACAGAGCATGTGCTGTGTCATGGCTTATATCATTGCATGCTACCACAAAAGACTTAGTCTCATTTGGAAAGTATCCAATGCATGCAAAGAGACATTTTTGACAGTGTAACTTTGCACTTCATCAGGTAGAATTACAGACCAGTTCTGAGCAAAGTCAAAGTGTAACACCAGCACTGGACATGTTCTGCAGACTGTTTAACCTCTGCTATCCCATTGCTCTGGATCCGCTCATAAATTACGGAAGAGTTTCTTTTTTCTCGATATCCCCCACCTTCAGTAGCTCTTATTTTCAATCACTCCCCCAACGGCTCTCAAGCAGCCTTGATAGGTGCTTCACAGTACTCCATAACAATTTCTCCAGGCAGTGCCATTTTCAGCACCACAGCTTTGGAAAATCAGACTTTAAAATCATATCAGCTGCAGTTTAGCCCAAAATAACTGCAAATTGCAGCTTACCCATGAGTCAAAAATTGCCTAAGTTTCATAAAATCATTCACCACAATTTATACTGTTACTAATTTTTCCTCACCATTTTCGGATTTAGTCACATTTGGTGACTTGGTGAATGCTTAGTGCGAGCCCTGCCGGGAATTGTGTTCTCCTGCTATTAAAATTTTACTAAATAATGTTTAGAATTTTCTTTTTTTCTCTGAATTCAAAAATTTGAAAAAAAAGTGTCATTTTCAAAAATATGGAGGAAAATTTCAAGGCAAAAATCCAGTAACCTGATTCCCCCAGTAAACTACCTACCATTAGGACATTATTTGGACAAAAGTTCAGAATTTTTAAAAATAGGGTTTTTTGAGATATTACAATTCAAAAATTTAGATTTTTTGAAATTTTATATATTTCAAAAATTAATTTTATGAGTTACATGCATCACAGTATAAAAACAAAATTACTGCTGAGACAACCCTAGTAGGGGTGCAGGTTGGCAACTTACCTGTAACCTGAGGTCTTTTTCTTTAAAAAAAAATCCTAAATTCGTGAGAAATTTTTTTTTTGTAATAAATATATATTTTTTTGCCATCTGGCAACATTTGTTTGAACAATTTCTGTAAATTTGAAGAAAGGCCAATTCAATAGCTTCATAATAAAAAAACAATTCGAGTCTATACCTGTTATAGTTCAGGAGCAGTATGCACTTCAAAATTTGGTATTTCACATGATTTTTGCCATGGGTGTATTTTTTGCCTATTTTCAAAATTCTATGTAGCTCGACCAAAAATTTTGTTTATAAAAAATCCTTTTGCAGTACTTTATACCTTTATTAGGAGTAGCTACCATAATTTTTTCAAAAAAATTGGAGGTGGTCAACTGACACATGTTGGTCTCACCTGCCTGAATTGAAATGGAAATGGTCTTAAGCAGTTTTCAATTAATGCCCATTGATATGATGAAAAGTTTGTTATTTCATTGATTTCAGCTGCATATAAGGACATAGCATTTCTTAATTCTAGCAAGCGATGCAGCATATAATATGTGCTATTCCACCAAGTTGGGACATCTTGCAGTAGCTTTTTATATTTTAAATTAAGTTCTTCTCCTTGGATTTGTTTGAAACATAAACAGGCAAAAGAGGAGTGATTAAAACACCCCTCAATTTTTCTTCCTAAGGCTATAATATCTTTAATTGCTCTATGAGCATTTAATGCACCTGTTACAATCAAATGCAAGTTATAAATGTAAGAAACAAGATTGACTAGATAAATTCACATCATTCACACCTTTTACAATATTGGATCCGTTGTCATGAATAACAAGATAAATTTTGTTTTTCACATTCCATTCAGATTCACCACATAAATCCTTTAACATCTGACTTATGTTGTCACTATTATGACTTCCTGGGAAATGTCTAGCATTTAATACAACATGTCTGTAATTAAAATCGTTATCTACCTAATGAGTAGTAAATCTAATAAAACCATCTTTGGTGATTGAATTGGTCCACATATCATAAGTTACAGATATATTCTTGGATAATGAAAACAATGATTAAACCTCTTCCTTACATTGGTTATACATTTTTGGCATTATTGATTCTTTAAAATATTCTTGGGAAGGAAATTTATACTGCGGTTGGGCTTTTGTCATCAGATGACGGAAACCTTCATCTTCTACCAATGAATACTGCTGATTATCAACTTCTGTCATCTGACCAATAGCATAGGGCAATTCAATCGATTTAGGGTGGTTTATATCCCAGTTTTTTTTTTTTTTTTTTTCTAGAACAGTTTGTAAAGTAGGTTGATTAAATTGTGGTCTTTTAAAACTTTCACTTGTGTTTTGGTCATCAACATCTACATCAGTAAATTCAGAATCAGAATCCAAATGCCCTTTTTTACCTTGTGTCTTATTTGTAGATTTAATTTTGTCATATTGCTCTTTATGTCTGGTTCTTCTTAGATGACTAAATAATGGAGTAGTGGATGCTTTCTTACCTGTTCCACTTCTTGAGATCATATAGGAACATAGGTTGCATTTTACTTTAACAGTATCTTCATATTTAAAAAAATTCCACACAATGCTTCTTTTATTCATGAAATTCATAGTGCTTACTGATTTTATATTTGATGATAGTCCAATATACTAAACTAATTCATTAATTTTGTTAAATTAGGAATAATTTACTCTATAACATTAGAAGATATTTTTTTTTTTGGTTGAAGAAATATAAAGTGGTCAGTTGTTTTATCTCGTTTTTTTTTACATTTTGTCTAGTGACCAGCCACAGAATATTTTGTGGCCCCATGTTATCCGTCACAGACTGATCAGGAACTAAAGTTCTGCTATGGGGCTCTGGTTAGCTGCATGGAATACTGTTTGCAGCTAACTAAAATCTTTAATAAAGAAAATACTGAAGTGCATAACTTTCTTCTCGTTACAATTTTCAGTAAATTTACTGAAAATTTTGCATCTCTATTTTTATGCCCCTGCACAGCATAATTTTACAAATTTCAGTGCACATTTAGTTTTTTAATTAATTCTGTGCCAATAACACAGACAAATTTTCGGTCACATGATGTTTGTGTTAATGAAGTTTGACTGTACATACTAACATTCTGATGAAATTTCAAATATCTTGGTTGAGCCCACTTTCTAATGTAGTACCTCAAAATCCTGAAATTTTCAAAAATCTTGAAGGTTAATGACATTTTTTTACCAGAAAGAACTAAATATTTACCTTTTACAATGTATATTTTGAAAACAGGAAGACTAATAGGAGGATAAACATAATAAGTTTTTGATTCCTTTGAAAGATAAGCGTGCCTTAAAAATGGGAGAATCAACAATGGCAAACAGAATATTTAGTTTAAAATACCTTAATTGTATTATATATAACACATATATTGAATGTGTATTTTAAATGATTTGAAATCTTCTCATTCTGACAAGACCCCGTTTGTTTTTTTATCTTAAAAGTTTAAAGAGTTCTTCAAATAACCATAAATCCTTGAAATAAACATTTGCTCCCTGCTTGGGCAGTCACATTGGTCAATAAATTCAACTTGGCTACAGTTCAATTCCTTTCTACTGTAGATTTGTACTATGGAAATAGACCATGTTTCGCTTGTTTTATATGTTTATAGGTATTCTTTTGGGTAGAAAATATAAGTTCTTTAAAAAATATGTCAGCAACCGTCTGTGAGTGATTTCTCATGGAATGATCTCATATGAAGTTGTTTATGTGCATATGTAACCGTTATGGTTGTGGGTTGTTTTTGTGTCGTATATATACAGTAGTTTTAATTTTGTGTTGCATCAAGCATTCTGAAATCCATGTAAGTTTTTCAATGTTCAGTTCATATTTTGTCTGAAATTGTAAGAAGTGGGTTTTAGGAACTATTATTTACTTATCAACCTCCCTTAATTGTAATTAAAGTTGTAAGTTCATGTTCTGTGATTATGTTTTCTTTTGGTGTTTTGTAGAAGTAGAAGAAGAAGTTATAGCAGAAGACTATGATGACCAAGAGAAAAAAGTGGACATAAATGATAACAACATTGAGTGTGATGAGGAAGTCAAAGATGAAGATCAGGGTCAAGATGATGTTACAGAACCAGTAATAGGATGTCCAAATAAATGGAATGTTTATCATATATGTTCAGTTTATTGTAAAGAAAACTGGGGCTCTGGGAAATTAATCCCATCTCCTAATACAGAACGCAAGAGACTAAGAATGTTAAAGAAATATCCTTTACTTGAAGGCTGGGACGAAGTCTATGACCCTGGAACGTGAGTATCGAATTTTCAGAATGCTTTCACCTGCACATTTTTTGACTGTTTTGAAAAATTTTTGCTTCATAAAATATACTGCCTAAAATTTGGCCAGTAGACTTTGTAAAAACGCCTGCTTTCATATGTTGTACTTAATGAAACTTCTGGCATAGTGAGAGATAAAATGTTATACTATTATTTTTGTGCTGGTGATATTTTGTTATTAAAAGAAATGTATGTGACATACACGAGCTATAAAAGTAAATTTCTTTTGAATACTTTGCTTGTGATAAAATCCTTGCCATACAAAACAGCAATATTAACTCTACTGACCAGAGACGTAACTAGGGCCAGGTAGCTGCCCTGGGTACAGTTCAAGAAAGGGCACAAAAATCACTGTTTATAATGTGATTAAAATTGGAATCGAAGCACCAATTTCTGGTACAGTTTTATTTTTTTTCATGATATACTTTGTCATTTGTCCATTTCCAGAATTTGCTTATTATATGTTTTGCCAGTTTTGATAGCCTTGGCAAATTAAAATCCATGTTTCTTTTTCAAAATGTTGAGGGGATTTTAGTTGCTCACATTAAAAAATGAAGGCCTCATTGTATAAGGAGTAGAAATTTTCGAAATTTTTTTGAAATTTTGTTGTTGCTCACATGCTTGATAGGGCATGTTGTCCAAAAGAATAGATGCCCAAGCCAAAAATTTGCATGCCCAACATTTTGCTGATAGCTCCATAGCCTAAGAAATTAAATATATTAAACATCATTATATAACATAGCCTATGATTCAGTATCAAAACTAGAAAATCAGTTACATTTAATGAAGTAATTATATCAAAAGGAAATCAGTTATTTCTAATATTTCCAATTCTTGCAGTCAAAACAGAAGTTTAATCTCATCTACAAGATTTCTTCACATTCTTCATCATGATAAAATTGAAGATTGTGTCCACTAACATGCCTTGTGCCTTTGGCAGGTGATTGCCAGTGTTCAAGTTTTGGATACCCATTAGTATTAGCAACAATAAAAAATCCATGTGAGTGGCTACTGAACGGCTCACATGTTCAGCAACTTTCTAAAAAAAGTGCGTTCACCTTTAACTCACGGGCGTGCACTATTGTTTTGAATGTTCTCCCGCTATTCGTTGGGAGAGCGGAACGGAAATGCTTTGGTGCTGTGCCAGAGGCTCAAGCCTGCTAATTGGTTCTGTTAGTGACATCACCGTCGCTCTCAATCAGCTGCGACCTTGGTGTTCCCATCACAGCTACCTATCACGCTGAGAGGTTAAGGGTCATCCACAGCAAATCACAGAATAATTATTCAATTTTGTTTAATCCTCCTTCCTAATGTGGTTTTCAATGTTGAAAGGAAAACTTTTGCAGTATAACGTTGTGCTGGTTACTTGCTTTCAGCTACCAGCAGGTCCGATCGGGTCAATGCTGAATGAAAATTTTCTGATCTACATGCACAACTGGGCATGTAGTAAAACGTAAACAGGCTTGATTCGAATTTTTACATGCCCCGTGCATGTCGGGCAATAGATTTTTTGAGCCCTGGGTTGTACGTATGTTACAAGATAAGAATGCTGTTTTCACAGTATTGAAGATTCTCTAGCAGCTATTTGATTGTTACTCCAACTGTGATCCATGGCGTCCAGCTGCATCCAGTCCATTTGATATGATACTGTAAAATACGAACTTCCACGCACAAAAGTGCGGAATGATACATTGACATTTAATGACTTGAGCTTGTGGTGAGTAATGTGGGGAGTTGCGTGAGAGATATTGAAGGAGTAGGACATGCCGAGCTTTGGCTAAGACAACAAGTTCAGTTTGTACCGCAGAGTGTATTCCAGTTTATGTTTTTGTGTAAAGTAATAAATGTTTTGTGTTGTGATCGAGTGTCTGTGATGTTACAGACCAAAGATAGAAGTGGAGGCGGCGGTGAGACAGGATTGCGCAACTTCAGCGGCGGTGAGACGGGATTGCGCAACTTCAGCGGCGTTTTTTATGACCATGGGAATCGATGAGTTGAAAGATCTTCAAGCGTGAGAAAGAACCAACGCGACAGGGATATATTTTTTTCCTCTCTGTGTTGGGAAGAACAACGGATGGTGACTGTTGTTTTTCGAAATCAGTTCGTGAGAAAAAAAAAGTTCCGTATCGGATTTACACCACATTAGATGTTTATGTAAGTACTGTTTTTGTTGTTGTTCTTAGAGAATTATCCAAAGGAATGAAATATCAAAGCAAGTTTTTTAGAAGTTTCCGGGCACGGAATTAAATAGAAGGAAATAATTTCTGACAAGAAATAGTACATTCAGATCAACTGTTTGAGCCTAGAGTATAGGTAAATGTAGAATATTGTTGTAAACAATTTCTGTGAACGTATACACATATACGATAATAGAAGGAAATAATTTCTGTCAAGAAATAGTACATTCAGATCAACTGTTTGAGCCTAGAGTATAGGTAAATGTAGAATATTGTTGTAAACAATTTCTGTGAACGTATACACATATACGATAATAGAAGGAAATAATTTCTGTCAAGAAATAGTACATTCAGATCAACTGTTTGAGCCTAGAGTATAGGTACATGTAGAATATTGTTGTAAACAATTTCTGTGAACGTATACACATATACGATAATAAATAAACATTGGGTACACGTAGAGCTTGTTGAAATGGCTTTCTTAGGAAGAGCTCGAAAAGAAGAACTTCTGCAGTTGGCGGAAGAATTGGGTATAGAAGTTATGCCAAATCTCAAAATTCTGGAATTAAAAAATAAAATTGTCAACTTAGAAAGTTATGATGAGGATTTCGTGAAAGAACTTTTGGCAGGTATAAAAGAGCGTAGAGAAACAGAAAGACAAATGGAATTGGAGCTTGAAAAACGTAGACAAACAGAAAGACAAATGGAATTTGAGCTTGAAAAACTCAGAATAGAAGCTGGACGTCAGCCGCCGGGAGGTAGTTTGGAGCAAAATGGAAACTTTCATAAACCGAGATTAGAACTTCGTCATTTGATGAAAACATTTGACCCAAAAGACAGTGATATAAGTATTTACTTAGTTTTATTTGAAAGGCAAGCACAACAAGCAGAAATAAAAAGGGAAGATTGGTTCATGAATTTGATAGGACTTTTGCCCTACGAAATATCACAATTGATTGCCAGAGAAAATGTGGAAGATGCTAAAAACTATGAATATGTTAAAAGGTTACTTCTTAAAAGATATAAGTTAAGTCCAGAGAAATTTAGATTGAAATTTGTACAACACATGCGTACATCAGAGAAGACCTGGAGAGATTTCGCCTTCGAGTTAGAAAATTATTTTAATGAATGGATTTCAGGACTTAAAATAGGCGATTTTGAAGGGCTAAAAAAATTAATGATCACAGATCAATTGAAGTGAAGAGTGCCTATAGAAATAAGGGAGCATTTTATTGATAAATGGTCAAATATTGTCTCACCTTCAGATTTGGCCGATATGGTGGACAATTATGAAAGTGTAAGAGGAGGAATCAAGAAAAATTCGTCTAATGAATTTTGTGCTTCAAAGAAAATGCAAGGCAGTGAAAAAAACTAGAGATAACTATGATCGGGGAAATTTTATGAAAAATGGATTTTATAACAAAAATTATGTTAAGTCAGATGTAGGACGAGGGTGGTCAAAACAGAATGTATCTCAGAATGAAAAAAAGTATGATCGCAGACGGAAGATTCAATGTTACGAGTGTGCATCTTATGATCACATTCGACCTCAGTGTCCTAAGCTAAAATCACAGAACTCAGGAAGTGTAAATAGAATCAGAGAGGAAACTGAAGGGGATATCTTGGCACCCTATACCTTTGAAGGAAAAATAAATGGAGTTACCATGCCTATTCTCCGGGATACAGGTTCATCAGTTGATATCATTTGTCAAGAGTATGTGTCGCCAGGTGAGTTTACTGGAGAACGTGTGGGTACAGCATCTTCTGGATGAACAAAAGTTTTGTTTACCATTGGCAGAAGTTGAACTAGAATGTGAATTAGGTCATATTGTAACTAAGGCTGCAGTGATTAGAAAGTCGCTAGATCAAGGTAGATATTTACTTGGAAATAAGACTGCCGCTTTGTTAAAAAAAATTGATATGGAGTGGCCACTTAATTCAGAACAGGTAAATGTTGTGATTACTCGGTATCAAGAAAAACAGAAACGAAACAACGAAGAGAGAAATTCAGTAAAAAATGATTCAGGGAAGAAAGAAAAACAAGCCCTTGAAGGAGAGGCTGTGGGTTCCGAAGAATCAGATGAATTAGAAGAAGAAATTCTGCCATTGAGGCATGATGAAGATAAAGCCATGTTAGAGTTGGTAAAAATGGATTCAAAAAGTTTCATGGAAGATCAACGGCAAAGTTTGGAATTGAAAAAAATTCTCAAAGAAATAGAGAAAACAGATTGTGAAAAGGCAATTGGTTATGCTGTACTAAGAAATGGAATGTTGGTGAAGAAGAAGATCAACAAGATTGGCGAAGAGGGAGATCTTATTGTTGTTCCAGAACAATATAGAGAACAAATAAAAAACATGTGTCATGAGGGAACTTCGGGGCATTTAGGAGTGACAAAAACCAAAGACAGACTAGCGAAGTATTTTTTTGGCCTAACTGTTATAAAGACATTGAAGAATTTGTAAAATCTTGTGATTCATGCCAACGTGCTGGAAAAGCTGGGGACAAAAAGAAAGCACCTTTAAAAATAGTTCCAATTATTCCTGAAAATTTTACAAAAATCAACGTTGATGCCTGTGGGCCTTTGCCCGAGACTTCAAGCGGAAATAGATACATAATTACAGCTATGTGTTTGTCGTCCAAATATCCAGATGCAGTACCAGTACCAGACATAGGATCCAAGTCGGTAGTTGACACTTTGTTACACATTTTTAGCCGCATGGGATTTCCGAAAGAAATTCAAACTGATCAAGGAGCCAGTTTTGTAAGCATTTTGACACTAGAATTTCTGGAGCGGTTTGGAATAAAAGTTACTCATAGTTCTGTATATCATCCCCAAAGTAATCCGGTAGAACGATTCCATCGAACTATTAAAAGGATGTTGAGAGTTTTATGTCTTGAGTCTGCTCCGGATTGGGAGAAACAGTTACCGGCGGCGCTGTTTGCTTTGAGAACTGTGACACATGAAAGCACAGGGTTTACGCCTGCTGAATTGGTGCATGGAAAAAATTTGAGGACGCCAATGACACTATTGTTTGAAAAATGGATGGGTCATCCTGAAGAAGAAAACTATGTCACTGAATATGTATTTGAGTTAATAAATAGGATGAAAAGATGTCAAGAACTTGCCATTAAAAACATGAAAGTGGCTCAATTGAAAAGAAAATATTGGTATGACAGAAATGCGGTAAAACGTGAATTTCAAGAAGGAGATTTAGTATTGGTTTATGTTACCTGCAGGCCAAATAAGTTAGCGGAACAGTGGAAAGGACCAGGGAAAATTGAGAAACAAATTTCTGAGACTAATTATGTAGTAAGCTTTGAAGGTAAAAATGTAAAGCATCAAGTATATCACATTAACATGCTGAAACCATACCATAAACGACCAGAATTTGTGAACTTATTGCCCGGTTGTGAAAATGGTGAAATGGATTTAGAGATTAAATTTCCGCAAGTTGAAAAAAATCCAAATATATTTAACTTCTCTGATATCGAGGAGAACAGTAAACTTCGAGAGCGCCTAAGTGGCCAACAAATTCAGGATCTGAAAAAACTATTATGCCATTACTTGAAAATGTTTTCTAATATTCCAGGGAAGACTCATTTGGTCGAACATGATATCGAGCTAGCTAGTAATGCTATTGTAAGAGTTAAGCCTTATACACTGCCGGACAATTGCTAAGGACGGATGACAATAGCAAAGGTAGCAACCACAAAATGGAAGGAAGGAAAATGTGGAAATTAGCATAAGTGCGGGATACAGTAAGACGTGTTGTGCGTATGCAAATTTTGGATTGCCAAACTTGTTCGTGACGTCATAGCGCTAATAAGAGATATAAAGGATTTGGCGCGTATTGACCGTTGTTGTTCAAACGCAAAGTTGAAAAGGAAAGAATCAATTGACGAACTTGCAATTTTCAGTATGTCTTCCCGACATCACCTAGATGATTTTACGCGTGGCCGTATCATTGGTAAGATTGAAGAAGGGCGGAAAATAACAGATGTTGCCAGGAGTTCGACGTCAGCCACAGTGTTGTTTCAAGGCTTTGGAAATCATTTCAAACAAATGGAGAGTGTAGCAAACGTCACGGGAGAGGTCGTGCTCGCAGTACGACACCTGCAGAAGATCGGTACATAGTGCTATTAACAAAAAGACACCGGCGCAGCACAGCTAGTGAGGTAGCAAATCAGTTAATGGCTGCTACTGGCAAGCGGATCTCCCGAAAAACTGTCGCCAGACGTTTGCATGAAGGAGGACTATACGCCCGCCGTCCTGTTGTGTGCATCCCATTGTACAGACGTCACCGTACCGCCCGTTTGCAATGGTGCCATCAACATCGCAATTGTACTGATAACGACTGGTCTGCTGTCCTCTTCTCAGATGAGAGTAGATGCAGTCTATCGTCTGATTGTCGACAACAACTGATCTGGCGTGATAGTGGTACTGCATATTGTCCAGCAAACATACAGGAAAGGGAC
Organism: Macrothele yani; assembly: GCA_039090855.1. Taxonomy (NCBI): domain Eukaryota; kingdom Metazoa; phylum Arthropoda; class Arachnida; order Araneae; family Macrothelidae; genus Macrothele; species Macrothele yani. Next base: position 2,604,234 of record CM076997.1, read on the forward strand.
CGATATCCGACATGTAGTGTCATGGTATGGGCTGGCATCGTGATCAATGGCCGTACGTCCCTCTATGTGCTTCCAACTGGGACTATGACTGGCCAACGATACATTATTGATGTTCTGCTACCTCATCTTCGCATGTTCCGTGGTGCTGTCGGTGATAGATTCATTTTCATGGACGACAACGCAACATGTCATTGAACAGTCGCTGTCCAGGAGTGTCTTGAGAGCGAGGATATTCAACGCCACGTATGGCCAGCACGTTCTCCAGATCTGAATCCCATTGAAAATGTGCGGGATGCTTTGGGGAGGAGTCTTGCTGGTCGCCAATGCCCTCCAATAAACAAGGACACCCTCATCCGTGCACTGACAGAGAAATGGGATAAATTACCCCAACAGCTGATTGATAATGTTGTGCAAAGCATGACACGACGTGTGGAATCTTGTATCGCCCTCCATGGTGGCCATATCCCGTATTGACATCTTACGCTGGAACGCCTGCGGACGGTAATTGCATTTTTTTCACGTTTACGTATTCTGCACAAAATGGCCTGTTTGTCCCTTGAACACGTTCCAAAGCCATCTGGATTTCAGAGCACAATAAATTGTCTTTCTTGTAATGTCCTGGCATTCTGACATTATTTTATTTCACTTGGCATCCAACCACACTTACTTTTTTATGCGCTATATAGCCGTTTATGATCCGTCCTTAGCAATTGTCCAGCAGTGTAGAATGTCGCCCAGGCAGATAAATATTCTTAAAGCCGAGATAGATAAAATGCTGCAGTACAAGATTATAGAAGTTGGTGAATCAGACTATATATCACCCATGATTTTGGTAGAAGTACCCGGAAGAGATCCACGCCCATGTATTGACTACAGGCGATTGAATGAAGTGACAAGGACCCAGTTCTATCCATTGCCTAACATAGAAGAAAGAGTCGAAAAGGTTTCTAGAGCGAAGTAAATTGCAGTATTAGATTTAACAAAAGGGTACTGGCAAATTCCATTAAGTGCTAGAGCTCAACGATTGGCAGCGTTTGTGACTACTTTTGGAACGTATCGGCCCTTAAAGATGCCATTTGGCCTTAAGAACGCACCTTATGTCTTTAGCAAAATGATGTCGGAACTTTTAGAGGCTGCGAAGAGTTTGCCGTACCATATCTAGATGATGTTGCCATTTTTTCCGAAAACTGGGGGGATCATTTGATACATCTTGAAGAAGTGCTACAGAGGTTGCAGAGGGCTTCCTTGACCATAAAACCTTCCAAATGTAAGTTTGCTCAAGATCACGTCTTGTATTTGGGTCATATTGTTGGACAAGGATATCGAAAACCAGCGGAACGAAAGGTTCAGGCCATACAAAATTTTCCTACGCCAAAGAACAAGACGCAAGTAAGATCTTTCTTAGGCCTGGCGGGATATTACAGCAGATATATTCCAATGTTTTCTTCGATAGCAGCTCCCTTGACAGACATCTTGAAGGTTAAAAATCGTAAAGAGGAAATTATATGGTCAGAACAATGTGAGAAAGCTTTTGTGGAACTAAAAAAATCTTTATCTAGTTTTCCTGTTCTGTATGCCCTTGACTATGAACGTAGATTTATTCTACAAACTGATGCTTCAGATCAAGGAATGGGAGTCGTCCTCTCGCAAGAACAAGAAGATGGCGCTGAACATCCTGTACTCTATCTAAGCAGAAAACTTTCGACAGCAGAGAAGACATACAGTACCAGTGAAAAAGAATGTGCCGCCATTATATTTGCGGTACAGAAACTGAAATGCTACCTGGATGGTCAAAATTTCCTCATACAAACTGATCATAACCCTCTCATTTGGTTACGCACCAACGCAAGTTCAAGTGCTCGTCTGATGAGATGGGCCCTTGCTTTACAAGCATATGATTTTGTTATAATTCATCGATCGGGAACTATGCACAAAAATGCTGATGGACTGAGCAGAGTTCCAACTTTAGATGATCCACCTTGATCATGCTATGTGTCTGCTAGTGAAAACATTTTTTTGTTTTTGTTTTTTGTTTTTGGTTGTGGTATATAATACATAGAAATTGTTGGAAAACAGGTAAAGATGATTGTTAAATTAACTCATATATTTCTCTTTGTAAATGGATTATGACTCATTATGTGAACTATGACTATTGTATTGTAAAATGACAAGAACTTTTTACCACTGGGAAAAGTTCCTCTGGAGTGAGGAGGGGTTGTAAAGTACAACTTCCACGCACAAAAGTGCGGAAGGATACATTGACATTTAATGACTTGAGCGTGTGGTGAGTGATGTGGTGAGTTGCGTGAGAGATATTGAAGGAGTAGGACATGCCTAGCTTTGGCTAAGAGAACAAGTTCAGTTTGTACCACGGAGTGTATTCCAGTTTATGTTTTTGTGTAAAGTAATAAATGTTTTGTGTTGTGATCGAGTGTCTGTGATGTTACAATACCAAAGGTCCCAAGCACTTGGGAGGAAAGCCATACAGACAGTCACAGATTGATTGTGCCTCCCTCATAGAAGTAACATCAATGGGAGATGCTAATTTCATTTTGTTGAGCAATGTATATGCATATCATCATCATCATCATTGTCAACCATTATCAATCCACTGCTGGACGAAGGTCTCCCAAGTTTCCTCCACAACGGTCTGTCTTGTGCCAGTCTCCTCCATGTCACTCCCGCATACTTTCGAATTTCATCCACCCATCTTCCATGTGGTCTTCTTCTGGGTCTTTTCCTGTCCCTTGGAATCCAATCTAAAATTTCGGCTGTCCATCGATGGTCTGTTCTTCTGGCAGTATGTCCAGCCCATTGCCATTTCAGGGATTTAACTCTGATCATGATGTCTTCCACTCTTGTCATTTTTCGGATCCACGTGTTCCTCTTCTTATCTCTCCTGGTTACACCAAGCATGCACCTCTGCATGCTTCTTTGAATTGTCTGCAGCCTTTGTATGTCTCTTTTAGCTAAGGTCCACGTCTCTGCACCATACGTAAGCACTGGAAGGATGCATTGATCAAACACTTTTCTTTTAAGACATAATGGCATATTGCTCTTGAAAATTATGCTGTTTCTTCCAAAAGCTCTCCAGGCAAGTTTTGTACGCCGATTAATTTCTTCACCAATGTGACCCTCACTTGATATCTGCTGTCCAAGATAAACGTACGTGTCTGTTATCTCCAGCTTTTCTCCATCAATTGATAAATCTTCATTTCTTGTAAAAGCATTGTACATCACTTTTGTCTTCTGAAAGTTCATTTTTAATCCCACTTCTTTACTCTTGTCAGCAAGTTCCTGCATCATACTCTGTAGCTCTGATGGGGTAGTTGCAAAAATGACTATGTCATCAGCAAAACGAAGGTGGGTTAGATAATCTCCATTAATCTTTATGCCTTTGTTTTCCCAGTTCAGTGATTGAAAGACATTTTCCAATGTGGCATTAAAGAGCTTCGGAGATATGGTGTCACCTTGTCTCACTCCTTTTCCAATTTTTATGTGTGTTGTATTTTCAAATAGCAGAATCTTTGCACTTGCATTTTCATAGATGTTATTAATAATATTAATGTATGCATCTTCAATACCGCAGGATTTCAGAGCCATTGCAACTGCTGATGGTTTCACCGAATCAAAGGCTTTTTCATAATCGATAAAAGCCATGCACAATGGAAGTTCATATTCCCTCGCTCTTTCAATTAGTTCTCTCAGTACATGGATATGATCTATTGTGCTGTAGCCACTCCTGAATCCAGCTTGTTCTCTCGGTTGAGCCATGTCCAGTGTTACCTTCAAGCGGTGTGAAAGAACTTTAGTGAAGATTTTATAAACCACTGATAGGAGGCTGATAGGTCTGTAGTTCCTGAGATCCTCAATGTCACCTTTTTTATGTAGCAAGATCATTGTAGCGTTGTTCCAATCCTCAGGAATTTTCCCTTCATTAAGGCATCGAGTGAAAATTTGGGCGAGTACTGTTTCGATTTCTCCACTTGCTTCTTGTATGATGTCTACAGTAATTCCATCTTCTCCTGGAGCTTTTCCCCGCTTCATGTTCTTGATTGCATGTGCAACTTCTGCTGGAAGGACTGGAAGAACTCTGGTACCTTTCATGATGCCTGGAGTACATGTATCATCCCTTTCATATAATTTGGAGTAGAAATCTTTCACTCTTGTCAAAATTTTGCCTCTATTTCTTGTTACAGAACCATCTTCTTTTCTCAGTGCCATAATCTGTTTTTTTCCCTTACTGAGATGTCCCTTTGCTATTGTAAGGGCGAAAAGTAATAATGAGATGCATATCATTTAAGATATGATCTAGTGCTAATTTATGTACATAAAAACAAGGAAATAACTTTATTTCATTAACTGTGTGCATATACAATGCCCAAGGTTAGAAGGGCGCCAGCCTGTCTGGGAAGACTGAATACGTCCTTTGTGTAAAAGAATGTCAGTATTGTTGTATGTTTTGTTCTGTTTGTATAGAGTCTGGTTTCCATGTACAGAAGCTCGTCAGGTGGAATTTGTGGTATGTCGTCGAGCACGGAGACAATAAGCGAGGGAGAGCGATTTCCCCAGAAGCAGGAGCGGCTGGGGTGCAGATTCGAAGAAAGGGTGCCTGCGGACAAAGGTCAGGTTCGCTCCAGGACCTGACAAGGTCAGCGCCCTGTAAGAGGTCAGCGCCTCGTGGTAGAGGGGGCCGAAAAAGGAAAGGAGGGTCTTCTAGAGCGAGGGGGATAAGAGATAGCTTCGGGAGAGAGAAGAGAGATTTGCGAAGCCGCTTGGAAGGCGAGTAGACGTCGGGAGCTTGACTCCGAGGAATGCGGTTCCTGGTTTCTGCGTGAAGCCGTGTGCTTCGGGAGAGAGAAGGAGGATTGCGAGGTGCGCTTGAACGGTGGGTAGACGAGCGGCGTCTATGCTCCGAGGAACGTAGTTTCTGTTATTTGCGTGAAGCTAGAGGCTTCGGGAGAAAGCATAAAAGAGTGCAACGAGTGTCTGGAAGACGGATAGACTGTGGAGATTTTATGCTCTGAGGAACGCAGTTCCTGGTTTTTAGCGTGAAACCGAGTGTTTCGAATTACAGAGTGGCGATAGGGCAACGGATTTAATATTGAACACTTCGTGACGGACGACGCATGCCACAAATTCGTCGACGCGGACATTGGCACCGGAACCACTCTCTCACTAGTGCTTTGATTCATTAAATTTATTATCTTTATTATTCACGAAGTATTTATTGAAGTTGATGAAGTGCCTTACAGTAGCCATTCTCTCCCTTCCTTGATTCGCGGATAATCACACAAAAAGGCGGAGGAAGAGGGGCCTGGATGATAAATTTATTATTAATAAATTACGAGAGTGAGAACCTCAGATTATTTGCTGTGGGGGGGGAGTTGTTAACTTAACTCACGGACGCCTATCGGAAAGAAGGTGGGACTTAGCACGAAAGTCTATGTCTCACCCCTACAGCTATCTTTAGGCTTTGGTTGTTTTCAATTGCTTTCCTCACTAGTTCACAGTTGAATTTCCTTACGTCTTCAGTGATACTTTTTCGTACTGTCTTGCATAGCTCTATATATTCCACTTTGGAAGTCACATCTTCTTTAGTTCTCCTCATCTCTCTTCTTTTTTGCATCAACATTTTGGTTTTTCCTGATAATTTGTTCACATGCAACTTGTTCTTAGACCCAGCTAATTTTGTTGCTGTTTCCATAAGAGCTTTGGTTACTTTTCTGTTAACTTCAGAAATGTCCACTTCTTCCGATGGTAGGCCTTCTAAAGCAGAGAATCTGTTCTTCAGTTCCAATTTGAAGGTATTATGGTGTTTTTTAAGGTTGGTTATGTCAATACATTTTGTTTGTCTTATGAGCTTGCTACGTTCGAGTTTAGTGTTGAGGTGCATCTTACATCTCGCCAATCTATGGTCACTGCCTGTGTTGAACTTGTTTAGCACACTGCAGTCTTCTATGACGAATTTTTTGTTACACATAATAAAATCAATTTCACTTGTCGTCCCATTTGGATGTCTCCATGTCCATTTCCTGTGTGGCTTTTTCTTGAAAAAGGAGTTCAAGATGAAAAACCCTTCTGCCTCTGCAAACTCTACAAGAGTATTTCCACGCTGGTTTCTGTTGCCGTGACCGAATTTACCTACTGAAGTTTCATTCTGTTGCCGTTGCCCTATTTTTGCATTGAAATCTCCCATAATTATCTTCAAGTGCTGCTTACCGTTATTATTTAGATCACGAATTTCCTCATAAAATTCTTCAATTTCTTCTTCAGCATGACTTGTGGTGGGTGCATAAGTTTGAATAATCTGAGCCTGGTATCTTCTCGAGAGTTGGATAACGAGTCGTGCAGCTCTGTCAGAGGAACTTTCAACTTCTACAACTTTATCCTTCAGTTTCTTGTTTATTTTATAAATCCTTCAGTTTCTTGTTTATTTTATAAATCCTTCAGTTTCTTGTTTATTTTATAAATCCAACACCACTAGTTCTGCCAGTATCTGTCCCATGATAGTAGAAGAGATGTCCACTTTTCAGTTCAATGAGATCTTCTCCTTTTCTCCTTACCTCACTTAGCCCGACGATGTCCCACTTGATCCTTTGTAGTTCCTCTTCCAATTCAAGAAGCCTTGAATCAGAAGATAGGGAGCGTCCATTATACGTAGCCAAGGTCAGCATCAGATGGCAGCCTAGTCCGGTCCTCCAGGGATTCTTAGCACCCTCTGCCTTCATGTCGCATTGGCCGCTGCCTTGGCCAGGTACATTCCAGCTGCCGGAGACTGAGGGCCAAGATTTAAGTTGTGGAGTCATTACACTACCAAATTAGTAACATATATATACAGGGTGCATAGGAAAGTCCCTTTAGCCTGAAATAACTTGCAAACGGAGAGAGGTACAGTTATGCAAGTGAGATGACGGTATAGTAAAGCGACTGCGCCCGATCGAATGCAACTGATAGAAGCACCCCTTAGTGGTGAAATGCGGAAGTTAGCCATTGCAAATCGAAAACGAAAAGAGATAGAGGAAAATTTCCAATTACAAAGTCGTAGTACGAAACGACATTTGTTTAACACGGATAAGATAAATTGTCGCATGAATACTCTAAAATGTCCGAAATCGATGCGCGACCTTTTATGTGAATGTTTGAAGGGAACAGGCATAGGTGTGAGCAAATACACATAATTTATTGCATAAATGCGTACTTATGTCAATACAGTTTGATGACGTCAGACAAAACAAAAACAAAAAAGGCAAACTAGTGCACAGTGATAACAAGTTAATGTCGAGTATGTTCAAAGAGTTCTTTGCCATTGCCCCCACGATACATATTTGTTGGGGTCGGAGTTGTCCTGAAATTCCTAATTTTTATTTTTTGTCCTGAAATGTCCTTATTTTTGTTCTATATCCTGAAAATTTGAATGTAATCCTGAAATTTTAAGAATAAACTGTAAACCTTTGTATAGTGATTCATCATTCAGCGTTTACAAGTACCACATAAATAAAAGAAACTGGAACGAGAGTGCGGTGAGTTGCTCACAGTGGTAGTTAAACCTTAAATAAATAAATAAAAAAAAAAACGGGAATGAGGGAGCTCTTGAGTGACGTCTCTAAAAACTGGCAGCTGCGGCGCACTATATGAAAGCATTTCCGCTTTTGTGAGATTGCTCGAGGATCTGCCCGACGCAACAAGGTTCCAGAGGATCAAACGGAAGTCACATGATTCTTATCCCGGCATTGAAACCTCCCTTTGCTGTTGTCTTTGCGCCGCGATAGTTCGAGCATACGACACCACTTATCTGATGGCTTATCCTGCCACCCAGCAACCTCGCTTTGCTGTCTTTGCGTGACCCTTTGGAGGTCCTTTGCCTTTCCGATTCTTCGAAATAGTAACACCATTAGTAGAGATGCCAAGTACTATGTACTTTGAATCCCCTGAAATATCTAATTTATGTACTTTGAAATATCTATGTAGTATGGATTTCTACAGATATCATGTTCAAACTACGAACTTACGGAGAAGGTGTGAAAAACTACAGATTTTTCCAAAAATCTCGGATATTTCCGTAAAATTTAATTAAAAAAAAAAAAGGTCGATCATAGTCAAATGTAGTGATTTTTGTGGTAACATCACAAAGCTGTCACACTGCAAGCATGTTTGCTCAACGGGGGTTGATGTTCTTCGCGCGCAGCTGTTCTTTGCCCATAGCAAGAGAAAATCTCTCCCTCTGTCTTTTGCAAACAGCCAAAGAAAACATCTCACCACAACAGCAGCAGCTGCATGCATTCCCTTCTTTATCCTTACATTTGTCTTTAAAATTAAATATTGTAATTAATTAATATTGATTCTTTCTAGATTATATTTTATTTAATGTTGTAAAAGTGTTGTGTATTCCTTTAACTTTTATGTCATGAACCTTTAAAAAATGTGTTTTATGTTTACGCCTTAATCATGCAATTGTTCTAAACAGTCTTATCTTGCTTTCGATGTATATATTTCTATTTGTCAAATGTTTAACGTAATGTTTTTTTCTGATGCTTCGAAGCGAAGCGATGTTCGTTGCGAAACACCTGCTTGTGTTTCCCTTTCTTCCTCCTGACTGTTACTACTGCGCGTGCGTGACAGATGTGATATATTTTCTAACGCTTCTCCTTCGCTGTCAGCAGCGAGCTTTTGTTTATGTTACTACGAAAGATTTGCGAAGAGCACTTTTTTTTTCTCTCTCGTAAAAATGTTCTGCTAAACAGAGAAGTGTTTTATTTTATCTTGTCAGATTCACAAGAACTTTCTTCCTTAATAGTTTGTTTTAAAGATTGCTTTCCCCAGATCATTCTTTGTTGGGAATTTTTTAATTTCAGTTTTAATTCTTTTGTTTTTTATTTGATGATTTTATTTTCATTACTCACTTGCATATTAAGTTGTGACATTTTATTTCCCCTCATCTTAGCAGAAAACTTCTATTGTGTTAATCAAACGTTGCATGGATTTTTATTGTAATTTATTCTATTTGCATTGCCTTTTTATTTTATCCTTTTTCTCAGAATTGATTTATTTATGCAATTTAAAATACCTATTTGATTAGTTTTTTTTCATATCATAAGCATTTAATGCTAATTTTCTATTTATCTGCATAATAAAGCTATGAAACCTTTCAAAGTTAATTGTTCTGTGTGTCGTTGGTCTTTGCTCCTATCGTGTTTGTCGTGTGCAAATTTACTTGCGATAGTGTCGGGTAAATGGCCACTTTCCTCTACTAATATTTTCGGATCCCAAAAGCAAAAATGTCAAAAATTCAAGGAGAGTTATTCGCAAGAATTTCTGTGTCTAAAATCGTCTCGGGTATCCGAAAACCATGGGTTTTGTTCCCTGATTTTTTAATCGCACACGGACGAAAAGACGATTGTGGCCGGCATTTTCATTCTAAAAAACGGGAGGAATAACCATAAGTGTGCGGCATCATGCACTTACGGCATAACGTATTTATTAATATAACATATTAAAAGGCAGAGTTTAAATTGTATGTATTTTTTGTGTATTTACTAAGTTTTTTCCATTTTAACAGTACTTACGTATGTTGCAAAATTTATCCAAGTATTGTCCTCCATCCAGATTAAAATGTAGCAGTGCACTCTGGGAAATACGCATGCTACCCTGCAAATTTAAATGTGGAAACTTGACTTGATTTCACTACGGAAAACTATGCGCGCCACGCATGTGGGCTACTGATAATTTCCTTCAGATGTTGGCATCTCTGCACTAGCGAAATTCGATTGTTCTCGGCATTTTGCCTTAAAAAAATTCCGTAATTTTGCTTGGATTTTCGCCCTAATTTGTTGCGCCGAGACACTTGTTGACCAGCGCCCTCCATAGGAAGAGGCGGGGTTTAAAGCGCTGATCACTTTGATTTATGTGTAGCTGTGACTTTTGTTTGTTCCTGTGCCCTGAAACCATAACTGAAATGACAGAGTTGCCCTGAAACCAAAACCATAACTGAAACGTGCTACACCACAAGGATGTTTTTCTCGGTTGAAGTATACGAGTGTCGTCTTTTGTGTACCAAATTTTTTCTGCTGTTTTTGCGGTACTGTGTCAAATTTGATTACAAACAGCATATTCCATTATCCATCTTGTTTAAGTTCTTATTGAAATGCCGCAGAAAATGAAGTTTTCATCAGCTTGGTTTGAAAATAACATGAAAGACCGAAATGGGGATGCGGCGATGTGAGAAGCACACCCACGTCCCAAATCGGATTTAAGAGGTCAATGAGATGGAAAGTAGGAAATGGACGGGAGGAAGCCATTTTGAGATATTCGGCAGAGAAGTAGTGGTAACGAAACTGCAACATCGAGGAAGAAGGCGGGACCTCAGCGGAGAGATGTGACAGTTACGTAAGAATAATGGGATCAGAGGCAAGCGTCCTGCGGGAACGCGCCACTCTGATTGGCCCAAAGCTGAAGAGACGCTCCCGAGGTGAGAGAGCGAGTTGCAGAAAAAGCGGTTTTGGGGGCTTTCCTGGTAACTTTCATGGAGGAAGGATGAATTCGATATTGCTCTGATGGCCGAGGTCCTCAGAATTAGAGTCAATTGTGACGAGGGTCACTACATTTGAATAGAATACCACTGCGACATGTTCAACAGATTGACTGGAGACAGTAACTGCGGTTATATAATCGGAGCACCTGAACTGCCATTCAGTAGAATTACGAGTCTTAGCTTTTGACACTGTAGAGGAGAACTCATTGTTTGAGAGATAGGAACACGAGATTTCAGCAGCAAAGTAACCCTGGCAACCATGTCTCTCAAGGAAGCAATCAAATGCTGCGAGCATCTGTATGTATAAACCAAGAGAGGTAAAATACTCCGTCTGATAGTTTGGTTGGTTGGTTGGTTGTTCAATTTTTATGGCGCAAGGGCCATGTTTGGCCAAAGAGCGCCAGACACAAGACAAACAAACAGTATTAAAAAAGTGGTATAAAACTTAAAATCTGGCTGATCAAATAAAACTGAGGAATGAGAATGATGGAAGGGCTAAAAAGACAATGAAACAAATAGTATTAAAAACATGATACAATGATTAAAATCTAGCTGATTCAGTAAAACTGAGAAATGAGGATGATGATAGGGCTAAAATCTAGATACGTTTAAAATAGTCAATTTCTTTAAAAATGAAAAAACAGCAACAGTATTGCAGTGGTCATTTAAGAGCCGCTGCAGTGTAGCGGCGTCCTCGTTCAACAAATGAGAATGAAGGAAATGAAAACGTATATCACGAAAACGAACACAGGTACAGAGAAGATGAGTGACGGTGAGTCGGCAATTGCACGTCTCACACATCGGCGCAGTGTCGCCACACAGCAAAAAGCGGTGAGTGAAACGACAATGCCCAATGCGTAGACGCGCAAGCACCACTTCCTCCCTACGGTTCCGACGATATGAGGATTTCCAAATTTCAAGATTAGGTTTAATACGATGCAGTTTAATTTCCACCTCTTGGTCCCACAGACCTTGCCACGTTCGCTTGATATGGTAGCGAACAAGAAAGCGGAAATCCCGGTGAAACAGTGGCAAGGGTGTGACGACCAAAGAGGAAGCAGATCTAGCAGCCGCATCAGCACACTCGTTACCCGAGATTCCAACATGCCCAGGAATCCAACAAAATTGTATCTGGACACCGGCCTCGAGCAAAGAACAAAGAAGCCTTCGTACGGTAAAAAAGAAAAGGGTGGTCACAGCAGTCCAACGATGACAATGCCTGTACAAAACTCAAAGAATCAGTGTACACCGCAGCCCGGTGATGAGAGCCCGACTGAACATGAAGTAGTGCAAGATACACAGCATGCATCTCCGCCGAAAACACCGTGGCCTCAGCTGGGATCAGCACAACAGAGACGTCATCAATACAAACCACCGGGGATCCAACGACTCCGTGCATCTTGGAGTCTGATAGTTTGTAATGTATTAGCTGTAACGAACTTGACTCTCTGGACCGATTGAGAAGTACTGAGTTACGGACATTGTCTTAATCATGAAAAACAAACTTTGATGGCTTAATAAGATAAGAACTGTGGTCTGAATAGACCGAGAAGAGTGATTGCATCACGTTCTAAAAGCTTGTACGCATTATTACTGTGAAATACAATATTCAAGATAAGCAAATCATTGTGCACCCCTGATGCACTGTATGTAAAATAAATCTTCTTGTACATAGGTCCATGTCATATGTTGAAATATGGGAAATGCATCATTCGTCCACTAGCTCGTCGAAAACCAAGTTTCGACTGGTGGCAGCACTACTAGTCCCAACTGATCTGAACTTTACTTTCCAGTTTGTCTTCCTTTGGAAGCACTTACCATTCCATCATTAAATATTACAAGTAGTGCAGCAACTGCGGGATGCAACGCACAGCCTCCTGCTACTTTTCGTAATTCGTAAATTAAAAAAAAAAAAAATACTTGCACAACTACGAATAGATCAAATCCTGCGTCACCCGACGTTACAGGGGACTTAGTGAAAAATTGGTGCCGTGCTAATGACGATATATTTTCGGCCACGTGTGTTCTCTGCAACAAGGACTTTAGCATTGCCAATATGGGATTTTTGCAAGTGCTTTCACATGCAGATGGAAAGAAACTAAAGCAGCTGCCAGAAGTATGTCTGGACAGCTCGTTTTGGAAACATCAAATAATGTTTTGCAGTTAACCAGTAAAAGTGTCCAATCATCAAATAATGTTTTACATGTAATCAGTAAAAGTGTCCAACACTGGCAACCAACTGCAATAAGTGATAAAGTTTTGAAAGCAGAAGCTCTACTAACACTACTAGCTGTTAAGAGCAATTATTCATTTCAGTCGAAATATTTTTTTTATTTTTGATGGTTCCGCCTTTGCAAAATATCTGAAGTTGTCCGATAAAAAAATTCGTTATGTGGTGAACTTTGGCTTAGCTCCATACTTCAAAGCCAATCTTTTTGGTGATATTGGACTTCCTTTTATACCATTTATTTTGATGAAACAACTACAGTACAGGTAAAGAAGCAATTTGACATTCATATATCATATTGGTCAGAAAGTCGTACAAAAATTGTAACTTCATACTGTGACTCTAAATTCTTGGGACATGCAGAAGCAGATAAAATTGTAAAATTAATTCTAGATTTCATATCTTCACATGGGCTAAGTTTAGAAAAGATGTTGCAATGCTCTATGGATGGTCTGAATGTAAACCTGTCTGTTCTCAAGAAATTGAATGCTGACTTGAACTTGCAGGACTTCAGTTCCTGACATGGTTGATTATGGGACCTGCTGTTTGCATGTGATGCATGGTGCTCTGAAGAAAGGACTAGATAAACTTCACATTGATATTGATACTCTTGCTACTGATATATTTATCAGTGGTTCAAAATGTCTGCTTGTCGAAGGGAAGATTATCACAATATACAATTGGAAAACCTAATGGGTTGTGCAGCTAAAAATGGTTTCCTTCATCATGTTGAGAGCAGGTGGTTAACCCTAGGTCCTGTTTGTGAGATAATTATTGAACAGTATTCTGCATTGATTGAGTATTTCTGTACATACCTTCAAAAGCAGAAAAATGTGAAACTTGGTGCTAGGTACGATCAGATACTTTCCCAATTGAAATATCCCCATACTATTATTTACTTGCATTTTGTGCTTTTTTTTTTACAGAAATATTCATGCCATATCTTAAGGTTTTACAGAATGAAGAACCCATGATTCACGTGTTATACAGTAAACTAAATGAACTGGTGCTCAGTATAATGTTAAAATTTTAAAAACCGGATGCAGTTGGCACAAAAGAAGGATCTAAACTTTTAAAAGTTAACTTTCAGAAAAGTGACTATTGGTTGCCTTTGGATAAAATTGATGTTTGTAGTAGTGCCAGCCATATTCTAGCACAGAACAAAAACATAAATGAGAAGAAAGTGTTACTGGGGATAAGAAGCTGTTTCATTGCTGCAACAGAATATTTGTTAAAAAGACTACCACTGAATAACTTTCTTCTATGTGACATCCAATCTATTCATCCTTTGTTTCAGAAGAAGGAAAGTGCAAAAGATGCTGTGAAATGCCTAAGTTATCATATGCTTAAAGTCACCAAAACTGACAGTGTGTGTGATAAGATAATTACAGAGTGGTCACTGTACATGTAGGAGGAAATGGCAGCTAATCGTAAAAGTTACGAGGAAGATAATGATATTTGTAAGTGTTGGGCAGCAGTGGCTAGCATTAAAGATTCTGCAGGTTTACTAAAATACAGTTCATTATCAGCCCTGGTGAAGACATGTTTGACATTGTCACATGGAAATGCACCTCCTGAAAGGGGCTTTTCCCAGAAGAACTACATTGTCACAAAAGAAAGAGTGTCACTTTCAGAGTTATCTATCAGATCATTACTTATCTGCAAAGAAGCGATTGGATTGCACAATAACTCCCTATTTTCAATTTTCTTAACTAAAGGCCTCGTAAATAGTGTAAAGCAGGCTTACACACAATATGCCTCCTACTTGGAACAGCAGAAAAAAGAGGAAATGATGCAAAGAAATGCTAAAAGAAAGGCTGAAGAACAAATTATGCAGACTTTGGAAAAGCAAAATAAGTGTGTGAGGCTTGATCAGCTGTCCAAACTTAAGACAGAAGAAAACTCCTCAATGAACGACCAGAAAACTACTCATAAGCTCTTGGCTGAAGCTTAAAAAAATTGGATAGTGCAATAAAAGAAAACAGCATGAACAACTTAAAAGTTGCCCTAATGATGTTATCAACAGGAAATATAGAACTAGAAAAAACAACCAACAAATTAAAAGAAAGACATAAATCAATAGTAGAACTTGAAGGCAAAATTTCCAAATGTTAATAAAGTTTTCTAAGTTATAAGTATCAAAATTTTTTATTTTAGTTAAGCACTCTTACTATAATTTTATAGAAATAAGGCCGATTGTTAGGACAAAGTTTCAATGAAAGTGCGAGCTGTTTCCCATGCTGAAAAAAAGAAAGCTGTCGTGAAAACAATTTCCTGCTAACAATCCGGCCATAATTAAGGTAGTTTTTTGATGAAAGAAGAACAATTTCTGCATTATTACCAAATTTTATTTAATTTACCTCCCAGCTCCAACAAAATATGTCCTGAAATTGTCCTGAATTTTTTAAGAAAAGCTGTGTCCTGAAATTTTGTTTTTTCCACTCCTATCCCTGCATTTGTAGTCGTGAAAGTAACTCTGCATGCACATTCCTCAGCATGGAAGGTGTCACACTATTGCAAGCATCTCTAACACGGCGACGTAGATCCAGCAGACTTGTAGGCGCTGTTGCATACACCTGATTTTTTACGTAACCCCAGAGGAAGAAATTCAACAGAGTGAAGTCCAGCAATCGTGGAGGCCATTCAACAGCACCACCATACCCAATGATTCATTGCCCAAAACAATCTGTGTTAAAGTGTCGCACTGCTGCTGAGTGAAGCTCGCCATTCTCACACAGCGTACATAGACCTAAACTTCTGATCAGGGTACGTCCTGCTACTGGTTTTTATATCGTAGGTACGGTACAATGTCACAATCTGCATTTGCATACGGCTACATTTGTGAAATGTAAATATGCAGATTCGAATCATCGAACATCGATTTCGGACATTTTAGGGCATTCAGGCAACAATTTATCTCATCCATGTGAAACAAATGTCGTTTTGTACTAATTAATTGATGCTTTACAACTTTGTAATTGGAAATTTTGCTTGATCTCTTTTTGTTTTCGATTTGTAATGGCTAACTTCCGCATTTCACCACTAGGGGTGCTGCTATCGGTTGCATTCGATCGGGCGTAGTCGCTTTACTATACCGTTATCTCACCTGCATAACTGTACCTCTCTCCGTTTGCAAGTTATTTCAGGCTAAAAGGACTTTCTTATGCACCCTGTATATATATATATAATCCTGTTCCCACTAAAGGGGCTCTGACGACCGCCAATAGCGGTATAACTATACCATCGGGATTAGAGGAAATGCTATCCCACACTCACCAACCCGCTTGGCCAGCGTGGTGAGTTATGGCCAAACCCCTCCAAAATGACTCCACAACTTAAATCTTGGCCCTCAGTCTCCGGCAGCTGGAATGTACCTGGCCAAGGCAGCGGCCAGTGCGACATGAAGACAGAGGGTGCTAAGAATCCCTGGAGGACCGGACTAGGCTGCCATCTGATGCTGATCTTGGCTACGTATAACGGACGCTCCCTATCTTCTGATTCAAGGCTTCTTGAATTCGAAGAGGAACTACAAAGGATCAAGTGGGGCATCGTGGGGCTAAGTGAGGTAAGGAGAAAAGGAGAAGATCTCATTGAACTGAAAAGTGGACATCTCTTCTACTATCGTGGGACAGATACTGGCAGAACTAGTGGTGTTGGATTTATAATAAACAAGAAACTGAATTATAAAGTTGTAGAAGTTGAAAGTTCCTCTGACAGAGCTGCACGACTCGTTATCCAACTCTCGAGAAGATACAAGGCTCAGATTATTCAAACTTATGCACCCACCACAAGTCATGCTGAAGAAGAAATTGAAGAATTTTATGAGGAAATTCGTGATCTAAATAATAAAGGTAAGCAGCACTTGAAGATAATTATGGGAGATTTCAATGCAAAAATAGGGCAACAGCAACAGAATGAAACTTCAGTAGGTAAATTCGGTCACGGCAACAGAAACCAGCGTGGAAATACTCTCGTAGAGTTTGCAGAGGCAGAAGGGTTTTTCATCTTGAACTCCTTTTTCAAAGAAAAAGCCACACAGGAAATGGACATGGAGACATCCAAATGGGACGACAAGTGAAATTGATTTTATTATGTGTAACAAAAAATTTGTCATAGAAGACTGCAGTGTGCTAAACAAGTTCAACACAGGCAGTGACCATAGATTGGTGAGATGTAAGATGCACCTCAACACTAAACTCGAACGTAGCAAGCTCATAAGACAAACAAAATGTATTGACATAACCAACCTTAAAAAACACCATAATACCTTCAAATTGGAACTGAAGAACAGATTCTCTGCTTTAGAAGGCCTACCATCGGAAGAAGTGGACATTTCTGAAGTTAACAGAAAAGTAACCAAAGCTCTTATGGAAACAGCAACAAAATTAGCTGGGTCTAAGAACAAATTGCATGTGAACAAATTATCAGGAAAACCAAAATGTTAATGCAAAAAAGAAGAGTGATGAGGACAACTAAAGAAGATATGACTTCCAAAGTGGAATATATGCAAGACAGTACAAAAAAGTATCACTGAAGACGTAAGGAAATTCAACTGTGAACTAGTAAGGAAAGCAATTGAAAACAACCAAAGCCTAAAGATAGCAAAGGGACATCTCAGTAAGGGGGAAAAAACAGATTATGGCACTGAGAAAAGAAGATGGTTCTGTAACAAGAAATAGAGGCGAAATTTTGACAAGAGTGAAAGATTTCTACTCCAAATTATATGAAAGGGATGATACATGTACTCCAGACATCATGAAAGGTACCAGTACCAGAGTTCTTCCAGTCCTTCCAGCAGAAATTGCACATGCAATCAAGAACATGAAGCGGGGAAAAGCTCCAGGAGAAGATGGAATTACTGTAGACATCATACAAGAAGCAAGTGGAGAAATCGAAACAGTACTCGCCCAAATTTTCACTCGATGCCTTAATGAAGGGAAAATTCTGAGGATTGGAACAACGCTACAATGATCTTGCTACATAAAAAAGGTGACATTGAGGATCTCAGGAACTACAGACCTATCAGCCTCCTATCAGTGGTTTATAAAATCTTCACTAAAGTTCTTTCACACCGCTTGAAGGTGACACTGGACATGGCTCAACCCAGAGAACAAGCTGGATTCAGGAGTGGCTACTGCACAATAGATCATATCCACGTACTGAGAGAACTAATTGAAAGAGCGAGAGAATATGAACTTCCATTGTGCATGGCTTTTATCGATTATGAAAAAGCCTTTGATTCGGTGAAACCATCAGCAGTTGCAATGGCTCTGAAATCCTGCGGTATTGAAGATGCATACATTAATATTATTAATAACATCTATGAAAATGCAAGTGCAAAGGTTCGGCTGTTTGAAAATACAACACACATAAAAATTGGAAAAGGAGTGAGACAAGGTGACACCATATCTCCGAAGCTCTTTAATGCCACATTGGAAAATGTCTTTCAATCACTGAACTGGGAAAACAAAGGGATAAAGATTAATGGAGATTATCTAACCCACCTTCATTTTGTGGATGACATAGTCATTTTTGTAACTACCCCATCAGAGCTACAGAGTATGATCCAGGAACTTGCTGACAAGAGTAAAGAAGTGGGATTAAAAATGACCTTTCAGAAGACAAAAGTGATGTACAATGCTTTTACAAAAAATGAAAACTTATCGATTGATGGAGAAAAGCTGGAGATAACAGACACGTACGTTTATCTTGGACAGCAGATATCAAGTGAGGGTCACATTGGTGAAGAAATTAATCGGCGTACAAAACTTGCCTGGAGAGCTTTTGGAAGAAACAGCATAATTTTCAAGAGCAATATGCCATTATGTCTTAAAAGAAAAGTGTTTGATCAATGCATCCTTCCAGTGCTTACGTATGGTGCAGAGACGTGGACCTTAGCTAAAAGAGACATACAAAGGCTGCAGACAACTCAAAGAAGAATACGTATGGTGCAGAGACGTGGACCTTAGCTAAAAGAGACATACAAAGGCTGCAGACAACTCAAAGAAGCATGGAGAGGTGCATGCTTGGCGTAACCATGAGAGATAAGAAGAGGAACACGTGGATCTGAAAAATGACAAGAGTGGAAGACATCATGATCAGAGTTAAATCCCTGAAATGGCAATGGGCTGGACATACTGCCAGAAGAACAGACCATCGATGGACAGCCGAAATTTTAGATTGGATTCCAAGGGACAGGAAAAGACCCAGAAGAAGACCACATGGAAGATGGGTGGATGAAATTCGAAAGTATGCGGGAGTGACATGGAGGAGACTGGCACAAGACATACCGTTGTGGAGGAAACTTGGGGAGACCTTCGTCCAGCAGTGGATTGATAATGGTTGACAATGATGATGATGATGATAATACGTTATACACACCAGGGTCATTCAAAAAGTAACGAGACTGATTTTACATGAGGCAGAAGTGTAATGCAGTAAACACACTTACGTGCATTTGAAGTATTCTCCTTCTGCCTGAATTTACCGGTCCCACCTTTCTACCCACTTCCAGAAGGTGTGTTCGAAGTCCTTCCTTGACATGTGGTTCAGGATACCCATCACAGCATTGCTGAGTTTCATATTTGATACAAACCAATGTAATGAAGTTGTTTTTTCACTTCAGGGAAATAGGTGGAACTTGCATGGCACTAGGTCCGGTGGATACGGAGGGGTTCATTATCATTTCAATGCCTAGGATAAGCAGCTGAGTAAGCAAAGCACGATGTGCAGGGGCATTATCTTGATGCAAAATGCAACTAGTTTGTATATATTCTCGGTGTTTTGGGGAAATTTATTTCTTTAAAGGATCTTTGAGAACTTCAGAGTAATAGGCACCAGTAACAATTTTCTTTTGTGGGACAGCGTGGTCATACACATTTTCCTATTTATCATTGAAGAAACCCAAGTGCATGACCTTCGCTGCACTTGCTTGAACCTTTGCTTTATTGGATTGGGGACTCTGTGTGTGTGTTTCCATTGGGTGCTCTGTTGTTTTGTTTCTGAATAAAAATGGTTAAAAAATGTTTCATCACATGTGGTGACTCAATCCAGAAAGTGTGGCTAATGTCATAGCTATCACTTCCATTGGTGACAAGTGATAACATGATTTGCCTGGTGTTCATCTGCAAGCAAGTGGGGAATCCAATCTGCAGCGACTTTTCGGTACCCCATCTGGTTTCTCACAATGCCATCAACGGAACTAACTGACATCTGCATCATATTAGTAACCTCCTCAATGTCATTTGGCGGTCTTCGTGCAGGAGTGCCTCGATGGTATTGACATTAACGTCTATAGTCAACATTGAAAACCTGTTGGAGCATAATGCATCTTCGAGACACTCTTCATCATTCACAAACGTTTTGTGCCACTCAAAAACTCTTGCATGATATAAAGCATTTTCCTTATAGGCTGTTTTAATCATTTCGTGCATTTCTGTGGAGGTTTTATTCAAATGCGCAAGGAACGCTTATGTCATAGTAAATCTGTTTATTTTTGTAGTGTAAATTTGTATAAAGATTCGCCAAGCTTGCACACTCCACTGGGAGGCTTTCTCAAGGCAATGTAGACATAAAATGCAGAGAATTAAAACATGATTTACTACACTATAAGCGTTCCTTGTGTATTCACGACCTGGTGTATTTAAAATAAGAATTTTATTCAAACGCTCACCAAATTTTATAGCTGCTCTTTGCTCCAGTTTTAAATTCATACTGGGTTAGAGAAACTCGTCTGAACTCTACACTGTCTACTACAAGAATTAACTAGTGGAGTGCTGTAATGACCCGTTGTCATGTGACTGACTTTGCAGGTGTTCTGACTCAGGCAGCTGTATTTTTCCATGTGGGTTTGTTTTGGCATTGTGACACCAGTCTTGTTACTTTTTGAATAACCTATGTATATATACTATTAAGTTAGTAATATATATACATACTAGGGGGATTGAGGCCTTGGGGGTGACCATAACTCACCATGCTGGCCAAGCTGGTTGGTGAGTGTGGGATAGCATTTCCCCTAATCCCGGTAGTACAGTTATACAAGTATTTAGCGGTTGTCAGAGCCCCTTTAGTGGGAACAGGATGTACCATAAGAAGGTGGGGTTGTCATTTGTCAAGGAAGAGGCTATGATATGTTTGCACATCACCTGACCTGATTACACCAAGCATGCATTTCTCCACGCTTTCAAAGACTGCAGACAACTTAAAGAAGCGTGGAGTGATGCATGCTTCGTGTAACCAGGGAAGATAAGAAGAGCAACTCGTGTATAAGGAAAATGACGACAGTGGAAGACATCATCATGATCAGGGTGAAATCCCTGAAATGGCAATGGGTTGGACATATTGCCAGAAAAATGGACCACTGACGCATAACTGAAACTATTAGACTGGATTCCAAGGGACAGGAAAAAGCCCAGAAGAAGACCATGTGGGAGATGGGTGAACGAAGTTCGAAAGCATGCAGGAGTGACATGGAGACAGGCTCAAGGCAGACAGTTTTGGAAGAAACTTGGGGAGACCTTCATCCAGCAGTGGATTGGTAATGATTGACAGTGATGATGATGATGGTATAAATACTATTAAATTTGTAATACGTATGTATTATCATCATCAGTCAACCATTACCAATCCATTGAGGTTGAATGTCTCCCCAAGTCTTTTCCACAGCTTTCTATCTTGAGCCAGTCTCTTCCAAGTCACTTCAGCATACTTTTTATGTACACCCATCTCCCATGTGGTCTTCTTTTGGGTCTTTTCCTGTCTCTTGGAATCCAGTCTAGTATTTCTGTTGTCCAATGGTAGTCAGTCTGTTATTCTAATAATATATCCAGGCCCATTGCCATGTTAGGTATTTTACTCTGATCATGATGTCATCAACTGTTATCATTTTCCTAATCCATGTGTTCCTCTTTCTTCC
This sequence comes from Macrothele yani, assembly GCA_039090855.1. Taxonomy (NCBI): domain Eukaryota; kingdom Metazoa; phylum Arthropoda; class Arachnida; order Araneae; family Macrothelidae; genus Macrothele; species Macrothele yani. The sequence goes on from CM076997.1 coordinate 2,625,906, forward strand.
TCTGAATCTCTCTCTTTGCAAACATGTGTGTGCACACACACAGAGATAGGGGCACTGTATTTTGGGGTTTTCCCTGGAGGTGTAAAAGAGCATTTTTAGTTGTTGTTGCAGATATTCATAGCTTTCATTTGTTGACATGTCATTTGGGCTACACTATATTGACAAAAGTCACCGGACACCCCTTCAGAAGCAAATGAACGGATCCGCTGTGTTGTTAAGATGTGCGGTACAGCTGCAAACAGCATAAAACCAAAGTCTGCAGCTGACCGCGATCATATCGCACTGTGAGGTTGAATGAACATGTTGTGGTGGAAGAGAACTGACTTTGAGAAAGGAAAGATTGTTGGGTGTTATATTAGTGGGTTGTCCATAAGAGAAACCGAGAGGTGTCTAAACATACCCAAGTCAACTGTTTTGGATGTACTGAATAAGTGGAAGACACATGGCATACTTGAAGCTGCAAAACGTACCGGCAGACCAAAGAAAATCAGTGATAGAGGATGTCGAAGCCTCAGGAGAGTCATTACAGCTAATCAATGGAGTACTTACTGCACAAGACCGCAGTGTACAGTGAGTAACAATGCTGGAACCTCGGTATGTACACGTACCATTCGCAGAGAACTTCATTCCATGGGTTACCGTGGTCATGTGGCTGCTCATAAGTTCATCTCCACTCGGAATGCTACTCGTCGTTTAGCATGGTGTAAAGAACATTTATCGTGGACTGTAGATCAATGGAAACGGGTCCTATAGACTGATGAATCCAGATACACAATCTATCAGTCTGATGGCCGTGTGTGGGCATGGCGGCAGCCACAGAATGCTATTTACCACAGTGTACTGTTCCTATGGTCAAGTTTGGAGCTGGCAGTGTATTTGTGGGGTGTGGGGGGTGTCTTTCATGGTATAATCCCGGCCCATTGGTTATCGTGGATAAACTTGTTGACCAGCACGTCTACCTTGATATTCTGGGCAATTATGCCCTACCAACTCTGTGGCAATACTATGGAACCGAGCCTTGTTGGTACCAGCAGGATAATACACTGAGCCATAAAGGAAGGACTGTTATGGCGTGGTTTGATGATAATTCCGTATCGTGTGTGGACTGGTCAGCACAGAGCCCTAATCTTAACCCCATAGAGCACCTATGGGTTGAATTAGAGCGCCACATAAAAAGTTTGGAACCAAGGCCTACTACTAAGCAACAGTTAGCAGAAGCATTATGTACTGAATGAAAGCGCATACCTAACGGTGTGTTCCAAAACCTTGTCGAAAGCACGTCTCGAAGGGTCAGTGCCTGTACTAATGTATGTCAATAAATGCTATGTTGTGTTTCTCTTCTAGGTGTCCTGTGACTTTTGTCAATATAGTGTATCATATGCTCATGTAAGCATTTGTAGCAATCTAGAGTTTCTGATTCCTTGCTCAGTTTTTCTGTGTACCATCTCTGTGTGTGGGTGTTTCATCATGCATGTTTGTGAGCATGTAAATATATTTCACGTTCTATTACAGTTGTGCAGATGGTAATCCAAGTATGTTTTTTCTCTCCTGATAATGCTGGAGGGTTTATTACAAAAACCTTTTCAAAAGAAGTTTTTTCACAAATAATTTTTGATATTAAACGGATGCTGACCTACACACAAACACATACTCTTCAAGGTAGTGTGTAAAAAGGCCAGTTAAAGTCTTTACTGCATGAGTTACAGATTAAACACACTATATATGGTGCAAAGAGATATAAAGCAGAAAGATGGCTGTACTTCAGATGCTGGTCTGGGACATCCTTACAGAGTTATAGTGAAGGTGACTGGCACCTAAGTTTAAGGCATGTGTTATGCCCTCTAGGAAATAATTAACACTTTATCAGTAACATTATTCTTGCCACCCTGGTGGTGCAATGGTCTGAGTGCTGGGTTCTGACCATTTGTCCAAGATGGGTATGGGTTCGAATCCCAGTGATACTTGGATGTGGCACTAGTTCTTTCCCTTCCCTGGAACCAGTGACCCTAAATTAGGAATGGGTGACTGCTTATAGCCCATTGAGTTGCACACAGTGGTTGTAAACCCCCAATAAAAAACAACAAGTTAGTAAAATCATGCAATGCATTGATTATGATACGCTTTCCAACATACCAGAAATTATTACTCAAGTTATGAGGATAATGGCTGTGGAATAAATCTCGCTCCTGTGTCCTGACCTTTGACCCCATTTTGATGATATTCAACAGAACCGGTTCAGTATACCTCAAGAATAACATACTAAAGTTTTGTTGCAATAGAAGCAGTTTTACGCAAGTTATGAGAATAATGGCTGCAGAATAAATCTTGCTTTTGTACAATGACCTTTGACCCCATTTCGTTGATATTCAACAGAACTGGTTCACTATACCTCCGGAACAACATGATAACGTTTTGTCGCAATCGAAACATTTTTAGGTAAGTTATGATGCACAAGGGCAATGGAATGGATCCTACTCCAGTGTCCTGACCTTTGACCCCATTTCGCCCATTTTCAATAGGGTTCGTCCCTAGTGGCTCCCTACCACATACTAAAATTTCATCGAAATCGAACCATTTTTATGCAAGTTATGACACATAAGGGCAATGGAACAAATCCCGCTCTTATGTCCTGCCTGACCTTTGACCCCATTTCGCCCATTTTCAATAGGGTTCGTGCCCAGGTGGTTCCCTAACACATGCTAAAATTTCATCGAAATCGAACCATATTTACGCATGTTATAACGCATAAAGGCAATGGAATGGATCCCGCTTTTATGCCCTGACCCTTTGACCCCATTTTGCCCATTTTCAATAGGGTTCGTCCCCAGTGGCTCCCTACCACATACTAAAATTTCATCGAAATCGAACCATATTTATGCATGTTATGACGCATAAAGGCAATGAAATGGATCCTGACCTTTGACCCCATTCTGCCCATTTTCAATAGGGTTCGTCCCCAGGTGATTCCTTACCAAATACTAAAATTTCATCAAAATCAAACCATTTTTATGCAAGTTATGACGCATAAGGGCAACGGAACAAATCCCGCTCTTATGTCCTGCCTGACCTTTGACCCCATTTCGCCCATTTTCAATAGGGTTCGTGCCCAGGTGGTTCCCTACCACTTACTAAAATTTCATCGAAATCGAACCATATGTATGCATGTTATGACGCATAATGGCAATGAAATGGATCCCACTTTTATGTCCTGACCTTTGACCCCATTCCGCCCATTTTCAATAGGTTTCGTTACAGGTGGTTCCTTACCACATACTAAAATTTCATCGAAATCGAACCAATTTTACGCAAGTTATGACGCATAAGGGCAATGGAATAAATCCAGCTCTTATATTCTGACCTTTGACCCCATTTCATTTATTTTCAATAGGGATCATCCCCAGGTGATTCCCTACCACATACTAAAATTCCATCGAAATCGAACCATTTTTACGCAAGTTATGACGCATAAGAGCAATGGAATGGATCCAGCTCCTATGTCCTGACCTTTGATCCTGTTTCGCCCATTTTCAATAGGGTTCGTCCCCAGGTGGTCCCCTACCACATACTAAAATTTCGTCGAAATCGAACCATTTTCATGTGAGTTACTGTGCAGACAGACAGACGGACGGACAAAGCTGGAGCATATACGCTTCTTCAACCTACGGTTTGAAAGCGTAAAAAACAAAACAAAATATTATTCTGATCCTTTTGTCACCTCCAAGCATGCCGGGTCAACTGTCCTTTCTTTTCCTGTTGCTACACCTCTGCAAAATTTAGCCATTTGTTCAACCACAAATGATGACTGTTACTCAAATTGGAAAGAAACCAACTAGGCTGAGTTTTGTTGATGATGCATAGAATTAACTAGACTAGTTACATAGTAGTGTTCTACCCCTTCCTTTATGAAGTATGTGCTCATGGTTCGTACGCTCCTTGAAAATCTTGAAAAGTCCTTGAAAGTACTTGAAATAGTTTAGGACTGCAAATAATATCGAAAAACAATTGTTTTTTTTTTTAAGTAAGGATATGAAAGAGCATATGTGTAAAATACTTGTTTGTACTAAAAAGTTATATAGGAGATTTCTGTGCAGCTCCGATAAAAACGCCAAGCTGATCAAATAGCGCAGAAACTTATGTTCACTCAGGAGAGTGCATGGACAGCTGGTACCTTGGCTATGACATCATGTTGAAATATGATTTTATATATGTCATATCGAAGTTTATTTAAGACTATTCACTCAAGAGAGTGCATGGACAGCTGGTACCTTGGCTTTGACATCATGTTGAAATATGATTTTATATATGTCATATCAAAGTTTATTTACGACTATTCACCCAAGAGAGTGCATGGACAGTTGGTACTTTGGCTTTGACATCATGTTGAAATATGATTTTATATATGTCATATCAAAGTTTATTTAAGATTGTTCACTCAGGAGAGTGCGTGGACAGCTGGTACCTTGGCTATGACATCACTGCAGAGTAAAATGTCAGCCATGGGAATAAAATAAGTAGGATGATGTATTCGTGAATTGTGATAGGCTTCTGTTTACTGGGGTTATGGATGCGTTCCTGCTAAAGAAAATAATATACACAAAAATTCCACAAAATAAAATGATTTTAAAAAAAACACCATAACAGAGGAGCAATTCAAAGTTAATAAAATAAACCAACAGGGGGTGTCAGGAGATAACAGGCAGGTCGTCGAAGGTATGTCCATTCCAGCTAAGTTTAATGGTTTGAACTTTCTAAAATACGTACCTACTGACTGACCAACAGCACACACATACAACAATTTGATTTTAAAAAGCCTTGAAAAGTGATTGAATTTGTCTTGGTTGGAAGAGTACAAACCTTTGTGGTGGTTATTTTCTGAAAAATGCCAGCTTACCAAAGGATAGGTCTCTTCATAGCAGACAGATTTTTAAACACGTTGCGTCAGGGCTCGACAAATCCTGCCCAGGCACCTAGAAAATTGGCACTGGCGCCCAATTTTTTTTCACTTCAGATTCGTAAGTTGCGGTAAACACTGTACTTTACTGTCGTATAATCTGCGGTTTATCTGCCAAAAAGTTAGGAATTCTAGTTCTGCGGATAACACATTGGTAATTTCAAAAACAAGTTTATTCCATGTTTCAAAAGATCCTCATAGTAATTATCAGCAGATGGTAGTGTTATTGGAAAAGTACCGAAAATGCTGTAACAGAAAAAAATGGAACACAGTATGGAGATAGAGGATGGCAAAGAGATTCAATATATTTTTTTACTTGCGAGCATTCTGATAGAAAGTAAAAAGTATGATGCAACGAATGCTGTACGATTTGTGCGTGAAGCCTACATTCTGTGAGAAGCCCGCAGAGCTCTTCCATGGCACTCAATCATTTTGCAAATGGCATTCATTAGTTTTGCTGCACTAAGCATATTAGTTATGGTTTTTGTTTACTATTCAGTTGAAACATATTCAGGAAAGAGACAAATACTATGGATTGCCGTATTTTCATGCGGATTTTTTTAGTTCTAACTAATGAACAACGGTAATGCTGCTAAATCCAGGGATTTTAGTTCTTTATTTACTGAAAAGTAACAGAGAAATATTTAAAAATGACAGTTACTTTTTAAAATATAACGATTATTTCTTTCTTACTTCTTTAAACTTTACGGTCGGTCATCTTGTGAATCATGGCTTTTCTGTCGGAAACTGTGGTTCAGATCAACATGAGAGGCGCAGATTATACAATGATATTTTTTTTTTCTGAATTCCATGGTCTGCAGATATGACATGGAAGATTACATGACATAAAAAATTGTTTTTCTAAGAATCTCACAATGTACGGATTATATGCCGCAGCAAATTATGCATCTGATATATGTGTGTGTGTGCATGCATATGTTTTCTTAAAAATAAAATCAAGATCTAAAATTAATTTTTTTGAGAGCAACAAGTGGAACAATGGGAAAAGAAAATCATGCAGCAAATTGGAACTTTATTTTGCAATGAGTGGTTAAGGTATAAAGAAAAATTTGACAACAAATATACTTAATCACTTCTCATTGCAGTATCATCACCACACATTACATTCATGCATTATTCTTTGAAATTTGACTTCGTTTCACCTGGCGCCTAAATTTTGAGAGCTGGCTTCTAGGCCTGGAACATATTTGTTGAGTCCTGCCTTGTGTAATTCCCACCCCTTTTAGTATGTGTCAGAATCAATGTAAAATTTTGTTTTTATGGAGATGAATTTTGAGTTTCTCTATGATTCTTTTATACCATTGTACCTTTCAGAATAATTTAGTTCCTTTGTGTGCTTTTCAAGTGATTCTATGATGTGTTTATTAGATCTGGTGTCGTTGCATTTTAATACATAAATTTTATAAATTGCTTTATATCACTGTGAAAAATGCGATGATATTTTTGCAGCTGTTGATAATTTAGTGCAAAATGAATCTTTGCTCACATTGGAGCTCTTACCTTCCACTTTCTGTCTGCATTATTCTTTGTTACTTTTTTTCTTATTTTTCCCTCCTTGTCTTTTTTTTTTATCCCAACAATGGCATATTTCATGGTTGTTGTAAAGTAAAATCACTGTCAGTCAATCAAGGAAAATCATTTGATGGCATTTAAAGCTAATTGATAAAATTACAGATTTGCATGTCTTATAAGTTCAGTTAAGTCAAATAATAAATACTAGTATTCCTTATTTGGAATAACAGAACTTTAAAAACATTGTAGAGCATAAATATGTATATGAATAACATACGTTTTTTTTTTTTTTTTTTTTAATTTGAAAATATTTCTTTTTGAGATATGGAAGGTTAAAGGCCAAAGTGCTTGACATTGAAATCAAAAATTCAAAAATATATTTTGTCACAAAGCATAAAAAACCCAACATGAAACGGTTTCCAATGATACCAGTATTATTTCTCTGCATCACATAGGAAAGACGAAAAAAACACAGATAGTCCGCGGACTGTAAATTTGTAATATATGAAAAGCTAAAATTTTAACTTTCTGTCCATTTGCATATTTCAGATACCAAAAGGGATAGGGGCTTATACTGTGGTATTAATTAATTTCTCTGTAAGTGTAACAAGTGTACTGAATCTCATTGAATTCTATAGGGGTCAGGCTGAAAATGCTACTTTTTTGGTGTTGATTTGACATGAAATGACCCTTTTGATAAAATTCCAGATATTCGTTTTCTAAAGTTATTTTATCTCAAATAATAAATACAGTCAAGCCTGCTTTTAATGAGGAGCTCGGGACTGGCGAAAATGCTCACTAAATCCGTTTCAGTGCGAAACCAACCCAATGTGGAAAAATAAGCCTAAATGATAATGACAAGGTACATAGTACATTTAGTATGTATTTTCTTGCGTAAAGTCCGCGGACTATCTGTGTTTTTTTGTCTGCGAAACTGTTGGGTGCGGACAATCTGGCAATAGTACCACAATTTTTTTTTTAATTGTTGCACTCAAATACAGTAACATACATACTGTATGTATGTACTTCAATTTTCGTACCCACCGCACCTTAAAAATTAACATTTTAAAAACAATAGTTTTGCATTTGTAGACGGAAGCATACGAGGGTGAGCTCAGAAGAAAATTAAAACTTCACTGCCTGCATCTTTTTTCATAGATGTAGAACGGCAGTAGCGAAGTCTGGGACAGATGGGGGAAAATCCCTCTTCGAAGCAGCTGTCAGTCTTTGGCTGGACAGTGTTTGATTGACGGAGGTCTTTATCTACCCCTTGTTTCATACCCCCTCCTGTCTCCCCCTACTTGTTTATGATCAAGTCTGTCTCTTCTGAGTCACTGTTGTTTATTTGAGTTGGGGTAATAAAGAAATAGGTAGTTATACTGCTGGATTCACACACAAGAAAAAGTATGACACCATTTGTAGAGAAAACAAACAATTGTGCGGCAATTAGGGAATTTAAAGTGAACGAAAAAACGTTTGGGATCTGCACAGTTAAAGAAGTCATTTCTTTTAGAACTTCCAGAAGCTGATTATTTGTTTAAAGCTTTTTTCAATCTGTTTGCAGGTAGTCTTCCCCTTCCTATCCCCCCGTCAAGAATGAGCGCGGTGCAACTTTTATCTGTGGAACGAACATGACTGACGCTTTAACCTCGTTCTTCTAGGCGATTTACAAACAGAGTCAAGGTCGCATCCGGATCCATAAACAGTCTTTAAAGACATCAGTGACAAATAAAGGTTTTCTATCAGTTAAAAAAAAAAAGTCACTGCTTTGGTACAAATACAATAATTATCCCCCCTCCCACTTTTTAACGAAGTACGGACTATCTGGTAAATTTTTCTTTTCGGAGGCGCAAATGGTTTAGTTCGGACTCTACGTGAGGCAGACTATATGCAGGAAAATACAGTATACAATTGTATACTGTACTATCCATAATGATTGCATGTACAAATAAAATAAAATAAGTTTTTTAATTAAAGAGAAGCTTACATGAATTCAAAAGTACAGTAGCAACAAAACCTGAAGTAAATGGAACAGTAGCAGCAAATCCACTAATTGGAAACATTTTTAAAGAAACAGTCTATAGTTGTTTGTTTTGTTTTATTGGTGTACTTCTGTTCCCTTAATTTTCTGCGAATCACACTCAGTGCAGTAAACACCTCGTCATTGCAGTGATCTGTTGCCTCGAAGAAACGTTGGAGGTTTTCCATACAATCAATGGCTGATGCATATGACAGTGGTTGAGTACTTTCATCTTCACTTTCTTCACTTTCCTGTGCAATTGTTGATGCCTTAATTTCCTCTACAATGTCATCTCCAGAAACGATGCCCGATGTAGCGACAGCATCATCAGCGGTAACAAAGTAATCAATTTCAGGGATGTCATTAAAACATGTAATGTTCTGTAGTTTTAACCACTCGGAAAGGGGGATATCATCCATTTCGCCATCACTGCGACTTGTGTTATCCAACCCTGATTTTCTGAAGCAGTTCTGAATACAAGATTCTGATACTAGTCCCCAAGCATCAGCCAGCATTCTAATTGCATCAAGAATGGAAATTTTCACTTCAACCTTTTTGTCCATACGTTCTAACATCAGTAGGATTAATTCCCATCTGTAGTGGCATTTAAGGCTTCAAATAACTCCTTGGTCCATTGGTTGTAGCAAGGCTGTGGAGTTTAGAGGCAAGAAGATAAGCTGAATGTTAGTCAGGTTTTGAACATGAGGATGTGCTGGTCAGTTATCTATAACGAGAATAATTTTACGATTTTTTTTTCGGGGTTCTTTGTCCCACTCCCTAAGATAAGCTGTAAAAATGTCCGATGTCATCCATGCTTTTGTATTGGACCTGTAAGAAAGGGGGAGACATTTCACGTTTTTAAAACATCTTGGTTTTGTAGATTTTCCAATCACTAGCAATTTCCTCTTGTCATTGCTGGACATATTAGCGCACACTAACGCAGTCAGGCGATTCTTTTGAAGTTTCCCCCTGTGCACTTCTCACCTTTGAACTTCATTGTTTGATTGGGAGTTAGATTATAAAACATACCTGCTTCATCCGCATTATAAATGTCATCATCACTGTAGTTCTTCTAAAGATCCGGCCACACTGTTTTAAACCATGATGAAGTTTCTTTTGTACCCACTGATGATGCTTCCTCTCTAAGTTTTCCAAAACAAATGTTGCATCGCGTGTTGATGCAGTGAAGCCACCCATTAGAACACGAAATATTTTCGTAAGTTAAACTGCAAATTTTTCAGCTTGAATTTTCATTATTGGGCCATTTATTGGTAAGCCACTGTTTTGTTGAACAGTGAACCATTTTAATAAGGCTTCATCTATGTCAGTTTTCTGGCATTTCTTCAGTCTTTTGCTAGACGTAATATTGCATTCAAAAGCCTGCAACAATGTTTACTTATTTTTAAAAAGGGTTGAAATGGTGGAAGATGACAGTCTGTATTTTTTTGCATATCACAACATTTTTTTCGCCATTTTCCAACTCCCTGATGATGGAGACTATCGTTCACGGATAAAACTTTTCTCTTAGACATTTTTTTAACTTCCTATGTGATTCCTGTTTATACAGTAACTAACATCGCATGCAGCACAGAGTAAGAATATACAGTACAAGAAACGCCAGATGTGAGAAGGTGACACGTGAGAAAAAATTCCAGGAAGTTAACTCTTGTTTCTCCTAAGGCGCGACTTTCGCATTCCCCCACTCCCCCACACTTTGTTCGCTTTGTTCTCTAAGCACAAAAGCTACTGGGTGTGACCTTGTAGCCTTGGATTCTGTCCACCACACCCATCCTCTTTCTACCCCATCTGAGGGGAAGAGGATTTGGTTTTCAACTTTAACTTTGGGACCCACTATTCTCCCACTCGCTCGCACTGGGGGGGGGGTTGGTGGCTCAGTGTTTGTGCATACCCTCCACATTCTTTTTCCGTTACTGAGCTGTCACTAGTAAAAAGAAAATATATTACTCAGCGCCTTTCCCTTCCCTCTAGAACCCTGAGCGTCAGATTTTCTCTTCCTCGTGTTAAATGTGATTTCCTTAAATTCTGTTATTTTTTGTTCTTCTCCCTCATTAAATCCGGGGTTTTCATTAAACTGTGTTCGCTAAAAACGATTACATTTGCCTTGAATTAGCATTGTACCAAACAAAAGTTGTGTTTAGTTCGTTAAATCTGGAATCTCGCTAAATACGAGCTCGCTATAAGCGGGCTCGACTGTACTAGTGTTCATATCTTGTTTTATTTTAAGTGTTTAGTTGTGCTAAAGAGGTGGATCCCCATATTTAAGAATATATCCATATCGTAGCTGTACCATATTATGAAGAATCAATGTTTCCATTTATCCAGAAATTTATTTAGTACAGTCTTGTTTTCATGAAGATGTTATTTCAGAAGTTATTGCACTTAATTCCTTCCTACATACTCTACTCAGTAAATAGTGTGCAAAATATCCCTGTTACCCATGTTTATATGTTTAAAAAAGGATGTTTGCCCTTTTTGTGTTTGTTTTACCTCTGCAGCCACATTCCATTCATAAGTTAGGCTTCATTACAACATTTGTAAATTTTCATTGTGGGTATCAACCCCCCCCTCCTTTGGACCATTTTCCATTTGGTGTTCTGCTGCTATAATACTTTTTGTACTGTTTAAGAATGGCTGTCACTTACCAAATTTGCATGATGAATTTTATCTTCCTTTGAGGTAGCATTTTATTTATTTATTTATTTATTTATTTATTTATATTTTACTTCTTTATTTTTTTCAACTGCTGGTGTTCTGTATTTGTCCATCACTTCTGAGTTTTTTGTATTATAGCAACATCTGTTCTTTTCTGTGATTAAACAGTTGGAGTCTAGAGTTAGTGTTTGCAGTTTAATGATGTGTTTTCATGCACAGATTTCTTAAAAATGATTTAATTTGCAATTTATATCTTTAGTTTTACAGGTGGCAAATTATTCTTCAGTATAAATTTGATCAATTTTTCAGTGCTTTGTAATTAACTTTATGTACTGAAAATTTGGGTTTACTTTATTTTCTATGCAGCATTGAACAAGGGCAGTTGTGCTTTATTTTTGCTTTAAATTTTTGTGTATGTGCGCATGCATGCACTCTCCTAAATGTGCATGCAAGTTTTTATTCATGCTACCTGATAGAAAATTTTGTGCCTTATTTTTTTGGTTGTTTGTTTTAAAGCAGTACTTTAATATAATCCTACTTTATTTAAAATTTCAGGGTTGTCTTTGTATTTTAAGGACATTTGTCTAAAATTTGTAATATTTTCTTTTTTCTCATGAAAAAAAACTTACTTGCATAAGTTTTTTAAAGTGAGTGAACTGAAAATATGTGTCTGTACTTTTTTGGAGAGTTCTGTACATAACAGGGAAAGTTACTTTTAATTTTGTCACCAGTGATAAATGATTACACTTTAGTGTGAAATTGTATTATTTGTACATGGGAAAGCTGATGTATTTCTGGATGAAATTTGTGGTAGTGGTCATTTCTTTACACACACACATGCACGCACACATGCTCTTCATACTCATAATCTTTTTCTCAGGCAGACACTCCTGAATCTGATCCTCCCATGACTTCCGTGGCCTTCCTGCCTTTCCTTCTTGCCATTTGGGCTAAAAAATTTATCATAGTAAGCATCTCATTCACTCATTCTTTCAACATAGCCAAACCACCAAAGCATATTAGTCTCCACCTTGCTAACAACACTTTGCTTCACATTACAGAACTGCAACACATCTACATTCCTCAAACGATCAGAACGTGTCTTGCCCCAACCTCCCCGTAAGTAACGCATTTCTCCAGCAGACAAATGACTCCTATGTTTCTTCTGTAATACCCATGTTTCACTGCCATACATCAGAGTTGGAACAATTACACTTTCATACACAGCCATGCGGGAATCTCCTGAAAACCCATCATTCCTGTGAAAACCTCCCAAAGCAGCCATGATTTTCAATGAAGAATTCACTCAAATTTCACCATCGAATTCATTCTCTCTATCAAATATGTTTCCTTAATACACAAACTCATTGACCTGGTCAATCACTGTGCCATTTAGACTTATACACTGAAGAGCAATTGAATCAGAGATACCTGTCTAGTAACATGTAGCACCACCTTTCGCCTTGATGACGGTGGCGATTCATCTCGGCATGGACTCGACAAGACACCGGAAGCATTGAGAAGCCATACAGATCCACAACCCCTGAACAAGCTCCCACAGTTCACGAAGATTTGATGGAGGGGGTCAGAGGCTTGAACATCTCTCTCGATGGCATCCCAGATGTGCTCGATGGGATTGAGGTCAGGTGACCTAGCTGGCCAAGGAAGCGAGGTCACGTCGGTGGAGTGTTCATCTAACCATTCGGATACAATTCGGGAGCGATGACACAGTGCATTGTCTTGTTGCAGGATGAGGTCCCCAGTGGGATGTTAAAGATGCACAAACGGAAGCAAGTGGTCGTCCAGGATATCCCGGTTATGTTGATCTGGGAGGGACGATGTCACATGTACCAGGGGTCCCATTTCAGTCCACGTGAACAGTCCCCAGATGAGAAAGCCACCACCACCACCACCAGCTTGAAGAGTACCCTGCTGGCAAGAAAGATGCGTCGCTTCATGTGGTTTGCGCCGTACTCGTATCCTGCCATTCGCATGTACCAACGTGAATCTCGACTCATCAGTTCAAGCAACATTTTCCAACATGTCTAGGGTCCAGTGGCAATGTTCCCATGCCCATGCTAATCTTTGCACCCTGTGATGTGCAGTCAGCAGCGGTAGGTTCGTGGGACGATGGCTTCTTTACCCCATAGCGAAGAGATGGTTCTGGATGGTGTGGATGCTTACACATTTTTGTGCACCAGCGTTAAATTGCCGAGTGATTTCTTGCACTGTGGCCCATCTATCCACTGTCACAATGCGAGCTGGCCGACGATGACCCCGCTCATCCACACATCCACTGCATTTGGCCCTTGCAGGGATGGTTTTACCGGATTTGATGTACTCACGGTGCACCCGTGACACAGTGGCTCGTGAAAATCCCAATGCCTGCACGACTTCCGAGATGGAGTGACCCATTCGTCGGGCCCCGACAATTTGCCCACGATCAAATGCGCTTAGATCCTTTGTCTTACCGATACTGCGTCCGACTCTTACTGATTCCCGTTGCATCACTCCTTATATTGTCGGATCACTGCATACGTCATGTCGTTTCCATTTACAAGGCCGCCCACAGCGCCACATTTGCATAACGCCAGCTGTCTCTAATTCAATTGCTCTTCAGTGTATTACACTCAGTGTAACAGTTCCTTTCTCAAAAACCATAACTTTGGTTTTTCTTTTATTTACACTCAGTTTGAATTTTCATGCAAACTTTGTGCATCCGGGCCAACATACTCTGCAAATCACTTTTGCTCTCTGCCAAGAGTACTGTGTCATCAACATACAGCAATCTGCACACACGGATAATACCAAGACACAAACCAGTATTGTCCATTTTGGCATCACGTATGCACGCATCCATAAATATATTAAATAACCATGGTGACATTACACAACCTTGTTTAACTCCTGCACCAATAGAAAACTATTTTGATAAAACACAGTTCACTCGTACACAAGCCCTATTGCCGGCATACATGACTTTTACACTATTAAGTAGATTCTCAGTAACACCATATTTATTTAATACCTTCCACAAAAGTGTCCTATTTACTTGGTCATAAGCTTTCTCTAAATCTATGAAGGCAGCAAAACTTTCTTACTAACAGCCAAAATACTGTTCAATCATCATGCATAATGCAAAAATTTGGTTAGTGCAGCCTGTACCAGGCATAAAACCACTCTGAACATTCCATATTTTCTCTGAAGTAAGACCTTGTACCTTTTCAATAATGACCTTACCAAACACTTTCCCTGGCCCACTCAATAAGCTGATATAACGATAGTTCTTGCAATCAGTCTGATCACCTTTTCCCTTATACAAGGTACAAGGGAACAATGATAGCATCCTTCCAATCTTGATGTACCATTTCTAACTCCCAGCACAACTGGTAAATTTCCAGTTAACCAGTTAATTACAGAGTCACCACCATATTTCAACATCTCAGCAGTTATGCATTCAACTCCCGGAGCCTTACCATTCTGAAGAAATTTTAGAGCTTTACACACCTGTTCTCTTGAGATCCCTCCTGTGCTTCCACCTTTCACTGTGACATCATCTGCTTCTGTCTCAGAATCACCTTTGCTTTCTGGATCTAGTAACTCACAGAAGTATTCACCCCACCTTTCACTTAACTAATTGGGCTTTCATATCATTTCCCTTTCCTATTCTTCATACAACTTACGACTTTGTTTCTCCTGTTTTTTCTGAGTCTCATGTACTCCCAGAAAAGTTTTTCTAGCTTTCCAAAAAGCTAATTCATGCCTTTCCACTCTCTCCTTCCCATCTTTTGCCTTACTCTAGCGAACCAGTTTAGCGGCTTCACACTTCATACAGCAGTATTCATCCACTGAAACTCTATCTTGCGACATCCCCAAATAGGCTTTCTTGTTTCTCTTTACTACCATTTTAATCTCACTATTCCACCAAGCATCACCTCCATTGTTACCCACTATTGTGGTGCCTCAGACCTCTTCCGCAGCAGTGGCAACTCAATTCTTAAAACATTCCCATTTCTTTTCTACATCCCTCTCACGAGACTTGAGCTCCTTCAGTCATTCTCTGAGTAAGTCAGAATAGCGTTGATGATCTTCAGGGAGCCTTTCAACCTTTATTCTTTCCATCCTGGGGTTCTTCCTATTCCTTTTCCTCCAACCAACATTCAGTTTCACTCATGATGCTATCAAGTAAAGATCAAAGCCAACATCTGCACCTCTCATCATATGAGTGAGTGCCAACAACTAAGTGTTTCAGGTGCTGATCATAAATAACAAAATCAATGACACTCTTTTGACCAAGAGTATGATTTTCCCAAGTATATGTGTGGATATACTTGTGGTTGAAAAACATATTAGTTACACATAAACCATTCTCAATGCAGAGTTCAATTAATCTTTCACCATTTTCATTTACACAAGGATCATTAAATGTACCCAGTACATTATCAGAAATTGCATTCTGCACACCTAATGTAGCATTAAAATCCCCTGCTATTATAGCTTTCTCGTTAGCACCAAACTGGCTCAAACCAGCTCTTAGCTCATTCCAGAAAGCCTCCTTCCTGTCAGAAGGTTCCGAGTCACAAGGAGCATACATTACAACAATTACTATTCTCTGAAGTTTCACTTTCAAACAAATCCAAGGAATTCTCTCAGTTATGCAGCTATAGTGAATCAAGTTGTTCTTGATCTTTTCACTTAAAATCACACCTACACCAGCCTATCCTCTCACATTATCCAATACTCCAGACCACACACTCACTATTCCATTCACTTCTATCCCAATTTCCTTCTTTTTGGTTTCACTTACACACAGCACATCCAAACCATACTTATTAATTTCTTCAATCACCTCATTTGTCTTGCCATTTATACCTCTAGTATTCCATACACCAATCTTCCACTTACTCAGCCGAGATCTCTTTCTTGCATGTCTTTCGAAAATTCCAGTTCGAGTCCGTGGTGGACTGTCCTTCTCAAGTGTGGTAGGTCCATTATATCCCATACTAGAGTCTGGAGCATACTTTCTTTGTGTCTTTTTAATCAGGTAAGTACACCAGCATGGGGGATTAGCCCACAGCTGACAGTTCCAGTTGGTCATTCAACCTAAGGATTCTGGAACAAAACCCAGTGAGTTGGGGTCTTTTTGCCAATGTCACACAGAACTAACTGGTACCTCTCCAAGATTCACAGAGGCCCTTGTTGCTGTTCTGTGTGCCATTGCTGCCCATGGAGCATCCTCAGGAGACAACCCATCTCTCACTAAGACCACCCACAAATAATTTTTAGTTTAATGTTGTCATTTCTTTAAATCAAGAGTGAACAGTTTTCTGTCGCACAGTTTATCACTATATAAAAGTTTTATCGAATATTGCCTGTCCTAAATAAATGTAACTACACTGGAGTGGAAGCACTTTCCACCTTGACAACATCTGTAAGATGGGCCAGTCTGGATCTCAAGTATTTATTAAGCTGGTACATTAAAAGTTTGCCTCTTTTATTCTTGTATAATCTTATATTTACAAAGTAGTCTGAAATTATAACTTGCAATTTACTCTTAAAAGTATTTGATCCATATTAAAATTGTGAAAAAATTTTTTTAGTTTAAATGTTGTAAGTTATGATGTTGACATTAAGTTTTTGTTAATTCATTCTTTCAAAAACAAATTGTTTCTCACATTTTAGGGGCGTCATTATTACTGGAACAAAAGGACTAGTGAAGTTTCATGGCTTCCACCAGGGCATCCTAGGTGTAAAATTTCTTTACCTGCCAATAAATTGAGAGGTAAGAATTTAATAAAAGAAAATAAGTGTTTTTTCCCTTGATCCTTTTCTGCTTTTTTGACATCCATTTATATCTGCTTTTTGTTGGCAATAATTTTATCATACAGCATAATTTGTTTCTTTTTTCTTTCTATTATATCCCTTCCACTAAAAAAGTTGATGTGTATTCATAGTGAATTTTATATCTGTTTTAGCTTCCCCAATGTTTACATTCTAATGAATGTTTTAGAATGAAAAAAAATTCACGCTTATGATTTGTTACATAATTTACATTAATATTTCATTAGATCTTTTGGCTGATCATCAGCCTTGTTTACACTAGTAGCAAGTATTCACATGGCAGACATTGTCTCTGTAACTGTTGTCAGTAGAGATTTCCAAATAATCGGAATCTTGAAAGGTGTGTTTGAATTACAAGAGTTTTTCTTCGAAGAATATCGATGCTTTCCCTGAAGCATAGGGAAATTTGTTTGAGAAAGGTGCAATCCTTTTGTTGCTGGTCCAGTTTGGAGAGGCAGAGGTATCTTCAACTGTGAGAAGTGAATGAGCTGAAGTAGGGAAGCTTTTTCAGACATTCCTCTTATTTTCCATAATTCTGCAGTTGCTTGAGTGAAAAGTGCTGCCATTATAAAATTTTTCACCTGAGGAAGTAAACACAATGATGAGCTATACACAAGGGCAGTGAAAGGGTTTAATGGATCTCTGTCTTTAGATATTGATCGGATAGTAGTAGGAGGATTAATGCAAGCCTGTAACCAAAATTTTTAAAAATGTTGACAAGTTTGTAAGTGAAACAAAGATGGTAGGTAACTGAACCAATAAATTAGAAGTATGGTTTCTGCAAAGGGGATAGGTGGCACACATATTGTTTGGCATCAAACTTTCTGAACAGTTTGGTGACAATTTTTAGGGAAATTATTGGTTTGTAGCTATTTCTGGGATGATTGCATATTCTTTTTGTAATGAGTGGGGATCTTTATAAATCTTGATGGCATGATAAATGAGTAATTTTAAAGCTGCAAGTTTGTAGGAAAGAACTGTATGGGAGTAAAATGGTATAATGTTTGTAATAGTGGTGAGTTTTCTGTAGAGAGATCTATAGAGTTGATTATTGATTCTAGTAATGTGTACATCCAAGAAATTAATATAGTTATTGTTTTCATGATTTAAAGGGAAATTAATAGTGGGGAATTTTCTAGAGATAGAAGAGGTGAGATTGTGCAATTCCTTTAAGTCATGAGGCCAAATTATGAAGATGTCACCCACATAATGAATCCAAAGTTTGGGATGAAAGGGGGAAGGTTTTTACAATACTGATTTTAATGTTTTGCATGAAAATTTCTGTAAGCAGAGGCAAAAGAGGTGATCCCATATGTACACATTTAATTTGGTGGTAAAATTGTTTATTGTACATGAAGCGATTATTTCTTGCAAGATGTGAAGGCAGTCATAGAGGTCTCTAGGTAAGTCCAAGTTTCCTGTAAAGTTTTTTATGAGGAGCATAAATGCTACAAAAATAAGGGGACAGAAGGGAAATGGAAAATGACACCAAGTGTGAGTAAAAGGTCTTGGTTTTGAATGCAGGAATGAAGATTTTGCAAAAACTCTTTTGTGGAATTTATGGAGATTGAATAATTGGCAGTAAGAAACTAGCATTTTTGAACTTTTTTTTTTTAAGGTTAATTGCAGGAGAGTGAGTGTATTCAACAAGTGGTCTAATAGAGAAGCTTTCTTTGTGCAATTTGTCTTAAAGGAAGAGACAAGGGGTGTGAAAGAAAGGTGGAGGAGACATACTACCTAGGAAGGTATGTAGGGGTAGTTTTTTAGAAAGTTTATCAACAGAAGACTTAATAAGTTTAGTTGAGTTTTTAGGAAAGAGTTTGCAATGGGCATCTGATAAAAGGGAGAAAACTTTTTCATCAAGGACTGATTGCAAACTCCTTCTTAAAAACTCAACTGAACTTCTCAACAGTTATAGAAATGATGTTCACCATGTGAATATTTGCTATCAGCCAAAAGATCTAACAAAATATTAATGTAAATTACGTAATAAATCATAAGTGTGAAATTGTCCTTCATTATTGTGTTCATTATATTATGTGAAATGCCCTTTCTACCGACATTTTAGAAGTATTTTAAACAGCACACTCATGTACTTTTGCATACTTTTTTCTTTTTCTGCATCTTGAATCACCAGTATGGCCAACTGTCACTTTTTCTTCCTTTTTTGTTCATATTTGCTTTTGTCATGAAACTCTTTGAGTACACACAACAATTTTTGTTAAATAACCTGGCATTTCTTTAAAAAGTATCTTTAATAAATAGAATTTTTTTCTAAAAATTGTTTTTTAATTCATGTTTTCATACATACTCTTTCAATAGGTGGCAATTGGATATGGAATTAATATTCTTGATAACATGCATCTTAATAAAAAATGTCAACTCTACATCTAAAATCCACCATTTTGAAACCAACCAAAAAAAAATAAAAAAAGATGAAAAACCTTGAAATCATTTTTAGAAGAATTAAATTTGTTTTTGTTGTTTGAAAGCTGATAAAATAGTTTTAATATGTAGATTTGAGCCACATGTTTTTGAACAGTTATCTGTAATGTTATACTTGACTATAACATTGCACAATTTAAATAAGTGATGCTAGAACAGTGTTTTCTGGTGCCACTAAGTTTCAAAAGATTAACTATCTACTGTAGTTCTGCTGAGGTATGGTTCAGGTTTGTTAGGACAAGTGATCGGATTTGCATGTTGTTAATTAAGATGCTGAAAGCACACCAATTCTTCTGACAGAGCTGAGCCATAGCTCAGTAGAACTACAGTAGATAATCTGTTAAAACTTATTGCACCAGAAAATGGTGTTTTCATGTCAGCTGTTCATTGCAGTTATCTGCAGTCATTATCATATTTCTTTTTTCATGTTTCAGCCCTTGTGAGAGATACACTTATTCAAGATATTGAAGATGGAGAAGACCATGAAGCTAGTGTATGTATATTTTTGATGCATTAAAAAAATCCCCATTAATAATTTAAATTTGATTTCTTAATGATGAAACCAAAATCTTACCAATTATTAATAAATTTCTGGTAAACGCTCAGTATGTGTAATTACCAAGTCATTGAGTTGGCATTTTTGTTCTGATATTTGAGATATTTCCTACAAATTTGTGTTTATACATACAGTGTATACAAAGCTAAGGCGGTTTGGTCCTATTGAGTTATATTTGAGGAACGATTATTACACACCTTGTAAATAACAAATTTTACTCAGCAAAAGGAACCATCGGTTTCAACAATTTTCAGCCAATTAACACGTTCGCTGTGGCGACGTTTTTCAGTGATTTTTTTGTAGTGTGTTACGACCCACCGGTGGGGTCGTTTCTTGGAAGTGTTTTCCTTGTCTACCAAGAGATGGCAGTTGATGCCTGTGGTTTGTACGTTTGCATTTTGTATCAAACCGTGTTTAGGTAGCATACTTGCAAGAGCAGGAGTGATTGCTGGTGGGTCGCTTAGCACACAATGAAGAAATTGATAAACACACCCCATTTAAACGTGGTATGGTTTACTTTTCATTTGTTAGTCCTAAATTTATTATACCTATATGAATTATTACATGGAATCTATGGTGAGGTGATAACAATAGTATAATGTTCTTAGTTATATCAGCTGATTTCTACGACTATTTTTGTTGCCAAAGTTTTGGCAACAAAAATAGCAAAAATTCAAATGTAGAATCTGGCAACAATCTTAGTCTTCCATTGGCGTGATGAAGACCTAAGATAAGGTCGAAAGCTCCCAACTTACGAACTTTCTTGTAAAAGTTTTTCATTTAACGTAACTAGCGTGATGAAGTTACCTTTATATGTCTAAATTTGTGTAGCAATAAGGAATGATCGCTTGGTAATGCTGATTTTATCAGGGGAACTGAATACCAATAATTGTTAGCCCAGTACTGATTTATATTGGGCACGTCAACCAGTCCCACGCACATTATGATTCCAATGAATTTTTTCATTTCAGAAACATCGTGTCATTCTATTTTTGGACCCGAGATTTTTCTTTTAGGGGTTTGTCTTATATGAACTTTTTCACATAATTATTGGTTTCCCAAATATTATCAGAAATGAAGAGAGAATATATTTGGAAAGGATCATTACCACTTACAGTATATCGTGAACTATGTCTCGATTGCCTGTGAAGGATACGAAGGGCATTCCTTTATTGATGTCAATTTTTCTCCATTTTTTAGTAGGCATTCTGGAAGAAACCGCTGAATCAACGTCAAATATAATTTTCATTTCACTGGTATCAGCTGATTCTCCTGATGGCTGATAAAGTTGATCATCAGAGCTGTCAACCTCCTCAGTGCTGCTCCTTTCAGAGTCAGAAAACCCTACATTTGAGTACAAAGGCACACTAGTAGAATGTTCATCAATTCTGCTACTGTGCTACATTTACATTTTTTGCCTTGTCCGTAAAAGAAACTAGTATCGATTGTAGAAAGAGAAACATCCGATTTTATCAAGAACTAAGTCGGAACTAACGCCAAAATTATCAAAAAGAATTTCATTTTTTGAATGATACAATAAACCTGTCATCTTGTGCACTCATTTTCATCTCTATGCTGGCTAGTATTTATTTATCCTTAGTTCTTAGCTCCCACGGTCCTCACCCTTGATCTTTTTGCGTCTTTTATGGTGAGGGAACATAGTCAAAAGAGTGAAATGGATATCATATTACCTCTTCCCTTTCAGCATGCGCGGGCTGTCTGCAAAGTACGCTTGTGTGTAATGGGAGAAACGGGGTTGGAACTACATCAGACAAAATGTAATAGGAGGTGTGAAGTCTGAAAAGCAGCCATAACCATGCATGTATTGTGACATACTATAGAGGTTATGAAGTACTACAGAAGTAAAGCATGTGTCAAGACGACAAATCTGCAGCGATATATTCTGTCTGTGCAGCTTAGCTTGGAGAGCAACTTATTCCGGAGTGAGGGGGATGCAGGTTCGATCCCCGTCATGGACAAATTTGTGTTTTCATATTGGCTCCTGAACCTGAATGTAAAAATGAATGTACTGCCCTTTGGGTCATTCAAAAAAAAAAAAAAAAAGAATGTGTGATGTTTGTTCCACACTCGTCTAGAATTAATGAAAAAAAAAAAATTGTGCTTCGCTTCAAAAAAGAAAGAAAAAAAAGTAAGAGGGAGATGATGTGACATACTACAGTGGTAAAGCTCGTGCCAAGACGACAAATCTGCAGTGATATATTCTGTCCGTGTACCTTAGTTGGGAGAGCAACTAACTCCGGAGTGAGAGGGTGCACGTTTGGTCTCTGTCATGGACAGATTTGGGTTTTCACAATATTTATGAACTATCACTAATGTATAATGTAACACAAAAAGCCTGGGTTGCCAGAACTGGAAAATAATGGCCCAAAATAGGAAACAATGGCAAAAACTTGTTGAGGAGGCCAAGGTACACACTGCCCTGTACAGCCAAGAAGAAGAACCTACAACATAAGTTTTTATGTATGCGTTAGGTCCCACAAGTGGATCGTTTAAAGTTATATACATAAAGTGACAGATATCCACTATAGATTTATGTATATGAACTTTTTTTTTTCCTCCTCTAAAAAATGTAGAGTTATTGCTTTAGCACAGGAAGATAGCGTGCATTTCTGGGTTCGTAACGCAGCGAACGTGTTAACAGCAGTTGGTCAAATCCTGTTTGTTATCATGCTTGACATAAAAAAAACCTACTGACATTCCTTCAATGTGTTAACCTGCCTCCCTCAAAGAAATGAGCCATGGAGTGAACGAGGTGGTTGTGGGGAAGTAGCTAGGTCTGGACTATAATGATAGCTGAGGAAGCAGTTGCATCCTTTAAATTCTTTCTTTCAGTCTTGTAAACAAATCTCAGCTGAGTGAGTGTAAGATTGGTGTATGGAATAGTGGAGGAATAGTGGAGGAATAAGTGGAAACATGAATGAGATGATTAAAAAAATGAATAAGTAAAGATTGGATGTGTGTGCTGTGTGTAAGTGAAACTGCAAAGAAGGGAATTGGGATACAAGAAGTGAATGGAACTGTGAATATGTGGTCTGGAGTGTTGGACAATGTGAGAGGACAGGCTGGTGGTGTTTGTATGATTTTAAAGGAAAATATGAGCAATTTGATGAATTATAGCTGAATAAGTGAGGGAATTCTTTGGATTTACTGGAAGGAAAACTTCAGAAAATAGTAATTGTTGTAGTGTTATGCTCCTCATCGCTCAGAACCTTCTAATAGGAAGGATGATTTCTGGAATGAGCTTAAAGCTGTTTTGAGCCAGTTTGGTACTAAAGAGAAAGTTATTATTTCAGAGGATTTCAGTGCTAAAGTATTTATTTATTTGTAAGCACATCCCTACAGATGGTATATCTAGTTACAGGAATTGCTATAGTTATATTTACAGTGATAATTACCAAGTGATATTTACAGTCTTGCAAAACATGCTTTATGAAAAAAATTATTACTTACATTAAAAATATCCAGGCACTCTTCAAGTGAGTTGTGCAGCCTATACATTTTACATTACGGATAATTTTTTCCAGCATCAGTTCTGCCTTGGTAAACGTGGGACATGGAAACTTAATTGGTTTACAATTTGAGTATCATCAATCTCTCCATTGATGACGCCGTACAGGAACTTGAGTTGGAGAACCTTTCTTCTTGATTGCAGAGAGGTCATTTTGAAGAATGTCAAAAGGTCAGCTGTCGGAATGTCCGCTATATAAACACCAGTAGATTTGTAAAAAAAGGTGTCTAATAATTTTTTTTAACTTTCTCAATTTCGTTTACTAGAGTTACGAGGCTAGGGCTCCAAATGATCGTTACATATTCCAGTGAGGATCTTACCGTAGTCTCAAAAATGCGAATAATGTCTGAGTATTCGAGAAATACTTGGAACGTCGCATGTTAAATCCAAGATTTTTGTATGCTGTATGTACAATTTTTTTTATATGACTTTTAAAGTCCAAGTTCAAATCAAACATGACTCCCAAGTCCTGAACTTCGTTTGTCCGGCTAAGAGTATAGTCGCCAGCTTTGTAGTAAAAGAATTGGGTTTCTTTTCTACAAAAAGGAAACGACATGAAACTTGGAGATGTTGAGGTGGAGGTGATTTAATGTAGACCACTGAGGCAGGTTATTGATGTCAGTTTGAAGAGCAAGACAGTCATCAGGAGTCTGTACATTGTGATAAAGCTTGAGATCATCAGCAAACAAGAGAGAAGGGCCATCAATGCAAAAAGGAAGGTAATTAATGTATATGGAAAACAGAAGTGGTCCTAAATTAAAGCCTTGGGGCATTCCAGATGTGGCAACATAGGGATCAGAAACATGGTTTTTTAAATAACAGACTGGAATTGGTTGAAAAGATAGGACTTAAACAAGGACATCAGGATCACTGAGGCTAAGACAGTTCAATTTCTTGAGTAAAATGCCATGATGAACTTTGTCAAAAGCTTTAGCAAAGTCAGTGTAAATAACATCAACTTGTGATCCTCTGTCAATAGATGACGAAATATCCTCTGTGAATGTTTAATGATCCCAGTGTGAATTTTATATAATAGTGAATGATTAATTGAACTCTGCATTGCAAATGGGTTGTGTGTATCAATGAATGGTTGTGTGTTGGTAATTTTATTTCTTCTACTATACGTGGATTTATTATTTTAGAATTAATTTTGTTTCTGAACATAGATACATAGGAAATTTAAAAATCACTATCTGCTCATCTCACAAGTGGATGGAAAGGGGATTATATAATAGGATTTTACCAAATTTCTCAAAGCTACCATTTCTGACTTTTTCGTTGTCATTGAACCCCAGTGTCATTCAGCTCTAGGAATGGTGCTTAACACCTTACCTGAAATATGGTCCATGTCACATGAATGACTTGGCCTAAGAATATTCCATGCCAGCCAGTAGGATAGTTCTTCCCTTTGGTTTGTAGCACTTAACACAGTGCTCTGACTGCTGCATGAGGAAGTGGGGTTGGACTAGCCAGTTCAATGCATCTTGAAGTTCAGCATATGCATCTTCCAGTTGGAATATCTATTACCCCTACCACTACATGTGTGATGAGTCCTATGTTTGTTTTTGTAGTGTGTTAGTCAGGTTCCTGCATTCTTTCTAAAAAAATGGGAATACTTTGGAAGATATACCTGTTATGCGTATATGAAGCATTTTTCTTATGTAGTTTTACTGTACCATAGCACAGTAGTTATGTAGAAGTTGGAACCCATTATTTCACCTTTTTAATGCATTTTGTATAATATTCGTCAAACATTTTCTTTTTATGAAGAATTTAGCATGTTTTACATGTACTGACCATCTTAACACAGAAGTTGACTGACTGTAAAGCTTAAAGTAGGGTAATACATTTTTAGTTACATGTTTTATTGTTCAAATGAGAATTCAGTGTGATTTCTATAAACTATTACATTTATATTAGTTGTTTTGGTGGCCTTAATGTTGAACAAGATCATTCATAATCTGTAGTTTGCTCATGAAAGTAAATTTTTGTATATTTGGGAAGTCATTGAGAACACCTAGCATTTTTTTTTTTTTTTGCTAATGTTTGACTAATTTATTGATACTTAGGAATCTGAGGAGGAGGAGGAGGAAGAAGAGGAAGATAATGAAGAAATGGAAACTGATCAGGTTGATGTGGATGAAGATAGAAATAATCGGCGCTACAAAGATCGCATACGAGATAGAACACGAGGTAAAGGCAAAAACCTAAAACATTGTATATTTAACTAAACATTGTTTACTTAACATTATATATCAGGTTGTAGAGAAAGTTTTCGGAAAAAATCGTATGTGGTGTGTGTAATGCAAGGTACTGGGGCCTGTGGTGACGTAAACATCCCAGAGTGCTGTGTGTGAAAGAATAGATTCTAAGGACAGAATGTACACTGCTGTGGTGAAAATTAGTCGCACATGGCAAATATATGATCATGATATCGAAGGAAGGTGTGCACGCAATATTGCTATATGAATATTTAAATGGTGTGAAAGTTATGAAGCACTTGGAAAATTGTGAAACACGTTTGGTGACGATATTGTCAGACAGTACCTGCTATGACTGGTACAGGAAAATCGATACTGGTGTACGAGTTCTGTTTGATGCACCCAGAAGTGGCAGACTCAGTAAGGCTGAAGATGATACACCGCAGCATGTGCTATCGACCCAGTCTGATGCAACACTATAGGAACTGGTGAGGGAACCGAAGACCTCCCATACAACCATCAACACTTGACTTCGGAAGTTGGGGTATTCGTGTAAACTGTGCAAATGGGTACCCCATGCTTTGTCTGACCAGAATCAGATGCAACACTACTCCATTGCTGTTGCTTTGCATGAAAGAGAAAAACGGGATGGCTTTTTGCGTTGTTTGGTCATGGTTAACAAAAAGTGGGTCACATACGTGAATGTTATACAACAAAGGGCATGGACCAAGCAGGGACAACCCCCATAGAAAGTCCCTAAGTCACCCCTTCATGGACAGAAGGTGATGCTGAGTTGTGCGTTGTTTGGTCATGGGTGACAAAAAGTGGGTCACATACGTGAATGTTATGCAACAAAGGGCATGGACCAAGCAGGGACAACCCCCATAGAAAGTCCCTAAGTCACCCCTTCATGGACAGAAGGTGATGCTGAGTTGCTGGTGGGATTGTCTCTGTGTAATTCAATATGAACTCTTACTGCAGAACAGTACCATCACAGCGGATACTTACATCCAACAGTTGGACCGTCTCCATGCTGCAATGCAAGAAAAGCATGCAGCATTAATTAATCACCATGGAGTTATTTTTCACCAGGATAACGCTCATCCACATGTCGCTTAATGGACCCAGCAAAAATTGCACGAGCTGGAATGGGAATCAATCACACCCCTCTTTTCCCGCGGACCTTACTCCGTCCAACTTTCATCTTTTCCGGTCATTGTCAAATCTTCTCTCTGAGAAAAACTTTGCTAATAATGATGATGTGAAACTTTACATCGCTCGCCAGACTTCTATCACAATGAGTATTTCAACTCGTAGATCAATGGAACAAGGTAATCAGTTCCAGTGGGGACTACCTGGAGAATTAGGTTAAGTGTTTTGTATGAATTTCTAAGCTTGAAATACATGCTTCTTTATTTTCTGGATACTTTCATTACAACCTGATACTTAAATAAAATATATTTATCTAATGACCACATATTCAGCTAATTTATTATATCATGTAATATAGTATGCCGAAAACTGAACTGATACATTTAATGGTGAGGAGAGCACATTTTGTTTGAATGTTACAACATTTCAGTGTATAATTCTGTTATATTAGTGTTAAAGGAGTTTATTGTGAAATATTTATTGATTTTGCATTTTTTTTCTAGTAATGTAAGCCCACTTCCATTATATACTAAATTATACTATGTGTAAATATGTGGAACACATGTTTATTGAAAATATTACATTACGAAAGATGTACAAAATATTCTACACAGTGGTACCATTGCATAAAGTGTCTGGTCAGCAGGTTGATAGGAAGTTGCATCCTCAAGGCTCAAGTTGTCTGTTTCCTAATTTATGTAACCCCCCCCCTCCCATCATTATCCATTCTCAATCCACTGCTGGTGAAGGTTCCCAAGTTTCTTCTACAACTCTCTGGCTTGAGCAATTATTTTCATGTTACTTCGGCATGCTTTCAAATTTCACCTACCCATCTCCCATGTGGTGGTCTTCTGGGTCTTTTCCTTTTCCTTAGCATCCAGTCTAATATTTCAGTTGTCCAGTGATGGTCAGTTCAAGTAATGTTTCTGTTCCATTTCCACTTGAAAGCCTTTACTTTTATCATGATGATCTAATTAACACAGCAATCAGACCTATCTAAATTGACTGTATTTACCATTTTTCACGTAATATCAGTCACATCAGAAAACTTGAAAATTTCATCGCCCCTGAAGCAGGAATCGCACTCACATCTCCCGATCACCGTTCGAGTACACTAACCGTTACACCACCTAGGATGAGGAAGTCACGAGTACCGGAATGTTAAGAGTATCAGAAAGTAGTCCGACACATTCTTAATCGAAGCAACTGTGCTGCCATCTAGCGTTGTTAAGCATATCACCTGTCATCCAAGTATATAATGTGGAAGAAGGGTGGTGTAATGATTAGCATACTCGAACAGTAATCGGGAGATGTGGGTTTGATACTCCATGGTGATGAAATTTTCAAGTTTTCTGATGTGATGGATATTACATGAAGGACAGTAAATATAGTCAATTTAAAGATGTCTGATTGCTGTGTTAATTATCATGATGTATTTTCCACGTATCATAAGAGGAATATTTCTTCCACGTTATATACTTTATCATGATGTTATCCATTCATGCCATTTTCCTGATTTGTGAGTTCTTTTTCCAATGGTCTGTTGGTCATAACAAGAGTACATCTGCCCATGCTTCTTTGAGTTGTCTGCACCTCTATGTGTCTTTTTTTAGTTAAGATTAATGTCTCTGATTCATAAGTAAGAACTGGAAAGGATGCATTGATTAAACAATATTCTTTTTAAGACGTAATGGTAATTTGCTTTTTAAAATTGTACTGTTTTTTTCCAAATTTTTTCCAGCTAAGTTTTATATGCGTATTAATTTCTTCTTTGGCATGGCCCTGGATTAATACTTGTTGTCCAAGGTAGATAATGCAGGCATTAGTTACTTCTAAATTTGCCCCATCACCTCTAAATCTTTTCTGGTGAAAACATTGTATGCCAATTTTGATTTGTGTTAGTTCAATTTTAATCCCAATTCTTTACTCTTGTTAGCAAGTTTCTGGATCAGACTCTGGAGCTCTAGGGGTACTTGCAAAAATTGACTATATCATCAACAAAACAAAGATGGGTTAAATAATTTCCATTAATGTTTATACCCTTATCTTACCAGCTCAATGATTGAAAGTCATTTTGCAAGGTGGCATTGAAGAGCTTGGGAGATATGGTATCACCTTGTCTCAGTCCCTTTCCAATTTTTTTGCCTCTGTTTCCTTGAGCAGTCAAACCTTTGCACTTGCATTTTCATAAATGCAATTTATAATAACATTTGTGTACACATCCTCAGTACCGCAGGATTTCAAAAACGTTATAACTGCTGGTGCTTTCATGGAATTAAAGTTATAGTGCACTGAGTTGCTCATGGTGGTCATTAAACCTCCAATCAAAATAAAAAAAGTCCTTTTCATAAACATATATGCATCCTTTTGCATTGTTTTTGTAGCCTGCATGTATTACATACACTCTATGACAGTATATCATAATCTTTGTTGGGCCAGTAAGAACCTGAACATTTTGATTACTTTATTCAGAGTATCGTGTGAAGATTTTTTTTTTTTTAATGGAAAAGTCAGTTGTACATGAATGGCAATGCTTGCAATATATAATGTATAACAGTATAGTGGGAAACCAATTTCTAAAAGTAAATTGGACATGTTCTTGCTGTTATCCCCCATTTATATTTATTTATTTATCCATTAGCATATCACACCTGTATACCAATATTGGGTGTTTAAGTTGAAGAGGAATCACATAAATGCAGGAAATGACGACAAATATATATATAATACCAGTTTATAATTACAAGTATTTTGATATTTTTTCCCCCATTCAGAAAGGTTTTTTTCTCTGCTCTTCTGTTGTTAATGTTGGTCTAGTTAAGAATCACTGATGCTAGTAATTAAATTTCATTTTAACTTGAAGAGCTATCAAATATTCTTTGTATCTTTTGAGTTTCTTCCAAATGTCCTCGAGCAAAAAAGTTTTATATGCCTATTTATTTCTTCTCCAACATGGCCCTCACTTTATAAAAGAAATCAGCAGACATGAAGAATATTTGAAAGCTCTTGAAGTTAAACTAGAATTTTATTATTTTAATCTGAGTAAAATCTGTGAGTAAGTGTTTTTGATGCCAGCATTTCAGTGAAGTTGTGCAGAAAGTTTTCTAGTGCAATTAAATTTATCAAATAGTAATGCTATACTCACTGATTTTTGTTTTTGCATCTTTCTCAGTTTTTCCTTTGTTATCTTGTATAAATGTTAGTAATCAAGACACAAATTTTATACATACTGAATAAAACTTTAATTTAAAATAATGTATCTTTCAGGAAGAGCCAAAGTTCGTGAAAATGATTTGGATCCCATGGACCCTGCTTCTTATTCAGAAGCACCAAGGTAAGGAAAATGGAGATTTCTAATATAGATCTAAAAAGAAAATAGGGCAAGATGCAGTCATTTGTGTGTGTAAGAGTGAACAAATAAATGAATGAATGAGAATTTTTTTACTCTATGGCAAACTTTCAATTCAAAATGCCATGACTGTTTTTTTTTTTTTCTTTGTTTTTTTTCTACAGTGGAGAGGATAACATTGGCAGTTAATGACAGGCACAGAAATGTGAAATCAGACTGCCAACCTTCAATTCAAAACACCATGACAAGTTTCTTTTCCTCAATGGAGAGGATAACATTGGCATTTGATCAGAGGCACAGAAATGCCTGGTTTGTACGCATCCTAAAAATCCTGCAAAAGTTCTGGAACTTCATTTTGTCCTGGAAATGTCCTAAAATTCTGTTGCATGTTCTGGAATTTTATCCATTCCTGCCTTTTTCTCCCTGCGTAATGTTTTGTAGTTGAGGATTTTTATACTGACATAACTTATGTCTGACAAATTTCCCTCCCCACTCTCTGAAAAACGTGGGGGTGGTGTGTGTGTGTAGCCTGTTGGTTTCCTTGTCTGTTAGGAGGACTGAAGCTGCGTTATTAGCATCTTTTACTTCATTCTTATGTTATCACTTTGTTGGTCTGGCCAGGGAGACCATATTTCTGCAATTATTAGTTTGGTTTATTTAGATCCATACGTTCCGATTTCTTCCAGATGCACAACTTCGCCACTAGAGGGTGCAAATTGAGATCATATCGAATTTAAAATGCGTTTTGTTTCATATAATTGCTTCTAAATATCCAATTGAAAAAAATATTTTTCCTTTCGACGGCATTTATGTAGAAGACTATTTTAGTTACAGTCCTTTTTTCAAATAACACATAAATTTTCTGCTAGGGGACGTAAAGGTAAACCACGATTTCCCCCAACATCTCCCCTTCTAAAAGTCCGATTTGAAAAATTCTTCTTGCATCGGATACAGCTCTTGAAGGAAAATGAAATGTTATGCATATAATTTCGCATTTTTGGTAAATAATGGTTTGGCCACCAGGGGCTTAAGAGTTTATTTTTGCTTTTAGTGTAATTGCAACAAAATCAGAGCTTCTGGAAACTTGATTGAAAAAAATTCTTCTGTGAACCGATACCGCTCACCTTGGAAAACTTTTTAAGAATACTTCCTGCTTGAAATAGTGCACAATTTTCCCACCAGGGAGCTTACACATGTATCTTATTTTTGTCCGTATTTCTATTTCTAGGAGTCTGATTTGAAAAATTCTTTCTTTGTTGGAGAACATTTTCGGTGTGAAATGTTTCTCATATAATTTCAAATATTTCTTAATGCACAAGTGTTCCACTAGAGAGTGTAAGTTCACTTTTCCGTTTACAACATGATCTGCGAGACTAAAAACCCTGTTGAAAAATATTCTCTTTTCATCAGATACTGCTAACTATGAAAACTACTTGTGTGTATTTTCTTTCCCAAAATAATGCACAATTTTGTCGCTAGGTGGTGCAAATTTTAATCTATTTTTCTCAATATCTGTACTTCTAAATGTCCGATTTAAAAAAATTTTTTCACACCAGATACCATTTACCTTATGGAACACTTCAGGGTTATATTTGAGGAGGTTTGTGGTTCACAATTCTGCCACTAGGTGGTGTTTGTGTACTTTCGTTTTCAGCCTATCTCTGCCTCTAAAAACCCTATTGAGAAATTTCTTTCTTTACTGTATGCCATTCACTATGATAAAGATGGACAGTGAATAAGATTTTTGCTACAATAAGATCCTCTTCAAATAATGTATTGCAATCCCCCCTCCCTAGGGTTGTGCAAGCATTAAGCAATGGAAGCAGCTTTTATCTAACCAACTTTACTAAATCTCACTGTTATCTTATAGCTTTGGTTTCAGTGTTATTGTGTTCACAGCAATAAAATTTTGACGTTGATAATTACTGGATGCAAAAAGGGAGAAAAGTATCATGATTCACAGTTTAGTTATTAAATGTTACATTAGTTTTCCTTTCATATCGAAGGTACGCTTTCCTTCGGAGAACCTTAGGAGTTTGTGATGCACTTGCAAACCACGTACACGTGGCTTGCCATTTGTTTGTTTTCAGAAATAATATATTTTCATCTGAATGCTATTAATCTAAAAAAATATGCTGCTAAAATCCAACCAAACAACAAACAGTAATTACATGTTATTTATTCTTCCTGAGTGTATATTCGCAAGCGTTCAGTAATGATAGCAACAGTTCTAGGGTGCTGCAGCATCCTATTCGTGTTACAGTGAAACAAACACATTCAGAAGAAAATCCCTGATATTAATGTGTTACTAAGGATGTGTGTTACATTTAAAATATTGCAGGTCATATAGTTTTCAATAAACTGCTGGTAGTATAATTGTTTTCCCATTTATCTCACTGTAGGAACGACAGAAATACTAATTAACTGTCGTAAGGGAAGCAGTAAAATGTCAACAAACCTGAAATATAAACTTTTTTATAGTTCATAAAATAGTGGTAATTCAGTATATAAACATAACTTAAAGCACAGTATGGACTTAAAACAATTAAAAATGCTATCATTAGCTGCTCCAAAACCTGAGTTCTGCTCCAAAATGTAAATTTTCTCACTCCAAAACCCAATGTTTCTGCTCTAAATTGCAAATTTTCCAGCTCCAAGAACTGCTCCGAAACATGGTAGGGGTATAACCCCTGCTTTTGGCTAATGAAGATGAATTGCAATCTAGATTTCCCAGCCAACCAGTAGCTTCTTCTTTTTCCATTTACTAGTGGGCTGAAACCACTTCTGAAGAATGCTTCTCTGTTGCCTTTGCAAACTGGAGTGGAAGTGCAACCTTTTGCAAGTCAGCAGGGAAGATTGCAATTTTGTGTGGAACTTTTAGGAAAGTGTTGAAAACTGATTAGCATGTTTTTCCTGTATCATAAAAAGTCTTTGAGACAAAAATTAAGAGATTTTGTAAGTTTATTGCACCTTATAATATTCACATGCTGTATAAATACACAGGGTGGTAGAGTTGTATTGGATTTTTCAAAAAACTTTTAAAGAAAAAAACAACTGGTAAGTTATCCAGTTTTTCTATGGCCAGATCATTTAAGAATGTCTTGTATATATTTCAGCCAATTTTATAATAGGCATCTTCAGAGGCTATTTGTTGAGTTGCATATTAGGTGGGGGTTTACTTGCATGAGATATTTTACCACCTATGCAAAAGTTTAAGTAATCTTTGTATTCCAGTATGGTATATAAACTTTGAGTACCATGTTTACCAACATTTAAAATGCCTTTATCACGACTTCTGTCAATATTAAAACAAATCAAATAGTTTATCTTCTGTGAAATTCAGATTTATTCATTTATTTTTTACTACATAGAATGTTTTAAAAAGGTTTCTGTGGTGAAATGGGTGAAAACTATTCCATATAGGACACTAAGTTTTGCAATAGTATGAAGTAAGTGTTCCATGTTGGTAAAGCATATTTAGGGTATAGTTAAGAATGGTCTTTGGATATGTATGTGTCTGTCATGAAAGAAGTAAAAAATATAGTAAACACATCTTTGCCACAGTGAATAAAAATGCTGAAATTATTGAGTAAGTAAAAACTTTTTACCATTAATGTTCGTTTTGTATTTTCATATCATTATATGGACCTAACTACTCCACCCTGCATACTTAAACAAAATATACGTGACGAACAGTATTGTCGCTACTTTTAATAGCAGTTCTACATTGAAGTCTTTGGCCACGTAATATCGTGCCATATGCTTTTTGCGTATGGGTATATAAGAACATCTGATGCAGTTGAAGCAAAATATGCTTCCATTTTTAAAATAATGCTATTGAAAGTTTTTCTCAACATACAGAAATTTACTCATTGTTCAAAAATATGAACCATATTGCGTGGCTCTATAAGTCATTCAAGTTTTATACAACTATTATGTTGCATTGTTATTTACTGTTTCACACGTTAATTGATAGTTTTAGTTACATGGGAGTATCATTCATTGCACATTGAGAATTATATATATTGTATACATACTTATAAATTGATATAGTTTTTTTGTTGTTCTTACCTTTCTTCAGCACAGGTCGTCCCTCCTGCACCATATCGCCCTGTCAACGGGTGTGGCCATCCAAGTGTGCTCGAAGTATCACTTTGAAAAATTGCTGTCGTTGTCACTTCAGTTAATTAATATAATAAAATTGCTTGAATTAAGACTATGAAAGATGAATGAACGTTTAAAAGAATTTGGATGATGTAGTAAAAGGAAAATTTGAGACTTCGAATGATTGCGGAAGAACCGTCGTGAGGAAGTTGTTCTTGCACGTCTCCGCATTGGGCACTGTCGTTTTACTCACCGCTTTTTGCTGTGTGGCAACAGTGCCCCGATGTGTGAGGCGTGCCACTGTCGTCTCACCGTCCTTCATGTTTTGTGTACTTGTGTTCGGTTTTGTGATCATCGTTTTCGTTATTTTCATTCTCATTTGTTGGACGCAGGAGCAGCTACGCTGCAGACTCTCATTGGTGAGGACTGCGATCTGTCCGCAGTGTTCTCCTTTTTTAAGGACATTGACTTTTTTAACCTAATCTAGTTTTTACCGTATTCATTTCCATCTTTCATTTTTACCGCTTCATCCTGTTTTTAACCTTGTGTACGTGTTTTATTGATTTTGTTCTCTTTTGATGTCTTTTGTTTGGCGCTCTTTGGCCAACCCTGGCCCTTGCGCCATTAAAATCTACTTACCAACCTACCAACCAACTTCGAATGAGTCAACAACTATATTGGAAGGCATAGACATTAAGTCTAACAACAAACAAAGAAGGCTAAAAATGGAAATATCCCGGTTAAAAAGCACAAAAAAAGACATGCAACTGAATAATCCATACCGTGTACCCATACCCAAATTAGTTTCGACTACTGCATTTCAGTCATCTTCTAAGGGGCTCACTACTATCGCCGTTTGCAACGCCCAATGTTGAACACTGATGTCGTTACACAACTACTTTCACCGTTTGCGATGTCCGTGTTCAACATCGGATGGACGATATGGTGCAAGAGGGACGGCTTGTGCTGAAGAAAGGTAAGAACAAGAAAAAAACATCAATTTCTAAGTATGTAATAATATATATAATTCTCAACGTGCAATGAATGATACTCCTGTGTAACTAAAACTATTAATTAATGTGTGAAACAGTAAATAACAATGCAACATAATAGTTGTATAAAACTTGAATGAGATACAGAAATTTGTTGGTCAAAAAGAGATGAAAGTTAGTGATGCATTGGGTACCCACCAGGGGTTGGAGTTGTCCTGATATTCCTGAAGTTCCTGATTTTTACCTTTTTGCCCTGAAATGCCCTTATAATTTGTTGGTCAAAAAGAGATGAAAGTTAGTGATGCATTGGGTACCCACCAGGGGTTGGAGTTGTCCTGATGTTCCTGAAGTTCCTGATTTTTACCTTTTTGTCCTGAAATGTCCTTAATTTTGTTCTGTGTCCTGAAAATTTGAGTGTAATCCTGAAATTTTAAGAATAAATGGTAAACTATGTACAGTGATTCATCATCTAGCGTTTACAAGTACCACTTAAATAAAAAAATGGAAAGAGACAGAGAGAGAGAGAGAGAGAGAGAGAGAGAGAGAGAGAGAGAGTATTCTGATGTCATTGCCAAGAACTCTCACTCTTGTAATTTACAATGTACGCGAATGCGTTCCCGCTTTTGTGAGTTGTTCAAGAATCAAAACTGCCGTGAAGCCGCTTCCTACGGAGTATACACAGAGATGCCAACCATTACGGATCTCCCCCAAAATTACGGATGACTAATAAAAAATTACAGATTTCAGATTTTTGCTGTTGTTAAGAAAGTTATATTGGTTTTGTAATTAATCAATGTAAAAGCCTCTGAACAAAGTTGCTAACATAGCTCTTTTGTTTCTTTTTTTCTTTTTCTTTTTCCTCTTTTTTCTGTGAAGGAGGAATTTGTTTTGCTTGTTTGAAAGAGCGCAAAAAAAAAAAAAAAAAAAGCACAGTGCTGAGCCGGGATTACGTAGACCAGGCATGCTTCTTTCGCTGTGACCTGGGATTATGTCGGCCCGAAGCCTTTGAATAAAGTTGATGACGCAGATCTTTGTTTCTTTTCTTTTTTTTCTGAGGAGAAGGAATTTGTTTTGCTTGTTTGAAAGTTAAGTGGAAAGAAACCATGGTGCCGTGCCTGAATTATGTAGGCCTAGCGCGCTTCTTTCACCGTAACCCATCAGGGGTCGATCCAGCCAGGATTTGATACCGTTGGACGATATCTTCACAAAAATATTTTTTGTTCAAACGGTATCTTCACAAAAATATTTTTTGCTCAAACGGTATCTTCACAGAAATATTTCGAAATTAATGGTATATTCGTTTTCCGTAAAATTTTAATCTAGCAAAAAATATTGTAGTGTAAGAGATATCATCTTGAATATTATATTTAACTATTACGTCTTTTTTTTTTTTAAATGTTGTTTTCAGCAAAACGGACTCTGATGGATGCCTGTCAAAAACTGTATCACTGCTACCTGCGGCTTAGGCAACGCTCGCTCGCACTCACTGAAAGGAACCCCAAAGGATTGTGGGAGCATCTTTTTATGGAGAACGCGATTGGTTCTCTGTCCTTCCTCCCTTGCAGCAATTTAGATGTGTTTCACCTTAGATTTCTGTCTCCATCTCTCCAAACTGAACCCCCTTGTGCTGATCACTTCAGAAGGTTTGGTTCCTGCAGTTTTTGCACACGAGGAGGAAAGTTGGAAAGTGTATTTATTTAATCTTTGTCGTACCTACCGTGATTCTGCGAATCGTGTTTACTCAGAGGAACATGGTAGGGAGCGGCTGACTGTTCACTTTATGAGGGATGAGTGACACATAAGCGACTTTTTTTTAATATATTTATATTTTGCGTGATGAGTTATTTCATTTCCACCAGCACTTAAAAATTGTTGACATTTGATGACTTTCCTTTTTCAATACAACCTGTTTTATTGTTGTTGTTGCCCCCTCCCCAGATCAGCTCGAACGTAGTCTTATGAAAGAAATAATAATGATAACTGTATGTACATACACCATGGCTGAAAAATTTCGGGTGCCAAAAATTTTTTCGTGGACGCCCCAATTTTTTTTTGATTCAAGTTGTGTAATTTGCAGTAAATACATACTTTCCATACTTTCGTCGTATAATCCACGAATTATCAATTAAAAAGTTAAAACGTTAGGTTCTGCGAATAATAAGATTTTATGGTACTTTAGTTTTTTAAAATTTGGCATGGCATCAGGACAGCTAGCTAGTGGTGTTGAAAAATGTGCTAACAGTAGCAAAAAAATAAATAAAAATGTAATGCAATACGAAGTTAGAGAGCCGCAAAGAGATGGAAATATCGCATTATGATTTTTTTTGTACGATCATTTTGACAGAAATTTTTTTGAGCTCAATTAGTAGTGTGGAATAGCTCAGCGGACCACGCTACTGGTGGTGTGGAAAGCTCGCTGGGCTATTCCACACCATGTAATTGTTGCCGTCGTGGTAGTGTAATCACTTTCCAAATTGCATTCGTTAATTTGTTGCATTAATTACATTAGTGTTAAGACTTTTGTTCGTCCTTCAGTTTTTGAGAAATATTTTCAAAAATGCAAAATACTACGGATTTTTAGGTCTAACTAATAAACAATAGTAATGCTGAAAAAGCTAGGAATTGTCAGGATTTTTTCCATTTGAAAATAACATAAAAGTACTTAAAAATGACAGTTACTTTTTTTTTAATAGGATAATTTCTTTGGACTTTTGGTCATCGTATGAATCATGACTTTTCTGTCGGAAATTATGCTACAGGATCAACATGACAGGTGCTGTTATTTTATTTCTGAATGGTCGACGTGGATTAGATGACAGAAAAATTGCGGATAGGTTGACATGGATTAGATGACAGAAAAATGACATTTTCCTGAATTTTATGATACGCCACCGAAAATGATGCATAAGAATTTTTTATTCTCACCGCGAATTATGCACAAGAATTGCTTATTCTCGCCGCAGATCATGCGCAAGAATTTTTTTTTTAATTTGTTTCTAAATTTCGTAGCCCGTGAGTTATAATGCCACTCCGGATTATATGATAATTTGGGCTTATATGTGTAAAATTTAATTTCAATAAATTATACTTAAATGAAAACCTAAAATTTTAATTTTTTGAGAGCTCCAACTAGAGAAACACAGCAGTAGGGGGGGTATGGAGTTTTGGGTAAAAAAAAAATGAAGAAAAAATATACTATAACTTTTTGTTCCATCATCTTGACTCTTGACACATTACTTTTGAGTGCAATACTTTAAAATTTGAATTTACTTCAGCTGGCACCTAAATTTTGGGAACTGTCTCCTAGATCTGAAACCTATTTTTCCAGCCCTGGCATGCACAATCATCGAAACAAAAGACTTTCTGCAAACCCAGGAAGCGTGAACCACAATTAGAAATAAAATAAAATGAAGTCTTAATTTCATCTTATTTTATTCCTAATAATTAAAAAATAACAGAAATAAGACAATTTTTATTTTCAGAATAATAGTTATAGAGGATTAAAATTACTCTAAACACAAAACCAGGCAAATTTCTCAAAAATATGCTAAATTTCACAAAAATAAGCAAATTTCACAAAATTGGGTATCATCTTTAAAAACCTGGATCGACCCCTGCTCATGGCCTGATGCGCTTCTTTCGTTGTGGCCCGGGATTGCGTCGGCTTGGGCGTCTTTCTTTCACTGTGGCTCAGGATTGTGTCAGCCCGACGCCTCTGTTTAACTAAGTTTGTGACACACCTCTTTGTTTGTTTCTTTTTTTTTTCTGAGCAGAAATGTGTTGTGCTTGTTTGAAAACTAAGTGGAAAGAAAGCACGGCGCCAGGCCAGGATAACGTCGGCCTGAAGCCTCCGAACAAAGTTCGTGACGCAACTCTTTGTTTCTTTTCTTTTCTTTTTTTTTCTGAGAAAGAAGAATGTGTTTTATATTAATTCAACATTTGTCGAAAACATTACGTGGTTTCAGAAATTATTAACTATATGTCAACAAAATAGTTTCCATATCATCTACTGTTTCGCACGTTACTAGAAATTCGAGCACGGGAAAAACGTCCATATAATAAGAAAATTTTTATTTCAACTTGTCACTAATATTCCTTTTTTCTTTTTGATGTTCTTTATAATAGTTTAAAATTTTATTATGAAGATTACAAATTTATATGAAAAAATTTGTAATCTTCATAATAAAATTCTAAACTATTATAAAGAACATCAAAAAGAAAAAAAGGAATATTAGTGACAAGTTGAAATAAAAATTTTCTTATTATAT
Organism: Macrothele yani; assembly: GCA_039090855.1. Classification (NCBI taxonomy): domain Eukaryota; kingdom Metazoa; phylum Arthropoda; class Arachnida; order Araneae; family Macrothelidae; genus Macrothele; species Macrothele yani. The sequence continues at coordinate 2,665,520 of CM076997.1, forward strand.
GGACGTTTTTTCCCGTGCTCGAATTTCTAGTAACGTGCGAAACAGTAGATGATATGGAAACTATTTTGTTGACATATAGTTAATAAAAGAATGTGTTTTGCTTGTTTGAAAGCTAAATGGAAATAAAGCACAGCTTTGTGCTAGTGTTACATCTGCCTGCAGCCTCTGAACAAAGTTCGTGACATAGCTTTCTGTTTCTTTCATATTTCTTTTTTTTCTTTCTGAGGAGGAGGGATTTGTTTTGTTTGTTTGAAAGCTAAGTGGAAAGAATGCACGGCGCCGGGCCTCCGGATTACCTCATCCATTATGATTTAGGGCTTTCTCGTGATCGATGCACAAACTGAGCAGAAATCTTGGAGGGGTGTGTGTGTCATTTTCTGTTTGAGGACAGAATTCCCTCTTTTCGAAACGGAAGTTAGTTGCAGTGTAAATTTCTCTCGTAATAGTAATATTTTCTCGCGATGTTCCTTCTGCCCAGTATTTGTCTTAAATATCCATTTATTCCATAAATACTTACATTTCAGCTTAAAAATGGAGGAAAGGGTTTCCCAAAACGGAAGGCGGTTGAAGCGAAGATTTCTCTTGTAATCATAATTTTTTCTTCCCGCAATGTTTTGACTATTCTGTGTTGTTGTTAAGTGTTACTTGCTTGTGACTATATTTGAAGAAATTCTGACTGAAAAGTGAATTTCTGCTGCATGCAGAAGTTGCTGTTATAGGAATTAGGATGGAAGAAGCTTTCTTTTCTTCAGTAATGTACTTGGCACATATTTTCCCAGCTGCTGTTTTTAGCGACAGTGATTTGGACAAGTTTGAATTGGAGTGTGCCTTATATCAAATTGGTGAATTGGAAGCAGGCATTTTGAATAGTCCTACAATTGATACTGCATGGCCAAACATTTTGAAAATGACTGGTGCAATTGGTGCTAAAAAGTATGAAGTTTTACCACACCTAATGCATCATGCTATTCTTGTTGTGCCACACAGTAATGCATCTAAAGAAAGAATTTTTAGCATTATCCATAAGAATCAAACAGAATTTAGACCAAACTTAGCCACCAAAACTTTAGGGGCATTGTTAGCCTTAAAAGTGAAAAAAATTCCTGCTAACAATTGGGCCATAATTTAGATAGCTTTTCAGTAAAGTAATAACATTTCTGCATTTGTACCAATGTTTATCTGCCAGGTCTGCCAAAATATGTCCTGGAATTGTCCTGAAATTTAAGAAAAATTGTGTCCAGAATTTTTTTTTTATTGCTGCTACCCCTGGTACCCATTATATGCTGTCATACTTTTTAGTATCTAGAAATTAATTGACTCAGGAAACACCGAGTGGTAGTTCGCTCATGGGCACTTTTTGTTTGTAGCTTGCAAGAAACATTTAAATAAATATTACAATTTCAGTAGAATTTTTAAGATTATATTCTACAACAAGAGTTAAAGTGAAATGATGAAACGGTTCCATAATGTGTGTGCTTGTATTCGTTGTCTAATTGTTTTCAGCGTAATTGCATTGCCCTCCACGGACATGAAAGTTATTTTGTTGTCATATAGGATGGCTTCCCAAATTATCAAGCTATGAAGTTTCAGTGTGCATCTTCCATTCACATTCTGACTTTCATTTGTCCATAATGCACACTAAGGGAGAAATTGGTTTCATCACTAAACAGTACTGAATGCTATTCCAGCATTGAGCTGGCCCATGCTAGACACCACTGAAAAGGCAAACAATGGAGTCTCATGGGGCACAACAATACTGGCATTCTGAGCAGTAGTGGCTGGCCTGTCACCAAAACCATTTAACAGATATGCCTGTTGCTTCCTTTGTTGGTACTTCTAGAGGATCCTGTGCACAGCCTTTGAAGGAATGTGTCTTCCTCTTCCAACTCCACAATTAGAGGGCAGTTTATATGTCAGTAATGGCTGGCCTGTTACCAAAACTATTTAACAGATATGCGCATTGCTTCCTTTGTTGGTACTTCTGGAGGATCCTGTACACAGCCTTTGAAGGACTGTGTCTTCCTCTTCCAACTCCACAATTAGAGGACAGTTTATGTGTCAGTAGTGGCTGGCCTGTTACCAAAACCATTTAACAGATATGCCCATTGCTTCCTTTGTTGGTACTTCTGGAGGATCCTGTACACAGCCTTTGAAGGAATGTGTCTTCCTTTTTCAACTCACTCCACAATTAGAGGGCAGTTTATGTGTCATTGAGTAAATTATACAATCAAGTTGCTGCTAAGTCTCAGTGTACCACACTATGAAATTATTTGTTGACCACCGGATTTCTGTTTACTTTATTTTCTCTTTCTACTGGTACCGTAATTTTCGTCGTATTATCCGCACTGGCGTATAATCCGCAGACAGCGAAATTCACATAAAAATGTTTTTTTCCTTAGTATAATCTGCACCACCATATAATCCGCTCAGCCGCCCGGTGGCGCAGTGGTCTAAGCGATGGCCTCTGATCATTTGTCCGAAAGGGGTCCGGGTTCGAATCCCGGTGAGGCATGGATGTTGTGTTTGTCTTACGGCACTGGCTCTCTCCCTTCCCTGGAACCAGTTACCCTAAATTAGGGATGGGCGACTGCTTATAGCCCATTGAGTTGCTCACAGTAGTCGTTAAACCTCCAAGCAAAAAAAACAAAACAAAAAAAGAATCCGCAGACTGTGCCTTTGAGGAAAAAAGCTGCCTTATAATCCGCACATCATCGATGTTGAACCCCAGAAGTGGAATTTCCAACAGAAAAGTTGGTAACATAATGATTCAGGAATCCGAAGAAGTAAGAGAAAAGAAATGATGAAAGAAATATGGGATTACGCCATATAATACAAATTTTGAAGATGACAATCCGATTTTTGACGTAAATGTGACAAGGATGGTAAGTCAGATAATGTCATCTTCAAAATTTGAAAAGAAATGATTTTATTAAATGGAGAAATTCATATTTAAAGGTTACTTTTTCATATTTTTATCTCCAGACATATAAAGCTCAGTGGTGTGGCACCCATAGATCATGCCTATGCAGCTCCAGAGTATTGCATTACACCTTGCCAATGACGAAAGGCTGATGATACAGAACAAGTCATAGAAATACCGTATGTACTCGTGTCTAAGTTGAAAGTTTTTGGAGGAAATCTGGCTTTCAAAGTTGGGGGATCAGCTTATATGTGGGCCAATAAAAAGTTTCCTTGAATTTTCCTGCAGAATTTACCAACGGATTTGTTTACATTTTAGACCGCTGCACAGCGGCTTTCCGCATGATACTGCACGACCGTTTTTCTGACCTTCTCAAAACTATCGCGCAGTGACACGATCATATCCTCAATTGTGTCCACCACTTTTCCTCAATTGTGTCCACCACTTTAAGTTTAAATTCGGCAGTGTGACTGAAACATTTCCTTTTCAAAGACATCATGAATAGCAATGAAGGGAAATAACAGCAATGACATTTGTCAAAATGGCAAAAGACGAACTAAACACAAGTCAGCACACATGAGATCTGAAAGGAGGAACACATAGGTTCATGCAGCAAGCGCAGTTCATACGTTCATTGGTTGGTTGACAAAAACAGAGACAGCACAAAAGTCAGAGTTGTCCTTCTCAATGATTCAAAATGACCCCCGTCGTCTCTCCCCACAACTTGCCCAATCTTTCATTGCATTCCTCCCTCCTCCTCCCCGCTCTGTACAAACTCCTGAACCAAAGGAAATTTTTCCGAAGGAATTCCTTTTCCAATTATACCCCCTCCCCTGCACAATTACGCTGCAGATTTTTTAAAAATTGAAAGGGCCATAAATTTTTTTTTAAATCAGCATATTATCCGCATCCGCAGAACCTATATTTGAAACATTTTTAGCAGGTAATCCGTGGATTATACAATGGAAATTATGGTAGTACTGCTGCATTTTGGGTGTGAGTAAGTTAATTCCCCTTTGATTTAATTGATATTGGAATTCTGTTTGCAGAGACATTGTGCAGTAGTTCGATGTGTCTTAACGGGGCTGCTCTGGCATTCTTAGATCAACATTGATTTAGATGAAATAATTCTCATTGAGTGATTACCTGTCAGATAAAATAATCACACCTTTGTAACAATGTGTATTTCATTAATAATATCAGATACATAGTTTTCATTAAATATATGTTTAGTAAAGATTGTATGTGAACTAATTTGATGTTTTATTTTTAGGGGAACTTGGTCAACTGGATTGGATCGCAAAGGAGAAGCAAAAACTGGAGCTGATACAACAGCATCTGGTCCGCTGTACCAGATGAGGCCATATCCTAGTCCTGGAGCTGTTTTACGCATGAATGCCGAAATAAAGTCTAAAGGTGCACCAAAATCAGATGAAGAGGAGGAAGAAGGAGAAAATAATGAATAACACTTGATATTTCTTTCTCGTGTACATATTTCCATATGTAAGATATACATTTGTAATGAATTTCTGCTCAAAAAAAAAAAAAAAAAAAAAAAAGGAAAAATACAGTAAAGCTGATGAACAAATTTTGTTCTTTGTTTCATGCATATCACTTTCTTACATCTTGCATTAATGTTGGTACACAAGTCACACATCACTCATAGTCATTGCGTGTTTCACACGTTGTCATTTTGTACTTCATACTCATTATCTCATGAGGATCAGATCCAAGCATTCCTGAATCTGATGCTTGTGTGATTCCCTCAGCTTCCTTCTAACTTTTTTTCTTGCCATTTGGGCAGAATATATTTACTTAGAACCTTCATCATTATTTCATTCAACATTGTGAAACCACGTCAAAATATTAGTCTTCACCCTACTGGCAACATTTAGATTCACAGTACATATCTGTTACACATCTTCATTAAGCACATGATCTTAGAGTAAGTATTGTCACAAACTCCCTGTAAGTAATGTATCTCTCGAACATACAAGAGACTAATCCTGTTTCCTTCGCAATACCCAAGTTTCACTGCTATGCATCAGAGTAGAAACAATTTCATTTTCATGCTTAGCTATTTGGTACTTTTTTTAATAACCCATTAGTCCTGTAAAATCTTTTTAAAGCAGTTATAGCTTTCAAAGCAAAATTCACTCATATGCATGTTTTGCCACCTGATGATCTTTTTTTTTTTTTCTGTCAAACATGCTTCTTCTATGCATGTTTGACAGAAAAAAATCCCCCCCCCCCAAAAAAAAAACAGATTGTCAGGTACCTTGTTTAACCCCGTGCATTGAAACTGATCACTAATTTTGCATTCAGTCCTAATGGTCCCTCAATTTTGCACTTAGTACTAACGGCCCCAACCCACAACTTTGGTTTTCCCTTATTTATATTCATTCTGAATTTCACTGCATTCATAATAGACAACCAACTCTGCAACACTTTTGCTCTCAGATAACAGAATTGTGTGATCAGCATACAACATTCTGTATTATGAGAAGATTCCAAGACATAAACCTGTACTGACTGTTTTGGCATTGTGCATACATACAGGATAATTGGTATTCCAGTTATTTGGGAAGTAGAGCCCCCACAGCCCAAGATGAGTGTGTGACTGAGAGACTGTTTTGCTTATGGCATTTTAAAGTTTACCTTCACACCACGGAGCAGCTGTTGGAGAAGTGGTGAATGGTGACCCCACAACCTGAGCTCACTTTTCCATTATGTTGTGCCGTTTTCTAATTTCTCACATGATGCGCACCGGCCTCAGTGTAGTCTGGTGAGGCTGTAATTATGTACCAAAAGTGGAGTTTGGCTCTTTATTATCTTTCTTTCCTTTATTTCTCCCCCCCCTTTTTTGTCCTTCATTTTCCAGGCATGACTAGCAAAGTTTTCCTGCATGTTTGCCACACTTAATAACTTGTATGGTGGAAAAGGAGCAGCAGATTCCTGGAGGTCAGAGTGTAGTTGCATATGGCTACTGACACTTCTCTTTTCTCCAGGATTCGCCTTAAACAGGCAACTGGGCACTAATCCATCCTAGTCAATAAAGTCAGTGGCCAAGTGGAGCCCATGCTTCTTACTGTTTGTGGGTACATAGAGTGGGGTGAACATGGTGATATGTAGGGTGTACTGAGACTTGGAAAAGTCAAAGTATACACTGAACACATGCCTACTATATAAGTGAATATATCTACTGGCTAACCTTAGATCAATGTCCTGTATTCCAAGCAGCTTGTGGCATGCTGGCTGTTCCTCGTTAGGCTTGGTGGATAGGGATGTCAGCAGATTTTTGATGGAGCTAAGCCTAAGTATCTAGATGAAGAGCCTGGCTCTTCAGATGTCTCGCAGCCTTTTAGTGCCAAGTCCCCATTTTGGATTCATATAGCTCTCCAGAAAGTGGTTGGCTTTTGAAAGAGTGTTGAAGAAGTTCAGTCCAAGACATGGCACTGTTTTAACACCACCTGGCTGAATGATATTGAGGTCAAAGTGATCCCTCTTTGCTATCTTAGTTCCTCAGTGGATCCAATCTCTTCCCTTGGTGAAGATGAACTTCTCGTGGAGACTGACATGTTAGTGTGCACCAGATTCTCTTTAGGTAAGACAGAAAGTCTTTCACCACACAAAACTTGTGACTTTTTGACATACCATCTCTGCCTACATCCATCAAGGCAGGATACCTTAGCCTGGAGGTTGTGGTCATAAGTATCTATACCTCTGAGATGTTTCAAGTGCCAGCATTATCAACTTTCAGCAAACCTGCTGTAATGTCGCTCACTGTGGGTGCTATAGTACCACTGACAATGCTTTGACAGAATGTGTTACAAAAACTGAGCACTGCATCAATTATGAGGGAAAGCATTCAACAGCACCTAAGCAGTGTCCAAAGAACATCCACCTACTCTCGTAAGACTTTGGAAAACATCTCATGCCCAGAAGCTTGACAGTCATTCCTGAGACTTGAGTTTGGCCCTCCTGCACTGCTGTGGTCTTAGACAACATAAACAGATGTTCCACAAAACTGTCCTTACCTATTAGAAATTTATTCAACTGGCCTTGCTCTCTTGGAGCCCAGAGACTACCTGCTCTGGCTGTTCTTGGTGTCACCAAAATTCGTTCTTTCATCCTCAGTGTCGAACACAATAGCATCTGAGGTATTGATTTTAGCAAACAGCAGGGAAAACAAGAACAAGTTGGGGGCAGTGGTGAAATCTCCACCAAAACCCCACAATTAGACAGGTATGTTCCAAGACCTTGGGGCCCTGGGCTTCTTATCATTCACCCATCCGATCTTTCCCTGTCAAAAAATGCTCAGGAATTACTGTTGCGAATGGACTGTGAGTGTTTTTTGACAGCTTGGGGTTTCCTGGTTTCTTTTTTTATAGATTATGATTTCCATTATTCAGTGGAACTATTTGTGGTTTTTGATTGAAGTCTAACAAGGGAAAGCAGTTTCTCTCATATTCTCCAACATGCTTATGTCTCCATGAGGTGAAACTCTGGCCATCTAACATGCTTTCAGTAAGGGCTTAGAGTGCATTTAGGAAGGACAAAATGTGTGGTGGTGTCACTTTTTGTCCTGCACTATGTGCCTGTCACACGCGTGTCATGTTCATGCCATTGCAGGCTGTGGCAATGAGTATCTCACTGTATATCTTATTGTCTGCTGTCTATCTGCCACCAGATGATGTGTCACAGATTTGGAGTGATTAGTGGCTTGGCTGCATTCACTTGTTCTCTTCCTGGGCTATTTTAATGGGACAATAATATTTTATGGGGCTAACAGTGTTACAAAGGGTTGTATGGCAGAGTTCCTTCTGTCCTCATACTCTTTGTGTCTGCTTCATACTTATTTCTGTGAACCCATCCGTAGCTTTTCAGTGATCAATTTGACTTTCGGTTCACCAGTTGGTATATGTAGACTAATTCTAAATGGTGTATGACAACCTCCATGGAGGTGACCATTTTCCCATTGTTCTTTTACATGCAGAGAACCTGGCATGTATTTCTCCCCTTCTGTAATGGAAAATGGACTGGGCTAGGGGAAATGTCTTTACATCATATGTTGTACTATCTTATTTATACCATGGTGATCCGGGAATAGATTGAAGTTACAGCTGTAAATGTTACCAAACACATTATCCCGGATACTAATCTAGTTATTCCTAAGACTTCCACAAAGCCAGCAAAATTCCTGAAACCATAGTGGTATGCTGAGTGGTGCTGCTAGAAGACAAGCACAGTGCAATGTGTAGCCTCTAGCCTAAGGTCAGGAATTTTCCAAATGACCAAAACCTTATAGCTTTTAAACATACCAGGTCCTATGCTTGGTTGGTACATTGACACAGCAAGAGAAACTCTTGGGTTTGGTATGTGCCATCCTTCAATGCATGTGCCAGTTCCAAAGTCATCTGGGACAAAATCTGAGAAACCTACAGTTCTCATCAGATCACCATTCTTGAGAATGACAGGTGCACATGTATGTAGATATCGTGGTTGTTCAATTGTGTGGAGGTATTTGTATGTAGAACATCAGACAGACTGCTTTTGTGTCCTTTTTGCAGGCTGACTATACACCGAAGTGCCAAAAGTCACGGGATACGTACCTAGTATTGTGTAGGACCTCCTCTAGCCTGGCAAAGTGCAGCAACTCGACATGGCATTGATTTCACAAATGGCCGAAAGACTTCTGGAGAGATGTTGAACCATGCCATCTGAACATCCGCCCACAGTTCCCTGGTATTTGTGGGTGCAGGATCTTGGGTGCGAATAGACCTTTTCACCACACCCCACAAGTGCTCTATTGGATTCATATCAGGCGAACGTGGTGGCCACATCATCCATCGGAACTGTCCAGAATGCTCCTCAAATTTTGGACAACTTGGGCCCTACGACATGGTACATCGTCCGCCTGGAAAGTTCCATCGTTGTTGGGGTACATGAAGTCCATGAAGGGCTGCAAATGGTCACCCAGCAGAGTAACAAAGTGATTACCGATTAATGACGTGTTTACGAGGATCAGAGGACCCAAACTGTGCCATGTAAAGACACCCCACACATGTATGCAACCACCACCAGCTTGCACAGTGCCTTGTTGACAGCTTCGGACCATGGCCTCATGGGGTCTGCACCACACCCGAACCCTACCACAGCTTGTAACAATGGGTAGCATGACTCATCGTACCACACCACATGTTGCCAGTCTTCAAGGGTCCAATGTTGCATTGAAGACCTGGCGATTTACTGCATTCATAAGCCCAGGAGACTGTGTCTGATGTGGTGCTAACATAGGCACTCTGGTGGGTCTTCTGCTCCCATACCGCATGGACGCTAAATTACGTTGTACTGACCTGATGGATATGTCTCCTGCATTGAATGTGGATGTTATTTCAGCCAGTGTCACTTGTCTGTTAGCACGGACAATCCTTGTCCGACGCCACTGGTCACGGTCATTCAGCAGCTGTGGTCAGCCACTGTTCTGTCCACGGTAGGTGGTAATGCCTCCCAGTACACACGTGACACCGTGGATCGAGGAATGCTGAATGTTCGCACAACTTCGGAAATTGAAGGTCCCATCCGACTCCCACTACCACGCCTCATTCAAACTCTGATAATTCACATCGGCTTGCCATAATCTTACTGGCGGTTGTTCAGCCTGACTCATGAGATTACATTTCACAACTGATAAAAATCGTGACAAGCGTCGAAACCTTTATAGGACAGCAGCGCCAGTTAAAAATTGGCATGTTGCTATCGCATGACTTTTGGCACTTCAGTGTAATAGTCCTTTCATGATGCTAAATTTCAGGTTGGCTCTGCATTGGTAGAGCTCATCTGTTGGGCCTGATGGTATGCATTGTGATATGCTACAATATCTGTGTCATATGGAGAATCTACTCTTGCTATTCACCAGGATTTGGGCACAACATGATTTCCCAGACTCTTGGCACAAAGCTTTGTCCTACATTTTCAAAGTTATCCTCAAGCTGCCATCCTGTGTACACAATAGCTGTCAGTGCAAGGTTATGGAATGGGTGGTTAATGCCCACTTCATTACTTGGAAACTAAAACATTTTGTTCATCCTCACAAAGTGTCCTACATTGTTATCGACAATGTAGGACACTGTTTGCCTTGAAATATCCATGCATGATGGTTGTTTAGAGGCAGCACCTGATATCAGTCAGTCTTTTATACTCAAGAGAAGCAAACAGCGTATTAAATCCGTTTATTTTTGCGGCGTAGTAAGTTTAAAGATTTGCCAAGCTTTCGCACTCCACTGGGAGGCTTTCTCAAGGCAATGGTAGACATAAAAATGCAGGAAATTGGAACACGTAAGGAAAAAAGACGATTTTTGAAATAACGCGGGCGACATCACTAGCGTATTATACGAATTTCCATCACGCAATTATACGGTGTATCGTGATGTGTTTCCATCTTAAATGCATGCATGCCAAGCTCTTGGTAGTTCAGTAGAAACTATATCATTGCATGCTAGTTTGCTGGATAGGATTTCGACTGTTTCCCTGATGGCAGTCTCTTTAAAATTCGTGTATGGGGCAATTCTTCTAATATTATTCCATTGAGGAGCAGCCGAGGAATACATTACTTCTCTGGCGAGGGCTGTTTTCTGCATGCCCTAGTTGACACTTCGCCCGTGCTCTTTACACCTAACACGTAGTGTCCAAGTGATGTCACCCTTGTTATTTCAAAAATCGTCTTTGTTCCTTACGTGTTTCAATTCCCTGCATTTTTATGTCTACCATTGCCTTGAGAAAGCCTCCCAGTGGAGTGCGAAAGCTTGGCAAATCTTTATACTTACTACGCCGCAAAATAAACGGATTTAATACGCTATTTGCGTCTCTTGAGTATTCACAGTGTGGTGTATTTATAATTACATTACCGTTGCTAGTCAGTCTGTTTTTTTTTTTTTTTTTTTGTATTGAAGTAATATATGCATGGTGGCACGGCATTCTCAGTTATTTACAAGTGCAGGCTATATGGGAATCTCCTGACATAAATTGTTTTTTGTGTTGATTGTCTTCTCAGTGTACCCAGGTCCACCTGGGTACAATGCTGTCCACCTTTCTTTCAACAACAAAATGTTCCTCACGGAAACTTTAAAGTAACTATTTTCAAAACTTACAAGAAATATCGTATTAAACTAGCTAAAGAAGTTGAACATTTGCATTTTCTGACGTTATACAAAAGTAATAACATCATTCCGCGTTTCCTAAGGATTAAAACTAAAATACTAAATTGCAAAGACAAGAATATTATAAATACTTGTGAACTAAAAGGATAAGGACAGTCATTCGTGATAAAAGGAAAACTTTGAACAAACTCAGTGACGTGAACATAAGTTGTACAACAAATATATGAATCTTGTTCAACAAGAAATTGTCCAAGACATGGAGTTCATCAAATTATACGCTACGTTAGACTGCATGAGATTGAAACTACGTAATAAACATATGCAAAAGTTCGAATACCCATTAGACAAAAAGCATAACAGGACAAATAATAATAAGCCTAACAACACGAGCAAGTTTATCAATATGTCTGATATCGAACTTTCAAGCTTGCAGGTTAAAGCTTTGGAGAAAGAATTCGGTATGCATATGAACGACCTAAATCTAAGCCTGAAGATATTATACCGCAAATACAAAAAATAATACGAGAATTACCAATCAACAAAAGGAACCCGGCTCGATATAAAAGGATTTGAACATATACTCATAGCATCATGTTTAATACTTGTCCTGGAAATCCAGGAAAAGTCCTGAAATTCCATGTTGTCCTGGAAATGTCTTGAAATTCTTTTGCATGATCTGGAATTTTATCCATTACCCTTGTCCCTTCTCAATGTTTTACAGTTCAGAATTTTTCTAGTGTTATAACTTATGCTTAGCTTCCAAGAGTCGATTTAATAGGATTATGTCCGGTTTTCGAACCAAGTGTCCAGGAATCCGTTTTTTTTTCTTCCTTTTTTTGTTTTTGGAAAAACATCGTATTCTAGTGGAATTTTAATAATTTGTAATTTTTTGCTTTAACATGTTTCCTGTTTACTACCATTACAGACACTTCAAGTGCTACAGATTTTCCGTAGTCAATACGGGAATCGTTGGTACGCTACACAGTACGGGAAACATCGAATATATTACGGAAATCGAAAATCTCAATGAAGTAATGTTATTCATCATCTGTGTCAAGTTTATTTTCATGTTTCCAAGATTCTAGCATTTATTAAATATTTGTAGGAATGTTTATTGAATGTTCTTAATATCATGTCATGACATTTATTCGATGTTTTTTTAAAAATTTTTTTGCGTCTTTATGCTGTCCAAATATGTTTTGAACCGTCGGAAATTACTATTCTAGCAGAGATGAACGTTCGGTGATTTTCGGAATTTCGAATTTTTCGTGCCAAGCTGTGTGTGTGTTTTTCTTATTCTTTCCCATTTCTCTTCCTGATTATACTCTTAGTTTTTATATTTTTATGACCATGTTCCTCGTTTTTAATATCTTCGGTAATAGTGAAAAACGGCAACTTCGTATTTTTAAGATTTTTTAAAAATAAAACAGAGTTTTTATGTTTTTAACAGTCTCTCCTTCAAAACCAATAAATATAGCAAGCATTTTTGCCCCATTCCTCCTTTTTAAAGCGAAATTAAATTACAATATCGGTTTTTAATCTATCCGGGATGAAATCTGAGCACCGCCCCGGTGGCGCAGTAGTCTAAGCGATGGCCCCTGGTCATTTGTCCGAAAGGGGCCCGGGTTGGAATCCTGGTGAGGCATGATTGTTGTGTTTGTCTTACGGCACTGGCCCTCTCCCTTCCCTGGAACCAGTGACCCTAAATTAGGGACGGGCGACTGCCTATAGCCCATTGAGTTGCTCACGGTGGTCGTTAAACCTCCAACCCCAAAAAAATAAAAAATAAATCTAAGACATTCTCGTGACCCGTAAAATTGTTTTAACGGCAAAGTGAATGCAGTACAGATTTTTGATATTTCATTTTGCTTAAAACGTGTGAGCAAGCATGGTTTATTTGAAACGAAATAATGTCCAAAAACTTCGTTCTTCATAAAGCTGTTTTCTCTGCACAGCGAGTGCAGAGAAAACAGCTTTATGAAGAACGAAGGATGGCAACAAGAATTGAAGTTCCGATATTGAACTTTAATTTTTTTTTAAAACAAAAGGAACAAGAAAGATGACACCGAATTTTCGGGTGTAATTTTTTTTTTATTTGAGGGTTAACGACCACCGTGAGCAACTCAATGGGCTATAAGCAGTCGCCCGTCCCTAATTTAGGGTCACTGGTTCCAGGGAAGGGAGAGAGCCAGTGCCGTAAGACAAACACAACACCCATGCCTCACCGGGATTCGAACCCGGACCCCTTACGGACGAATAATCAGAGGCCAGCGCCTTAGACCACTGCGCCACCGGGGCGGCCTTCGGGTGTAATGAACACGCCTTTTAAATCCGTTCTGACGCAAATTAAATTTATCAAAGGTAATGGAACCGGTATGGAAAACAATAGTATCTGACCGAAGAAAGAAGTTTTTCAATAGGGTTTTTAATCCCGCAGATATTGCTGTAAACTTAATCGTGAACTTATGCCCTCTGGTTGCAGACTTGTGCATTAAGAAAAATTTGAATTTATATGAGAAACATGTCGCAGCAGAAACGCTCGCCAAGAAAGAAAGAAATTTTCAAAGCGGACTCTTCGAAGCAGAGATATGGACAAATATAAGATATGCATTTACGCCCCCTGGTGGAAAAACTATGCATTATTTTAGGAAGAAAGTATTCTCAAAAGGTTTTTCGATGTGAGCGGTATCGGTCCAAGAAAATCAAAAATTAGTCTAGTTACAGGAGCTCAGATTTTGCAACAAATACATCAAAAGCAGAAATTAACGCTTATGCCCCCTGGTGGCTAAGCTTATTCTTTACCAAATATTAGAAATTATATGAAAAACATTTTCCATCAGGAGCTGTATGCGGTACAGGAAGAATGTTTCAAACCGGAGTTTTAGAAGCAGAAATAACGCAGAAAATGCAATTTACCTTTGTGCCCCCTAGCGGAAAGTCTATGAGTAACTTGAAAAATTTTGAATTTATATGAAAAACATTTCGCATCGGAAACACTATCCGACAAAGAAGGAATTTTTCAAAGCGGACTCCTACAAGTATAGATATTGAAAAAAATACGATATACATCTACGCCCACTGGCGTAGAAACCATGCATATTTTAAGAAAAAAATATTCCTAAAAGGTTTGTCGACGTGAGTAGTACCGGTCCACAAACGAATTTTTTTCAATCGAGATTTTAGAAGCTCAGATTTTACTGCAAATGCATCAGAAACAGAAATTAAGACTTATGCCCCCTGGTGGCCAAACCATTTTTTTTTGCCAAAAATTAGAAAATATATGCAAAGGACTTCCAATCAGGAGCTGTATCCGGTGCAGAAAGAATTTTTCAAATCGGAGTTTTAGAAGCCGAGATATCGGGGGAAACACAATTTACCTTTACGCACACAATTTACCTTTACGCCCCCTAGCGCAAAGTCTATAAATTACTTGAAAATTTTGGAATTATATGAAAAACATGTCACACCGGAAATTCTATCCAAAAAAGAAAGAATTTTTCAAATAAGACTATTAGAAGCAGATATATTGACAAAAATAATATATACATCTACGCCCCCTGGCGGAGAAACCATGCAATATTTTTAAAAGAAAATATTCCGAAAAGTTTTATGGACGTGAGTGGCATCGGTCCACGAACGAATTTTTTCAATTGAGATTTTAGAAGCTCAGATTTTATGGCAAATACATCAGAATAAAAAATTAACGCTTGCGCCCCCTGGTGGTCAAAGAATTCTTTACCAAAAATCAGAAATTATGTGCAAAAGATTTTCCATCGGGAGATGTATCCGTTAAAGAAAATGTTTTTTAAATTGGAGTTTTAAAAGCAGAGATATCGGGGGAAACGTAATTTACTTTTACGCCCCTAGCGGAAAATCTATGCGTAACTTGAAAAAGTAACTATACCTAAAATACTCTTCGACATAAATGGAATCGAAAGATAAAGATTTTTTTTCAATCGGATGTTTAGAAGCAAATATATGGAATATACTAATTGAAAGAGCCAGGGAATATGAACTTCCATTGTGCATGGCTTTTATCAATTATGAAAAAGCCTTTGATTCGGTGAAACCATCAGCAGTTACAATGGCTCTGAAATCCTGCGGTATTGAAGATGTATACATTAATATTATTAATAACATCTATGAAAATGCAAGTGCAAAAATTCGGCTGTTTGAAAGTACAACACACATAAAAATTGGAAAGGGAGTGAGACAAGGTGACACCATATCTCCCAAGCTCTGTAATGCCACATTGGAAAATGTCTTTCAATCACTGAACTGGGAAAACAAAGGAATAAAGATTAATGGAGATTATCTAACTCACCTTCGTTTTGCTGATGACGTAGTCATTTTTGCAACTACCCCATCAGAGCTGCAGAGTATGATCCAAGAACTTGCTGACAAGAGTAAAGAAGTGGGATTAAAAATGAACTTTCAGAAGACATGTGATGTTCAATGCTTTTACAAGAAATGAAGATTTATTGATTGATGGAGAAAAGCTGGAGATAACAGACACGTACGTTTATCTTGGACAGCAGATATCAAGTGAGGGTCACACTGTTGAAGAAATTAATCGGCATACAAAACTTGCCTGGAGAGCTTTTGGAAGAAACAGCATAATTTTCAAGAGCAATATGCCATTATGTCTTAGAAGAAAAGTGTTTGATCAATGCATCCTTCCAGTGCTTACGTATGGTGCAGAGACGTGGACCTTAACTGAAAGAGACATACAAAGGCTGCAGACAACTCAAAGTAGCATGGAGAGGTGCATGCTTGGTGTAACCAGGAGAGATAAGAAGAGGAACACGTGGATCCGAAAAATGACAAGAGTGGAAGACATCATGATCAGAGTTAAATCCCTGAAATGGCAATGGGCTGGACATACTGCCAGAAGGACAGACCATCGATGGACAGCCGAAATTTTAGATTGGATTCCAAGGGACAGGAAAAGACCCAGAAGAAGACCACATGGGAGATGGGTGGATGAAATTCGAAAGTATGCGGGAGTGACATGGAGGAGACTGGCACAAGACAGACCGTTGTGGAGGAAACTTGGGGAGACCTACGTCCAGCAGTGGATTGATAATGGTTGACAATGATGATGATGATATGGAATAAAATGTATTTTGAATTCGATTTCATCTGCATTTACGCTCTAGCAGTGAAACTGTACATCGTAAAAAAACAACAACAAAAAAAAAAAACAAAAAAAAACAAATGAAAGATCATCATTTGCATATTTCAAGCTTCCCAATGCAAAAAGAATTTTTCAAATCGGACTAATAGTTACAGAGATGGTGTCTACAGACGAACGGACAAACCGCCAACATAAGCACGTCTTTTCTTACAAAAGACGTGCTAAAAATGCATGCTTTTTGTCTGTTGATGTAGCAAGATGTTCTAAGCAGTAGGAAACCATACATTTTCAGAGAAATTACACTTTAAAAAGCAACAATGCCACTCCTCATTTTGTCGTGAGAACAACTTTACGGGCCACGAAAACTGTGTAATTTCTAACGAACGCAAAATGAAATAACGATTTTCAGTTTGAATTTTGCTTTAATGAAAAAAGGCCTACTCCATATTTCACCTTTCCTTATCCTTAAATTTCCTTTGTAAGTATTATTTTAAAATATTGGATATAAACAGTATTTATAGTCATACTATACTAGTGATCCGATTTATTGGCGTAGGAAATAGACACGTAAGCGTCCCCAAGCTTTCGCACATCAACCAGATGGCTTTTTCAAGGAAGTTAGACAGAAACTGCAAATGAATATAACGTCGTATCTATATTTATTGTGAAGTTCCCGCGCTCAAATTGTTAATGCGTTCTTCTATTATTCAGTTTGCGGTTTCTGTCTAACTTTCTTGAAAAAGCCATCTGGTTGATATGCGAAAGGTTGGAAACGCTTATGTGTCTATTTCCTACGCAAATAAATCGGATCACTAGTATAGTGATACTATTTACTACTTAATTGGTGTACTGTTCCATTAAGTAGTAAATAGTATCACTATACTAGTGATACTATTTACTACAATTAGTTTTTATAGTGAAAAAAATACGGGATTACACCATATAATACAAATTTTAAAGAGGACAATCTGATTTTTGGTGTAAATGTGACAAGGATGGTAAGTCAGATAATATCCGAAAACTTGAAAATTTCATCGTCCTGGGGCGGGATTCGAACCCGCGTCTTCCAGATAGCGCCCGGGCATGCTACCACTACACCATCCAGAACGACCAAGTCTCAAGTTTCCGATTAATTTGAATATAACCATCACAGGATTCGCTAGTCGAAGCAACCAGCATTCATGTTTAGCGAATCTGGAGGTTAATAATCCTATCCCGTGATTGTCCGGAGGAGCAGATAAATCATGAAAGAAATACGGGATAGCAAATAATCATGAAAGAAATACGATGTTTTTTAGTCTCTCCAACATTTATTCTCATGTCACATCAACTAAAATGTCATACTTTCATCAAAAATCATATTCTTAACGAATTTAACTTCCTCTGGTAGAATCCAACATCTTTTTTCCCTTGACCCTATGACTTTTAAGTTTGAATTTTTTATCAAAACTACTGGAACACATGTCTAAACCAATTTCTCTCATCTCAAAAAAAAAAAAAACAAAAAACAATGGAAATAGAACTTTCTTATTTTTGCATTGCCCCCTTCCAGTCCTGCTGGACGAGCAAGAAGGAGCAGGAGGCTCCTGCGGCGTAGCCCGAAGGAACCGAAGGACGAGGGGGCGGGGCAGGCAGGGAGCTCCTTCGGGCTACGCCGCAGGAGCCTCCTGCTCCTTCTTGCTCGTCCGGCAGGATTGGAAGGGGGCAATGCAAAAATAAGAAAGTTTGATGGCTACCTTTTTTTTGAGATGAGAGAAATTGGTTTAGACATGTGTTCCAGTAGTTTTGATAAAAAATTCAATCTTAAAAGTCATAGGCTGTGTGGTCAGGGGAAAAAAGATGTTGGATTCTACCAGAGGAAGTTAAAAAATGTAAAGGAAGAGATATCTGGAAAAAAATGAACCGAGCCTACTTGAGATTGAAATCTAAGAAAGTGTGATGATGTGAATGAATCCAATGGGCTTTTCCCATAAACTGAAGGAATGTTAAAGCTGAAAAGGTTATTCCATTAAGCTGACTTGGTTTTAATGTTCTTCATGAAGAAGTCGTGATATATTAAATTTTGAGTACTGTTCCCGGGAAAAGGCAACGTTATTGCTCTTGTACGAGTCGGGAGGGAAAACGTGAACGAGGCATTTTCTAAGATGGTTGTTCAAGTTCATTTCTGTTTGCATTGAAAAAAATGAAGTCGGGGGGGGGGGGGCAGTGTATTTAGAAACACTCATTTTACAAGCTAGTAGGTATGTATTGGAGAGGTGCAATGGAAGAATAAAAAAGTTTGATGTCTACTTTTTTTAGACGGGACAAATTGTTTAGTCATGTGATCCAATTGAACTTTATGAAACATGAATGTTTCGAATATTGACTTTATGAAAATTGAATGATTCAAATATTGACGTTAGTCTGAAGGCATTTCCCAAGTTATTCTATGGGATTTTTGCTATTTTAAGAAAACGAATTTTTAAAAACCGCCCTCTTAGCGAAAACAACAAATCCATTTTTGACTTGTTAAAGTTTATACGATTCAGAAACGGACTTTATGAAAATTGAACGTTTCAAATATTGACATTTAAAAAAAAATGAACTTTTCAAATATTGACATTAAAAAAAATGAACTTTTCAAATATTGACTTTTAGAGAAACGGGCGTTTCAAATATAGAGTTTTATGGGGAAAAAAGTCAAACAACTTTGTAAATGCTTTCTGAAAGACCTTTGTTAGCTTGCTCTCACAACTTCGAAGTGAATGGCGGTGAAAATAGCGTTTGTATGCATAAACGCATTTTGTTAAGATTGCATGAAGTGATATACATTGTTTATTGAGTTGATGTATGAGTTTAGCTAATGTTTTCGGGAAAAAGCTTCTAAGAATAGAGAAAAATGTCTGTACACAAGGTGAAGCGTTAAGAATATAATTGAAGTGGAACTATAAAATTTGATGTGAAAAAAGACAAGAAAGCAACGAATTAACGATGTTTGTTTCAGTATGAGAGACTTTTTCTGTCTGTTCCTTTATAGGAATCAAGAGAAAACATAGAATACCATTGACTGTTTTCTATGTTCAAGATTAACATGTTCTTGAAGTAGTTAAATAAATGAGGTGTGATCAGGAAAACAGTTACGATAGAGAGCAAGTACCTATTTAAAACGAAAGTAAGTGGAAACGAAAGTTAACGCCTAAAGGGAAATACAGGAAACACAGAAGTTTCAGATGTTTTGTAATGTCTGACACGTTAGAGCTGGTCATTGTGTGAATGAAATATACACGAAGTTTTGACGCATCTTGATGTAAAGCGAAATAAATGAGGGAAATGAATGCAGTTAGGTGTGTTCATACTGGCTTTGGTGAGGTGAGTTAGCAATAAATTTTTGGTAATACATGAAAAAAAGTACAAATAACTCGTTAAGAATATGATTTTTGATGAAAGTATGACATTTTAGTTGATGTGACATAAGAATAAATGTTGGAGAGACTAAAAAATATCTGAAGTTCTTGTTACATTTCTGATGCTAGGAAAATTTTTATGGAAAAGTGAGGGAGGTAAAGTCGTTAAGAAAAAAAAATGTTAGAAAGAAACAGGAAAAAAAGCCTATGAAGAAAAAAAAAGAAGTAGAGTATAAAGCAGTTGCAAAGCAAACTTAAACAAATACGTAAACAGAATAGCATTTCAAAAAATAGATTAAGTCGTTATTCAGGGAAAAGAAGTAAGTTTTTCTTAAAAGATTACTTTTGTTTGGGGAAATACGATCTTTTAGCTATGTGTTGGGAATAACTGTGTTTCTGATGAGTTAGCAGAATGCTATACTGAGAAAAAGAATATCGGTAAGAATACGATGTTTAGTGGAAGTACGGACTTTGCCGCTGTTTCCAGAATGAATGTTTTTTCGGTCGAGTTATGAAAATATCCAGAAAATATATTGCAAAAAATAAAAAATTTAGTAAAAGTACGAACTTTTTAGAATGTATGTCTTGAGAGTGAATGCTTTTCTGTTGGGTTAATGAAGAAAGAAGGTATAGCAAACTAGGATAGAATAAAAAAATACGCATATTTCACGTACATGCAAGCTTTCAGGAATACTTAAAAGCAAGTATGAAAAATAATTTAAGCTATGTAGGGAAACAAAAATTTGAAGTTTCGGTACGTGTACAATATCTAAGCATTAAGAAACGTTTGCCGGAAAGAAATCGAAAAAATAAAGTTAGAATAAAAGTGGACGAAAGTTTATAAAGTTTGAAAAAAAAAATAAAGCGGATACATCCAGAAGTTTAATGACATGCAAACATAGAATAGCATTTTTTAAAAATAATTTAAGTTACATAGGGAAAGGAAATAATAATGAAGAAACGTTCGTTGGAAAGAAATGGAAAAATAAATTCTTAATAAAAGTAGAAGTATAATAATGCCGTTACACCGAGAAGTTTGAAAAAAGTAATGCCGATATATCGTGAAGCTTAATGAATACTAGTATAGAAGAGCATTTTGGAAAATAGTTTAAGTTAAATAGGGACAAAAAGTAATAGTGAAGAAATTTTTGTTGGAAAAAAAGATATTGTTACAATCGAATTTTACGCATAACCACTGAAGATCTACATAATTCACGTACATTTACATGAAAATCAAAATAGAAAAATGGTTTAAGCTATATAGGAATACATTAAAATCAAGTAAGAAAAATGATTTACGAGGAAAAAAGAAGAAATAAAAACATTTCTTGAAAGAGATATTTTAGAAAAAATGTTGATATGAAAAACTTTGTCAAATGGAAAAATGACTTATGAAATAAAGAAAAAAAGAACTGTTTAAGTAAAAATGAAACAATAAAATCTCGTAGTAGAAGACTGAGACGAAAGAGAAATGCATGAATCAAGAGCGAAAATTACATTCAAAAATAAATCGTAGGCTAAGAAATAATTCTCGATCAAATCACGAATACAATCAGCTTCGCTAACATACATTAAACAAAAGACCCCGAACGTCGTTAAATAAAAACTCTTTAAGGGGCAAAAATAAAGAATCATCTACGAAAAAGTTTGGTATAATAAAACGAGAAAAATTTGCAAAAACGCACACTCAGTAAAATTTTCTGAGGGGAAAATGAAGCTAGCCGGAGAAGCATGATATCATTCCCCAGAACAGTGATGTCGTCTGACACCAGAACATGCATAACTATTTATCGAGGAATCGTAAAGAATATTAAAAACCCATGAAGAAAAACAAATTCTTTGGGGGAAAAAGCATTCAAAATTTAAAAATCACCTGAAGGAAAATAAAATGAAAAATTCACAAAACGAGGAATTGAAAGAAAAGTTTCCACAAATATGTGTTAAATAAAAAAAAAATAAAAAAAATATATATATGAAACATTTGTAACGTTATCCATCCTGCTTACCGAGATGCTATTGCGAAATACTAATTTAACCATAGCGCCAACTCCACAACTTCATGATGTCATGTTAAGACGGCGCTGTCTTATCTCGCAGCCCCCACCTGAAGCACTCATTCACGCCGTTATCAGCCCCATTCAGTCATCCAAGATGGCGGAAGGTCTGATCCTCCGCTACCCCATGATCCTCCATCCACCAAAGTGGAGGATCCCATAGGTTAACATTGATCCACTACTGGCGCAGAACCCCCATTTCCTACACTACTAATACAACTACTTGGTCTCCAATTAGTTGATCTTTCATGCTGAGATTCTGAGTTTTGCTCTTAAAATGGGACCTAGTGATTTGTTCGCTTAATGGTCCTAGTTCTTAATCTTCCTGAAACCATCGATGTTAAATCGGGACTCGTAACTTGATATGTTCACCACGCCCTTCAAAAATACGAGAAAATAAATAACCCCCGCAGTGGTCTGAGCGTTGGTTTCTGACAGTTCGTCCGAGATGGGTCTGGGCTCGAATCCCGGTGAGCCATGGATGTTGCATTTGTCTTACAGCCCTGGCTCTCTCACTTCCCTGGAACCAGTGGCCTTACAGTTAGGGACTAGCGACTGCTTATAGAACATAGAGTTGCTTACGGTGGTCTTTGAACCCTTAAACAAAAAAACAAGAACAAAAAAAATGACTTATTTGGGAAAGAATTTTTCAGATATTTTTTAAGAAAGAGAAAGGAAGGTGTGATATCAATGCTAGAGGTGATTGAAGGTTACCCCTGTTTGGTACGAGCCAACAGAAGGAATACTGTAGCGCAAGTCGTCGGTAATTTCAATACTGTTAACGGGAGTAATGTGTCACAACACACGGTACATCGAGCACTTCTGAAAAGGTCGCACTGAGTGGCCATGCTAACCTCGGTGCAATGGCGAAAGAGCCTACAATGGGCACGCGAGCATTGAAACCGGATCTTGAATGATTGTAGAAGATCATCTGGTCCGATGAATTTCGATTCCTGTTGAACTATGCGGAGCTCAGGTACGTGTGCGTCGTTTACCTGGAGAAGTGTTGGCATGAGGGACGAAAACAAGCCGATGGAAGAAATGTAGTGCTTTGGGTAATGTTCTGTTGGGAGACTCTGGGCTCAGTCATTCATGTGCAGGAAACTATGACGTGTACTATCTACCTATACCTAAACATCATTGCAGACCGCAGGTACATTCTTTCACGGTAACGGTGGTCTCCAGCAGTAGTACTTTCTTTCAGCAGGGTAATTCACAATGCCACACTGCCCGGATTATTTGAGAATGGTTAGCGGAACATGAAGAAGATTTTCAGGTATGGCCCTGGCCTCAAAATTTCCCAGACATCAATCCAATCGAACATTTGTGGTTTGTGTTGGAACAGAAAATCTGATCTGCGACGGCTCAACCACGTAATCTCATCACACAATTTCGCTGTATGCTTGACTTCTTAACACTTATATTGCTCAGTACCTCAGACTTCTGTTTCAGCTCCTCTATCCAAACATTCCAAAACCGCCGGCCCGGTGGCCCAGTGATACAAGCGCCGGCTTCTGACCTTTCGTCCTAGTGGGCCCAGGTTCGAGGCCTGGATGTAAGAGTAGGATGGACAGTGTGTTTGTCTTACGGCACTGGCTGTTTCTCCTGCCTGCAGTCAATGTCCCTAAATTAGGGACTTGCTATTACATATAGACTTTAGAGTTGCTCACAATGGCTGTTAAACTCCAGAACAAAAAGGAAAAATAAAATAACTATCGTTGCTGTTATCTGTGGATCGCTGAGGCGAGACATGCACTAATTTCAACAAATATCACGGGAAAATAGACGGATGCGGTGGCGAGACAAGATTTTTTTCTTTTCCTGTTTCAGGGTTCAATGATACACAGGACGATTTAAAGCAAAATAAGTCATCCATTCCCAAATTAGAGCCATTCGTTCCAAGGATGGGGTAGAGCCAGCGCCGAAAAAACAACCGTAACGTCTGGTCTGATTCTCGAACCCAGACTCAGCAGTACGCTAAGACTGGCTTAGGCCGCGCCCTACACCCAGACGAGATTAACAGTGCAGGGGTTAGAACTGGACGCTTCTGCTGGGGACAAAATTGACGAAATTTTATTGAGGTAGTTTGGCGTCCTTTTCTACAGATATTGCTTTCTACGATAGCATGTCGTAAATCAAAGGAGAGACCTAAGATGCAGTAGATGGGTGTAAAATTAATAAGAGCAGAAGCATTTGTTTTTAAAGACGGGTAATCATAACGAAACGAAAGTGAGAGATTTTATAGTGAATTGGCATTAACCGTTACTTTATTATTGCGTATATTCCCTTTTTTTCCTGCATTGTGTGCCATTACAATCTAGTAAACAATCTGGTATGCAAGCGTGAAATAAGGATGGCATTTGAGAGATGATAATTTACCCCTGGACGCATGGAGTGGGTGTTGATTTTCCACCGCCACAATGCCTGGTGTATCACGGTTCACAATTTTCCTTTACGTCGACTGCGACTGTGAGATTGTGGACAATTCTCTGGTAACTACATCGCATAGACAATTTTAACCTGTTACTAACACACTCTTTCACCTGTTTTAGTTCCCAAGGAATGCAAAAAGTCTGATTTGTCATCCCGCTAGAAAATATTAATGACTGCGGGGCCGGACTAAAGCAGGCTGGCTGCAGCTGCTCTGTGCTTATGATTTGTCCACTGGGCTTGGGGTAAGCAAGTTGACATCGTGCTCAGAATCGCAAAAAGCAGCCTTTGTTGGCGTCATTAGATGAAGCTCCGAAATTTCTATTCTTATGAGAATCCAACCGCCGCCGACGCACGAAGGGAATCATGACCACGATAATGAAGGCGTTGATTTATGTTATACATTTTTACGACAATTTATGCCATGTACAAAATTGGAAATGGAAATAGATCCACCAACCGAGGCGTCGCGTTGAAAGCGAAGTAATTGGCTCAGCAAAACACATGTTAAGCAAGTAAATGAATAGCGCGACCATCCTACACTTTGCCACAATACATTTTGGAGTTTTTCATTTATATACGTTTACACCGTATGAGGAGCTGGGTGCGGTTGCTCTAATTGCACCTACTGTAGCCACGTCCATAAGCTCTTTGCATGTGCTAAATTTTCAAAAGTACAGTAGCCTCACTGAGTTAGTATTAAAAAGGACACAACGGATGCATTCCTATCCCCACACTCATTCTTAAATTATTTTAGTAAGAAATTGTTGCAGTAACGATATGTATTTGCAGGGAATGTTTTACAAGGTTTCGTTCTAAATTAATAACAAGAAAGATGACACCGAATTTTCGGGTGTAATAAGCACGTCTTTTGAATCCGTTCTGCCGCAAATTAAATTTATCAAAGCTATCCAAAGTCAATGGAACCGGTTTGGAAAACAATAGTATCTGACGGAAGAAAGAAGTTTTTCAATCGGGTTTTTAATCCCTCAGATATTGCTGTAAACGAAATCGTGAGCTTACGAACTCTTAGAAACAGAGATATCGACAAAAATAAGACGTGACTTTACGTCCCCTATTGGGAAAACCATGCATTATTTTAGGAAGAAAGTATTCTCAAAAGGTTTATCCATATGAGCGGTATCGGTCCAAGAAAAAAATTAGTTGAGTTTTCAGGAGCCCAGTTTTGCTACAAATACATCAGAAGCAGAAATTAACACTTATGACTCCTGGTGGCCAAACTATTCTTTACCGAACATTAAAAATTGTTAAAGATATTTTCCATCAGGTCTTGTATGCGCTACAAGAAGAATTTTTCGAATCGGAGTTTTAGGAGCAGAAATAGCGCAGAAAACGCAATTTACCTTTGTGCTTTCTAGCGTAAAGTCTATGATTTACTTAAAAATTTTGAATTTATAGGAAAAACATTTCGCATCGGAAACACTATCCTATAAAGAAGGAATTTTTCAAATCGGAGATTTAGAAGCAGAAATATAGGGGGAAACGCAATTTACCTTTACGCCCCCTAGCGGAAAGTCTATGAATTACTTGAAAATTTTGAAATTATATGAACCACATGTCACACTGGAAACACTATCCAACAAAGAAGGAATTTTTCAAATCGTACTCCCAGAAGTAGAGATATTGACAAAAATAAGATATACATCTACGCCCCCTGGCGTAGAAACCATGCACTATTTTAAAAGAAAATGTTTCTAAAAGGTTTGTCGACATGAGTAATATCGGTATACAAACGACGTTTTTTTCAATCGAGAATTTAGAAGCTGATATTTTGCTGCAAATACATCAGAAGCGGGATGTAAGGTCAGGTGATGCGTAACATCACAGCCTCTCCTTGATAAATGTCAACCCCGCCTTCTCGTGGTGCATCCTGTTTCCACTAAAGGGGCTCTGACGACCTCCAATAGCGGTATAACTATACCATCGGGATTAAAGGAAATGCTATCCCACCCTCACCAACCCGCTTGGCCAGCGTGGTGAGTTATAGCAAAACCCCTCAAAAATGACTCCACAACTTAAATCTTGACCTTCGGTCTCCGGCAGCTGGAATGTACCTGGCCAAGGCAGCGGCCAGTGCGACATGAAGGCACAGGGTGCTAAGAATCCCCGGAGGACCGGACTAGGCTGCCATCTGATGCTGACCTTGGCTACGTATAATGGACGCTCCCTATCTTCTGATTCAAGGCTTCTTGAATTGGAAGAGGAACTACAAAGGATCAAGTGGGACAGCATCGGGCTAAGTGAGGTAAGGAGAAAAGGAGAAGATCTCATTGAACTGAAAAGTGGACATGTCTTCTACTATCGTGGGACAGATACTAGCAGAACTAGTGGTGTTGGATTTATAATAAACAAAAAACTGAAGGATAAAATTGTAGAATTTGAAAGTTCCTCTGACTATCCAACTCTCGAGAAGATACCAGGCTCAGATAATTCAAACTTATGCACCCACCACAAGTCATCCTGAAGAAGAAAATGAAGAATTTTATGAGGAAATTCGTCATCAAAATAATAAAAGTAAGCAGCATTTGAAGATAATTATGAGAAATTTCAATGCAAAAATAGGGCAACGGCAACAGAATGAAACTTCAGTAGGTAAATTCGGTCACGGCAACAGAAACCAGCGTGGAAATACTCTCGTTGAGTTTGCAGAGGCAGAAGGGTTTTTCATCTTGAACTCCTTTTTCAAGAAAAAGCCACACAGGAAATGGACATGGAGACATCCAAATGGGACGACAAGTGAAATTGATTTTATTATGTGTAACAAAAAATTCGTCATAGAAGACTGCAGTGTGCTAAACAAGTTCAACACAGGTAGTGACCATAGATTGTTGAGATGTATGATGCACCTCAACACTAAACTTAAAGGTGGCAATCTCATAAGACAAACAAAATGTATTGACATAACCAACCTTAAAAAACACCAAAATACCTTCAAGTTGGAACTGAAGAACAGATTCTCTGCTTTAGAAGGCCTAACATCGGAAGAAGTGGATATTTCTGAAGTTAACAGAAAAGTAACCAAAGCTCTTATGGAAATAGCAACAAAATTAGCTGGGTCTAAGAACAAGTTGCATGTGAACAAATTATCAGGAAAAACCAAAATGTTGATGCAAAAAAGAAGAGAGATGAGGACAACTACAAAAGATGTGACTTCCAAAGTGGAATATATAGAGCGATGCAAGACAGTACGAAAAAGTGTCACTGAAGACGTAAGGAAATTCAACTGTGAACTAGTGAGGAAAGCAATTGAAAACAACCAAAGCCTAAAGATAGCAAAGGGACATCTCAGTAAGGAAAGAAAACAGATTATGGCACTGAGAAAAGAAGATGGTTCTGTAACAAGAAATAGAGGCGAAATTTTGACAAGAGTGAAAGATTTCTACTCCAAATTATATGAAAGGGATGATACATGTACTCCAGACATCATGAAAGGTACCAGTACCAGAGTTCTTCCAGTCCTCCCAGCAGAAGTTGCACATGCAAATCAAGAACATGAAGCGGGGAAAAACTCCAGGAGAAGATGGAATTACTGTAGACATCCTACAAGAAGCAAGTGGAGAAATCGAAACAGTACTCGCCCAAATTTTCACTCGATGCCTTAATAAAGGGAAGATTCCTGAGGATAGGAACAACGCTACAATGATCCTGCTACATAAAAAAAACTGACATTGAGGATCTCAGGAAATACAGACCTATCAGCCTCCTATCAGTGGCTTATAAAATCTTCACTAAAGTTCTATCACACCGCTTGAAGGTAGCACTGGACATGGCTCAACCGAGAGAACAAGCTGGATTCAGGAGTGGCTACAGCACAATAGATCATATCCACGTACTGAGAGAACTAATTGAAAGAGCGAGGGAATATGAACTTCTATTGTACATGGCTCTTATCGATTATGAAAAAGCCTTTGATTCGGTGAAACCATCAGCAGTTAAAATGGCTCTCAAATCCTGTGGTATTGAAGATGCATACATTAATATTATTAATAACATCTATGAAAATGCATGTGGAAAAATTCGGCTGTTTGAAAATACAACACACATAAAAATTGGAAAGGGAGTGAGACAAGGTGGCACCATATCTCCGAAGCTTTTTAATGCCACATTGGAAAATGTCTTTAAATCACTGAACTGGGAAAACAAAGGGATAAAGATTAATGGAGATTATCTAACCCACCTTCGTTTTGCTGATGACGTAGTCATTTTTGCAACTACCCCATCAGAGCTGCAGAGTATGATCCAGGAACTTGCTGACAAGAGTAAAGAAGTGGGAGTAAAAATGAACTTTCATAAGAAAAAATTGATGTTCAATGCTTTTATAAGAAATGAAGATTTATCGATTGATGGAGAAACGCTGGAGATAACAGACACGTACGTTTATCTTGGACAGCAGATATCAAGTGAGGGTCACATTGATGAAGAAATTAATCGGCGTACAAAACTTACCTGGAGAGCTTTTGGAAGGAACAGCATAATTTTCAAGAGCAATATGACATTATGTCTTAAAAGAAAAGTGTTTGATCAATGCATCCTTCCAGTGCTTACGTATGGTGCAGAGACGTGGAGCTTAACTAAAAGAGACATACAAAGGCTGCAGACAACTCAAAGCAGCATGGAGAGGTGCATGCTTGGTGTAACCAGGAGAGATAAGAAGAGGAACTCTTGGATCAGAAAAATGACAAGAGTGGACGACATCATGATCAGAGTTAAATCCCTGAAATGGCAATTGGCTGGACATACTGCCAGAAGGACAGACCATCGATGGACAGCCGAAATTTTAGATTGGATTCCAAGGGACAGGAAAAGAACCAGAAGAAGACCACACGGGAGATGGGTGGATGAAATTCGAAAGTATGCGGGAGTGACATGGAGGAGACTGGCACAAGACAGACCGTTGTGGAAGAAACTTGGGGAGACCTTCATCCAGCAGTGGATTGATAATGGTTGACAATGAAGATGGTGTTGATGATGATGATATATATATATATTGTGAGTATTATCTGCATATTTACTTTTGCAGCAACACCGAAAACCCCAAAACGTCAGAAATGTCCAGAGTTGCTTCGTAATTGCATTTAAAATCGAACTTTTAGAAGAGGAAACAATAAACAAAAAATAGAAAAAACATTTACAGCGCCTTGGCAGTGAAACTCTATATATTATTTCAAGCACAAAATATGTACAAAACATTCTTCATGATGAAAACTATTCAACGACTGTCAAATTTTGTAGAAACAGAGATACGATTGCAATTTTATATACAGACTTACGTCTCCTAGAAGAAATATTGTGTATTACGAAAAAGTTTAAAATACAAGTAGCAAAGCGTTCTTCATAATGAAAATCACCCGAAGCAAAAAAAAAAAAAAACAAAAAGTATTTTTTAGATCAGCGTTTGTGAAGTACAGATTGCAAGGCAAATATGAAATCTACATTGAATCTCCTAGCGGGAAAACTTTATGTTATTTAAAATGGAAAATGTTCCCAAACTCTTCTTCATAATGAAACGCATTTATCAAAGTGCGTTTACAAGCATGAAAACGCACTTACTCACCCTTCCAGCGGAACCTATTTTATTGAAAAAAATATGCGTAAAATGTTTCTTATAGTGTAAGCCACTGGACACGAAAAAAAAAAATTCTTAAATCGGGCTTCTAGATGCAAGGATACTGACTAAAATGAAATATGCATTTACTTCCTTAGCGGAAATTGCGTTATTTGAAATGTGCTCAAAATATTCTTCAATGTAAAAGTATCCGAAGGGAAAGAAAAATCGTTCGAATTTTCGCAAACAGCGGTGTAGAATGAAATACACTGACGGAAAAAATCCCAACACCAAGAAGGGGTTGTGTTTGATAAACGACAGTCGGTAGGCGGTGAGAGTACATCTGTAAGATGACGTCTATGCAAATTTCGCGCTCGGCGCATACGTGTGGCGCTAGTAGCGCCCCTCGGAACATGCAAAGAAGGTTTGCTGTAAATACGCGCTGTAACGTTCGTAAGCGTTAGTTATCGTTGCGATTCGACGTAGGGTGTTGATGTTACTCAAGAATGCCTTTAACAAGACGAAGAAGCCATTATCAACAGCTCACGGAATTTGAACGAGGGCGTGTAATAGGGCTACGAGAAGGCGGATTTTCTTTCCGCAATATTGCAGAACGACTTGGCAGGAATGTAGCCACTGTGCATGATTGTTGGCAGCGGTGGTAAAGGGAAGGTACTGCCTCAAGAAGACCGGGATCCGGCCGGCCACGGGCCACTACTGAGAGGGAAGACCGCCGTGTACGGCGTATGGACGTGGCGCATCGTACCGCGTCTGCGGCAGCAATTCGAGCTGCAGTTGCCACCACAGTGACACAAAGAACTGTTACAAATCGGTTACTTGAAGGACAGCTCCGAGCCAGACGCCCTGTAGCGTGCATTTCACTTACTCCAAACCACTGCCGTTTGCGACGTCAGTGGTGTCAAGCTAGAGCTCATTGGAGGACGGAGTGGAGATCTGTTGTGTTTTCTGATGAAAGCCGGTTCTGCCTGGGTGCCAGTGATGGCCGTGTGTTGGTTAGAAGGAGGCCAGGTGAGCGCCTGCAACCAACCTGTCTGCGGCCGAGACACACTGGACCTACACCTGGAGTTATGGTCTGGGGAGCAATTTCCTATGACAGCAGGAGCACTCTCGTGGTTATCCCACTCACCCTGACGGCACAGTTGTACGTCGGTCTGGTGTTTCAACCTGTTGTGTTGCCATTCATGAACAGCATTCCAGGGGGTGTTTTCCAACAGGATAACGCTCGCCCGCATACCGCTGTTGTAACCCAACATGCTCTACAGAGTGTCGACATGTTGCCGTGGCCTGCTAGATCACCAGATCTTTCACCAATCGAGCACGTATGGGACATCATTGGACGACAACTCAAGCGTCACCCCCAACCAGCGTTAACCGTCCCTGTATTGACCGACTAAGTGCAACAGGGGTGGAACTCCATCCCACAAACTGACATCCAGCACCTGTACGACACAATGCATGAACGTTTGCGTGCTTGCATTCAACATTCTGGCGGTTACACCGGTTATTAATGTACCAGCATTTCGCATTTAAAATGGCTCTTCTCGCGTTTACAATACGCTGTGATCTTGAAACCTTAATCGATTAAATATGTTACCTATACAAATGTATTGCCGCCATTTAATTCATCTACAACTATTTTTTCATGGTGTTGGGATTTTTTTTTCCGTCAGTGTAGATACATGACATTTCCTGATTACATATAAATTGTGCAGTCTGGTATCCCATTTAAACTAGCAAAATCAGTTTTTGATTAAACAATATCTTCCAATTCCGCTTTGTATTTAAAATTGGCATTTTTCGGTAATTTCTTTACCGAACGATTGGAAAATAGAGATCGGAAAGCCTGGTTGTGCGTTACTTTCATCGAATTGATCTGTCAGAATTTCACTCCGAAAATGTTTTCTTTACTTTAATAACGTACTCAAGATAACTTATACATCGTACAAAAAGTAAAAAGCACATATAAGATATAGCAGCCAGACTATAAGTTCTATTCCAGTGCTTTACCAACGACTTAAAGCCCTGTGTGGTGTAGCATTCTTTAACGTTTATACGATGAACGAGTCTTACCCGTGCTCGACCCAACAATCCTGCTTTACGAGCACATCATGCCTTCTTATATCTTACCCTTCTTATATCTTACCCTTCTTATATCTTACCCTTCTTATATCTTACTGAAATCTATATGCTTCTTTTGTTTGAAATCGAGGCATAATTTTCCCGACTCCAGTCTGTTCTAATTAAGCCTTCCTGATTGCCTGAACAGCACAGAGATGAAGAAACTTCTGTCACATTTTTACATACCTTACCACTTCTTGGGGAATGGCCCGGTTATTTTGGTATGCGGATTGTAGACTATCAGAACTCATTTGTATCTTGATATCATCTTCTGTTAAACGGGCGATGATGGGAAGCTGAATAACTGTAATGCTCTGTCAGTTCATCAAATCTCTGCAGTCTGTAGTTTCAAAATTAAGTATGCGGATGACAAAATCTCTTACACCCCTTGACTTGATTTCCACGCTTTCAAAATTCTTTTCAAGCTAAGCCTCCTTATATCTGGACATAAATAATTTACCACACTTAGTAACATATTTTTTGGGTATGCAAAGTAAAGTAAAAATTCATATAAATCGTGGTGTCAGTTACGTTTTAATAGTATCGCTTTGAATTTGCCTTGAAATTTAAGGCCGATTGACTTCAATTGTGAACCAAGCTCTTGCATACACTTTCAAACCTGCTAAATTTCTAAACTTTCAGACAACTGTTTAATTCCAACCGTCCGAAGCAGTAGGAACTAAACAATTGTCTGAAAGTTACTGTTGAAAACAGACAATCGAGAGAATATCCCATTTTTTTAGTGATTTTTCAATTTGACCTAAAGACGTAGTCCAGTGATGCACCTGTCTGAAAATAATAGTAGGCGGTCATCGCAAGAAGGGCCTTCCAAAATTCAATTCAAGCTGCCTAATGATTCCACTCTTGCTCCAAATGTTCACATTAGGCTCGATGCAAACGACCGCCACTAATTTGTCGGAAAATGCATTCGTTTTCGAGAGGTGATCAATAATGATTAAACGTACACTCTCAGTTATGTTTGATGTTAGGGAAATGTGTCAAAAGTATTCAACGCCAGGCTGTTTCGCCAAAATTGTAAGCTCTGCTGAAACTACACGCCGACAAAACTTTGCTATAATTCCACCTGCACAATCGTTCTGTCTTTATGACCGTCAAAGAATAAGCCCATTAAATCATCATTGTGAGTTTCTCTTGATGAGTATTTCTCTCATTCTCTTCGTACTTTATGCCTATCAATGACAAACCTAGCACACTTTTGTTTAACTACCTCGTAGACCAAAAGCTCCCAGAAACGCACGACCTACGTGGAGATTTTGAGTAAGAAAAACCTGACGCAAAGGTCAAACGTGAAGCCGAACGTCTGTTATGTGAGTGTCATCAGTTTCGGCTTATGCCACGCGATAAACCCGCAGATTAATTGCCTTAACCCTTTAAGCGGCTGATGTACCTGGAACAGCTGGTGCCTAAACTTTACTGCGCTTCCCAAACAGAAATGTTCATACAACGGCCGGGGGTTATGGAAGCTACAGCAAGACAATCTCCTTTTTATCTCTCATATCAGCAGTACGGACCTTTCACTGTTGATAAGGGCTAGTCCCCCTGACGCAAATATCATGCCTCGGGTAGAAGCAAGTGACTAAAACATCTTCTCGCTTCTTTCTGCCATTGTTAAGCTCTTTAAACAGCTAATCAGTCAGAAAGGATTAGTGTCAATCATCCGCCTAAATGTGACGTTCGTGGTATGTAGGCAAGCAACACCTGCCTACATATCCCAAACGTCACCTGAGATTTTTTTCGTTTCTGGATGTAACGACCACCATGAGCAGCACAAAGGGCTATAACACGTCTCCCGTCACTAATTCCGGGCCATTGGCTGCAGGGAATTCACACCACCCATGCCTCATTCAGGACTAGTAATATGGCCCAGGTTCGACCACCAGCTCCCGAGATTTTTACACGGTGTCGATATGCTGCAGGGGCCAGCAACTATCCCGGATTTATCACAAAAGAATATGTGTGAGATATGGTTGGACGCCATTCAGGGTCATCTGCCATGTGCTCAGACCAATGCAACCCTGCAAACACTAAGCATAGGAAGCGTGGTGGACAGTGGACATTGCCGCAAGCGGATTCCTACAAATCTACGTCTCTCTCTACTCCACGACGTGTAGTTCAGTGTAGAGTTGGGCTTAACAGCGATTTTCCTGTCTCAGTGACAGCAGTGACTTTAAACCTCAAAAATATCCCCGTTTACGATACGGATGACGGAGTTGTGATGAAGTCGAAACGGCGGGTCATTGTCTTACTACACTCGCGTGCAAAGATTAAGGACGAGACGGTTTTTCGAACGTAACGTCGTGCAGAAGTGCTCCACATCGACTCAAATCATACCATAAGATCCCCAAGATGTAAGAATATGGGACAAGTGAGCAAAACCGTCCAAACAAGGAATCCAAAGGATACAAAGGCACTTTATTGAAAAGGTAGCTTCGAGCACAACTGGACAGAAGACAGAAACGTCCATGCGACAGGCGGCTGCCAAGAAAAATCCAGTCTTTAGTAGGGGATATGATCCCCCCTGACTGCGTTGCAGGCTTTAAAACGTCTGTCCATGCTGAGGACGAGGTTGTCAAGGAGCTGTTGAGGCATCGCGGCCCGTTCCTCTTGTAGCGCCAATCGCAGCTACGGAATCGTTGCTGGCGGCTGGTGACGTGCTGCCAAGCGTCTCCCGAGAAGGTCCCACACGTGTTCGATTGGATTCAGGTCCGGGGACCTTGCGGGCCAATCCATGCGTTGAAAGTCTTCACTCTCCAACAGCTGTGCGACAGCCACTGTACGATGAGGTGTAGCGTTGTCGTCCATGAAGAGCAACTCAGGACGCACAGCACCTCTAAACAGACGCACGTGAGGCAGGAGAACCTCGGTACAAAAGCGGACACCAGTGACTGAACCTTTTTGGAAGATGTGGAGGTCAGTACGGCTACCAAGCATGATACCACCCCAAACGAGAACTCCGCCACCTCCAAACCATCCCCTTTCGATGATGTTGGAGGTGTGATTGCGTGTTCCCTGCTCTCTCCAGATGTGTATACGTCCAGAATCGCTCGTCAGATTAAATCGGCTCTCATCCGTAAAGAGAACTCGACCCCACTGCTGATGTGTCCAGTTCTTGTGTTCCTGGCATCACAGAAACCGCCGTCTCCGATGAGCAGGCGTTAATGGCACACACCGTACTGGTCACCGTGCAAATAGACCACCTTTGTGCAGCCTCCTGGCCACGGTAAAATGCGATAACGGACGTCCAGTTGTCTGTTGCATGTGCCTTGCGATTTCTCTCGCTGTCTGCCCTCTGTCTCTTCTCACCTGTAGGACAATATACCGGTCGTCCGCCGCCGTAGTTGCTCGTGGACGACCACTGCTAAACTCTCGGACAGCTGTTCCTGTCGTTTGAAATGCCCTCCAAGCTCGTGAAACGATGCTGTGAGCGATCCCGAACTCCTCGGCCACACTAGTCACACTTCGACCTTCTTCCAACTTCAGAATGACGCGACCTAGGGTAAAGTCATCCAGATGTCGTCTACTGGATTGCCTGTTGGCCATATCACAAGGTGGCAGCAACTCGACGTCGTTCAAACCGATGTACACCGTGAAACAGCTTTCACCGAATTGCTGAGCGTACGCCGCCCGTGTGCTTTAAACCCTTCCGACACTTCCCTCCCCCACGTCATGCTGCATATATGCGCATGTCCTACCGTACTGGACCCTAGTCTATCTCCTGAGTGGTCTTTCGATCCGTTCTGCCTGCTTGTTCCGATGTTATGCTAATTTCTCCTCTTCGTCCTTAATTTTTGCACACCAGTTAGTAACAGTAACAAAATCACTGTGTGTGATGGATATTATATGAAGAAGGAACAGAACGGAGAATCAGTGTGCAGAAGCTGAGCACTAAATGGAAAGAACAAAAGAAGGTAGTCTTCCCCTATTCGGCTAAACTAGACTAGCGCTTTCATCTCTCCGCATTCCCATCATTTACCTCCAAGGAATAAGGGTGAAACCGATTGCGTTTAGCTTATATTGAGGTGTCAATGGCCCTACATCTCCCCTCTCCTGCAGGGTGGAGATTTTTCATAGATGGCGACGTCACCAAGGCGGAAACTGTGATATGGTAACTGAAATTTTGGACCTGCTTATCCCCAACATTGCTCTGATCGTGAAACGGCTAACTGTGACACCTCAACAGCGCTTTTGGAACTGTTACTTTTAGCCTCTGGTCACACAACGGTGACAGTGTGTTTTCAGTAATGGTGACTTCATTTCCGACTCATCTCTAGTCGACTGCGTCGCGAACCGTGGATGTTTTACCTTGTGCTGATGTTCATTATGTAACTACCTTTTTTCTTGCAGTACACTTCCGAGAATGTTATAACGTCTTCCTCACCTGTTAAACTGTTTTGTATCAAGTTTCCATTAAAAGGACCCACAGCTTCTGGATATTGACATTTCAATTTCACAGAGTGTACATACGTACTTGGTAGCTTTCCGCCTGAGCTGATCGAAAAGTCAGCAGCT
The DNA here is from genome assembly GCA_039090855.1 of Macrothele yani. NCBI lineage: Eukaryota > Metazoa > Arthropoda > Arachnida > Araneae > Macrothelidae > Macrothele > Macrothele yani. The sequence goes on from CM076997.1 coordinate 2,701,838, forward strand.
GTATCGCGTCTCCAGCCACATCAAAATCTGTAAAGGATGCTGAAAAAATAATATGTGTTTAAGAAAGATATTTTCGAATAAAGTATTTTAAAAGGATCGGAAAATTTAAAAAGTTGGACAGATCCCAACGCGAGCATTCTAAATGTGATTGATATCGAGCATGTCTTTTGACTGTGCAGTTTCAGATGCCGGAAATTGGTTAATTTGTCATGATAAAATTTATCCAAAGTATCAGGACATTGGTAAATACCCTGCTATCTCCCCTCTCCTCCCTCTAAACGGAAACAAAAGCGATGTGTGCCAGAGTTGGGCTGACATCTGAAATACAACTGCCTTTCAGTTACACATCGATCGCACTGCAGATCGTTTTCTTCAAAATTTCTCTTAAGTGCAGCTTCCTTAGATATTTAGAAAAGAGCCTTTAATGTTTTTGAAGTTATTCGGTTGAAGATATTTGTTAATTCTTTAAATTACACCCATATGCCACATTACTTCAATGTAAAGCACTTTCTGATTTAAGCGGCTTCAATGTAAAGCGGACTTCGTGCTCCAGATAGCTTAATTAAACAAAATAAAGCTAGTTAGGCACTGAATGACATTAACGGCCAGCTTAAATAAGAAGCCTTGTACTTACAACATCCAATATCTGTATTAGGTGCTATTCAGGCACATAATGTCAGCTCAACACCAGCTGTAAAATGTAACTTTACCTCGTACTTAATCAACTAGGACTTCGATATCTAAATACAGCAGATTCTCTTAACACAGAATATTCTTAAAATCTTACTAACACGACAACAATTTCAGGCTCCAATAATAAAGCATGCCACGTGAGAGATTCCAACCAACACAAACGACCTCAAAACACCACTCTCTCTAGTAATATCTTTCCTAGCCTCCCCAGTGGCGCAGTGGTCTAAGGTCTGGCTCCTGACCATTCGTCCGAGACGCGTTCAGGTTCGAATCCCGGTGAGGCATGGATGTTGTGTTTGCCTTACGGCATTAGTTCTCTGCCTTCCCTGGAACCAATAGCCCTAAATTAGGAATGGGCGACTGCTAACAACCAATTGAGTTGCTCACGGTGGTCGTTAAACCTCCAATAAAAAAAAATCTCTCCCATACAAAAATAAACAGCACTCTTATCAGCCTCGATCACATACGTCCTTCCCTTTTGACCTTGCGTCGAGTTGCCAAAAAACATTCACTGAGAAAGAAAATGCAGCATTACAATTAGAAAATGCTAAAATTAAAGTAAATGAACCAACATTTACACAGGATAAAAGGAACCAAAAAAGAAAGTTAAATTATAGTACACGTTTCAAGCCTTTTCAAATGTCCCAAGATTTTCAACATTGCTTAATAGTCAAAAGCTACAAATAACGGTGGAATAGTGCTTGATCATTTGGAATGAAAACATTGCTTAGTGGCCAAGAGCTACGAATAACGTTGGGAAAGTGCTTGATCATTTGGAATGAATGATTGAGGACATTCGTGGCATGATGCGCTCACGCTTTTACGAAGTCTGCTTTTCACTCATACTGAGCACATAATGTTGGAAATGCCAGGATAAAAATAGATCCGGCACTTTCTTCAATTGCATTCATTGCAAGCAATGCCATCAAAGCTGCATTTTATTACCTGTCAAGAAAAGTGCATTCTAGGAATTTGCTTGTTGAAATTAAACGCCTTGCTGGATGAGAAGATGAAATGCCCAGTTACCGGGAAGAAACGACTAAGCTTTTCATTTTCTAGTTATTGTTACATCGCCTCAGTTGCGTTTTGTATAGCGAGCATAAAAAAATTCGAAATTTCACCGTGAATCAGTTGCTGTTCATTGTTGACATCGATAACATTTCCACAATTAATGAATGAAATACGGGATTACACCATTGTACAATACAAATTTGGAAGTTGTGAATCCGTTTTTTGGTGTAAATATGACATGAATGCTAAGTCAGATAATATTCGAAAACTTGAATCAGAAACGCAACCTGGCCGTTCTGGGTGGTGTAGTGGTTAGCATACTCGGACGTTATCCGGGAGACGCGATTCCGATTCCCGCTCCAGGACGACGAAATTTCCAAGTTTTTAGATATTATCTGACTTACCATTCATGTCATATTTACACCAAAAAACGGATTCACAACTTCCAAATTTCCACAATTGTATCAAATGTATTAAAGAATCATTGAACGACTAAGACTGATATGCAAATTTCGAAGTTGATGAGAGTCTTGCATTTCAAAGTTGAAAATTCTTACACAGCGCGACAAAACGATCATCTCAACACTCCATCTCTTAACTTGTTGTACCTCCATGTGCTCTGTTACAGAGTAATAATCCATCAACATTCATCAAGCTTTTGTTGGAAATTTCTTCCAATAGATGCCTTTCATCATACAGGGCGCGTTTCAGTCGGAAATGAGCGTTCATCACGAACCAAGTGACGATTTCGTTCTAACGGGGAATAACAAGTTGATCTGAAATTTCGGTCGAAATTGATCAATAAAATCTGTGCTCCATAATTTGTCTTCAACCTGCAAAATAATCGAACTACACGCACGAGGGAGCCCTTTTTTTAAACGTCGAAAGCTTATACATGAACAAATGAAATTCCAAGAATTGTTAACTTCGAATAGGTATCAAGGAATACTGTTCCATTTGAAAACTCAGGCTATTAAGTCCGTCTGACCGCAAGGCAGTTTTGGTGTTGAAGACTGGAAACAACATTAGTACATTGCGAATTGCAGGTGAAATGACAAAAAAAAAAAAAAGATTTTGAACATTCCCACAGCATCGTGAGAGTCTCTTATGTTGCACGGAATGTGTGTGGTAGAATGGTCATTCTCCTTGTTGCATGCGACACCAGCGTGTTCAGCTCCACTTGCACTCTAAATCATCAACCCTTCATAATTTATGCGCAGTCGATCTTGTTTTTACTGCACTGAAATTATTCACTTCAATTTTTATATTGGAATTCATAATCTATTTCTAAGTCACTGTACCGACGTCGATAATGAGCTCGATGCTATCTCGAATTGCCGTCTGAGAAACTTCAAATTGTAGACCAGGAAGGTATTTTCGCCCAGATCTCCACATGCAAGTCTCTGTCGCTAAGACAGAATCTTCAATGTCTTCATTTGCTCCAGCTCTGTGATTTTTTTTTTTACCGTTCGATCGTTTGCTTCATTCACTTGATTTTCTAAAGCAGTAAATGTTCATTTCGGCTTGTGCAGTTCACCAGATGGGTACCAAAGTACTCATAACATCTGATTTAGACTAGGCCTCAAAATATTCAAGACGGTTCCTCATTGTTTCGAGAACACAGTCAAACACACTCTGGAATTACGTATCTCCATTGATTTTCAAAGCCTTGACTTTGTTAGTGGTATGTTCGTCGTAGCGTCTGGTATCTTAACTGTGATCACAGGAAAAGCCATGTTGACGCTAGGAACAGAGCAGATTGCAATTTCTGAGCATTCGCGTTCTTCTGCTTTAATATTCTGTCGTCATTCGCCATGATGCTGTAAATGGGTAATATTTGCTCGGAAGTGGTCCAGCAGGCGCATTACAGATAACACTTATTTCCCGGTCGTTGTTGTGACCGTTCAGTAGAAGATATTCGGTGCGTCATCTTCGCACAAATATGCACACTGTCGTGAATCACCGTTATCGGGATAGAGATGAGACGTGCGATAGTAAACTTGTCTTTACACTTAAAGAAGCGTGGGCTTACTCCGGGGAAGTCGTCAGATTTTTTTTCTATCTAAACGTGTCAGACTGTGCTGCTGTAGGAACAAAAGCATTCGCTCTGAAATATTTGTTAGAACGTTTATTAGGATTTGAAATAAAATCATGCCAGGGTCCAAGTTACGTTCAGGAGCCAGGTGGAGCTTTGTGTTGTTTTAAAAAAATCTTAGGCATTTTTGCACAAATACAGCTATTAAGTTTTATTATTTATTTGTTTGTTTATAATATTTTTGTACAGTGAAACTACGCAAATACCCAAAAGGAAAATATAAGAAAAAAGCGTGTTCCTTCATTCCATGCAGTACGACGAAATTTCAATTCTGATTTGCAAAAGCAACTCTCGCTGCTTAAAGGTAACGAGTTCATGAGCAAATCAAAAGCGAGGCGTTGAAATCATTAAAGTAAAAATAAAAGTAATTTTAAAAATCTGACTGAAAGTTTTGTAAATTGAATGTAAACATTGGTCGTTTAAACTGTGTCTTCTATGCAAAATAGTAAAGCTGTATGGTTAAATGCAGAAATACGTAGACTTATTTTTGTTCGCGTATAAGAATAAGTACACATACGTTTTCTTTATAAAAATCCACAAATTCTTGAGTATCAGTAACTACACCTTTGTGGTCAGTTAACTTTTTGGAAGTTTTATAACAACAATTCAGAGTCTAGTGGTCACTTATCTTGTTTCAGTGCCGTAGGCAATTGCGCCTGCGTTAACCACTTTCCAACCATTTTATTTCATTCTTTTTTCGGTTTCATGTTCTGCTGAATTTCGCGTTTACACGAAAAACAAAACGCCTATTATCTTATCTTCTCATTCTTAGCACTTCACTAATAAACCCCATGGCTATACGACAGAGAATTACAGGTACAACCGTTCCTACCGATTCACTTTGAGAACTGGAAGCATCACAGAAATTTAAAAAGTTAGCTTCCATTTGGAATTCCATTTTCCGCTGAAGTTAGAGAACTTCTTGTCGGCGGATCTTTACTTCAGAAAATTTCGCACGCTTCAAACTGCATAAGTTACTATGACTGTTCCTTATTGGTTTCGTTGCAATCTTTGAGATTTCGTCGGAGAATTTCAAAGGTTAGTTTGATTTTTACGTTGGGATGCATGGGCTGTATTCGTAACTTTTCTGATTATCGACTGTTCAGAACTGGTATTTGTTGTCCTTACAAATATGGTGAGCTCTATTATCTTTAACTTTTGCTTCTGAAATTTTCTCCATGTAACTGGTCGAATCCAGTTCAGAGATTTTTGACCCAGACACATTCCCCGTCGTCTTTTTTTTATTTTTCCGTTGGAGGTTTAACGACCACCGTGAGCAACTCAGTGGGATATAAGTAGTCGCCCGTCCCTAATTTAGGGCCACTAACTCCAGGGAAGGGAGAGAGCCAGTGCCACATGACAAACACAACATCCATTCCGCACTGGGATTCGAACCAGGACCTACCTCGGACGAATGATCAGAAGCCATCGCTTAGACCACTGTCACCGGGGCCTCTAAACGTGTGTTCACTGAAGTATGTTGAGATGGGGAAATGAGGGAATGAGATACTTTTTCGTAACCTGACATTTCTGTTATCGACATGTGGTTCCCGGTCTTCGTGTGAAATGTTGAGCCTTTTTTCAGGAGTCAGTGTCTAGACTTCGATTTAATGGACGCTAATGCTTGTCTTCTCCAAGCTTGATTTATGAACAATATTTTCAGCTCAAGTTGTATGTTACGCAGAGTGGCCCGCAACGTCGCCATCCTTCATTCCCAGCAGGAAAATCTGGGACACGACAGGAAGACGGGCTTCTTGTGATTTTGCATCAGCTCAACAGGCAAGAAACCTCGACGATTTTGAACAGTGTGGAAGGGGTTAGTATTTAGCATGGTCCGAGCTACAACTGCCCCTCGACGTCATTTTAATTATTTAATATTATAAGAAAAATTCGACAGCAACATTTTACAGAATGTAAGGTGTTTATTATACAATAAACCTGAGTGGCTCAATAAGTTCAACCTGTAAAGCCGGTGGAAGCGAAAGGCGTGGGATGAGGTAATATATACTTTACTATACCGACAACATTGGAGGTCAGAGATTGCTACACTTGGCGTCGTCGTAAAACATCAGCTGTTAATTGTATATTGTCTGAGATAAGAGACCCATTCGCTGGAAGAACACATCAACTTGGGAAACAGAAATCTTCTCACAGAAGAATATGGTATTTGATGATTTTCTGTTTCCCAGTTGTTACGACTTACATGGCAAAACTAACTGGTCGAATCCAGTTGGAGGTTTAACGACCACCATGACTGACTAGGTGCGACCAAGCCTTAGAATTTGACCAAATGTGAAACAAGTACTTTTTAATATACAGTGAGATGCCAGTTTATTATGTACACCTGTCCCGTCACATAAGTGGGTCACTACAAAACACACAAGACAGCATATGCGCACTCTGTGCGGCATAAATGAGGCAAACAAACTCGTCGAGCATCAGTTAGCGTTCGACTGAGAATCGGAATGGGCAGAATAAGTGATCTGAGCTACTTCGAACGGAGCATGATAATGGGCACCAAATGTTCTGATTCGAGTATCTCCTGAACAACCGGCCGTTTGGGCTTTTCACTCCCAACTATAGCAAGGGTTTACCGTGAATGGTGAGATACCACATAAACTTCCATCAATCGGCGATCCTGTTGTAAAAACAGCTGGTGCATCCGAGGAATCATCGGAACCCGAACACATGGTTGTCGGCTGTTGTAGGCCATTCGCGACATGGCCCGATACCTGATGCGTTTGGAGATGACCCCTGACACACCAGTTTTGAATTTTGTAGGGATTTGCTGGGTTGTAGACCCTCTGTTTGCTTGTACAAGGGGTCCCACTCGCTGCTTTACCCAATTTTTTAATAATAACATCGTGAATAATTACAGTAATTGAATGATATTTGGTAAGAACATACCTTCATCCATGGAAAACAGAACCATATCATAGATGTTGAAAGTGTCCGCCCTGTGCACCGAGTCAGGCTTAAACACGAGACTCCATATTTCGGGAAGTTCGTGCCAGTTGCTCCGGCGTAATCGCTGTCACTGTCCCGCAGATGCTGTTCTTCAATGCCTCAAAGATTGTCGGCTTGTTTTGAAATGTCACTGATTTGAGACACCCCCAAAGAAAGAAATCAGCGGCATTAAGTCAGGAGATCGAGATGTCCACATTCCTTTAGAAATCACGCGAACTCCAAAGAATGACTCAATTTCAGCCATACTCGCTGGACGTCCTGCACTACTGTTTCTGACATTTCGTGATGACCCCTCCATGCAAATCATGTAATGTTTCATTGGTCTCCAGCTTCTTAACCAGTTACAGAATACACGGTTTACTTGGCGCTGTCCGACATCCGAGTTTCCTACGAAATTCACACTGACACTTCTTTATCGACTTATTCTCCTATTCTCCCAATAAATACGGACAACAACATAAGATCGGCTATGGTTAACTGAGAGGACATCGTTAACTCATACGATCAGCCTCTCGACAAAAAAAAAAAAAAAAAAAAAAAAAAAAAAAAAGAACTAATCCCGGTGAATCACGAACCTGACATGCGCGAGCGACGTCCAAGGTCACAACGAGCGCGCCAACAGACATTGAAGAACATTATCTGCGAGGCAGTGGCAGTGATTACGCCGGAGCAACTGGTGCGAACTTTCCGAAATACGGAGTCTCGTGTTAAAGGCTGTCTCGAACCACAGGGCGGACACATTCAACATCTCTTATGATATATTGTAGTTCTGTTTTAATCTCTTATGATATAGTTAGTTTACACCTCTTTTGATATAGTTCTGAAGGTATGCTCTTACCAAATATCATTCAATTACTGTAATTATTCACGGTGTTATTAATAAAAACGTGGGCAAAGTAGCTAGTGGGACATACTGTACAATTCTCGCCAGTTTCCTTTCACCCTCTGATCCAGCAGCTGTTTTCGTCCGCAGGATCGAATCTTTATGGAGTTTGTTTTGCGTGTCATACTATTTAAGGTAAGCCATTGCTACTGTTGTGCGTGAAAACCCTAGGAGGACGGCCGTTCGGGAGATGCACGAACGGGAACACCTGGGGCAAACTTCATGCCACCTCGAAAGTAGCTCAGGTCACTTGTTTTGCCCATTCTGATCCTCAGCCGAATGCTAACTGAAGCTCGATGAGTTGATTTGCGCAATTTTGTACCGCACACCGTGTTAACGTGCTGTCTTATGCGTTGGAGTGAGTCATTTCTGTGACAAGAGCAGGCTACCTAATAAACTGGCATGTCACTATACATAAAAGTTTACCAAATGTATATTTTTATTATTCCTCAGGTAAATTTCAGAATGAAAAGTTGCCCTCGACACTCGAAAATGTGCCCATAGCCTATCTAGAATAAAGACGTTTCTCTTTACTTCTTTTTGTGTTGAATGCTCAGAGACGCTAAAATTAAATTTTATTTGAAACGAAGGCCTACTGTGCAGATGTTGGTTAGCATGTGGGAAAGACCTGTATTCATTATAAGCTTACATTAACATTAAAACAAAAGAACGCGAAATTATCTATCAACACGAAAGATACAGAGACGATTAAAATAACTTTCTTTCATCTGCATGGTATTTGTATTAAGGCTGGCAACACACGCATTCTCAAACATTAAACTGACCGAAGAGTGATGTTACGGGCATGTTTGTGTCCAAATCTGCCGCCGCACTTTGTGTCCTGGGGTAGCAAATAATTGTTCGAGGCAGCTAATGGCACTATTCTGCGGGAGATAACTTGCCTACTGAAGCCGCACACGCTCCTTAAGCGACAAGGAGAATTGATACCCTTCATATTAAACGGCAGCCTCATTCACCGCATGAGAAGATGGCGTCAGATCAAGTACTGCCGGCAGTGACGCGTCGCAGTATAGAATACATGGTCATTGGACCTTGATTAATCTGTTTGTTGGCACGCTAACTCGTTAGCATAACTCCGTAATTCGGATTGCATTTTATACGGAATGTGTGCATCGTTAAATCACGTAACACCACATCCTTCCATGGAATTCCACACGAATTGGTTAAAGGGTTCAGAGGATTTCATATTTTTGCCTATTGGTTTTTTAATATTAGGAGCTAGTGCATAATTATAGTTTCAATTAAACATTGGAAAACAATTTTTTTGTTCAGAATGTATCACCTGCAACGAGGCGAATATTTATCAGACAGATCCTTTGTGGAAAAAACAAGAGTAAAGAAAGCATACGATAAACTAGAACTAATAATTTTGTAGAAGCATCTCATAATGTCCCTGAAGCAAAGGCAGTTAAACGTATTAAAATAGGGGCAGCAAAATTACAATATTGATTTCTACGTTTAGTCTGTCAGGAATAAAAGCTTAGAAGCAATACTTTGAGTAATAGTGTGAATCCTTCTTTAACGGGAGGGTTCATAGTATGAAAAATCACCTAGTTTTCAACTTGTTGATATTTGTTTTTCAACCATTGAAAAGCACACCTGAAGCAAAAACAGGTACTAGAGTTCAAACCGTTAAGGGTTATACGTCTTTGGCTTTGTTCATTTGTTTCCAAGAGCCTGAAGTGTCCGAAGTCATTCCATATCAAATCACCCAACCCGCCCCGGTGGCGCAGTGGTCTAAGCGCTTGCTTCTGATCCTTCGCCCAACGGACGGGTCTGGGTTCAAATCCTGGGTAATGCATGGATGTCTGTGTTTATCTTTCGGCACTGACTCTCTCTGTTATTTGCAAATCTGGCATGCTGTATCATATGTTCGATCTGTACTTTGATGATTTCGATGTATAGCATAATATTCGTACCCTGTGACGTACAATACTGTATTTGTCTGAATTCCAGATGTATGTGTTCATCACGACTAACGGATACACCCAAGTTGTATGTGTTACCTGGGACCAATAAATAATTAAAAAAAAACCTTCAATAAAAAAAATCACCCAATTCAAAATAAAATGGCTGCATAGCCGTTTTTAAAAATGTCAATTTTTTCACACAAATTCCAACATGTATTACATGTACTGAACTTTTGAAAACAAAATTGAACTTTTTAAGAGCTCAATATGAACTTTTTAAAAACTTTTATCATTTCTGGTCTATATAGTACTGCCATTTTCCAAAATGGTTCACATCATTTTTCGCGAATGTCAACATTTACTGTAATTTCATTATCTCAGAATCTATTTATGCTAGACACTCGGAAAAAATGCGTTCACGTTTCTCAAAAAAGGACTAAATTTCATATTCTATGGAATTTCACAAATCTTAAAAATTTATACCTTAAATTTAACTTAACATTAATGGATATGTTTTGGATCAAAACTTTTTCGGAGCAAAAATTATTGTATGAAGATGAACATATCAAACCTGATTTTTTTTACTTTATTGTTATCTTTCTAAAGTTAAATATCTCGGATGGAGGAGGTTTTAACAATCAGAAAAAAGTATAAAATACTATACAAGTATAAAAAGTAGTAAAAGTTTGGAATTTTATTTTTGACTGGTACAAAAGTTATAGATACTTGATTTATGGGTAAAATGATCAAATTTGTATGGCGGTTTATCTAGTAAGTGAAGGGGTTTCTGTTGTGTTAGTTGATGTGGTAGTTCAAAAGCTCTGAAACATCGTTACATGAACTATCGTGATACAGTAACAATGTCCTGCAGTTGTGTCAGCTCCAAAGAGGTGAAACTCTTCAGAATTCAAATAACAGACACCCACATACTGGCACTCGTTGATATCTGGAAAGACGTTCGAGGTCCCGTGGTGGAAAAATTTCATCAACACATAATTCTTTTCTAAGTTTACTTCTTGAACCATTGCTAACCACCACATTCCCTCGTATGTACATGCTATATAAACGCTGTTTTGAAATGTAAGGCATTATTAGGATTTCGTGCATGTTAACAGGCCTTCGCACTCTTCAGAATGTGAAGTTCATTAAAATTCCATGTTTTTCGCTAGTCTGGGGTAGAGTTTTGGAGTTTTCAAATTTTTCTTTCAATAAAAATTCATTTTGTTGTACTTCTTGTGAAGTTACGAAAATGTAAATAAAATCCAGTGATTTTTTTTTTGAACAGTACACATACATTTTTTCTTGTGATAAGCTTTGGTTTTTGTGTGCTCACTGTGAACTTGCTGTAGCAACTTCATTTTTTTGTTGTGTCCTGTTTCATGACAAGCATTTTTGTCGCGGGAAGAAGCGAAAAAATTCCACTCTGCTTCAAGATCGAAATTATTAAATTGATGCTAAACAATGAAATTTTTCCTATTTTTATATTTGCATTATCACTAAAGTATATAATTTTCTTGACCGGTGGTACAACAGTTTGCACATCATTGATCAAATATTTCTGACATGCAAGAACAGGAGAAGTATTGTGTGCTAGATGATCATTTATAACGCACAGAATTCGACATTTAATTGTACCTGCCGATGATCTGTAGTGATGTGCAAAGGAATGAAGTGTAGCCTGTTTGCTAACCCACATGAAGCTCTGCATACCATCCTGTACGATAAAGCTTGAATTACCTGCAAAGACCGCAAGCGCAATACATTCTGTCTCATCTAAGTTTATTTTCTCCCTTTTTTTTCAGTACTATAATTGAACTTTCGACACAAAATGATGCTTTCTCAGTGTTGTCAGTTTTCAACCAATGCTTCAGTTCATCATACAGCTGAGTTACTGTTGTCAAGTTATCTCTATCTATACTAATCCACTGTTTGTAAACAATGTTATCTAGCATATTCTGCATTTTAGATGAAAGCAGTTCGAGTAAGGTTTATTCACCTGGGCAAAAAGCACACTTATCAATCATGCACTTATAGCTTTATAAACTACAAACCAATAATTTTAAGAAGTCTTTATACTTTGTATTCATTTTTGTTATCTCCAACATCAATCAGATTAACAGTTTGACAATAAATGAACACACAAACAGCAATACTTCCTGATGCATCAGCAATTACTCACCATTTTGGTGTCAGTTCACAACATTTTGACCTTCCAACTTTGGATTAAGGACACACATTTTTAAATTGAACGTACGTGCAATTCCTTCAAGTTACAGAAAGTAAAAGGCTAAGTTTATGTTCTTTGATATTCACAGTGTGCTATTTTCGTCTTGTTTATAAACATTATCTTCTGAACAACTTTATCTCTGAGTTTGTGAACTGGTTTTTAGATAATTGTGTGAGAATTCCTTGTTTTTCCACAACCTCCCTAATCAATCGAAATAAGTAATAAAAAACTTGAAATTCCTGACATATCCTTTCTTTCTGTCAGAAATTCGACCTTTCTTTCTTTATTACTTATTGCATATTTCTCTTCTAAATTTCCAGTTAAACATTTTTACTCATGACGAATAGTACTGGTAAGATTTTCTTGTAAATCGCGTGTAGCAACATTTCAGAAAAACGAAGATAACATTTTTCGGCTTGCTCAATCTGACAGTTTTTTAGTTTTATTTAACATAGAAGTACTTTTTTATTACAACTAAGCCTCATAATTTTTATGCAGAGAATACATCTACAGTAGAACAAACTGCATCTAGTGTGGTGAAAGTTTCATGCGTAATTTACACCTGTAAAAAAAATGGCAGTATTTCATAAGAAGAAACTCACCTGGAGGTGAGTTTTTCTTTTCTTATAAATTATTGTCGTTTTCCTTTCTAGAACAATTTCCATGTGCGAGGCTGCTGCTCATTATTTATCACTATCAAGAAATTAGTAATTCATAACCAATCTCCCACACTAACTTCAATATTTTGAAACACAGCTCTTCATAAAGGTAAGCCAACATATAAAATATGATAATTTTCGGACTTTTTGAAATTTTTGGACTAGTTTAAGTGGCCATATCAAACTCCAAATATTTACTACTTTTTGTACTTGTACAGGATTTTGTATCTTGAAATTTTCGGACTTTTTGGACCTCTTTGATCTGAGATATTTAACTTCAGAAAGATCCCGTTTTCAGCGAAAACTTATTTCTATTGTTCTCTAGAAAAAAAGCGTTTGGATTTTAGGCCTAAAACCCAACATGCATGAACTCTAAGTAGATAACAATAGAGTGGAATGAAATCAGGTATGATATGTTTCTTCTTCATACAAAATCTTCAGCTTGGGAAAAGCTTTTACCCAAAAAATATCCATTTTCTTCAAGTTTAAATTAAGCATTTTTGAAATTTGTAAAATTTTATATGACGTGAGATTTGTTTTTTTTTCCTGAAGAATATAATGTTTGTTTTACCCAAGTGTCTTGCATGAATTGCTTCTGATGTAAGGGAATTACTGTAAACGTCGACATTCATGAAAAATGGTGTGCGCTACTTTAGAAAAATGGCCTTAGCATAAAGATTAAGAGAGATAAAATTTTGAAAAGTCATATTGAACTATAAATACATCTAGGAATGTTTGGGCAACATATGATCATGCAACCATCATCGAGTGACTTCATATGGAATGACTCTTCTGCTGACAAAACCTAACTAAGGGCTATTTGACGAAAGTATTTCGAAATATAGTGGGAATGCTGGATTACCTGAATTGCTCAGTGTAGAGTTCTCTGGGACAATAGAAAAAAGACCAGTTTTTTTCTCAGAAGAATTAACAACAGAACCATCCAGGCAGATGACGTAAGGAGTGGAAACAAAACGGAACCCGTTCCTCCATACCGAGCCATTAATCTCTGCAAAAGATCGAAATGAACAGTCACCGTTTAGGTAGGGTATAAGTTTTCCATATTTCGTTATATTGAAAAATAGTTTTTTTCGCTCAATTACTTAATTAAAAATATTGCAGGAGACTATAAAAGATAGCCACGATTAAGATGATGTAGTAGTTTTCCAGTTGTCAACGGCAATTATTCTAAATCATGAATCGGAAGCGGCGGATGTTATTTAGCCCAGGCTTGTTTCCTTTTTTGTGAGAAATTCCGAAGAAAACATTAAAGACATCACTTTTATTAATAACAAGCTCTAAGTTTTAGTATTAATATATCGTTATTGCACCATTCTCTCTCTCTCTCCTTTGTCTCAGGGTTTAATGACCCCATGAACATCTAAGGCTATAAGGAGTCCTTAATTTGGTCAAAATTGTCCTTAATTTAGGGCCACTAGTTCTAGGGAAGCGACAGAACAGTTTGTAAGATATACAAGATACACACATCAACCATACCTTATCCAGGACTCGGACCAGGACTAGATGGGTCATTAACTAGAACTCCAGATCTCCTACTCTGCCACAGTGGCGGCAAAGACACCATTTCAGTAAATAATATACATGTACTAACAACTTTCAGGAGACAGTTAGAGAGTTCAGTTGAAGAAAAGCGAACTTCAGACTTTGAAGTACTTGTTTAAAAGTGGTTACCCAACTGTAGCTTTGTAAAGCCAGTCTCTATGTTCCGAAAATAAAATGCTATTTGATTACCGTAGGTTATGGGTGGCAAAGCTTTTTTAGAGTTTGTACCCAAATCGGAGACAATGTTCTAAAAAATTCTCTTTCGTGCTTGTGGGAAATTTGTGCAGCAGATTATCATTAACACTATTCATCCACTGTTTACTCAAGACAAAGAAAAATACAAGCAAAGTGAAGCCAAAAATACAAGCAAGTTGAAAAATACAAGCATAGCGAAGCCAATGGCAACCGTTTACTTATATTATTACTCATGATGTGTGAACTGGGTCTGCGAGGATAATTACTGATGTGTACACTAGGTCTGCGGGAATTTTAAAACGTGTTATACCACATCACATGTTCTCACAGTTGCTCAGCTGGCGCCAAGCCGAAGTGAGACGTCTTCTTACTGCTTTCTTAAGTACTCAAAAGGAGCGGGAGCAAAACAGCGAGTCCCCTTCCTCAATAACAACTTCAGGAGGCAGAGAGTCTTATCACCTCTCTGTCCGTTTAGGTTCGGACAGAGAGGTGATCGTGTGTGCTGCCGTGGCAGTTCAATCCTCCGCTCTTTGCTTGTTCACTAATGTCCCTTCGAATTACGGCCAGGGAGAATCATTTCGCAAGGAACCTAGCGAACCTTCTTCAACGAACCCAGCAAACTGTGATCTTCTCGCTGTCTGACTAGAGACCCTTTTGGGGCACTTTCCTGCGAAGACGCATTAAGCGAAAACAAATTCCCCTCTTTATCCCTTACTGAAATTCCATAAGCTATCCCCATATTCAAAATCGGAAAAGATTTCTTAGTAACATCTGCTTTATTTGGCAGTAATAATAACAATAATCATTATACTGTATATATATCTTCTCGCTGTCTGACTAGAGACCCTTTTGGGGCACTGTGGGTGTAATTTAAAGAATCAAATGGCGGTACTGCATGCCGCGTGCCAATAAAACATTTTTCGCGTGCTATTGGTTGGCCAACCATGTGTCGTAAGTGAAGAAACTATGACAAGAAAATAATCCGACCAAACTAAAATGTGAAAAACCAAAAGCCAAAAGTTAAGAGTTATGTAGAAAGATATAAAGGATATAATAAGGTTTATTTATAGGAATCTTACATCAAATGTCAACAAGCGAGTTTGATCACAGAATATGGCAAAAATTACGTCTCTATATTTAAGGTCAGTAATGGTACGAGTAAAGTCCCAGTTTACGTGACGCACGTTGAAGTCCTCAAGAAGAGTTATTTTCTCTGATGGGGAGACTGACATCTTGGTATCAGCATTTTCAAGAGTTATTCAAGATTGTTCGTAGTAGAGCCAATACAAGGATATTTTGTATCTCAGGTGAGCGCTTTAGTCGTCACCATCCTCGATTCTACTACTAATCATCATCATCATCATCATTGTCAACCATTATCAATCCACTGCTGGACGAAGGTATCCCCAAGTTTCCTCCACAACGGTCTGTCTTGTGCCAGTCTCCTCCATGTCACTCCCGCATACTTTCGAATTTCATCCACCCATCTCCCATGTGGTCTTCTTCTGGGTCTTTTCCTGTCCCTTGGAATCCAATCTAAAATTTCGGCTGTCCATCGATGGTCTGTCCTTCTGGCAGTATGTCCAGCCCATTGCCATTTCAGGGATTTAACTCTGATCATGATGTCTTCGACTCTTGTCATTTTTCGGATCCATGAGTTCCTCTTATCTCTCCTGGTTACACCAAGCATGCACCTCTCCATGCTACTTTGAGTTGTCTACAGCCTTTGTATGTCTCTTTTTGTTAAGGTCCACGTCTCTGCACCATACGTAAGCACTGGAAGGATGTATTGATCAAATACGTTTAAGACATAATTGCATATTGCTCTTGAAAATTATGCTGTTTCTTCCAAAAGCTCTCTAGGCAAGTTTTGTACGCCGGCTAATTTCTTCATCAATGTGACCCTCACTTGATATCTGCTGTCCAAGATAAACGTACGTGTCTGTTATCTCCAGCTTTTCTCCATCAATCGACAAATATTCATTTCTTGTAAAAGCATTGAACATCACTTTTGTCTTCTGAAAGTTCATTTTTAATCACACTTCTTTACTCTTGTCAGCAAGTTCCTGAATCATACTCTGCAGCTCTGATGGGGTAGTTGCAAAAATGACTATGACATCAGCAAAACGAAGGTGGGTTAGATAATCTCCATTAATCTTTATCCCTTTGTTTTCCCAGTTCAGTGATTGAAAGACATTTTCCAATGTCGCATTAAAGAGCTTCGGAGATATGGTGTCACCTTGTCTCACTCCCTTTCCAGTTTTAATGTGTGTTGTATTTTCAAACAGCCGAATCTTTGCATTTGCATTTTCATAGATGTTATTAATAATATTAATGTATGCATCTTCAATACCGCAGGATTTCAGAGCCATTGTAACTGCTGATGGTTTCACCGAATCAAAGGCTTTTTCATAATCGATAAAGGCCATGCACAATGGAAGTTCATATTCCCTCGCTCTTTCAATTAGTTCTCTCAGTACGTGGATAGGATCTATTGTGCTGTAGCCACTCCTGAATCCAGCTTGTTCTCTCGGTTGAGCCATGTCCAGTGTTACCTTCAAGCGGTGTGAGAGAACTTTAGTGAAGATTTTATAAAATACTGATAGGAGGCTGATAGGTCTGTAGTTCCTGAGATCCTCAATGTCAAATTTTTTATGTAGCAGGATCATTGTAGCATTGTTCCAATCCTCAGGAATCGTCCTTTCATTAAGGCATCGAGTGAAAATTTGGGCGAGTACTGTTTCGATTTCTCAACTTGCTTCTTGTAGGATGTCTACAGTAATTCCATCTTCTCCTGGAGCTTTTCCCCGCTTCATGTTCTTGATTGCATGTGCAACTTTTGCTGGGAGGACTGGAAGAACTCTGGTACCTTTCATGATGTCTGGAGTACATGCATCATTCCTTTCATATAATTTGGAGTAGAAATCTTTCACTCTTGTTAAAATTTCGCCTCCATTTCTTGTTACAGAACCATCTTCTTTTCTCAGTGCCATAATCTGTTTTCTTCCCTTACTGAGATATCCCCTTGCTATCTTTAGGCTTTCGTTGTTTTCAATTGCTTTCCTCACTAGTTCACAGTTGAATTTCCTTACGTCTTCAGTGATACCTTTTCGTACTGTCTTGCATAGCTCTATATATTCCACTTTGGAAGTCACATCTTCTTTAGTTGTCCTCATCTCTCTTCTTTTTTGCATCAACATTTTGGTTTTTCCTGATAATTTGTTCACATGCAACTTGTTCTTAGACCCAGATAATTTTGTTGCTGTTTCCATAAAAGCTTTGGTTACTTTTCTGTTAACTTCAGAAATATCCACTTCTTCCAATGTTAGGTCTTCTAAAGCAGAGAATCTGTTCTTCAGTTCCAACTTGAAGGTATTATGGTGTTTTTTTAAAGTTGGTTATGTCAATACATTTTGTTTGTCTTATGAGCTTGCCACGTTCGAGTTTAGTGTTGAGGTGCATCTTACATCTCACCAATCTATGGTCACTACCTGTGTTGAACTTGTTTAGCACACTGCAGTCTTCTATGACAAATTTTTTGTTACACATAATAAAATCAATTTCACTTGTCGTCCCATTTAGATGTCTCCACGTCTATTTTCTGTGTGGGTTTTTCTTGAAAAAGGAGTTCAAGATGAAAAACCCTTCTGCCTCTGCAAACTCAACGAGAGTATTTCCACGCTGGTTCCTGTTGCCGTGACCGAATTTACCTACTGAAGTTTCATTCTGTTGCCGCTGAAATCTCCTATAATTATCTTCAAGTGCTGCTTACCTTTATTATTTAGATGACGAATTTCCTCATAAAATTCTTCAATTTCTTCTTCAGGATGACTTGTGCTTGGTGCATAAGTTTGAATAATCTGAGCCTTGTATCTTCTCGAGATTTGGATAACGAGTCGTGCAGCTAAGTCAGAGGAACTTTCAATTTCTACAACTTTATCCTTCAGTTTCTTTTTTTTTATAAATCCAACACCACTAGTTCTGCCAGTATCTGTCGCACGATAGTAGAAGAGATGTCTACTTTTCAGTTCAATGAGATCTTCTCCTTTTCTCCTTACCTCACTTAGCCCGACGATGTCCCACTTGATCCTTTGTAGTTCCTCTTCCAATTCAAGAAGCCTTAAACCAGAAGATAGGGAGCAACCATTATAAGCAGCCAAGGTCAGCATCAGATGGCAGCCTAGTCCGGTCGTCTGGGGATTCGTAGCACCCTCTGCCTTCATGTCGCACTGGCCGCTGCCTTGGCCAGGGTCAAGATTTAAGTTGTGGAGTCATTTTGGCGGGGTTTGGACATAACGCACCACGCTGACCAAGCAGGTTGGTGAGTGTGGGATAGAATTTTCTCTAATCCCGATGGTACAGTTATTGGCGGTCGTCAGAGCCCCTTTAGTGGGAACAGGATGCACCACGAGAAGGCGGGGTTGACATTTGTCAAGGAGAGGCTGTGATGTTAAGCATCATCTGACCTTACATCCCGTTGTCCCCATCCTCGATTCCACTAATACAGACCTCGAAATAGAATCCCGAGATCTCAGTGTTTCAGATGCCGGTAAATTTGAAACATATAATAATTATGCTTGTACTAGAATACACAAAAAGTCTCCAAGGGTTTCTCATAACCTTTTCCGCGCAAAGCTGGTGTTACAGTAGTCGAGGCACATGTGTATCAAAAGAGGGTGCTCTCATCTTTAGCTTTTGGACAGCAAATTGTGTCATCGCTAAATAAGCTATGAGGTCCAGTAATCCCACTCTTGAAGATTGAGCTGTCCTGCACCATTCTTATGCAATGTCTATCACGTCAGATGTAATTCTTGGGTCGCAGACTGTGACGTAAGTACATCTAGACAGCCATGACGGTTCAACGCAATTTCCGGTATGCGTCCGGAACTGAGGCATGAACTAAAAAAAATTAAGATCTCAGTTTAAGAAAACAGGAGGTGTTGAGGAGCAGAAATAAAAAAATGACGAACAACGATAAAAACAGTGGAGTTCATCTAACAGCCATGCGCACGGAGCCCCAAAATATCCAGCCCTCGTCGTCATTTGGAAACCGGAGCGGCTGAGACTACTGTGCAGAATGATTTGTATCAATGGCTAAAATGGCTTGTGCCTGCGATTGAAGTAAAACATTAAAGAATTATCGTTGCCACTTCAGAGTTCAGAGCTTTAAAGGAGATTAAGGACTCTCTCTCTCTCTCTCTCTCATTCTTGGTACTATCGGAGTAACTTGCGGAGTAGAGATAAAGGGGCACAGAGTCACCAGTATCTCAAATAATTAAATTTTGTTTACTTTCAAATAATGCATTTAAAAAAATAACTCGAGCATCAACTTTGTTTAGCTAAAATTGTGATGAAAGTTCATTGTTGCTTCGTCAACAAAGGGGCTAAATTTCTTTTTGATTAAAAACCTTCATGCACTGAAAAAGGTCTACGAATTGATTTTTTCTTTATACTAATTTCTTGATATTTACTATCCATAAAACGTAAATCTCCCCAAACTTTTAGTTTGCCTCTCTATCCTTAAAGAATGGCCCAAGTTGCGTTTATTTCTTGGACCAAAGCCAGTTAGGGCACCCATGGAAATACATTCATGTGAAGAGAGAATTTTTATCTGTTTGACAGCTGACGTTGGCACAAGAATAGTGCGACACTTGAAGTTGTACAATACACCATAGTGTCAGTAATAAGCAAGAAAAGCCATTCCTTGCCCGCAAACTGTTGTCTCGAAAGTAAGTCAATAAAAATTTTACGATATTATTCACTGCTTCATGGAGTAAGAGCAAGATGCCATGCGTCTATGAATTTTGTCGGCTCTAACTTACTACCTTTTTTCTTTTGCTGCCCCAGGTAACCACCTAGATCGCCTATTGAATTAGCCTGCCCTGGTAGTTCGCATCGTCAACGGGATGTTTCTTACTTCAGGTTACAGTAGGAGAGGAATTTTGTCGGCTCTCCCATACTACCTTTCTTCTTTTGCTGCCCCAGGTAACCACCTAGATTGCCTATTGAATTAGCCAGCCCTGGTAGTTCGCATCGTCAACGGGATGTGTTTCTTACTTCAGGTTACAGTAGGAGAGGAATTTCGTCGGCTCTCCCATACTACCTTTCTTCTTTTGCTGCCCCAGGTAACCACATAGACTCCCTATTGAATTAGCCTGCCCTGGTACTTCGCATCGTCAACGGGATGTTTCTTACTTCAGGTTACAGTAGGAGAGGAATTTTGTCAGCTCTCCCATACTACCTTTCTTCTTTTGCTGCCCCAGGTAGCCACCTAGACTGCCTATTGAATTAACCTGCCCTGGTAGTTCGCATCGTCAACGGGATGTGTTTCTTACTTCAGGTTACAATAGGAGAGGAATTTCGTCGGCTCTCCCATCTACCTTTCTTCTTTTGCTGCCCCAGGTAACCACCTAGACTGCCTATTGAATTAACCTGCCCTGGTACTTTGCATCGTCAACGGGATGTTTCTTACTTCAGGTTACAGTAGGAGAGGAATTTCGTCGGCTCTCCCATATTACCTTTCTTCTTTTGCTGCCCCAGGTAACCACCTAGACTGCCTATTGAATTAACCAGCCCTGGTAGTTCGCATCGTCAACGGGATGTGTTTCTTACTTCAGGCTACAGTAGGAGAGGAATTTTGTCGGCTCTCCCATACTACCTTTCTTCTTTTGCTGCCCCAGGTAACCACCTAGATTGCCTATTGAATTAGCCTGCCCTGGTAGTTCGCATCGTCAACGGGATGTGTTTCTTACTTCAGGTTACAGTAGGAGAGGAATTTCGTCGGCTTTCCCATACTACCTTTCTTCTTTTGCTGCCCCAGGTAACCACCTAGATTGCCTATTGGATTAACCTACCCTGGTAGTTCGCATCGTCAACGGGATGTATTCCGTCCACTGAATACCAGTTATCATTTACATTGAAAGAACTAGATTAAAAATGTCCCTAATTATTTGGCTGAGACTTTGGTTTCGAAACACACTTAAAAGATCGTTTGTTCCCAGCAAAATGTGCCCGCTATGCACTATATAGAGTAGGGGTAATATACTAGATAACTGGCTCGATCATTTCTACATATCATTCCAGAAGGTTGCATGTGGTTCTTGCAGTTTGCATATTAGTAATCACTAGCGGTGAAAAAAACTTCTGCAAGTTTTACTTTGCTGTGCACAAACAACTTGTTAGTGGCTCAGTGGGTTATGGAAGACAATTTTTTCCGTAACGAAGTTTATTCGAATTATGATTGTTCCATTTCTGTTGAATCAATGCGAGTAATTTTATTCTTCTTGAAGTAGCATTTTATTTTAAAAGTAATCAACTCAAAATGATGACTTTGCTGTTACTTGTAATTTTTCTAATTTTTCTGAATATGTAATGATCGTGTTAATTTTCACTTTGAAAATTTTGATCTAAATAGTTATCATTGATATCTTTTTGCTGTGAACGAGTTTATTCAGACAATGACAGTAATGTTTTAGAAGTGAAATTCATCTAAACAACGATGTTGCTACTTCTTTTCATTTCGAAGCAAGGGATTCAATTAACAACATAGCATTTTTGACGAGAATCATTTAAATTTAGATAAGGTATTTTTTAATGTAGTTCATTCAAATAATGAATAAGATACTTGTTTTTGAAGGAATTTGCTCAACGGTGGCAATACTTCTTTTTTGAAGCGATTTTCAAAAATAATGATTTTTCATTATTCGAAGGAATTTATTCAATAAACATATTAATTTTTTTGAAGTAATTTATCCACATAGTAAATTCTCTAATTCTTTTCCTGTTGTAGCTTCATGCAGAGATAAATATGCAACAAAATTTTTTATAACTGAAGTACCTTGACTTTTTCAATGAAAACGAACAGCGAGTGAATTCGGAAAGTTCTTCCATACTACATCGTGCTTACAGTGATCGTGAAACTTCATTGACTTGCATAAATGCTCAAATATGAAAAATGATCGACGTTCCTTCTCATTTTGGGGAACTATCTCTAGAAACACTGTTCACAGGTTAGAATGAAAGAGCCTGACGCTTCTACACTAAAGTGTTCACAGGTGAAAGGTTAGTTGTTTTGGAAACCCATCATCCCGTTCTGTCGCGAAACTTCTGCTTATATATAGAGAGAAAATTACTCATCCGCTAAAATGCACCAGACAACAGCGCCTCTGGTTAATTTCTTTTCCTTGAAGGAGCAAGTCGCTCATCAAGTTCATTGCTGCTTCTTTTTGAAATGCGACGGAGGAAAAAAAGAAGGATTCAACAGTGACCTCCATTTTTGGCCATCTAAGACTATTGATTTCAAAAATTATAAATTACGCATTCAATTTCGCAAAAAACGTTACTAGAGTTTGAATTTATCATAGTAACATAGTAAAGTATTCTGTAACGGTATAAGCTAAATTCAAAATCCTGAATAAAAGTTACAAAATTGGACTACCCTGGTGTTATCGAACCGGCATTTCTTTGCTTCCACACGGATTCTTTCCAGAATAATATATACTCGTATCTTCCAGGTAAAGAAGTATTTTAAGTTGATCCGATTGCACATCTTAATATGTAATACGAATAGGGTAAGCCACTAGTACAGCGTCAAAAAATGGATGGCACTAAGTCATGACCTCACAATGTAGCGTTTTATTTCTGGATCTGAAGAAGATTCAAAAGGACATGGAGAAAAAAAAAACAATATCGCCGTGGAACAAGACGCGAACACGCATTTCTCGATTTACGTTAAAACCGCTATCCCACCAAGGACAAAGAGGTTCCCAGCAGCTGAAGTTAAGCAGATCTTCGTATTCCTAAGCTACATTTGCTTAGCTCCAGTTTCTTGGAGCTTCGTTTTCCGGAGTGGTGCAACGGTAGCATGCTTGAATGTAAATCGAGAAATGCTGGCTCGTTCCGGAGCGATGCAATTTTCAAGTTTTTTGCATAGGAAACAATAAAATATACGGTCACCTACAGGGTCATTCAACTAAGCGTGTAAACACTTCTGGGAGGGGTAGGTTGCACAAAGACAAATCGGAATCACATAGCAATGCAGGGTCGGAAACGCCATCTTCATGTGCTAGTGTACAGAGAAGACGAGAAATGAAAGAGCAGCACGTAAGAGAACAAAATGTTTTTTAGTACTCACAAAGACATTTGCGAAATGCGTTGAGGTCACAGAAGGTGTTCAAAGTTGCGACCATGAGCTGTAACACACGCTTGACATCGCCAGTGCATGGAATCACGTACATTTTGGAAAATTCCTGACGTGTCTCGTACTTCCGAAGCAGCTACAGAGATTCGTGCTACAAGGTCCTCATCACTTTCAACGGGGGTGTCGCACACCAGTCCTTTGATGTAACCCCAGAAGAAGTAATCAAGGCATGTTAACTCCGGCGATCTTGCAGGCCAATGAACCGGACCACCACGCCAGATCCACTGATGTCTAAATATCATGTTTAAGTGATGACGAACGTCATTGCGGAAACGGGCGGGGGCCCCATCGCGCTGGAATCACATTGCACGGCGCAGCGACTGAGGGACCTGTTGTTCGTTCAATAGCTCTGGAAAGACGTCCTCCAGAACTATCCGGTAACTCCTTTCGTCCAGATGAGAAGGCATGAGGTTTGGGACAGTTAAGTGGTCCTCGACAATGCCGGTCCAAACATTAATAGCAAAACGGTACGCGCTGCACATGATATGGATGCAATTGTACTTGTGCAGAACCCTCCATTCGGTGGATTGGGACAGACCGAGCCGATGTGCAATTGTTCGTGTGCTGGGACTTGAAGTTTCTGCTGTATGACTTAACACATTCTCTTCCATGGCAGGAGTGCGTACCCATCGTTCCCGACACCTGGAAGGCCCCTGAAAAGAACCAGTGTCGCATAACCTCTGATGCAGCCATGCAAACACTTTGGTGGTTTGGCACTCGTCTCATCGGGTACCGTTCCTGGTCAGTCGCACGGCGGGTCGTCCGTTGCAGTCCGCTGTTCCGTATGCGAGGTGCATATCAGCCATTTCCGCGTTCGTGAACTCAACCATCCTACTACCTCTGCGTGGGCGGTTTACAAATGACGGTATCCTGAAAGAAAGTATGAGCAGTCTCGCGGTCGAACAACGCCATCTACCGCATGAAGATGGCGTTTCCGACCGTGCATTGCTATGTGATTCCGATTTGTCTTTGTGCAACCTACCCCTCCCATAAGTTTGCACACGCTTAGATGAATCAGCCTGTACATGCTAACAATGATATGGAAGTTAATGTCCTTCAAGTAATACTTGTGACGTATATTCTAATTTAACTTTTTTTTTTTAGATTCTTTCTCTATGTAAATTTGAGTTTGTTTTCCTTACGATTTTCCAAACTTAACGTGATATCTTCTCTCTCGCAAGAGTACGGTTGGCAACACTCCTGAGGTCGGAACGAGTGACGTATGTATGTATCCGATGAGAACTGAACGATATAAATAATGTTTTGAGAAGCAGCAGAGGTATGGGTGTGTGTAGAGATTGATGGTGGAAATTCATGCTAATTGTGGATACGATATTCTTTAATTGCCGTTTGAGTTATTTGAAGGCTGTGTTTCTACTTTAATGTCTGTGTTGTGTTTCTTAGTCATGTGTTATTGTTGATATTAACTCACGTTCGTCACCTTGTTTAAGTGCTAAAGGATATTTAGATGAATAAAGACTAGTTGTAAGTAACTTTTTCTAAAGTTATCTGAGTGACTCCTGATTCTCTTAAAAGTGAAGTTATCAAGAACTGATTTGTGTAGTGTTTCGACAGCGCCATATTCCACGAACATTACATACTGTATAAGGGAAAAACTAAACATCCTATTCATAGAAAGCGATGAGGGCGAATATCATTCTTCAAAACAAACGAACTATAAACAAGAAAGATGACACCGAATTTTCGTGTGTAATAAGCACGTATTTTGAATCCGTTCTGACGCAAATTAAATTTATCAAAGCTATTCAAAGTCAATGGAACTGGTATGGAAAACAATAGTATCTAACGGAAGAAAGACGTTTTTCAATCGGGTTTTTAATCCCCTAATATTGCTGTAAATGGAATCGGGAATTTACGCCCTCTGGTTGCAGACTTGTGCGTTAAGAAAAACATGAATTTACATGAGAAACATTTCGCACCGAAAACGCTCTCCAACACCGAAAGAATGTTTCAAATCGGACTCTTAGAAACCGAGATATCGACAAAAATAAGATGTGACTTTACATCCCCTGGTGGGAAAACCATGCATTATTTTAGGAAGAAAGTATTCTCAAAAGGGTTTTTCCATATGAGCGGTATCGGTCTAAGAAAAAAAAATTTAGTCGAGTTTTCAGGAACCCAGATTTTGCTACAAATACATCAGAAGCAGAAATTAACACTTATGCCTCTGGTGGCCAAACCACTCTTTATCAAACATTAGAAATTATGTGAAAAATATTTTCCACCAGGTTTTGTATGCGATACAGGAAGAATTTTTCAAATCAGTGTTTTAGAAGCAGAAATACCGCAGAAAACGCAATTTACCTTTGTGCCCCCTAGTGGAAAGTCTATGATTTACTTGAAAATTTTGAATTTATAGGAAAAACATTTCGCATCGGAAACACTATCCAACAAAGAAGTAATTTTTCAAATCGAATTCCTAGAAGTAGAGATGTTGGCAACAATAAGATATGCATCTACGCCCCTGGCGTAGAAACCATGCATTATTTCAAAAAGAAAATGTTCCTAAAAGGTTTGTCGACATGAGTAGTATCGGTCAACAAACGACTTTTTTTCAAATCGAGAATTTAGAAGCTGATATTTTGCTGCAAATACATCAGAAGCGGAAATTAAGACTTACGCCACCTGGTGGCCAAATCATTTTTTACAAAAATTTGAAATTATGTGCAAAGGATTTCCCCACCAGGAGCTGTATTCGGTGCAGGACGAATTTTTAAAATCGGAGATTTAGAAGCAGAGATAGGGGGGGGATTTACCTCTGCGCCCCCTAGCGGAAAGTCTATGGATTACTTGAAAACTTTTGAAATTATATGAAAAACCTGTCACACTGAAAACACTTTCCAACAAAGAAGAAATTTTTCAAATCGAACTCCTAGAAGTAGAGATATTGACGAAAATAAGATATACCTCCTGGCGGTGAAACTGTGGAATATTTTAAGAAGAAAATATTCCGAAAAGGTTTATCGATGTGAGTGGCATCAGTCCACGAAATAATTTTTTCAATCGATATTTTAGAAGCTCAGATTTTATGGCGAATACATCAAAAGCAAAAATTAAGACTTACGCCCCCTGGTCGCCAAAGTATTCTTTACCAAAAATTAGAAATTATATGGAAAAGGTTTTCTATCAGGAGGTGTATCCTCTGAAGAAAAAAGTTTTCAAATCGGAGTTTTAGAGGAAGAAATATCAGGAAAAATGTAATTTATTTTTACGCCCCCTAGCGGAAAATCTACGCGCAATTTGAAAAAGTAACTACATCTAAAATACTCTTCGACATAAATGGAATCGAAGGATAAAATAATTTTTTCTATCGGATGTTTAGAAGCAAATATGTGGAATAAAACGTATTTTTGAATTCGACATCATCTACATTTACGCACTCTAGCGGCAAAATTGTACATCGTAAAAACAAAAACGAAATGAAGGATCATCATTCGCATATTTCAAGCTTCCCAATGAAAAAAAAATTTTTCAAATCGGACTAGTAGTTGCAGAGATATCGTGGGTACAGACGGACAAACCGGTAACACAAGCACGATTTGTTTTACAAAACACGTGCTAAAAATGCTACAATAACCACTCTTCCAAACGACACTGAGGAGCTTACCTTCAGTCACCCTTCAAGCGTGTATACTGCGATGGAACATGCCTGCTATTTCAGTTTAGCTCGTGGTATTTATACAGTGCTGATGAAAACAGTAGAATTAATTGTACTTCTGGAAGTAACAGACTGAGTGCTGAAATTTAAGGCGAAGTAATTGAAAGAAGTATCTTAATGACCAGCAAGGTACCACTGTAACGTATACTCTAGATTCACTTTCCTTTTGATTTTACTATCTCTGGTTATTTTATTTTCCTATGTAAATTATCTTCTTACTGAACGAGATGTTATTTCTCCCGCTGAATGATATCTGGCAATGAGTGTAAGTCATGACGTGGTGGTAGCCAGTATAAATAGGCGCGTTCAACGATACCAGAGAGAGCTTTTGTTGATGTGCGTAGAGAGAGCTTTTGTGTTACCTAAGAGAGCTTTGTTTATGTGCAAGGAGCTACGTTTTATTGAGTAGCTGTGTGATCTATGGAGTGTATGTTGGATAATACCAGGAGTTTCCCTAAATAAAGCTTTTGTTGTAAGTACGTTTTTCTCAGTTCATAGTTTTGTCAGATCTCTGTCTGGCTGTTAGGTTTATTTCATTAGTTGTTATTATTAACAACCAGCATTAAGACTTTATTCATCGTAATTACTACTACAACATTACTAGCAGTTAAAAGCATGTTCATTATTATTACTACACTACTAGCAGGAAAGTTTATTCATGATATAATTAACAACACAACAACCATTAGAAGAAGCATTGAATTCATTATACCACGAAACAACGAAACTGGACATTTAAAAGACTGTATGTGTTAAATAGGTTGCCTAGAAAAGAAATTATCTGCAAGAGAACGTATTTAGCGTCTTCGATTGACGGTGATTCTCCGGGATCTGAATCCATTATGCTTCAGGATTATCCCAAACTCTTGGACTGAACAAACAGCCGGTAGTACAGTAGGCCCCTACTCACTTGAAGATAAGTGACCAAGTAATTCCAACTCCAATTACCAGTATCAGCGATGGCGTATGTTACGAAAGACGAGCGATTGTCTGGCAGATCAACAAGTCTGTTTATTCTTTTGTGGTCTGTCTCAACTATGAAAGCAGAAATTAAGAGGATATACCCTGAGCGCCGAGTTTTGAAGTCAATCAAATGTGATATTCTTCTGCGGTTTTCAATACCTTCAAGGCAATGACCGTCCACTAAGGTGTATCTCCCGTTGACAAAGCATTGGAACTTTGTGATTTTTCGAAGCTGACGTTTCATCTGGAAAAACTTTGCGAACGTAGATTTTTTTTCATGTTTCAGATCAATGTTTTTCAGTGCGTTTATACACAGTTTCCATGTAAATTTATTTTACATTTATTTATGTTTCATGCTTTTCGTATAAATTTCATTTTACATTTGCCAAGTTGTAATTGCTGAGCTGTTGGGAAATTCCTAACAGCTGTCAAGCATTTCTAACATTCTTTTTTCTCGAATTTAATAGGCATTACTATCGCTGCGGAAGAGTTAAAACCCGACAACTTCGACTTCATGCCGTTAGTATGGAAGGCATAAGGGGTACAACGTCTCTCTAAATTCCTGTCACCATGGTCTCGACAACAGACAAAAGAGAGCCACTTCAATTTGCCTTGGTTTACATCGACTAAAAGATGATTGCGGACTGCAGCTTATCTTCCACAGAAAATAATTTTCCGTTTGTCTGGAGTTCACTGTAACAATCAAGCAACCTCAAGGACAGACAGTCCATTGCGTCGGTCCCTTCTTAAGTCAACAAATGTCGTTTTCGGTTACGGTAAGCTTAGCGTTGCCTGATCGATTTCAGGGATTAGAATTCAAAGAGACGGAACATTAGGACATGAATAAAATAGAAAAAAGTATGCTGTCTTCAAATCAGTCTTTCAATAAAAGATTTATATAGTATTCCAATGCCTATATTTCTCATTTAAGCTGTAATTAAAAAAAAAAACTCTTTCTGTTTATAAAATCACAGAATAAGCCGTATGTATACAGTTTGTTTAACAATAGCTTTCTACTATGGCAATGGTTTTGCACGCATTGGTTGACGAGGCATTGCTGTTCAAAAATATAGCAGCAATTTCTGAAATATTAACATTTCCACGCTAATGGTGGTTAAATTTTGCCTATTTGATTAAGTTCGCTGTATCTAGATATCGTTATTCAAGGGTTTTGTTACAATCTTATTTTTGTAAATTCTTCAATGTGCGTTTGACGGGCCTAAAACCAAAGCTTTCCGGTAAATGTTCTGCCCAGTTTTCCTACAGATATTTTTTGTTTTTTGTTCTAATTCAAGAAGAAGAAGCGGAGCTCCGAAGGAGAAAAATTTTGGTCATAAAAGAATAATGAAAATTTGAATCCCTTAATTAGGATTATGTTCTCAGACGCTACGTTGTTTATTCGGTCTGACTGTCTTTCCGGCAATGATTATACCAAGACGCAGTAGCTATTATCTGATACATTTAATAATGCACGATGTTACCCGGTGCAGGTCTCCCCTTGTAATCTCTGTAGGCGTATAAAAATGTGGCTAATATTATTTATCAAGGTTAAAAAGTAATAGAACTGTGTTGTAACGTAAACTTTGCAAACAATCATTAACTGCAGTATTCACTTCAGTGTTATGGAATTTTTATTTTCAAAGGTGAGAACTAAGTAATCGCATAAATTTTTTGCTCTCACCAATTAACATTCTTTTGAGATACTCTTTTTCAGGAAAAATATTTGCATGGAGGTTTTTGCCTCATCCTTGGAAGGGCTCATGATTTATAAGTGTTTTTAAGTACGCGCAGCGCTCGCCTGAAGTTCGCGCTTACTCTGATCCACATACTAGCTCCACACACTTCTACGCGAAAGAGAATAGAAAAAGGACCATGCGTGGCCTGAAGCCAGCAGATATCTTCTCTTTGTTGCGTGACGTGACGTCATCGTGTTATGCTCCAGGAACAGGGAGAAGACGGTTTCATCGTTAAGAAGTTTTCCCTGCAGCGCATTCATTACCCAATGGCGTGACTCCCCTATAAGCTTCTTCTCTGTAAAGACAGCGAATGAGGTGCACATCCCTGTGTTAATTCCTTTTTATACCTCTCCGCATTCTGTTTAATATCTTTTTCTTTTTCTCTTTGACGTACGTACACGCTTGTTTAATCAATGAGAAATAATGTTGGCGTTCGAAACCCAGTTGCTTAGCGACTGAAAAAAAAAAAAAAAAAAAAAAAAAACACTCTTACGTGGCTATCTTGTCGTTATTTTAACCCTCCTTGACCTTCGTCAAATGCTCCGACTTGATGCTTTAACGGAAGATTTCATTATAATACTATGTCTGTCCACAACGATCCCTCCCCCGTCGTATAAAACTGCTGTTATAAATTTAAGCAGTATCATTAAAAAGCATTGCTTTGGTATTTTGAAGGATACACTACTAATATTTTATTTTTTCTCAAAGCTAATTTTTGTGCTGAACGACATAAGAAAGTGATGAATTGTTCTCTTATTTAATTTTCATTTTTGATATTCAATTAATTTTTTGGGTTCAACTCTGTAACTTTGATTTTTCTTAATTCCAAAAAGCTGATAAACCGTTAATCCGGTCGTTAAGAGATAACCATCTCGAACATTTTTTATTTCTTCTCTGTTAAAAATAAACCAGAGGTAACAGTTGTAATAGAACAAATGAAAAGCTTTTGCGGAAGTAATTTATTTCATTGAAAATGTTTTCCCTTCCAATATGAGGAAGTGCTTGAATTCTTCCGCAAAAGCTTTGAAAAAACGGTAGTAGAAAAAAAGAATGCCGTTTAATAGTGATAACAAATTTAGTATAAAAATTGGTAAGGGGCTAAAACTAATTAATAACGACGAAATATACATCAAGTGCACCTAAACTGGTAAAACTATATTTGTAATTCAATTTATTGGCGAAATGATAGAAATAGATATTTTCAAGCTTTCGCACATTAACCAGATTGCTGTTTCAAGGAAGGCAGACAGAAAACTGCAATCTGAATAATAAAACACTTCAAGAAATTGAACGCGGTGATTTGACTAGACAATAAGTAGATAGATGAAAATGTAATTTTATTCAAAAACATAAAACGTCACGCTGTTGACATGCGGAATATTGTAAGTTTTTTTTTGAACTGTTACCAGATTCGTGGAAACTGTAGAGAGATGCCACCATTGCAAGCCTCGTTATTGGTAATGATTTCCAAAGTTTACTGAATGGCTGTAGATTTAGAGGTGGAGTAAGAAAGTAAATCCTTCATATCGTCCTACTATGAGCAGTGGACTTGAATTTGATTTCTCTGGATAGAGCTTGGTATATAAAGATGCAAAAGACTTTATATGGACACAGTACTTCATATTTTTGAGTGCATTCTTGAGTTGGTAGGAAGTAGTTGGTATGTAGGGAATTGAGCCTAGGTATCCTAGTTGTGGAATAGAAAGTATCTTAGTTGTGCCATAGAAAGTATCCTAGTTGTGCCATAGAAAGTATCCAAGCTGTGGCTTGATTTTGGCTTTTTCAATAAAGTTATTTATCTGGTTAGAATTATTCCAGAAGATCTCAAGAAAGCAATCAAACTACCACCATGCTCTCAGATCTCAAAGCTTTTCGGAAGACACAAAGCATCACAAGCCCGGCAATCCACTGAGATACATCGTGTCTAGGAAGTCCTCACGGTTGTACTATTTAGAGAAAATGATATCCAAACTTCCTGGTTACTTATCTCTCTGAATCGGATTTAATGATAACTTCCACTCTAGGTTTTATCACAAAAATCGAACAACTTAATATCCACTACTACACAGTGATATTATGAAACATCTGAGAACTTGGTGGTAGAGTTTGGCGACTTTCTTGAGATCGTCTGGTATAATTCGAATCAGGTACATAACTTTATCGAAAAAGCCCAAATCAAGAGTTCTGATATTTCTATGCCACAACTACGCTACCTGGGCTCAATTCTCTACCGACTAACTGTTTCCTACCAACTCAAGAACGCACTCAAAAAGATAAATCACGGTGTCGGCATAAAGTCTCCTGTATCTGTAAATACCAGGATTAAGAGTGACATTGATAAGCCACCCCTTTCCAACGGGGCAGCCGTTTATAACATCCCTATACAATATCCGAACTGCTCCAAATGATTCTATATCGGAATGACAAACCATTCATTCAGAATTAGAATCAGCGAGCATAAAAGAGACAGAAAAGATGGTAAAGAAACTACGGCCCTATCAGGAAAAGTCAAATTCAAGCCAGCTGCTCCTATCTATGGGGTATGATATGAAGAAATTAGCTTCCTACTCAACCTCTAAATCTACAGATATTCGGGAAACTTTGGATATCATTACCAACAGGGAGGTTTGAATTGACAGCGTATCTCTAGAGTTGCCACAGATTTGGAGCCAATCTTTCAAATAAAAAATAAGAAAGAAAAGAAAACGCCTTTTTTCTTAGAAGTACCACGTGCCAACATGACGTCTCATATTTTTGAATGAAATTACATTTTCATCTCTCTGCTTATTGTCTAGTCAAGCCACCCTGTTCAAATTGTTTACGCGTTCTATTATTAAGATTACAGTTTTCTGGCTATCTTCCTTAAAAAAAGTAATCTGGTTGATGTGCTAACGCATGCAAACATTCATTTCTGTTTTTACGCCAATAAATGGGACGACCAATATAGTTTTACTATTTTATATGATAAGGGATGTTTCTGTCAAAATATAATAGGGACAGTTATACTGGATATTCAGATGAAAAGAGAGAGCTATTGACTAAATTTTCATGCTCGTACAGTCTATGCACAATGAATTATTTAAGGGATACACAAACGGAAATGAACACGGCGAAATTCCAAAGGAACTACAAAAAATGAAATAGATTTTTTGCAGCCATCATAATTCAGGAAAATCGTTCAAGATTTCACTTCTATGAATCATTTCAGTACTGAAAGTGACCATTGGAGCAAAAATTGAAATGAACATGAGATGACAAGGAACCAAAAAGCCAAAGGAGTAAAAAGGTTAACTTTCCCCTTAATATGGAAGCACATAAGGGAGAGAGAAAGAGACAGAGAGAACCTGGAATGTAAGATAAACAAAAACCTTAAGACAACAGAAGAAGGAAAAAGGCTTGAATGACTTAAACAAACAGAACGCGGAAATATCATCAAAAGCAGCAGCTAAAATAACTTCAAATACACATCTTGATCAAACATGAAAGCTTCCTCGAAGACTAGCTTTACTGGAAAAAAAGAGAAATGAAGCAAAGTAAAAGATTAAATAACTAAAAGCTAAAAACGAAAAATTAAGCAAAACCAACAGGAAAAAGATGAAAAAAGAAATAAAGGACTATAATATCAAGTCAATAATATCTCATGAACAACTGGGAAGGCTAAAAGAATAGCAGAACTCTTAGAAAAAGACTTGGAATTGGAAATAGACAAATACTAGTGATAGTAGGCCAAGATGAGACAATTGCACGAAACAATAATAGAATTATAGAGGATCCAATTATTTCAATCAAAACTCTGTTCTGACGATACAAAACAGACACCAGATCCGATCTGGCACAATACGCTTACTACTGCATAAAGGAGATTCCAAACATAAATGTAAAAGGAATTGAAATGCACTATGAACAATGAAGAATGATGAAACTACTGGAGGAGATAAAGTTTACATTGAAATTATAAAGCTAAGAGGAGCGAAAATGCTGGAATAAATTTAAAAATATTTAGTTGCTGTCTAGAAAATCTCAGATGGGTGGCACAATGCCTCTTTAATTTTTATCTTTAAGAACAGCAGAGGACAATTTAAAGACTACATATCTAGAGGTTTACTATCAAAGCTTTGCAATATTTTCCTCTAAATTAGTACTTTTTTATCTTTAAGAACAGCAGAGGGCAATTTGAAGACTACATATCTAGAGGTTTACTATCAAAGCTTTGCAATATTTTCCTCTAAATTAGTACTTTTTTATCTTTAAGAACAGCAGAGGACAATTTAAAGACTACATATCTAGAGGTTTACTATCAAAGCTTTGCAATATTTTCCTTTAAATTAGTACTTTACAGTAAGATCAACATTACATTAGATGTATTATTTTCGATACGGGGGCGTCCTTATTTCACTGTTGTCCATGTAGATATTTCTTCAGAAAACTTGAATTGCCTTGGAACGGGAACGGAATCCGCATCTCCCGAGTTCATATAAGCAACAGTGAAATGAAGGCGCTGTGTACCGAAAATGATATTTTTATACGCTTGTCATGTATTTGGAAGGAGTTCTTCTTCATTAGTTTCTTTTATTATTATCTCAGGTGAAATTTGAGATGAAAATGATTTAGCCCAGCTGATCATGTTTAATTCACGAGAGAAGCGGCAGAAAAACGAGCGGAAATTCAAATACCATTTTGCATGCTATCTGTTGGCTATAAATATATTATTTAAAAATCACTGAAGCATGTCAATATTTCTACGTTTTAAGTGAAAATTATAAATCACATACAGTAGTTGAAACACTAACTCTAATGGTAAAGGAGAAAAACTTAAACTACCGAAAGGAATAGAACGATGAAACATTCCATTCTTTTCGGTAGTTTAAATAATCTCCTGAATTCTTCACCATAGTCCCAGAAAGTGCCCTTAAATACTTTAATTAGGGCAACAATGAAAATAGGCGAACAAATGATTAACTTCTTAAGAGATACTGACGACATTGACCTCCTTTCAGATGAGGCAAGAAGTGTAAATGAAACGCTGAATGACTTAGATAAAAAAAATACAGCTTGAAACTAAATGAATAAAAAAAGAAAAGAAAAAAGAAAGATATAGTGCAAATGATGAGCTATCCTGAAAGGGAAAGCGATAGAGCAAATAAGTTCTTTTAATAGCCTGGACAAATAACTGAAAGCTTCAAATTTCGTGATGTTTAGTGATATACTGAGAAACAACGTTCCTAGTTCTCTCGAAAGAAAGGCTCTCAAATGGAGCATACTTAGGATTCTAATACAATTCAGAGATATGTACGTCATATGGAAAGCAATCCAAAAACGTGCAAAAGTTCACGAAGAAAACTGGAAATGTTGTGAGCAAAACTATGAAAGATAGAAACAGAAGTACTTTGATATGCCAACAAACTAAAATTCTTTATGCAATAATGCCTGCAAATGAAATAAAAATGAAAAATGAAGTGAAAAGGGGCAAGTCACCTAGCCAGAAGACTACGCAGAAGATACTATAGGGTGAGTCAAAAAAGATCGTCCCATTTTGAGCTGCCCATAACGTTGGGCCTTCATCCTTATGCGGTGCGCTCCCCAGTGTCGACTGGATACCACGATGACGTGGAACACACGAGGCTGATGACCTGAACTTGATGCGGAGCCACATTGCGTTTCCAGGTGAGAAGAGAATGCAGGTCAATAAACCTGCTGTTCAAGAGCTCCTACTCCCGTTTTGGAAAAAATGGTAAAACACTGCAGCAGAGAGAAATTTGTGCAGTTGAAGACGAGAAAACTGCGAACAACAGCACTGAACAAAAATTATTACCCTGTTTCAATGCTGGAGACAGCAGTCTCGGTGACATGTCGAGGTCAGGATATGCACGACCACAAACACTGACGGCCTAGTCGAAGCTGTGACAGCGAACTCCGGTACCAGTATACAACAGCTGGCAACTGAGGTGATGTCTTTCCAATCCACCACCATCGCTCGTCACCTTCACTATTTTGGTTTCTCTTCCAGGCTTCATCGAATGATTCCCCATGATTGGCACTTCAGTAGGGGAAACAACACATTGCTCTCTGCCGAAGATTGCTGTCAAATCCACAGAACGATAAGTTTTGGCGTCGTATCGTTACAGATGGTGAAAAGTGCATATTCCTACGTTATCCTACCACTGGAAACCAGTGGCTGAGACCGCGCCATAAAACACCGACAGTGCTGCAAAGAAGGAGGTGGTAGAGGAAAGTCATGCTGTGCATTTGGTGCAATTGTGAGGGGTCTGTTCACTGGAAACTCCTGCCAGATGGTCAGGCTGTAGACGGGATCCTCCATGCTGAAGAACTGCAGCGGATCTATGATGCTCTGCGCCAACGCTAACAAACCCTTATCAACACGAAGCGGCCGTGGCTGCAAGAGGATAATGCCGCAAATTACATCAAAACCTCCAGAGTAGAGATCGGTTGTTCGCGACTGATCCGTTCCAAGTGACCCGGTCGACAGAGTGAACGAAAAGATCCGTTCAGTAGTTCCAGAAGATCTCGTTCGCCGTTGGCTTTGGTCCTCGAGTTGAGGATCCGAAAGATCCTAAAGATCCTAAAGATCGGAGGATCCAAATCGTTGCCCGTTCGCTTCGGTCGTTTCGTTCCTTCGTCGGAGCTTCTATTTCATTGCCCATTGATTAGTTACTGGATCGATTTTTTGTGTTGCTGGAACCATCTTATAACCATTCTATCTTCGATTTTATCTAATAGTTTGCAGTGAAATGAAGATATATCGCATTTTTAAATTCTACGTTTTTAATAATTTGATTTTTTTTCATTA
This sequence comes from Macrothele yani, assembly GCA_039090855.1. Classification (NCBI taxonomy): domain Eukaryota; kingdom Metazoa; phylum Arthropoda; class Arachnida; order Araneae; family Macrothelidae; genus Macrothele; species Macrothele yani. The sequence goes on from CM076997.1 coordinate 2,738,447, forward strand.
CGGTTTTACTCACAAGATGGGAACACCAGCTGAGAACTCTGACCGCACTGCTGTTCCGTAATATGTCGCTGGCAATCGTTGATATTTAACTTGGAAATGTATATAAATAAATACGATAGACAGTATTTGTACTGCAACAGAGTGAAACAATTAATTACAAAAATCGTCACACATCACTCTAAAACGATATGAAAACACAAGTTTTTCCACGACGGATATCGAATCCGTATCCCCTCACTCCGGAGTAAGTCGCTCACGGAAAGAATGTCTCGCTGCAGATTTGCCGTCTTGGCACATGTTTTCGCCTCTGTAGCATGTCACATCATCTCCCTCTTAATCGTTTTTTTAAGCGAAGTAGGAATTCTTCATTAATTCTAAACAATGTGTGGAACAAACATCACACATTTTTAGAAGAACCCAACGGCCAGTGGATCCATTTTCCACAATCGGGCGCCAATGCGAAAACTGAAGTTTGTCCATGTTCCCTCACTCCGGAGTAAGTCGCTCTCCTAACTGAGCTGCGTGAACAGAATGTCTCGCTGAAGATTTGCAGTCTTGACACATGCTTTCACCTCTGTAGCACGTCACAACGTTTAATTTGTAGATAACTGATAACTCTATGAACTTATGAACATTACCAACCGTCGCCAACAGGAAGAGACCTCACAGTACTTCCTGTTTCCAACGAACGAAATGAACGGGTCTTTTAAGCGGATTACTTTAGTGACCCGGTTTGAAAGATCCGGATCGTGTAAACGACCGAATCTCTCCCCCAGTACACCAGAGTGGTCCGCCGAAAACTGCAGGCATTGGAAGGGGTTGAGATCCATTCTCATCCTCCACACAGTTCGGACCTTGCTGCACCCGACTACTACCTATTTCTCTCCATGGACCATTTCCTACAAGAACGGTACTTCGCTTTAGTAGTGGATGTGGAACTTGGCATTAGAGAGTTTTTGTCCTCGAAACCTGTTGAGTCGTAACGCCGTGGAATCGTGGATCTGGTGGTTCGTTGGCAAAGACTGTAGAAAACGACCTGTACTCTGCAGAATGAGGTGGGCTTGTATGGCTTTCTTGCTGCATTTAAATTTTTAGCTGCAAAAGGGACGAACTTTTGATTAACCCTGGCAGTCTTGTAAAATGATTATATGGAAGCTTGGACTGGGACTCCGATAAAGTTGAAGAACCAGATGGAAATAGCTGGATGAGGTAAAAAAATGTGGGAGGATGGGGAGGGAAATTCAAGAGAGAGTGATTGAGAAAGTTAAAGGGAAGTGGGGAGGACTGTAGTGGACCAAACCACACTGATAATGATATCAAAAAGAATATGTAGTACAAGGGAAATGTGTATCAATTGCTAAGACAGCAATATCCTACAAAATGTGGTTCCGGGGTGCTGCTTATAGCCCACCGAGTTGCTCACGGTGGTCGTTAAACCTTCGTTCCGAGGTGGAACTTTGTTCAGTTTGATGGAAGTTGCACCGTAGATGCTTATTTCTGGGATTCATTCAAATGTTCTTGTCTAGAAATAATGACAACCGACAAATTTTTATTCAGTTCGGTTTTCCTGCAAACAGATTCTTTATATTCAGTTCGGTTTTCCTGCAAACAGATTCTTTATATCCTTATATACTTGTCTTAGAGGTCATGCATATGTCAAGATGGCAAAGTTGCAGAGATAAGCTTCGTCGGTGTAGTTTAATTAGTAGAAAAACTGTCTCCGGAGCGAGAAGGCTTGGCTTGAATCCCCCACCGGCAAAATGGTCTTGTTTCGCTGTATTGGCGAAATAAGCCCATTTATTAAAATGAATCTCCTGGCTGTTGGGTTCATCGAAAACTGTGTGATGTTCGTCCCACACATCATCTAAAATTTATGAGAATCCCTTCTTCAACGCTTTGAAAAATGTGTGATGCTTCTTCCACAAATCGTCTGGAATTAATGAGAGTTAATTGTGCTACAGCGAGTTACTTGAAACATGATTTTCCGGCTGATCCGCAAATTTATGATTCCGCCCTTTCCCTTTGTCAAGGGGAGGGGAGGTATGTAACCTACTTACCTTAAAGGTTACGCACATTCAAGACTGAAAAGTTGCAGCCATAAGCTTCGTTAGCGCAGTTTAGTTGGGAGAACAATTAGCTCCGGCGTTGGAGGCGTGGATCCGAATTCCACCACCGGCAAAATGGACTTGTTTCGCTATACTTCCTTCTGAATTCAAAGCCACGTCGTAGCAATTCGCTTTACAATTGCTCTTTTCTCATTGCATTTTGAGTTTATTGCAAGAACAGTTGCGTACTGTATCTTTCTTTTTTGGTATACTGCAAATCGTTTCTAGAAGTGTGTTGCCGCTTTTCCCAAAAGATACGTAGGAAGTACGAAATAACAGAAAAGGATTTATCGACAATATGGTATTACAAAAACCATAATATAATATTAAGATAAAAATTATTAATGAAATAGAAAATGCATAATATGTTGAAGGTTAATGTTGAAAATAGTTTGTCCACCTGAGTTAACACTAGCTAACACTTGCAGTTTTTACTATCACTAGAGTATTTTTCCACACACTAACTCATAATCGACTCGTCCAGAGAACAGCCTTTCTTCGTACACACTGATCAAGGAGTTCTCAACGCTGCTTTTATTTCTGTATAACGAAACTGGAATCAATAGTTGATATCACTTCGAAGTACAACGTAATATTGTATACACTGAAAAAAAAATCGAGCCACTCCTCTAAATTTTGAACCGTTTTGCTCGTGTAAACGAGAAAAGTACTTAAAGGGAACTATCCTGTGATGCAAAGAAACACGCTAATCTGGCTAATTAACATGCTAATTTTGACTTTGTTTCAGACCTTTTCCATAGAACGTGCATTATTTATTCAATGCATTAAAACCCCTCAAATATGAAATTCGAGCCAAATTGTATTCTGAATAGCGAATATATTTGCACACAAATGTAGAAACGAAACTGTAATGATGAAACTGAAGAGCTTGCATCTGGTGGGAACCTTAGAAAAAACGTAGCTTTTGCAAAAGTTTTGATATGAAAATTTATTCCATATCACTGCTTCTAAGATGTGGATTGAAAAAATTCTTTTCTTCTTCGATATCATGTAGAACAAGGAGTGTTTTGTGTATATTTCCTTTTTCGAGTAATGTACAGTTTCTCTTCTAGAGGAATAAACATGTGTTGCATTTACCCGAATACGATTTGGAAATTTCATTTTACGCAGAATGTTTTGCATATAATCTTACATTTTTCGTTACCAACATTTTTGCCACTGGGGACCGTAAACGCATTTTTGTGCTTTCAATTTATGTGCTACAGTATTTGCGCTCCTAAAAAATAGATTGAAAAAATTCGCTTTCGGTCAGATATTGCTTACGATGGAAAGTGTTTCGTGCACATTTTCTGCTCATGACAATGCACAGTTTTGCGCCAGGGCAGTATAAAGGTGTATTCTTTTTCTATATCTCTACTTCTAACAGACCGATTCGAAAAATACTTCCTTTGTCGGACAGCGTTCTTGGTGAGGAATATCTTGCAAAGTAATTTCAAATTCTTCTTCAATAATTTTCCCACTAGAAAGTGTAAGCGCATATTTCTGCTTGCAATATAGTGTATTTTCCGCCGTATCTGAAGGCCTAAGAACCCGATGGAAAAACTTCTTTTCAGTCACACACGAAGTATGAAAACATTTCATGAAAATGTATTGAAAAATTATTTTAAAATCGGATACCATTCTCTTTGTGGAGCATGTTAAGGATAGATACCCTTGGATATTTTATGGCGCACAATTCGGACGCTAGGGGGCCTTAGTGTGTATTTCTCTTTGCAACTGTATTTCCGATTTTAGACATCCGGCTGAAAAAAAAATTGTTTTGGCGAGTATGATGTTTGTTACGGGAGATATTGCGAACATTATTATCTTTAAAAAATGCAGTTTCCAGCTAAAAGGCGTATAATATATGTAAAGAAAATATAGGTAGGCTCAGTTCTGATCGAGCCGTCAGTTTGGAACGTAGGACTACGACTTGCAGATCGGAGAGTTGAAATGAACTAGTTGAGTGCGGTTTCAAAGAGTTTATTTAATTTGTTATAGACAACACAGGTTTATGATATGAAAAGTAGCTTACATAATTTTTACAAATAATACTGGATATATTGCGAACACAAAGCAGATCGATACACGAATTACCCAACGTGGTGCTCTGTCTTCTTGGGCTTCTTACATTCCTCACCACTTGCTCTTGCCTCTTGTTTTGATTTTCTCCCATTTTGCTTGTATTCATTCTGCGAATTCCGCGGCATTGTCGAAAATGTTAACCCGTTCACACGAAGACAACTTTTTAAAATTTTAGTTTAAACCACTGCGATATCATCAATAGAAGGAAGAAATATTCCTCATAATACATGGGGAATCGAAAGAATATTCAAAGTAAACAGAATATAAATTCTGAATTTGCTTGTACCACATTACTGATCATCCATGTAACATCTCTAAGAAAATTTGAAAATTTCATCACCCTGGAGTGGCAATCGAACCCACATCTCCCGTTTTCCGTTCGAGTATGATAACGTTACACTTCACTCCTCTCCCTCGTAGTGTTTGAGTATGTTTGTAACTTCACTCTCCTTGGTAGTGTTTGAGTATGTTTGTAACTTCACTCTTCTTGGTAGTGTTTAAGTATGTTTGTAACTTCACTCTCCTTGGTAGTGTTTGAGTATGTTTGTAACTTCACTCTCCTTGGTAGTGTTTGAGTATGTTTGTAACTTCACTCTCCTTGGTAGTGTTTGAGTATGTTTGTAACTTCACTCTCCTTGGTAGTGTTTGAGTATGTTTGTAACTTCACTCTCCTGAGTAGTGTAACGATAGCATATTCGAACGGAAATCAGAAGATGCGGGTTCAATTTCCGTTCCAGGGCGATGAAATTTTAAAGTCTTCTGAGAGATGTTACATGGATGACCAGTAAGTGGTACAAGCAAATTCAGAATTTATATTCTGTTTGCTTGGAATATTCCACTGCAATGTGTTCTTTATATATTTGAATAGATCTCATCAAGAGCTTTAAAACGATACCATGCACAGTCGTGTTGCGCTCACGGTTGCCGTGATAGACTGAGTCAAACGCGGCGGCACACCCAAAAATATTGCATCATCGAGCGAAGGGAGCATTGCGCGCACGATGTATTGCGTAGTGCACGAATTGGACTCCATGCTGTTTATGAATATGTCTAAACACGATTAGTGTGCGGCCCATATTTTTAACGCTCTAATGATTTCAATTGGGACCTGTTTTTGTCACAGGCGGTCGGCAGTAAGTTGCCCCATACTATCCGCGGAATTAGACGTAATCCCACGTGAAAAAATCTTTTGCTACCTGAGTTTCTAGATGTCACATTTAAAAGGTTCCCTTTCCGTTGCATATTTTTTCTATGACAAATATTTTTCGAATAATTTCTGCTTTACCGTAATTCACAGTTCTCCCACCTGGACGCGTTTGTGCGTGAAAGGTTGTCTTGTGAAAACAAAAATGTGCTAGCGTCGAATCCGGTCTTCCTGCTCCGGAGCCGAATGCTTTCCCAATTAAGCTACACCGACGGAATATATCACTGCAACTTTGTCGCCTTGACATGTGTTTCACCTCTGTAGTACGTCATATATATCCCCCCTTTGAGAAAAAGCTGGGACGGAATCATTAGTTTCCGGGTCAGCAGGCAAACCATGCTTGAAGTAGCTCGCTGAAGAAGGAATTATGATTAATTCCAGACGATGTGTGGAAGAAGCATCACACATTTTTAGATGCAAAGAAGAAATTTCTCATTAATTCCAGACGATATGTGGAAAGAACATCACACAGTTTCCGAAGAACCCAACGATCAATAGATCCGTTTCAACAATCGGGCGCCAATGTGAAAACACAAATTTTGCTAGTGACGACGGTCGAACCCGCATCCCTACTGCTCCGGAGCCAAATGCTTTCCCGGTTGAGCTACCCCGATGGAATGTATTGCTGCAACTTTGCTATCTTAACATGTGCTTCACCTCTGTAGTACTTCACAATCTACAATTCTAAATTCATCCTTTGGAAAGATTCGTTTCTGGTAGGATTCCTTTCACAAGGAATACTATTTTGCGCCCATGGTTTTCAAATATCGCACAGTTTTTTCGCTAGAGAGCGTAGAGAAATTTCACGTTTTCATCCATGTTTTCCTTTTGCCTCGGATATATTCCGCTATGAGAAATAATCGGCATTAATATTTGGAGAACTCGAATACAAAACTGCGGTTGTGTTTCATTATTTGCTTGACGCTTCGCCTGTGGTTATTGATTTGATGGAATCAACTATCCGCCTCCTTAGCATCGAACAGCATTACATCGAAGCCTTCTTTCCTGTGTGTCTCATAGCATTGCGAGGAAAATCATTTCACCGTTAGGATAGGCAAGTAGTTTTGTGCACGGCCCCCTAAGATATGAATTTTTGGGTTTTATCGTATATCTCAGGAAGTTTTTATACTATCGTGCAGAAAGTTTGGATTCAGAGGCTCTATAATATTTCGCATTCCATGGTTTATGAATCAAATATCGTCACAATACTTTTTTCGTAATTATCTGTCATATTTCATAATTCCTTGAATGCACTTAATGACTCATATTATCTGGGAATATTTGTTGTTTTGCTGTTCCAACACTAAATCAATGGCATCGTCAATTTGATACGAACCGAAAACAACTTTCGTGGTTTAACATTAGTTGCATCGTTTTTCAGTTGCATAATGTACTGATAATTAACATCCGATCCGAGAAAAAATTTGTGTTAAGGGGTTTTCAGTGTAGAGAATCGGTTGCGATGAAAAAAACAAACAAACAAATAAAAAACAACACCTTCTGTGGAAAAGTTCTGAGACAGAGTTCTGATTAACTAAAATAGTATGTTTCTTTGTATCACATGATTGTTCGCTTTAAGTATTTTCTACCGGTCCTTAGTTGTTTACATGCGGCCAACGGTTCAAAGGTAGGAGGGGTGACTCGATTTTTTTACGCATCCGTCTTAAACAAAGTGAGCAAGTATTTAACCTGTAATTTCCCTTTTTCTGCACATCTATCTTTTCTACAGCGAAAAGCTTCCGTATCTGCTTTGTGTCTCTCGGCATTCCCACATTATGCCTCGATTAGTGAGAGCCTCTCTTATGTGTTTTATCTGAAAAGAACATACTAACCTTTCGGTATAAAAAGGAATTTTCAAGCGAAACAACGCACTGAGTTAAATCCAGTTGAACTTGGTAGAAATCTATCTGAGCACGAAAATCTCGTATCGATTATTTCCCAGACAACAAAAATATGAACAGCGAAGCATTTAGAAATACTTTCTTAAACTGCCCTAAGCCATGAACCCCTTTAAGAATCTGATAAAAGCTAAGAACCGCCTCTTATAAAATTATCCATAAATATATAATTATATTAATTTCCCATAACCTCGTAAAAGGTCATACTAACCTTTCGGTATAAAAACCATTCGCAATAGGATAAAATTCAGTAGAAAATTTCCACTGAAGGCATTTTTAGACTCCACTTTTTAAAATATCAGTTTCCTTTTTAACTCTTAGTTAGAGAGGTTTCATTTCAAAGCGAAGTCTGCACTTCACGGACAACCGGAAACCAATCCACTGACTCCTAGTTAAGAAGCTTTTCTCTAGGTAAAGGAAGTCGTTTTAAATCTTGAATGCCCCTCCCCCTCCCGCCCAATATAAATGATCCTGCTGGAAATTCATAAGGGTAATAGCTGCACTTTTATTTAGCTTTCTAGTGGTGAATAAATGTTTCGTTAGAATAAAGGAATAAGATGAAACGAATTTTGTATCTTAATTTGATGAGCAGCTCTGATGAATTAGTCAGTCTAACTGGATTATATTTTTCTTTAATGTAGTCTTCTTATAAAAATGATATCTCAAGAGTTATGAATGTGATTTATTTGCGAGCCTACTTTTTTTTTGTAGTCTCTGCAAGACACAAGCTGTAATGAAGTTGTCAGTGAACGTACGTATAATATTCCCCAATGATGAGTTTAGCGAGATTACAAATTTTCAAGTTCGAGAAAGAAGGTAATGAGGCATAAGGGAATGAGGGATAGACTCTAGCCAATCATAGACTCTGGAATCTGTAGTTGGTGGTAGCAAGTGTTCCAACGAGTGAAAATAAAGTGGACGGGTCACTTGATTTGTGGATTTCTGATGGGTTTACAAGAAATGAAGAAATTCAACGCACAGCAGTTTAAATCCATTTGCTTAACTTTATACATAAGAAAGATGACACCGATTTTTTTGGTTCTAATGAGCAAGTCTTTTGAATTCTTTCCGAGGTGAATAAAATTTATCAAAGTTATTCAAAGTCAATGCAACCGGTTACAAAAAAACAACAACCGGATTTCTACAATCGATAAAACATCCAGAAATAGAAACAACTACATACTTCTACCAGCGGTTAAAACGTATGCTACGAAGATTAACAAATGGTGCACAGTAAGTTTCTCCCAGGAGAAGGAAGGCATCAGAGACAAAGATATTTTCAAATTGAACAGTTGAAAGAAGAAATACAAAAAGAAACGTGATATAAGTTTACCCATTCTAGGGGAAGAATTTTGCAGAATGGAAAAGTTGAAAACAGGCGAAAAGTATTCTTCATGGCAAAAGCTGTGTTAAGGAAAAATAACTTTTCAAATACGCCTCCTTGAAGCAGAGATAGCGAAGAAAAGGTTTTGACCTTTATGCCTCCTAGCGGGAGAGCTGTGTATTATTTAAAGAGAATAATGCTCTCCATCTTTATTGTAGCGAATAGCATACAGTAAAGAAAAAAGTTTTCAATATGGTTTTTAGAAGCGGACATACATCTGCAAACATAAGTACACAAACACCACCTAACTACAGAACTGTGAACTACAAAGCTTCTCAAATGCAAATCTAAAGTTTTTCACACGGTAAATGGTATCCGGGGTTAAAATAATTTTTTAAAGCGTAAATTTAGAAGCAGAGATATTGAGAAAAACTGATGAAACATTTGCACACCCTAACGGAGAAATTGTACATTATTTTGGGAAGGAAATGCACACAAAATGTTCTCATAGTTAGTAGTATCGGTAAGCTGACCAGACGTCCCCAATTCTTGAGGACAGTCCTCGAATTTAGTTTACTGTCCCCAAAAACGTCTGAAACCTTTGGGGACGCAAATTGTCCTCAAATTTTAATGTTTGTCCCCAAATGTCCTCGAATTTACACTTCCTCATTAACCCTTTAGATATCCAATGAAAAATGATCTTAAAAGTAGTTTCCGTTGTGTTAATTTTCCAACATGATTCTTGTGAGCCAGTGATGATTCTTCGGTGGCGCAGTGGCCTAAGGCGATGGCCTCGGATCATTCGTCCGAAAGGGGTCAGGGTTCGAATCCCGGTGAGGCATGGATGTTGTGTTTGTCTTACGGCACTGGCTCTCTCCCTTCCCTGGAACCAGTGACCCTAAATTAGGGACGGGCGACTGCTTATAGCCCATTGAGTTGCTCACGGTGGTCGTTAAACCTCCAATCAAAAAAAAAAAAATCTTGTGAAAACAATTTTTGCCTTTTCTTTTCTTCTTTCTGGGTTTAACGACCATTACGAGCAGCTCTAAGCAGTCACCTGTTTCTATTTGAGACATTCGTCCTAGGGAAGGGAGAGAGCAAGTGCTGTAAGACTAACACACCATCCATGTCTCAGTCGGGACTCGAACCCGTACCCACTTGTACGAATGGTCAGTAGCCAGCACTAGGTCAATGCACCACTGGCGCTGTCAAATTTCGACTATACTTGTTCTGAGTTTCTCGAAAACCTTTCGCAAAATGAAAAATTCGCCATGCAATTACTATGGTGTGCAGCCTAATTTTAATTCAGCGCATGTATCTAAGGTAAGGCATTTCACTTTTGCTAATATGTTCTCTCCATCATAGTTCTGCTTTGTCAATACAAATTACCAACATTCTACAAGATATAAGACACAGATTTTAATTTAAGACACAGATTTTAATGTGTAATATCAGAATTATTGAAGCAATGCAGTTTTGTGACAAAAAGATTTGCATATTTATTTTGAGTACGTATGTGTCCCCAAATGAACTACCAATTTGGGGACGCCACGTTCTTTTGTCCTCAAATCGGTGTCCCGATATCTGGTCACCTTAAATATCGGGCCAAAAAACGAATGTTCTCAATCGGGTTTTTAGTCCCGCAGATATTGCTATAAACTGAAACGTGAGCGTGCGCCTTCTAGTGGCACACTTGTGCGTTAAGAAAAAGTTGAAATTATATGAGAAACATTTCGCACCTGAAACTCTCTCCCACAAGGAAATAATTTTTCAAATCGGACTGTTAGAAGCAGAGTTATCGACAAAAATAAGATATAGAGCAACGTCCCCTGGCGGAAAACTGCACCTTATTGTAAGGTGAAGGCATTCTTAGAAAGGTTTTCCGAGGTGAGAGGTATCGGTTCGCGAAATAATTTTTTCAATTGAGTTTTCAGAAGCTCAGATTTTGCTGGAAAAACATCAGAAGAAGAAATGAACAGTTACGCCCGCAACAAGTAAAGCATTTTTCTCTGTCTCTCCCACAAGGAAAGAATTTTTCAAATCGGTACGTTAGAAACAGAGATATCGACAAAAATAAGATATACAGCAACTCTCCCTGGCGGAAAACTGCGCCTTATTGTAAGGTGAAGGCATTCTTAGAAAGGTTTTCCGAGGTGAGAGGTATCGGTTCGCGAAATAATATTTTCAATTGAGTTTTCAGAAGCTCAGATTTTGCTGGAAAAACATCAGAAGAAGAAATAAACAGTCACGCCCCCAAGTGGATAAATTATTCTCTGCCAAAAATTAGAAATCATACGCAAAACATTTCCCGTCAAAAGCTGCATCCGATGCCGAAATTGTTTTTCAAATCGAACTTTTAGAAGCAGTGATATCGGAGAAAACACAATTTGCCTTTACTGCCCTAGCAGAAAATCTATGCATTACTTGAAAAAGAAACTGCAGCCAAAAAGGTCTTCGTTATAAATGGCATCGAAAGGAAAAACAATATTTTAAATCGGATATTTAGAGGCAAATATATGCAATGAAATGTATTTTGAATTCGATATCAAATTCAAAATGCATTGGGAAAATCCTGCAAGAATCATCATTCCCAAATTTCAAGCTTTGCAATGCAAAAAGAATGTTTTAAATCGACTTAATAGTTGCAGAGATATGGTGTCTACAGACGGAACCTACGAAAATTCTTCTTTTATTAGCACAAGAAAGCCGCATTTTCCTTATAAGTTAGTTACGTTTTGGTACATTATCTTTTCAGTCATGGAAATGTTGGCCGGCTAAAAATTACTACTTCCGGTACACTTGCTTTTTATGGAATTTTATTCCATGACATGTGGTGAAAAAGAAACATGTTAAAAAACACGTTCAAAACACAAGAATCAGCACGGTAATCACGTTTCAATTGAAGGACTGGGAAATTTCCAAATTATTGGCATACAAACTGTTTTCCCGCAGACTACGCTATTTAACGGCATTTAGTTTATCCTAAGGATGACAGTGTCGTAAGTTAAAGATGTACAGTTTATCGTTGTCAACTGGGTAGAAACAGAGATTGTGATGTTTAAGCTCACGTAAAATATTATTGGATGTTCATAGTACCCTAAATATAAACAAAAAGATTACACCAAATTTTCGGATGTAATAAGCCCGTCTTTTGAATCCGTTCTGACGCGAATTAAATTTATCAAAGCTATTAAAAGTCAATGGAACCGGTTTCGAAAACAATCAACTGGTTCCAACAATCGACAAAACATCCAGAAATAGAAACATCTACTTATTTCCACCAGCGGCTAAAAAGCATGTTACCAAATGTAACAAATCGCGAACAAAAAGTTTCTCATACTATAAGGAAGGTACCAAAGACAAAGAGATTTTCAAATCGAACTGTCAAAAGGAGAAACATAGAAGGAAACACGATGTAAGTCTACGTCTGATAGCGAAAAAATTTTGCATAACGTAAAAGTTGAAAATAGGAGGAAATTATTCTTATGGAAAAGCCTATGGCCGCTATGCTAAGAGAAAATAACTTTTCAAAATATGTCTCCCGGAAGCAGAAATAGCGAGAAAAAGGTTTCGGCCTTTACGCAGCTAGCGGAAAATATTTGCTTTATTTAAAAAGGATAATGTTTCACATCTCTATTGTAGCGAATGGCATACAGTAAAGAAGAAATTTCTCAATAGCGTTTTTATAAGCTGCGATACAGCTGCAAACGGAAGTACACAAACACCACTTACCGACAGAACTGTGAATTACAAAATTTCTCATATACTAGCCTAAAGTTTTCTACAAGGTACATGGCATCCGGTGTTGAAAGAATTTTTTAAATCGCACATCTAATAGCAGTGATACTGAGAAAAACAGAAGAAGCATTTGCGCATCTAGCGGGAGAATTGTGCACTATTTTGGAAAGAAAATTCATACACAGAGTTTGCATAGTTAGTAGTATCTGACCGAAGAAAGAAGTTTTTCAATCGGGTTTTTAGTCCCGCAGATATTGCTGTAAACGAAAACGTGAGCTTACGCCCTCTGGTGGCAGACTTGTGTGTTAAGAAAACTTCGAAATTACATGAGAAACATTTCCCCACGGAAACGCTCTCCAACAAAGAAAGAATTTTTCAAATCGGACCCTTACAAGCAGAGATATCGACAAAAATAAGATATGCTTTTACGTCCCCTGGCGGAAAAACCATGCATTATTTTAAGAGAAAGTATTCTCAAAACGTTATCGATGTGAGCAGTAAGAATTTTTTCTATCGAGTTTTCAGGAGCTCAAATTTTACTGCAAATACATCAGACGCAGAAATTAACACTTTACGCCCCCTGGTGACGAAACCATTCTTTACCAAATATTAGAAATTATATGCAAAGTATTTCCTATCAGGATCTGTATCCGGTGCAGAAATACTTTTTCAAATCGTAGCTTCAGGAGCAGATATATCGAGGAAAACGCAATTTACCTGTACGCCCCCTAGCGGAAAGTCTATGATTTACTTGAAAATTTTGAGATTATATGAGAAACATTTCACACCGCAAACTCCATCTAACAAAAAAGGAATTTTTCAAATCCGACTTTTGGAAGCAGAAATATTGACAGAAATAAGATATACATGTACGCCCCCTGGCGGAGAAACCCTGAATTATTTTAAGAAGAAAATATTCACAATTTTTATCGACATGAGCGGTATCGGTCCAGGAAATAATTTTTTCAATCGAGCTTTTAGAAGCTCAGACTGGAAATATCTACGAAGCAGAAATTAACACTTACGCCCCCTGGTGGCTAAACCATATTTTATCAAAAATTAGAAATTACAATCAAAACATTTCCCACCAGAAGCTGTATTCGGTGCAGGAAGAATTTTTCAAATCGGAGTTTTAGAAGCAGAGATGTCGGAGAAAACGAAATTCGCCTTTACTCCCCCTAGCGGAAGGTCAATGAATTACTTGAAAATTTTGAAATTATGTGAAAAACATGTCGCACCGGAAACTATGCAACAAAGAAGAAATTTTTCGAATTGAACTCTTAGAAGCAGAGTTATTGACGAAAATAAGACATACATCTACGTTCCCTGGCGAAAAAACCATGCATTATTTTAGAAGAAAATATTTGGAAAAGGTTAGTTGACGTGAGTAGTATCGGTCCACGAAAGATGTTTTTCAATCGAGATTTTAGAAGCTCAGATTTTTCTGCAAATACATCAGAAGCAGAAATCAACGCTTACGCCCCCTGCTGGCCAAACCATTTCATATCAAAAATTAGATATTTTATACAAAATATTTCCCATCAGGAGCTGTATCTTCTGCAAAAATAATTTTTCAATCGGAGTTTTAGAAGCAGAGATATCGGGGAAACGCAGTTTACTTTTACGCCCCATAGCGGAGAATCAATGAGTAACCTGAAAAAGTGACTATACCTAAAATAATCTTCGATATAAATGGAATCGAAAGGTGGAAGAATTTTTTGAATTGGATGTTTAGAAGCAAATATATGGAATAAGGGATGTAAGGTCAGGTGATGCGTAACATCACAGCCTCTCCTTGACAAATGTCAACCCCGCCTTCTCGTGGTACATCCTGTTCCCACTAAAGGGGCTCTGACGACCGCCAATAGCGGTATAACTATACCATCGGGATTAGAGGAAATGCTATCCCACACTCACCAACCCGCTTGGCCAGCGTGGTGAGTTATGGCCAAACCCCCCAAAATGACTCCACAACTTAAATCTTGGCCCTCAGTCTCCGGCAGCTGGAATGTACCTGGCCAAGGCAGCGGCCAGTGCGACATGAAGGCAGAGGGTGCTAAGAATCCCCGGAGGACCGGACTAGGCTGCCATCTGATGCTGACCTTGGCTACTTACAACGGACGCTCCCTATCTTCTGATTCAAGGCTTCTTGAATTGGAAGAGGAACTACAAAGGATCAAGTGGGACATCGTCGGGCTAAGTGAGGTAAGGAGAAAAGGAGAAGATCTCATTGAACTGAAAAGTGGACATCTCTTCTACTATCATGGGACAGATACTGGCAGAACTAGTGGTGTTGGATTTATAATAAACAAGAAACTGAAGGATAAAGTTGTAGAAGTTGAAAGTTCCTCTGACAGAGCTGCACGACTCGTTATCCAACTCTCGAGAAGATACCAGGCTCAGTTTATTCAAACTTATGCACCCACCACAAGTCATGCTGAAGAAGAAATTGAAGAATTTTATGAGGAAATTCGTGATCTAAATAATAAAGGTAAGCAGCACTTGAAGATAATTATGGGAGATTTCAATGCAAAAATAGGGCAACGGCAACAGAATGAAACTTCAGTAGGTAAATTCGGTCACGGCAACAGAAACCAGCGTGGAAATACTCTCGTAGAGTTTGCAGAGGCAGAAGGGTTTTTCATCTTGAACTCCTTTTTCAAGAAAAAGCCACACAGGAAATGGACATGGAGACATCCAAATGGGACGACAAGTGAAATTGATTTTATTATGTGTAACAAAAAATTCGTCATCGAAGACTGCAGTGTGCTAAACAAGTTCAACACAGGCAGTGACCATAGATTTGTGAGATGTAAGATGCACCTCAACACTAAACTCGAACGTAGCAAGCTCATAAGACAAACAAAATGTATTGACATAACCAACCTTAAAAAACACCATAATACCTTCAAATTGGAACTAAAGAACAGATTCTCTGCTTTAGAAGGCCTAACATCGGAAGAAGTGGATATTTCTGAAGTTAACAGAAAAGTAACCAAAGCTCTTATGGAAACAGCAACAAAATTAGCTGGGTCTAAGAACAAATTGCATGTGAACAAATTATCAGGAAAAACCAAAATGTTGATGCAAAAAGAAGAGTGATGAGGACAACTAAAGAAGATGTGACTTCCAAAGTGGAATATATAGAGCTATGCAAGACAGTACGAAAAAGTATCACTGAAGACGTAAGGAAATTCAACTGTGAACTAGTAAGGAAAGCAATTGAAAACAACCAAAGCCTAAAGATAGCAAAGGGACATCTCAGTAAGGGGAAAAAACAGATTATGGCACTGAGAAAAGAAGATGGTTCTGTAACAAGAAATAGAGGCGAAATTTTGACAAGAGTGAAAGATTTCTACTCCAAATTATATGAAAGGGATGATACATGTACTCCAGACATCATGAAAGGTACCAGTACCAGAGTTCTTCCAGTCCTTCCAGCAGAAGTTGCACATGCAATCAAGAACATGAAGCGGGGAAAAGCTCCAGGAGAAAATGGAATTA
This sequence comes from Macrothele yani, assembly GCA_039090855.1. Taxonomy (NCBI): domain Eukaryota; kingdom Metazoa; phylum Arthropoda; class Arachnida; order Araneae; family Macrothelidae; genus Macrothele; species Macrothele yani. Next base: position 2,754,305 of record CM076997.1, read on the forward strand.
CTGTAGACATCATACAAGAAGCAAGTGGAGAAATCGAAACAGTACTCGCCCAAATTTTCACTCGATGCCTTAATGAAGGGAAAATTCCTGAGGATTGGAACAACGCTACAATGATCTTGCTACATAAAAAAAGTGACATTGAGGATCTCAGGAACTACAGACCTGTCAGCCTCCTATCAGTGGTTTATAAAATCTTCACTAAAGTTCTTTCACACCGCTTGAAGGTAACATTGGACATGGCTCAACCGAGAGAACAAGCTGGATTCAGGAGTGGCTACAGCACAATAGATCATATCCACGTACTGAGAGAACTAATTGAACGAGCGAGGGAATATGAGCTTCCATTCTGCATGGCTTTTATCGATTATGAAAAAGCCTTTGATTCGGTGAAACCATCAGCAGTTGCAATGGCTCTGAAATCCTGCGGTATTGAAGATGCATACATTAATATTATTAATAACATCTATGAAAATGCAAGTGCAAAGATTCGGCTGTTTGAAAATACAACACACATAAAAATTCGAAAGGGAGTGAGACAAGGTGACACCATATCTCCGAAGCTCTTTAATGCCACATTGGAAAATGTCTTTCAATCACTGAACTGGGAAAACAAAGGGATAAAGATTAATGGAGATTATCTAACTCACCTTCGTTTTGCTGATGACATAGTCATTTTTGCAACTACCCCATCAGAGCTACAGAGTATGATCCAGGAACTTGCTGACAAGAGTAAAGAAGTGGGATTAAAAATGAACTTTCAGAAGACAAAAGTGATGTACAATGCTTTTACAAGAAATGAAGATTTATCGATTGATGGAGAAAAGCTGGAGATAACAGACACGTACGTTTATCTTGGACAGCAGATATCAAGTGAGGGTCACATTGATGAAGAAATTAATCGGCGTACAAAACTTGCCTGGAGAGCTTTTGGAAGAAACAGCATAATTTTCAAGAGCAATATGCCATTATGTCTTAAAAGAAAAGTGTTTGATCAATGCATCCTTCCAGTGCTTACGTATGGTGCAGAGACGTGGACCTTAGCTAAAAGAGACATAAAAAAGCTGCAGGCAACTCAAAGCAGCATGGAGAGGTGCATGCTTGGTGTAACCAGGAGAGATAAGAAGAGGAACACGTGGATCCGAAAAATGACAAGAGTGGAAGACATCATGATCAGAGTTAAATCCCTGAAATGGCAATGGGCTGGACATACTGCCAGAAGAACAGACCATCGATGGACAGCCGAAATTTTAGATTGGATTCCAAGGGACAGGAAAAGACCCAGAAGAAGACCACATGGAAGATGGGTGGATGAAATTCGAAAGTATGCGGGAGTGACATGGAGGAGACTGGCACAAGACAGACCATTGTGGAGGAAACTTGGGGAGACCTTCGTCCAGCAGTGGATTGATAATGGTTGACAATGATGATGATGATGATGATATGGAATAAAATGTATTTTGAATTCGATATCATCTGCATTTATGCCCTCTAGCGGCAAAATTGTGCATTGGGGAAAAAGAAATAAAGGATCATCATTCGCACATTTCAAGCTTCCTAATGCATGAATAATTTTTCAAATCGGACTATTAGCTGCAGAGATATCGTGACTACAGACGGACAAACCAATAACATAACACGATCTTTTTTACAAAAGACGTGCTAAAACAAGAGGATGCCTTTCCAGTTACCTTAGATTGGCAGTTCATCTGTAGAATGGCGACTGAATGCGTTAACAGCACTAGCACTAAAACATCGCTTCGAGGATTTTTAATGGGTACTCTTGGGGACAGCAGTTCTGACGGGTGCCTCTAAAACGTTCCAGTAAATACAACTGACAAGCAATACATTTGGTGGGGGGTTCCTTCGTCTTCAGAGGTAAAAGTATAGCACATACGAAAAGGAAGGCAGCTCGTCGTCCGCGGTTAGTGGTCGTATAGGTTCAGTGGAATTCAGAATAATTACTACGGAGTGCAGTTTGGGAATGTTCAGACAAATTTCAACGGAACAAAGCACCAGATCCGATAGTCGATGAAGTATGGCTGCCACCTACTAATTCTGCATCTTTATCTGAACCAGCAATAATAAGCAAAGTCGGTTCACATTTTGCAAGGTGCATGGCACCCGGTCGATGGGAGGCATGAGAAGTCCCGTTTTTAGTTTAGTGGTGCTGATCTTAAGCTCAGTGAGTAGCAAAGATCAAGTGAGGTCACGGTGTCATTTTCATTGGAGAGGCAACAAGATGAAAGAGCTCAGTCGTGGTTTGTGGAATGCTTTCTAAAGATGCTTTTGGTAATCTAATGCATGTAAAACTTCATCGCAGGACTAAGGCGAGCTAATTCAAATATTTCTTGTTTCTCGGTAAAAAAGGAGATATTTCCATCTAGCGATATAGAGATTTATGGCCAGACACCTCAAAATCCCATTTACTACTCCAAACATGTTCCTCATATCACCGTTAAGCGAACTATTGCTGGGAAAGAGAGGTAATAAGCACGGAGGTTCAAACTAAGTTTCCATGGAACTTGCTCACGTGTGAGTACGTTGTAGAAAATCCTGTTTTCTGATATGGAGGAGCTTGGAAACATTAAACCAACGTATCGTTGAACTGGAAGAATGTGAAGATTGAAAGATGGAGGTCCGGTAGAGCAAACGTGACAGTTTATTTCCTTAAGAACTACAGAAAGTGGATGAGCTAATATTATTAAACCTATAACAATAAAAAACACAAGTATGACAAGTTTGAACATCTTTCAAATGTAAGTCAAAAATTATTAAGGTCTTCACACCAAACGTAAAATTATCCTAACGATGAAACTGAAGCTCTTTATGAAGAATATCAACTTCTACGTACCAAAGAAAGCTTGGTGCTTAAAGGTAATCCCGAAAATGTTTGGCCTAAAACCTGGACGGTAACAATAGAGTGAAACGTTGGCAAGAAGATTTGTTTGCGGCATGATAACTGATAAAAAAAGCATTCTTCCTAAATTCGGCAAATCATATGCTGCCATCAAGCAAACTAATTGAAAGATCTAATAAGCGAAAATTACCATAACTTTTTTATTCATTTTGTTGTTTAATAATGGCGTGTCTGATAAAAAAAAGGTGTTTTTGCATAGGACAATTCCACGACGTAAAGGCAGTTTTCCTGTCCTGAAGACGACTGAAAGCGCGTACTGCGGGGATTCAAAAGAGGCGTACAGCACATGTCGCAACACGCGGGTTGAACTTGTACCACGGTCAATTCCAACGGCTACAAAGTCTGAAATATTTATTCTATTGCGACATTGCTGCAAACAGGGGTTTAAAGCTGCTGAAGCAGTCCGAAAAATTGATGAAGTTGAAGGTGAAGGCTTGGCGATTACTCGGACCGCGGTAACATGGTTCAAGAAATTTGCGGCTGGTAACTTGAGATTCAAAAGAAAGGAAGTTTGGGGTGGACCCTCTTCTATTCATTCAGATGCCTTATAAGCGGCTGTAGAAGACAATCCCGAAACAAACACTCGCAGATTGTCAGAAGAACTGTGAGTTTCTAAATCTACCATCGCTGGGCACATGCACATGATCGGAAAGGTTTACAGATTATGCCGTGATGTGCCTCATGAGCTTACACCAGCTCAAGCTCAACGATGTGTCGAGGTATGCAAGGAACTGATTAGAAATCCACGCGATATTCGATTCATCAAACGAATAGTTACTGGGGATAGAAATGGATATATCTGCGGAATCCGGATTCTTCACAACAGTGGTTGAATAGAGGTGAACCAGCTTTACCTACCCTCAAAAGCGAACGTTTCGAGAAAAAGTTCAAGCTGTGTATCTGGTGGAATTATGATAGTGTAATCCACTTTGGGTTCATTCCGAATGGTCGGCCTATCAATGCCGAACTGTATTTTCTCAGCAATTGGACAGGATGTATGACAAACGTCAGCTGAAGTATCCTGTTTTAGTGAGCCGAAAGAACGCACTGTTGCAACACGACAATGAAAAACCTCATCCTGCTAATCGGACCCAGTTAAACCTTAAGAACTGCATGGAATTGAGCTGCTGCCTCATCCATCAAACAGCACTGATCCTGCACGTTCAGTCTACCGCTTGCTTCGGGCGATGGCACATTTTCTTCGTGGCATGGAGTTGATTACTTTGGACGATGTTGAATGCAAGCGCGAAGGGTTCTTTGCCTCTAAATCAAAGCTTGGTACCGTGCAGGAATTGAACAACTGGAAAACAGATGGGTTCCAATTATTGAACATGATGGCATGTACTTTGAAATTTGCTTGGATTCTTACGAGGTTCTGGGTAGCTGAAACTGTTGCATCAAAAAACGCCGGTTTTTTTCTGGACATCCCAATATTTTGTCTCTGCTCAAACATCAGTAGTTGTTACTTAAAATATTGTAGTAGTAGTGATGAAGTCATGTCAACAACTTCATTAAATCATTTAACTGGAATCTGAGAACCAAGGCGTGCGGAAATTGGAACTGGTGTAAGAAACGAAGATTTCTCCTTCTTCAAGCTTTAGTGCTTCTTCGGGAAAAAACCAGGTTTCTTAATGACTGGAATCATAAAGAAATTAGATATAAGATCTTCATTTAAGACATCGTTTTGCTAATCACAATACTTGTTTTGCAAACTAGGATCCAAAAACTTTACAGAAGAATTAAGGAAGAGCCACCAAAGGTGAAGAAAAGAACAGCACCCCTGTTTACCACTTCTCAAGAAAAGAAGGATTATCGTTAGATGACGGGACACAGGAAATAAACGATGCCTACGTATAGGAGCAAAAAACTTAACTGTTGACGGTAGCACTAAAGAGAAAGTTAATAAGCTCCTAACCATTGACTTCAGTGCCTAAAACTTAGCTGTGTAGCTGTTGAACACTTTGTCATAACTTTCAATCAAATGAAAAACGCCCGACAAAATTGATGATAACGTTTTCATATCGTTCATCTACTACATTGAAAAACCATTGGAAATTTTTTAACAGAAACACTTACAATTAAATATCGACTTAGGTACAGAAGCTGGTATTTTGTTATACAACGCGTGAACGTAAGTAATTGTATGCTTCAGATGAAGTCGAAATTTGAGAGTTTCATGCATTAAATTTATTATTACTCTACGTCAAAAAACAATGCCAACTAATAAAGCTTCGCCGTGATTTTGATGGCTTTTCATACTATGTTTTAATCACAATATCTTTGAAAACTTCTTTAACTTAAAAGATACGCAAAACATGTTTCTTCGAAATTTGCCATTCTCAGAATTTTGCTAGCGCATTTCGAAAAGCGGGCAACACATTTTTTTGTTCGTGACGTGTCAGTAGTGGAGTCCCATTATTTAGCAGCCGTAAGTACTTCAAAGAAACGCCAGTACCTCTTGATGATTGAAAAGCATGGAGAAATCAGAATGAACCGCCCTTCATCCTGTGATTTACTTCGACTTTATAGAAAACAAGACGCGTTTTATGGCGAAGCATGTTATTTTAGCTTCCCCACAAAACAAATTTTCGATGTAGAATTAAATCTTTGCCGAATTACATTTATGTATTAAAAATTCACTTCCTGAATTTTACGGTCATTTAACGAAAGCCCCAACAGTTCCACTTTAATTCACTTTTTTTATGCCCATAATAATTTATAGCGAGCTTAAAGAAGAGCAGTAATGATGCGTCCTATCCATCAAGCATAGCGCTCAGCTCACAGTGTGCCCTTTGATTGGTCCAAACGCCACCAATTATAGTTTAGGCCTGTGCTTCGCCATTTGTCCATTACCAGCCATTGGAACAAAACGCGTGACGCCGTCATTAACGAAAGGAATGTGAGCTGTGGATTCTGGCAATTATTCTTCGGCCACATTGATTTCGATCGGTTATTCCAGGGTTACGATGAAGATTTAATTGTTTTATCGTACCACGGCGAGGTCGTAGCAGCATGTGGTTAAGATACCCAGTAGAATAATCTATTTCTTCGTTAAGCAGGCAGATACGGATGACATTTCATCAGAGTTTCTGCTCTTAACGACGCAGAGTAATGCAGCTAAAATAAAACCACAGGGACCGTGAAAGAAGTATTAAGAGGACGTAATCCTTCGCAATTCGCGCATTGCAAGCGAAGAAAAAGTTCCCTGGGTACAGCTTAAAGCAATTTATGCTCAGTGCCATTAAACGTAAGGTACAATGTGCTGCTGATTTTCCCATATCCGTCAAGTACCTATTTTAATCATGTCTCTTTAAATCAAGATAGGTTAAAGTACATAGCTAATGGCACTCTCATATCACTCCAACGGAATTTTTGGGCGTTTACAGTTCTGGGTGTGAATGCATCCAAAAGAAAAAAAGCAGAAATTAATGAGATTGACATTGATGCACAAAATGGTTTTCGAAAATGGTAAAAATCAGGTGCAGCCGTGATGGAGCACAAAAATGTGAATGAAAGTCCTCTTTGGGAAATAAGAACACAAGAATTTCTTTTTCATTTTTTGGAGAGAGTCCAGTTAACGAAAAGGGTCTCATTCACTGCATCACGTAATTCAGGTGATGGGTAATCTGAGAGAAGAACGGGTCTGCTTAACTTGTTTAGAATCATTTTGTCACCGACAAAATAGAACGGCCACACACACATATCGAATTATCGATCACATGTGAAGACCCGTAGCATCGTTACAGTTTTACGCAAAAATGCTCAGTAATTTGACGACTATGAGCTCTGGCATATATAGAACAACTCACCCGATAAGGCCGTCGCGGAGATTAGTGATGTTTTATACTTTGAGAGGCAGCCACGCATAGCCTTTCCCGAATTACGTTGTAATAAAAAAGGAAAGAGATTTAAAATGGGGCATAAAACATACGCATTTTTCTGTGTGCGTCATATACTTACTGCAAAGTCATCGCAGCAGTTTAGGCATCTGTTAACGCTTCAGCAAGTAAAAGCACTTGGAAGATGTAATATATTCAAATACAAAGAGTTTTCAAATTAAAAACGTCTGCACTGTTTTCTGTCCATAACAAAAAGAAAGCTGAAATAATTGTAGGCATTCCTGTATTTGACTTCCCAAGAGGTACAAGCAAAATCTGGTCTTTGAAGTCAAGGGTTTTAATCAAAGCTCTTTCTCGGAGAAGAACTGTTCATTATCTCTGGTGTGTGAAGACATTGTTCTTTCAGGACCATCTGGATAATGCGGATAGTAAATAGAAAGTATTTATACCATAGTTTCACACATAAAAAGATCTGGATAATTGACACTATGGTTTAAATCCTTTCTATTTACCTTGTGTTGCTTTGCTTTGCCTCTTGCAAAATGCAGCTCCTGCTCAATCAGTTTTTCTTCCTGAACGGCACACACTTGACAGAAGATTCCCACTTACCGTTTCAAACTTCGCGTCATAATCGTGCAATTTTCTTTCTAATTCGAAGCTTCATCAAACTGTTCGTTTTACGTTCATTCAAACTTCTCTTTTCACTCGTGCCTAAGACAACTTTGTCCACTACGCACATCCATCGCGTCACGCGGCGAATGTGTTTTTCTTACTAACCACATTTTTGTTTTATTATACGTTAGATCACTGGGTGTGACAATAATTTTAAACAATGTAGAAGACGCTGCATGATCTTGTCTAATGACACCTATACGTATGTAAGCAGAAATTGAGTCAAGTTCTTTCGTCTTTAATTAACAATATCAGGAACTGGAACAAGTTCTTTCGTCTTTGCTCGCGACTCTGATCAGCGACAAAATGATGTGGATTCTAGTGAATGGAAATATTGTTTCCACTCTGATAATTAGTTAAAGAAATAGGACACACAATACTAACAATATTAAATCTGCAAATGAGACATCAACTTCTTTCTGGTCAGATTCAAGAGCTGTCAGAAAACCTTGACAATCTACTAAATGTTCAAATGGGGAACAGCGTGTTTTTTTCCCCAACAGACTGCAAATATCTGACAAAAGCCTGCAAACAATGAATATGGAGTCATTATAAATTTTAAACTTATTTTAAAGGCGATAGCAACTGAGAAAATGCCATCCCCGTGGTCCAGTGATATGCTTAGTTGAACTTTGACCATTAATCCGAAGTGGGCCTGGGTTCAAGTAAAGCATGGATAAAGCGTTTTTCTGATGGCATTGGCGTTGCTTCCTCCCTGGAATCACTAGCTCTAAATTAGGAAAGGGAAACTACTTATAGGTCTTTGAGTTGCTAATGGTGATCGTTAAACTCCAAAACAAAGCAACAACAACAATAACAATAACAACAACACCCCCCCCCCAGAAAAACCGAAATCAGCTGTCAGACTATTTCACCATTTTGTTGTAATGAATTATTCACAAATTTAAAATACATATGTGCAGTTTCATTGTTTTATTCTGAAATCTACAAAATTTATGTTTATACATACTTTACACGTGGAAAAATATAATATTGAACCCCATGCGGCTAATGTGAGTTCAAATTTGAACAATTATTGTATTTATCTTTCTCTTCTTTTAAAGCGTTCAACAGATTTAGTACAACATTACGTATATTGTTGAATTAAACAGTATTGAATTCAACAATATAATGTTGAATAAGTCAGCTTCACATCGCTTAGTTTAGGTTCAAATTCCAGGCAAGAGGCAGATGTGGTATTCGTTCTGCAGACACCGCGTGACTCTGAATGATGCTTTCTAGCCTCAGATGTGAGTGGAAGTCGTTTAACTCCGTAGAAAAAAACGTTTATTTTATAGATTTATTTTCGTTCGAACTTGGTCCGGCAGAATGGATATTAAATGCAGTAGCAATTCAGCCAATGCAGCCGATAATATGCGAACAATCTACAGTTTAACAGGCTTTCACGCAGCTTAAACAGAAAGCCGTAAGGCAAATTGATTTGGGGGATTTCGAGGCATTGTATCTTGTAAGCAACACTGAAATAAGAATATTTCTTATAAAGCTTGCGCCTGAAGGACAAAGATTAAAGGCAGAAGCCATAGGTAAAGATATGACGGAATGTTTAAAAGAAGATTTGTGAAGAACGAGGCATTGTAAAAGGCACCTAGCATGCTTGTTTACTGCTCGCACAGAAACAGTTTGTTGGTCTACTGTTTGCGCTGACATCTTTGCTTTGTGATGCTCTAAATTTAATAATAAACGGGATTCATAAATTTTAAGAAAATACGAGCAGTAAATTACTTGCGAATAATTATTTAAATGAACAAAAAGATTCAATTAAGAACTGGTAGGGATAGGTTGAAATGCGCACTACCTTAGAAGACGACGAGAAAGCATAAATACCGATGGAACAAGAAGTAGTGATTTAGAACATATTCATTCTTTAGTAGGAGAAAAAGGCAGAAAAGTACAGCGTTCATATGTTGCACCTTTCTCTGTTATAAACTGTTCGATGAGGCTTCCACAGTATGCATTTATTGACATTCTGTGCTAATCTATTGAGTCGAAAATGAAGTTTTGAGCACTGAAATTCTTCCAGAACGAGATAAGGTGTACTCAAGTGGTAACCATTTAAGGACATTCTTTTTGATGAGAGCGGAGAAAGACTGCGTACCAAGGAAAGACCGAAAGACTCTATGAGGCTGTTCTTGAAAGAGGTGCAATCGAAACGTTTCTTATTGAGGAGGGATGCAAAACGTCTTTTTTTTAAATACAAAAACAAAAATAAAAAGAGAGAGAAGAGGAAAAAAGAAAATGAGCATTTATGCAGAATTAACATAATAATATATTAGTATAAGAATTATAAAATTCCGTTCCATAAACGTGGGTCTTCATATGCATCGCTTGTACTTAACATACTAGCCACTGAATTCGGAACTTGCTCAGTACCTGGTTAAACCTAATTTAGCCCAAATTACAGCATGTACGTGGTTTGGCATAGATTCTACAAGGTGTTGAAGTACATCTATATCAGCAGCATTCCAGGCGTTCACCAGATAGTCCTTTAACTGGCTCGGATTTGACGGAAGAGAACTTTGCTTTCGGATCTGTTTTTCTAATATGCCCCGCACATTCCCAATAGGGTTCAGATCCGGGCTTTGCAGTGGCCAGAGACAATTGAGGAAGTTGCTGTGATGCTCGCTCATCCAATGTTGAACACATCTTGAGCGATGGACAGTAGCATTGTCGTCCATGAAACAGCCGTCACCTACTGAATAAAAAGTCTATATTGCAGGATGAACTTGATCGGCAACAGTGTTCAGATAGTTCTTGGAGAGCACCCGACTTTTCAGTAATATCAAGAGACCCATTCCGTACCAAAAGAACGTTCCCCACACCATGACACCACATCCAGAATCTTGAGTTGTGTTCACAAGGCAAGCTGTGTCCATTGCTTCATGGTGCATCCACCAAACTACCTGCCTACCGTCGGTACAAAACAAAGTGTAACGCTACTCGCTGGACCGCATGATTTTTTCCGAGTCTCCCAGTGTGCAGTAACAGTATTCCTGACATCCCTGTAGACGAACGTTACGGTTCTTTTCAGAAATCAGGGGCTTCCGTATAGGCATGCAACTGCCAATAACGACCCTCTTGAATTCCCTGAGAACAGGTTGGGAACAATATTCATTGAATGCTTCCGTTAATTGCTGCACACAGAAAGTACTGTTTCACCGTACAAGCTTTCTCAGACGACGGCGATCTCGTTCCTGACAGGTTGTCTTTGCGCCACAGTTACGCTCCTTAGACAACCATTGTGGGTTATTTTTTCACTGATTGAAGACCAGGAATATCTCACCTTTTGAGAAATCAGTCAGCTCTGCTGTTTTCAAAATCATCTCTCTAGCCAGACGGTCACCCACAGTAAGCCCCTTACCAACTCCAAAAGATCCTTCGTTTTTCCCATTGTGACCAACACTACTAACCATTACTGACGAGCTGCAGTCTTTAATAATTACCTAGATTACGTGGTGACGCACGTGACCACCCATTTTGCATATGCACTCCTAAAGTGACGTTTTCATGCATCTGCATAAAGGTTTCTAATTAAGTGGCCGGGATGTGTACATCTAGTATTTTACTGTCCATACATTTTTCTGTTCAACACATCATATTTCTTCCAAAACATTCACATTTATGGCAATGAAAACGTTTAAAAGAATGTTAAAGAATTTTATTTACTCCGTTTCTTCAATAATGTCTTACATCATATATAATTTAAGGCTGCACACTTGTGATGTCAATTTAGAATAAATTAACAACGTTTATTCACAATTAAATATTTTATTAACATCGACTATAGTTTCGCAGAGCAAATGGCTCGGCATCATCAGGCCATTCGCCCTGATGATGCCGAGCCAAACGCTCTGCGAAACTATAGTTCATGTTAATAAAATATTTAATTGTGAATAAACGTTGATAATTTATTCTAATGTTTTACATCGGCGTTACCGTTCAAAATATGTCATTTCGTCATTTATTTATACATAAGTCATGTTCGTCGACAATGGAGGTGACATAAAGTTCCGAGATGTTAAAAATGTTTGATTCAAGTAATAATAAATGTCTATAAATACATAAAATAGCGGAAATATCTTCTCCGCTTATGCTATGCCAATTTTTCTTTCGGTAGCGTTGCCGTCCTCGCTGTTTGCCAACTTACATAATTCCGCGCAGTTAGTTATGAGAATAAGAAATAAATAAAGTTAAAACATAACATGAGGAAATTACAAAAAAAATGCCATTTACCAAAAAAATCTAAAGAAAAGAAAATTCGTTATGCCATTTCTTTTCTCTTTTCTTCTTCTTTTGTTTTTGAGATTTGCAAGACGCATTGAGAGTTACCGAAGGTCTCAAAAAAAAAGTCTGGTTTTTAGCCGCCGTGAATAGTGCAAGGCAGAAATGCAGATACAGAATAAGTAGAATTTTCCGGCAGTATTTTTTTAATAAAATAGGAAAGAAGATATCTATTGAAACTTAGAAATAATCGTAACATAAGTATCATATGACTGATAAGAAATCCAGATAATAATTATTATGAATCAAGAAGAGAACATCAACAAAATTAATAAAGCTACAAAAGAAATGAATACGGAAATAGCACAAATAGATCCCACAGATTGAATTATGAGAAAATTATAAAATATAAAAAATTATAGTCACGTACGTGAAAGTATAAAGAAAGACACATATCTTTCAATAGGTGCCATTATTTCTTAAATGTTCAGTGAACAGAACAAAAGGAACCAGTTAGACCAATTGTAGCTGATACTATGACTCCCACCATAAATATAGAAGGAGATCTCTGCAAATGTTTGAAAGGCTTCAGTGAGAAGAATAAACATGCAGCTAAAAAACACTAGAAATGATTAACTGAACGAAACAATATTATGGATCCAATAGCATTATTATTGCAAGCCTGCATATAGTTTCATTACATCCAAACACATCGACAAAAGAAGCCATAAATTTAATAGAAAAGAAGCTTTATGAACGTAAAAGTCAAAAGAATCCGGTCATAGATATAATAAAAATACTTAACTTTATCAATGGAAACAACTATTTTTATTTCTACAATGAAATATGTAAACAAGTGTATGTCCACCTATGGGATCTCCTATGTCGAGTCTATTTGCAGAAGTTATCCTGCAGAATACTGAGAAAAAAATTCGTGTTAGCCAGAAAAGTAAAAATCCATCATCGTCATAAGGCATGTAGATGGTATTCTTACATTGTGGCAATATTTAAGAGAAGATTTGCGGACTTTCCTCAGAGTTTGCTCAAGTACAGAGTATTTATCCAACAATAAAGGTTAGACTCGATATAGAGCAAAAGTATAAGTTACCATATCTAGACATCTTAATATCTAACAGAGAGGAAGAAAACATTTAATATGAAAGTATAGACCAGCCTTTAGAGCCGATATTAATAGAGCATACCCAAATTTATCAAATCAGCAGAAGCTAGATAAAAGAGATGAAATGGATGAAACAGTTAGCTCAAAAAATAAATGTAGAGTAAAGAAATCAATAGTTTTATAGAAAAAAAAACCCTAACATCCCGAGTAACACGTCTTTGAAGCAAAACAAAAATATGAATTTCTGCGGATCCGTTCCATACATTAAGATTGTTACAGAAACGGTGAAACATCTACAAAAAAGCAAATTTGTGCCTTAGAGAAAAGTTGAAAGACATAAAAATTATTTCATTAAAACAAAGGTAAAGTAAGCATATCAAATAAAGCAGATGTATGTAAAATTTCACTAAAACAAATACAAACGCCTTTCATGTCATGTAAGAAGTAGAAAAAGAAACTTTAACACAAGACTATCGGGATTCTCAGAACTGGAAATGCAAACAAAACAGAGCTGCATTAATTGAATTTTGCATATGAACAATACCGAATTATTTTAGGAAATTATTCAACTACAGGCACAGTATAAAAAAGTTAATCAAAAATTAACATAAAAAACCATGTGCATTAATGAAACAGAAAATCTTAACTGTTACAAGAGTACACTTGTAAATTTGTGTAATGCGTGGAGACACAATCTTGGAAGAAGATGAAATTCATAAAAAAGATCGCAAAAGCAAAAGAAAACGAAAACTTTTTGAGATTTGATAACAGATGGCAGCATAAGAAAGAATACGTGATCCGGTTTGCGCATGTGTGAAAAGCCGCCTGGCCTAGCCAGATGATCAGAATATCATTAGCGGCTGAAGACACCAGCGGAAAAGCTGGAGAAATGCATCTGGGAGAACCAAAGCCTGATTCACAACGGCTAAGGAATAAAATATGTCTTTTCTGGATCTTCGCCAATTTTCAATTTGTTTAGGCATTTTATTTTTGTGACTTTATCTGCTAAACGACATTCATCCTTTAAATTTTATCAGGCTTTAACTTTCTTTCTTACTTTTATAAAGATCACGAAATTATGGAAATTAGCAATCAGTGAGAACTACAGCAATACCCAATGAAAAGGACAGAAAGAGCTAGCACAAATATCGACGAAGATATTACCGCCGTTATTTTAGGTATTAGTAGAGATGTAATAATGATTTTAAAGAAATGTTCTTAAGATTTCGGAATTGTACTTCGCTTTCCTTAGCAAATAGCAAGCACGACAATTGTACCGAACACTAAAGAGTAAGACGAACTAGAGGCACATCGACAACGAAGATAGTTTCGTTACTTTTACGCATACTTTACAATTGTGATTTTAATGTAATATTTTTAACATCTTGATTATCTGCGGATCCGTTTCCTTTTCATTATTGATGAATATGCTGAAAGAAGACAATCGTGTGAATATCAAGAACTACGCATAATTCCTGCCGTGTATACACGATAAAACTTGTACATGTTAAAAACACCACGTTAAAATTATTATTATGATGATACAAGCTAAAAAACACGCATTAGATCTTACGGACTCTGCTACTGGTCCATCCTCATCTGAGGATACTTTGCTGCAGGTCCATGCTCATCTGAGGATACTCTGCTGCAGGTCCATCCTCATCTGAGGAGGAACCTGCAAGAGAGTTCGAAAGATCTCATGCGTGTTTCTTAGCTTGTATCATAATAATAATAATTTTAATTTGTGGTGTTTTCAACATGTACAAGTTTTATCGTGTATACACGGCAGCGATCATGCGTAGTTCTTATTATCGATGAATATAGCTGGTATATAAAGAGATGATGAAATGACGTAGGGTACACTTCCTAATGGATAAATCTGACGGACAGCAGTGACACGAAAAGGTGAGATTAAAACCCATCAGTTAAGTACGCCTCGCAGACGCCAGGGATTAGCAGGCGCGGGACGTCAAATGAGGGACGCGGGGCAGGAGAAAAGCGCCACGTCAGCAGTTCAGCGAGAGGGCAGTGTCGGCGCCGGAGGCTTCGCGCATGCGTAGTGCGGAGGAAGTGAGAAGAGCAGGTCTCTTAGGAGGAACCTGTTAGTTAGTCTGCTTTCGTCTAGCGGAGAGAGTAGTTCTCCGGTAAGGGGACGCGAAGCGTTTTCCTTTTTTTTTGTGAGCAGACGGACGCTCCTGTTATACGGAGGTCCGAGGCTCTGGATGAGGTTAGCCAGCGCACTATCTTTGGAGAGATAGGGATTTTGGTTGCAGCGGTACAGGTCCCGGTCAGGGAATCCCACTTGCGTAATAGATATTCCTCTACAGCAAGGAAATTAATAGTACTGGCTAAGATTGAATTCGTAACGACAGGGAAACACGAGTTAGACTAATAATAGTATTTTCAGAGATACAGATCTACCTAATAGTAGGTAGATTCTCTCTGGAGCGTCAACACCGAAAGCTAGGAATTAGATATTTTTCTTCGGAGGTTATTCTCCTAGATTTCATGTCTACGCACCCGTCAGATCTAAGCCTTAGTGAAAACCGATGCTAGAGGAAGATTAATCCACCGCCGTCAGAACCTAACTGATTACTTAATAAATGTTTGTGTTATGTTGATACATCCTCTCGAGATCCTTCTATCTTAGTTGTGATTATTATTCTGTTCGTTCAGCTGTTTCGATCCGCCTTCCTGGATCACAGATTTCATAGCAAAGTGGGGAAGGCTTTGTTCGCCCGAATAGAGTTTAGGGAGTGTTTCAGAGAAACAGAAACGCTTCCTTATGTCTGTGAGAAGCACCTATAAGGTTGACGCCTCAGATTCATAAGTAGGAGGCGGGGCCACGGCACGTGACCAGTACTTTCGCTCTCACACTGCTCCTTGGAGGTTCCATCTGGAGAATCCCTCTTCCACAGCAAATATGTTTTGATTACATACTTACTGCCATTTGGATTATTTCTTTTTCATGCGTTTGTACATATTTTCATTTTATGGTTACTTTCTGTGTAAAGCATACTTAACTTTTAGTGCAGCGCATGCGTTGTATCTCGCCGATTTACAGAGGTGTGTATATAAGCCAACGTGCCCCGTGTGAGTTTCTCATTGTGCCTGAAGATGGGTCTGTAGAGACGGACCCGAAATCTCGCACGTTAGTTTTAATCATTTTTAACCTTTTAAACAAGTTTTAATTTTCGTAAGCAAAGGTGTTTCACAGCTTGCGATGATTCGGCATAGTTATTTTGTGTTGAAATTGGTTACGTCTTGTTTTTCGTGCTTAAGACAGCAATGATGATGGTATATCAGTAAATCCCAATTAGCACGACAAAAAGCTTCTACTTATCTTTAGCAATCTTTTAAAAGTCTTTGTAAAATTATGAAAATAGGACATTTTGAAAGAAATATGACGCGCTGTACAGATGAATGCGCGGACGGTAAGATGCTGCCCACGCAAACGGTAAATTATGTAGAAGTTCAACGAGCATATTCCGCGGACTTCCGTCTTCTCTTAATGCTATTTCCTTCGTTTTGGTATGTCTGAGAAAGCGTTTGTTGAAATATCACAAGTATTTCACTATAGTTCTACACCATTGCATTGTGTGTGGTATAAGTGGGTTAAAGTATATTCATTAATTTCAATATGATATGCATGTATCCCGTGAACACGACATCGTGCCGTCCAAGTGGCCGAGAGATCTGAGGCACTGGCTTCTAACCAATCATTCGAGATGCATCTTTTCGTACCATAATTAAAAGCCAAGTATCATATATACGTATCTAATGCTTGGTAAAGAAAAAAGCAAAAAATTAAAAATAGATAAATTATTCATCATCAGCTCAGATTTAAGAAATATTAAAATGCAGATTTAATTGGAAACAATTTTTTAAGTAATTCATTTCGTAAGAATGCAAATGAAGTTATGCGAGAAAAAATTAAAAACATACACGTGTTTATTAATAATAACGCAATAGAAACCCGGAACTTAGAAAGGTATAATTTTTATGCGCAGCGTCTATGTTCTTCAGCATACTTGGTACAATATCGCAGATAGTTTCTTATGCGTTCAGAAAAATAAAATGCTTTTGGTCAGTAGAAAAGACAGGTCACAGCCGCTGGAAAAATAATGGTCTTTCAAAGTATTTTTGTATTTTTGGGAGGTCCAAACAGGTATTCCAAAGAAAAAATTCAGAGCTGTATGGTTAGTGTTTCATGATATCAAAGAGCAGCTCGGGAGTATTTCAACGCAGTAGGCAGCAGAACGGACACAGGCACAAACTGCAGAGAAGTCTGAAGTGGATGATTTCACAAGTAGAACGTGACAAGTTGGCACTTGATATGTCCCTTTATTGACACTTCCTTGCTGACGAGAATCTAAGCGTGTTCTTGTGCCGTGTTCTCTTTAGAACACAACCTGGACTGGCACTCCAATCATTCTCCATCAGAGACACTTGGTTCTTCATCAGAGACACTTGGTTCTTCATCAGAGACACTTGGTTCTTCATTAGAGACACTTGGTTCTTCATCAGGGATTCTTTATGAACATGGGAATCGATTCACATTGTTTTCACTGCGACAAAACACCTTCTCTATATTGCAGCATTCGACGAATTTCACACATATCACACCTTCTGCCTACAAAAACTAAATTACCATACGTTGCTCTCTGGTGCATGTTCGAAGTGGTGCTCGCAGTAGCTAGTGTTAAAGGCATTTCCAGCGGTTAAGGCCAGACGTATCATTATACGTAACATATGGAAGTTCCGTTCTTATGACTATGCAAAAGTTCAACAACTGGGCAAGGAGAAAAAAAGTATACGTACCAGATGCTTTTTGACTCACTCTTCCAGACTCACCATAAGTGAAATTATTGATTCAGTTTTGTCGTAAAGGGCAGTCCAAAGTTTTTCACTATCTATGCAGCAGATTTTTTATTACTTTTGCAATTCTTTTTGTCTCCTAAAATGCCTATCTTCCATATTATCTGGCAAGCAGAGTGAACTTAGAGATGCTAAATGCAAATTACAACTTGAAGAGCGCATACTTGAAACACGCATACACATAAGAAGGAGGGGGTGTGTGTGTGCAGTTGGATCATTCTGCGTGTTTGATGAGGGTGAACAGAAGGAATTACGTGATATGACCGCAATTGCTGAAAAAAATATTATGGTCTCCACTCGTACATGCTTTTGTGGATAAGTCACTCTCACATTTACTGTTGCCACTGAGCTATGAGGGGCGTTGAATAAGTATTGAAACTAAAATTTCTTGTACGATATACCCCGGTAATATTATACTTCTCCTTTACTATGTAGATGCATTTTCCACATCTTGTTTACAGCTGTGTAACGTTTTAGCAATAATCTTCATCCTACGCAAAAAAGCAGGCCTGTGTGGCTTCTTGAAACGCTTCTTGTTGGTAAAATGTGTTCTCTGGTTTCACAGATGAAGGTGAACTTCTTTTGTTTTTTTATTGGAGGTTTAACGCCCACCGTGAGAAACTCAATGGGCTATAAGCAGTCGCCCGTCCCTAATTTAGGGTCACTGGTTTCAGGGAAAGGAGAGAGACAGTGCCATAAGACAAAGAAAACATCCATGCCTCACTGGGAGTAGAACCCGGACCCTTCTCGGACGAATGGTCATAAACCAGTGCTTATACCACTGCGCCACCGGAGCGGCAAGGTGAATAGCCTAGAATGATACAGAATATCCGAAAAAACAGAATATCCGAAAAAACAGAATATCTGAAAAAACAGAATATCAGAAAAAACAGAATATCCGAAAAAACAGAATATCCGAAAAAACAGAATATCCCAAAAAACAGAATATCCGAAAATCGTAACCACTCCAAACTACACTCTCATGAATATTCGGCCGGGGCAATATTTGATTTCGCCAAAAATTCAAACACGACCTGATATTAAATATTTGCAGGTTCACTTCCCGATTCTGGTAAGTGTAACAGATTAACTTCTTGAACACCAACACCTAATATTCAAGGGCTGCCTTCAGTTTTCATACTGCCAAAGAAGGATGATGTATTCGCACTTGAACAGGTACTCTACAGATGACACGAGAAGTTCTTTGATTCTTCAGTTGCGCTGCCAGATTTTTCTATCAATTTTTCCTCTCACATTGACTACTGTGCCTGTGCAGTTCGAACACTTTTCTTTAAACAGCATAATTAACATCCTTTAGGAGTTCCATTTAGAAAAGCTGATTTCGACTTATTAATACCTTTTCTCACTCCTGCTCGTTAAAGTTATGCTGAACTGACCAAGATCATATTGCAAGAAATTAGCGAAAAGCAGTTAGCTCATTAATCCAGAGTAACTTATTCAGTTTCTCAAACCAATTCAACAAAATGAATTGAAATTGGAAGTGGAGACTGTTAACATCCTTGTTGAGCCTTAAGATCAGCCCCCGGAACTACTTATTTCATTGACACTAATATTTCATAGCTTTTTAGAGCAAAGAAGTTTGACTGATTTTGACAGCTCAAATTTCACTGCAGCTCGCAAAATCATTAAATAACTTTTTCCGAGGAAATACGAATGTTATCGCCCATGAAAATTTCGAAATGATGAAATTTTCAGTCTAAGGAATATTTTTTCACGTCTCGAACGAACAACCCTAAATAATCAGTAAAAATAATCTCGTTTTAGTTGATGTCAGACCTCTGTCTGGACTTAACGGCCAGACAGAGGTCTGACAATAATATGAACTGAGAAAAACGTACTCACTTTAAACCTTTTATTGGAAAACTCCTGGTATTATCCAACACACACTCTCAACAAATCACACTACTACTGAATATCCGAACTTTCGTAGAATCGCATTACAATAATTAAGAAGAACCTATCACATAAAACGAAGCTCCTTTGGTATCGTTGAACGCGCCTATATATACTGCATACCACCACGTCATGACTTACACTCGTTGCCACATATCATTCAGCGGGAGAAATAACATCTCGTTAAGTGAGAAGATAATTTGCATAGGAAAATAAAATAACAAGAGATAGTAAAATCAAAAGGAAACTGAATCTAGAGTATGCGTTACACAATATGAAACGCTGCAATTTATTTTCAATCGCATTCTTAGTATTTTTTATCAGGAAACAATTTTAGATGCCACTCCCGTTTTGACACTGAGTGCAAAAAAATATTCGTTTTGTCTTCACTGTTATATTAGGTTTTGTTCGAAAGTCGAGAAAACATTCATCTGAAGAGTTCATAGAACTTGTTAGACTTCTGAAGAAAAGAAACGCAAAACTTGTTAGACAAGTTTTAGGAAATTTATTTCTCAAAGTGGGAGTAGGATAAGAATTTCGACTGAATAGCTTTGTTTGCCTTTGAGAAATATTCATCTCTTCCCCAAGCAGTCAACTGGTCTTAACTGATATGTCGCTTCTCTGAAGTCGAGTAATGAATGTTCACACATTCGGGTAATTTGATAGTACGCTGTTTTTTGTCACTGTGGTGGAATATATCTGGTTTGAGCTCATACGCGTCTTCTCTATTGGTCTGGTTGTGGTGTCTGAAAGAATCCCTTTGAAGACGAATTATCATTTTGTCTACTGCTTGTCTCCTCTAAAGTCTCTTGCTGTTTCTCGTCTATTTTAAGTCTATTGGAAAATAGATTGGAAAACAAAAAATGATAAACGACAATTCATTTTGAGTATAAAAAGAAAAAAATCGGAACCTGCATATTCTCAGAAACACTGATGTTGTGAAATATTGTTACTAATTAAAATGGACTACGATCTTAAAAGAATTGAAGATAAGATAACAGATCACAGACAAAGCCTTGGGTCGCTGCAAAACGATATACTAGTGCTTTATATGTTGATACAAACAAAACTTCTTAATTTTTTTTTATTTAAATATGCTCTGCAGAGAATATCGCATATAGCGGTCCAATAACATACAAATTAGTTTTGGCTCAGTTGCTTGAATATTACAATTTTCAAGCAAATAATGGACGATTAATTCCAAGGAAATCTGTTGAGAAGAAAACCATTTACGCAAGACAAAGTTTCTGAATGACGTGAAGGGGAAATTAAAAGATAATCGGTGAAAATAATCGTAATGATATTTTCAATGCCAATGCAAAATGTATGTTGAACTAATTACTTCCGCACCATACTTTTGCTTTTAAGAAAAAAAAACATTCGACGCAACGCCTAACTACTATGTTTTGCTGCAACCCCTTTGGAATTGCAAAGAAATGAAACTCTTAATTACAGGAAAAGCTCTGCAGCCGTGAAGTAGGACAAATGTTTGGGCATTGCCTTGAGAATATCGAACAAATAATATCTCTCGGGTGACACAAACAGCGTTTAATAATTTCTTTAAAAACTTGGACGTTAAAATAAGGCAGAGACAAAAAAATATTCATTTAATTAACAACTGATCTCAGCGCAATTTGCTACGTACTGTAGAAAATGCACGAGTAGTATTGTGTACACAAAAGTTTCTATTTGCTGTGATCCCGCAACTACTGAATCGGATATTATTCGTTCACTGAAAGTAATAAAAAATGCTACTTAATTTAGTTTCAGAAGAACTTAAAAAGTCGACCAGATAGAAGAATGCGATGTAACTATTCACAGCACAGCGGTCTGTAAAGGAGTCATTCACAATGAAGTGCTCAAATAATACATCAGTTTTTGGCAAGATAGAGGAAAATCGGAAAAGGTGACAGCCGATGTAGTAAGTGGAAAATAAAATAAGATATATGGGAAAATCTTAAGTTGCTGTCACAGAAATATCGGATACCGTTATTTTTTATGATTGCACTGGGGCAAAAGATAATTTATTAACAGAAAACGAACTGATGGATTTGAAAACCGTTGATAAAATCAAATGGTCTCCATATAAAGCGTATATGGCAACAGAAAGTGAAGATGAAGAAGATGATGCACCCCAGAAAGATGACGAAAGTATTTCTCTCACAGAAAAGTTTGAAGAGAATGCTAATTTTCTTTACAAAACTTTTCGCAACGTAAACAGAACGTTTTAGAATGTAAGTGAAACTTCGTAGAATGTAAGTGAAACTTCGTTAGAATGTAAACGAAAACGTTTTAGAATGTAGATGAACGTGTAAACGTATAGAAGTGATTGAATTACACATTTTTCATCAAGCTGCTTCATTATCTCCCATATCATTCTACGAATCTCAACACAGACTCGTTTTCTTCCATTATATAAATAGTGATAGTTAGTAATAAGAAGTCAACTTAGCAGAGATAAGTTGGCGAAATAAAGAGGTTGTGGTAAAAAAGTAAGAGCTAATGGGAAAAAAAACTCAGTTTAGACTTATGAGAAAACCGTAGCGAAACCATATAAGGGTTAGACGAAGTAAATTTCTCCATCATCCGAATTCCTCCCCTGGCGTTCGAACCCCCAACTCTAGTCTCCGGAGTTCCGAGTGCTATCCACTATATACTACACTGGCATGTACTCTCAATGCTATCTGTCTTTATCTCATGTGCGAGTGCCTCGGTTTCAAAGGAAAAAACAAGTAATTAAAGAGGCAAAAAATCAGGAGGAGAATACATTTAGAGGTCCTCAGTATAGAATGAGTGTGATGATCCTTATAAGGTAATTATTTTAAAGTATCCTCCTAAAAATTAAACAAAAGGAAAGAAGTCAAACGTGGTTTTGAAGAGATTTGTAGTTCATCATAATCGGTTATTTTTAACCCTCTGCTGTATGAAAGACTTTCCAAGTCTCTTCCAGAACTCTCTGTCTTCAGCAGTTCTCCTTCAGCACTCTGTCTTGAGCAACGCTTTCCAGAACTCTTTGTCTTCAGCAATTTTCTTCCAGCGCTCTCTGTCTCCAGCAGTTCTCTTCCGGAACTCTCTACCTTGAGCAATGCTCTTCCAGAACTCTTTATCTTGAGCAATTCTCTTGCAGAACTCTTTATCTTGAGCAATGCTCTTCCAGAACTCTTTATCTTGAGCAATTCTCTTGCAGAACTCTTTATCTTGAGCAATGCTCTTCCAGAACTCTTTATCTTGAGCAATGCTCTTCCAGAACTCTTTATCTTGAGCAAAGCTCTTCCAGAAGTCTTTATCTTGAGCAATGATCTTCCATAACTCTTTATCTTGAGCAATTCTCTTCCTGCAGATCTGGGATTTAATAGCAAGGAAATGAAAATTTGCTGAGGAGATCGCCGTATCCGAGCGTTTCCATGGGTTTTCAAAGACAAGCCACTGCGTTTCTTCACATGCGTGAGAAATTTAGGGGCATTTTGATTAAATTACTGAATGCTCTGTTTCCTCGCAGTTTATCCACGTTGAAGCATCTGCGATGGGTACCTTTTGGCATGAACTACACATTTGAAATTTTTGACCAGCTGCGGCCAAGATGTTGGTTGCTCTGTCTGTTGTGACGAGGTCATTTTTCCAATTACATCCGGTATCTATTAGAGAAACATATCATTCAAATGTAAAATTCTGAGTCTCCTTCCTCCCTAAAAGATGCGTACAATAGTGCATAGCATGACGTAACCTCCAATATGATTTGTCAAAGCCCCACTATGAAATGAAAAAGAATGAAACGTACGCAAGCAGATTCTCTGTACAATATTGTCAGCTCATAGGCCAATCGTGAATGACGCAGCTTGTTCCTGCAGGTCTTCCCGTGAATATTCTTCAGTTATATTTTTAGCATTTTTAACAGTCCTTTTGAGTACAATACCCCCTTACTGGCATCTTTCTCACTTATACTCTGATGATATCTACATTCCCATGTGTTGCTTCAGTTATATTTATGCTTGCACAAAACAACGAAAGCCTACGTTATCTACTATCATAACAGCCAACTAACTTACAACCAGCTTTAGTTTCACCTTTCCTTATTAATGGTAAATAATTATGATGTTCTTGAAGCGGTAATTTTAATGACAAAGTTCATTTGCTTCTGCCACGTTTTGACAGAAATACACGTGCTTTCATACCTGCAGTAAGACTGCAAAGTACACGTCCATTTAACATTACTTTTGAGTTTCTGTTTTTTTTATGCAAATTTTGTTATTCATTCGGTAAACTTTTTCTAACTGAACGGCACATTACTTCTCACAATAACTTTACAAACTGGCAACATTGGCAGTAAGTCAGAGCAAGATAAAAATGACTATATCGAATACTTAGAAGTGGAGTTGTACAAATGTCAAGAAATTACAAGTAGATTGTTGAGCTTTGAGGTTGCAAAAGAGATAAGGCTTGTTATATATTATATATTTATGTAATATATTTGTTATATATTATATATTTATGTAATATATTTGTTATATATTAGATATTTATGTAATATATTTGTTGTATATTATATATTTGTAATCGGCTATTCCTGTGCCACGATTGAATTCTGTGAGGAGACCAGAGAGTCGCATTGTATCAGTGGTTTATACCTTTCAGTGAGTGGAAGAAACCCGACGTCGGATTTGTTATGTAAGTCCCCAATCTCTTATGTTTATTCTTTTCTCTGGTCGTTAGCAGTTACTTAACTATTCCAAGCGCTTGAACATATTCTTTACGAAGTTATTTAAGAACATTTAGCTAAGAACTTATTCAAGCACGTAGAGATACAAGTATCAAAAGTACAAAATACAGCAAACAACTAGCTTAAAGGCTGTAACACATTTTGTGTGGTAATTTTTTATTGCACTCGGAGAAATTCCTTTTGGGTATTTAGAAAAAAATCGCGGCCGATTAACACAGAACTTCTGTCCATTTTTTTAATGAGATGAAAAATTTCCAGCATTAATTTTTGCACTTTTTATTTTTAATAACCATCTACCTTTTTTGCCTCAACTTCTTTTTAAATCTGTTTAATATTTATTACATACGAACAGGTATAACAGAAGCCATATGGAAATGTTTTGCTCTAATAGCCGAATAACAAAAATCGCTAAATGTAATTGCTGACTGCTCGAAAACTGATAATTGTAATCGAGAAATCCTGGAGCTATCAAGTCATAACTCGTATATGGAGTGTAAAAAAAAGCAGGCACCAAAGCTTGTTTTTTTCAGCTAGGCGTGTGCTTTTTTCTTTTACACTCCATAGTTTTCACAACAAAACACGTACGTTGCCGAAGGAGAGGAGAAGGATAGGACTGTTTATCCACATTTCACCCTTTTAGGAAATTCAAAGAAGCAGGAGACGAGTGAAGGAGCACATATCTTCAGAAATTGTAGTCATTTGTTTGTTTTTCTGCACAGCGACTGAGTCATTTTAGAGAAAAAATAAGACGTTAACAAAAGTGACTCAAAACTGTGCAAGGAAGCTCTTGTTATGACCAGTCTGATCAGAAAGAAAGTGCTGAACTGCTGATATGTTTCCATTTCCTACTAGTTTTTCCGCCACATTTAAAAATGCTTTAAGCTATGTACATGTGAAAACGTTGAAAAACCAAAACCAAAACAGGCACTATGGGAATGCCTTCCATTCTCACGACTGAAGGAATAATAAGACACCAGAGCAAAAAACAAAAGTTAAAAAAATGTTCGCTCACTTCAAGAATTCCTCCTTGCTGAGTGTTCTTGTGAATGGAGACGACATATCTGCTGTTCATTTTGTGAGCTTATTTTCTCAAGCCCCAGGGACTAATTAAAGGAAAAAAAAGGTAATTGTTACTAAAAACGCTGAAATCCGTTTTATTGGGGTAGTATTAGAAACACTGGTATAAACACGCTAGCTTTCACCACCACGGGTGGCTTCTTCAGACATAAGTATTCCAATGCAAAAACAAAAACAAACAAAAAACAGAGTTCCAGTTATGAATTCAAAAATAGAAGTTTGCTATAGATATTAAGGAACGTGCGCGTCATATTCTAGATGTGTGATTAGGAGCGCACGTATTAATGAGCGTGCGCCATACATGTGGGAGGTCCATTGACGTTTCCTCGTTACATATCCCGTGACTGGAGAGGATTTCTATAGTTTCTCTGAGGAGGGTGGCTCTGGCGGTTGTGTATCGTGCTATTTTCTTTATTTGTCCCCACAGAGGTGTTGCAGAGTTGTTGGCGACTTCACGCGCTAGTGCCGTAGTGAGAAGTCCTCTTTTGACATCTCTTTGATGTTCCTGGAGTCTTAGTCTCTGAGACCTCTTGGTCATGCCCACATAGTTCTTGTTTGTTCCGTCTGGGTACAAGAGGGGTATAGTATATACTCCCGCATCTTCCAGGTCCACGACGGCGTTTTTTGTTGATGCGAGACAAGATGCTATTGTCCTAGGTGCGGTAATCCCTATGCCGAAACCAAGTTTTTTGGGAATTTTTAAAGAAATATGTGAAGCCTGGTACATACTGGCATGAGCCTATGTATTGTAGTTTTTGGTGGGGCATATGCTGCCACGGGATGCGAGTTTAGACTTCGTCTGGTGTATGATCTGATCGACCATGCTGGGTGAGTGTCCTGCAGAAAAGGCTAAAGATCTTACGGTGTAAAGCTCGGCGTGGAGTGCGGCCTTGTCTGATGAGTGGGTGAAAGCTCGCCTGGCCCTGTGTCGGAAAAATGCTAGCTTTCTCTCCTTGGGGCACGATGAGGAAGGCAGTATGACATTAGGAACATTGGTAGGTTTGTAGTGGACACTAGTGCTGAGGCACCTGGATGGAGACTTCTTGACCAAAACATCCAGGAACGGTAGGGATGCATTTTTTTCTCGCTCCATAGTGAACTTTATGGCAATGTGTCCCAAATTGATTGTGGTGAAAAACCGATTTAGTTCCTTCTCGGTGTTTTCCCAGATGAAGAAAACGTCATCTGTGCATCGTAGCCATGTACATGGGGTTGGTCCAGGTGCGCTGAGTATCCGGGTCTTCTAGGGGTCGTAGGATTGCTTCGGCCAGTACTGCAGAGAAGGCGGAGCCCATTGGGATCCCTTGGTCTGCTTGTAGGTATTGTCCTGGAAACTAAAATAGTTAGCATCTGTAACTAGGTCAATGACTTTGGATATCTCCATCAGCGTATTTTCATTGTAAAGCGATGAATCGGCGAGTGCTTGCTTTAGAGTGTTTGTAGCTTCTTTAACAGGAATTGAGAGGTACAGTGAGATAATATCAAAACTCCCTTAAGATATGAGCAGGCACTACCTTTAGGCTTCTAATTCTTTCTATAAAGTCCTTAGACGACAACAGCACCACACTTGAATGCGGCAGGAAAGGAGACAACAATGTAGCTAGCTCCTTCTCTAGATGGAAGGATGGAGCACACCTTCTTGAAACGATTGGTCGAATTGGGTTGTCCGGCTTATTATGCTTAAGCCTTGCAAAAATTGGTGGTATGTTTGTCCCTGGAGGTATCCTCTCCCCTTTCCTGATGGTGTCCAGAAGCACTGTTTTCTTCGCCACCATCTTAACCTGCGCTATCGAACGGTTAAGTGGGGATTTGGTTTGGAGTGTTGACTGCGACTGTTGGATGAAGTCCAGGATTCCTTCATCATAGTCCGTCTTGTTCATCACTGCTAGCTGGCCAGATTTGTCTGTGAGGGTATAGATCACGCTAGGGTCACACTTTAGCTGCGCGACGGTCACCTTGTGCTCAGGATTTCTGTTAGAATGGCAATTGTTGTTTTCAACTAACAATGAGATGCTTGATCTCAAAGACTGTAGTTACGTCCCATTGTTTATGTGCCATTCGTCCTGATGAAGCTAGGTCAATACCCAGCAAAACCATGGTCGACTTGAAAAAAAAAATATTTGTGACCAATCACGTTGTATTCTCTTAATATATATAAACAATTAGATGATTTCATCAAAACCTGTTTCTTTGTTTTTCTGACGGTTCAATTTCCATTACTTTATGGTACTGCCATAGAATTTATAATATATATCTCTTCACATGCTCTTGCTTTTTCTGCTTGCATTGCTACTGGTGTGAGAGTGTTAATGAAGTTCCTTCGAGACGAAAAACGTCTGAGTGGTTGCGAATGTCCACATATAGAATGACAAGCATCATAAGTTACATCTTTCTCTCAATCATGCTGGATACCTCCTTTCTAATTGAAGGTGGAGCAGTGCCAGCTAACACATAAATATTACTGATATGAGTTGGTTTCAAACTTCCAATTATCGATCCGCAGCTTAGATGAAATGTTGAGTCCAGCCTTTTGACGTGATAATATTGACTTCACGTTGGGCATGCGTATTCTACAACCGAGTAACATAGAGCCAAGGCTGAAGTTCTTAATGTTGAGCCATCTTTTGGGACCCATACTATGAATAATCTGTTAGTATGCTACACATAGGACTCATCATGCTCTGATATGAACCTGCCATATGGAAATGCGCGAAACTACAATCACATTCCCACGCCCTGTGGGAAAGCAGTGCACCTGAAAAATCTAATGGCTATGACGTACGATTTATACCTCCTGATAACTTTTCTTTTGAATTTGTTTTCTCATTTAAATTTAGTTTCTTCTCCTTAAGAGTTAACTCACTGAACAGCACAGTACTCGCTGAATAGCGTTTTCATTCTGGTATCACCGACAGCGAGCCGAAGCAACATTTGGTGTAAAACTTAAATGCGGATATCAGAGAATTGTTGAAAGTTGAAACGTATGTTATAAGGGTGGGAATTAAACGATATATGCGATTTGGAGTTCTGGATATATATATATACATGAAACTCCACATGCGAGTACCACAGGGTCGAATATGCAAATAATTAAAAAATAACGACCAATGACAAAATAGTGGCCCACCACAGCGCATGAGAACCACGCATCGAGGAAGGTATATCAAGAGCAAAACTCACACACAAGAACAATTGTGAGAGAGAATTGCGGTTGCATTAACCTCCACACATTATGAGGATGCCTCGATGTCGGATCCGTGTATAATATGTATAATACGAGCAGTTGAGCGAGTTTGAGGGAGGACGTATAATTGGGCTGAGAGAGGCCGGTTGGTCAAGTCGCCGTATCCCCACGCATTTGGGTCGGAGCGACGCGGAAGTCGGACGATGTTAGCGCTAATGGTCCAAGAGGGCACAACACAACGGCACGTGGGCAGTGGACGGCCGAGGGCAACGACAGAACGCGAGGATTGAGCGATTGTGAGAGCCGCACGAACAGAACCGAATTCGTCGCTCTCAAACATCCGTGGCCATATTGCGTGTCGTATACAGGTACGGAAATGGACATCCGGACCTTTGCCAGACGACTTGGACTACATTAGAGGAGGTCACTCCACCACCTACCAATGACAACCGAGTATCGCCGGCACCGGTTGCAGTGGTGTCAGGCCCGATCAAAGTGGAATAGTGTCCAGTGGAGTCATGTTGTCTTCATCGGTGGCTCACGGTTTGCACTTGGCGCCGAATACCAGCACACGCGTGTCTGGAGAGAAGCCGACGGATCCCGCCTTTACAGTGGAACGGCACACGGTTCGCACACCGGAAGTGCACGTCTGGGGAGCCATTTGTTACGATAGCCGGACACCCGTGGCAGCTCTCCGTACTACCCTCACGGCTCAACGGTACGTTGACGGCATTCTACAACCTGTTATGTTGCCATTCATGTCGCAGCATCACCGAGCAAGTATTTTCGGAAAGATAATGCCGGGCCACAAGCGGTAAGGCTATGACAGACCTGCCTCCGTAATGCCAATACTCTTTCATGGCCAGCCCGATAGCCCGAACTCTCACCGATCGAACATTTTTGGAAAATGATGGGCGTAGGTGGCCTACGCCCATCCCGGAATGTCGGCGAACTGGCCCGCAATGTGGACACTATCTGACATGCCATACATAAGGACAATATCCGCGAATTCTATGCGCCTATGCCACGCTAGGTAACCGCTTGTATCCGAGCCAGAGGTGGCGGTACAGCTTACCGACTCGTTCCTCTCATTTAGCTGTTTTATCCGAATGAATAACTCATCTGCTCTGGAATTGCAATCACTTCCTTTTCTATACATGTACATTGTACATACCAATTTTCATCTTTATTAGATGATTCCTTCTGGGTGTTTCGTCTTTTGTTTTTTTTGCAAAGAGTGTATATACATCTGTATACTATACATATATTGAAACACCCTAAATATATGATATTGCGATTTAAGTTTGCTACACATTACCGCGGAACGGAAAAGAAATGTTGGAACATAAACGCTGGAAAAATATTGGTAACCATTATTTCCAATGATAGCTCGTTCATTACGTCAGAAACGCCTCGGAATTTTTGCTTCGAAAACGTCTCGTAATTCTTGCTTCGGAAACGAACAATCGGAACTAGAATTCTGGCTAACGCTCTCAGAGAATATTTCTTGCAAAGCATTTACGCATGCGTTAAGTAAAAAACAACTGCCTCAGCTGTTCATTTTATCGCATCGGCAGACGTGCGAGCTCTTGCTGCGGTGTCTGCGTTTTATGTTGGTTCTGCTTTTTTTTTTTGGAAGTTGTTTTAGGTTATTTTCTAGAAATGTTTTCTGACGAAAAATTAATCAACGCTGTGCGCAAATAAATCCAATTTTGTACATTGGTCACAAACATTTTTGCGAGTGTGATGAAAAAAAATGTGTGGGACGAAATATCAGAAAATCTCGCTAAATCTGCCAAGGAAAGTATTATTCTTTATGTTTCATTAAAAAAATGCATGCATAAAAAATTAGCATCCGTAAGTTATTGCATAATGCTGCTATAGGATCATCTATGATCATCTGTTTTTTCTTTTTTTTTGTTATTTATGTAGAATTTATTCATTCAGCTATGATGCTATAATTTTAAGTCCACGGTATTTTTCTGGCAACAAACAAAACAGATGTTTCTTCATTATATGTCTACATATTTTCACTTAATTTTGCTTTCCGCCTTCCTCTGTTCAAAATCTCATCTTGTCAGACTGAGGTGCCGGTGGCCGAGTGGTACGAAGTAGTGGCTCCTAATCATTCGTCCGAGGTGGTTGTGGTTCCGAATCGCTGGTGAAGTATGGATGGTGGGTTTGTTTTACAGCACTGGCTCTCTCCCTTGCCTGGAACCAATGGCCCCAAATTCGGGACGGGCGCACCTGAATTTATAGCTCTTTGAGATACTCGCAGTGGTCGCGAAGCCCCCAAAATTATCTTCTAATAATAATTTGTTTTCTGATGCAGAATGTTTTTTTCTTTCATGTTGAAATCTTGCAGTGCCACACTACCACCTAGCTTTGGCAGGCATCGCAAAGTGCCTCTTGGCTTTCTAGTTCACCGGGCTGGCACAGGTCTTCATCGTCTCTTGTAGGAAATTATGCAAGCAGGTTGTTCCTAAGATCAGGTGGTATGCTAAATGAACAATCTATAATTATATTAGTTAAGCTAAAGATGTAACATAAGACTTGTAATTAGAGTGCAAGCCTGCCTTATGTTATCTTTTTAATATAAAGACTTGTGCCAGCCCGATCTTTATATTAAAAGATAATACACTGGCGGAAAGTGAAAAAAGAACACCAAGAAGGAATTGGCGGACGATCATGAAATTTACATATGTTAATAGGGTCGAGTTTACGTAGGTGTGATGTTAATTTTGGGACCAACCGGTGAGCGCTTACGCCACAGCACGGCATAATATGCAAATTATCGTCGGTGGTATTTAAGGAGTACGGCGAAGTGAATGTAATCAGTCGTCAACATACGGACACGTGCGAAGACCCTGAATAAGCTGCAATGCCTAGACATGGAAGACGTGTACGATTTTAGCAGTTATTGGACTTTGAGCGAGGTCGTCTAGTCGGACTCCGCGAAGCCGGGTGGTCGTATCGTCGTATTGCGGAGCGAATTGGACGGGAAGTATCGGTGGTGATACGATGGTGGCATAGATGATCCGAGGAACATTCCCACACGAGAAGACGTGGAACCGAGAGTCACAGACGGACTGATGCGCGGACCGATCGACGCATAAGAAGAGCGGCGTTGTCAAGCAGAACATCCACTGCGACGCAAATCCGAGCTGCCGTTGCACCTGAGGTGACTGTGCGAACAATCTGTAACCGTCTACTGGATGCAGGACTACGTGTACGTGTGCCTCTGGCATGTGTACCTCTGACTCCAGCCCACCGTCAGGAACGGCTGCATTGGTGTCGCCAACGTCTGCACTGGAGAACGCAATGGCGATTTGTCGTGTTCAGCGATGAAAGCAGATTCTGCTTGGAAGCCTCCGATGGCCGTATGCGTGTTCGCAGACGCACAGGGGAGCGTCTCCACCCTTCTTGCATCCGCCAGCAACACACAGGCGTATATCTGGTCTCCTGGTGTGGGGAGCGATCAGCTATCACTCCCGTACACAACTAGTGTTTGTACCGGGTACGTTAAACAGCACCTCCTACAACAACAACATCATTCAGCCCGTTGTTGTGTCATTTATAAGGTCGGTCTATCGTGGTGCTTTCCAGCAAGATAAGACACGCCCACAGACGGCACATGCAACGCAACATGCACTTCAGGGTGTGAGACAACTTCCATGGCCTGTACGTTCACCGGATTTGTCCCCCATTGAGCACGTGTGGGATTTTATGGGGCAACGACTTATCCGGTCTCCACGGCCAGCCACGACCATCCCCGATTTACGCGTCCAGGTTGAGGATGCTTGGAACTCAATACCCCAAACTTACATCCAACATCTGTACGACAGACTCCATGCCAGAATTGCACATTGTGACGCAGTTCATGGTAGTTCAACCTCGTACTAACTATGTTACATGGAAATGTTATGTTTCAGTTTACCAGCAAATACAGCTGTATTTAGCCATAATGTTTTAATCACGTTATCCTCTGTATTCCGTTATTATGCTGTATGAATTTCGTTGGTATCAGACGTCTCCTTCTTGGTGTTCTTTTTTCACTTTCCGCCAGTGTATAAAACTTAATGATATATAACAAATATAAACGCTAGTATGAGACTTAAAATAAAAAATATAAAAGATAATACTTATAAGACTTGTAATTACAGTACTCGCAATACTATTTCAGCGCAGCCGACGACTTCCAAATAAATGATTCCGATTCCATTCGTATTTTTCCGACCTAGTGAGTAGACAAACTTCGTTTCCATTCCAATGCGAAGCCTTCCCTTCCGACGTAGTGTATGACGACTTTTATATGTATTGTTACGACCCACCACCGCCATTAATTAGGGAATTAATGGGCGTGGTGGATGTGTGAAATTAATATGGTATTAAATATTTTCGAGGCTTGATTGGAGTTTAAAAGTGTAAACAGCAGAGGAAGTTTTATCTGGAGGTTTGGAAAGAAAAGAGGCGAAGAATTCTCCCTCTGGCTGGGTGGTCTCTGAATAGCTCTGTTAGGCCATAAATTGAAGGTTGCAGCTGACGGGCAGCCTAAGCAACACGGAAAGGGAAAGAGGTACGTGTCAAAGAGGGGACAATTGTGTAGAAATGAATGAAGATGGAGGACAAAAGGTTTAGCGAATAATCGTAAATTCGTCGATTGTCTGAAGCATTTTCGAGAACAATTGCTCTCTGTGTGGTCCGTGCAGAAAAATAAGATTTCGCACTTAGCGTGAAAATAAGGAAGAAAGTTTAGTTGTCTGTACGCTCTCCGATGTGAAAGGCTGGATGCCTTAGATCTGCTATATAAATTGGGAAATGAAGCAGCAAATCTCCCCGCATTGGGTAAGAAACAGAAAAGTAACAACTCGGGTAGCTGGAGATGCCAGTTTTGCCATAAAGACAGCGAAAATGCCTAAATCCGCGTGATAAAGCAGCAATTTCTAGGCTGGAAGCCTAATGGAAATTAGCGACTGCTTGGCCCAATGAAAGCAAAGTTACAGAGAAATTAAGAAGTCTGCGAGTGGATAGTGGTCATTCTAATGAGAAGCGAAGCTCGGGTTCGAGTCCAACTACGGCAGTGTGCAATTACCATCCTTTCTCTGAAGCGGCGAAAGAAGCCAGCTGGTCCTGTGGGGCGAAGCTAGGCCCCATGTGTGTGTGTGGTTACGTAAGCAGCGTAGCCACTACGTGTAAGTGCGACTGGATAAAGCCGGCGCAAGGAAAACTGTAGCGTAAAAGCGGTGGCTTGGATACCTAACGAATACACAGGTGAAAAGTTAAATCACAATTTGGATTTATTCTTGACAGCATCCATGTAAGTAGAAACGTTTTGTTTTTATTGTTACACCTGCTACGCAGTTAGTTGAGGAACTGAACTAATATATTGCAAGAACTGAACTGAGAAATAGTAAGACTGAACTGTGGAATTTAAGTTCATTAAAACTATCTCGCGGGAACTGATTTAGGTCCAAGTTGACCCAATACTTATGTTCAGAAGACAGCTAAATTTTATTCATATGTGTGCCATTGATATGTTTTTATAGCCAATTAAATATTTGTTTAGGCAGTCAGCGCAGTTATAGAACACATTATTTATATGTACGCAGGTGATTGGTTCAAATTGTTTAAATGTATGCCCATATAATACAGTTTTCGCGCCAAGAACTACGTCGAGGGAGATCAGTGAAGAAATATACTAATTGCTCGGCTACGGTTGTTAAATTGATTAATAGCGGTGGGATAATGACCCAGTGTCGTAACATTTTGGTGCCAGCGGCGGTATCAGTATTATAACACAAGCCATATATGAGTCTAAAATTTTCTTTATTGGCGTTAACACAACATTCAATTTTTTCCGAGCTTTCGAACTCCGTTAGGAGGCTTCCCTTGGGCTTAGTTTTCAGACCGTAGAGCAGTAACAGCAAAGCTGAAAAGATTTCAGCGTTGTATGCTACTGCTTTAAGCTCTGAGAATTAAGCCCAGACGAAGCATTCCAGCGGAGTGCGAAAGCTCGGCAAATATTAAACACTTGTGTTAACGACTTTAAAGGAAATGTTAGATTCATATAGGTCTTCTCTTACTGTATATCATCATATATAGATGATGTAGTGTATTTGGTAATTGCAATTACTATGTGTTGAGATCTATGTTAAGCAGAGGTGTTGTTGTTGAAGAATTGCTTAATATAGTGTATAAGCGAACTGACGTTCTATTAGTGGATAAAGACATGGAACTAATAATAAGTTATCATGCTGATTCTTTCTATGGCAGTTTGAATACTGTTTTGACAAGTGTGATATACACTATATCGACAAAAGTCACCTGACATCTAGAAGAGAAACACAACATAGCATTTATTGACATACATTAGTACATAAATAAATACATAGCTCTTTCCACCTTCCAGAAACACATAGCAACCGAAAAATTGTTTTCAGCCGCCGCCGTGGAATTGAACCACGGAACTCTCGATATCTAGCCGAGCGCGTTAACTTTACACGATGTATTATTTATTTAGCGATGTATTTATTTATTTACTGACGCCCATATTTGCAGAATTTTCATACATTAGTACGGTGTCGGCCCACCTTTGGCCTTAATGCATGCACTGACCTTTCGAGACCTGCTTTCGACAAGTTTTTGGAACACAGCAATAGGTATGCGCTTCCATTAAGTACATAATGCTGTCGCTAACTGTTGTTTAGTAGCAGACCTTGGTTCCGAACTTTCTATGCGGCGCTCTAATTCATCCCATAGGTGCTCTATGGGATTAGGATCAGGGCTCTGTGTTGGCCAGTCTACACACGATACGGAATTATCGTCAAAATACGGCGTAACAGTCCTTGTTTTATGGCTCGGTGAATTATCCTGCTGGTACCAACAAGGCTCGGTTCCATAGAAATGCCACAGAGTTAGTAGGGCATAATTGCCCAGAATATCGAGGTAGACGTGCCGGTTAACAGGTTTATCCACGATAACCAATGGGCCTGGACCGTACCATGAAAAACATCCCCACACGAGTACACTGCCAGCTCCAAACTTGTCCGTAGGAACAGTACACTGTGGTAAATAGCGTTTCTCCGGCTGCCGCCATTCCCACACACGCCCATCAGAATGATGGATCGTGTATCTGGATTTATCAGTCCATAGAGCCCATTTCCGTTCATCTACGGTCCACGATAAATGCTCTTTACACCATGCTAAAGAATGAGTAGCATTCCGAGTAGAGATGAAAGGCCTATGAGCAGCCACACGACCATGGAAACCCATGGAATGAAGTTCTCTGCGAATGGTACGTGTACATACCGAGGTTCCAACATTTTTACTCACCTTCACACTGAGGTCTTGTGCAGTACTCCGTCGACTAGCTGTAACGACTCTCCTGAGGATTCGACGTCATATATCACTGATTTTCTTTAGTCTGCTGGTACATTTTGCTGCTTCAGGCACGCTATGTGTCTTCCACTTATTCAGTACATCCAAAACAGTTGACTTGGGTATGTTTCAACACCTGCCGGTTTCTCTTATGGACAACACACTAATATAACGCCCAACAATCTTTCCTTTCTCAAAGTGAGTTCTCTTCCGCCGCGACATTTTCACTAAAATCTCATAGTGCGATATGATCGCGGTCAGCTGCAGGCTTGTTTTTATACTGTTTGCAGCTGTGCCGCGCATCGTAACAACACAGCGGATCTGTTCATTTGCTTTTGAAGGGGTGTCCGGTGACTTTTGTCAATATAGTGTATGTTCACGCAGTTCATTACCAACATATGCAGAGACGTAGAATTAATCACTTAAGCATATATATGAAAATATATATTCCTATATATGAAAAAAGGGATGTAAGGTCAGGTGATGCTTAACATCACAGGCTCTCCTTGACAAATGTTAACCCCACCTTCTCGTGGTACATCCTGTTCCCACTAAAGGGGCTCTGACGACCGCCAATAGCGGTATAACTATACCATCAGGATTAGAGGAAATGCTATCCCACACTCACCAACCTGCTTGGCCAGCGTGGTGAGTTATGGCCAAACCCCTCCAAAATGACTTCACAACTTAAATCTTGGCCCTCAGTCTCCGGCAGCTGGAATGTACCTGGCCAAGGCAGCGGCCAGTGCGACATGAAGGCAGAGGGTGCTTAGAATCATCGGATGACCGGACTAGGCTGCCATCTGATGCTGACCTTGGCTGCGTATAATGGACGCTCCCTATCTTCTGATTCAAGACTTTTTGAATTGGAAGAGGAACTACAAAGGATCAAGTGGGACATCGTCGGGCTAAGTGAGGTAAGGAGAAAAGGAGAAGATCTCCTTGAACTGAAAAGTGGACATCTCTTCTACTATCGTAGGACAGATACTGGCAGAACTAGTGGTGTTGGATTTATAATAAACAAGAAACTGAAGGATAAAGTTGTAGAAGTTGAAAGTTCCTCTGACAGAGCTGCAGGACTCGTTATCCAACTCTCGAGAAGATACCAGGCTCAGATTATTCAAACTTATGCACCCACCACAAGTCATCCTGACGAAGAAATTGAAGAATTTTATGAGGAAATTCGTGATCTAAATAATAAAGGTAAGCAACACTCAAAGATAATTATGGGAGATTTCAATGCAAAAATAGGGCAACGGCAACAGAATGAAATTTCAGTAGGTAAATTCGGTCACGGCAACAGAAACCAGTAAGTTTGCAGAGGCAGAAAGGTTTTTCATCTTGAACTCCTTTTTCAAGAAAAAGCTACACAGGAAATGGACATGGAGACATCCAAATGGGATGACAAGTGAAATTGATTTTATTATGTGTAACAAAAAATTCGTCATAGAAGACTGCAGTGTGCTAAACAAGTTCAACACAGGTAGTGACCATAGATTGGTGAGATGTAAGATGCACCTCAACACTAAACTCGAACGTGACAAGCTCATAAGACAAACAAAATGTATTGACATAACCAATCTTAAAAGACACCATAATACCTTCAAGTCGGAACTGAAGAACAGATTCTCTGCTTTAGAAGGCCTAACATCGGAAGAAGTGGATATTTCGGAAGTTAACAGAAAAGTAACCAAAGCTCTTATGGAAACAGCAACAAAATTAGCTGGGTCTAAGAACAAGTTGCATGTGAACAAATTATCAGGAAAAACCGAAATGTTGATGCAAAAAAGAAGAGAGATGAGGACAACTAAAGAAGATGTGACTTCCAAAGTGGAATATATAGAGCTATGCAAGGCAGTACGAAAAAGTATTACTGGAGATGTAAGGAAATTAAACTGTGAACTAGTAAGGAAAGCAATTGAAAACAACCAAAGCCTAAAGATAGCAAAGGAACATCTCAGTAAGGGAAGAAAACAGATTATGGCACTGAGAAAAGAAGATGGCTCTGTAACAAGAAATAGAGGCGAAAGTTTGACAAGAGTGAAAGATTTCTACTCCAAATTATATGAAAGGGATGATACATGTACTCCAGACATCATGAAAGGTACCAGTACGAGAGTTCGTCCAGTCCACCCAGCAGAAGTTGCACATGCAATCAAGAACATGAAGCGGGGAAAAACTCCAGGAGAAGATGGAATTACTGTAGACATCATACAAGAAGCAAGTAGAGAAATCGAAACAGTACTCGCCGAAATTTTCACTCGATGCCTTAATGAAGGGAACATTCCTGAGGATTGGAACAATGCTATAATGATCTTACTACATAAAATAGTGGCATTGAGGATCTCAGGAACTACAGACCTATTAGCCTCCTATCAGTGGTTTATAAAATCTTCACTAAAGTTCTTTCACACCGCTGGAAGGTGAATTTGGACATGGCTCAACCGAGAGAACAAGCTGGATTCAGGAGTGGCTACAGCACAATAGATCATATCCACGTACTGAGAGAACTAATTGAAAGAGCGAGGGAATATGAACTTCCATTGTGCATGGCTTTTATCGATTATGAAAAAGCCTTTGATTCGGTGAAACCATCAGCAGTTACAATGGCTCAGAAATCCTGCGGTATTGAAGATGCGTACATTAATATTATTAATAAGATCTATGAAAATGCAAGTGCAAAGATTCGGCTGTTTGAAAATACAACACACATAAAAATTGGAAAAGGAGTGAGACAAGGTGACACCATATCTCCGAAGCTCTTTAATGCCACATTGGAAAATGTTTTTCAATCACTGAAGTGGGAAAACAAAAAGATAAAGATTAATGGAGATTATCTAACCCACCTTCGTTTTGCTGATGACATAGTCATTTTTGCAACTACCCCTTTAGAGCTGCAGAGTATGATCCAGGAACTTGCTGACAAGAGTAAAGAAGTGGGATTAAAAATGAACTTTCAGAAGACAAAAGTGATGTTCAATGCTTTTACAAAAAATGAAGATTTATCGATTGATGGAGAAAAGCTGGAAATAACAGACACATACGTTTATCTTGGACAGCAGATATCAAGTGAGGGGTACATTGATGAAGAAATTAATCGGCGTACAAAACTTGCCTGGAGAGCTTTTGGAAGAAACAGCATAATTTTCAAGAGCAATATGCCATTATGTCTTAAAAGAAAAGTGTTTGATCAATGCATCCTTCCAGTGCTTACGTATGGTGTAGAGACGTGGACCCTAACTAAAAGAGACATACAAAGGCTGCAGATAACTCAAAGAGGCATGGAAAAGTGCATGCTTGGTGTAACTAGGAGAGAAAAGAAGAGGAACTCGTGGAACCGAAAAATGACAAGAGTGGAAGACATCATGATCAGAGTTAAATCCCTGAAATGGCAATGGTATTGGTATTGGTAACTGTGGGTACCATAGTGGTACCCAGTTTATTGCTATAACGAAATACAGACATAGGAGATTCATTAAAAGCTGCAGTACAGAAAACAACAGTGCGGAAAGTATGTATATCCATGATGCAGCACAACGTTACACAGAAAGGAAATGAATATGCACACGAACAATGAAAGACCTAACGGCATGTCAAACACTATAACACATGTGCACAAATGCATGAAATGTACTATGCTATCATTAATCAAACGAACGGAACTGAAATGTGGTTTGAGAGCAAAACAACATGGAGTACCTCAGCAACTATATAAAAATAACAAAGGTAACAAACGTACCACTATAATAATCCGCGATAGAGGAAATCACTAACACAGCAAACACTCACAATTATAGGTAATTTAAAAACAGGCACAAATTCAGGAAACAACTGATAAGATAATGATGCGATAATGAGATCACACAAGTAACGAGACCGATTAGTTGTGAAAACACAGCAAAAACACGCAATTATCGCAAATTGAAAATACATTACTTGTGAAACACAGCCAAACACACAAATAAAGCAAATTTACAATACATGACTTGTGAATCACAGTAAAAACACACATGGAAAACATCAGAATCAACATGCACTAAGTCTGCAAAACCAGGGAATCTGCGAACGGGTTCGCAAATCCTCTAGCATTGAGAGAACAAAAAGTAATCGGTGTGAGGAAGAGAGCTAAAGGTCACCGGTAAAAGGATAGAACGTATCACATATATGCTTCTCAACGAGCTCCTTCAAGGAGGCGAGATGGCGCGTGTAACGTCTCAAAAAAGGCAGATACCGAGGATCGGTGGCACACAGAGATTTAAAAAGTGACACATAAGCTTCGAATTGCGTTACCGCAGCATACAGGTCCAGATCAGGTGAGTGAAGGAATTCTTCGGAACCAACAATCGTACGTGCAGGTTGAAAAAGACGTAAAAGTTGCTGTCTGGACAGTGGGCCAGGAACTGGAGGAAACGTATCAACTGCCTGTAGAACCTCAGCATCAGAGAGAGGATTGACAGGACCTGAGCGGAGAAGCATACTGTTTGAAGAAACATCAGGTGGAGAAACACCGGAACCGGAAACCTCGGGAATACTAGATGAATCCTCAGAATGTGGCACAGAAAGTTGTTTTAACTTTTTCTGTTTTACAGCGCCTTTGGAAGTTCCAATCCGCTTCGAAGAAGTAGCTGAGGCGGATGTATCCATTAGTGGATCAGGCTCACCTCCCAAGTCAGGAGACGAGGAAACGAACGTCGCCGAAGAAACAGTACGTAGCTGAGCTGCCTTAGTGGAGACTGGTACAACAGCCGAGGCTTCAGGAAGATGTTGCAAAAAGGGTATGGTAGACAAGGTAGTAAATGGAGATCCGATATCCGAGAGGCTAGGAGAAGAGCCAGACGGCCGATCTGCCAAACCACCACTCAGCACACCCGGATCGGAACACTCCGCTGTAGACACATCTGTAGTCGAAGACAATTCTGTCAATCTTGAAGGTGGATGCACAATCGCACGGGTCGGGAGAGGAGGAAAGGCAGCATTGTCCGTGACGGAAATGTTCGTCTGACGGAGAAACGAAGAATTCGCGTCAGGCAAACTACCGGTAGTGGGGATAGTAGAAAGACCAATGTGGTCAGCAGTGGGATGCGAACTTGATGAACGTCCACGTCGAACGCGGTCACAGGAGGCAGTGGTGTGATTTTGTGTTAAACAGTGTGTACAATAGTGAGCAGTGAAAATCTTGAAACTGTACGTTCGTGCGCCAATTTCAACAGTAGCTTCTGTAGGGCAATCCGCCAAGGCTTTCTCGGTGGGAAAGACGACCAATAACTGACGGCGAGGTCCTGTAGCATGTGCAAATCGAGTTCCGCGGGGAG
Source organism: Macrothele yani (assembly GCA_039090855.1). Classification (NCBI taxonomy): domain Eukaryota; kingdom Metazoa; phylum Arthropoda; class Arachnida; order Araneae; family Macrothelidae; genus Macrothele; species Macrothele yani. Next base: position 2,795,551 of record CM076997.1, read on the forward strand.
CGTCAGAAAGGCGACGGACCTTGCCAACAATATTTCAAACATGACTGACAAGGAGAGGAAGTGCAGTATCCGGCACTTCCTGTGGAACAGGATAGAACGTGATGTTCACCGGTCTCTTGGAAAGAGGCGACGGGATGAGATGGTTTGTCCCAATCGAAAGTCCGTTAGCTAGAAAAAAGTCAGCATCCTCCTTGTGATTGAACTGTACCGAAATACCCCGAGGAGTACGGGAAATTCCTGCAATGGATGCAGACGACACATGTACAGAGAGGGCTTCCATGTAGCGTGGCAATGGAGTATTTGGTAAAGCATGAAAGAGCACACCTCTATCCAGGAGGTTATGGAACTCACGGCCAATCTGCGAATTGTCAGTAATCTTTACCTTCACCTTGTGGTTGGATACCTGAATAATAGGTGTTGCTTGCAAAAGACCATCTGGTTGAGAGGAATCGGACGTAGAAGTAGCGCCTCGTTGCACTTTAGAGGCAAATGACATCCTCGGAAGAGAAGTCTGCTCGGATCCGGCAGGCACAGAAGGCTGTGAGGGAAGACAAGCACAGGCCGAAGGCAAGGCAGTAGAATCAGTAGTTCCCAGGGAGGGCACCGAGACAGATGCAGGAACTGAAGAAGAAAGCGCAGCCAAGTCCAGTGAAGGCACCGGTGCAGGAGTACTAGAAAGCTGGGAAGGCATCTGAGCAGACACATCTGAGGACGAGAGTATGTGAACTTCCATGGACGTGGGAAGTGTGACGTGACGTGCATCCGCCACGCCCATAGATGATAACGAAATACCGGAAGCCGCCATGTTGGCAGCTTCCAAACGTAAACAAACGAGCAAACGATAAGAAAACGGATGAATATGAACTAATATGAGGATGAGAACGCTAAAAAAGTAGCTCAAAACGTACACAGTACCTTTAGACAGCCGGGCCACGCAACAGGTGAGTGAGGGACAAGGTATTCCACACTAAAACGCATAAAATATTGGAGCCACCAACACTACGTCTATCACGAACGAGCAATGGGCTGGACATACTGCCAGAAGGACAGACCATCGGTGGACAGGCGAAATTTTAGATTGGATTCCAAGGGACAGGAAAAGACCCAGAAGAAGACCACATGGGAGGTGAGTGGATGAAATTCGAAAGTTTGCAGGAGTGACATGGAGGAGACTGGCACAGGACAGACCGTTGTGGAGGAAACTTGGGGAGACCTTCGTCCAGCAGTGGATTGATAATGGTTGACAATGATGATGATGATGATGATGATATGAAAAAATGAAAAATATTAAACCTATATATGAAAAATATGCATATATATGAAAATACATGCACCTATGTATGAAAATATGAAAAAATATACACATACACTGAAGAGCAGTTGAATTAGAGACAGTTGGCGTTATGAAAATGTGGTGCTGTGGGCGGCCCTGTAAACGGAAACGACATGACGTATGCAGCGATCCGACAATATAAAGACTGATGCGACGGGAAGCAGTAAGAGTTGGACGCAGTATGGGTAAGACGAAGGATCTAAGCGCATTTGATCGCGGGCAAATTGTCGGGGCCCAACGAATGGGCCACTCCATCTTGGAAGTCGTGCAGGCACTGGGATTTTCACGAGCCACTATGTGACGGGTGCACCATAAGTACATCGAATTCGGTAAAACCATCCCTGCAAGGGCCAACTGCCGTGGACAACAGCGCGGGGATGAGCGGGGTCATCGTCTGCTAGCTCGCATTGTCGCAGCGGATAGACGGGCCACAGTGCAAGAAATCACTCGGGAATGTAACGCTAGTGCACAAAAACGTGTAAGCAGCCACACCATCCAGAACCATCTCTTCGCTATGGGGTACAGAAGCCATCGTCCCACGAAGGTACCGCTGCTGAATGCACATCATAGGGTGCAAAGATTAGCATGGGCGCGGGAACATCGCCACTGGACCCTAGACATGTGGAAAAATGTTGCCTGGACTGATGAGTCGAGATTCACATTGGTACATGCGGATGGCAGGATACGAGTACGGCGCAAACCACATGAAGCGATGGATCCTTCTTGCCAGCAGGGTGGTGTTCAAGCTGGTGTAGGTGGCATTCTCGTCTGGGGACTGTTTACGTGGACTGAAATGGGACCCCTGGTACGTGTGACATCGTCCCTCACAGGCCAACGTTACCGGAATATCCTGGACGACCATTTGCTCCCGTTTTTGCGTCTGCAACATCCCACTGGGGACCTCATCCTGCAACAAGACAATGCACCGTGCCATCGCTTCCGAATTGTATCCGAATGGTTGGATGAATACTCCACCGACGTGACCTCGCTTCCTTGGCCAGCTAGGTCACTTGACCTCAATCCCATCGAGCACATCTGGGATGCCATCGAGAGAGATGTTCGAGGCTCTGACCCCCTCCATAAAATCTTCGTGAACTGTGGGAGCTTGTTCAGGGGCCGTGGATCCGTATGGCTTCGCAACGCTTCCGGTGTCTTATCGAGTCCATGCCGAGACGAATCACTGCCGTCATCAGGACGAAAGGTGGTGCTACACGTTACTAGACAGGTATGTCTAATTCAATTGCTCTTCAGTGTATATGAAAATACATATACCTATGTATGAAAAATACATATACCTATATATGAAAATATGAAAAATATCAAACCTATCTATGAAAATATGAAAAATATTAAACCAATATAAGAAAATATGAAAAATATGAAACCTATATATGAAAATATGAAAAATATGAAACCTATGTATGAAAATATGAAAAATATCAAACCTATATATGAAAATATGAAAAATATTAAACCAACATAAGAAAATATGAAAAATATTAAACCTATATATGAAAAGTATGCATATATATGAAAATATATATAAATACATATGAAAAATATTAAACCTATATATGAAAATATGGAAAATATTAAACCTATATATGAAAATATGCCGCTCCCGGTGGCTCAGTGGTCTCAGCGCTGGCTTTTGACCATTCGCTTGAGGTGGATCCGTGTTCGAATCCCGGTTAGGCATAGATGTGGGATGTGACGTACTACAGAGGTGAAAATATGTGTCAAGACGACAAATCTGCAGCTAGACATTTTGTCTGTGTAGCTCCGTTGGGAGAGCGACTTACTCCGGGGTAAGGGGACACGGACAAACTTGTGTTTTCGTACGAGTTTTTCTTAAGTACAGGCTCCCTCTATTTCATGGAACCAGTGGCCCTAAATTAGGGTTGAGCGACGGCTTATAGCCCATTGAGTTACTCACTATGGTCTTTAACTCCCCCCCAAATATATATGAAAATATAAAATTTAATTTTAACTTCCGCATGGCATCTGAATTACACCGATGTGTCATTACGTTATCACCACCTACCTAATAAGCTGTGGGACCCCCTTTAGCTCGCAAAACAGCGGCCATTCAGCAAGGCATAGGTTCGATGAGGTGGCGATAGGTATCCTAGGGTATCTGGTACCATAATGACAACAGCAGGTCCTTCAGTTCCTGTACGTTACGGTGTGGTGGTTTTTTAGCGCGAATCTGCTTTTCCAAGTCGAGCCGCAAATGTTCGATTGGGTTTATGTCAGGTGAATTTTGAGGCCAGGGCATTAACAGCAAGTCCCCGGCATGTTCCTCGAACCATTCCTTGATGATTCTGGCAGTGTGGCATGGCGCATTATCCTGTTAGTAATGATCATCAGCAGAAGGGAACATAGTCGCCATGGATGAGTGAACTTGGTACGCAGCGATGTTCAGATACCTGACAGTTGTCAGGGATTGCGCTATTGAGATAATGAAGACTAAAGTGTTCATAGAAAACATCGCCCACAGCATAACACCGCCGCCGCAGCCCTGTTTCCGCCCAACAGTGCATCCAGGTGCCATAGCCTCCGTTGGTAATTGGCGTATCTTGATTCGTCAGACCAGGCCACTTTCTTCCAATCATTCACGGTTCAATCTCGATGATCTTGGGCCCATTTCATGCGTTGTTGGCGATAACATGCAGTGAGAATGGGGACTCGGCCGGGTCTTTGGCTACGCAGGTCCATGTGCAGAAGACTGCAATGAACTGTGTGCTGTGACACAGTGCCCTGATCACCACTGCTGTAGCAGCGGGTGATTTGTCGCACTGTGGCCATGCGGTCACTGTGAAAAATGCGTCATAGGTTCCGCTCCCCTCTGGCATCAATGAGTTGCGAACGACACACGGCTGGACAACGGTTCGCCGTTTGGACATCTGTACACCGCTTTTCAAAACATACTCATTACAGCCGCACGTGAACAACCCCCAAGCCGCGCCGTTTCCGAGATCGTAGTTCGGAGGCACCGTGCCATCACAATTTGTCCTTCATCAAACTCCGATAAATCGGCACCTTTTCCCATTCTAACTACGAACACTCTACTGACCGAAAGCCGGTTCTCGGGTTGTGTATATACTGCTCTGTGAACTTCACTTGCGCCACCGTTCGCTTTCCAGGCGCGAGGCTGGGGGTGGTCATAATGGAATGACTCATCAGAGTATTTAGAACATTGTTACAGATACAGGATGTTGAAGCAATTTCCCCAGTCCGACAGCTACAAACAGGGATAGCTTTGAACACAGAAACAAATTTTACGTCACATAAGAGGAGTATTTTACATCAGGAAATGTTCAGAAATGGAAGAAAATTATTAATAAAACCTTTTGAGTGAAAAGTTGCTTTGCTTCAGTTGCTTGGGAGATCATTACCCTGGGTGGTGTGCACTCGAAGGGAAATATGGAGATGCGAGTTCGATTCCCGCTCCACTAAAATGCAATTTTCAAGCTTTCAGAGATGGGTACATGGGAAACAATAAAAAGTACTTTGTTCCTGTGACGAAAATAATATTCATAAAAATAAGATTGCGCTATCTAGCGAGAGAACTGTGCACCACTGATTTTTTAAAAATTAGAACGTGCATGACGCACCGTCCTTATGACTGGTGAAGGAGGAATTTTTCAAATCTGACTGCCATATGAAAATGATATTCCAAGCACTCGCCGTTTTCCCATAGGAAAGTTATAAAATGTCGTCCCGGTGGCCGAGTGGTTTGAAATACTGGCATCTGATCTTTCGTAGGAGATGAGCTCGGGTTCGAGTCCTGGATAGGGAATGGGTTTGTCTGATGTCGATATTTCTATTGCTTCTCTGGAACCAGTAATCTTTAATTAGGGACGAACAACTGCTTATAGCTCTAAGAGTTTCTCATGGTGTTCGTTAAATTCCGAAACAAAAAAAAATATTATACATGTATGACAAGAAGATCTGGCAAAACTGTGACATACACTAATTCAAAAACACTGAGGTAGGCATTTTATAACGAAGTAAATTTCTCCGTCATTTTTATCCGCGCCAGGATTCGAACCCGGGTCCACTCATTCCGGAATATGTTGCTCTACCAATTGAGCTACGCGGACATTTTATTCTGATTCCTATCTGCCTTTATGTCGTGGACGTCCTTCTGGCAGGCACGTCACATCTCCTGGTATGTTACATCATCTCCCCCTTATTTTTTTTTTCGAAGTGCTAGAGAAAGGATTCTCTTATTTTTCCTATCTCGCGGTGTGGAAATAACATCACACCAATGCGAGATTTTGAACGGTCGGGTCATCCGGATAGTTCGGGCGCCATTATAACGAAGTAAATTTCTCCGTCATTTTTGGTCTACGCCGGGATTCGAACCCGAGGCCGCTTATTCCGGAACAAGTTGCTCTACCAATTAAGCTACGCGGACATTTTATTCTGATTCCTATCTGCCTTTATGTCGTGGACGTCCTTCTGGCAGGTACGTCACATCTCCTGGTACGTTACAATTTGACAATACGTGAAACGATGTGAGAATAAAATACGATTGGTATCGTAAATTGGAAGTTATGAAACGTGATTTATATGATGAATCTTAAGTTCCGAGAGTTACAGCATAAGTACAGGTTTCTGAGAACACACACAATGATCTATGATGAGTGCGAAACACGATTTTGTCATTTTAAGCTGTATCGGTAGTGCTAACCAGTAGGAAAAGAAAATTAAGACGATCACTGATGCCATCATAAATCACATGTGCTGCTTCGCTATTACATTCCGTTATGGATACTGCATTAGAGATATCGTTTAGTGTTAAGATTAGGCAGAGAAAGGGAAATTGGAAGGGAAGTAATATTGGTGTCAGTATATGCGCGTGTGTGTGTGATGAAAAGGTCCAGCTATTTTCATATTTCACCAATGAAATCAAAACTAGCTCTTGTTTCGAGAATTCTGTTTTCTCTGGATTTCTCGATCAAGCGCCATGATGTTCCCCGCTGCTGGTTAACAGAACCATCTGCTCCCACCTGAATGGCATCCGCTTATTCCGATTTTGTGGATGGTCTCCACGTGTCTATGACGTCATGTGAATAAACTCCATTACTGCACCTGTCATATCGCGTTATCAATTATATCGACTTTTTGCGTCTTCCAACAAGGATACAAATGATTATCTACCAACTCGAAAGATGAAATTTAAATGAGCGAGTCAAATGTTATACGCAAAATAGCAATTTAAATATTTTGTTTTTCAAATAACAATTTAAATATTCGAGGGTAACGCTTTTCTTTTAATGAATACCTTTTTATCCCTTATTTAATCACCGGCTTATGCTTCGCACTGCGTTAAAACACTGTAGACTGCTTTTCTTAGAGTGCGATAAATTTCAAATATTAAGCAACTACCATTTAAGATATACCATGGGTATTCATGGATTAGGGTAGGAAACACTACCTACGTAACAAAAGCAAATTACTAAGTACAAAAATGTTTTCATCATTGTTTAAGGTTAAAAAAAATATTTAAGTGCAGTTAAACTACACGCATATAGAACGTACATACAGTATATGTGCAGTTTAAGCACGTTCTACTGCACACAAGTAGGACGTGCTACACATTATTCTGGGCTTTTGTCGATTTTCTGGAACATTGACTTTTTGAAGTATTTTTATCGAAAGGTTTTATATTTTTAGTTAAACTGTATTTTTTCCGTTTCGTCGTCCTGGCAGTAATAAAAATTCAATACTTTTTAAATTAATCAACTCCATCGTACTCTTCATTTCTTTTTTCGGAACGATATTGCTATAGAAAAACTCTAGGTCTCATGAAATGTAGATTCCCAACTGCAATTACGGTCGCCTTTAACACTGGTCGAAAAGGAATTTATTTTTGGGCTGTGGAAGATGAAAATGCGAATTTCACCAAAATTCATAAACGATGTTAAAAAATGTTAGAACTTGAATAACAAAGTCAGAACACGTAAATATGTACCGCCTACTGACACTTTACGGTAACATAATATTTGCAGTGGTACGAGAAGTTAACATTCAAGTTGTTCAGTCGTTAATGGGATGTTTCTTTCAAGAAAAAGAAACAATAGACATCATAAAAACAAACGGTAATCATGAATTTGAACTATACGAAGTTCACTTTGAAAACTTTTGCTTTAGACTGCAGAATATCTTAACGAAGAAAAGTTTGAAAATTCCAATGTCTATGACAATACAGGAAACACAGGGGTACCGAAAATATCATAAGATACGTTCCATGTAATCATTGACCTCTTTCGATTAGTTCTTTATTACCTAAGTGAAAGAATGACTAAACAGTCAGGTAGTGAATTCTTTTCTTGGTTCCTACTTTATCAGTAGAATTAAGATTTGCGCCACATCCTGTGAGAAGCGAGAAATACGAGCAAAAATATCTCATAGTATTTACGCGCCGACTGTCGTAAAATCCCAAAACCTTCTTCCATTTTTGCATTAGCCAACATCAGTAGGAGGCATTTGCAGGCACTTCGGCAATCTCTCTCCCCCTTCCCACACGAGCTATCAACACCCTCCCCATTTCTGTTTCTCTCTCATTCTTTCTGCCATCTGCTCGCTCCTCTACGGAGCATGCGCGCTGAAGCCACGCATTGGCTCAAGCTCTCGCTCGTCGATGGGAGTGATGCATTTCGGGAAGTAGCCGCCATGATGCCGCGCCGATGTAGGGCGTCGCCTGACGCTGAAAAGAAGTCCCCGAGTCACCGAAAATCTCTCCTCAACCACACCCTCCCAAAGGCACACGAAAGGGATCCCTGAGGATCACGGTCCAAGCTTGTGTGTGGTTGGTTTTTCCTCGCTACAGAAGAGGTGCAGTGAAAACAACCCCTACGCACGAAGTTAGAGCGCTATTGATGTGGTGGTGGCTACAGCGTGACCCCGGCGGACTGAGGCCCGGGGCCGCTTCGTCGTCTACTCTCTCCTCTTCCTCCACTTGGACGGCATAGCATGGGGAATGAGGCGAGCCAACAGGAAGGGGGCAGCCGGTTGGACCAGGAGGTCAGCAGCCTTCTGCCCCTTCGGCGGCCCCAGGAAGTCGGCCCTTTGGCGGCATCATGGGTGGGCCGGGACCGACCCAAGTACCACCATCACAGCAAGGTCAAGTGCGGCCTGGTTTAATGGGTGGGCCGCCTCCGAGGCAAGGAGCTCCGATGACCAGGGCAGGAATGAGGCCCAGTGGACCTCCCGGAGGCATGGGGCCCCAGATGCGGTCGGGGCCTCCAGCACCAGGAGGGATTCAGTTTCCAACAGGAGGGCCAAGACAGCAGCAGACTCGGCCTGGAATGGGAGGCCCTGTGCAAGTCGGAGTACAGCCTTGGGCTGACCCCCCACAGCAGCAGCCTAGGGCCGCTTTCAGAGCACCGGCACCTCAACAACTTCATCAGCAACAGTCTCGACCTGTGACCCCTGCTGCTCAGCAGCAATCCCAGATGAGAAGTGCTCAACAATCTGCAGCAGCAGCGGCGGCGGCGGCGGCGGCGGCAGCGGCAGTGGAAAATCAAGATTTAGGCGTCGACCTCAGTAACCTATCGGAAGAGGAAAAATCCAAGATTCTCTCTGTGATGGCACGAGCACAGGACTTGGATGAAGATTACGAGAGGCATAAGAGGTGAGTGCTTTAAAAGCTTTCTATTGAAACCCAAACCTCGTGCACAATAAAATACTCGACCAGCTGCTCTGAATTTATGTCGTCTCACAGGCAGCACTGCTGAGTTTAGTTTAAAAGTTTCTCGTTGTAACGCAGGCTATCTGCAAACGGTTTAAGCATAGCATCGAAGTGCCATGTGCGTAGGTGATCAGACGCCATTCTCGAGAGTGAAGTAATCTTTCAAGTAACATTTTCAAGGAAAGAAACCGCTTTCAGAAAAATTATGTTTAACTTCACGAAATCCACGAAGAGCACTCAAATGTATTTAATATCGTGCATTTTTGAAAATACGAAATAATTTATATATTTCATACCATTTTATTCAAGTGCACGTCTGTGTATGTATTTATTAATACAAACAATTATTTCTTCAAAATTAAACGATTTCTTAGGGGGCAGGATCTTTTACCAGTTTATCTACGATAAATTATCTTAGGAGGCAAATGAACTATCGATTATTTTTAAGTTCAATCTGATAACGCAAGTTACTTTCGAAGATTTTGTTGAGCTGCACAAATTTTCTTCAGGGAAGTTTTTTCTTCACAGTGTATGTGCATGCGATGTTGTTTCACTATGTAGGTGTCCGTATGTAGATTTAACACGAAATAATATATCATTTAAGATTCTCGATTCATCAATATTTTGCTTTTGTAATTGTTTGGTGTACATTATTTAATTTCATGAAAAGCTGATTCATTAATTAATTTCTTGAGCTATTTATTATGATAACATTTTAAAGCTGTATGAATAGTGCTTCTGATTTAAAAACATGCATACCAGTAAGTTTCTATTTAGCGTAGCAAAGAAAATGCCAGAAAAAACAAGTTTTGCCAAATAATTCTTTTTGAATTCATCTTCACTTCTTTTGTCAAAAATGTTTAGGTCTTTGACTATAAAAGAAAAGAAAATAAATTTTTTTATGGATTACGTTTTGTTAAGCAGGTTTTTAGTTTACTACGTCATATCGTGTTATATTTACATAAGAAAATTGCCACAGATAATTGATTTGTTGTTTCAGACTTCAGTGAAAGCTGTAGTCAAATGAAAAATTACAGGTGCTTTTGTTCATTTACTCGCTATTCCAAGAGGAGTTTCATACTAATAGAACATGTTCTTCAACCATATTGTATGCTAAGCGTAGTGCTTCAATTATAATAAATAAATAAATCAATAAAAAATTATAAAGGCATTCATATTTCAGAACATTTAATTTCTGATTCTATATTAAAATTTTTGTTTATTAATAACACGAATAAAAATTTACAGAAAAGGTTTATTAAGTGCTATATCTGGAGTATAACTTTATATGGGGCGGAAACGTGGACAATTGGGAAGAAGTAAGCTAAAATGTTGGAGGCATTTGAAATGTGGTTATGGAGAAGAATTGAAAAAATAAAGTGGATTGAAAAAATTACCAATGATGAAGTATTGCAAAGAGTTGAAGAAGAAAGGAATTTACTAAAGACCATAAGAAAAGGAAAATATAATTGGAAAGGACATGTGTTAAGAGGAGACAGAGTATTAAAAAGAATGATAGAAGGAAAACTTGAAAGAAAGCGACCAAGAGGAAGGAGACGACCAATTATGTTTAATGATATAATAGGCACAGGAAGCTATCGAGAATTGGACGAGGAAGCAAGAGACAGGGGAAACTGGAGGAAGAGAACTTGCTGAGTTACCGTTGGACCTGTCAAGACACAAAACACCATTAATGATGATGATGATTAAAACCTATCAACTGCTTGCTATTTGTCATAGAACAGATCGAATATGAGCGCCGTTTGCGAAAACCTGTAACCAGTAACATCAGGCATAATTGAAATGCTTACACAATTAAATTCACTATATCTTTCTATTATCACTGTCAGACAAAACCTTTTGCTTGTGAAAGTACATGAGAGTGACTTTACTTTTCCGTGAGAAATCAAATTTACATTCTTGCTATTTCTTTTCACTCTGAAAAACTATCTGTCCTGTATGTACGTAAAGAGTAACTGTTCGTTTTAGGTTTCTTTGAGTTCAGTAATATTGTTCTCGCAAAAATTGCCTGTCAGTCATCCTACTTTCCTGAGTGATTCCTATCAGTTTTGTGGCATTTTAGACCTCCTTATTCATAGGATTTCTGCATTTATTTAATTCTAAAACATGTTCCCCGTACGAAATGATGAAACTGTGACCCTTGTATACGGCAGGTGGGGACTTGGGATGACTATGCCTCTTAACAACATTATGCCCCCATGATTTACTCTTACAATCGGGAAGGCGGCTCATATGGGACCGCTCCCCCTAAAATGTGCAACCATGGTCTGCTCATGATGGCACCGACGAAATGTTCACGTAGATAAAGGGTCGCATAATATCTCAACCAAATTTACTGAAGCATTGCTCCAAATCCGTCCCCCTACTTCCAGATAGTTTCGAATCGAAGCTCCTTCAGAATCTCACACTATTCCGAAGTTACCCATCTATTCAACAGTATCTCTCATGAGTATTCCGACCGAGGCAATCAAACGTTTACGACGACAATAAAGAGTGTGAAAACACAAGTTTTTCCGTGACGAAAATTGAAACCGCGTCCCATCCCTCCGGAGTAAGTCGCTCTCCCAACTGAGCTACGCCAACAGAATGTCTCTCTGCAGATTTGTCGTCCTGACACATGTTTTTTTTTTTTTTTGATTGGAGGTTTAACGACCACCGTGAGCAACTCAATGGGCTATAAGCAGTCGCCCGTCCCTAATTTAGGGTCACTGGTTCCAGGGAAGGGAGAGAGCTAGTGCCGTAAGACAAACACAACATCCGTGCCTCACCGGGATTCGAACCCGGACCCCGTTCGGACGAATGATCAGAGGCCATCGCTTAGACCACTGCGCCACCGGGCTGACACATGTTTTCACCTCTCTATTACGTTAAAAGAGCACAGGCTCATCTCGAGAAGAGAGAGTCTTGCAGTGAAAACCAAATGAATACAGGTAAACTCCCACACTGGAAAACTGCCACAC